>CM031239.1:746788660-748092910 GCA_018340775.1 Taxus wallichiana var. yunnanensis
TTCCGAGTGGAAACATTTTTAATACGTACGGTTGGGACCCATTTTGGGCTTCTTTCTTTTGCTTATTTTCATTTTAGGAAGCATATTTGTTGTTGCTACTTTTGTTATATATTTAAGTAAAGTATTTGTCTTGCTTTCTAGTTTTTGCATTAGTGAAAGTCATCTCTCTTGCTTCATCGAACATAATTTTCGATTTGGGTTTAAAACACATGCATTGCATTCTGCTTGTTGTTCTTCAATTCTAGTGAACTAAAATTAAGTAACAGTCGTACACGTGGGGGTGATATCCACTACAGTATTGACAGGAAATTAACCTAGTTTCACTTATACACAGACAACACATACCGAATCACTTCACAATTAACACAACAGCTCAAACATCCCCCTTTTCCGCTTTTCAGTGTATTCCTCCGCTCTCGATTGAGGTAACTTTATAAGCCAAAACAAACTTGACATTTCCCTAGGTCTTGTTGTTTAGGATTCGACATCATCTTACGTCTAAAGGCATAAGCCCACGATAACTAAAATTAACCCTAAGATTAGTCTCTCGGATTTGCGTGTGCATCTTCGCTTGTTTTCAAATTCTGTTTTCTCGTCATACTTTGTCTTCTGTGATCAATAATTTGATACATATACTCAACGTTGCTAAAAATCAAATTAGCGACCTTTTATATCTTCTTATCCTAGACTTTTGACAACCAGCATCGGTTAAGGACCGGCGTCGTTTGCTCTGTCAAGGGCCGGCACTCGGTTAGTAAACCGATATCCAGTTCGTGTCTTCATCAGCCACGACAAACCAGCAACCTCCGCCGAATTCATCATTATGAGGTTGTTTTTGTTCTTGATAGATTGAAAATTTCCCGTGTGTTCTTGTCCATGGTTGTCATCACTCGGAAGCAAGCGCCGCCATGGTTTCACATGCACTGCTTCTGTGTCTTTTCCTGAATCACCCCCTTCACATTCTATAGTGGAACCCTACGGACACAGTGAGATCCCCCAAATTCCCCTGTAGGAGACAAGGAATTTGCCAAATTTCTAGATGCTAATCCCAGCTGGACACATAACAATACTATTTGTCTCATGCCCACACGTACCGCCTGATGGTGCCTCCATTGGCATGCACTATTAAGCATAAAACACTCATTTAGCTCCCACTCCTCCTAATAACACCGCCTTACTTCCTCGCATCTCTAGCCCCGTCTCCCAATCCGACGGCTTCGAGAGGTTCATACGACCCGATTAGCTTTCCTTTGGTTAATCTTGGACCCCACGTATCGTTACCACCAACCGCCCTACCTCATCTCTCTTTGGACCACTCCATTCATGACTTACTCTCGCCACCTATTCACACGAGCTTTCCTTCTCAAGCTCCGCCTTACCTTTTCATTCCCATACACGTATCTAGTAACCTCAACACCTTATATGGGACATCCTATTCACATGTTGCCATCATCTCATCCAACTACGCATTTCATCAAACAAATGATGGACAAAATGCAAAAACCTAAAGCCTCGCTTTGAGGAAGTCGTAGTTGCCTTGTCACGAGCAAGTTTGTCGAGAGTCCATTCACCCTTCTCGTCCCCTTCATTCATATCCTCCTCAATGGGAGTTGCCAAAATTTACTCGTTTTAACAAAGAAAGAGGATCCTCAACAACACTTGCGATCATTTAGACATGCTTGTTATTTGATTGCCCATGATGATGCCTTGTTACATTCGCACCTTCCCCATGTCCTTATCAGACCCGCCTTGAGTGGTACAAAGTGCTTTTAACCCAAAGACTCGATCTTCTCTTTTAACCAACTAGCCCAATCTTTTTGGATCATTTCTCCATTAACATTGCAAGAAAGTATCTATCACCGACCTTTATGCCATCCGACATTCGAAGACCGAATCTATCGCAGATTTCGTGGGACGATGACGCACGCCTTATTAACTAACTTACATATGCCTTGCCTCAATTTGAACTTATCGAACTTTTCACGCGGGCATGTGCTAAGCACATTTCTCCTACTCTTCAAATTCAAACTTTCCGTACATTCGACGAGGCCTTTACTATGGCTCAGAAACTAGAAATTCGAGCCTTAGAAGAGAAATTGCGGTTGCGTAATAAAACCCCAATTTCGAACTCCAGATTCTACCAACAAGCCAAATACCACCACTCCTCACGCGTCCACTTCTTCTAAATCAAAGGACTCGCCCACGCGGTAATGGTCAAATCTCAAACACCGTCCAATACTCGCCGAAAACCACCTATAAGTACAAAGCCGAGCCCATCAATTACACTCCTTGGGAGAAACTTATGGCGTCATCCTGGAGAAATTGCTCAAAGTCAGGGCTATCACCTTGCCCTGTTAAACCTCCTCACTCGGGTTTGACTCCACCCAAGCGCAATACCTTCCCTACAGGTACAAAGAAAATGACTTTTGTAACTTTCACCGCGTAAAAGGACATAGTCATGAAAACTATCTGATGTTGAAAAACATAGTGCAGAAATGGATTGACCATGACAGGGATATAACCTCGATAATCCTAACGCCCTGTAACCAAAATCTGAAAATTTTCAACAAGCCATTCCCGAATCACTCGTCCAGCCCAACAAAGAACGTAAACCAAGATATCTTAGCCGAGGAGAGTGTTCATGAGATCCATGCGATCTTCGATTCTCACCAAAAAGCCTCTATTGAAATTTTTTGAATCAAGCCTCTCCACCACACAGAGTCGAACCTCCTTCACCACCATTAAGCCAAAGTGAAATCATTCCTCTACCCATAAAAGAGTTAACTACTAGGACTTCTCTTCTCATCGACGAGTCTTCTTACACCACATCCCTACAAGTGTGAGGCGGATGTTATCTAATTTATCTATTTCCCAAACGTCCCTTCTACCGCTCTTGCACAAGAGGAAGGCTCGCCACTCCTTTTGACATCCTTAGATGAGAAATCTCTACACCGACATCACCACATTCTTTAAACATGATAGATCCCCTCAAACACGCCCTCCTACCTATTAGTCCCTCATCGCCTAAATCTTTTCAACGACCGGTTGACCTCTTAACATCTATTGATACAGTGCCTCATCTACCTCCTGTGTCACACCCACAGTGGACTGGAATCACAACCCGTCGTTCCTCTGTACAAAAATTACAAATCACACCTGGAGACTGTCATTCCACAGAAGATAGACAGGCCCTATGGGAACGTTTGAGTACCCCTTTTTCTACTCAAATGCAAATGACTGATCCTGATGTCTCCACCATATACCCGAAGTGTTTACAGAAGCTTAAAATGCCCCTGTTCTCACCTTCACCCCCCTCACCTCTACCAAATGCCCCGTCCACTTCTATCAACTTAACCAGATCTTCCCCTATGCTTGGGACCTCACCAATGCCTAGTCTAACGCACCCGCCTAACCGACTCAATCTATCCAAAGATAAATCCGTCCGCCACCTAGGAGACAAACTCAATCTGCGCCCCTATCACAATCAAAACCATCCTCATCATACCTACCTTCCATATTGGGACCTCATCCTCTACCTTACATCAATATATCATACCTCCCGCGCTTTCTTCAAAACAACCTACGCCTTCCGCACCCATACGAAATTCCAGGGTATAAGCAACACCGCTACTCCGCGTATCCCGTCCACCTATCAACCCTAAACAAATTCCATCATCAACTGATTTGTTTTTTGGTCACTCCTATTTCCCCGTGGTTGTTTTCGATACCACATCATCTCGCGGCCTCATCATCCCACATAGCTTCTGCGCCAAAGAAATCACGTTTAGTAAAAACCACGTATCAACACCCCTCGGCTAAACCACCACCCGTGCAAACCAACCACGCCAAACATTACCAAAACCCGCACAACCAATACCCTCATCCTCTTCCGATTTTGACCCACTCCAAAGGATCTTATGCCAAAATCCTTGCATGTATGTTGGTGGAGAATACGACCATTTCCCTACCTCCACTTAGACCTTATGATCCGTCTAAACCCGACCTATGGGTTACGATGAGTCTAAAATCTGTGCTTATCACCACACACCAGGACATGATGTGGAGGGATGCAAAGCTCTAAAAACCATCCTTCGTCAGTCACCTCTCCCGGATAGAAAGATTAAGAAAGACAACTTACGAAGGGAGAGACCTTTAGTTTCCATTCCCTCTCCTATACCATCTGTCCCCGCCTCACCAAGATCTATCATTATTACAACCCCACCTCTTGAAGACCATGAGTTATCCTAACCATCTTCCTCATCTCAGGTCTACGAGATTAATATGATTAGTGTCGCTACTCGAGGGTAGAAAAACAATGGGAAAGCAAAAGAAAACACACTCGCGACATCTCTTTCTCTCACAAACATCCCGATTGCACCACCACCTAAAGTGGTCAGCCCGCGGACCCGCCTATCCGTCTCTCTAATGGAATTGCCCACCGAAATATGATTAAACAGCCTTCACCAATCGCCGTAAAAATGACTTTGTATGATCTCATTAGACTTCGAATCTCATCGACAAGCTCTCGTTGAGATCCTTCAAGGGATAGAGGTTTTACCTAATGAAACCATGCCTGTCGCCTCCATTCTAACACCCAATCACGTTGCTTCTCTCACCAAACAACCCACCGCCCTCTAACCACTGGGCCGTCCTCGTACATGCAATAAGCTCTTCATGCTCGGTTTCTCGAAGACAAAATTGTTGACTTTGGTACAGTAAGATCCACGACCCTACTCTTTTCATCTCGCCTACATTCGGGACATTCGGAGCACGTAGTGTTATGATTGACGGGGGTGCTTTAGCCTAAACATCATCTCTTCAAAAGCCTTCCAACAAATGAATATCCCTTTCAGTTGCATGTGCCAACCCCATCATGTGCGGTCATTCAATGACGCTATTACTTCTACCTTAGGCACCGTGATCCTCAACATTCGGGTAGGACCACGTACTTTACCCGAACTCTTCTATGTCTTGGAGGGAGAGTTCCAATATAATATATTGCTGGGTCGTCCTTGGATCCGAGCCATGGGATGCGTTCCCTCAACATTACATAGATGCATAAAATTTGAGTACGAGGGGAAGTCCTACACCGTAAAAGCTGACCCTCCCCCCTTTAAAACCTGCAATATGTTATACCGCCCTAACGATGTGCTTATACCAATCAAGACACCCATACATTCAACCCAACCATCCTCTTCAAATGTACCTCAACCATCCACCTCAACTCGCACCTACGCCTTCAATCGATGAAACCACGTCGTCGCAAAACGGCTTCCTTCCCTTGCCTAACATCCCAACCTCCGACCCTTAGTAGATGTTTTTCAACGCCTTACGCTGGGGGAGTACCGCCTATATAACGTTAGTTCTTTCCCTACCCCACAGGAGTACGGACAATTACATGCACATCCCACCTACGACCGTCGCGTGGGGGAAGTAATCTCTTACGGACCACCCCATTGCCGCACCAACCTAACATATGGGGGTGTTGACGCATCTTCCATTACCCCTGAACCTCCTCTTGGTGTGGTCCCCTTCCAATCCGATTTTCAATACCTGACAAATCGTCGCCTATCCTCACCGCTTGACTCATTGGCTTGGAAAGGCTTTGGTTTTGGTCTTTATGAACAAGGCCGACATACGCTCATCCCCATCACCACACGCAAACATAATGATCGCAGTGGTCTCGGTTTTCCTGAAACACCTACACAGGAGACACCTCGTGTCACTGTATTCTGGAAGAAGACAACGTCACCCCTACCGAACCATCATCACCCACTTTGCCATCATCACCCACAGAATCGATGGACCCTGAATCTATCCCTCCTAACTTTTTTTTTTCATAAATGCCATCTTCATAGGTCCTCTCACTTATCAACGCGATAATGAGGACCCATCTTCTCTTCCCCTTCTGTATCTAGACATGATCGAAGAGGATTCACCTTGATTTATATTGTTGAGTGCTAGGATGACGACTCCATCCTCACTTACCTGGGGCGGACGACTCCTATCTTCAACGCGCCTTACCATCGAAACTCAAACCATGTTGAACGAGTCTACTATTGAAATCAACATCCACATGGAGGAGGATCCTCACATTGTGAAGATTGGACAATCCCTTAACACATCAGAACAAGCTGCCTTTACTACCTTTCTCCGTACCCACAACCAAGCTTTCGCTTGGTCCTACGCGGACATGCCAGGAATTGATCCTACCATTGCTGGTCCATAACATCACCCTAAACCCCGATTCCAAACCAGTCAAACAGAATTGAGAAAATGCATCCACGCATTGCTCTCTTGGTCAAAGAGGAACTCCAACGACTCCTTCTCGCTTTCCTTCATCTTGCCTATTGACTATCCTTAATGGATTTCTAACATCGCACTGGCTACTAAAGTGACAGGGGACTTCGGATATGCACAGATTTCCTCGGGATCTTAACCTCGCTTGCCCTAAGGATGACTTCCCCTTACCTAGCATGACCAACTTGTTGATCTAACTCGCAGGTCATGAGATGCTCTCTCTCATGGATGGCTTTTCAGATACAACCAAATTTTGGTGCCCTCGCCGATCAACACAAAACTACCTTCATAACTCCTCGGGAACCTTCTCGTTATCGTGTCATGCCGTTTGGCCTTAAAAATGCTGGTGCAACCTATCGGCTATGACCTACATTTTTCATGACATTATGCACACTATCCTGAAGATTACGCGACGATCTTCTTCGCAAGTCTAAACATCGTAGTGAACATCTTGATGTTTTAACCATTATTTTTGATCACTGTTACAATATTCTCATTCGCCTTCAACCAAAGAAATGTGTCTTGGTGTTCTTTCGGGAAAACTTCTTGGCTTTATCGTCTCTTTGCGTGGGCATTGAGGTCGATCCATCTAAAGTCAAAGCTATCCTAGAAATGCCCCACCCAAAAATCTCAAACAATTGCGTAGTTTACAAGGTAAGCTCCAATCTATCCGACGCTTCATCTCCCAACTCTCGGATCGGTGTCAACCTTTTCATCACCTTCTTAAAAAGGACATTTCCTTTCAATGGAGTGAGGATTGTCACCAAGCCTTCAAGCTCTCAAATCCTATCTCTGCAGCCACCCGTGCTTATCCCACCCTGTGATGACCGCCCTTTCTACCTTTATCTTTCCGCCACTGACCATGCTATAGGAGCTATGCTCGCACATCGGGACTCAGACACGCGAGAACAAAGCCGCTTATTATATAAGTCGTACCATCGTGGAGTATGAGACTAGGTATACACATGTAGAAAAATTGTGCCTAGCCCTATCATTCGTAGCCACCAAACTCCGACATTACCTCCTGAATCACAAAACTTTTGTCATCACCAACACGGACCCCATTCATTATATGTATGCCAAACCACATCTAAACCAACGCATCGCTCGATGGCTCATGCTCCTCGCCGACCTTGACCTTGAGTTTATACAACAGAAGTCAATCAAAGGACAAACTCTTGCAGACCAACTTGCGGAGGCCCCTTTACCTGGGGAACAATTTACCAATTTTACATTCCCCGACGAACTCATCGCCACTCTTTCACTCGGGGAAGAGTCGTATCAAATGACCCTCTTCTTCGATGGATCTAAATGCCAGCGCGGCGGAGGAGCCGGCGTTGTTCTCATTCCTCTCGACGCTGAGCCTATGCCTCTTTCATTCCGACTCGATTTCCCCTGCACTAATAATACAGCGGAATACGAGGCCCTTGTTCGGTCTCCAAGTCGCGTTGCACTTAGGCATCAAATCTATCAACATTTTTGGCGACTCTCAATTGGTAGTCAATCAAGTTATGGGCGTCTACCAATGCAAAATGAGGAACTTCAAAAATACAAACACTACGTGGATTCACTTCTAGCCTTATTTACTCACTATTCTATACAAACCATTCCACGCTCCACTAACAAATTTGGACACTATGGCTTGCTTAGCCTCGTAAATTCCCGCCGCACCAACCGACTCAACTATTCGCCGTGGTCCAACAACTTTTGTCCCATCCTATTCAACCCAGGTAGTTTGTACGATAAATACCGTGTCTACTAGTTCGCAGGATACCGTACCACCAATTTCACGACTACCTTACAATCTCTCGTCCTCCCACCTCGACCTTACTAGTAATGCAAACGTGCTTTTCTTAAAAGTGTTTCGTTATGTTGTCATGGGGGACTCTCTATAAACGTGGCTTTGATGGCATCCTCCTTCGTTGTCTAATCAAGCGCTGAGGCCACTCATACCATCCAAATGTGTCCATGACGGTATTTGTGGTGGACATTTAGCGGCCTTGCTGTGGCCAAACGAATCCTTCGCCTTGGTTATTATTGGCCTACTTCTCAATAACGATGCTACTTAATATGTTAAGCGTTGTGTTATGTGTCAAACAACATGCCAACCTTCAACATACTCCTAGCCACACTGCCGCTCCAGTCGCCGAGATCTTTCGCCCTTCTCACAATGGGGTTTAGACCTTATTGGTGAGATTCACCGACCTCTTCACAACGTCACCGTTGGATAATCACAATGACCGAATATTACACAAAATGGGTGGAGGCTATTCCACTCATTTCAATCAAAAAGAAAAAATTGTCGAATTCATTAACCATCACATTATCTCGCTCGCTTTGGTATTCCTCATCGCCTAATAATGATAATGGTAAATCTTTTAAAAACAAGTTGTTACAAGACTCATGACAACTTTGGTATCAAACTTAGCTTCTCATCACCCTACTATCCACAAGCCAATGGGCAAGCCGAGTCCTCTAATAAAACACTAACCAAAATCCTCATGAAAGTTGTCAATGAATCCGAAGAAATTGGCACGATCACATCCCCTTTGCCCTTTGGGCTTATCGCACTAGTATTCGCACTCTACTAATGCCACACCTTTTTCTTTAGTATACGGTACCGAGGCTGTTTTGCCTCTCAAATACAAATACCTCCCTTAGAATATCTCTTCAGGATATTCTCACCAACGATGATTTCCGCCAAGAGCGGTTAGCCCAATTGGAGCTTGACGAACGCCCGCCTTGCTCTCTTGATCACCTTCAAATCTATCAAAAACGCATTAAACGTGCTTATGATAAGCGACTTCATGAGCGTACTTTTAAGGTTGGTGATCTTGTCCTCAAAGAGAATCAACATGTAACCAAACTAGAAAAGAGCAAACGTGGAAAATTTGCTCCCAATTGGATTGGGCCTTATATAATCACTCACACCTATGGATCTGGTACTTATCGTTTAGCTTCGCTTAATGGTAAACCTGAGCCTGAGCCCCTTAATGCCTTACATCTTCGACCATTCTATTGTTGAAATTAGTGTTATATCACTTCTTATCCGCCTACTGCTCGTCCCTTGAGCTCCCATACCACTACATACACTCTGTTTCCTACACCTCATAATAACAATCAAGCTCACATAGTTTGATTCTCACCTCCCTCGATGATGCCTTCCCTTTTAGTCTAGTCCATGACTTCAAAGAATTAAAATAAACCGTATTCTTATGGGATTTTCTTGAGTCAAACTTCCTACCAAACTAGATGCTTCACGCCAAAAGAACATCTAGCTATCTAAATTATATATAGACTGCTCCTCAAGGACAACTATATGCCAAAACTATTGATGCTATTATATATATAGATCGCAAGCCTCGAAGGACAGCTATGCATTTAAATCATATCTCGCTACTATAAATAGATCGCTCCCTCGAAGGACAATTTATACATGGGCCAGCCTCCTTTTTTAAGCTTTCGCATCGATCAGCTTCGTGAAGACCTCAAGAATAATACAATCAATATCCCTCGTAGACTTCCCGCATCGATCGCCTACATTCAATAAAATAAAAGCCTCATTCAAAAGAACTTTTGAGTCATGGACTTGTCTATTTAGGGTAGGTTCTCTTCGCTCAGTAACACTCACTTTGTAATAAGTTCTCCGTACCTCGCCTATATCATCCACCTCACCTCACCATTTGTTTCAACTCAAGGGACGTAATGTACACGCCGATATATGTGATCACACAACTCTTTTCACCTATTGACTTCTCGTCTATGCACGGTACCTAGGGCTCCAAGCTCGTTCTACGTGGTGTGGTTTGTTTAGCTCTCTTCATCTACGGAGCACTCTTTCCGCTTTGCCTCGCATCTAGGATTGTGTGTTGATCTTAATCAGGACATGGTTCCCTTCTACTTGGGTAGGCTAACTTTCGCTTCCTTATACCTTTACAACATCACCAATTCATTACCAACACCATCAACCTTACCTTTAATAATCTTAATATTTTTACCAACCAACCAATTGCCTAAACTGCACCAAATTGCCTCGACCGCCTCCCCGATCCTAAGGGAGAACTACATCGGTCTGAGGCCCCTCCTTGCTTTGTGCAATGGGCTATGTAGGCAGCACTTCGGAGACATGGGGTCTCCCAAGGTTAGCTCGACCATCCCCTACCATAACCTATCATGTGTGGTAAATATAAATATTTTTGTGTATTTCTATTTAATCACATTCCTCTTTATCCTTTTTCAAAACACCGAAAATCAAAACACAAACATTCTTATTTTTATCGTAACTCAAATCAACATACATATTCAGCTTTATTTAGATGTTAAACAAATACATCTTCTCTATCATCGACACGCAGGTCGGCATCCTTATTTATTCTTATACCTTGCTAACATTTACTCAGACCCTCACGCCTCATCCCGAACTAGGTGATGATCGTGATCGTCGACCCTCTCGCCGGCCTCTCGTGCCCTCAAAGGTACCACGGCTATTGGTACCGCCCACTGATCTGCCAATCTCTCCTGTAACATATGAATACGCCCTCTCGCATGGAGGACTCCAGCCTCTAGTCTCTCCGCCCGTGACTCCGCAACCACTAACAATCCTCTTGTCTCATTCACCGCGCTTGAGCTGCGAACCAAACGCTGCAGACGATCCTCTCGCTGTAATCACCGCTATGTCGGTGCGCTCACGTACACCTCGCAGCTTCCGCTACCCACCATAATCTATGGCCTCTGCTGCTCTCGCATCCATTACCCCGCGATCGGCTGCTACTCTTCGTGCCCTTCTCGAGGTGTTGGCCGGGAGGTGAGAATGCCGCTCTGGCCGATCCTCATATATGGTCTATAAGCCATGGGTATATCCCGCACAAATCCAAATTGTGCCGTGCACGCGATCTATAGGAATCCTCTCATATTCACTCGGCCTCGTGCCCCGCGATCCACCTCATTCGCTCTACACCCTTAACTCCTCGCCTATGCTCTCTGTTACATATAGTTCCCGTAAGGCCTCCAATGTATATCCGCAACCGTCACCCTCTCCCATACCGCTCTGTAATACTCAATGTCACCGTCACGGCTCGAGATCTTGCCTCTTGTTCTCGTCTCGACCCATCGTCTCAATCCCAACCTCTCGACTCCGGCCTCTCTCGCTTCGGAGGGATTGGCCTATTGGTCGCACACAAACAATGTGCTCATAGGCCCAACAAAGGTAATAAGTATGAACAATCCAAATTGTCGCCCCGTGATTTCGCCTACAAGCCCATAAACCCTCAGATAGCTCCGCCAAATATGCAGTGCCCATGCAAACGTCACGTTCCTTTCTACCATCTCCCTGATAACACACATCAATGCCTTTGGAAATCTTCCTCCTTCTGCCCTCGGTAATGCATAATACCCTACCGCTATCATTAATATCACCGCTAACCTTGTCTCCTCGTGGTGTGCCGTATACATTACCCCATACGTAAAGGATAAACCTCGCCGTGTCAAATCTCGTGCGATGGACCAAATATCGCTGTTATCGCTCCCCGTGCCACGCTAGGTAGTGCCTGATATACTAGTTCTCCTGTAATAGGGAGTCTCAAAATACGGAACACATCTTCCAATGTTATCGCTATCTCCCGCTGGCAGATAGAAGGTATTTGTCTCGGGATTCCATCTCTCAATCAACGCCTCGTAATATACCATGGTTATGTGCGATTCGTGAATAATAACGGATTCCACTTAACCCCAAACGATTTATCAATGTCCATTCACGGTGTTACATCCGCTGGATTCGTGACAACAATACTGCACACTATCATTCATCCTCAACCCCCCGCTCGCCGCATACACCAAAACAACAAACAACCATTCAATCCGCACGTGGTTTTTTTTTCAAACATTCTCGAAATTCCTCCAAAGAATCGGTATCGTTATACATAATCGGTATCGTTCAAGAACCGATACCGGTTCCTCCTCTAACCGCTACACGGCCATCGCCAATTACATACACCTTGCCTAAAACAACCACCTACGACAATAAATTGCTCGCTTATTCCTCTCTCGTATACACACACATACCCAAACCCTTGATTACCTACCACGTAACACTCACCTCATTTATAACTCTTGTTATCATGTTTTCTTTCTCATATCTACCCACATACTCTCCCCATCTTATTCACAAAACATGCAGAAATCAAATCACAACCAAAACATTTACCTCTGGGGGTTGCAGAGCTTGAGGTGGCCCTTGTCTTCCTCTTGTCCCCGCCTCGCGGATGTTTCTCCTCGTCTCCGCCATTATCACCACTCTTTTCAAATTCACCTTTCTACTTTTCAATCTCCGATCGCATTCACCCCCTGCTCTCTTTTCTTATCACCCAAATCTCTCATACAAATTCCCTGTCTCTTTTCTCCTTATCACTCAAATCTCTCATGCAAATACCTGTCTCTCGCCAAAAAGCGCGCGCTCACGTATTTAACCTCTTGCATGGCTCTAAAATTAAAACTTAAGTTGCCACCCTAGCTTTTCTATTTTTAGAAAAGCTCATACCTAAATAATCGCATATCTGGTTACTTAACCGATATCGGTCTATCAGACCTACCGATATCGGTTCCTTAACCGATATCGGTTACACACCTATCTTTTCTCAACAACGCATTCTTTTCTTCATTTCTCACCTAAATTTTTGTCACGCCCGCCTCTCTTTTCCCCGCATAAACAACACAATTTACTACATTTGTTCATCCACCACATATAGCATTACACTTTCATTAACATCATTTATTTTATACAAATACACAAACCATCAACTACGGATATCAAGAAACTATCAATCTATACATCATTCGATCCAACTCATCGGGCTATATATATCACAATGTCACAAAACCAACAATTCATCACATAACTCGTCATTCATATATACATGCAAAAACAAAAACATCAACATCATCCATCTATCAACATGTCAACTAAAACTTATCATACATTATATATTACCAACCATTAACAAAATATTTAAACACATTTTGAACACCGCATGTGGATCAAAACATCGCTCTCTATATATATACAAGTTTTCAAAAATACAATGTGCCCTACATCGGGCCTCTCGTGATCTCATAATTCACCAAAGCCGCACGCAGCCGCAATAATCACAAAAATCTCGACTCGCTCGCAGCCGTCCTCGTATCAAAAATAGATATATACTGGCTCGCAGCCGCAGATTCACTATACAACCCCTACTCGCTCGCAGCGGTATACAATAAATGAATAAATGAATACATGAATAATACATAGGCACGCAGCCTCTATCAATACACACCGGCTTCGGGCAGACGGTGCCCATCTATCAATACACCATGTCCTGGGATCTCTGGGCCTCTCCCCACCGCCTCAGCACCTCTCCCCGCTGGTCCCTCGTGGTGCCTCTCGCCTCCCTCCCGTGACGGACACGCCTGGGCCGTGGCCGCACTCTCCCGAGATCTCTCGGCCGAGAGGTCTCTCGCTCTATGTGCCGCATAAGCTCGATAATCAGCCCTGCATCATCAAGAATATCTCGATAATATCGGGCCTCGCTCTAAGCCTCCATATAGCGCTCTCGAGCCACCGAGGTAGTGGGGCTGGTCTCCCGCACCTACTACCAATGCCTCGAGCTCGTCTTTGCGCCGCTGGTGGTGCTGTGGGTGGTGCGGGTACTGTACCGCACTGCTCGGGCCGGGCCGTGGCTGTACTCGCGTGGTGGTGGTGCTGTACTGTGCCGCTCTTTCGTACTCGCTGCATACTCGCACTCGTGGCTGGTGCCGGTGGTGGTGCGCCGTGCTCGTGCTCGAGCTCGCTACCGCCCTCGTAAGACACCTATTCGTGCTCGCTGCAGCTAGCCGCCTCGTAAGAGCGCACTCGACCCCCGAGCTGATCTCTCTCCTATCATCGCAGCCAAGTCTCTGGCCGTGGCAGCGTGTACTATCTCGGGCCGCTTCTCTCGCCACCCCACCACACCCTCGTATGCCCTGCACCCAAAGATCATCTACACCTCACCGCCGCCTCTCGCTACCCAACTGGATCCAAAGGTCATGGTGCAGCAAGTGGGGCCTCTACATCATCTCTCCCAGACCGAGGAATGGGAGGTGGCTCGCCCTGCCGCAGCCCCATCTCGCTCGCTGCACTCTCTCCTGTGGGTATCCGCCGCATTTCTCTCGGCCTCCGCCCTCGCTATCCGTAATGTGTACCGGATTAGGCGCAATCGTAAGCGGGCTCTCTTCGCCAGATGGTGACCTCTCGTAGGGTCTCCATACAATGTCTACCGCTGTAAGGCCTCTAGCAAATGTCTATAGTATGCCACATCCCGACTCGCCATAATCGCCGTGGTCGGCCCACGACTCCCCAACCACCTCTCGAAAGCCATATCGGTATATGACCTGTGGGCCCGCCGCCGGGTAACCCTATCGCCTCGATGCATACGATGTGCTCGTATGCCCAACAGTGCAACAAAAATGTAGAACAAATACCAAATCGCCTCCTCCGGCGATAGCCCCATTTCCATAGCTCCTCGTATAATCGCACTCGTATATACCGGTGCCCAGCGTAATGTGTGCTCCTCCACCATCTCAAGCAGCACCCCATCAATGCTCGTGGGAAGCGGCCTCCTCTCGAGTCCGGAGGGGGCGAAGCAGTGATCCCAACCATCATCAACACAAAGCCTGGGCCATGTTCGTGTCGATGCGCACGGCAGTACATGTCACTGCATCGATACTCTCGCGCTATGGTAGGTCAAGCAGCGTGGCCGCATCCCCAAAACTCGCAGATGCTGTCCATGGCAGCTCTCGACCTACTCGAAGATCGCTCTCCTCGATAGGTAATCAAGGATGCGATACACATCCTCCATGTGACGGTCATCTCCCCGGGAGATGGAACACATTGGTCGCCGGATCCCATCTCTCGATGAGGGCAACCATCGTGCCGTGATCTCTCTATCGCTTCATACTCTGACTCCACCGAGTCCCACTCACGCATGATGGCCCAATGAGCCGCAGATACGTGTGGCCTCATCCGCACCAACAATGGGGCATCCTATCCCGCATCGCCAATCGCCGACGTGCTCGCAAAACCAACCCACATCCTTAGACCTACTTTATTACAACATCTACTTTATCATCTAAACACCCCTTTTTATCCCCCGACCATACCCCCGACTCTCTACCACCCCCTCTAACAACCTACCACCCTACAAACCCAAAACAAACCACCCAAAACCAACAAAAACAAAACCAAAAAAAACCAAACCCAAAACCAAACCAACCCAAACCCAACCCACAACCTAAAAACCCAACCCAACCCAAAACCCAAAACCAACCCTACACCAAACCCTCCACACCAAACCCCACCACAACCCAACCCCCCAAAACCCAACACCAACCCTTTCCACCCAAAAACCCTAAACCCCACACCTAACCCAAACCCAACCCACACCCTAACCCAACCACAACCCAACCCCCACTCCCAACCCACAACCCAACCAAAAACCCAAAAACATACAACAAGCCACCGATAACGCTGCCGATACATGACCGACGCGGTCACCAACAAGTCTTTCTTTCTAAAATTGCCGCATGACCGATGTTTGCCGCTTAGTGACCGACATCGGTCACTGTCCTCTCCCGGAGCCGAACCCCCGCGCGGCCCCCAAAACCCATTTTTTACCTATTTCTACCCATCTACCCACCCAAAACCCTAAAAACTTACCCACCTACCCACCTTAGCCTATCTAGCCTATCTACCCTCTCCCTTTTTCAAATCATTTCCATTTTCTCATTATTTCCTAAAAAAGGTTAATTCCTACCCAAACCCCCAATTTAGCATAATACAACCAAATCACCAAATTAAAGAGTTTCGAATCTACCCGAACGACGACACGTCGTCGTGGTGGGATGGGTGGTGGCGGTCCACCTGGTCCAGCCCTCCAGCCTCCCCGCTCGTGCCATGGCTCCAATCCCGATCTCGCTGGGTCCCCGCCAATCAATCGCCGCTCCTCCTTAATCGGGCCCACTATCAACTCTCTCCGCCAATACAATAGCTCCACCTCACTCAATCAAGCCTCTAATCCCAACTCTCCACGTCAGATAAGTCGATTTGGTTTGCAAATAACAAAAGTGACAATGACAAGCCGTATTTTTCTTTTTATAGGTTTTTCGCCTTTCACCGATATCGGTTTCATTTTGCCCTAAGGAACCGGACGGTCCCTTAACCGATATCGGTCATGCAGTAATCGACATCGGTTCTCTACCCAACTTTCACCCCATTCTTTGCCCTTATTTACTCCTTGCCTTTTTTCACCAATATCGCCTCTATCCACCTTTTGCACGCACACCATTTGTTCACTTGTCCACCCGACCTAAGGCCTCAACCTAAGGCCCAACCTAACTCAATTCGGCCCGATTCGGCTGACTCAAGGCCTCAACCTACCTATTCGGCCCGACCTAAGGCCTCAACCTAACCAAGGCCTACCTATTCGGCCCGACCTAAGGCCTCAACCTACCTATTCGCCCGACCCAAGGCCTCGCCCTACCTATTGGCCCGACCCAAGGCCTCACCCGCCCTATTCGCCCGACCCAAGGCCCAAGGCCCAACTCAACCTACCTATTTGGCCCGACCCAAGGCCTCAACCTACCTATTCGCCCGACCCAAGGCCTCAACCTACCTATTCGGCCCGACCAAGGCCCCAACTAACCATTAGGCCCGAAGGCCTCAACCTACCTATTCTCAACCTACCTATTCGGCCCGACCAAGGCCTCAACCTACCTATTCGCCCGACCCAAGGCCTCAACCTACCTATTCGGCCCGACCCAAGGCCTCAACCTACCTATTCGGCCCGACCCAAGGCCTCAACCCACCTATTGGCCCGACCCAAGGCCCGCCTCTACCCATTTGGCCCGACCCAAGGCCTCGCCCTACCCAATTGGCCCGACCCAAGGCCTCAACCTACCTATTCGGCCCGACCCAAGGCCTCAACCTACCATATTCGGCCCGACCCAAGGCCTCGCCCCTAACCAAGGCCCACCCAAGGCCTCAACCTACCATTTGGCCCGACCCAAGGCCTCAACCTACCCATCCAGCCCGACCCAAGGCCTCGCCCTAACAATTTGACCCGACCCAAGGCCTCACTCTACCCTTATGACCTGACCCAGGGCCACCGCCCAACCACTTGGCCCGACCCAAGGCCGTATCACTTCAATACCATACCCACAATCAACGTTTTATTTTATCCATCCATCATGTACCTTTTGTTCAATCGAGCTCACCTGTTCGTGTTTTAGCATGATTAGGGTCCTTGACTTGATCTGTCGACCAACTTTGCCTAGACCTAGACCGTGACATTTATCTCAACCAAACCAACCATTCGTACCGCCAACATGCCTAAACGCTCTGTACCTCACCGTTATATACCCCGAGCTACTTCCTATGCCTCGATACCAGGATTATATCACCCTTGTTTGGATAAACTATCGACCTTTGCCTACATTGCTGGTTTTTGTCAAATCATGTACCCGTCGCATTTACTATTGCATTTCAACATGCGTCTCGCTTTCTCGACCTACCCCACCACCTTACCATCCTCTCTACAACATGTACCCTTTATCAACCCTATCCCTGATTTCCCGTTCACTCAATCTATGATAGATTTGAGGGGGATTACCTATATCCTTAACATGAGAAACCACTTCATATTATTGTCCGCGCAGCTTTACAAAACAAGCTACACGACAATAAGGGGCTAATGTAGACACCAAATTTGTGTCTTACGACCCTTGTGACCCGCATCTCATCTCGCAATATAACCTCATCACCTAAACCTTACACAATTATTTATTAATTACCTTCTAATTGATAAATCCACATCACCTTACCCGCCACCTCACTTTGCCACCTCATCATGACTCCAGCCCTAACCCTAAACTAACCTAATTAAGACCCATGACTTGGTCTAGACTCACATCCATAACTAATGCCTCCTTACTCGCACCCAAAGCCGACCTTCTAGCCACTTGACCAAGCCCGCAACCGATCTCTGGGAGAAAAGTAGGAAGGTGGGCTATTTTACTAAAAATAGCCTACTTTTTCCTTACCGATGCCGCTCTACTCGACCGCCGCGCTTCTGCTACGCAACCGCCATCGGTTGCCTCGTAAATGGGCTCCCAAACCAAAACAACGGATCGGAATTTCATTTTGGAGATCACCAAAGGATTTTCGATCAACAGAGATCATTGGGAGCGAGGAACAGAGTCCCTGATCTTCATTTAATCAAGCAGAGACGAGTAAAGAAACCAAGTGCTTAAAGAGAGGAGATCAACTTGCATCTTCGCCAAAACCAAGAAGTCACATCTTGCATGTCCTCTCGTTATAACATTTCTTATGCTTTTGAATTTCAGTCCTCCTAAATCCGCTTCAATCTACTACCCAACGTGCTATTGCATCTAATCGTATTCTTTTGCTTCTAATCATCTCATTTCCTAATATCATCCATAAACCAGCCTTTACAAACACCATAGCTACTAAGAAGATCTTAGAACCCACCGGATATCGGGTTATCAAGAATCGCATCGGCTATCATAACCAGACGGCTATCAAGAATCGCCATCGGTCCTCTCCGATCAAAACCAGTAAAACCAGCCTTTCCCTACCTGGGCTTCAACGAAACAATTTAATTGATATTTTACGCCTTTTGTGTTAATTCATATTAATAGGGAACTCACCACCTTCAAAGGAAGTTTTATATTTCCCGGGCCCAAGGCGCTTCTCATTTATTGTTTAATCAAATCTTGTGGTCTTGTGTTCTTATTTGCAGTAGTCCTTCCAAGACAAAAGGAGGAGTTCTTTTCTACGCACGCGCACACCATCTCGATGTTCGACCCTCTTTCTCTACAATTTCCGAGTGAAACAGATGGGACGCGCACACCATCTCCTTTCTTGGCAATGTTAATGGAGAAATGATCCAAGAAAGATTGGGCTAGCTGGTTAAAAGAGAAGATTGAATGCTTGGGTTAAAGCAACTACTGTACCACTCAGGCGGGTCCTGATAAGGACATGGGAAAGGTGCGGAGTAGTAAAGCGTCGTCGTGAGCAATCAGATAGCAGGCATGTCTAAATGATCGCAAGTGTTGTTGAGGGTCCTCCTTACTGTTAAAACGGGTAAATTTTGGTAATTCCCATTGAGGAGGATATGAATGAAGGGGGATTGAAGGGTGGATAGGCTCCCGACAAAATTGCTCGTATGTCAAGGCGCTACGACTTCCTAAAACAGAAGCCTCTAGGTTTTGCATTTTGTCCATCATTTGTTTAATTAAATCAGTAGTTGGATGAGATGATGGTGTGGTTGTGGTAAATGGAGGCAAATTGGGCCAAGGGCCACCGCTAGACAATGGTGGGGTTAAATGTTGATAAGGTATGGAGGATGACTGTGTTGAGGCAACCGAATAGGGATGTCCTATATAAGCTGTTGAGGTTACCGGATATGTGTGTGGAAATGAAAAGGTGGGCGGAGCTTGAGAAGGAAAGCTCGTGTGGATAGGTGGTAGAGAGCAAGTCATGAACGGAACAGTCTGCAAGAGAGACGAGGTAGGAGCAGTCGGCGGTAATGACATGTTGGGCCCAAGATTAACCAAAGGAAAGCCAATCTGTGCCGTATGGGTAGACGACGGGACTAAGGATGCGGAAGGCAAAGCAGAGTTATCAGGCGGAGAAGGGGCTAAATGAGCAGCTATACTGATAGGCATGCCAACAAGGAGTTGACCGTCGGGTGTACGGTCAAGGGCATGAGACAAATAGTATTGTACAGCGCTAGGATTAGCATCCAGAAATTTGGCAAATTCTTTATCTCCCACAGGAATTTTAGGAACCTCGCTGGTGTCCGTAGGATTCCCCACAGAATGTGAAGGGGGTGATTCAGGCAAAGGAACAGAGCAAGCATGTGAAACCATGGTGGCGGCTTGCTTTCGAGTGATAACAACCATGGACAGGAGTTCACAGTAGGGTTTCAATCTGTCAGGAACAGAAACAGACTCAGACTGGTGAAATTGGTAGGTTGCTGGTTTGTCAGGAACTGGAAAAGACAGTAACCGATATCGGTCTGATAACCGATGTCGGTTATACTATAGCCGACGTCGGTCAGTTAACCGATGTCGGTGTAATAAGACTGGTATAAGAAAATATAAGAAGCTGCTGATTTGCTCAGTATATTTATCAAATTGTTCTAAGGTAATCACAGAAGACAGTGTATAACAGAGAAAAAGAACTGAAAAAAACAAGATGCACACGCAAATCCAGAGACTAACCCTAGGGTTAATTTTAATTATTGTGGGCTTATGCCTTTAGACGTGGAATGATGTCAATCCTAAACAAAAGACTTAGGGGAAATGTCAAGTTTGTTTTGGCTTATAAGGTTACCTCAATCGGGCGGAGGAATACCGCGGAAAAGGGGGGATGTTTTGAGCTGTTGTGTTAATTGTGAAGTGATTCGGTATGTGTTGTGTAGTGAAAGTAAGATTAATTTCCTGTCAATACCGTGGAAATCACCCCCACGTGTATGACCTGTTACTTAGTCTATGTTCACTAGAATTGAAAACAGCAAGCAAGAATGTAATGCACGTGTTTTAAACCCAAATCGAAAATGATATTCGATGAAGCAAATGAGATGACTTTCACTAATGCGAAACTAGGAAAGCAAGACAAATTCTTTACTAAATATATAACAAAAACAGCAACAGCAAGTATGCTTCCTAAAATGAAAATAAGCAAGAGAAACAGAAACCGAAATGGGTCCCACCGGGCGTGCCAAAATGTTTCGCACGGAATGTTTCGGCTCTGCAGAATAGACTTGCTTCTATCCTATCATTCCTTTGAGAAACAGATAAGGGTTAGGGCTAGGAGGAATACCTGTTGAATGTTGAGATGGTGTGCGCGTACCGTAGAGAAAGATCAGATCGACTGCGAAGAACTCCTTTTTGTCTTGGAAGGACTACCTGCAAGTAAGAATACAAGACCACAAGATTTTAATTAGACAACAAATGAGGGATCTGCCTTAGGCCCAGGAAATATAAAAACTTCCTTTCGAAGGTGGTCAGTTCCCCTTTTAATATGATTCAACACAAATGATAATATAGAAAGCTATTGCAAAATCACGATTTAGGTATCTCGTTACAAAGCAATAGAAACTAAACTATCAATAATAAAGCGTCACGTTGTTTGTTCGGTTACTGGTCGTTGATACGTTCAGGTTGAGTTATAGGGATAAACCAGGCTGGATTTGGGGTTGTTAGGTGGCAAATAGGTGAGCAAAAGGGTTTTGGGGTATAAGTCACAGTGACCGATGGCGGTCACTGAGTAACCGACCACGGTTAGAGAACCGCTGCCGGTATAGGATAATCGACACCGGTAGGGTCAGTAATCTAGGTGCTTCTGGGTAGAGATTGGTTGCAAGGTGATTGTGGGGTTATTGAGATTGGGGGATGGCTGAGGGGAATGATGGGAGGATAGGGAAGACTCAGAGTGTGGTAAAATGGCCTTCTGGGCAATATCAGGGTGTGTGGGTGAAGGTTAAGTGCAGTAGTGGCTGGTAGTAGATCTAGGAATAAACTTATGATTACTATTAATCAACGGGCTCAAGAAAATGGTGCTTAGAAACATATAACATACTACTTACTTGCCCCTGATGCTAGATGCAAGTTTCAGGACTGTGATGATGAAGACAGGACCCAAGTTGGATGCAGTTTCCTCTTCTGATGCTCGGATGAGTGTTACTGGGCTCTAGTTATTCAGTTGCAGTCTTGGGCTTGATGTCCTTCTCTGTAATCTCTTCTTGTTTCTTCACTTGTCTCTGCTCGGCCAAGCAAAATCTGGATTCTCTCGATGATTTCTCCTTCTCGATCAAATGAAAATCCGATCCTTGTTTTTGGTTGGAAGTGGTCACATCTATTGTTTCATGATATGCACAATTCAATCTATTACAAAATAAGGGCCTAGATCACCATGCAAGGAGTCCACTACAAGTTCTTGCAACACATTGGCTTTACAAAACCAATTTGAAAGAGTTTTGCTACTCAAAAATTATCGTTCCTTTTACGATGAGCTCAACACTTTAATTTATAGAATTTTGGGAGAGAGAGAATTGAAATCCCGAAATCTTCCTTCCAATCACTTGCAAGATGTCATAAATGGAGTGAAATGATGGTATGTTTCTTGCAAAGGATCCCCATGCTTTCCCATAACTTGCAGCAGAGAAAAATGTTTGTGAATGTTTCATTAAATGTTCTCCCAACCACCAATAAAATTATTGTTTTGGACCGGCACGTTTTCTTCAAAATATTAATAAAAAACTCATTGATTTCTGAATTTCTCAAGTAATGTGCATTGGTCTTGGAGCTACGATTCCAAAAAGTCCAACCTTGTATGATTTCGTTGATAAATGCAAAAGATATGGAAATCTGAGTGTGAGCAGCTATTTTGAGTTTACCAGGGATTTCTTGCATTTTAGTATGAGTAGCTATTTTTATATGGAAATCTGAGTGTGAGTAGCTAACCTTATTAAAAATTAAAAATCTATTTTTTTAGCATAGAGGATGTCATGACCTTTCAATGATAGAAGGTTTGTCAGATTTCGAGCACTGGATCAAAAGTTATGCCTATTTCAAAATTCACTCAAAAAAATGTCATTTTCCTTTATTCTACGGAATTTGTTTGTGGCACTTTCCACGGACTTTGTTATATGGAATTTTCTGCACTTTCTACAAAAATTTCTCTGTGGACATTTTTGTGGCACTTTCCACAGACTTTGTTTTGCAGACTTTTCTGCGGCACTTTCGTTGAATGTTTTGTAGATTTTTCGCAGCACTTTCCGTAGACTTTGTTTTGTGGACTTTTCTGCGGCACTTTACGTGGATTTTCTATAGCACTATCCATAGAATTTTTCTATGGAATTTTCTATGGCACTTTTCAAGGAATTTTCTATGGTACTTTCCATAAACATTTCTAATTTTTGCATTTTCTCTAATATTTTGGATTTGTCTTGATTTGGAGAGTTAGAAAAAATGAAATAAAGTGCCCCAAAGCCAATTTTTCTCAAATTTACTCATTTTTGCTCAAATTTGGCTAAGAATTGAACTCATTTTCCTCTAGAAGAAGGGAAATGCAAGAAATGACCCCCAAGTTCCCAAAATTATTGCAAGTACTCCAAAATTATAAAAAATCCTAAAAACCCCAGACTCAACCATGAAGCTCTATCAACTGCCCAAGTTTAGTTTTCTCCAGTCGTCCATTTTTACCAAGGGGATAAAAATGGATAATGGAGTGTTCAGTGAACTCAAATGATTATCTTTATCATTGGAAGAAGATGACAAGGAACACAAGAAATATAACACACCCCCACCTATTGAAATGGGGCATACCCATAAAGAATACTTCATTATGAAAATGGAATTCTCAGTTGTCAGCAATCAATAATGGGAAGACGATGACAATGACATTTCAACTCCATTTTTGTGTTGATTTCTTTTTTAGGAGGATGGAAACATTCTTAACAAAAAATGGAGAATGGGATTATTCTTGGTCCTCATTCTGATTTTAATCAAAATGGAAACCTTCTCAATAGACTTGAACCTTTCAGTTCTCACTCCTTTCAAGAAATAGATACCTTCAAAATTAAAAATAGAGGATGAGGCACAAAATGGAAAAGGAAAAGAAGATCACCATTTTAGTTTGGGCACCGAGTTTTAAATTTGTTGGTTGGATATTTTGTTAGGCCAAAATATGAGGTTTGACCACAGTACATGGGATCAAATCCCTCCTTAAAGATAAGTGAGGCAGCCTATTTATTACTGATCTAAAACTCAATAGAAATGATATGTACAATATTCACACTATTCTAACCATTGGGGTTGGTATACAATCCCGAAATCCATATCAACATGAGATGGAGATGTTACAATTTGGATTAGAAAGAATTAGAAGGAAAAATATTATAGATGAAACAAAGTGGGAAGGGATGAGAGGAACGTATTTTCTTTCAAGAAAACACAAATCAAGAAATACTTATACGAGTTTTAGATAATGAGTGTAATATTTGAAACGATTAAAATAATCAAGAATACTAAACAAAGAATATCTTAATATCTTGGATGTAAGAACAATCTCTCAAGATAGATAAATCCCATTAACACAAAGTCTGCAAAATAACACTTGTTCCTATTCCTCAATGATTAAAAAGAAAATACAAAGTTTTTCTTTCTTCTTCACAATAGCTCTTAATATTCAAAAAGTCTCTCCCTTTTGGAATGCACAAGCATCCTTTATTTATAATAAAAGGGTAGAGAGAAAATAGGATAAATCCTACAAAATAGTCCTTTAACAAGAGTCCTAATTTGCTTGACTCTCACGGAGGAGAACAAGTCAAAATTTGCTTCCTATGTGATGAAATGAAAATGAAAAAGACATGTCAATCTCTGGATGCAAATGACATGAAGCATTATGCTTATTTTGTTTCCTCATCCTTGTCTTCCTCCAGTGAAGAAATCTGCTTGTCTCAAAATTCCTGGAATTTTTGGATTATGCCCTTCATCTCAGCTTCATCTGGCACACTAGAATAGTCACTCAAAACCTCGTAAGTTTCTTGAGTTTCACTTGTGTTTCCAGGAATTTTCTTCAATTTCTTATTGAGTTTCCTTAGTGATTCAAAAACATTCTCAATCTTTATGAACCTATCGATGGTTGTTAGATCGAAGACGGAAGTTGGTTCATGTTGGATTGATTCTTGGATTTTTTTATAGAGATCATCAAGCAGGTAGAATATTTGAACTTTCATCCAACACCTTGGTGAAGATCCTAGACAACTCCTCTTCTATGTCATTGGTGGCATTAACCAACTGATCTCTAGATTCCCTCAACTTTCTGCAAGCTTCACTGAGAATCTTTATCCTGAATCTAATGGCTTTGGTTAGCTAGAAATGCTTATCCCCATGTGGAATAATTCCTTCTTCCATTAAGATACGGGATGGAACCTGTTTCAGCGCATTGAGAGCCTCCAAAGTTAACTCGAGGTTCTTGACTTCCATGAAAATTCATCATCCATTTTTCGCCATCCTTTTTATCTCCTCCAAGGATTTATAAACCTCCACTGTGTCATCAATGACTTTTCTTCCTTGTAGGTGTAGCCTCTGAATCCATTCATCAACTGTTCTTCCCTTCTTGTTGATATTTTCAATAATAGGTACTAATGAGAAATCAAACCTGATAAAAGTAGGGGTAGAAGATGATGGTGTTGGTGAGAGGGATTTTTGATCTTGAGCAATACTTCCATCAACTTTTCAACTTTCTCCTTTAGCTCATCTCTGCTCACCTTTGTTTCCTTCATCTTTTGGCACAACACGTTCATGGTGTCTTGCACATCTGTTGTGCCCCTTCTATCATTACCTTTCCCAGATAAACCCTTGTGATCTGATAATCAGTGGCTATTATATCCTCCTTTGTTTTGTTGGCCATGGGAGTGGCAATCTGTGTAAACTTATTTCCAGAGGCATCCACTGAAACCCTTGAAACCATTTTGGGTTTCTTGGAAGATTTGACAGGAGAGGCCTTGAGGGAAATGAAGTCGAAGCCTGGTAGAGGAACTACCACCTTCCTCTTCCTTGGGGTCTGATCAATTAACCATTGAGGTATAGTGGAAGAAGTTTCCCCTATCGGAGGTGTTATGGTTACATCTGTAGGTGGAGGAAGGTTTACCTATGGAGTAGTGATGACTACAAGTGTGTTGAATGTGGGGATAGATTCAGTGAATGAGGGTGCAGAAGGAGGAGGCATATCTATAGCCATCTTAGATCAATAGAAAGAGGTGAGAGATCAGAGAAGATGTTGCCATGGCTGATGAAAGTGGCGTAGAAATATGAGGTGAGGAAGATTGGGAGGGAGGGGGTAAAGATTCTGAAGCCAAATCTTGAGAAGCAAGAGAGAGACTTAGCTCGACGAGCAATCAAAAAAAGGAGAAATAAGAGGTTGACCAACCTCAACTTCTGAAGGAAGTTCTCCTTGTTCTGGTGGAGGAGGTGAATCCAATATCTCAACTATTTGTGAAGGAGTGGTAGATGATGTGGCTCCTTGCTTTTATCCCCTTCTAACAAACTTAAATTTTATCTACCTCTTGGTAGGACTTTTATCCTCTTCCCTTTCTCCCTTGGAGGGTCCCACTTCTAAAGTAGCTATTTTTGAAAATCTCTTTTCCTTATAACTCATTCCCCAAGAAATGATCCATGCCTTGGTACGGACAAGAATTTGAGCAGCCCTTTTCAGCAATAGAAGATTTTCTAGCAATAGACCAATTAATAGCTAGGAATCCATGTTGGTCTCCATCCGACTATTCGTACCTAGTGTCAGGACACTTTCATTATCCATGGTGCCTTTGGGGATATCAGCTAGATATAACATCTGAATTTCTTCAAGTGTTAGTCTACTATTGTCTTTTCTTCGGATGGAAACTTCATCCCGAAGATCAACCCAAATGTCTTCCACATGGGGCACATGTAGATACAAGGTTCCATATGACTTGAGGACTCCTCGGATGTCAAATCCCTCCCTGAACTTCATATGTTTCTTCAATTTTCTGAATCTCATGCACCATGTTCTTGGCCTTAACCACTATAGAACATGTATACCTTCCAATGGAAATAGGGAAGGAGACAATGGCCTTGTGCCTGCTTTGTTAGAACTTGTGAAAATCCAACAATTGTCTGACTAACTCCTTAAGGATGAGTTTGTCACTGGGAACCTAGCAAATGGAAAGGGTTACCATGGAACTTTACCACCGAAGATAGGTGAACTTATTGAATTGCAAAAATATGCAACCCCATTTTGACACTTCAGCCCATGCCTCATCAGAAACCCTTTTTTTTAAGATCAATATCCAGCCTGCAAATGTTTTCATAGAAGAAGGCATTGTTCACTCTTCTATATTGGTCTTCAGACCCTTTTATTGTCAGCTGAGGGAAGTATTGATATATGTGTTCCATTTCTGGTTTCCCTTCACATCTAGCCCTAGGTAGTTTCTCATGCCTGTTGTTGCATAGGTGATGTATGACATCATATAGAACTTTTGGTAGACAAGATTGTTTTCATTTGGGAGTCTATCTCATCACTTATTAGGCTACCCCAATCAATCCCTTGGTCATTCTTCTTTATGATGACCATGAACTAGTACATCCACCCATGGAAATCCCTATGACTTTGGGAGTCCAAATAAGTGACTCAGCAAGGTGATGATATCACTGATTTGAGAATAAAATCACTTCTAGGGACTGACTTGGGAAACCTAGAAATGGCTAGCTTAGCCTTGATCAAGAAATTCTTGTTTACATGCTTGATGCAGTCTTCCTGATCTTTGTCCTAGGCCTTCTATGCTAATTTAAGGTTTAAATCAATATATTCCAAAAAGTTGGGCAACTTTAGGAGTTGATCAAAGTAATCTCCATCCAATTTCACTATAGACTCCCCTGCTTGATTTCTTACTGAGAAAGAGGGAGGTGAGTCATAGTTAGAAGTGCAGGCCAGGATGAATTCAGGGCATTGAGATGATATTTGAAATCCTGCTGCAAGAAGGAGACCACTGCCAGCTATCGACTTCATCCAGGAATTCTGAGAAGAATCCTCAATTCTCTTCTAGAAGTACTCCATATCTATATTGCTGAGCTCTATGTCCCAAATGTCATAATTGTAGCTTATGTAAGAAGAAGACTCCATCTTCTGATATTTATACTTCATCTTTCCTACTTTATCTGACTTATCCTTAGATTGGCTGGGGTCGACATGAGGATTCTTGAAGAAGAAATGCCTTGATGATTTTTGGAAGAGAAATCGGGTGTGAAAGTTTGTTGGACAAGTGCACAGACTACCCCACATTGTTTAGATTTTTAGACTTGCAAAACACATTCGGAAACCTGACACAATGGAGTGTATGTCGGAATTCAGGACATGCTGAGCATCAAGGAAAACTGACACACACGATGAACCTGGAGGATGTCGAGCAGGTTGAAATGTCTGACACACTATGGATCTTGATGGATGTCGAGCACCTAGCAAAACCCGAAACAATTATATCGGGTTTCTGACATGTTAGAGTATGAAAATCCCACCTCATGATCACTTAGGATTTCCAAAAATAATTTTGAAATCTAAAATTTACACCTATGAAAAATAAGTAAATAACCTAGGGGTGAATTTCAAACAAGAACCCACATGGGAAAAAGACAAGAAGCAAGAAAAATAACCCAAAACCCCAAACCAGAAATGAGGGAGAAAATGGAATGGAAACCCCAAGAAAACACTTCACAAATAACCCAAAAAGATTATAAATAGAAAGAAGAGAGGAATACCTTCAATTAGCTTGAAAAACGATCAAAAATGACTGGCAAAATCGATCAGGAAGCTCGATCGGGTTTGGGAGGAGAAGAAGCATCAACAAAAATCTGACGCGTATAAGAAAAATTGATAAGGTAACAAATGACATGGAAAATCAGCTATTTATAATAATCTAGCATTAATTACACCTCACTTGACATGTGTGCCAACTTCCAGACAACTAGACATTAATGACATGTCATCATGCTTGGAGCGTCTCGAAAACTCGATACAAAGGATAAAGACTTAATTCAGGTTTCGGGTTTTAGGAAACATGAGACATAAAACATCTATTTGGTAAAGCATGTTTTGATGTTTGGAAGTTCTGCAAACCCGACACAATGTTTAGGCAATCAGGTTTGGGTTTGAGAAACAAGTGACATAAAACATGCATTTGGCAAAGCATGTTCCGATGCGTAGGAGTTCAAAACTCGACATAATTGACTTAGATAATCAAGTTTTAGGTTTTGGGAAACATGAGACATGTAACATGCAAGAAACATGTTTTCATGTAATGAAAACCTGAAAACTTGAAAATCTCTTTCAAAGGGAATTTTAAAGGGATTTGTCCAAAATTTTCCTAGGGTTATCTCATTTTTAGCTGGAATCACTAAAATGAGATAACAATTGGCTCCAGTTGGGGACTTTCTTTGAAACATCAAAGGAAGAGAACTCATGTATCAAAAAGATTTATCCATTGGGCTATGGAGTCAAGAAGAAGAAAAACCAAAAAAAAACAAACAAAGGAAAAAAGAAATAAAGCAAACACATGACATAAAATAAATTATAACACAGTGCAAGAGAGCATCTTGCATTACTCATGGAACAACTTCAAATGTTGGCCATTGAAAGGTAGAGGGAGAAACTCTCCATCAAGATACGATAAACAGAAGCTATTTTCACTATTCTGCTGATAAATTTTGAAAGGTCCTTTCCATAAAGAATCAAACTTGTCATGCATCCCTTTCTATTCCCTTCTCTTATCCCAAAGAAGTACTATATCTCTAATCTAGAAATCACGTTGCTTTGATTTTTGTCAAATATCCTTTTGAATTTTCTCTGATGATCTACAATGTGATCTACCACCTTGCTTTTTCTTCTTCTAGCCTGGCTAGGTACATTATCCTTTTCTCAATGGAACTTTGAAAAGTTTCATCCTCAATTGCTTTAGCCAACCATAAGGCTGGAAATTCTATAGAGATAGGAATCTCAACATCAATTCCATACAACACCTAGAATGGGGACATTCCAATAGCTCACTTAGGAGTAATCCGATCTTCCCATAATGCATCATACAATGCTTTGTGCCATGTCCTCTGATTCTCATCAACCATCTTTTTGATTATGGTCACCAGGTTTTTTTGCTTGATTCAGCCTGACCATTTCCTTGGGGGTAATAATTAGATGAATGAGCCAATGTGATCCCAAATCCATAAATTTTTTTCAACTCATGTGATGAGAAATTGGAAGCATTTTCAACAATGATCTTGTGAGGTACACCAAATCTAACAATTATATTCTCCTTGAGAAAGTTACACACATACTTTGGAGGTTGCTGCTTAATTAGAATAGTTTCCACCCACTTGGTGAAATAGTCTATGGTAGTGAGCACATAATTATGACTGGCACTGGAGGAAGGGTTCAATACTCCAATGAAATAAATTCCCCATTGGCAAAAAAGTTCTTCAATTATCACAGGCTTCAAGGGAAGAGCTGCCAACTTTGGACAGACAACGAAATGTTGAAAAGCTTCACACTTAGCCACCCATTCTACTGAATCTTGAAAGAGAGTAGGCCAATAGTACCTAGCCCATAAGATCTTATAAGCTCATCACGGAGGAAGAGAAATGTCCTCCACATGCTAGATTGTGGAAGGACTCTAGCAGCCTTATCTGCTGAGACTTATAACCACAACGTAGGAATACACCATCAATACCTTTCTTGTATATACCATTATCCCATAGAATGTATCTTGCGGACCTTAATTTAACTATCCTCTTTTATTTTTGGCTTAAATGTGGGGAAATTCACCATAAGTTAAAAAGAAAGTGATATCTGCATACCATTCATCGGTTGTGCTTACAAAAATCACCATGGGAAATTCTGAAGAAGTACCTTCAGTTTCTTTGCATTCTATCTCAGAATTGTTTTCTATAATCAATTGGCATAGGCCTCTTCCTCTTACCAACTTGGTAGGCCTGATGTCCAAGTCATATTCTTAGACTTTGGTTATCCAATTACCCGTTGACTACCCAACTCTTGTTGAATCAAAATGGACTTAACTGCAGTATCAGGAATAAGAACGAGAGTGTGAGAACTCAACACGTAATACCTGAAATGCTTTACTTCTCTCACCTGCATAAGCATTCTTTTCAATTTACGACATCTTCAATTCATGTTCCTTCATTGGGAAGCTCATGAAAGTAATGGGAGCTTTGATTCCTTCTTCATTTCTCCTACAGGATAACTGATATTGTATGTATGGAAGCGTAGTTGTACATGATGAAATCCTTCTTGAAGTCTGGGCATACTAGAATAGGAGCGTGAGAAATTTCTCTTTTGAAATCTTCAAAAGCAAGCTTCCCTTTAGTATCCATCGAAATGGAGTTTTACCTTTCATCATCCCAAGGATATCCTTGGTTTTATCGACAAAGGAAGGTATAAATCTTCTTAGGAAATTGACCTTTCCGAAAAAGGAATGCACCCTAGTTTTGCTCGTATGTAGGGTAAGGCTTTGGATGGCCTTTACCCACTCTTGGTCAGATCTTGGTTCCTTCTTTAGTTATGACATGACCCAACAACTTACCTTTTGTTACTTTGAACATGGATTTTTTAGGATTTAATGAAATCCCATGATGCCTACACCTTAAGAGTACTAGTCAGGTGATCATAATGATCACTTCACTTCTTAGAGAAGACTATCAAGTCATCCAAATATACAACTATGATTTTCCCATCAAATCTCTAAAAGCTAAGTCCATTGATCTTTGAAACGTGGCTCCAACGTTAATCAAACCAAAAGGCATCCTGTTGTAAGCAAAGGTACCCCATGGGGTGGTGAATGTTGTTTTATGTTGATCCTCAGTGGCCACCTTGACTTTATTATACCCCAAAAATCTATCGAGCATGGATAAAATTTCTAATCTAGTGATAGTCTGCAATACTTGATCCATGATAGGAAATGGGTAATTGTCTTTCAATGAAGATTGATTAAGGTTCCGAAAGTCAACACAAATATGAATCTCACCATTCTTCTTTCTGACAAGGAATGATGTTAGCAACCCATGTAGAATGATGTATAGGGAAGAAAATCCTTGCATCTAACATCTTTTGAATTTTGCAAGGATAGTCCCTGAGATCTTTGGGTTGTAATGCCTTTTCTTTTCTATAGGGTTTGACATCAGACTTTAAAGGGATGTTATGTTGTACATCCTTGGGCTTGAAAGACTTCAGATCCACATAGGACCATGCCAAAACATCCATATATGTTTTTAGGAGTGAAGTGAACTTTCCTTTCTCCTGAGGAGAACAACATTTTCTGATATTTACCATCCGTGGTTGGTCAGAAGAGCCCAGATTAACTTGATCTACTTCCGACAAGGAAGAACCTTTATGCTTGCCTTTTATTTTGAATAAAATGATCATACTTGTCAAACAGACCTTCTAGGGAAACCAATCCTTTCGGAATCTTATTTCCTTTGAGTTGGATGAATTCACCATCAATCTCTTGATATGAATTTGAGATGAACTTTTGGAAAGATGATTCTAATCCTTCAAAATAAAGCTAGCTAAAATTATGGCTTTCTCAAGAAAAGACAATATCTATTGGTCATCATTGAACACTTGCCAATGTGCTGAATTATCTGGAACACTTGGACGATACACAATATCAATGGTATAATTTTCTTGTTTGAACTATGGGTGAGGAAGGAGAAGAGATGTAGACACGGATAAGGAATCATCTTTATCGTTATAATCTCTCAAAACTACCTTGATAGAAAAAGCATCAAAGCATCTTATGTTGTCCCACACCTTGTTCCTGTAATGCCTTAGGTGATCATTTTTTACCTAATAGATCCCCCTTACTTGATTTACAATAGACTCAAAGCATCTCCCTACACTTTAAGATTTTGAATTCCCTTTTACCATGTCATTTCTAAGCCCAATAATAGAGCTTCATATTCATCCATGTTATTAGTATTGTCAAACTACAACTTGAAGGCAAAGGGAAAGATCTTGAAATCTGGAGATATAAGAACCACACCAGCGCCTGACCTAGTATTTGAACAACTCCTATTGAACTCGAGGGTCCAAATAGCATTAGGATCTTCTTCCTTGATTTCTACATAAGGAACCTTTGATGTCATGAAATAATTCCCCAAGCCTGCATCTTCGAAGAGAATTTGAGCTTTGGGGTCATCTGATTTAGTGACTAGGTACTTTGCTTCGCTTCAGGGTGAAGGACACGAGGAACTCCATTCATTGGAATTTTAGCTTTGGTCCAGTCCATATTGATTTCTCCTTTAACATCTTTGCAAAAACCTCTTCCTAAGAGAATACCATAAGCAGCTAGGATATCAACAACCAGGATAGTCATTTTTACTCTCTTTTAGGAATGTGAAAAATGCAAATTATGCATCCTTGATTTGGCCAATCAAGGGGACTTGTTTAGTTTCCATGGAGTAACACCACCCATAAGATTTAGTCAAGGTAAGTCTAAGGGCATGGGCTACTTTTACGGGCATCACGTTATCAGAGGCTCCTGAGTCAATTATGTAATTGTTGAGTTTAAACCCATTTATAAGTAAGGACAAATAAAATGGTTCAATCTTTCCCAAAGAAGCAATAAAGGTCATATTATTCTAAGGTAAAGGCTGAGTGGGGTTAGGAAAAATGCCTTTTGAAGATGAAGGGATAGCAGCCTTGCTTCTAATGAATTTGGAAAGTTTCTCAAATTGCTCAGGATTTGACTGAAGGTACTCGGCTTCTGACATTTGGATCTTAGTTTTCTTTACATGATCAATAATGTCAAAATGGTATATGAAGGAATGATGGTGAGCTTAGTTTTGGTTATGCTAGTCTGAGAAGTGAGTACTGGTCTTGGGGGTAGGAGAAAGAGAGTTAGAAAAAGAAGTTACCTTTTTAGTTGTCTCCTTTTCAGTTTGTGCTGAGATAGGAGAGCCTCTTTTAGCCATAACCATGGGAGCTTCTTTACCTTTCTCCTTAGAGCCTTCAACCAAATTTTTGGGGTTCTGAGATTGAGCTTGAGTGAATACTGCAAATGAATGACCATCATGTTCACATTGGTCTTCCTCGTATTCCAAGTACCCAATGTTGGATTCACCAGCTGAATCGTCAAAAGACTCATCAGCATATCTGAAGCTTCAAAATATTTGTGAGAATCTTGATCTTCTAGTTCTTCATCTTCCTCAACTATTTCAACTATTACATTGATAGGAGGAGCTTCAATGGCCAGCCTTATGGGAGCAGCAATCAACCGATTCCTATCTCTTATGGGAGTGCACCATTAGTATTGTTGAAATTCCATCTAGGAATATCCCGATAAGGAACGTTGGTCACTTGTTGAGACATTTGTTTCTTCAAAGTGATCAAGTCATTGGCCATCCTCTGAATCATAGGATCAGTAGTACTTTGAGAAGAAATCTAATTTTTAGGCTTAGATGACTCTCTTCTGATCTTTCTAGCCAGGATGAGATCATCTTCTATTTTAGTGGCTGTAGCTTGAGAAGTGGCCAAATCGGGGATAACAGACCTTCTTAATAAGAAGCTCACATCAGGGGGATGAGCATTGATGAAGAAACACTTTTGATTTTCAAGAGTGGGAATGGCTAGATCTGGAATCTTACGAATCAACTTGTTGAATTTGGCTATGAAGTCCCGCATGGGTTCATAAGACTCCTTCATATGTGTAAGTTGTGCTAACAAGGCATGAAAATCTTTAGCTGGTTTGAACCTTTCTTCAAATATGGATCTCATGGTAGCCTAGTTGGTAATGCATGCATTTGGAAGATGGTAGAACCATTTTGCTGCTACACCATGCAATGTTTCAATGAAGAGTCGAACAAAGACATCTTCATGAGAAACCCCAAGGATGCCGCATGTGACAAAGAATGAACTAATGTGTTCATCACGGTGTTGCTTCCAATCACGTTGAACTTAGGAATATTCTTATGTGACCCATGTGGTAGATCATGCAATGAAAAAGTTAGGGAAAGAGGACCAATAGCCACACCCCAAGGCACAGGTTGTGATGCCATCCTTCTGAATGAAGTGCACACAATAATCCGAGTATCAAACAAAAATAATGCATGGTAGGTTGTAGAAGCTTCTTGTTCTTGAGGAACCCGTAGTTCTTTGGATAGGTGAAGAACTTCTTGCTCTAGATACAACACTATTGGGGGAATGTCTGAAATGGTGTTGTTGTAGCAGATCAAAGAATGGATTAGTTTCACCCTTTCCTTGGCTTGACCGAGTGAAGATCTTTCTAGCCAACTTGAATTGGAAAATGGATCTTCTGAAAATAAGGCAAATACGGAGTTGTCAGACGCTAATAGGATAAGCTTAGTCTTATCAATCCGTACTTCCCTAGCGGAGTCACCAAAAATGTTGGTTGGATATTTTTTTAGGCCAAAATATGAGGTTCAACGACAGTACATGGGATCAAATCCTCCTCAGAGATAGGTGAGGCAACCTATTTATTACTGATCTAAAACTCAACAAAAATGATATGTATAATATTCACACTATTCTAACCATTGGGGTTGGGATACAATCCTAAAATCCATATCAACATGAGATGGAGATGTTATAATTGGATTAGAAAGAATTAGAAGGGAAAATATTATAGATGAAACAAAGCAGGAAGGGATGAGAGGAACGTATTTTCTTTCAAGCAAACATAGATCAAGAAATACTTATATGAGTTTTAGATAATGAGTGTAATATTTGAAATGATTAAAATAATCAAGAATACTAAACAAATAATAGCTTAAGATCTTGGACGTAAGAACAATCTCTCAAGATAGATGAATCCCACAACACAAAGTCTGCAAAATAACACTTGTTCCTATTCCTCAATGATTAAAAAGAAAATACAAAGTTTTTCTTCTTCTTCACAATAGCTCTTAATATTCAAAAAGTCTCTCCCTTTTGGAATGCACAAGCATCCTTTATTTATAATAAAAAGGGTAGAGAGAAAATAGGATAAATCCTAGAAAATAGTCCTTTAACAAGAGTCCTAATTTACTTGACTCTCATGTAGGAGAACAAGTCAAATTTTCTTCCTATGTGATGAAACGAAAATGAAAAATACATGTCAATCTCTGGATGGAAATGACATGAAGCATTATGCTTATTATGTTTCCTCATCCTTTTCTTCCTCTAGTGAAGCCTGCTTGTCTCAAAATTCCTAGAATTTCTGGATTATGCCCTACATCTCAGCTTCATCTGGCACACTGGAATAGTCACTCAAAACCTCACAAGTTTCATGAGTGTCACTTGCATTGCCAAGAAGTTTCTTCAATTTCTTATTGAGTTTCCTTAGTGATTCCAAAACATTCTCAATCTTTATGAACCTATCGATGGTTTTCAGATCAAAGACAAAAGTTGGTTCGTGCTAGATTGATTCTTGGATTTTCTTATAGAGATCATCAATAGGTAGAATATTCAAACTTTCATCCAACACCTTGGCGAAGATCCTGGACAACTCCTCTTCTATGTCATTGGTGGCATCAACCAATTGATCTCTAGATTCCCTCAACTTGCTGCAAGCTTCACTGAGAATCTTTATCCTGAATCTGATGGCTTTGGTTAGCTGGAAATGCTTATCATCATGTGGAATAATTCCTTCTTCCATTAAGACATGGGATGGAACTGTTTCAGCACATTGAGAGCCTCCAAAGTTAACTCGAGGTTCCTGAATTCCTGTGAAAATTCTTCATCCATTTTTTCACCATCCTTCTTTATCTCCTCCAAGGATTTATAAACCTTCACTGTGTCATCAATGAATTTTCTTCCTTGTAGGTGTAGCCTCTGAATCCATTCATCAATTTTTCTTCCCTTTTCGTTGATATTTTCAATAATAAGTACTGATGAGAAATCAAACCTGAGAGGAGTAGGGGTAGAAGATGATGGTGTTGACTAAAAGGGCTTTGAGAGCTTGAGCAATACTTCCATCAACCGTTTAACTTTCTCCTTTAGCTCATCTCTACTCACCTTTGTTTCCTTCATCTTCTGACACAACACATTCATGGCATCCTACGCATCCTGTTGTGCCCCTTCTATCGTTACCTTTCCTAGATCAACACTTGTGATCTGATAATCAATGGAAATTATATCCTCCTTTGTTTTGTTGGCCACTAGAGTGGAAATCTCTACAAACTTATGTCCTGAGGCATCCATTGAAACCCTTGAAACCATTTTGGGTTTCTTGGCATATTTGACAAGAGAGGCCTTGAGGGAACTGAAGTCGAAGGCTGGTAGAGGAACTACCACCTTCCTCTTCCTTGGGGTCTAATCAATTAACCATTGAGGTATAGTGGAAGAAGTTTCCCCTATCAGAGGTGTTATGGTTACATATGTAGGTGGAGGAAGGTTTACCTATGGAGTAGTGATGACTACAAGTGTGTTGACTTGTGGGGATAGATTCAGTGAATGAGGGTGCAGAAGGAGGAGGCATATCTATAGCCATCTTAGATCCAACAGAAAGAGGTGAGAGATCAAAGAAGATGTTGGCCATGGCTGATGAAAGTGGCGTAGAAATATGAGGTGAGGAAGATTGGGAGGGAGGGGGTAAAGATTCTGAAGCCAAATCTTGAGAAGCAAGAGAGAGACTTACCTCGATGAGAAATCAAAAAAAGGAGAAACAAGAGGTTGACCAACCTCGACTTCTGAAGGAATTTCTCCTTGTTCTGGTGGAGGAGGTGAATCCAATATCTCAATTTTTGTGAAGGAGTGGTAGATGGTGTGGCTCCTTGCTTTTCTCCCTTCTGAAAAACTTAAATTTTATCTGCCTCTTGGTAGGAATTTTATCCTCTTCCCTTTCTCCCTTGGAGGGTCCCGCTTCTAAAGTAGCTATTTTTGAAAAGCTCTTTTCCTTATAACTCATTCCCCAAGAAATGATCCATGCCTTGGTATGGAGAATCTAAGAAGCCCTTTTAGTAATAGAAGGTTTTTCAGTAATAGACCAATCAATAGCTGGGAATCCGTGTTGGTCTCCATCCGACTATTTGTACCTAGTGTCAGGACACTTTCATTGTCCATGGTGCCTTTGGGGATATCAGCTAGATCTAACATCTGAATTTATTCAAGCGTTAGTCTGCTATTGTCTTTTCTTCGGATGGAAATTCATCCCTAAAGATCAACCAGATGTCTTCCACATGGGGCACATGCAGATACAAGGTTCCATATGACTTGAGGACTCCTCGGATGTCGAATCCCTCCCTGAAACTTCATATGTTTCTTCAATTTTTCCTGAAGCTCATGCACCACGTTCTTGGCCTTAACCACTATAGAACATGTATACCTTCCAATGGAAATAGGGAAGGAGATAGTGGCCTTGTGCCTACTTTGTTGGAACTTGTGAAAATCCAACAATTGTCTGACTAACTCCATAAGGATGAGTTTGTCACCTGGGAACCTGGGTAAATGGAAAGGTTTACCATGGAACTTTTACCACCTGAAGATAGGTGAACTTATTGAATTGAAAAAGATGTAACCCCATTTTGACACTTCATCCCATGCCTCATCAGAAACCCTTCTTTTCTAAGATCAGGATCCAACATGTAAATGTTTTCATAGAAGAAGGCATCGTTCACTCTTCTATATTGGTCTTTAGACCCTTTTATTGTCAGCTAAGGGAAGTACCGATATATGTGTTCCATTGCTCGGTTCCCTTTGCATCTAGCCCTGGGTAGTTTCTCATGTCCTATTGCTACATAGGTGACATATGACATCATATAGAACTTGCCGATAGACAAGATTGTTTTAATTTTGGAGTCTATCTCGTCACTTATTAGGCTACCCCAATCAATCCCTTGGTCATTCTTCTTTATGATGACCATGAACTGGTACATCCACCCTTGGAAATATTTTGACTCTGGGAGTCCAAATAATCAACTCAGCAAGGTGATGATATCACTAATTTCGAGAATAAAATCACTTCTAGGGACTGACTTGGGAAACCTAGAAATGGCTGGCTTAGCCTTGATCAAGAACTTCTTATTTTTTACATGCTTGATGTAGTCTTCCTAATCTTTGTCCCAGGCCTTTTATGCTGATTTAAGGTTTAAATCAACATATTCCACAAAGTTGGGAAACTTTAGGAGTTGATCAAAGTAACCTCCATCCAATTTCACTATAGACTCTCCTGCTTGATTTCTTACTGAGCATGAGGCTGAGTCATAGTTGGAAGCATAGGCCAAGATGAATTCATGGTATTGAGGTGATATTGGAAATCCTACCGCAAGAGGGAGACCAATTCGGCTATCGATTTCATCTAGAATTCTGAGAAGAATCCTCAATTACCTTCCAGAAGTCCTCCATATCTATATTGTTGAGCTCTATGTCCCAAATGTCATAATTATAGCTTATGTAAGAAGAAGACTCCATATTTTGATATTTATACTTCATCTTTCCTACTTTATCTGACTTATCCTTAGATTGGTAGGGTCCGACATGATTTCTAGAAGAGCAATTGGGTGTGAAAGTTTGCTAGACAAGTACACAGACCCGCCACACTGTTCGGATTTTGAGACTTACAAAACACCTTTGGAAACCCAACACAATGGAGTGTATGTCAGAAGTCATGACATGCTGAGCATCAAGGAAAACCTAACACACACGGCGGAACTTGGAGGATGTCGAGCAGGTTGAAATGTCTGACACACTATGCGGATCTTGATGGATGTCGAGCACTGGAAAAACTTGAAACAAGTATATCGGGTTTCTGACATGTCAGAGTATGAAAATTCCAGCCTTGTGATCACTTAGGATTTCAAAAATCATTTTTAAATCTACAAGTTACACCCTATGAAAAATAAGTAAATAACCTAGTGGTGAATTTCAAACAAGAACCCACATGGGAAAAAGATAAGAAACAAGAAAAATAACCCAAAACCCCAAACCAGAAATGAGGGAGAAAATGGAATGGAAACCCCAAGCAAACACTTCACAAATAACCCAAAAATATTCTAAATAGAAAGAAGAGATGAATACCTTCAATTAGCTTGAAAAATGATCAAAAATGCTGGTGAAATCGATCAGGAAGCTCGATTGGATTTTGGAAGGAGAAGAAGCATCAACGAAAATCTGACACAACAAGAAAAATTGATAAGGTAACAAATGACCTGGAAAACTAGCTATTTATAATAACCTAGCATTAATTACACCTCACTTGACACTTGTGCCAACTGTCAAACAACTAGACATTAATGACTTGTCATCATGCTTGGAGCATCTAAAAACCCGATACAAAGGATAAAGACTCAATTTGGGTTTTGGGTTTGGGAAACATGAGACATAAAACATGTATTTGGTAAAGCATGTTTCGATGTTTGGAAGTTTCAAAACCTAACACAATGTTTAGGCAATCGGGTTTCGGGTTTCGGGAAACAAGTGACATAAAACATGCATTTGGAAAAGCATGTTCCGATGCTCAGGAGTTCTGAAAACCTGACATAATTGACTTAGATAATCGAGTTTGGGTTTTGGGAAACATGAGACATGTAACATGCAAGAAACATGTTTTCATGCAATGAAAACCCGAAAACCTGAAAATCTCTTTCAAAGGGAATTTTAAAGGGATTTGTCCAAAATTTTCCTAGGGTTATCTCATTTTTTCTGGAATCACTAAAACAAGATAACAAATTCATTCTCTTTCCAAGAGGGAAATGTAATGAAATTAACACATTGTATAGAAAGTGCATGAAAAAGATGTGGAGCATGAGATATATAATTTCGTAGAATAATTGAAAAACATAGAACATTAAGATGTGGGTAATGATTCTAAAATCTTTGAGACATCTTTGAGAATCAACCAACAAAAGTAGTGGTCATGAAGTAGATGCATAACAAAGAAAGGATGTCTAGTTATGGAAATGATAAGTAGATACTGATTAAGAGACATCTTCATGATAGTGGAAAAGAATAAGCAAATTAAAATAACCTAGAAGACAAAGAGAAGCTAGAAATAAGGTTCCAAAGCAATGAAGGAAGTGTAATGAATAGGAAAATCATCATTCAAGCTAGAAATAAAGATATATTTCTCATGAATGTGAGGAGAGTTTCATACTTCATTGAACCTGTCAATGGATTTGTAGAAAAAATGGCATTTATTGACACTTGTTTACAGGTAAGAAATTAATTCAAGTTTGCACTTCACTAAAAGTAGGTTTTCCCCACATGTACATAGGTGATTTAGGTTGTTTCCTTGTTATTATTTTTTTGTTTCATTTCCCGTTGTGTACCATTTTACCTTTTGTTGTGTTTCCTTTTTTTTTTCATGTGTGTGTGTGTGTTCAATAAAGCAAGTTGTGTAGTATATCTTTTTGGTGAATATAAAGACTAGCGTATAATGCACTAATAGGTAGTAATGTCCACTCCTCTTTGACACTAATTATTTTATTATTTTAACATGGGTTGATTAGAGACATGGACTTGATTGTTATATATTATAACTAGAATGTTGTTAAGATACGAGAGACATCATGATTTCTATTGTGTCTAATTGTTACTCTGGACTGTATGGATGCATTGTGGACCTTGATGGACATTAAGGATACGTTGATAATCGAGAATGGTTACCTTGTTGTATACTGACATTTTGATTCTTGATGTATTGAGTATATTCAATGTGTTGGACTAACCATGTGGTCTAATTGATTTTGTGAATTTCTAACAATATGATGGTATTAGGGATTGGTAATATGTTCTTGAGTGTATCTAGTAGTTGGTATATATATATATATAGTATATATATATATATATATATATATATATATATATATATATATATATATTATCATGTAGAATGTAAATTGGATTATTGATGATTTTAAATTATTTACTAGAGTAGAATTAAAATTTTAAGTAATTTCAAATAACTGATAGAAATTCATAAAATTGATGATAATGATTTATTTACGTTATATGATGATGTTAATTGATAAATATATGTGTGTGTTGTATATATTGATGTATGTTGATGATTGTATGATGGATGTTTTATATGAATTGATTCGCATGACATATTGATATGGCCTTGAAGCCAGAAGGGTGTTTTGTTTGTGATTTTAGGAAAATTATATCATATACATCGAAAGCGGATAGGGGACCAACAACAAAAGGATGTCGGGTGTTGTGTAACATGGCCAAATTTGACAACTTGTGTATAATTTTGTGTTGTGTTGTTGCATTATTTGTTAGGAGTTTCTCATGGGGGGTAACCTCATTTATGTGGCCATAGATGTAATGTGTTCCTTTCTTTTATTTTTTTTGTTTAATTTGTTGTGAATATGTTCAATTATTGGGAAATATTGTTACTTTATTAACAATTGCTAATGCATATTAATTAACTAATTTAACTTAAATTTAAACTAAGAGGGACGATATGACACATGGGAAATAAAATGTGTAGATAATCCTTGTTTTTCTCTATGATGAAAATTGAATTAAATGCACTTAGGTGGTGTGTACTCCACCATCCTTCCCAAATTCGAATTTTCCCTTGTTGGCATACTTTTAGAGACTTGAGGGAGAAGTTAACCTTGTCCCTCACATCTCAAACTCTCCTACCAACCTTACTTATGAAGTATGGGACATATTTGGTCCATTTTAATGCCTTATTGAGTGTGAAAATGGTAACTAATTGCACTTGTTTACTTACCACATTTATGTTTGTCCTTGATAAACATGGTGTGCAAGTTGGAGTGTCATGTGGGCATGTCATAAGTATTACATGTACATTTAATTGGTTTGATTGTGGTGTTTGACTTATGTGTTAGAATGGAGGAATGATGAAGTGGGATCCTACATGGGGCCACCTCATCATCCTCATATCCCTTATCTATTTATTGGATGATTTTGATGCATTTTGGGTAACTTGCCTTATTTTACTTCTCTTGAATTTTTAAAAATGGGTCTTGGTTTTCATACTTGGAGTGAAGGATTAAAAACTTGTAGAGTAAAGAAATTGGAAGCCTGATGGAGAGGTAGGGTCTCCTCGTATTGTCATTTTTGTATTAATGTATTTTGGTGTAGAAATTGTGCTTGTTTTAATTTATTATGAGTGTTGTGGATATGTTTGATTGTGGATAGGTAGCTTTCCTTAAGTTGGGTTTGGGAGATGGATTTATGGGACCATTGTTGAAGGAAAAGGGATATGTGAAGCAAGCATTGTGGAGGGAGTTTGAGTTTGAGTTCCACCTATGGGGAGTGAAAAGGATAACATGGTTATATTTTGGATACTTGCAAGTGTAGAAATAAGGAGTTGATTATGTTTTTGGGTTTTTCACATGGAGGCCTTGGGTGGAAATCCTACATCACTTGGGAGGAAAAATTAGGTGGTGAACATATTCCATTTCTCCTTGTTGGCTTGTTGTTGTCAAGCCTTTGTGCTTGTTGGGAAACTTGTAATATTGTTTGAGTTATTCTTTGAGTGTATTGCATGAATGTGTTATTTGTATGTGTTATCTTGTGGAATGCATGTTGTGGAAGACTTTTGTAAAACTTGTAAAATGTTGCTTAATACCCCTTATCTTTCTTTGGTTGGGGCTCTGGGGCCAATAAGGAGGATGGCTTCTCCTCTTATTGGATTATAGGTTGGGTGGAGAGCGTCACCTAATCCCATTTGATTGGATTGTGATTCAAAAATGATAGATGAGAAGAATGAAAAAGTTGGAGGTTGGATGAGTTATTGTATGTTGGATCCATACGATTCACCCTTGTAATGTTATCCCCTTATGTTGTAAAGTGAAAGTTGTGATCTTGTATATTATCCTTTAAAATTGGTGGAAAGAAGAACTATTATATTGTAAGAGAACGAACTTAGATTCTTTACAAAAGAGTGTTATGTTATCTTGTGCAATTTGTAATATTGTATTGGTATGAGTTCATTGTAAAGAAAAGAAAAGAGTCACCTTCTCATTCCCATTGTAAGAAATAGCACATTTGAATTGTTGAAATTATTTAAAAGTTGTATTATGGATTTTTTTAATATGAAAGGATGTATTATTTTTATTTTTATTTTAAATTTGGAAATTTGATTTTAAAGGGGAAGGAAATGAGTCTCATTTAAGAATGTTTTACCTTCAATCCATTCAAATAGATATGTTAAAAGGGAATGATTTGAGTTAATTTTATAATCAAATTTTACTTCATTCTGAAAGGAAATGAATATTAGCTTCAACTATCTTCACATATTTGAGTAGATTTAAATCTATAACAACTTCATAAACTTATATAGTTTGTTATACAAACAAGTTTGAATTAATATTTTATTTTATATATATATATATATATATATATATATATATATATATATATATATATGTATATGAATTTAAAACTTATATAAACTAAGTTAATATGTTTTAATAAAATATTTATGTAATAATATTATAAAGATTATATAAACTTAATATATATAATCATATAAATCTAAATATGAATTCACAAACTTATATAAACCAAGTTTATATATGTTAATAAAATAGTTATTTAATATATATAGATATATTATTAGAAATATATAATATTGAAAGTTCATGGGAATCGGGTATGGGGGGTGTTGACAATTTTTGCACTTGCGCAAAAATGGCCAACTCAAAACTTCGTTATGATGGATAGCATTGGTGAAGTATACCTAAGGTAGGGGACATTCTTTCAGACAATACTATTACTGTTGAATTAATGATGATTACATGAAATCTGCAGCTATGTGTGTTGTTACAAAACATAACAAATCACATAGTCTAAAATTTCATGTTATCTTAAGAAAAAGAACACACAGCCTCGAAGGAAAGTTGTGTTGCCTTGATGAAGACACCAAATTGTAGAATAGATGAAGTGTTAGGTTTTGGAGCAGCAATCATGACTACAGATTACTGAGATCAGAGTTCATTACTGGATGTTACAGGTATTATTTAATGCTCTTTCCTTCATGATTAAGACATTCAATTATATTATTGGGTTGTTTAGTTCATCATGCAATCCATATCAGAAAGTAGAAATGCAGAAGGAAATACACAACTCAATTTCACAATTCAATGTTTTATTCATAAGGAATTTCAAATATTCCCACACAAGCCATGGGATGTAACAGAGAAGTAAAGTATGACTATAGAAATAAGAGGTACATATGCATGAAAGAGAAAATAAAGGAGTATGAGTGAACCCATCATTGCCTTGGAGGTTTCTCCTTCGGTTGATGCATCTTCATCTTCAGCTTTGTTCCCTCTCCATCTTCATTGCCAAAAGCATTGTACCTAAAAAGAAGAAAAGAGGAAAATCATCAGTTACGAGCTCAGGGTTAATCCATATTCCTATACTATCCTAATTCATGCATATGGATCTCTTAATAACATGAGACATAGATTACTTGAAGATCAAACAATATACATGATTTACTCACTCAAAAAGAAGGAGAGAGAAGAAAAGAAAAACCATGGACATAAGAGAGGCAAAAAAGCCTAAATATTTTCTAATTGTTTTCTCAAGTGTGCAGGTACATGTTGTAGCCAAGAAGAAATAAATCAAATTTTACAGTCCTCACTATAGATAAAGATTGCAAAGTTCAATAACTTCTATCCTATGGTACATGAAAAAATGAGTCATAAGTACATGCTAGAATGAAGGAAGAATGCAACTCAAAGTTCAAGAAGCTATTCTAGGGATAAAAGAAGTTGCAGTATATAAACAGAGGAGGGAATTGTAGAAAAAGTACATGTTTTAGATTGCAACTGAAGAAGAAGAATCAAAATTTAAAGGTTGAAGTTAAATCAAGATAAGATTATAGCTGAAACAGAATGAGAAGGAAATATGAGAAAATTTTGATAGGGCTTCGCCATGTAAAATGGATATTTACAACTTTCCATCATGTTGTTTGAACTAAACACATGTTTTAAAAGCTGCATGTAAACCAAATAAATGATGTAGAGAAAACAGAAAAGCATGCCATGATCAAGATAATAGTTATTATGTTTCAGTTTCCAACAACAAATCAGCTTCAATAGAAAAGTGATACATTTTGTATTCTAAATTAGAAAATACATCTATTACAACTGAAAAGGGGATAAAAGAAAGAATTATGGGAAAATTTTGATAGGGCTTCGCCATGTAAAATGGACATTTTAAATTTTCCCAGCATGCATATCAAAGTTGTAATAAAAGGAAATGTAGTATTTAAACAGAAAATAAATGGACTGCACTTTCATTCATCAAATTGAAGTACTTTGGAGCATTCATTATAGCTTAAATAACTAAATAAAGTGAAGTTTCAAGATAATCTTACAAAGTTCAGCCATTCTAAATTGTAGTTTTCAGAATGAAGCAAATATGAGAGCACATAAAATGCTACAATATCAATGAAGTATATCCATTTAAACAAAGTAATACCCAACTATAACATGGAGGGCCAAACAGTGAATAATCAAGGAAGTCAAGCTCATAATTTTTGAAAGTACAGTCATCCCTAAGTATTTTTTTCAGATATAAATCATCAATTATATATATTGTTACATTATGACTTCAAAGATAGTTTCAGATGCATGATTTTATAGGTGCAACGAAAATTGCAACACTTCAATATAATAATATGCATCGGATTCATGAAGTCATAAGTGAAAAGGAATTTTTGTACTAAATTTATAGATACTCAAGACATTCAAGGGAAAATTTTAGATATCTTCAGAAGCTGAGAATAGAGGAATTGCAGAGTAAGATATGTTAGTTTCTTAAAGAAAGCATGAGGTTGTGGAACTACATGAAGTTAGCATGCAAATTGGAACTCCTAGCCAGTAATAAAAATGTTGGAAATGAAATATGAAAGTCCAATTTTAGGTCAAGAAAGTGGATTTGAAAATGAGAAATTACAAAATAGAAAACCGGATATCCGCATTTCTTTATTTGAGAATATTAGAAGTTGGATTAGCATTAAAAACGAGTAGAGATTATGAATTTTGAACACAAGATTTAAACTCGGTGATTATGTTAGAGTATACCTTTTTATTGTATTTATCCTCACCCACTTATGTGTGTGGATATTTCATTTATCTTATTTAGATATTAGGAGATATTATGTAGTTATTAGGTATAGTTCTTTCCTTGATATATGGTATTAACTAGTTCTTTCCTTGATATATGGTATTGAACTAGATCCTTGATGTCTAGTTCTCTCTTAAATCTATGGTCTTGACTAGTTCTTTGATGACTAGTTATTTCCTTGATTTATGGCTTGATCTATGACCTTGACTGGTTCTTAGATTGTTATTCCTTGCCTATTCAAGCAAGGCCCATTCTCAATGTATTGCATTGAGTTCCATAATAATATATGATATTGCTTCTCATTTGTTTGCAAAGGTTTTATGTAAAATTATTATAGAGAATTGCTTTCATCTTATAGATCATGGTGTTTGATTAATAGCATCAAAGTACGATTTGGTTATTGTTCCTTTCATGGTATCGAGCTGCACAACTTGTTGTTTGTCACACCAAGCTCAAACCGATGGTGGAGAGGGATCTCATCATGTTAATCATTCTTTTGCTACACCAACACCCTCCCACATGATAATTCTTACACTTGTGTTATCCCTACACTTTTTTGTTAGCTTGCTTAGGTGTACTAGTTGTGTGGAGTTAGCTTACTAGTTGTGTTGAGTTAGCTTCTTAGTTATGTGAAGTTAGCTTACTAGTCTTTTAGAGTTAACTTAACTACCAAGATTAGTTAGTGGGATTTTTCACCACCGATTTAACTAGTAGTTGCACTTCCTCCTCCTATATGTACATCTTTCTTATTGAATAATTCAAGTCATTCTATTGTAATGTATTGAGCATTATGGATTATGATGGATTTCCATATATGGTATTTTATCTCTTACGCTTTGCAAATATAATGTGGTGTGTAATTATCATCTAAGATTGCGGCTTGAAACAATATTTTTTGTTCCTTCATGGTATCGTATGAGCAGAGATTGCTATTGACATATGTCTAAGTTTTATTTTGCAAATAAATTATTTGTGTATTCATATATTTGGGATTTGGTCGTATTTTGTTGTTGCATGCATTTTTATGCAAAACAGAGGCTTCAGATGGATGCGGGAGGTGTGAAAACCAGAAAATTGACTGTAAACTCCGCCAATTCTAGAGGTAGTCATTTTTTTGGTTTTTTTATTTTTGCAGAGAAGCACACAGGTGCACCTTGGGATTCAAACCAAGGAAAAAAATGATTTTATTTATTAGGGTTTGTTGGATTTCTCGGGACATGTACTGGGGTTTTTTTCTATTACAACATATCTGTCTCATAAATTTTACTAGAAGCGGCCCTTGGTCATATGGTATGGTCATATGAGGGCTTAAAGCTTGTGATTCCTACTAGTAGGTGCTTAACTTCAGCCCCTTTAATTTTATTTGTGTGGTGAAGGCAACAACATTTTATTTTGTCTTAGTGGCACCTAAAATAAATAACTTTTGAACAGTAACTCGGTTTTGAGTGTCGTTTTTTGCAAAAGTGCTTGTTTTTTCATACTCTTTCCATTGGAAATATTTATTTTGAGACTTACACTATAATTATAAAGTGCCAAATATGGAGGAGTGTTGTAATCAATTGTGGATGTAATTTCGGTTGAACATCCTAAAATTTTGGGAGTGAGGATTTTGTACCTATCATGGATTCGAGAATGATATGCTTTTCTCTTAAGTATGTGGACTTTAAGAGGATATTATAAAATTTATGGAAGAAAATAGATCGATTAAGAAGTAAAATTCTCTTCTACAATCACTCATTCATGATAAGGATACAATACTACACTTCTGCAGAACAAACTTGCTAGCCTACAAGATATTACCATCATATTGTGGACAATCATATCCATGCTCCTAGTCCACTTGCAGTTGTTGCTCTTGTACCCATGACATTAATCTATCGGGTCTTTGAGCTTGAACCTACTTTTGATGCTTCAAAACCCGTAAGGCTTATTCTGCATGCTCTTCCACACTATCGTGCCTATTACAAGCATTACCACATGTTGTGTATCCTACTTACCTTTCAATTGCATAGCTTTTTTAAGAAGCATACCACTACATTCATTTCTCAAATGCTCTGTTCTATGCGTCTCACTAGCAGAGTCATTGGCAGACATTCACAAGGTATTGTTTCCTCTATTCCTCATGTTAAGTGGAATTCTCATCATGACATTGGTTTTCAGAGATACTTCATTGGGATCACACATTGATAGAGCTCATTTTTTTGTTCGCTCAACTCTTTCTGAGGATCATGAGTAACACATGAGTTCTCTACCTTCACTCAGGATTGAGAAACCTGAGATTTTAGCTGTCAGACATGATCAACCTGACACACATTCTGATGTTCTTTTACACGCACCCATTGTGCATTTTGTACCAAGTCATATGCAGACATCTTCTTCATCCATCCGTGTTGATTTAGGGTGGATATCTGATCACTCATGGAGGTGACATAGGCATTCATTGAGAGGACTCTACAGGCATGGCTCCTCCACCATTCAACCTCTTGCTCCACTTTCTATACCTTCTGCATTGTGATGCTTCTTGTTTTGAGCATTTTTCTTTAAGGTGTAATCTCTCTTTGCTTGTTGAGAGATTTTGTATCTCGTATTTTTGACACTTTTGGCATGTTCGAGTATCTCTTATGGAAACAGCGAAGTCCGGTGTTAAGGTGTTCAAGTAGTTGATTACGGGAAACTCATACAGATTTGTAGCCACTCCACCCATTCAAATAGTATGGGAGGGTGTGGTGTTGATCCCGCTTCTTTAGGTTTCATGTCCTCGCCCTCGACACTCACGGAGTTTGTGTCCTTACCTTGTTGCTTTGGTTATTATTCTTGGATCGTGGCACACCTATTTGTAAGTTGGTCGAATTATGTTTGGTGTTTTTTTGCACTTTCGACATCACTCTGCGGGTTGAAAGTCTCCTTGTATGGAGCTATTCGGTGAAGCCCAATGTCGATTATTTTTGAGTTTTATGATCGAAGCGGTGGATTCGGACCAAACTTCTTGACATTGTATGATTTTTTGAGCCGAGATTCTTGGGATGCCTTGGAGGGGTTTTTACTCTCTTTTACTTTGTTGTTCAATTGGTTTTGGGTACCTTGCGGTGTCCCTTTTTTCCCAATTATTGTACATGAGTACCTCATCGAGCCTAGTTGTCATAAGGGACTCACCGTGGACATGCCACATCTATTTTGGCCCCTAGCTTCACTTGAGGGGGGGTGTTAGAGTAGGTATTTACCTTAGCTCATGTTCACCTAGGTACTTTATTTACCTTTATTGTATTTATCCTCACCCACTTATGTGTGTGGATATTTCTTTTATCTTATTTAGATATTAGGAGATATTATCTAGTTGTTAGGTATAGTTCTTTCCTTGATCTATGGTATTGACTAGTTCTTTCCTTGATCTATGGTATTGACTAGATCCTTGATGTCTAGTTCTCTCCTAAATCTATGGTCTTGACTAGTTCTTTGATGACTAGTTATTTCCTTGATTTATGGCTTGATCTATGACCTTGAATGGTTCTTAGATTTTTAGCCTATTTAAGTAAGGCCCATTCTCAATGTATGCATTGAGTTCCATAATAATATATGATATTGTTTCTCATTTATTTGCAAAGGTTTTATGTAAAGTTATTCTAGAAAATGCTTTCATCTTATAGATCATGGTGTTTGATTAGCATCTGTGTTCTTGGCTTGGTATGATCTGGTTATCGTTCCTTTCAATTACATGCCCGCATCAAATCAAGTAGTACAAAGTTCTAAAAGAAAATGTGTGAGGTGGACTTTCAACTTTCCAGGAAGCCATTTTAATCCTCAAAAGAGATTATAGAATCGAGAAAGAATGAAGAATTCCAAACACCCACATCAATAAGCCTTCAAGTCTAATCAGTTTAGAGAAAAAGGAATACCCATTTAATATTCAGAACACAAACTCAAACAGAAGAGATTTGAATCAATGCATACACATCCAAGTTTAAGAAATATTCAAGTATTTCAAAAATTATTATTCCCATTGAAATTAGTTTTAAGTTACAGTATTTAGGAAAAGGGTACAAATCATGGATTTTATCAAAAAAAATTAATGGGTATCAAGAATCAGAGTATGAAACAATAACTCATCGATTATATTGGAGTTGAGAAAACCCTCAAAGGATGATCAATTCTAGGGATAAGGATGAGAAAACCTAGAATGAGTTTCAACTCAAAATCCCCAAAGGAACCACATGACCACAAAAATGCAAAGAAAAATGAGTATCAGTTTTGGAAGTTGAAATGGAAAAGACCAAGTAAGCGAAACTCAAGAGATCGAGAAACTTACCATCCTCATCAAACAATGGTGCTAGTTGCACAGTCCAGAACTAAAAGTATTCAACAATGGCGGCCACTCTAGATGGAAAGCTAATGAAAGCTCGTAAGTGACCAAGGCATGGCCATAAAAGAAATCAAGAAGCTCGAGCTCATTGAGCCCACAAAATGGTGACCACATTGAGGAGAAGAAAAAAATTAGCTTGTGAAACTTCCAAGAAAGGCTCTAACAGAGAGATCACAGTAGTGGTGATAAACTCCACAACTACCTTGCTCGAAAAATTGAAACAGAGGCAGAATGCCAGAAAAAAGTTAGACCTTGAATTAATCAAAATGCTGGCCATAAAACGCATTAAAGAGTTCAAGAACCAATCTCGACAAAGAAACAATGATGATACAGATGCCCGAGAGAATAGAGAGCCATTTTTGGAGAGTAGCCGAGCTCAAAGAGTTCAATAATGGCATCAAGCCAAAATTTTACCAGGGCTTCTCCCATAAGACTGATGCAAAATGAAACAATGAAAGGGGTATGAGTTAATTTAACTCACCCACCTTAACTATGGCTTAACCTAACTCACCCTGAGTTAGTGATCAAAGGGTCAAAATCAACAAGTACCAGATCAAAAGGCTAAGAAAAGCTCATGATTAAAAAAAAACCACCTTAGTTACTAGCCACGATCAATGCTAGATGAAGAAAACCCTAACTGAGGGTCAAGGATCAATGGCTATAATTTAAAAGGATAACAAATCAACGTCTCTAGATCAAACTCCAAAATCAATGCAAACCACCATAATCAAGATGCCACTAACCACTTTAATTACAAGGGTGAAACCCTAACCATGAGTCAAAGATCGACGGCATGGGATCCCATAGTATAGAGATCAATGATTGGAAGTTGAGCAACAGAGTTCAATACAAATCACCATGGTCACATTAACAACTAGCACATTAACTAAATCAAAAACCCTAATCATGGGTTAAAGATCAACAACTACAGATTAAAAACACCAATCAACAACCTGAATCAAGGCACCAATTTTCAAAACAAACCACCAGGGTTATAGTTAACTTGACCCGAGTTAAAATACCACGAAAAAATGCATGGAGGGGTGAGCCATCATGGAGAAGGGGCCAGCCCACATTTAAAAAAAAATCATTTCATATTGACTTTTGAAAGTCTTAAACCATATTCTATGTCCCAAATGATCAAAGGGTGTCGACCAATCATGTTATGCAATGATCAAGCCAAAAGGTGATTCCCACCTTATTTTATTCACAAATTCAAAAACCCAACCAACTATACACGAAAAATATTAATCAATGGGTGGTGGACTATAGTATAGCATGTGTTATCAAAAGGTGGCCGAATGACATTGTTTGCATTGACCTTGTATAAGGTCTAAACTATGTAATATGCCATCCAAACCAATAATCAAAGAACACTTACCTTAATACTTACAAAGTTACCTCATACTCATCAAATGGTGAAGTGTAAAAGTGGTCCCCACTATTGGAGGGGTTGGAGATGATTTACAGTATGTTATCCATGTGACCACTAGAAGATAAGGAATGTCAACATCAGAACCTGAGCTTAAAATTGGTCCCCATCAAGTGGATATTTGGATGAAATATTTTTGCAAGGTATTGCAAATAATGTAATTAATTTTTCTCACTCACAGGAAGATGATTTTTCTAGCCTTCACAACATGACAGATCAGCAAAAGGACAAAAATTGCATGCACTAAGAGGAGACTTGCTCATCAAGCAAGATTTATTATTAGCAAATTATTCACCCATGTTTTTCTTAAAATAGAATAGTCAACTACAGTTTGATTGTATGTAATCAAAGGCTATTAATTCCTCTTTGTATTAGTTTGCTTTATTTATTATTAAATAAAGGATAAAAATAGAATGCATGGGCCAATACAACCTTAGTCTATTTTTAGGAAGGGTGGGTGAATTAATTTTTCTATATATTGTGTGCCCTAACAAAGCACAAGGGGGCTTTTAGATACAGGAGTGCTGAAGCAATTTTCTACTAGTTTTCCATTTGAATGTGAAGTATTTTCTGCCTTTCCAATTATTTTCAGTCTTGTGTATGTTTCCATTAATCTTGTGAATGTTGAATTCCTTGATTAATCATCTTACCCTGTCACAAAATTCATTAATTTTTGCATGATATTAATGTGTATGTGTAACTTAGCAGTATTGTTGTGATTTTATCCCTCAATACATGAAAGTATTTACCCTTAATTATCCTCAGAAAATTGCTGGTTTGTGCATCATAAATTCATTCCATATCAATTGTGCATGTACTCAGTCAAAGACCTCATACAAGTTTGGTGTATCACCTCAGTTTAATTTCATTCTTTACAGTCATATTTTACCCTTAAACCTAGACAATCAATTTATGATACATCAATAAGGAACCGGCCTTGATACAAGAGACTCACCTCAAAATAGGTATACCCATAGACCTAAGGTGTTTCCATTGTATCTATGAAAAGAGAGATAAAATTTGCAAGCTTAGAACACCTGTAACCATCTCTCTACAAGGGTGCACTTTTGAGAGTAACAATTTTTGGCATGCCGGTGGGACACAACGAATCAGATCTACTTGCAAGTTACAGATATTCACAGAAGATCTATGACAGATTTATAATAGATAAAAGTTACTTTCGAGACAACAAGCTACAACAATTTATTCTAAAATATTTAAAGATCTATTTGGTGACTCGTAGGGCTGATTTCAGACCAGTATTGCAACATGTTTCATGCCTAAAGTGACTACAAGATCATCGATAAGAGGAATTCCTTCTGAGCTTATTTGTTTACCTTTGAATTTTGCAAGAAGGAGAAGAGTTGGTAATACTTTACCTTATAATAGACCTGGATTTGGTAATCCTCCTCCCAATATTCCTTCACCATGTGCCAATATTTTCATTTAGATCCTAGTTTTTCAAATGGCTATTCAACCACCTAGGAATTTTGTGACCTTTACTAATGGTAGCCCATTAGTAATCCTAGTTTATCATGACATCCCTAATGCTGCCATGAAAAGTTTGCCATCATTCATTGGTGAAAATCAGGTTACACCTACAGAGCACATTAAAGATGTTACATCCTTATGTGCAGTTCATAATATCACTCATGAAGATGTAGCTCGAGACTTTTAGTTACATCCCTCAAAGGACAAGCTTTGTAATGGTATAAAAAATTAGAGATTGGAAGCATAAGAACTTGGGATGATTTAGGTGTCAAGTTGCTGAAATAATTTCAAGATAATTCTAATCATTTATCTCTCATAGAACAGATGGCTACCATAAAAAGAGCTCCCCATGAATTTATGTCTAGTTTCAACATTTGTTTTTCAGAACTTGGGAAAGAATCCCAGCAAGTGTTAAGCCACAAGCTGACCATGCTTTCCTTTATTATCTTAGAGCATTAAACAATGATATTTCAACTATGATTCAGTCTATGGGAGGTGAAACTCTTCCAGATGCTTATGATATTGCTATAAGAGCTGAAAACAACCTTATTCAAGCCGAGAAAATTAGCACCAAGGCCTTCGATGCCTTTTTGGTAGATTTAGCACCTATCCCACAACCTATCACAATTATAGAACTCGTTGTTGTTGCCCCATCAGATGATGTTTTTAAAGCTTTACAAACTATAGGGAACAAGCTAACTTCAATCAAAAATAGGCTTGCATTACCTAGTAGACCTCATTAGGCTCCTTATCAGCAAAACCTAGCAAAATAGGTAACCTTACCAGAAAAATCAAAATTATAGACAGTCTTATCAACAAAGGCAATTTGACCCAAAGGCTCCTAGTTCATCTAATGCTTTAGTTCCAGTTAATATGGCTACAGAGGAGTGGTGTCAACCTTGTAATCAACCTCATTCAGCTGTAAGTTTCCCAAATGATTTTCTGAACATAAGTCTTGTTGCACAACCTCAATCTGAGACATTGTTCATGCCTCAAATGGAGGGTGGGCAATAAGATACTCAGGTTCAGAAGGCACCTGAGTATAACCTAGTCAGTTTCAGTGAGGATGATTTCATTGTAGTTACTACTAGGGCTCAAGAAAAGGATGTAGAGAGTAAAAAACACACAGAATAGGCCTATTCTACCTATTGTCACTGATAAAACAACAACTATAGGCCCAAAACCAAGCTAATGAGTTCTGTTGTTCCTAAAAAAATAGTAGGTGTTATAGCTGGTAAAGAATAGAAAAAATAACTACAACCTAATCCAAGAAGGTTATTTATACCTCAGATATCAAAAGCAATTGAAGCAGAATCAGTTTTCACCAAAGCCTATGCTAAAATAGTAGAATTTGTCTCTAAAACTATTGCTTCTTTTAACATTGTTAATGTAATGAAAAAGCATAATGTTAACATCTCAATGTGGGATGCTCTAAGTATTCTAGGACAACAAGATTTACTTTCTCATGAACTAGCTAAGCTGCAGATTTCTTCTAAAATAGTAGAAAAGGAAGTCCGAAAGTAGACATGGTCCTTGGAATGATGGAACAAGACCGCATCAAAGAGGTTAAATGGATGGTTCAAAATTTTTTTAAATGCTCATGACATCAAGAATCCACCACCATTTTATTTATCACTGATTATTGGAGAACATCTTGTTCATAACTATATGGTGGACATCGGTGTGAGTAACACATGATTATGCTAAAAGCTAATATATTTGATTTCTAGAGTTTAAAATCTAGAGGTAAAAGCCCAAATGTTTCCATTTTACAAGGTATTGCTATAGATTTACCTCCTTACTTTGCTATATGTTTATGAAGAGATTTCATCTAAAGATAGAGGTAACTCTCTTGATTTGTCCTTCTTATTTTCACTACATGTTATTGCACCAAGGTTACTATTAATTTAGAACCATTGGGTATTTCAAGGAGCCTCCGCATCCAATTAGTAGCTAATTAGGATCCTTAGATCATTTTGAGAGGTAATACAACCATATTTTAGTATTGATGGTGACTAACTATTTATGGATGAAAAGACACCGAAGAACATGCTCATGATCCTTTTAAAGAATTTGAAGAACATATTTTTGTGTGTATTCCTTGCATGAAGAAAACACAAAAATTCCCTTATTATGCAAAATAGAAAATGCAGTGAATGGATTTGAAACTTCACCATGGAGCTAAAAACAACAAAGGACAAGGAATAGGTTTGATGCTCACTTCCCCAACAAATGAAACATATTTCTTAGGTTTGAGTCTGTCATCACCAATCCGGCACTATGATAATTCTTCAGAGGAGAACTCCATCGGCTTATGATTATTTACTAATGCACAACCTTTAGTTTGGTGGATGTAACTGGAAACACAACAACAAACATAACACAAGAATACCACCTATGATAAAAAGAATGATGATAAATCTGAAATATCGAGTAAATTATTATTAGCATGAAATTGTTACAATCTCACCCATGAGGTACTTCAAGTGTTATTGACTTCACTTGCCTCCACCAATACTATGGGAGAAACTTCACATTACACATCTTAATGGCTTCTTCAACACACCTTTTGTGATGGCTTCCTTTACACACTTACTCATATCAATATTTCTCACTACTTCCCTCTATGCTAAATTAGGGAGGTGGCCTCTTTATTTATAGAACTTGGGCTTATCCATCTTATCTCTAAGATAGGATTTCAAGAAATGAGCCTCTGACGAATCATATTCCATACCTTAACTCTTATATGCATCATGTAAGCTTATCTTTTAAGATAAGATAAACTCATATATCAGTATTAGATGGGTTGTTTTTAGACCTTTTTATGGATGAAAAAGAAACATATTGAACCTCACTCATTATCCTTATTACCAATAAATATTTCTATATTTTTGGTGTGACCCTACTTCTTACTTACCCAAACTTTGACATTTTAACATTAAAATAGAAAATGCAACAAAAGGGACTTTTGGAAACATTCCTTTGATGGAGCTATTAAAAACAAGAAAAAGGACAAGGATTAGGTACTAATTATGCTCACTTCCCCTAATACATACATTAATGAAATAGAAATTATGGAGGAAATTTTTAGTGTCGACAAGTCTCCAATTTTCATGCACTTGTAATGTAGCCAAATATGAAGCATTAATTCATGGCTTACTTTGGGCCAGAAAGAGAGGTATTAGCATGCTACAGATCTTTGATGATTCTGAGTTGGTTATCAATCAAGTAAGAAATTTTAATGTTTGTAAGAATCCATTAATGAAGTCTTACAAACATAGAGTTTCAGACTTAATGGAATATTTCGAAGCTATTAACATCCAGTTCATTCCTAGAACAGAAAATAAACATGCAGATAGACTTGCAGTGATTGGTGCAAGTTTTGAAGTGCTTAGAACAGATTGAAAATAACAAAATTCAGCCTCATATAAAGTTGATTGTCAGGTCTTCGATACCCGATAATGATTTGAATTGGCAGGTTTTTGGAAGTGATGATCAAATCTATAGGTTTTTACAGCAAGAAGCTGAATTTTCTATAGTAAATCAAGATAAATTACAACACTTATATAGTGACAAATTGTTCAATTAAAGAAAAATAAACTACCTCGAGGTCTGGTCACATTAGAATCCATCTTCAACACTAACATGATCGATTAAGGAAGGTCAAGACTAAGATGTCAACAAATGCTAATAATTATGAGGAGATCTTAGTTGATGAAGGTAAAAATTTGATTCTCAGAAAGGTATGTTCTTTAGCTTAAAAAAATTCTTTTATTAATACTTTGCAAGGAATTTAAAGATGTTTTAACTTGGAAATACTAAGACCGGAAAGGGTTTGATCCCATTTCAGCACAACATACTATTGAATTACATCCAAATTCCAAGCTAGTTAGGTAAAAATAGAGGCTTATAAATCCCAAAATAGAACCTCTAATGAGGAAAGAGTTATCTAAGTTGATCGAATCATGTATTATCTTTCTAGTTAAGCATTCAATTTGGGTGGCCAATCTTGTTCCAGTTTGGAAAAAGAATGGAGAAATCAGATTATGTGTGGATTTTAGAGATCTTAATAAAGATTCATTAAAAGATCACTACCCACTTCCAAATATGGATTAGATTTTGAGAACAGTTTTGGTTCAGATAGACTATCTCTTCTAGATGGTTATAGTGGATACAATAATATTTTTGTCTGAGAAGAAGATAGGTACAAAACAACTTTCACCACTAAGTGGGGTACTTATGCTTATAAAAGAATGCCTTTTGGCCTTTCAAATGTTGGTGCAACATTTCAACGTGCAATGGACATGGATTTTCACAACTTGTTAAATAAATGCATCCTTGTTTATTTAGATGATGTTACTGTATTCTCAAAAAATATGAAGAACATCTAATACATCTAAGGTAGACTTTTTAGTTATGCAGATAGTTTGGAATATCTTTGAATCCACTAAAGTCTATCTTTTTAGTACATCAAGGTAAATTGCTTGGTCATATTGTTTCTAAACAAGGTTTGGAAATTGATCCTTTTAGGATCAAAGCCATATCACAACTATCATTACCTCATCATAAGAAGGCATTACAGAGTTTTCTTGGAAAAATCAACTTTGTTAGAAGATTTGTTCCATATTTTGTAGCATTGGTGAAACCATTGACAACTATGTTAAAGAAAGAGAAAAATTTCTCTTGGACCAAAGTGAAGGGAGAGAAGGGTTTGAAGAAATTAAGGCAGCCATCTCTCAAGCTCCTACTCTTGCAAATCCAAATTTGATAAATATTTTACAATGTATGCACTTGTAGGAGCTGAAACAATATTAGCCATATTAACTCAAGTTAATGATGAAAATGTTGAGTAGCCAATTGCTTTCTTTGGAAAGAGCTTGCACGATTACGAAACAAGGTACACATTTCTTGAAAAACAAGTACTTTCAGTAGTCAGAGGACTAAATAATTTTAAGTACATGCTTTCAAACAACAAAATCCATGTTTTTGTTTCTCATCCAAGTGTGAAAGCTTTCTTGTTAAATAAAGAATTGAATGAGAAAAGAGCAGGATGGATAACGAAGGTCATGGAATATGACGTCGATATTCATGTTGCAAAGACAGTTTGAGGAAAAGACTTGTGTGAGCACCTAATTGTTGATATGGAAAAACAACAAGCTGAAGAACCAAAAGATTCAAAACAACATGTTGAAATTACGTATCAACAATTAGACATCATGGTTTAGCTAGAAAATCAGCAATTTGAACTTTCTCAAGAGGTCCAATCTAATCTCGCCTTATTTGTTCAAAATATTATGCATGGTTTGAATTTTTCTCCATTTCCCTATATTGATGCATGCTAGCTTTCTCCTTCATTTGGTTTCCATGGTCAGTCCTTTCTGTGGTTGAGGATCACATTGAGTCTAGATATTTTTACCATTTCTTTGTCCATGAGAAAGATTTTGTAATTTGGGCATGAATTTGGGGTTTCCCCTTCCTTCTATTTTTCCATAGTCATGTTTTCCCTGTCAAATTTTTCCCAACATCCGTGGAAACATGGTCCTTTCTGATTGGATGCGGCCTGGCGGGTCTTTTTGGTGAAATTTGTCACTTTGTCACATTTGTAAAAATACCAAATTGGTCCCATGACCCTGATAGTATCTAATTGGTTATTCAACAAACATGAAGCAAGTAGGAAAAATTCTTACATTGACCTCGAAGATGGACACATCATTATTTTTCAAGAGAAAGCAAGGAGAGGCGGATCGTCAAAAAACATTTTGAAGATTTTTCCTTTTTGTGAGAAGGAGCAAAGTTATAAAATGACCCACAACTCGGGGATAAATTAATGTCACATATTTGAGTCAACATTGAAAAGTCAAAGTGGGGAGGTGGGTCACCAGAGAATTTTATAGATTTTTCCTTTTGGTGAAAAGGAGCAAAGTTATGAAATGGTCTGCAACTCCACTGGGGCACACATCAAAAGTTAGAAGTGGAGAGGTGGGTTGCTGGGGAATTTTGAGATTCCTAGGCCCACTTCAACTCAAATCCTTTCCACGTGGAGGGCCTGTGCTCATTTGAGTATTCACCTCTCAGTTTGACCTTTGGAGTTACACCAAGGAGACATGTGGAGGTTTCTACTAGCCCTGCTCATACTTAGACTTTTCAATGGCTGAGGATACTTTCTTAGACCCTAGGCAGGTGGCACCTTCTATTGGTCCTTAAAATATTTCAACAACTTTGCTTTAGGCTGAGACACGTGGTGAGCCCGTGCTTGTTTAGGGTCTCCATTTTTGGGCACCATATCAGAAGTGCATTGAAGAAACATGTGGAGGCTTTCTAGCTCCTCTTTATACTGAGACTCTTTCAAAGGCCAAGGAAATTTTCTTGGGCCAGGGCATGAGGAGAGCTTGTGCACTTATTTGAAGTCTTGCCTCTAAACTTCATCTTTGAAGTTGTGCCGAAAAGACATGTGGAAGCTTCTTCTATACCTTCCCATACTTTGAATTTTCAACAACCAGTACAACTCTCTAGGGTTCTAAACACATGGAGGGCCTGTGCTCATTTGGGAACCTTCCTCTGGACTTCACCTTTGCAGTTGTGCTAAGGAAACACATGGAGGTTTCCACTGGCTCCTCTTTGCACTTGGCTGACTCAGACTTGCAGCAGAGGTATGTGGTATAATCCATGCGAGGACACTCATTTTTAGAGGAAAAAATAGGTATCCATGTGAGGGCACTCATTTCTCAAGGTGTATTCTCGAGGGTGAAAAGGATTGCTTGTCAGATCTAGCCATATGGAGCCACCTGTGAATAATTAAAAAGGGGATTTCCTACACGATAGAGTAAAAGAATGATTCAAAAGGACTATCAAAGAATTATGATATGGCATCCCAGTCATGGTTGAGGGTCTGAGAAATGTGATCAGTTCATGATTTATCCACCTGCAACTTTTGGGTGTAAATTTGTTAAACATCACTTTCTGGAACAAACTTGTAACAAATAAAGGATTCCTCGAATATTCTTCTTTTGGGGGAAATTTGGGATGAGTGAGTGAGTGAAATTGTATAAATGTAATGAGAATACTCTTGCAAAAGGTTGGAGGTTAATTTTTTTGAGAAAGTTTGAGAGAAACCATTTTTCCCAAGAGACCATCTAAGAGACCAGTTCATTTTCTTGTGTCTTTAGATTCAATCATGTCAAGGTGGTTGTAAGTGTACAACCATTGACAGGCTCTGAGATTGTTGAGGAAAATTTCCCTTGCTGATGAATCTGATGAACCTTGAATGAATTTGTGTTGATCATGTGCATTATTGTGTCTGCTTTTCTTTCATAATGTTTTCAAATAGTTTTTCTTGTTCCTATTGCAATCTTATGTTAAAATCTCTCTGAGTCACACAAGATCTCATCCGTGTGTTAGTATTGTGGAATTTGTAATTTCATTATGAGAAGAGCCTTCATTTGGTAATTTAAAATCACTTTTCTCTCACTATGTTGATAAAGATTGTTTGTAAGCCTATGAGTGTATCTTAGGCATGACGAACCATGGATTTCTAGCATTTAATTGAGTCTTTAACATGAGCCTTTGTGTTGAATTCTCGAAGAGTGTGTGAAACCATGCATCTCTGGGCCTCCATTGATACACACCTTTTGGTTGAAGGAATATCTTGGCTATTTTGAAGCATTCTATCTGTGAGTTTCCCAATATTTGTAAAGGCTCTCAAAGATCTGGTATAATCCACTCTATCTTGCTTAACTTCCCAAATATAAATTTCTCAAAATTTTGAATCCTACATGAACTACCCTTGTTTGTATTGTGTATCAACAAATGAACAAATTCCAGTGCCAAAGTATGTAGGGACATTCAGGATTCAATTATTGTCTTTAGTAACCCATGAACCTTTTTCCAGGAAACATATCCACTCTCTAGTGTGACAACTCATGAGAGTTAGATTGTGCTATATTGATCATATTTCCTTGAGGTTCTCATGAAAATTATGTAAAGAAGGATCTCTCGATTTCATTCACCAACACGGGTTACAGAACGGGTCCTCTCACCCTGGTTGAAGCCACAACCTAAAGTAGTGAGGGTAGATCAAACCCTCAGTGAGGTGGTATCCACTCCTCCAATGCCCGAGTGACAAAAGTAGTCGAATCCCATCCCGACTACAAAATGACTCATATCATGGATCATTTGTCTCTAAGCATCCTACCAGTTTCATGATTTGCTCGGCCCTGTGCGAGAATCAATTTGGATACCAACACAGTAGTTAGAGGACTAAAGAATTTTAAGTACTTACTTTCAAACAACAAAATCCATGTTCTTGTTTCTCATCCTAGTGTGAAATCTTTCTTGTTAAATAAATAATTGAATGAGAAAAGAGAAGGATGGATAATGAAGGTCATGGAATATGACGTCGATATTCATGTTGCAAAGATAGTTCGAGGAAAAGGATTGTGTGAACACCTAATTGCTGATATGGAAAAATAGCAAGCTGCAGAACAGAAGATTCAAAATAGCATGCTGAAATTACATATCAAAGCAATCAGACATCATGGTTCAGCCAGAAAATCAGCAACCTGAACTTGCTCAAGAGGTCAAGAATCAAGATGGATGACTGATTTAGTTAATTATCTATAGCATAGCATCTATCTAGAAGGTATGGACAAGAAAAAATGAAGGTATTTCAGATTGAAAGTTGTACCCTATGTTTTCATTAATGGTGTATTATTCAAAAAGGATATAAATGGAATCTTGTTGTGATGTATTGACTATGATAAAATTCAGCAATTATTATCAGAATTCCATGAAGGACCTTCAGGAGGTCATTTTCAGCACGTACCATAGCCTTAAAGATTATGAAAGTTGGTTACTATTGGCCCAACATATTAAAGGATTGTTTCGAATGGATTATAAAGTGTAAGAAATGTGCTTTCCTTGTTGGAAAATAATTTTAGCTTCACGTTGCCCTTATAGCCTATTTTAGTTGATCATCCTTTTATGCAGTGGGACCTTGATTTTATTGGCATGATAAACCCACCTTCATCACAAGGACACAAGTGGATTTTGAACTGCTACATATTACTTTACATGTTGGAATAAAGCAATAGCCTTGAGAGATGCAAATGAAACTTCGATACTATCCTTTTATGAAGGTATAGTTTGTAGATTTGGTGTTCCAGCAACTATCATATCAAATAATGCTTTAGCATTTCTTAGTGCAAAGGTAACTGATTGGGTTGTTAACCATGGAATTTATCTAAGTTCTTCATCTAATTATTACCCACAAGGTAATGGGTTAGCTGAAAGTACTAACAAGAATCTTTTAAGGATCATCAAAAGAACACTCAAAGATAACCAAAGAGCTTGGCATCTAATGTTGAATTCAGCACTTTGGGCTGATAGAGTGACTCCTAAAAGATCAGTTGGTAACTCAAGGATAACCAAAGAGCTTGGCATCTAATGTTTAATTCAGCACTTTGGGCTGATAGAGTGACTCCTAAAAGATCAGTTGACATTTCACCATACAAGTTATTTTATGGAAGAGAAGCAAGAATTCCTATTTTAGTTGAGTTACCACATTAGATTTGTTGCATTAAATGGAGCTGCTTGAAAATGAACCATTACATGTTCGTTATGCATAATTAATGGATTTACAAGAGCTAAGAGATCAAGCTCATGAGAACATGGAAAAGAATCAAAAATAGATGAAGAAGACTTTTGATAAGAAATCCAAATTTAGAATCTTCAATGAAGGAGATATTGTGTTAAAGTGGGATGTTGATCATGCAAAACCAGGAAGACACACAAAGTTTGATACAATCTGGAGTGGTCCTTACATGATTTCAGCTTGCAAAGAGCACAATTATTTTCATCTTTTGAGGCTAAATGGAGAGGAACTTCCCATTCTGTGAATGGTATGTTTCTCAAACACTGTTATTGAAAATCCTACAATGTTCTGTTTAGAGTAGGATTTCCCTTCAATAAGTGTAGTTCCTATGAATTGTAATGTTTTTTTTCAATTCAAAAAGTGCATTCATGCATGTGATCTAGTTTACTAGATCCTTTCCTAGTTTTAGTTCATTTTGGAAGAGTTGGACCTTCAAAAGCAAGATTTTGGTTACATGCTTTAGACTCCATGCCCAATGGACAAGAGCAAGGCACTGGTTTACAAGCTGCGGCATCTTTCCCTATAGGATCACTAGAAGGTTGGAAATTTATGCACTTGCACAAAAATGGCCAAACTCAAAACTTCGTTATGATGAATAGCATTGGTGAAGTATACCTAAGCTAGGGGAAATTCTTTTAGATAATATTGTTATTGTTTAATTAATGACGATTACATTAAATCTACAGCTATGTGGGTTGTTACAAAACATAACAGATCACATAGTCTACAATTTCATGCTATCTTCAATAAAAGAACACAAATCCCTGAAGGATAGTTGTGTTGCCTTGATGAAGACACCGAATTGTAGAATAGATGAAGTGTTAGGTTTTGGAGCAGCAATCATGACTACAGATTACTCATATCAGAGTTCATTACTGGATGTTAAAGGTATTCTTTAATTCTCTTTCCTTCATGATTAAGACATTCAATTATGTTATTGGGTTGTTTAGTTCATCATGTAATCCATATCAGAAATCAGAAATGCAGAAGGAAATACACAACTCAATTTCACAATTCAATGTTTTATTCATAAGGAATTTCAAATATTCCCACACAAGCCATGGGATGTAATTGAGAAGTAAAGTACAACTACTGAAATAAGAGGTACATATGCATGAAAGAGAAAATAAAGGAGTATGAGTGAACCCATCATTGCCTTGGAGGTTTCTCCTTGGTTGATGCATATTCATCTTCAACTTTGTTCCCTCTCCATCTTCATTTCAAAAGCATTGTACCTAAAAAGAAGAAAAGAGGAAAATCATCAGTTACAAGCTCAGGGTTAATCCATATTCCTATATTGTCCTAATTCGTGCATATGGATCTCTTAATAACAGGAGACATAGATTACTTGAAGATCAAACATTATACATGATTTACTCACTCAGAAAGAAGGAGAGACAAGAAAAGAAAAACCATGGACATAAGAGAGACAAAAATCCTAAATATTTTCTAACTATTATCTCAAGTGTGACGAGTACAGAAGTTCAAGTTTTATAGTCCTCACTATAGATAAAGATTGCAAAGTTCAATAACTTCTATCCTATGGTACATGAGACATCGAGTCATAAGTACATGCTGGAATGAAGGAAGAATGCAACTCAAAGCTCAACAACTATTCTAGAGATAAAATAAGTTGCAGAATAGAAACAAAGGAGGGAATTTCAGAAAAAGTACATGTTTTAGATTGCAACTGAAGAAGAAGAATCAAAATTTAAAGGTTGAAGTTAAATCAAGATAAGACTACAGCTGAAATAGAATGAGAAGGAAATATGAGAAAATTTTGACAGGGCTTCGCCATGTAAAATGGATATTTACAACTTTCCATCATGTTGTTTGAACTAAACACATGCTTTAAAACTTTATGTAAACTAAATAAATGATGCAGAGAAAATAGAAAATCATGCCATGATCAAGATAACAATTATTATGTTTCAGTTTCCAAAAACAAATCAACTTCAAATAGAAAAGTGATACATTCTATATTTTGAATTTGAAAATACATCTATTACAGTTGAAAAAGGGATAAAAGAAAGAATTTTTGGGAAAATTTTGCAGGGCTTTGCCATGTAAAATGGACATTTTAAATTTTTCAGCACACATATCAAAGCTGTAATAAAAGAAAATGTAGTATTTAAACAAAAAACAAATGGACTACACTTTTAGTCATCAAATTGAAGTACTTTGGAATATTCATTATAGCTTAAAAAACTGAATAATGTGAAGTTTCAAGATAATCTTACAAAATTCAACCATTCTAAATTGCATTTTTCATAATGAAGCAAAGATGAGAGAACATAAATGCTACAATATGAATGAAGTATAACCATTTAAACAAAGTAATACCCAACTATAACATGGAGGGCCAAACAATGAATAATCAAGGAATTCAAGCTCATAATTTTGCAAAGTATAGTCATCCCTAAGTACTATTTTTCAGAAATAAATCATCAATTATACATACTATTATAGTATGACTTCAAAGCTAGTTTCAGATGCATGATTTTATAGGTACAATGAAAATTTCAACACTTCAATAGAATAATATGCATTGGATTCATGAAGTCATAAGTGAAAGGGAATTTTTGTACTAAAGTTATATCATACTCAAGACATTCAAGGGCCAATTTTAGATATCTTTAGAAGCCGAGAATAGAGGAATTGTAGAGTAAGATATGTTAGTTGCTTAAAGAAAACATGAGGTTGCAAAACTACAGAAGTTAGCATGCAAATTGGAACTCCTAGCCAGTAACAAAAATGGTGGAAATGAAATATGAAAGTCCAGTTTTAGCTCAAGAAGGTAGACCTAAAAATGAGAAATTACAAAAATAGAAAACCAGATATCCACATTTCTTCATTTCAAGAATATTAGAAGTCGGATTAGCATTGAAAACCAGTAGAGATTACGAATTTCAAACACAAGATTCAAACTCAGTGATTACATGGCGAATCAAATCAAGTAGTACAAAGCTCTAAAATAAAATGTGTGAGGTGGAATTTCAACTTTCTAGAAGCCATTATAATCCTCAACACAAGATTTAGAATCGAGAAAGAATGAAGAAGTCCAAACACCCACATCAATAAGCCTTTAGGTCTAATCATTTCAGAGCAAAAGGAATACCCATTTAGTATTCAAAACAAAAACTCAAACAGAAGAGCTTTGAAATAAAAAAATGCATACACATCGAGTTAAAGAAATGTTCAAGTATTTTAGAAATTATTATTCCCATTGAAATTAGTTTCAAGTTACTAGTATAGAGGAAAAGGGTAAGATCTGGTTTTTATCAAAAAACATTAATGGGTATCAAGAATCAGAGTATGAAACAAGAACTCACCGATTAAATTGGAGTTGAGAAAACCCTCGAAGGATGATCAAGTCTAGGGCTAAAGAGAGAGAAAACCCAGAATGAGTTTCAAATCAAAATCCCTAAAGGAACCACGTGACCACAAAAAAATGCAAAGAAAAATGAGTATCAGTTTTAGAAGTCAAAGACAAAGACCAAGTAGTAGTGAAACTCGAGAGATCGAGAAACTTACCATCCTCATCAAACAATGGTACCAGTTGCATAGTCCAAAACTAAAAGTATTCAACAATGGAGACCATTCCAGAAGGAAAGCTAATGAAAGCTCCTAAGTGATCAAGATATGGTCATAAAATAAATCAAGAAGCTCGAGCTCATTGACCCCACAAAATGGTGACAACATCGAGGAGAAGCAAACAATTAGCTCACAAAAGTTCCAAGAAAGGCTCTAGTAGAGAGATCACGGTAGTGGTGATAAACTCCACAACTACCTTTCTGGGAAACTTCAAAATAGAGGTAGAATGATAGAATAAACTCAGATCTCCAAGTATTCAAAATGGTGGCCATAAAACCCTGCAAAGAGTTTGAGAACCGAGCTCAACAAAGAAATAATGATGATATAGATATGCCTGAGAGAACAGAGAGAGCCACTTTTTCAGAGGATCCAAGCTCAAAGATTTCAACAATGGCGTCAAGTAAAAAAAAAATTTCCATGGCTTTACTTGCAAGCTAGATGTAAAGTGAAACAATGAATGGGGTATGAGTTAATTTAACTCACCCACCTTAACTATGGCTTAACCTAACTTACCCTGAGTTAGTGATCAAAGGGTCAAAATCAACAAGTACTAGATCAAAAGGCTAAGAAACATTCAACCGATTTGAAGAAAATCACCATAGTTACCAAGCCCGCGATTAATGATAGATCAAAAACCTAACCGAGGGTCAAGGATCAATGACTCTTATTTAAAAGGACAACAAGATCAACGTCTCAAGATCGAACTCCAAAATCAATGCAAACCACCACCATGATCAAGATGCCACCAACCACTTTAATTACAGGGTTGAAACCCTAACCATGAGTCAAAGATCGATGACCTAAGATCCAGAGTATAGAGATCAATGATTGGAAGCCGAGCAACAGAGTTCAATGCAAATCACCATGGTCACATTAACATCTAGCACATTAAATGCCAAATCAGAAACCCTAATCAAGGGTTAAAGATCAATAGCTACAAATTAAAAGGGACACCGATCAACGACTTGAATAAAGGCACCAATTTTCAAAACAAACCACCAAGGTTACAGTAAACTTGACCCGAGTTAAAATACCACCGAAAAAAATGCATGGAGGGGTGAGCCATCATGGAGAAGGGGCCAACCCCATGTTTAAAACAAAATCATTTCATATTGACTTTTGAAAGTCTTAAACCATAGTCTATGTCCCAAATGATCAAAGGGTGCTAACCAACCATGTTATGCAATGATCAAGCCCTAAGGTGATTCCCACCTTATTTTATTCACAAATTTGAAAATCTGACTAACTATACACCAAAAATATTAATCAAAGGGTAACGGACTATAGTATAACATGTGTTATCAAAAGGTCACCGAATGGCATTGTTCGCATTGACCATGTATAAGGTCTAAACTATGTAATATGCCATCCAATCCAATAATCAAAGAACACTTACCTTAATACTTACAAAGTTACCTCGTACTCATCAAATGGTGAAGTGCAAAAGTGGTCCCCACTATTGGAGGGGTTGGAGATGATTTATAGTATGCTATCCATGTGACCACTAGAAAAAGGAATGTCAACATCAAAACCTGAGCTTAGAGGTGGTCCCCATCAAGTGGATATTTGGATGAATTATTTTTGCAAGGTATTGCAAATAATGTAATTAATTTTGCTCACTCACAGGGAGATGATTTTGCTTGCCTTCACAAAAGGACAAAATTTGCATGCACTAAGAGGAGACTTCTCATCAAGAAAGATTTATTATTAGCAAATTATTCATCCATGATTTTCTTAAAATAGAACAGTCAACTATAGTTTGACTGTATGTAATCAAAGGCTATTAATGCCTCTTTGTATTAGTTTGCTTTATTTATTCCTATATTTATTATTAAATAAAGAATAAAAATAGAATGCATGGGTGAGTACAACCTTAGTCTATTTTTTAGGAAGGGTGGGTGAATTAAGGGTGGGTGAATTAATTTTTCTATATATTGTGTGCCTTAGCAAAGGACAAGGGGTGCTTTTAGATATAGGAGTCTTTGAAGCAATTTTTTTCGGAGTTTTCCTTTAAATGTGAAGTATTTTCTGCCTTTCCAATTATTTGTAGTCTTGTGTATGTTTCCATTAATCTTGTGAATGTTGAATTCCCTGATTAATCATCTTACCCTATTGCAAAATTCAATAATTTCTACATGATATTAATGTGTATGTGTAACTTAGCAGTATTCTTGTGATTTTATCCCTCAATACATCAAAGTGTTTACCCTTAATTATCCTCAGAAAATTGTTGGTTTGTGCATCAGAAATTCATTCCATATCAATTGTGCATGTACTCAGTCAAAGACCTCATACAAGTTTGGTGTATCACCTCATTTTAATTTCATTCTTTACAGTCATCTTTTACCCTTAAACCTCAAACAATCAGTTTATGATACATCAGTAAGGAACCGACCTTGATACCAGAGACTCACCTTAAAATAGGTATACCCATAGACCTGAAGTGTTTCCATTTTATCTATGAAAGAGATAGATAAAATTTTCAAGCTTAGAAAACCTAAATCCATCTCTCTATAGGGTACACTTTCGAGAGATAATAGGGGGTAATAAAATAAAATTTAAAAAAAAAGAAAAAAAAGGAATTTTTTTAATTGATGTTAGTGGGAGCCCCCAATATTGTTTCATTAATATTAAAAAAAGGGGGGGGGAGGGGATTTTGGCTCCCCAAATCTTTAAAATTAAATAAATATAAAGTGGGGGTTCTCACCCCCCACTCCCCATTATCCTCAAAAAAAAAAAAAAAAATTAAATAAAATAATAACATAGTGGGAGGAGGGGCGAACCCCCTCCCCCCCAATAAAATTTCAAACCACCTTGCTTATTAATGATTGGCCATGATTTTTGCTAGATAATATGAACACCTAAATGTTATGTTATTTTTTTTGACGAAAAAGAATAATATGTGAGTAATAAAATATAACAAATATTATTATTATATATATATAATAATATATGGGTATGGATTAAATTGTTTTTTGTGTGTGTGTGTGTGTGTGTGTGTGTGTGTGTGTGTGTGTGTGTGTGTGTGTGTGTGTGTGTGTGTGTGTGTGTGTGTGTGTGTGTGTACAATTATTTATAATAAAGGTACATGGCTTGTATTTTCAACCAAAATGGAATATACATAATGTATATTCTTCCAACCTACAAAATATTACCATCGAAAAGAAAATAAACAAAAATAAATTGGGAAAAACAATACCCATATTAGAAATGGGGAAATTTTTTGATTTAACATAAAAAAAAAAAAAGTATTGGAGTTGGGTAAACCCTCCATAGCTCTTCAATGGCTTCCATTGCTCCTTTCTTCCTCTTTCTCCAAAACTATAAAACAAAAATGAAGTGGGATTAGGGAATTTTAGAAACCTAAGATCTAAGGGTCAATATCAGTCTAATGTAATGGTGGTGGATGTATCCTACAAATTTTAAGTTCTGGCATTTGATGGGAATGGAATTAAAATAAAATCCATGGGTTAATTTGTGAATGGGGCCACTTAGTCGATTGGGAAAGTCGTGACCCTCTTTGTGGTAGGAATTAATTTAACATGGTGCTTTATTCAAATAATGAACAAAAAAATGTGTTTTTAGATGATTAGTAGTAAGGGTATGATAAAATAAAATAATTGAACCATGGTTATTAATCGGGTGGAAAATACTTTAATAAAGCAATGAGATTTAACGGGAGGGTGTTAAACTATAAAATATGTAGGAAATAAATTAATAATATTTAATTATTAATTTGAATGTGACTACATTATGAAGTTGTGGAATTCATTCATGAGAATTTTCTCAACTACTAGTAATGTTTTTATCCCTTTGAAAACAAAAAAAAAAATTGCGATAATTTTTCCCAAATAAATTGATAGACTCTGGTGTGGTTTGACGTTGAATATGTGGTCATCACATAGGTAAACTAAAATTGAGATTTGGGGTTATCATTTATGTCCTCGTTGCACTCGATCCACAACATGTCCCAAGCTAGAGTAATTTTTGGTCATGGAAATGTGCAACAAGAAAATTCCCAATTTTAAAGCATGACAACCATACTCTACCTGAACATTTTTCTCAAAGGTCATTCTGAGCCCTCCTTCATATAGCCCTGGACCTTGAGTCAGTCTCCTCACCTCTCTCTAAAGCATTTCATATTATCGTGTAAGCGTGTTCATAGGTGAATTAGAGGTATCCAGTAATTTCATGGAAAACTTTAGTTGTGAATATTCGTTAATTCATGAATATTTTGGTTTTTAAATTTTAAATTGGCTAATATTTAGGTTACAAGATAGGACTAGTTTGCCAAAAAAATTGGGTAAAATTTAATTATAGGGGTCAATTCGTCATTCCTACGAAATAGAAATTCACAAAATTCACTGAATATAGTCATTCGGTAGTATATACTTATGCTACCAACTAAGAACATATAGTATGTTTTTAGTCGGTAGAAAAAAAATACTACTAACTAATGACAACATTTTTATGCTACTAGTGAAATATATAGTTATGATGTCGGCCAAAAACATAAAAATGTTGTCATCGGTAGAATTTTTATGCTACCGAGGAACAACATATTATATGTTGTCATTTGGTAGCATAAAAATATGCTACGAACCAATAGCATATAAAAATCTACTGTCTGGTAGCATTTAATAGTGATTTCATGATGTCTTGATATTTTCCATTTGTGTGAAAGATAATTTTCCTAGATTTGCAAAATATTTTCTAAGGTTTTTTTTTTAGAGGGAACCTTAAAATTTTCCGTGAGTAATTTCAAATGCTTTCAATAAAAGATCCATTAAGACAGTCTTCGATACAAGCTTGGGAAAGACCATTTTCTTATCTTCTCGAAGCTGGTACACACATCTTGGAGAAGAATGAAAAGACCAAATACATCATGGAGGTGTACCTGAAATATAATTACATTTTGAAATAATTTTTGAGTAAGTTGAGAAAAAGTGGGTCTAGGAGGGCTAAGCAGTGCATAGTGCAAAGAAAATCTCCTGAGCTTTAGGAAGTTATCTTAGGAGCTCTAAAGGGAGTTAGGAGTCAAATAAGATATTATCATAAAGGTAATTCAGATCTATAAAAATGGTAAAATCATATGTTTCAAAACACCTAGGTGCATCTTATCTACAACAAGTTTTTAGTAGACACAACCTTTAAGCAAGAGCAAAATGCAAATTTTTAGGGGTTTCAACCATAATCAGAGGATTAGACTATAAAAATTTGATTTATAAGGTAATATCTAGGAGTAATAATATAAAATTTAATCAAAAACCTCCTCCAGGAACACGAGTTATGGTTTCGACAAGTCACTCTCTGAGGCACAAGCTCTAACAATTAGTCAATTTTGGGCTGGAAAACCAACCAATCAGAATGTGGAACACCTTTTTGCACTAATTGCACCAATAATTTGGCACAAACGGTGCAATAAAATGCATCCCCTTCAAATTTAGGCCCATGGGACCTCCACATGACCACAATTCAGCTCTTTTCGTGAGGTTATGCCCCCTAGGCTCCATTTCCCATCCCCGCTCCGTGCAATCACGCTCTGTCACTTCTCAAGCTAGGGAGAGAATGAATTTTTATGTCCCATGTGCACAAAATATTTGGGATGAATGGGAAAAAACTCTTTATCTCTCCCATTTAATCTCTTGGTCACCCATGTGCCCCTAGAAGTTGTAAAAAGTATTATTTCTAAGTCCCCTGCTCAAACCCAACGGAAAATCACATGTTACCAAGTGGACCAAATTAGATGGGGCACATGTTTTTGCACCAAGTGCACCATAAATTTTGTTCAAGTGGTGCAAAAATGTGCGCTTCTCCCTAATGCATCAAAATATTGAAAAGTTACTAACAGTTGGGTCATCTGTCACTAGCCACGTTTATTCTTCCTGCATGCACGCACAAGTTTTCTCCAACTATTGAGATCTCTTTCTCTTTAAGTGTTATTTCTTCAAATACCTTTCCACCACATCCAACATCATTTTTAAAAAAATTCCATACTGCTAGAGTGAATAAACAAATATTTTTTCAAGCCGGTTCCATGAACAAAAGTTGTCAATAAACTTAGGGCACAAAAATAAAGATTTTCTCATAATTAATGAATCGGTGATCAAATATCAGTGAAACTTGGAGAAAATATTCCTCATCCAAATAAATTTAAGATAGAAAATTCCAAACATCAAAATACATCCATTATTTTCAATGGAATCCTTTTGAATTTATATGCCTTATGGTGTTCTTCCTTCATTTGTCATCAATCGAGAAGTGGTTTGACTTGAAAATTTGTACAAAAAATCCAAATAAAAAACCAAGTTTTTCTCATCGATGTGACACGGTGAGTTTAAGATTCTAAAAATAGCATATGTTGTTGGTTCACACTTGAATTTTTATTAAGTTTCCAAAAATGGAAAAATACCTCTAAAATAAAGAACATTGAAAACCACCCAGAATGAAAACTAGGGCACGTGGGTCAAAAAAGATGAAAAAAGAAAAAAATAAACTTTCCAAAAATGGAAAGCTCTTCACATGGACCCAAGACACCTGTGGAATGCTCAGAACATGAAGGGAACTCCTCAGTGCAAACAACAAGACAAAAAAAGTAACTTGCCTGAAATAATAGCCCCAAGGTCCTAATTTCTAAAAATAGTAGTTTTTCAACTATAGTTGTAAAAACTTTTGTCACCACCACAGTAACTCATATATCTATTTTTTACGACACTCTCATGGTTTGAAGTTGGTTTCATATCTCAAATGAGTCCATGCATCCTTCGCAAGAGGTATTGAGATATCCAATTTGTGCTTGGGAGCAAGTTGAAACACCGTATAATGCAAGAAGGAAAACCTATGGCCATTCCAGGAAATCTTCCAGTTGAAATACTAGAAACATTATTACACATTCAAGAGGATATTGCTTCATATTTAAGAGAGGATATATCGCATAACGTCAGAAAAATATTTTCTGAGTACATCATAGCAACAAGATTTTTACATCTTGAAGAGGAATGTACCGCTGAACTGGAAAATGAAAGAAAGATTTAGGCCCCTTAAATAACTATTTAAATTCATTCTAGAGATCCACCATCATAAGGCATGATGCATGAAGGGTTCATCATAGTAGGAAGTTTCATCATCAGATGTAGCAATTTTTCCTTCTCTCTTTATCTCTTTTTCTTCTCTCTCCTTTCTAATTCTTTGTTGGGATTCATCATTTTATTTTATCCTATTCACTTAAGTGACCTACTTTCAACTTGTAAAAATATTAACTCAAAATTATAAGATAAATACTCAATTTAATGGAAAATGAAAGGTTACAAGTGGAATATGGAAATGAAGAGTCATATGAGGGAGATAAAAGATCAATCCACAATGCTATAAATTTGGGTGGCTCCTTCATTGCAAAGAATCCTAAAAATTAGATCTTGAAAATCACATTAGAAAATTGCATTTCTGATTTTTTTTTACTTTGTAGCAATAGTGGATTATAACATGTTGTTGGACTTTATTATTATTATTATTGTCGATCTTTGGTTATTATTATTATTTTGTCGAGCTTGATGAGCGGTCATTATTAACATGATTAATAATTTTTGTGAGCAGTAAAAATAATAATAATAATGATATTATTATTATTATTTTATTTGTCGATCAGTGATTATTTTTTTTATTATTATTTTATTGTCGAATGTTATCGACATTAATATTAATTATCTTTATGTTATTTTATTGTATCTTTTCGATCATTCCCGAAGAGTGATCCTCGTTTCACGTAAAAGAGGAGCTTGTTTTGTTGGTGGCTCCATTATTTGGGAAGTGGTGTTCATGTTTTATATTTTATTGAAAACTCCAGCCCACCAGCACCCATGTTTGTTGTCTGAGCCTACATGCATGCCTTGATGTAATTGTTAATTTTAGGGTGAACTTATTGTCACTTCCATTATTTTTCCTCCCACATTGGATTATTGATGTGACAAGTTTGGCATGAGGAGATGTGGACTCCATTTTCTATCTTTGGGTTCTTTATTTCCTTGTTTGGCTGGAGGTGGGTGGATTTGATGGCCACCTACCATTTCCTTAATCCTCTTTAATGTTGTCGTGTTGGACATTGCCTTGTGGGTGGCCGCACCTTCTCTCATTTATTAATTTTGATTTATAATCTACTCTAACCTTTATTGTCTGCATCCACTAATATACTTTGGCCATGTGAGCTTCTCTGGTGAATGATCTAGATTTGGGGGTTTTTGGAAAAAGGATTTGAACTTTACGATAAATGCTTTAATGGGTAAACACGTCCTTTCCTTGTTGGATGTTATTATTTCCTTGTTGTGTTTTGTTTTGTTTTTCTTGGCCATGATTTGGGGAAATGGTCATGCTTTTACTCTAGGTTGGACATCTGTTGGTTGTCTTATTTTGTGGTGGTGGTGGTTTGTTGTGCCTAGGATTGGACTGGTTGTTGGTTGCTGGCAAGGGTGAGTTGGTAAAAACCATGTTGAAATTTCCCTTTGTATCTCTCCTGCAACCATGACTATGTTCCCTTGAGACCTCATCGCCTAAGGAATTTTGGCAATTGTTGTTCACTCCATGGGATGCTTCCACACATTGCATGCGAGGCCTTGAGCCACATATTTCTACATCTGAAAAATATCAATTTCCCTTGTGTTGTGATGAATGTCTTGGTCTTGTTCTTTATCACCCATTTTTAATACAAGATGGGAGGATGGTTGCAAGGTTGTGGGGTCTATTTTTTCCCTCTGCCTCTCATGTTTTCTTTTTTTTAACTTTCCTCGGCCTCTTCTTTTATCCCATTTGGTGTTTACCCTATTGTCATGATAGTCTTTGAGACCCCATTCCTCCACATTGAGGTCACTTAATGCAATGGAGCTCGTGCTGTGCCCAACATGGATGTGAATGAGGTTTGGATGTCCAGCTAGTAGATTTTGGAAGGATGTTTGATTGTTGTTGCATGCGCCTAGTGGACATTTTTGCAAATGCTGGAGCTCATCACAGGCATGATAATTTCTACCCATCTGACTACTATGTTAACTTTAACCATAACATGAAAGGAATTTTCTTTAAATTATTGAAGTGGTTGTTGTTTGGGGTTATATGGTGGTTTTTTTTGTAATCTTTTCTCATCCTCTAGGCTATGTGTTAGTTTCCTTCCTATGTTAACTACTTGTTAGGATGATTCCTTGCTAGGTTTGGTTCTGTAAATGGTCTTGGTACTTGATTTTTCACTATTCTTACTGTTTCTTGTGTTGGTACCCAAATTTAATATCCTTCACAACTTGAGCGAATCATGGATTTTACAAGACACTCAGAGGGAAGATAAATGGTTTATATGTCATTTTGTAGCCGGGGAAGCAATTTATCTGACTTGTTAGCACTTAGGCTTTGAAGAAGTGGGTATCACCTTGGAAGGATTTGATCTAATCCTCACTATTTTAGGTTGTGCCTATCAACCAAGGTAAGAGAGCCTATATTGTAGCCTCTGTTTTGTGAAGGAGGTGAAAATATCATTGTACTATGTAGATTGTATGGAGATGGCCTTGAGAAAACATGATCAATTTCCCATTATTCAAACTCAACAGAGCTGTCACTACTAAATGATGGAAATGCTTTCAAGACAAGGATAAGGCTACTAAAGACATGGTATGATCTTGATTTTCTTTGTGCATTTTTGTAAATGGATTATATTCTTTTGTTGACACATAATACAATGCAGGGGTATTATAGGTAGGATGAGTTAATTTGAAATGAATTTTGGGGTGGGAGATATTCAAACAAGACTAACCAAAATTTCCAACTTCTTTGAGGACCTTTGCAAAACTTGAAAGACTCAGACAATAGAAATGCTTCAAAGAGGTTAAGGTGTTCCTTCAACTAGGATATGTGCATCAAATGGAAGCCCAGATCTGCACTCTTCCACACAATCTCTGATGATTTATCACAAAATCTTGAGTTAAATGAATCAGCAAAGCATTTAGAAATTTCTATTCTATCATACCTAAGGTACCCCCAAAGGTTTACAATCAAATCTATATCAAGGAAAGCAGAGTGAATTTAAATTTGTTTATCCCTTCATCAGATGAAAGCTCTTCTGATTCTGGAATTACAAATGCCACTAAGTTGTTACCAGAATTAGATCTACATGATCAAAAGGAAATTCCAAACACCAGATTGCAACAGGAGCAAGAAACACAAATTGAAAACATTCTGAAACATAAGTAAATGCAAATTTTACCAAGAGACAACACAAAATAATCCAAGAATGACCAAATTTATCAGCAGGGGAATGTTATAAGAACAATCTCAGAGCTTTTTAGTGGCTATACATCTGCAACCAACCTAACATGATACAAATTTGATGCAAAAAGGGGGTTAAAATGGTTCTTAGGTGGTTTCTCAGAGAATGGGCTTCTTCCCAGATTTTCCCGTGAAAATTCTAAGTTTCTCAACCATTTACATGACAAATTCATGTAATACATAACTTTCACTTACTCACTCACTTTCCCCTCAAATCTTCCCTCCAAAAGTGGAATATTCAAAGTACCTTTGCTTTGCAATATTTCTGGAAAATGACATTTAATAAACTCACAAAAAGTTTCAGTTGTTCTTTCAAAAGGTGAATCATTACAAAAATTCATCATTCTTCAAAGTGGAAGCACGTTTTTCATTCCCCACGCATGTAGACCCCTTTCATTTCATCATTTCATCTTTTCCTTTCCCAATTTTTACTCTGCAACTTTGGATCTGGTAATTCACATTTTTCATGAACCAGAGTAAAAATTCATTTGAAAAATGCCTTGGATTCACAAATTGAACCCCAAATTGATTAATTCGGACCCTATCAGGCCAAAATGACATGAATTTGCAAAAATTTCGATGAAGATTGATGCAAAAACACATCTCCAAACTTCCTGGAGCTCAAATGGTGGCCAAATTGGTGAAATGCATAGCTATAATCGATCGTTCTTCAACTTCAAATTTGAGCCCTCCACGTGGTAGATCTAGGTAAAAACAGGCCTCGGGATGTCTTTTTACCTTTTTACTACTTTTGAAAAAATTGCAAAATTTCTTTATTTCCTCTATCACTCAACTGATGAGATTTGGGCCTCGACACATGGGAAAAATATGACTTGATATAGAGTTGCACCTCAAATTTACACATTTTGCATCTTTCTGAAAAAAGGAAAAAAAATCATTTTTCCTCTGTGGCTCCACCCTCCCGTAGGACACGTGTCTTCATATGATTGGTTGAGGGGAAGCACTCTCATTTCATATTTTAATCATATTTCGTGAAGGAAACTTTTAACATTTCCTCCACCACCCACACCTACCATTTTGGGGAAAAACATTGACTATTTCGCTCGGGCCCTTGGGCCTTTTTAATACTTTGAGTTATTTGAATACAAGAGGCAAAATTTCCAAGTTTCCCCGATGGTCCGCCTCCCTGCCTCTTTGAATTTTCAAACTACCACGTGTCACCATGGCACACCTTGAGGTGGTCCCAAAAATTTGATACCTTGAATGAGCGCGAGCTCGCCATGTGTCCTATTCCACCAAACTGTTTCCATCTGCATAAAAAAATTTTCTAAGTATGGGAAACTAGCGGAAGCCTCCATGTGTCTCTTTCTGCCAACCCTCCATGTGTCCTCCCGTGCTACTTCAAAGCCAAACCAAAAATTTGATTCTCAAATGAGTGTCGTTCCTCCATGTGGACACATTTTTAAAAATGAGGATTTTCATGGAATTTTTGAAGTATTTAGCTGAGCCGCATCCAACCAAAAGGTGCCCATCCCCTGTAGATGCAAGGATGTAAATTTGACTGGGAGAAAATGCCCATCAAACCGTAAAATACAGAAAAATGACCATTTGAGCCTGGAAATGAAATTTCCTTCAAGGACAAAGAGTTTAGAAAGTTACAAGGCTCAAATACGTTCCTTAGGGACATATCAACTCATTCTTCTTCAAGTATTTAAGGTAGAAATGAAAAGAATGACAAATTTGACTGTGGCAATAGAGGGAATGGGAAAACATGAGTTTTTGAAAGGACTAGAGCATGGGGACTCAAAATACAGACCTTTCCAGAGGAACAAAGAAACTAGGAGACAAATATGGACCCATACATGATCTTTGACCTAGGGGTAGACTAAAAATGGAAACAAAGACTAGCCAAGCACAACATGGGGAAGGATAAAATGACAGAGGCCATAAATCAATAAATTTCCAAGGGTACAAATGGGGTGAGACAATTTTGAGCACCAACACAGGATCTCGACTTGGGATGGGCACTCCCTGCGAGTGCCACAAGAACAAAAGTAGACCAAGTGCCAAAATATCCATTGGGAAAATGGAGTCACAAGCCAAAACACCCAAAAACCAGCTGATAAACTGACAAAAAAGGATGCCACACACAAAGGAAAACCACAAACCGACCAAAACAACAAAAAATAGAGTAGAAAATAAAAAATTGTACACTATACAATTGATATGCAAACCTCATTTTGGGGATCAATCAAGAAATGCTTCAAATGTCTTCCATTAACAAGCAGCTCAAGCAATTCTCCATTTAGGTCCTTAAGGAAAAATTATTCTCACCAATTCTTATGTCAATTGAATATGGGCCCATCCACAAAGCATCAAATTTACCATGCTTTCCCTTATCTTCATGCCTACTATCCCACAACAAAGACAAGATCTCCAATACTGAAAGCTCTTGGGGTTACCTTCTTATCAAACAACTTCTTCATTCTCTCTCTGAATTTGACATGCCTCTGATGGGATGCTCTTCTTGCTTCATCAAGTTCAACAATCTGATTAATCCTTGCTTCATATGAACTGATTTCTTGATCTTCAAGTTGTTGAACAAACTAAAATGAAGACAACTGCTAGATGCAAGGGCAGCAGAGCTTGTGTTCCATATACCAATTCAAACGGGCTTTTACTAGTAGCTCTTTTGGTAGTGATCCTATTAGCCCAAACACAAACTTTAGTTGTTCACCCCACTTCTTCTTGTTTAATTCCAAAGTCCTTTTAATAATCTTCAACAAGTTTTTATTGTTGGACTCATCCTGTCCATTTCCTTGTGGATTGTAGTTAGAAGCATATGTCAACTTTATTCCATATTCTTTACACATTTCCACTAAAGGTCTAGCTCTAAAACTCATGGCATTATCAACAACAATCTTGACTGGCACTCCAAATCTATAGATGATATGATTCAATATGAAGTCCATTACAACTTGGTGCATTGCCTTCCTAGTGGGGATTGCTTCCACCCATTTTGTGAAGAAATCAGTAGCTACCAAAATCCATTTGTGTCCAGCACTTGATGAATAAGAGATTTCACCAATGAAGTCCAACCCCCATTGTTTGAAAGGAGCTTCAATTGATACATGTTGCAAAGGAAGGGAGCTTAAAGCTTTCATTCTTTTGGAGAAATGATGACAACTCTCACATCTTCTAACCAACTAAGTTTCATCTTTAAAAAGAGTTGGCCACCAATAACCAGGCCTCAAAATCTTGTGTGCAAGTAACCCTCCCTAGTAAAATGTCCTCCACAAACTCCCCCATGGAAATCAGCAATTATTTTGGGAGCTTCATCTTCAGTCACACATCTCAAGAGGATTCCCTCAGGGTTCTTCCAAGCCAACCCAAAGTTTGTAATGATATATTTTTGAGAAGCCAACTTGAGAGCTCTTTTCTAATTTTTATTCAAATATCAAGGGTAGTATAGGTGTCTGAGATAATAGATTACATCCTTATACCACTCAGAGTTCAACAATTTTTCAAGAACATCTTCCTCTCTTCTTCTACTTCATTTACTTCAGCATTCTACAAATTGCTTTCAGCCATGAGCTTGGCAAGACCCAAACCTCTTACTAGCTTTGTGGTCTGAATGTCCATATCATACTCCTGCAATTTGTTAACCCACCTACATATTTTTCTTGAAATCTCCATCTCTGATAAGACATCTTTTACCATTGTGTGAGGAACATAAGCAACAACTTTGGAACTCAAAATATAAGGTCTGAAAACCTTAGTTGCTTTCACCAATGCAAAGGCCTACTTCTCCATGATTGTGTATTTTAACTCAGCTGCTTGCAATTCCTTACTAAAGAAGGAAATAGGTCTTTCAGCTCCATCATCATCCTTTTTCAACAAAACAGATGCAATGGTGTGCTCAAAAGAAAAGGAGAATATTTGGAAAGGTTTCTTGTAATTTGGGGCTGCTAGAATAGGAGCATGCTTCAATGCTTCCTTGATTCCATCAAAATATTTAAGGGAAGCCTCTTCCCACTTGATATTTTGGTCCTTCTTCAACATGCAAGTAATGGGGAGAGTCAACTCAACAAAATTAGACACAAACCTTCTAATGAAATTGATTTGACCAAAGAAGGATTGGATTCCTTTCTTAGTTTTTGGAACCGGGATCTTGTTGATAGCTTCTATCCTTTGTGGATCAATCATAACTCCTTCTTTAGACACAATGTGACCAAGTATTTTTTCTCTTTGCACTCCAAAATGACACTTCTTTGGATTGAGTGAAATGCCATATTCTCTACATCTGATCAACATTCTTTCCAAATGTTGCAAGTGGTCAATTCTTTTGCTAGAAAAAATAGTAATATCATCTTGATAAACAACAATAAAATCATTGATATAACAGAAAAAGCAACATCCATGGCCCTTTGAAAAGTAGCTCCAACATTCATTAAACCAAAGGGCATCCTGACAAAAACATATGTTCCCCATAGAGTAGTAAAGGTAGTTTTAATCCTCTCTAATTCTTTGACAACAACTTGGTTATAACCGGAGAAACCATCCAAAGTAGAAAGCATCTCAGAACTAGTCACTAATTACAGCATGTTCTCCATGTTTGGTAAAGGATAGTTGTCCTTTATTGATGCTCTATTTAGATTTCTAAAATCCACACAAATTTGATATCTCCATTCTTCTTTCTAACCGGCACCAAGTTTACAACCCAAGAAGAATACCTTGTGGGTTGAATGATTCCTCCATCTCTCAATTTTTTCAATTCCTCTTGCATTTTGACAGAAAGGAGTGGGTTAATTGGCCTTTTCTTCTATCTGAATGGTTTGGCATCTTTCTCAAGAGGGATCTCATGTTGGAATAAGTCTTCTCTATATGCTTTCAGCTCGGAATAAGACCAAGCTAAATAGTCTTGATATTGTTTCAACAATTGGAGGTAGGACTATTTTTTTCTTCCTTGTTTAAACCACTCCCTAACCAAATCTTCCTTGGTTTTTCCTTTGTTCCCAAGTCATGCTCTTCAACATCTCTAGATGCAAACATGTTTCTATTGATTACACAATCAACATTGTTAAAATTTGACTCAAGAGAAACCAACCCTCTAGGGATGGTGTTAGTCTTCAATTGAATGATATCCTTGCCAAACAAGGTTTATTTTCCATCAACATTACACACCAATGGTTCCAAATCAATATGCTGATCCACAAACTCACCTTGGTTCTACAAAAACCTCTGAACCTGAGCATCATCATCAAATACTTTCCAATGCTTGATGTTATCCGGGACTGCAGGCCTAGTGAGTATCTCAACATCATATTCACAATATGGAGAAATGGTACAATTGTCAAATCTAGACCCCAACACTGCCAGCTTATCAGAAATCATATTTAAACTTCTGTCATGATGAAGAATGTTGAAGGAATCAAACATCTCAATCAGATCCCAAACTGCGTGTTTGTATTGTTTCATCCGCTGATTTTTTGTTGCATACAAGTTTTCTAACTTGTTTGACAACCAACTCAGAATATCCCTTTACAACAACATCTTTTATGCCATACTTCCAAGCAATCCTCAGCCCTAACAGTAATGCCTCATACTCAGCTATGTTATTGGTGCATTCAAAGTTAAGTTTGAAGGAGAAAACAAATTCCTCATTGCTTGGAGAGATTAAAACAACACCAACACCATTTCCAAATTTGGAGCAAGCTCCATCAAATAGCAAGGTCCATGGTGAGCCTACCTCTTCAAGACACTTAGACTGATCCATCTTGTGCTCCTTACCATCAGCAAACCCAATAAAATTATCAACATCAACATCAACAAATAATACTTCATAAGAAGCATTGTTTGGATCCTCAATTAGATGCAACATCTTCTTCTCTCCATATAATTTTACAAGGTTGCCTTCAATGGGAATGGTGGCAAAATACATATCCATTTGGACACTCCCTCCAACACTTGCAGCCCACTTTCTTGATAATAACATACCCCATTTGGTAGGGCAATCAACAATTACAACATCGAGTTTCAAATTTTTACTCGGATAGGCTACAAGTTACACCACCAAACCTTTGACACACCCAACAACTGGCACTTCCCTGGAATCCATGGTAGTACACTTGCCATATGTTGTTGTTACTTTGATATCTAACTCATTCATAACTTCCAAAGGCATGACATTGCATGACGCCCTGAGTCAAACATACAATTGTGTAAGCAACCGGTCCTTGATAATCAAAGTTGTGAAGAAAGGGTCAACACTCAGCTGAGATTCAACCAAGGATGTTCCCAAATAGACCTCCGGTGGTTCACCAAATTCTTCCAATGCTGATGTCTTTCCTACTTCTACAATAGCAAGTGGAGCTTCAACAACATTCACATTTCTCTTCACGGAAGCCTTCTCCTCTTTCAATCCCAAATACTCAAGTGCTCTCTTCTTGTGCTCAGGAATTCTAAGCAGCTCAACAATTGGAACATTGACCTTGATTTGGCTCAGAACTTGAGCAATGTCATAGGGAATGTATTTAGGCAAAACAACAAGTAGAAGGATGGATGGAAATTTCATCAGATGGCACAAGGTTTTTAACATTTTGAGCATGGGGTGAAGCATAAATTTTACTTGGGATAGAAAGGATCTTAGCAGATGTTTCTTTCTTAGGAACCTCTTTTGGGATATTAGAAAGCAATGGGGTTTTATTTTTTTCCTGAGGCCCAACTCCTTGATAGCCTTACTTCTTGTGTTATACTCCTTCTCTTGGGCCACCACAACATTCATAAGTAGTTTCCTATCTTCTTTCGAGGGTATACCTCCATCATACTTCTTGATCATCAACACCCTCAAGTATTCAAAATCATTATTGGGTAGCTCAAAGGCTTGTACATTATCAATTTCTAAAACATGAGAAGGAGGAAGAAGATGTACCCATTGGATGTAATCCCAAAAGCTAGTAGCAGTCCATGCACTTATCACTTCAGTAGATGTTGCTCCTTGACATGAGTGTGTAGGGAAGTCCATCATACAAGAATCATCATCCGTATCATAATCATCAACTTCCTCTTCCATTTTCTGATCTTTCCACATGGAGGATGGGGTAATAAACATTTTTCACACCAGTTAATCTGATTTGCATCATCAACATCAGCCACTCTAGCATTTAATGGATCAGGTACAACCTTACTTTCCTTGGCCTTAGATTGTCTATTTCCAAATCCCATAGGTCCTTTACCTTTGTCATCAAATCTGCTCATTCCTATGGTGATTTCAACTCTATCTTGTTTTGTTACCTAAGCTGACCTTGTGAAGTTTTTTCAATTCCTTTCTCAGATCATCCAACTTATAGGAAATCTCTTTGATAGCCCCTGCCAAAGTTTTCACCACTTCCTCCAAGTCTACACTCTTGTTTTCTTGAGGCTTGTTAGGGTTTACCAATTTAACTCCATCTCTCTTAGGAGGTTTCCCAACAGCCTTGATATTGTTCTCAATTTGAAGTGCCATGGTGAAGGCCTGCCTTAAATTGCCAGGATTTTTGTCCCTCAAGTAATATGCAACCTTCTTGTCAAATGCATCAGAATATTTTATCAAACAAGATTCATCACATGGTCTTAAATTTACTGGAAATCTCCTCAAAGTTTTATTGAACCTTGTGTTGAAGTCATGGACCATTTCATTTGGGTTTTTCTTGATATTCTCAAACTCTGATAAGAGGAATGGGATCATTCTTGTCACCATATTATAGCCTGAATGTATTTTGCATTTCATCCCATGAATCAATAGAATTATTTGGCAAGGCCTTGTACCAATCCCTAGCATCCTCCTCTAAAGTGTGGACAAACAATTTAATGTACACATCCTCAAATCCAATTTCAAAATCCTCCATCATATTAATAAAGAGTTTCAAATGTTGATCACATATTATGGCATTGTTCCCTTGGAACTTTGGCCATCTACTTCTAACATCTGAGGCACAACATTAGGATAACCAGCCATTCCCTAAAATTCATGGGACTAAAAGTATTAATGACAAATGGAGGTCTGGGTGGAGGTTGAGCCATACTATCTTGAGGAGGTGATCTTGGGGTGACACAAGCTGATGAGGAGTGTGAGGTCTTTGGGTCTCAATAATGTGGTTCACAAGATTGGTATTCTCTAGGTGCTGATTTTCTTGGAAAGTTTTACTAGAATTGAAACACACAGGTGCAGATTGAAAAAGGAACTCACCAAGTACAAGTAGAAGGACCTTCACTAGTTGAAGTAAACAAGTTTATGAGAAGATTGCTTGAATCAGAATCACTGGAAGAAGAGTGATAATCCTCTATTAAAGGCTGATCTCTCTCACCAATGGATATACCTTTGCTTGATGTCTATCCTTCAACAACCTTCCAAACTTTTCTCTCCTCTAAAATTGTCTTTCCAAATTCTTGAAATAGCTTTCTACTTGGGTCCCTCCTGAAGAGAGATCTTCTTCCTTCTAGGTTTGTAGATTTATATGACACACTTCACTTAATGTATGATAAGGTACTAGTATTTATCAAAATATAACATCCAGGAGTCGCCACTAAGGACTTTCACCCTAGTTTGTGCAAATGCACTATGAAGATATATCAAATGACTGCAAATATTAGCACTATGCAAAGCTTGAATAGATCTGATTTTCTTTCACTCAATTTATCAACTATTGTGCAAAGTTTGAAACAACAAATTGGAGACACTTGAACATATCAAACTCATAATTCTACTCTCATTCCTCAGTATAAATCTGATCAAAACTGATTTTGAGTAATGTAGTTGCACATAAAATACATGAGAAGTATTACTAGGGATTTTGAAAAATTAAAATATTGAAAAATGTCCCCAAGCAATGGCGCCATTCGGGTGTTGGTACCTATATTTAATCTCCTTCACAACTTGAGCTGCATCATGGATTTTACAAGACACTCAGAGGTAGATAAATGGTTTATATGTTGTTTTGTAGCGGGGAAGCAATTTATCTGACTTGTTAGCACTCAAGCTTTGAAGAAGTGGGTAGCACCTTGGAAGGATTTGATCTAATCCTCACTATTTTAGGTTGTGCCTATCAACCAAGGTAAGAGAACCTATATTGTAGCCTCTATTTTGTGAAGGAGGTGAAAATATCCTTGTACTATGCAGATTGTATGGAGATGGCCTTGAGAAAACATGATCAATTTCCCATTATTCAAACTCAACAGAGCTGTCACTACTAAATGATGGAAATGCTTTCAAGACAAGGCTAAGGCTACTAAAGACATGGTATGATCCTGATTTGCTTTGTGCATTTTTGTAAATGGATTGTATTCTTTTGTTGACACACAATACAATGTAGGGGTATTATAGGTAGGATGAGTTAATTTGAAATGAATTTTGGGGTGGGAGATATTAGACAAGACTAACCAGAATTTTCCAACTTCTTTGAGGACCTTTACAAAACTTGAAAGACTCAGACAACATAGAAATGCTTCAAAGAGGTTAAGGTGTTCCTTCAACCAGGATATGTGCATCAAATGGAAGCCCAAATCTGTACTCTTCCACACAATCTCTGATGATTTATCACAAAATCTTGAGTTAAATGAATCAACAAAGCATTTAGAAATTTCTATTCTATCAGACCTAAGGTATCCCCAAAGGTTTACAATCAAATCTATATCAAGGAAATCAGAGTGAATTTAAATTTATTTATCCCTTCATCAGATGAAAGCTCTTCTAATTTTGGAATTACAAATGCCACTAAGTTGTTACTAGAATTAGATCTGCATGATCAAAAGGAAATTCCAAACACCAGATTGCAACAGGAGCAAGAAACACAAATTGAAAACATTCTGAAACATAAGTAAATGCAAATTTTACCAAGAGACAACACAAAATAATCTAGAATGACCAAATTTATTAGTAGGGGAATGTTATAAGAACAATCTCAGAGCTTGTTAGTGGCTATACATCTACAACCAACCTAACATGATACAAATTTGATGCAAAAAGGGAGTTAAAATGGTTCTCATGTGGTTTCTCAGAGAATGGGCTTCTTCCCAAATTTTCCCATGAAAATTCTAAGTTTCTCCAACCATTTACATGAAAATTCATGCAATATATAACTTTCACTTACTCACTCACTTTTGCCCCTCAAATATTCCCTCCAAAAGTGGAATATTCGAAGCACCTTTGCTTTGCAATATTTCTGGAAAATGACATTTAACAAACTCACAAAAAGTTGATAGTTGTTCTTTCAAAAGGTGAATCATTACAAAAATTTCATCATTCTTCAAAGTGGAAGCACATTTTTCATTCCCCACGCATGTAGACCCCTTTCATTTCATCATTTCATCTTTTCCTTTCCAATTTTTACTCTGCAACTTTGGATCTGGTAATTCACATTTTTCATGAACTAGAGTAAAAATTCATTTGAAAAATGCCTTGGATTAACAAATTGAACCCCAAATTGATTAATTGAACCCTCCAGGCCAAAATGACACAAATTTACAAAAAATTTGATGAAGATTGATGTAAAAATGCATCTCCAAACTTCCTGGAGCTCAAATGGTGGCCAAATTGGTGAAATGCACAACTACCATCGATCTATTCTTCAACTTCAAATTTGAGCCCTCCACGTGGCAGATCTAGGTAAAAATGGGCCTCGAGATGTCTTTTTACCTTTTTACTACTTTTGAAAAATTTGCAAAATTTCTTGATTTCCTCCCGCTCTGCCGATGAGATTTGGTCTTGACACATGGTGAAATATGACTAGATACGGAGTCGTGGCTCAAATTTACACATTTTGCATCTTTCTGAAAAAAGGAAAAATTTCATTTTTCCTCCACGGCTCTGCCCTCCTACAGGACACGTGTCTTCATACGATTGGTTGAGGGGAAGCACTCTCATTTCATATTTTATTAATATTTGTGAAGGAAAATTTTTAACATTTCCTCTGCCATCCCGCACCTCCGCCGTTGATTGGGGAAAATCATTGACTATTTCCCTCGGTCCCTGGGCCTTTTTATACTTTGAGTTATTTGAATACAAGAGGAAAAATTTCCAAGTTGCCCCTAATGGTCCGCCTCCCCACCTCTTTGACTTTTCAAATTGTCATGTGTCACCATGACGCACCTTGAGGTGGTCCCAAAAATTTGATACCTTGAATGAGCGCGGGCTCACCACGTGTCCTGCTCTGGAAAAATTTGTTTGAATGCTTGAAGCTCAGTGGAAGGAACCATGTGTCATACTTCGAGGTAGTCTCCTTTTGGCCATTGAAATTTTTTTGATACTTTGAGTTATTTGAATATAAGACACAAAATTTCCATGTTGCCCCGATGGTCCACTTCCCCACCTCTTTAACTTTTCAAACTGCCATGTGTCACCATGGCGCACCTTGAGGCGGTCCAAAAAATTGAAACCTTGAATGAGCGTGAGCTCGCCACGTGTCCTGTTCCACCAAATGTTTCCATCTACATAAAAAAAATTCTAAGTATGGGAAACCAGCGGAAGTCTCCACGTGTCTCTTTCCTGTCAACCCTCCACATGTCCTCCTGGTGCTACTTCAAAGCCAAACCAAAAAGTTGATTCTCAAATGAGTGTCATTCCTCCACGTGGACACATTTTTAAAAATGAGGTTTTTCATGGAATTTCTGAAGTATTTAGCCAAGCCGCATCCAACCAAAAGGTGCCACGTCCCCTGTAGATGCAAGGATGCAAATTTGATCAGGAGAAAACACCCATCAAACCATAAAATACTGAAAAATGACCATTTGAGCATGAAATGAAATTTCCTTCAAGGACAGAGAGTTAAGAAAGTTACAAGGCTCAAATACATTCCTTAGGGACATATCAACTCATTCTTCTTCAAATATTTATGGTAGAAATGACAAGAATGACAAATTCTGACTGTGGCAATAGAGGGAATGGGAAAACGTGAGTTTTTGAAAGGACAGAGCACAATGGGGACTCAAAAAATAGACCCTTCCAGAGGAACAAAGAAACTAGGAGACAAATATGGACCCATACATGATCTTTGACTCAGGGGCAGACTAAAAATGACAACAAAGACTAGCCAAGCACAACATGGGAAGGGTAAAATGACAGAGGCCGTGAATCAATAAATTTCCAAGGGTACAAATGGGGCAAGACAATTTTGAGCACCAACAACCTGTATGCCAATGGTTACATGGAATTAAATCTCTCCATGTCTTCTTTTTTCATTGTGAAATGATAGGATAAAATATGTACTATTGATGGTCATGTTGTAGTTTTAATATTGACATCCACCAATTTGTGAACCTTGTTTTGAATCGTGTTGGGTTTAGTTGAAAACAATTATGAACTGGGTGGTTATGGATGCTTATTGGTCTATATATTTCACTATCTATTTCTTTTCTATCCGTATCTAAACCCATATGGGTATTATTTGACCTGGGATGTTGTGGAGTTAGTAAATGACTAATGTTTTGCTGATTTCATTGAACTCAGCCATCATATGCACTACGTGAGGTTCTATTTTTTTATATACGTGGGTTAGTTCAATATTTAAACCTGAGTCATTTCTTTGTTTACCTGGGTCCGTAGAATAGGGGATACATTTATCAGTTATATTCATTAAAGGCTCATTATCAGTTTGGGTTTTCTTGATGCATACTATTAAGATTTACCCATCATTATGAAATGGGTATAAAATATATTTTCAGAATTTTGTTATGATAGAAGTCAGTGAGTATTTTACCCAAACTGTACTCTGGTGTTTTTATTCGAAACCTATGGTTTAATAGAAAAGCCACACCTTGGAGGTTTGGTGTTTTGGTTTGAGTTTTGGAAACATTTGAATTTCATATGCTTATTATATTTTCGAAAATGTTCACAATGTGGAAGGGAATAATTTTTTTATTGTCGTTATATGTATGAAAAGTGTTGTATCTCTCCCATGGTTAACAAAACCTTAGCTTAGGAGGTTTGGGTTGGAATCTATTGAAATGTGCAATTCAACACCTCTATTACAAACAAGGGTTTACCTATGATGTAGAGTATTAAAGTTACCTGTATATCTATAAATGGGTAGGATAAGTTATCATTGAGGAGAATGTAAGAATTAATGATCAACATCATTTTATCGGCATCTAATTGGTGTTAGTGCTATAAGTATAGAGTTTGGTAGGACCAATTATCATCGATGTTGGCTTATGAATTAAGGATTAATATTGTTTGACACTTGTTTTACTTGAGTGAAGTTAAAGTGATCGACCCCTATATGACTCTGGTCCCTTTGGGATGGTTTACTTAAATTCTATTGATATATTTTTAGGGGTAATTAAATTGATCGGATGGTAATTTAAATCCTTGTAAGGTGATGGCATTAGACTATTTTAATTTTTTGATTTCCTAAATATGGATTATTTCCTTTATCATACTTTTTGACTATTGTTCATAGCATGGAAATGTGATCAGATGTTGAACTTTCCTTTTGAACTCACTCTGTGTGTCCTTGGAAAGCAATTAGGGTAGGATTGTTGTGAGTAGATTTTTTTGTGGAAGGGGTAAACCTTTAATCTTTTGGATCTGGGATATTGTTGGGAAAATGTTGATAATGTTGGAGTATTGGATTTCAATCATATAATCTATGTGATTATATGATTGAAATCCCAATACACTCAACACTTTGTTTTAGACTTACCGGTCTTTGACCCCTACTTGTTATATGTTGATTTAGCATTTTTCATCCTTAAAACAATGTTCATATCAGATTTTTATGGATCCCTTCTTAATTTTGACATGGTATATTCCTAGCATGTGTAATGGTGTTGTTAGTTTTTATAACTTGAAACCCCTTCTTTAAATAAAAGGTTCTTTTAATGATATTGTTAATGGTAGCATTATATTCCTATGTGTAGTCTTTATCATGCTCAGTTCTCATGAACTGACTCAAGTTAATACTTGTGCAGATGGCTTTTTGTGGGTAGAAAAAAAAAGAGAGATAGAAAGGATTACTAGAAGTTACTTCGGTTTTTCTGTAAAGTGCTACTGTATGAATGTTTAATGTGTAGTAGGACTTTGGAATGGAAATTGTGGAGAAAATTTTAGAAGGAAAATGCCTTAGTATTTTTTTGTAATCGTGGAGTAGGTTTTCCATTATGGATTGAAGCTAAAACTTATGAAACATTATGTGAATGAAATAAAATGATCATTGATTTGTTATGAGCATCTTATTGTATGATTGCAATGTTGAAAGATAGTTTATCCTTGATATGACCAACATTATTTTACCTATTTAATCCCAAGTCAAACTAAAATAGACCTTTTATCCATCTTTGGATTGTGTGTCATATTTGATAGGAAATTATGTTTCTATGTCTAGTTATCAAAAGGATAATGGTAAGAAAACTATTTTTTAACCTTGAGTTAGCAAACCCTTTGATTGTGGAAAAACATAATATTAGGTATCACCGAGTGGATTTATAATCCATACAAAGGTTATACTGAAGAGAAAATATTATGATGTTGTTAACTTATAGATGAAGCAAAGAGTCTTAAAATGGAATTAAAGGAAATTGTCTTCTTGTGTTAAAAAAATGATGTACCTTATTTTCTCTTCATCTATACTAATAAATTAATCTTAGTGTCGATGGGATGTAAAATTATATTAGAATGTAAACCAATGTTTAGTAATTTATGAGAGTACAAGGTTTTGTTAAACGGGGATAAATGATTAAGGAACCAATAAAGACAACTTATCTGTTATAAAACCTAAGTTGTAATTTTTATGAATCTAATCAAGAGATGACTAGTTGATGCACCTACTTAAGCCTTATTGTTTTATAAGTTGCAATAAACTTATGGTTAATGTATTGTGAGATCATGAAGATGAATGCATATTGACCTTCATACCCCTAACCTTGTGAAGGTGCATTGCAACCCTTTCTTGAGTTATTTAACTGTTATGATCCCTGCCCAAAGGAATTTCCTTTATTCCAAACCTAAATGGCATTTCACCTTAGTTTGATCTTACACTCACCTCCTTGTGCAACATAGGTATGAGATAAGATATTGTAGTTTGTGTGTGGGTAAATGGCCTTGTTTGTAATCTTTTTCCTCTTAATAAATGAACAAATCTATCAAGTAAATATTGTAACTTCAATGAATCTTTTAAATGGGACTTACCGTAAGAATGCTTTAACAGATTTGAGGAATCCTAACAAGAGGAAACATGATTTCTTGATACGTATAACATGAATCTTCTAGTACGTAAGTTAAGAATTAAAAGGTGTTTTAGAAAATAAGGAACCTTAAAAATACTTTCACCATGGGGTGCCCCTAACCGTAAGTTTGTTTTTCGTTGGACTAGTATGTGATGTCATGTCCAAAAGAGAAAATTGATTTATTCATGTTGGGTGTATATGTTTCCTTGTTCCTATGTGCTCAACATTGTGTCAAGCTCATTGAGAGTTAGTCGTAGCCCTTTATGGTCCTCTGTGTTTTCGTGTAAACTCTAAGAAATAAAAAAATAGTTATCTAGTTTTTAGTGTTGTATTTGTGTGTGTTTTAAGTGGGCGTTACACTTTCCCTTTCCTTGTACAACTTGTGCAAATGTCAATAAAGGAATAAAGTTTCTACTTTCTAAGATGTATGAATGAGTGCAGATTTGTATGCATGGTTTCCTCTCATCGTTGGCTTAATAAACATAGTTGTTATAAACACCTCATTTTTCTTCCACTTAACCCTTTTATGCACTTTGTAAGTATAGTTATGTAAGACCTTTGTACCTTCGATAGAAGAATATGAGAACTTGGTGTCTCGGGTTATCCATCTCACTACATAGATTCATTATGCTTCTCTCTATACTGAATGTTGAACTACTTTGTTTACTGGGTGTGAGCTCTTCAATCTACTCATGGTAGTAATTTTCCTTGCCTAATTTCCCTCATTTCCCCTCATCGGAGTAATTTTCTCCCTTGTACGTTGTACAAGAACTTTGCAATATGCTCAGTGGATTTTTCCTCTATGATCCACCAAAAATTTGGCCACCCACAATATTTAGATACGATTAGGTTTAGTTACATTAAATAATGGGAGTTGTACCATTCAATGCATAGGGGTGTATCCCCATGACATACACACAACAAAGATCAAGTTATTGCAAAGACCTAACGACCAACTCAGACTCAGGTTTTGAGGTTTTTTGTAGACCATGGTGCCCATACTATAGACCATCATGGCCACAAGGTTCCTAATCCTACCCCAAGTACCCCAATCTGGCCATATTTACCCCTACTACAAAGTTTGGAGGTGTGTTGTGATACTCTGTTCCACCTGTCCATCATCTAGTTCAGTTCCAGATCACTATGATATAAGTTATTTTATATTTAGTACCTTTTCCCTTCTATTTCAATTATTTCATTTCATATAAAATATCAAATAAATCATTTGATCTTTATAATTCAATTTATATGAGTTATTTCATTATTGTACTGTTTAGATTAACATATAAAATTTACATTTTAGTAAATTTTTTGACATTTTTTGTCTATTTTTCATTTCTTTATGAGCTTCATTGTAATATCTTTCTTCTAACGGCCCTTGGAGCATTTTCCAACCACTACTAATAAAAAATATAGATAATGTTTCATGTTTCTTCTTTGTAGGAATGGTATGTTATGGGACAGGTTCTTATGGTCCGAACTATGTACTAAAGTTTCATTCTTATATTGAACATAACTACTTGACATATTGCAGATGAATATGTAAATTAATATTGGAAATAACATTAACACTACTAAAAAAATTCAACTGAGATATTATTAAAATGAGCATCATTTCTATAGTTGATAAACTATTTTTATACAAAATTTGAGAAAAATGTGTGTGTAAATATTTTTGAAATCATGGTTGGATGTCTAAAAACAACCATTTTCAAATTAAACGTATATAAGAAAAATTGAAAATGGGTAGAAATTTAATTGTAGGTACATTGAGACCACTTGTAAAGGAAATATTCATATATGATATACTTTAGATGTTTACAATGTGTGATGAAAATGGGTGATTGATCCCAAGTTTCGTGACGTGTGGGTTTGTGGATATGTTTTGATGAAAATACAACAATGGAAGTGGACTTCTTAGGGTAAACAATGGCCTTGCATATTATGATAAAAATCGATTTCAACACATACGAAGTGGAGTCAAATTTTTAATGAGTTGAGGAGCTTGGTAGTTATCTATTGTAGGTAGAGGTTTTTATCCCTAACTCAAGGTTCATACCAGTTGAAAGGAGTCTCAACATGTAGTTTATTGTCATTCTAGATTGCAAAATAATTTTTTTTAGAAATTAATGTTCAAGTATGGACTTTTAAATTTGCCTAATCAACTCATGATAATTGGATTGTAGCTAAGGCCATAGAATGTTATCCCAGAAAACTTTGGATAACATCAAGCACTCTTTTTAAAAATATCAAGCACTCACAATCTACTTTTTTGATTAATAAAGAACATAGGGGAACACATGACATAATTAAGAAAATGTGATTTCTAATGAGGGAATGGAGATTTTTATTGCAACCACTCCATAGTTGTGAGAGAAAAAGGATTTGATAATTTTATTCATATGATTTAGTTAAGGATTTGCATCTTCGATAGGCTTAATTTTATCAATGTATTATTAAGTCATCAGGAGGAAAAAGAATTATTTTGATGCCCAAAGCATCCTTAAAAATTGCACATGCGTTATGATTTGAGATCCATGAGGTTGATATTTTTCTTCAAATTGTGTCTTCTATATTCACAATGAGTATTCATTATATAGATATTACTTAAATGGAGATAATCCTAAGCCATGTGGGATTCAAATCAATTCACATTGTGAGTTGTAACACCCACTATTTCAGACACACAAGACAACATAGCAAAGTACAGAAATAATTTTTTTAACTTGTTTAAAGTACATAGAGTGACACAACAGGTGATCACAATGGCTACAACTAACTCTTCAAACATCTTGACACAATGATGACCACATAGACAACATGGAAACCCCCAACACCCATCAAGGATAGTTCACTTTTCTCTTTGACAAGGCACCACGAAACAACTCAACCACAATACACAGTCATAGTTGAATACACTCCATGGTGTACAATTCTTTAAGATTATGCATTTACCAAAAATATCTTTCAAGACCTGACTTTACAATCTAAAATATTCATGTTTGATTCGAGAAATATTCTCACAAAGGTGAACTTATTACTTTGGTAATATTGACTAATTAGCTTGAGCACAAGTTTTCTAAATGAGGTTCAACTAAAGACTGAAAAAACTAGCTAAATTTTTAACCAAAAGGGACACCTTCCATCCCTCACAAGGTTGCATAAACATGCCCGAGCTATAAAAATGTGATCGGAACTCCATTGCATAGGTGATGAGCATAAGCTCTAACTGAAGTGGAGTGTCATTAAGGTTTGGAACTACAACCTCCTTGAGCAAGGATCAATGATAACCACATTTAAGAGAAGATTATGAAGTACTAAGGTGAAGGTTAGAGTGATAAGGTCAATTTACTTCATCATCATGATCTCTTTAGTTATTAACCGGTCTTTTAAAGAGACTTGAGAGTTTAACTGGATTAGGGTAATAGCTTCATTTTAGCAACTCTTGATTAAGTTTGACAAAGGATACACATGGGGTTCCCAAATTAGAAGCACAAGACTTAACGTGTTCTAAATCAAACTCCCCTACTAACAAGATCTAACTATATCCCCAAAATCCAACAATGAAATTACTTTTAGAAATAATTAACGTTTCACAACAAAGAGGATAAGGTTTAATTCGTAGCTTAGGGTTAGTGAGGGTGGATTCTTTTACACTGGTATAAAACTTCTTTCTAATTAAAGACTCTTAATTTTATCTACAAAACACAACTTAATTATTATATTATTTATTTACTCATCTAAGTATTCATTTTATTTTATTTTTGATTAACTTCAGAAAAAGGGATTGCCAACCCACTAAAATATACATAGAATTGCACTAGTGCCAAGACCATGGGGGTTATCAAACATGAAATTTTTATTACTCGAAAGAAGAAACTACCATAGCTAATCGAGAGAACTAAACACGGTTATAACATTTCTAATCAACATGGCACACAAACCAAAGGTGTCAAAAGATTCAAAAGAACTTTGGCTGAGAACAAGAATGTAACAAAAATTTTCAAGCCATGCTACAACATTTTCATGACTAATAAATAATATTACCAAAAAATACTCATAACAAGGTGATGATCGAGTTTTATTCCTCACAAAGATAATTACAAGTTTTGCTACCAAAAAGGATAAGACAACTTTATTTCACAAATACCGAAAATCCAAGGCAAGAGGCCTTCCAAACTCCATTACAAGCACCATAGCATGATTTACAACACAATAGACATTCTTACAAGGGGCTTCATAAACAACCCGATGAAACCTTTATCAATCTTTCCTTTTATCTACTCGCAAAAATCCATCTGCACAAGTATTAACTTGAGTCAGTTTGCGAGAACTAAGCATGGTAAGGCTACACATTACAACAATAAGCTAGCATTTTACAATAACATGAAAGGAATGTTCTATTTCAAGAATGGTTCAAAGCACAAACCACAAATCACAAATTCTTCACACGAGATAAGAATTTTTTTTTAACCAACCAACAAGAAGGAATTCAAGTATTCTAGTTAAGAACAAAGGTCAAGAGTATTGGGATTTCAATCATGTAATCCTATAGATTACATGATTGAAATATAATACTCGGTCCATCCATCACTAAAATCTTTGAGAAGCCCAAAACATAATAGATACAATCATAGATGCGAAACAAAAAGTAAATCAGTCCTTCTAGGAGGAAAGTTTCATTGGCCTAAAAACTAGAGCAACCAAACGAGTGTAAGAAGGGTAAATCATCATGTGATCAAAGGAGTTGAAAACTAAAGTTCAACCCCAAACTAATTTCTCTCATCAAAAAGAGACTCCACAAGGTAATGATAAGAAAAGAAGGATAGCTGAAAAAACCCAAGATGGGCATTACTCGACAACCAAGTTACTTGAAAAACAAAGTACAAGGCAGCAAAAGGCCTCCTATTTTCAAGTCCATTTAAGATGAGACTTAGCATTTAAACATCCTTCCAGGTTTCTTAACATTATGGGATTGTAATCCTCCATAAAACAATATATTTTTCCATCTAAACAAGGAGTTTACCAACTCCTCCTTACTTGATCTTTTAAAAGTAAAACTAGTAAACATAATCATCACCACTCTTCAAATGCATTTAAGTAAGACACAAAAATCCATTATTCTACCAAAAACCTCATTATAATCCAACTTATCTAAATAATATAAAGGAAAGGTAACCCCAAATGTCATTAATAATTTTTAACAATTTTCTGACATAGGCCAACAATGTATTTATATAATAAATTCCATTCAAAAACTCATGACTGTCCTCATGACCTATCAACAAAATTCATGAGTTAACAAGAGTCTTATTTCAATAATGACTACAATCATTTCAAACATATTTGAAATCTAAAACCAACACAGAGGTTTGGTCATAAACTTATGATCATTAATAATACTTTCACTAACGCTTCACAAATTAAAAATAGCCTCTCAGCAAGGAAAAATTTGACCAAGGTAAGATAGAGTAAACATAACAGGGTTAGGGTTATGAAGCTTCCCTTCAAAAGACATCACTTTACTCTAACCGAGGAGACCACTCAAAGCAAGAGAAAACCCAAGTAAAACGACACCCTAATTCAGAGTAAAAAAAAAGCATCAACAATTCTATAACCGTTTGTAGGGATTAAGGTAAATATCCTTTACCCTATAGTAAAATGTAAAACCGGTAATTATCTGTAATTATCGTAACTACAAAAACACTTCATATGATTCCGAGGGATTAAGCACATCATAGACCAAATACAAGCTTAAAGTTCATCTCTCTATTGGAGCCATTACAATAATTGTTATTGTTTATCACAAAACGTGACCGACCTGACAAAATATTAGTTCATTTCTGAATATTAAGGTAATTGATATTTACCTCATCCATAATGAAACCTTATGCCCTAAAAGCTATCATACTAAAACATAAAATACAAAAGCGAGATCTAAATCCACTCAAAACCGTAAGATGATCTTTTTTTTTTTTTTTTTAACAGAACCATGTTCCTAGTTTTCAACTTCCATAAACACTAAAACCTAGTGGAATACCCAAAACCGAACCTAACCATTTTCATATTTTAATACCCATTAAAACCCAATACAATTTGTTTTAAAATTGAGGCTAAAGAATAAATCTATTTGTTTTTTAAAAGCTACAACACATACCAATAACTGTTATTCCCTAATAATATCGATAACTCAGGCTTCAGGTAACAATAGAATATTCTTCATATCATGAAGTATTATTTTATTTTTTTATTTATCAAAATCCACATTCAGATCACACAAAGTCAAAATAATAGAAATATTTTCCATAACCCATGAAGTGCACATTCCAACACTATATGCATCTTCGCTAAATAAGCAATACCCAAAATAGAAGCACATAGTTCATAACAGAGAAAATATTGCAAGAGATTATTTATGCAATTATCAAATAGGAGAAGCTATTAGAGAGAGAGAGAGAGAGAGAGAGAGAGAGAGAGAGAGAACCAGTCATGTAAAACTAGTGATTCAGAAGGAGATAAAGAGGGACAACTAGTACACTTAAGGCAATATAAAAAAACCACAAGATCCCATTTCTAAATGCCATTTCAGGAAGAGAACAATTCATTTCATGGGTTTGTTAAAATTATTAAAATATTGCAATGGTTAGGATTACCATGCCTGGTTTAGACACCTCCAACCTAAACCACGTCGACCTGAACCCAGGAACAACCACTCAGACAACATCCCTTGTTTTGGCTTGTTGAATGACCATACTCACCTAGCGGCCACGTTTGGCACATGCAGGGAGTTTTGTGGCAAGGAAAGGAGGTTAAAACCTATGAAAAGAATTTTATTGGAAGTTTCAATGTTTATTTATTTTTATTTTCCACAGACCCCTATCTGTAATCCCCCACCAAGGCAGTCGTGTGGCTAGTCATTATAGATTTTGGCATTTTCAGCTACTAACCAGAAGGTAAGGCAAGATTTTGATAAAACAACCAAAAGGGAAGAGGCATTTCCTACCCACAACATGTGGGAAAAAGCAAGCATTAATGAAATAATAAAGGAAGTAGGTGGCCAACATCCCCATGCACCCACTTTACCAAAAACAACAAATTTCAACAAGGAATCCAAAGCTGGAGGGAAAAAGCACAAGTGTGCCCAACAAGAACATAATGGTTGGTGGTTGGGGAATAATTAAATCCACCACTAACTTGTTTAAAATTTGGGCATATGTGGAGACCAACTTGCTGACAAGGGGGAGAAAGTGGCGGTTGAAGAAATTAATTCAAACATCTACCAAGAAAAATCAACCTCCCAAACAATAGCACCACCAAACAAAACCCTCCTTAATCAAATCAAGAATACGTTAATCCTAGAATGAGGATGCTAAAAAAAAAATGCTACGGGGCACCCTCGACAATGAGCAAGTAAAAATGATGGCACTAAGAGGTACGATAAAAGGAAAGGACTCTAAACTAACTTCAAAACAAGGTCGTAATTCCTTAAGGATCAAAAGGGAACTCAAACAAATGTTCAATGCTTAGTAACATAGGGTCAATGGAGCAAGACTAGAGTAAACATCACATGGGGAATTACATTATCCTCCCCTTAAGAAAGCATCATCCTCGATGTGACACAACATTGAAGGAATGAAAGGCGTTAAGAATCAAGGAACACATAAAGGTGAAAGTTCACCTTATGGATAAAATTTTTAGTTGTTAAAGCACAACCATGGGGTAGCCTTAGAACATTTTGGTAGAATTTTAACTTTCAAATTTCTGTGAAGATTGGTAGTTTTATCTTACTTCATTAGTTAATTAGACTCTTTCCATTTACATTATTCTTAGCTCAGGTTCTTTTTAAAATCTCATTTTTGTAGAATTTTTTTGTCTATTCATTCTTGTGGGTGCCCAACATGAATTACAATCACAACACCCTTCCAGGGTCATACAAAACACTATAGATTCACAAGATTACTAGTACATACTTCATGATGGTACCATACCACAAGAGATTAGTCAAATTATGGAAGGGAACATGCATGGTCCACATAACATAGTACTTGTCACACATCTATGATGAACGTATAGAATACTCGAACAAAGTGTACTATGAAAACAAGACATTTCCTCAATTCCGTAGATGAATAGTTCACATAACTCAAAAAATAACTACATGTACATAGGGTCGACAAGGGTATCAATGCCATACCCACAAAATCACAAAACAAATCCAACTAACGTGAGTAACACATACATTATAACACCATAACCAAAACATCATAACAACTCTGTATACCTCCTGAAGCATCAACACACACACACACACACACACACACACACACACACACACACACACACACACACACACACAAATCTCTTATGCCTCCCTCAAATATCTTATGTCTCCTTAAAGTCTCCTATCTCTTATGTCCCTCAATTCTCTTATGTCTCCCTCAAGTCTCTTATGTCTCCCTCAAGTCTCTTATGCCTCCCTCAAATCTCTTATGTCTCCCTCAAGGAGGTCGGTTTCCCTATGGCCCTAGGCATATAGAGTCTGGACACCCCTAACCCAAGTGACATAATAACTCGTGGTTCAACAACCCGCTAATTATCTGTAACTCCTTGGGGTGTACCCTCATACAACAAAGTGATTCCATAGGTCAAACCATTCCATGGTGCATCCCATGACCTTATTCCACACATTCTGACAATAGAACTAGAATAGCAATCCGATCCAAATGCCAAGTGGCAAAGTACAAGCCTTGGGAAAGGGTAAAATCTTAAAATTTAAAATAAGATTCAAATTCAAGAAAAACAAATAGCCAAATAGCCATAGTTGGTGTAAAAAAAAATCTGCATGTTAGTACCACAAATCAAGGAAATGCCCTGTTGGTATCCAAATTTGTTCTCCTTTTCAAGCCAAGCAGCAACAAAGATTCAACATGGATCTTATAGGAAGATAGATCATAAATATATGTCATTTTGTAGCTGGGGAGGATATCTAACTATCCCTTTGTTACTTGGATTTGTGGAGAGATGGATAGCACCTTAAAAGGATGTGATCTTATCCTAACTATTTTAGGTTGTTCCTTTCAACCAAGGTAAGAGAACCTATTTTGTAACCTCTGTTATTTGAAGGAGATACAAATACCTTTCTTTTGCACAAATTTTATAAAGAAGACCTTGGGGAAAATATGATCAACACACCAAATCTGACTCTCACGAGTTGTCACTTCCAGATTATGGAGATATTTTCACAGCAAGGCAAAGGTTACTAAAGACGTTTGGGATCCTCATCTATTTTGCATACTTTAGCAAATGGGTTTTGTTCTTGTATGGGTATATAGAGCAAGAACAAGGGTAGTATGAGTTGGATTAGTTGTTTTTAAATAGATTTTTTGTGGGAGGGAGACAGGATGAACTTGACTCACCAGATCCTTGAGAGCTTATGCAAAATGGAAAGATTCAACCAACAAAATGCCATAAAAGTTAAAAATGTTTCTTCAACTAGAATATGTGCTTCAATGGAGGCCCATATTAGCACTCTTTCATACAACCTAAGGGATTATATCATGAAGGCTCGAGTCAAAGAACCCAATAAAGCACCAAGATTCAAACCAAATCACACCTGAGGTAAACCCAAAGGCTTACGAATAATCTTTGTCAACAAAATGAAAGAAAAGTTATTTTAAACCATTTATCTCACTCCTAGATGAAGGCTCTTCTGAGAAACGAAATTGCAAATGCCACTAAACTATAATGAGGATTGAGACCCATGTGATTGGACCAAATTTTTGTACAAGATTGCAACAGAAACAAGAAAACTACTCACATGAATTTAGAGACAAAATAAATACACTTTACTCAAGCTTAACACAACATAACTCAAAGTTTGATCAAATTTATCAGTGAGGGAAAGTTTCCAGAACAATCTCAAATCTTTTCAATGGTTGTACACTTGCAACCACCTTGACATGATTAAATTTGACACAAAGAGAGATATAGAGGCTTCTCAGATGGCTTCTCAAAAAGGGATGGGCTCTGTCAAGTTTTTTCTGCTAGAAACATCACTCCTAACCTCTCGAAAATCTCCCAACCATTTGCATGATGAATTCATGCCATTTATAGAATTTACAATAGACCCCCTTTTCCCCCAAAAATCAAGACATTGAGTGTACCAATGCTCACCTTGATCAGGATCACGATTCTCTAAATCAAATCTGCAAAAATTCATTAGGTGCTTGAGGGAAAATCTCATCGAACAACTCCCACATTCAACTCCTCCTCTGGTAGATTAATCTTTCTTCAATTCGCCAACCACTTTCAACCCTAACCTGTCAAATGTTTTTCCTTGCATGCTTGGGAGAAGAAAAATAGAAAATCAGATTGAGCTCAATAGTTAGACCATTTTAATGGAAAAAGACGTCTCCAGATCTCTCCCACCAAATTCTAGATATCAAAATTAACTCGCCTCTTTGTTTGGCATATAGAAAATAACAAGAAATCATGAAGACTCAAACTTCTAGGAGCTTTACAGTAAAAATGGGGGGGAAATCAGATTTAGACTCTCAGTTTCCGTTGATCTTTACTTTGAATCTAGGTTGTCCACGTGGAATATTCAAAAATGGCCTCTAGGGCTTCCTTTTGACTTTTAACGACCCTGTGAAAAAAGGGAAAAATTTCACATTTTGCTCCACACCTCCACTTTTGAAAAATGGGCCTGATATGTGTCCTAAGGTGGATAGGTAGCTTTCCTTAAGTTGGGTTTGGCAGACGGATTTATGGGACCATTGTTGAAGGAAAAGGGATATGTGAAGCAAGCATTGTGGAGGGAGTTTGAGTTTGAGTTCCACCTATGGGGAGTGAAAAGGATAACATGGTTATATTTTGGATACTTGCAAGTGTAGAAATAAGGAGTTGATTATGTTTTTGGGTTTTTCACATTGAGGCCTTGGTTGGAAATCCTACATCACTTGGGGGGAAAAATTAGGTGGTGAACATATTCCATTTCTCCTTGTTGGCTTGTTGTTGTCAAGCCTTTGTGCTTGTTGGGAAACTTGTAATATTGTTTGAGTTATTGTTTGAGTGTATTGCATGAATATGTTATTGTATGTGTTATCTTGTGGAATGCATGTTGTGGAAGACTTTTGTAAAACTTGTAAAATGTTTCTTAATACCCCTTATCTTTCTTTGGTTGGGGCTTGGGGCCAATAAGGAGGATGGCTTCTCCTCTTATTTGATTATAGGTTGGGCAAGAGAGCATCGCCTAATCCCATTTGATTGGATTGTGATTCAAAAATGATAGATGAGAAGAATGAAAAAGTTGGAGGTTGGATGAGTTATTGTATGTTGGATCTATACGATTCACCCTTGTAATGTTATCCCATTGTTGTAAAGTGAAATTTGTGATCTTGTATATTATCCTTTAAAATTGGTGGAAAGAAGAACTATTATATTGTAAGAGAACAAACTTAGATTCTTTACAAAAGAGTGTTATGTTATCTTGGTGAAATTTGTAATATTGTATTGGTATGAGTTCATTGTAAGAAAAGAAAAGAGTCACCTTCTCATTCCCATTGTAAGAAATAGCACATTTGAACTGTTGAAATTATTTAAAAGTTGTATTATGGATTTTTTTAATATGAAAGGATGTATTATTTTTATTTTTCTTTTAAATTTGGAAATTTGATTTTAAAGGGGAAGGAAATGAGTCTCATTTAAGAATGTTTTACCTTTAATCCATTCAAATAGATATTTTAAAAGGGAATGATTTGAGTTAATTTTATAATCAAATTTACTTCGTTGCAAAGGAAATGAATATTAGCTTCAACTATCTTCACATATTTGAGTAGATTTAAATCTATAAGCAACTTCATAAACTTATATAGTTTGTTATACAAACAAGTTTGAATTAATATTGTTTTTAATTTATATATATATATATATATATATAATATTATAAAGATTATATAAACTTAATATATAAAATCATATAAATCTAAATATGAATTCACAAACTTATATAAACCAAGTTTATATATGTTAATAAAATAGTTATTTAATATATATAGATATATTATTAGAAATATATAATATTTAAAGTTCATGGGAATCGGGTATGGGGGTGTTGACAATTTTTGCACTTGTGAAAAAATGGCCAACTCGAAACTTCTTTATGATGGATAGCATTGGTGAAGTATACCTAAGGAAGGGGACATTCTTTCAGAAAATATAATTATTGCTAAATTAATGATGATTACATGAAATCTGCAACTATGTGTGCTGTTACAAAACATAACAAATCACATAGTCTAAAATTTCATGTTATCTTAAGAAAAAGAACACACAACCCAGAAGGAAAGCTGTGTTGCCTTGATGAAGACACTGAATTGCAAAATACATGAAGTGTTAGGTTTTGGAGCAAAAATCATGACTGCAAATTACTGAGATCAGAGTTCATTGTTGGATGTTACAGGTATTATTTAGTGCCCTTTCCTTCATGATTAAGACATTTAATTATATTATTGGGTTATTTAGTTCATCATGCAATCCATATCAGAAAGTAGAAATACAGAAGGAAATACACAACTCAATTTCACAATTCAATGTTTTATTCATAAGGAATTTCAAATATTCCCACACAAGTTGTGGGATGTAACAGAGAAGTAAAGTACGACTATAGAAATAAGAGGTACATATGCATGAAAGAGAAAATAAAGGAGTATGAGTGAACCCATCATTGCATTGGAGGTTTCTCCTTTGGTTGATGCATCTTCATTTGCAGCTTTGTTCCTCCCCATCTTTATTTCAAAGCACCGTGCACGAAAAGAAGAAAAAAGGAAAATCATCAATTACGAGCTCAGGGTTAATCCATATTCCTATACTATCCTAATTCGTGCATATGGATCTCTTAATAATAGGAGACATAGATTACTTGAAGATCAAACATTATACATGATTTACTCAAAAATAATGAGAGAGAAGAAAAGAAAAACCATAGACATAAGAGAGGCAAAAAAGCCAAAATATTTTCTAATTGTTTTGTCATGTGTGCAGGTACATGTTGTAGCCAAGAAGAAATAAATCAACTTTTACAATCCTCACTATAGATGAAGATTGCAAAGTTCAATAACTTCTATCCTATGGTACATGAAGAAGATGAGTCATAAGTACATGCTAGAATGAAGGAAGAATGCAACTCAAAGTTCAGAAGCAATTATAGGGATAAAAGAAGTTACAGTATAGAACAAAGGAGGGAATTGTAGAAAAAAGTAGATGTTTTAGATTGCAACTGAAGAAGAAGAATCAAAATTTAAAGGTTGAAGTTAAATCAAGATAAGATTATAGCTGAAAGAGAATGAGAAGGAAATTTGAGAAAATTTTGATAGGGCTTCGCCATGTAAAATGGATATTTAGAACTTTCCATCATGTTGTTTGAACTAAACACATATTTTAAAAGCTACACATAAACCAAATAAATGATGCAGAGAAAAAAAAAAAAAGCATGCCATGATCAAGATAATAGTTATTATGTTTCAGTTTCCAACAACAAATCCACTTCAAATAGAAAAGTGATACATTTTGTATTCTGAATTAGAAAATACATTTATTACAATTGAAAAGGGGATAAAAGAAAGAAGTCTAGGAAAATTTTGACAGGGCTTTCGCCATGTAAAATGGACATTTTAAATTTTCCAGCATGCATATCAAAGTTGTAATAAAAGGAAATGTAGTATTTAAATAGAAAAGAAATGGACTGCACTTTCAGTCATCAAATTGAAGTACTTTGGAGCATTCATTATAGCTTAAATAACTGAATAAAGTGAAGTTTCAAGATAATCTTACAAAGTTCATCCATTCTAAATTGTAGTTTTCAGAATGAAGCAAATATGAGAGCACAAAAATGCTACAATATCAATGAAGTATAGCCATTTAAACAAAGTAATACCCAGCTATAACATGGAGGGCCAAACAGTGAATAATCAAGGAAGTCAAGCTCATAATTTTGTAAATTACAGTCATCCCTAAGTATTGTTTTTCAGATATAAATCATCAATTATATATATTGTTATACTGACTTCAAAGATAGTTTCAGATGCATGATTTTACAGGTGCAATGAAAATTGCAACACTTCAATATAATAATATGCATCAAATTCATGAAGTCATAATTGAAAAGGAATTTTCTGTACTAAAGTTATAGATACTCAAGACATTCAAGGGCAAATTTTAGATATCTTCATAAGCTGACAATAGAGGAATTGCATAGTAAGATCTATTAGTTTCTTAAAGAAAGCATGAAGTTGTGGAACTATAGAAGTTAGCATGCAAATTCAAACTCCTAACCACTTAACAAAAATGTTGGAAATGAAATATGAAAGTCTAATTTTAGGTCAAGACAGTGGATTTGAAAATGAGAAATTACAAAAATAGAAAACCAGATATCCGCATTTCTTTATTTCAGAATATTAGAAATTGGATTAGCATTAAAAACCAGTAGAGATTATGAATTTTGAACACAAGATTTAAACTCAGTGATTACTGTTAGAGTAGATATTTACCTTAGCTCATGTTCACCTAGGTACTTTATTTACCTTTATTGTATTTATCCTCACCCACTTATGTGTGTGGATATTTCTTTTATCTTATTTAGATATTAGGAGATATTATAGTTATTAGGTATAGTTCTTTCCTTGATATATGGTATTATAGTTCTTTCCTTGATATATGGTATTGACTAGATCCTTGATGTCTAGTTCTCTCCTAAATCTATGGTCTTGACTAGTTCTTTGATGACTAGTTATTTCCTTGATTTATGGCTTGATCTATGACCTTGACTAGTTCTTAGATTGTTATTCCTTGCCTATTTAAGCAAGGCCCATTCTCAATGTATTGCATTGAGTTCCATAATAATATATGATATTGCTTCTCATTTGTTTACAAAGGTTTTATGTAAAATTATTCTAGAGAATTGCTTTCATCTTATAGATCGTGGTGTTTGATTAATAGCATTTGTGTTCTTGGCTTGGTACGATCTGGTTATTGTTCCTTTCATGGTATTAGAGCTGCACAACTTGCCATCACACCAAAAGCTCAAACTGATGGTGGAGAGGGATCTCATCATGTTAATCAGCTGCTACACCAACACCCTCCCACATGATAATTCTTACACTTGTGTTAGCCCTACACTTTTTGGGTTAGCTTGCTTAGGTGTACTAGTTGTGTGGAGTTAGCTTACTAGTTGTGTTGAGTTAGCTTCTTAGTTATGTGAAGTTAGCTTACTAGTCTTTTAGAGTTAACTTAACTACCAGTATTAGTTAGTGGGAGTTTTTCACCACTGATTTAACTAGTAGTTGCACTTCCCTCCTCCTATATGTACATCTTTCTTATTGAATAATTCAAGTCATTCTATTGTAATGTATTGAGCATTATGGATTATGATGGATTTCTATATATGGTATTTTATCTCTTCTGCTTTGCAAATCTAATGTGGTGTGTTATTATCATCTAAGATTGTGGCTTGAAACAATATTTTTTCATTCCTTCGTGGTATCAGAGCAGGAGATTGCTATTGACATCTGTCTGTAAGTTTTAATTTGCAAATAAATTATTTGTGTATTCATATATTTGGGATTTGGTCGTATTTTGTTGTTGCGTGCATTTTTATGCAAAACAGAGGCTTCCGATGGATGCGGGAGGTGTGAAAACCAGAAAATTGACTGTAAACTCCGCCAATTCTGGAGGTAGTCATTTTTTGTGGTTTTTTATTTTTGCAGAGAAGCACACAGGTGCACCTTGGGATTCAAACCAAGGAAAAAAACATGATTTTATTTATTAGGTTTGTTAGATTTCTCGAGATATGTACTGGGTTTTTTTCTATTACAGCATATTTGTCTCATAAATTTTACCAGAAGTGGCCCTTGGTCATATGAGGGCTTAAAGCTTGTGATTCCTACTAGTAGGTGCTTAACTTCAGCCCCTTTAATTTTATTTGTGTGGTGAAGGCAACAACATTTTATTTTGTCTTAGTGGCACCTAAAATAAATAACTTTTGAACGGCAACTCGGTTTTGAGTGCCGTTTTTTGCAAAAGTGCTTGTTTTTTCATACTCTTTCCATTGAAATATTTATTTTGAGACTTGCATTATAATTATAAAGTGTAAAATATGGAGGAGTGTTGTAATCAATTGTGGATGTAATTTCGGTTGAGCCCGACATCCTAAACTTTTGGGAGTTGTAGTTTGTACCTATCATGGATTCTGAGAATGATATGCTTTTCTCTTAAGTATTGTGACTTTAAGAGGATATTATAAAATTTGTGGAAGAAAATAGATCGATCAAGAAGTAAAATTCTCTTCTACAATCACTCATTCATGATAAGGATACAATAATACACTTCCTGCAGAACAAACTTGCTAGCCTACAGTATTACCATCATATTGTGGACAATCATATCCATGCTCCTAGTCCACTTGCAGTTGTTGCTCTTGTACCCACTGACATTGATCTATCAGTCTTTGAGCCTGAACCTACTTTTGATGCTTCAAAACTGTGAGGCTTGTTATTGCATGCTCTTCCACATCTGTGCCTATTACAGTACCACATGTTGTGTATCCTACTTCTGCTTAGCTGCATGGCTTTTTTAAGAAGCATACCACTACATTCAGTTCTCACATGCTCGTTCTATGGGTCTCACTAGCGGAGTCATTGGCAGACATTCACAAGGTATTGTTTCCTCTATTCCACATGTTAAGTGGAATTCTCATCATGACATTGGTTTTCAAGAAGATACTTCATTGGGATCACACATTGATAGAGCTCCTTTTTTGTTCGCTCAACTCTTTTTGAGGATCATGAGTAACACATGAGTTCTCTACCTTCACTCAGGATTGAGAAACCTGAGATTTTAGCATCGAGACATGATCAACCTGACACACATTCTAATGTTCTTTTACATGCACCCATTGTGCATTTTGTACCAAGTCATATGCAGACATCTTCTTCATCCATCCGTGTTGATTTAGGGTGGATATCTGATCACTCATGGAGGTGACATAGGCATTCATTGAGAGGACTCTACAGGCATGGCTCCTCCACCATTCAACCTCTTGCTCCACTTTCTATACCTTATGCATTGTGATGCTTCTTGTTTTGAGCATTTTTCTTTAGCAGGTGTAGTGTATCTCTCTTGTTTGTTGAGAGATTTTGTATCTGTATTTTTGACACTTTTGGCATGTTGATATCTCTTATGGGGGATCTATTCTGGTGAAGTCCAGTGTTATTTTGTCAGTGTTCAAGTAGTTGATTTTGGGCAACTCATACAGATTTGTAGCATCACTCCACCCATTCAGTAGTATGGGAGGGTGTGGTGTTGATCCTGCTTCTTTAGGTTTCATGTCCTTGCCTTGTTACCTTGGCTTTTCTTGGATCGTGACACTCTGGAGTTTGTGTCCTTACCTTGTTGCTTTGGTTATTGTTCTTGGATCGTGGCACACCTATTTGCAGCAGTTGGTCGAATTATGTTTGGTGTTTTTTTACACTTTCGACATCACTCCGTTGACAGTCTCCTTGTATGGAGCTATTCTGGTGAAGCCCAATGTCAGTTGTTTTTGAGTTCTATGATCGAGTAGTGGATTTAGACCAAACTTCTTCAACATTGTATGAGTTTTTTGAGCCAAGCTTCTTGGGATGCCTTGGAGCAGGTTTTTACTCTCTTTTACTTTGTTGTTACTGGTTTTGGGTACCTTGCGGTGTCCCTTTTTTCCCAATTATTGTACATGAGTACCTCATCAGGCCTAGTTGTCGGGACTCATACTGTGGACATGCCACATCTATTTTGGCCCCTAGCTTCACTTGAGGGGGGGTGTTAGAGTAGGTATTTACCTTAGCTCATGTTCACCTAGGTACTTTATTTACCTTTATTGTATTTATCCTCACCCACTTATGTGTGTGGATATTTCTTTTATCTTATTTAGATATTAGGAGATATTATCTAGTTGTTAGGTATAGTTCTTTCCTTGATCTATGGTATTGACTAGTTCTTTCCTTGATCTATGGTATTGACTAGATCCTTGATGTCTAGTTCTCTCCTAAATCTATGGTCTTGACTAGTTCTTTAATGACTAGTTATTTCCTTGATTTATGGCTTGATCTATGACCTTGAATGGTTCTTAGATTTTTATTCCTTGCCTATTTAAGTAAGGCCCATTCTCAATGTATTGCATTGAGTTCCATAATAATATATGATATTGTTTCTCATTTGTTTGCAAAGGTTTTATGTAAAGTTATTCTAGCGAATTGCTTTCATCTTATAGATCATGGTGTTTGATTAGCATCTGTGTTCTTGGCTTGGTATGATCTGGTTATCGTTCCTTTCAATTACATGCCTACATCAAATCAAGTAGTAAAAAGTTCTAAAAGAAAATGTGCGAGGTGGACTTTCAACTTTCCGAAGCCATTTTAATCCTCAAAAGATATTATAGAATCAAGAAAGAATGAAGAATTCCAAACACCCACATCAATAAGCCTTCAAGTCTAATCAGTTTAGAGAAAAAGGAATACCCATTTAATATTCAGAACACAAACTCAAACAGAAGAGATTTGAATCAAAAAATGCATACACATCCAAGTTAAAGAAATATTCAAGTATTTGAGAAATTATTATTCCCATTGAAATCAGTTTCAAGTTACAGTATTTAGGAAAAGGGTACAAATCCTGGCTTTTATCAAATAAAATTAATGGGTATCAGGAATCAAAGTATGAAACAATAACTCAATGATTAAATTGGAGTTGAGAAAACCCTCGAAGGATGATCAATTCTAGGGCTAAGGAGGAGAAAAAATAGAATGAGTTTCAACTCAAAATCCCCAAAGGAACCACATGACCACAAAAAATGTAAAGAAAAATGAGTATCAGTTTTGGAAGTCAAAATGGAAAAGACCAAGTAGCAAGTGAAACTCAAGAGATCGAGAAACTTACCATCCTCATCAAACAATGGTGCTAGTTGCACAATATCCGTAACTAAAAGTATTCAACAATGGCAGCCATTCTAGATGGAAAGCTAATGAAAGCTTGTAAGTGATCAAGGCATGGCCATAAAAGAAATCAAGAAGCTCGAGCTCATTGAGCCCACAAAATGGTGACCACATCGAGGAGAAGCAAAAAATTAGCTTGTGAAACTTCCAAGAAAGGCTCTAACAGAGAGATCAAAGTAGTGGTGATAAACTCCACAACTACCTTGCTCGGAAAACTTGAAACAGAGGAGGCAGAATGCAAGAAAAAAGTCAGACCTCGAATTAATCAAAATGCTGGCCATAAAACCCATTAAAGAGTTCAAGAATCAATCTCGAGAAAGAAACAACGATGATACAGATACCTGAGAGAATAGAGAGCCATTTTTAGAGAGTAGCCAAGCTCAAAGAGTTCAAAAATGGCGTCGAGCCAAAAATTTTCTAGGGCTTCGCCCACAAGAATGATGCAAAATGAAACAATGAAAGGGGTACGAGTTAATTTATCTCACCCACATTAACTATGGCTTAACCTAACTCACCCTGAGTTAGTGATCAAATGGTCAAAATCAACAAGTAAAGATCAAAAGGCTAAGAAAAGCTCAACAGATTCAAATAAAACCACCTTAGTTACTAGCCACAGTCAATGCTAGATGAAGAAAACCCTAACTAAGGGTCAAGGATCAATGGCTATAATTTAAAAGGATAACAAATCAACGTCTCTAGATCGAACTCCAAAACCTATGCAAACCACCATAATCAAGATGCCACTAACCACTTTAATTACAGGGGTGAAACCCTAACCATGAGCCAAAGATCGACGACATGGGATCCCATATTACAAAGATCAATGATTGGAAGCTGAGCAACAGAGGTCAATGCAAATCACCATGGTCACATTAACAACTAGCACATTAACTACCGAATCTGAAACCCTAGTCATGGGTTAAAGATCAACAACTACAAGATCAACACCAATCAACAACCTGAATCAAGGTACCAATTTTCAAAACAAACCACCAGGGTTACAGTTAACTTGACCTAAGTTAAAATACCACAAAAAAATGCATGGAGGGGTGAGCCATCATGGAGAAGGGGCCAGCCCCACGTTTAAAAAAATCATTTCATATTGACTTTTGAAAGTCTTAAACCATATTCTATGTCCCAAATGATCAAAGGGTGTCGACCAATCATGTTATGTAATGATCAAGTGAAAAGGTGATTTCCACCTTATTTTATTCACAAATTCAAAAACTCAACCAACTATACATGAAAAATATTAATCAATGGGTGGTGGACTATAGTATAGCATGTGTTATCAAAAGGTGGCCGAATGACATTGTTTGCATTGACCTTGTATAAGGTCTAAACTATGTAATATTCCATCCAAACTAATAATCAAAGAACACTTACCTTAATACTTACAAAGTTACCTTATACTTATCAAATGGTGAAGTGTAAAAGTGGTCCCCACTATTGGAGGGGTTGGAGATGATTTGTAGTATGTTATCCATGTGACCACTAGAAGATAAGGAATGTCAACATCAGAACCTGAGCTTAAAATTGGTCCCCATCAAGTGGATATTTGGATGAAATATTTTTACAAGGTATTGCAAATAATGTAATTAATTTTGCTCACTCACAGGAAGATGATTTTGCTAGCCTTCACAACATGACAGATCAATAAAAGGACAAAATTGGCATGCACTAAGAGGAGACTTGCTCATCAAGCAAGATTTATTATTAGCAAATTATTCACCCTTGTTTTTCTTTAAATAGAACAGTCAACTACAGTTTGACTGTATGTAATCAATGGCTATTAATTCCTCTTTGTATTAGTTTGCTTTATTTATTATTAAATAAAGGATAAAAATAGAATACATGGGCCAATACAACCTTCGTCTATTTTTAGGAAGGGTGGGTGAATTAATTTTTCTATATATTGTGTGCCCTAACAAAGCACAAGGGGGGCTTTTAGATACATGAGTGCTGAAACAATTTTCTACCAGTTTTTCCATTTGAATGTGAAGTATTTTCTACCTTTCCAATTATTTTCAGTCTTTTGTATGTTTCCATTAATCTTGTGAATGTTGAATTCCCGATTAATCATCTTACCATGTCACAAAATATTAATTTTTGCATGATATTAATGTGTATGTGTAACTTAACAGTATTTTTGTGATTTTATCCCTCAATACATGAAAGTATTTACCCTTAATTATCCTCAGAAAATTGTTGGTCTGTGCATCATAAATTCATTCCATATCAATTGTGCATGTACTCAGTCAAAGACCTCATACAAGTTTGGTGTATCATTTCAGTTTAATTTCATTCTTTAAAGTCATATTTTACCCTTAAACCCTGCATAATAAATTTATGATACATCAATAAGGAACCGGCCTTGATACCAGAGACTCACCTAAAAATAGGTATACCCACAGACTTGAGGTGTTTCCATTGTATCTATGAAAGAGAGATAAAATTTGTAAGCTTATAACCCCGTAACCATCTCTCTACATGGTGCACTTTGAGAGATAACAATTTTTGGCATGCCCGGTGGGACACAATGAATCATATCGGCTTGCAAGTTACATATATTCACAGAAGATCTATGACAGATTTACAACAGATAAAAGTTACTTTCAAGACAACAAGCTACAACAATTTATTGTAAATATTTAAAGATCTATTTGGTGACTCCGTAGGGCTGATTTCAAACTAGTATTACAACATGTTTCATGCCTAAAGTGACTACAAGATCATCGATAAGAAGAATTCCTTCTGAGCTTATTTGTTTACCTTTGAATTTTGCAAGAAAGAGAAGAGTTGCTAATACTTTACCTTATAATAGACCTGGATTTGGTAATCCTCCTCCCAATATTTTTTCACCATGTGCCAATATTTTGATTCAGATCCTAGTTTTTCAAATGGCTATTCAACCACCTAGGAATTTTGTGACCTTTACTAATGGTAGCCCATTAGTAATCCTAGTTTATCATGAAATCCATAATGCTACCATGAAAAGTTTACCATCATTCATTGGTGAAAATCAAGTTACACCTACAGAGCACATTAAAGATGCTACATCCTTATGTGTAGTTCATAATATCACTCATGAAGATGTAGCTCTGAGACTTTTAGTTGCATCCCTAAAAGGACAAGCTTTGCAATGGTATACAAAATTAGAGATTGGAAGAATAAGAACTTAGGATGATTTAGGTGTCAAGTTGCTGAAATAATTTCAATATAATTCAGATCATTTATCTCTCATACAACAGATGGCTACCATAAAAAGAGCTCCCCATGAATTTATGTCTAGTTTCAACATTTGTTTTTCCAGAACTTGGGAAAGAATCCCAGTAAGTGTTAAGCCACAAGCTGACCATGCTTTCCTTTATTATCTTAGAGCATTAAACAATGATATTTCGACTATGATTCATTCTATGTGAGGTGAAAATCTTCCAGATGCTTATGATATTGCTATAAGAGCTGAAAACAACCTTATTCAAGCCAGAAAATTAGCACCAAGGCCTTCGATGCCTTTTTGGTAGATTTAGCACCTATCCCACAACTTATCACAATTATAGAACTCGTTGTTGCTGCCCCATCAGATGATGTTTTTAAATCTTTACAAACTATAGGGAATAGGATAACTTCAATCAAAAATAGGCTTGCATTACCTAGTAGACCTCATTAGGCTCCTTATCATCAAAACCAGCAAAATAGGTAATCTTACCAGCATAATCAAAATTATAGACAGTCTTATCAACAAAGACAATTTGACCCAAAGGCTCCTAGTTCATCTAATGCTTTAGTTCCAGTTAATTGTGCTATAGAGGAGTGGTGTCAACCTTGTAATCAACCTTATTCAGCTGTAAGTTACCAAAATAATTTTTTGAACATAAGTCTTGTTGCACAACCTCAATCCGAGACATTGTCCATTCCTCAAATGGAGTTTGGGCAATAAGATACTCAGGTTCAGAAGGCACCTGAGCAGAACCTAGTCAGTTTCAGTGAGGATGATCTCATTGTAGTTACTACTAGGGCTCAAGAAAATGTTGTAGAGAGTAAAAACCCACAGAATAGGCCTATTCTACCTATTGTCACTGATAAAACAACAACTATAGGCCCAAAACCAGCTAACAGATCTAGTGTTCCTAAAAAAATAGTAGGTGTTACAACTGGTAAAGAATAGAAAAAATAACTACAACCTGATCCAAGAAGGTTATTTATACCTCAGATATCAAAGGCAGTTGAAGCAGAATAATTTTTCACCAAATCCTATGCTAAAATAGTAGAATTTGTCTCTAAAACTATTGCTTGTTTTAACATTGTTAATGTAATGAAAAAGCATAATGTTAACATCTCAATGTGGGATGCTCTAAGTATTCCAGGACAACAAGATTTACTTTCTCACAAACTAGCTAAGCTGCAGATTTCTTCTAAAACAATAGAAAAGGAAGTCCAAAAAGCAGACATGGTCCTTGGAATGATGGAACATGACCGCATCAAAGAGGTTAAATGGATGGTTCAGAAATTTGTAAATGCTTATGACATTAAGAATCCACCACCATTTTATTTATCACTGATTATTGGAGAACATCTTGTTCATAACTATATGGTGGACAACGGTGCGAGTAACACAGTTATGCCAAAAGCTAATATATTTGATTTCATCTAAAATCTAGAGGTAACATTGCATGCTTGCCCAAATGTTTCCATTTTACAAGGTATTGCTATTCTAGATTTACCTCCTTACTTTGTTATATGTTTATGAAGAGATTTCACCATAAAGATAGGAGGCTATCTCTCTTCAGATTGGTCCTTCTTATTTTTCACTACATGTTATTGCACCAAGGTTACTACTAATTTAGAACCATTGGCCATATTTCACATTGAGCCTCACGCTTCCAATGTAGTAGCTAATTATGCATCCTTAGATCATTTTGATTTTGGTAATACAACCCATATTTTAGTATTGGATGGTGTTTCTAACCTGTTTATGGATGAAAAGACACCTGAAGAACATACTCATGATCCTTTTAAAGAATTTGAAGAACATATTTTTTGTGTGTATTCCTTGCATGAAGAAAACACAAAAATTCCCTTGCTATGCAAAATAGAAAATGCAATAGAATGGATTTTGAAACTTCATTTCGATGGAGCTAAAAACAACAAAGGACAAGGAGTAGGTTTGATGCTCACTTCCCCAACAAATGAAACGTATTTCTTAGGTTTGAGTCTATCATCACCAATCCGGCACTATGATAATTCTTCACCAGGAACTCCTTGTGCTATGATTATTTACTAATGCACAGCCTTTAGTTTGGTGGAAATAATCTGGAAACACAACAACAAACATAACACAAGAATACCATAGACTATGATAAAAATGAATGATGATAAATCTGAAATATCAGAGTAAATTATAATATTAGCATGAAATTGTTACAATCTCACCCATGAGGTACTTCAAGTGTTATTGACTTCACTTGCCTTCCACCAATACTATGGGAGAAACTTCAAAATTACACCTCTTAATGGCTTCTTCAACACACCTTTAAACTGATGGCTTCCTTTACACACTTACTCATACAATATTTCTCACTACTTCCCTCTATGCTAAATGAGGGGGGTGGCCTCTTTATTTATAGAACTTCCAGGCTTATCCATCTTATCTCTAAGATAGGATAAGAAATCCACTCCGACGAATCATATTCCATACCTTAACTCTTATCTGTACATGTAAGCTTATCTTTTAAGATAAGATAAACCTTATCATTTCACATGGGTTCCACATTTTTAGACTTTTTACAAATAAAATACACAAAATATTTATGACCTCACTCGTTGTCCTTATTACCAATATAATATTTCTAATTCCTAATCATGTAGACCCTACTTCTCTACTTACCCAAACTTTGACATTTTAACATTACCGGATTTTACGACAAATATTTACTTTTTACCACAACATTCCTATTGTACTTTTGACTATTACCATACTATACATTATTGGCAATAAAGGGATTTGGAAAGTGCCGTTATCTTCTATGGACGCTACTACTAATTATACTTAACAACATCCTATTCCTAATACATACATTAATGAAATAGAAATTATGGAGGAAAATTTTAGTGTCGAGTCTCCAATTTTCATGCACTTGTAACATAGCCAAATATGAAGCATTAATTCATGGCTTACTTTGGGCCAGAAAGAGAGGTATTAGCATGCTACATATCTTTGAAGATTTTGATTTGGTTATCAATCAAGTAAGGAATTTTAATGTTTGTAAGAATCCATTAATGAAGTCTTAAAAACATAGAGTTTCAGACTTAATGGAATATTTTGAAGCTATTAACATCCAGTTCATTCCTAGAATAGAAAATAAACATGTAGATAGACTTGCAGTGATTGGTGCAAGTTTTGAAGTGCTGGAACAGATTGAAAATAACAAAATTCAGCCTCATATAAAGTTGATTGTTAGGTCTTCAATACTCGGTAATGATTTGAATTGGCAGGTTTTTGAAGTGATGATCAAATCTACAAGTTTTTACAGCAAGAAGCTGAATTTTCTATAGTAAATCAAGATAAATTACAAAACTTATATAGTGACCAGATTGTTCAATTAAAGACAAATAAACTACCTCTAGGTTTGGTCACATTAGAATCCATCTTCAGCACTTACAATCAGTTAAGGAAGGTTAAGACTAAGATGTCAACAAATGCTAATAATTATGAGGAGATCTCAATTGATGAAGGTAAAAATTTGATTCTCAGAAAGGTATGTTATTTAGCTTAAAAACATTATTTTATTAATCTTTGCAAGGAATTTAAAGATGTTTTCACTTGGAAATACTAAGACCTGAAAGGGTTTGATCCCATTTCAGCACAACATACTATTGAATTACATCCAAATTCCAAGCCAGTTAGGTAAAAACAGAGGCCTGTAAATCCCAAAATAGAACCTCTAATGAGGAAAGAGTTATCTAAGTTGATCGAATCATGTATTATCTTTCTATTTAAGCATTCAAGTTGGGTGGCCAATCTTGTTCCAGTTTGGAAAAAGAATGGAGAAATCAAATTATGTGTGGATTTCAGAGATCTTAATAAAGATTCATTAAAAGATCACTACCCACTTCCAAATATGGATTAGATTTTGAGAATAGTTTCTGGTTTAGATAGACTATCTCTTCTAGATGGTTATAGTGGATACAATAATATTTTTGTCCGAGAAGAAGATAGGTACAAAACAACTTTCACCACTAAGTGGGGTACTTATGCTTATAAAAGAATGCCTTTTGGCCTTTCAAATGTTGGTGCAACATTTCAACATGCAATGGACATGGATTTTCACAACTTGTTAAATAAATGCATCCTTGTTTATTTAGATGATGTTACTGTATTCTCAAAAAATATGAAGAACATCTAATACATCTAAGGTAGACTTTTCAGTTATGCAGATAGTTTGGAATATCTTTGAATCCACTAAAGTCTATCTTTTCAGTACATCAAGGTAAATTGCTTGGTCATATTATTTCTAAACAAGGTTTGGAAATTGATCCTTTTAGGATCAAAGCCATATCACAACTATCATTACCTCATCATAAGAAGGCATTACAGAGTTTTTTGGAAAAATCAACTTTGTTAGAAGATTTGTTCCATATTTTGTAGCATTGGTGAAACCATTGACAACTATGTTAAAGAAAGAGAAAACTTTCTCTTGGACCAGTGAAGGGAGAGAAGGGTTTGAAGAAATTAAGGCAGCCATCTCTCAAGCTCCTACTCTTGCAAATCCAAATTTTGATAAATATTTCACAATCTATGCACTTGCAAGGAGCTGAAACAATATCAGCCATATTAACTCAAGTTAATGATGAAAATGTTGAGTAACCAATTGCTTTCTTTGGACAGATTTTTTGCACGAGTACGAAACAAGGTACACATTTCTTGAAAAACAAGTACTTTTAGTAGTCGAGAAGACTAAATAATTTTAAGTACATGCTTTCAAACAACAAAATCCATGTTTTTGTTTCTCATCCAAGTGTGAAAGCTTTCTTGTTAAATAAATAATTGAATGAGAAAAGTGTAGGATGGATAACAAAGGTCATGGAATATGACGTCGATATTCATGTTGCAAAGATAGTTTGAGGAAAACACTTATGTGAGCACCTAATTACTGATATGGAAAAACAAAACTGAAGAACCAAAAGATTCAAAACAACATGTTGAAATTACGTATCAACAATTAGACATCATGGTTTAGCCAAAAATCAGCAATTTGAACTTTCTCAAGAGGTCCAATCTAATCTTGCCTTATTTGTTCAAAATATTTCTTAGTCTGCATGGTTTGAATTTTTCTTCATTTCCCCGTATTGATGCGTGCTAGCTTTCTCCTTCATTTGGTTGCCATGGTAAGTCCTTTCCTATGGTTGAGGATCACATTGAGTGTAGATATTATTTACCATTTGTCTGTCCATGGGAAAGATTTTGTAATTTGGGCATGAATTTGGGGTTTCCCCTTCCTTCTATTTTTCCATAGTCATGTTTTCCTGTCAAATTTTTTTCCCAACATCCGTGGAAACATGGTCCTTTCTGATTGGATGCGGCCCAGCGGGTCTTTTTGGTGAAATTTGTCACTTTCATCACATTTGTAAAAAATACCAAATTGGCCCCATGACCCCAATAGTATCTAATTGGTTATTCAACAAACATGAAGCAGCAGGGAAAAATTCTTACATTGACCCCGAAGATGGACACATCATATTTTTCAAGACAAAGGCAGAGAGGCGGATTGTCAAAACATTTTGAAGATTTTTGCCTTTTTGTGAGAAGAAGCAAAGTTATAAAATGACCCACAACTCCGTGGGGATAAATTAATGTCACATATTTGAGTCAACATTGAAAAGTCAAAGCGGGAGGTGGGTCACCAGAGAATTTTATAGATTTTTTCCTTTTGGTGAAAAGGAGCAAAGTTATGAAATGGTCTGCAACTCCACTGGGGCACACATCAAAAGTTAGAAGCAGAGAGGTGGGTCACTAGGGAATTTTGAGATTCCTAGGCCTACTTCAACTCAAATCCTTTCCACGTGGAGGGCCTGTGCTCATTTGAGTATTCACCTCTCGGTTTGACCTTTGGAGTTACGCCAAGGAGACAAGTGGAGGTTTCTACTAGCCCTACCCATACTTAGAACTTTTCAATGGTTGAGGATACTTTCTTAGACCCTAGGCAGGTGGCACCATATACTGGTCCTTAAAATCTTTCAACAACTTTGTTAGGTTGAGACACGTGGTGAGCCCGCGCTTGTTTAGGGTCTCCATTTTTGGGCACCATATCAAAAGTGCACTGAAGATACATGTGGAGGCTTCCACTGGGTCCTCTTTATACTGAGACTCTTTCAAAGGCCAAGGAAATTTTCTTAGGCCCAGCACACGAGGAGAGTGTGTACTTGTTTGAAGTCTTACCTCTAAACTTGATCTTTGAAGTTGTGCCGAAAAGACACGTGGAAGCTTCTTCTATACCTTCCCATACTCTGAATTTTCAACAACCAGTACAACTCTCTAGGGTTCTAAACACATGGAGGGCCTGTGCTCATTTGGGAACCTTCCTCTGGACTTCAACTTTGCAGTTGTGCTAAAGAAACACATGGAGGTTTCTACTAGCTCCTCTTTGCACTTGGCTGACTCAAACTTGTAGCACAGTTATGTGGTATAATCCATGCGAGGACACTCATTTTTAGAGGAACAAATATAGGTATCCATATGAGGGCACTCATTTCTCAAGGTGTATTCTCGAGGATGAAAAGGATTACTTGTCAGATCTAGCCATATGGAGCCACTGTGAATAATTAAAAGGGGATTTTTTTTGCACGATAGAGTAAAATGAATGATCCAAAAGGACTATCAAAGAATTATGATACGACATCCAGTCATGGTTGAGGTCCGAGAAACATGATGAGTTCATGATTTATCCACTTGCTAACTTTTGGGTGTAAATTTGTTAAACATCACTTTTTGGAACAAACTTGTAACAAACAAAGGATTCCTCAAATATTCTTCTTTTGGGGGAATTTTGGATGAGTGAGTGAGTGAAATTGTATAAATGTAATGAGAATACTCTTGCAAAGGGTCGGAGGTTAATTTTTTTATAGAAATTTTGAGAGAAACCATTTTTCCCAAGAGACCATCTAAGAGACCAGTTCATTTTCCGTGTCTTTAGATTCAATCATGTCAAGGTGGTTGTAAGTGTACAACCATTGATAGGCTCTAAGATTGTTGAGGAAAATTTTCCCTGCTCATGAATTTGATGAACCTTGAATGAATTTGTGTTGATCATGTGCATTATTGTGTCTGCTTTGCTTTCATAATGCTTTCAAATAGTTTTTCTTGTTCTTATTGCAATCTTATGTTAAAATCTCTCTGAGTCACACAAGATCGCATCCACATGTTAGTATTGTGGAATTTGCAATTTCAGTACGAGAAGAGCTTCATTTGGTAATTAAAAATCACTTTTCTCTAACTATGTTGATAAAGATTTTTTGTAAGCCTATGAGTGTATCTTAGGCATGAGGAACCATAGATTTCTAGCATTTAATTTAGTCTTTAACATGAGCCTTTGTGTTGAATTCTCGAAGAGTGTGTGAAAGCATGCATCTCTTGGCCTCCATTGATACACACCTTCTGGTTGAAGGAATATCTTGGCTATTCTGAAGCATTCTATCTATGAGTTTCCCAAAATTTATAAAGGCTCTCAAAGATCTGGTATAATCCACTCTATCTTGCTTAACTTCCAACCAATAAATTTCTCAAATGACGAATCCTACATGAACTACCCCTGTTTGTACTGTGTATCGACAAATGAACAAATTCAGTGCCAAAGTATATAGGGACATTCAGATTCAATTATTGTCTTTAGTAACCCAAACCTTTTCCAGGAAACATATCCACTCTCTAGTGTGACAACTCATGAGAGTTAGATTGTGGTATATTGATCATATTTCCTCGAGGTTCTCATGAAAATTATGTAAAGAAGGATCTCTGATTTCATTCACCAACACGGGTTACAGAATGGGTCCTCTCACCCTGGTTGAAGGCACAACCTAAAGTAGTGAGGGTAGATCAAACCCTCAATGAGGTGGTATCCACTCCTCCAATGCCCGAGTGACAAAGAGTCAGTCGAATCCCATCCCCGGACTACAAAATGACTCATATCATGGATCATTTGTCTCTAAGCATCCTACCATTTTCATGATGTTGCTCGGCCCTTGTGTGAGAATCAATTTGGATACCAACATAGTAGTTAGAGGAATAAAGAATTTTAAGTACTTGCTTTCAAACAACAAAATCCATGTTCTTGTTTCTCATCCTAGTGTGAAATTTTTCTTGTTAAATAAATAATTGAATGAGAAAAGATCAGGTTGGATAATGAAGGTCATGGAATATGACGTCGATATTCATGTTACAAAGATAGTTCAAGGAAAAGGATTATGTGAACACCTAATTGCTGATATGGAAAAATAGCAAGCTGAAGAACCAGAAGATTCAAAATAGCATGCTGAAATTACATATCAAGCAATCAGACATCATGGTTCAGCCAGAAAATCAGCAACCTGAACTTGCTCAAGAGGTCCAAGAATCAAGATGGATGACTAATTTAGTTAATTATCTATAGTATAGCATATATCCAAAAGGTATGGACAACAAAAAATGAAGGTAGTTCAGATTGCAAGTTGTACCCTATGTTTTCATTAATGGTGTATTATTCAAAAAGGATATAAATGGAATCTTGTTGTGATGTATTGACTATGATAAAATTCAGCAATTATTATCAAAATTCCATGAAGGACCTTCAAGAGGTCATTTTTCAGCACGTACCAAAGCCTTAAAGATTATGAAAGTTGGTTACTATTGGCCTAGCATATTAAAGAATTGTTTCAAATGGATTATAAAGTTTAAGAAATGTTCTTTCCTTATTGGAAAATAATGTTTAGCTTCGCAGCCCTTATAGCTTGTTTCAGTTGATCATCCTTTTATGCAGTGGGACCTTGATTTTATTGGCATGATAAACCCACCTTCGTCACAAGGACACAAGTGGATTTTGACTACTACATATTACTTTACAGGATGGACTGAAGTAATAGCCTTGAGAGATGAAAATGAAACTTCGATACTATCCTTTTATGAATGTATAGTTTGCAGATTTGGTGTTCCAATAACTATCATATCAGATAATGTTTTATTATTTCTTAGTACAAAGGTAACAGATTGGGTTGTTAACCATGGAATTTATCTAAGTTCTTCATCTAATTATTACCCACAAGGTAATGGGTTAGCTGAAAGTACTAACAAGAATCTTTTAAGGATCATCAAAAGAACACTCAAAGATAACCAAAGAGCTTGGCATCTAATGTTGAATTCAGCACTTTCAATGATAGAGTGACTCCTAAAAGATGGTAACTCAAGGATAACCAAAGAGCTTGCATCTAATGTTAAAGCACTTTGGGCTGATAGAGTGACTCTAAAAGATCAGTTGACATTCACCATACAAGTTATTTTATGGAAGAGAAGCAAGAATTCTTATTTCAGTTGAGTTACCTACATTAGATTTGTTGCATTAAATGGAGCTGCTTGAAAATGAACCATTACATGTTGTTATGCATAATTAATGGATTTACAAGAGCTAAGAGATCAAGCTCATGAGAACATGGAAAAGAATAAAAAATAGATTAAGAAGACTTTTGATAAGAAATCCAAATTTAGAATCTTCAATGAAGGAGATATTATGTTAAAGTGAGATGTTGATCATGCAAAACCAGGAAGACACACAAAGTTTGATACAGTCTAGAGTGGTCTTTACATGATTTCAGTTTGCAAAGAGCACAATTATTTTCATCTTTTGAGGCTAAATGGAGAGGAACTTCCCATTCCTGTGAATGGTATGTTTCTCAAACACTGTTATTTAAAATCCTACAATGTCTGTTTAGAGTAGGATTTCCCTTCAATAAGTGTAGTTCCTATTAATTATAATGTTTATTTTTAATTCAAAAAGTGTATTCATGCATGTCATCTAGTTTACTAGATCCTTTTCTAGTTTTAGTTCATTTTGGAAGAGTTGGACCTTTAAAAGCAAGATTTTTGTTACATGCTTTAGAATCCATGCCCTATGGACAACAATAAGGCACTGGTTTACAAGCTCGCAGGCATCTTTCCCTATAAGATCACCAGAAAGGTTGGAAATTTATGCACTTGCACAAAAATAGCCAACTCAGAACTTCGTTACGATGAATAGCATTGGTGAAGTATACCTAAGCTAGGGGAAATTCTTTTGGATAATATTGTTACTGTTTAATTAATGACGATTAAATTATATCTACATCTATGTGGGTTGTTACAAAACATAACAGATCACATAGTCTACAATTTCATGCTATCTTCAATAAAAGAACACAAATCCCAAAAGGATAGTTGTGTTTCCTTGATGAAGACACCGAATTATAGTATAGATGAAGTGTTAGGTTTTGGAGCAGCAATCATGACTTCAGATTACTCAAATCAGAGTTCATTACTGGATGTTAAAGGTATTCTTTAATTCTCCTTCCTTCATGATTAATGCATTCAATTATGTTATTGGGTTGTTTAGTTCATCATGTAATCCATATCATAAATCAGAAATGCAAAAGGAAATACACAACTCAATTTCACAATTCAATGTTTTATTCATAAGGAATTTCAAATATTCCCACACAAGCCATGGGATGTAACTGAGAAGTAAAGTACAACTACTGAAATAATAGGTACATATGCATGAAAGAGAAAATAAAGGAGTATGAGTGAACCCATCATTGCCTTGGAGGTTTCTCCTTCGGTTGATGCATATTCATCTTTAGCTTTGTTCCCTCTCCATCTTCATTTCCGAAAGCATTGTACCTAAAAATAAGAAAAGAGGAAAATCATCAGTTATAAGCTCAAGGTTAATCCATATTCCTATACTATCCTAATTGTGCATATGGATCTCTTAATAACATGAGACATAGATTACTTGAAGATCAAACATTATACATGATTTACTCACTCAGAAAGAAGGAGAGACAAGAAAAGAAAAACCATGGACATAAGAGAGGCCAAAAATCCTAAATATTTTCTAACTATTATCTCAAGTGTGCAGATACAGGTTCAAGTTTTACAGTCCTCGCTATAGATAAAGATTGCAAAGTTCAATAAATCCTATCCTATGGTACATGAGACATCTGAGTCATAACTACATGCTGGAATGAAGAAAGAATGCAACTCAAAGCTCAACAACTATTCTATAGATAAAAGAAGTTGCAAATACAAAACAAAGGAGGGAATTGCGAGAAAAAGTACATGTTTTAGATTGCAACTGGAGAAGAAGAATCAAAATTTAAAGGTTAAGTTAAATCAAGATAAGACTAGAGCTGAAACAGAATGAAAAGGAAATATGAGAAAATTTTGACAGGGCTTCGCCATGTAAAATGGATATTTACAACTTTCCATCATGTTGTTTGAACTAAACACATGCTTTAAAACTTTATGTAAACTAAATAAATGATGCAGAGAGAACATAGAAAATCATGTCATGATCAAGATAATAGTTATTATGTTTAGTTTCCAAAACAAATCAACTTCAAATAGAAAAGTGATACATTCTATATTTTGAATTCTAAAATATGTCTATTAGCTGAAAAAGGGATAAAAGAAAGAATTCTAGGAAAATTTGTGCATGGCTTCGCCATGTAAAATGGACATTTTAAATTTTTCAGCACACATATCAAAGCTATAATAAAAGAAAATGCAGTATTTAAACAAAAAAAAATGGACTACAGTTTCAGTCATCAAATTGAAGTACTTTGGAATATTCATTATAGCTTAAAAAACTGAATAATGTGAAGTTTCAATATAATCTTACAAAATTCAACAATTCTAAATTGCAGTTTTCATAATGAAGTAAAGATGAGAGAACAGAAATGCTACAATATGAATGAAGTATAACCATTTAAAAAAAGTAATACCCAACTATAACATGGAGGGCCAAATAATGAATAATCAAGGAATTCAAGCTCATAGTTTTGTAAAGTATAGTCATCCCTAAGTACTATTTTTCATAAATAAATCATCAAATATACATACTATTACAATATGAATTCAAAGCTAGTTTCAGATGCATGATTTTATAGGTACAATGAAAATTTCAACACTTAAATAAAATAATATGCATTGGATTCATGAAGTCATAAGTGAAAGGGAATTTTTTGTACTAAAGTTATATCATACTCAAGACATTCAAGGGCCAATTTTAGATATCTTTAGAAGCCGAGAATAGAGTAATTGTAGAGTAAGATATGTTAGTTGCTTAAATAAAACATGAGGTTACAGAACTACAGCAGTTAGCATGCAAATTGGAACTCCTAGCCAGGAACAAAAATTATGGAAATGGAATATGAAAGTCCAGTTTTAGCTCAAGAAAGTAGACCTAAAAATGAGAAATTACAAAAATAGAAAACAAGATATCCACATTTCTTCATTTCAGAATATTAGAAGTTGGATTAGCATTGAAAACCAGTAGAGATTACGAATTTCAAACACAAGATTCAAACTCAAGTGATTACATGGCCGAATCAAATCAAGTAGTACAAATCTCTAAAAGAAAATGTGTGAGGTGGACTTTCAACTTTCTAGAAGCCATTATAATCCTCAACAAAGATTGCAGAATCAAGAAAGAATGAAGAAGTCCAAACACCCACATCAATAAGCCTTCAGGTCTAATCATTCCAGAGAAAAAGGAATACCCATTTAGTATTCAAAACAAAAACTCAAACAAAAGAGATTTAAATAAAAAAATTCATACACATCCGAGTTAAAGAAATGTTCAAGTATTTCAGAAATTATTATTCCCATTGAAATCAATTTCAAGTTACAATATAGAGGAAAAGGGTACAGATCCTAGGATTTTATCGAAAAACATTAATGGGTATCAAGAATCAAAGTATGAAACAAGAACTCACCGATTAAATTGGAGTTGAGAAAACCCTCAAAGGATGATCAAGTCTAGGGGAAAAAGAAGAGAAAACCCAAAGTAAATGAGTTTCAAATCAAAATCCCTAAAGGAACCACGTGACGTGACCAAAAAAATGCAAAGAAAAATGAATTTTAGAAGTCAAAATGACAAAGACCAAGTAAAGTGAAACTCGGAGATCAAGAAACTTACCATCCTCGTCAAACAATGGTGCCAGTTGCATAGTCCAAAACTAAAAGTATTCAACAATGGAGACCATTCAAATGGAAAGCTAATGAAAGCCCCTAAGTGATCAAAGATATGGTCATAAAATAAATCAAGAAGCTCGAGCTCATTGACCCCAACAAAATGGTGACAACATCGAGGAGAAGCAAACAATTAGCTCACAAAAGTTCCAAGAAAGGCTCTATAGAGAGATCACGGTAGTGGTGATAAACTCCACAACTACCTTTCTCGGGAAACTCGAAATAGAGGTAAATGACAGAATAAACTCAGATCTCCAAGTATTCAAAATGGTGGCCATAAAACCCTACAGAGAGTTTGAGAACCGAGCTCGACAAAGAAACAACGATGATACAGATGTATGAGAGAACAGAGAGCCACTTTTACAGAGGATCCGAGCTCAAAGAGTTCAACAAATGGTGTCGAGAAATTTTTTTTCCATGGATTTTCTGCAAGCTAGATGTAAATGAAACAATGAATGGGGTATGAGTTAATTTAACTCACCCACCTTTAACTATGGCTTAACCTAAGTTACCTTGAGTTAGTGATTAAAGGGTCAAAATCAACAAGTACCAGATCAAAAGGCTAAGAAACATTCAACAGATATTGAAGAAAATCACCATAGTTACTAGCCACAGTCAATGATAGATCAAGAAAACCCTAACCGAGGGTCAAGGATCAATGACTCTTATTTAAAAGGAAAACAGATCAACATCTCAAGTCGAACTCCAAAATCAATGCAAACCACCATGATCAAGATGCCACCAACCACTTTAATTATAGGGGTGAAACCCTAACCATGAGTCAAAGATCGACGACCTAAGATCCCAGAGTATAGAGATCAATGATTGGAAGCCGAGCAATAGAGTTCAAATGCAAATCACCATGGTCACATTAACATCTAGCACATTAAATGCCAAATCAGAAAACCTAATCAAGGGTTAAAGATCAATAGCTACAAATTAAAAGGGACACCGATCAACGGCCTGAATAAAGGCACCAATTTTCAAAATAAACCACTAGGGTTATAGTAAACTTGACCCGAGTTAAAATACCACTGAAAAAATGCATGGAGGGGTGAGCCATCATGGAGAAGGGGCCAACCCCATGTTTAAAACAAAATCATTTCAAAATTGAATTTTTAAAGTCTTAAACCATAGTCTATGTCCTAAATGATCAAAGGGTGCTAACCAACCATGTTATGCAATGCTCAAGCCCTAAGGTGATTCCCACCTTATTTTATTCACAAATTAGAAAATCTAACTAACTATACACCAAAAATATTAATCAAAGGGTAACAGACTATAGTATAACATGTGTTATCAAAAGGTCACCGAATGGAATTGTTTGCATTGACCATGTATAAGGTCTAAACTATGTAATATGCCATCCAAACCAATAATCAAAGAACACTTACCTTAATACTTACAAAGTTACCTCGTACTCATCAAATGGTGAAGTGCAAAAGTGGTCCCCACTATTGGAGTGGTTGGAGATGATTTACAGTATGCTATCCATGTGACCACTAGAAGACAAGGAACGTCAACATCAGAACCTGAGCTTAAAAGTGGTCCCCATCAAGTGGATATTTGGATGAATTATTTTTGCAAGGTATTACAAATAATGTAATTAATTTTTCTCACTCACAGGGAGATGATTTTGCTTGCCTTCACAACAGGACAGATCAGTAAAAGGACAAAATTTGCATGCACTAAGAGGAGACTTCTCATCAAGAAAGATTTATTATTAGCAAATTATTCATCCATGTTTTTCTTAAAATAGAATAGTCAACTGCAATTTGAATGTATGTAATCAAAGGCTATTAATGCCTCTTTGTATTAGTTTGCTTTATTTATTCCTATATTTATTATTAAATAAAGAATAAAAATAGAATGCATGGGTGAGTATAACCTTAGTCTATTTTTAGGAAGGGTGGGTAAATTAATTTTTCTATATATTGTGTGCCTTAACAAAGGAAAAGGGGTGCTTTTAGATATAGGAGTGCTGAAGCAATTTTCTACCAGTTTTCCATTTGAATGTGAAGTATTTTATGCCTTTCCAATTATTTGCAGTCTTGTGTATGTTTCCATTAATCTTGTGAATGTTGAATTCCCTGATTAATGATCTTACCCTGTCGCAAAATTCAATAATTTCTACATGATATTAATGTGTATGTGTAACTTAGCAGTATTCTTGTGATTTTATCCTTCAATACATCAAAGTGTTTACCCTTAATTATCCTCAGAAAATTATTGGTCTGTGCATCAGAAATTCATTCCATATCTATTGTGCATGTACTCAGTCAAATACCTCATACAAGTTTGGTGTATCACCTCAGTTTAATTTCATTCTTTATAATCATCTTTTACCCTTAAACCTCAAAGAATCAGTTTATGATACATCAGTAAGGAACCGACCTTGATACCGGAGACTCACCTCAAAATAGGTATACCCACAGACCTGATGTGTTTCCATTTTAACTACGAAAGAGATAGATAAAATTTTCAAGCTTAGAACACCTAAATCCATCTCTCTATAGGGTACACTTTCGAGAGATAACAGGGGTAATAAAATAAAATTTTAAAAAATAAAAAAAGGAAAAATTTTTTAATTAATGTTAGTGGGAGCCCCCAATATTGTTTCATTAATATTCAAAAAAGGGGGGGGAGGGGGATGGCTCCCCAAATCTTTAAAATTAAATAAATATAAAGTGGGGGTTCTCTCCCCCCCCACTCCCCCAAAAAAAAAAAAATTAAATAAAATAATAACATAGTGGGAGGAGGGGCGAACCCCCTCCCCATAAAATTTCAAACCACCACTTATTAAAGGATCGCGACCATGATTTTTACTACGAATCTGTATGTTATTTTTTTTTGACAAACCGAATAATAATGCGAGTAATAAAATATAACAAATATTATTATTATATATATAATAATATATGGGTATGGATTAAATTTTTTTTAAAACCGAGTATATAAAATGTATGTGTGTGTGTGTGTGTGTGTGTGTGTGTGTGTGTGTGTGTGTGTGTGTGTGTGTGTGTGTGTGTGTGTGTGTGTGTGTGTGTAACTATTTATAATCAAGGTACATGGCTTGTATTTTCAATCAAAATGGAATATACATAATGTATATTCTTCCAACCTACAAAATAATACCATTGAAAAGAAAATAAACAAAAATAAATTGGGGAACAACAATACCCATATTAGAAATGGGGAAATTTTGTGATTTAACATTAAAATAAAAAAAAGTATTGGAGTTGGGTAAACCCTCCATAGCTCTTTAATGGCTTCCATTTCTCCTTTCTTCCTCTTTCTCCAAAACTATAAAACAAGAATGAAGTGGGATTAGGGAATTTTAGAAACCTAAGATCTAAGGGTCAATATCGGTCTAATGTAATGGTGGTGGATGTATCCTACAAATTTTAAGTTCTAGCATTTGATGGGAATGGAATTAAAATGAAATCCATGGGTTAATTGGTGAATGGGGCCACTTAATCGATTGGGAAAGTCGTGACCCTCTTTGTGGTAGGAATTAATTTAACATGGTGCTTTATTCAAATAATGAACAAAAAATGTGTTTTTAGATGATTGAGTAGTAAGGGTATAATAAAATAAAATAATTGAACCATGGTTATTAATCGAGTGGAAAATACTTTAATAAAGCAATGCGATTTAACGGAAGGGTGTTAAACTATAAAATATGTTAGGAAATAAATTAATAATATTTAATTATTAATTTGAATGTGAGTACATTATGACGTTGTGGAATTCATTCATGAGAATTTTCTCAACTACTAGTAATGTTTTTTATCCCTTTGAAAACAAAAAAAAATTGCCATAATTTTTCCCAAATAAATTGATAGACTCTGGTGTGGTTTGAACATTGAATGTGTGGTCATCACATAGGTAAACTAAAATTGAGATTCTGGGGTTATCATTTTATGTCCTCGTTGCACTCGATCCACAACATGTCCCCAAGCTAGAGTAATTTTTTGTCATGCAAATGTGCAACAAGAAAATTCCCAATTTTAAATCATGACAACCATACTCTACCTGAATATTTTTCTCAAAGGTCATTCTGAGCCCTCCTTCATATAGCCCTGGACCTTGAGTCAATCTCCTCACCTCTCTCTAAATCATTTCATATTATCGTGTAAGCGTGTTCATAGGTGAATTAGAGGTATCCAAGTAATTTCATGGAAAACTTTAGTTGTGAATATTCGTTAATTCATGAATATTTTGGTTTTTTAAATTTTAAATTGGCTAATATTTAGGTTACAAGATAGGACGAGTTTACCAAAAAAATTGGGTAAAATTTAATTATAGGGGTCAATTCGTCATTCCTAGGAAATAGAAATTCACAAAATTCACCTAAATATAGTCATTCGGTAGTATATACTTATGCTACCAACTAAGAACATATAGTATGTTTTTAGTCGGTAGAATAAAAATACTACTAACTGACAACATTTTTATGCTACTAGCTGAAAATATATAGTTATGATGTCGGCCAAAAACATAAAAATGTTGTCATCCGGTAGAATTTTTTATGCTACTGAGGAACAACATATTATATGTTGTCATTTGGTAGCATAAAAATATGTTACGAACCAATAAGCATATAAAAATCTACCATCTGGTAGCATTTAATAGTGATTTCATGATGTCTTGATATTCACCATTTGTGTGAAAGATAATTTTCCAAGATTTGCAAAATATTTTCTAAGGTTTTTTTCAGAGGGAACCTTAAAATTTTCCGTGAGTAATTTCAAATGCTTTCAATAAAAGATCCATTAAGACAGTCTTTGATACAGGCTTGGGAAAGACCATTTTCTTATCTTCTCGAAGCTGGTACACACATCTTGGAGAAGAATGAAAAATACCAAATACATCATGGAGGTGTACCTAAAATATAATTACATTTTGAAATAATTTTTGAGTAATTTGAGAAAAAGTGGGTCTAGGAGGGCTAAACTGTGCATAGTGCAAAGAAAATCTACTGAGCTTTAGGAAGTTATCTTAGGAGCTCCAAAGGGAGTTAGAAGTCAAATAAGATATTATCATAAAGGTAATTCATATCTATACAAAATGGTAAAATCATATGTTTCAAAACACCTAGGTGCATCTTATCTACAACAAGTTTTTAGTAAACACAACCTTTAAGCAAGAGCAAAATGCAAATTTTTAGGGGGTTTCAACCATAATCAGAGGATTAGAATATAAAAATTTGATTTATAAGGTAATATCTATTTGTAATAATATAAAATTTAATCAAAAACCTCCTCTGGGAACACGAGTTATGGTTTCAACAAGTCACTCTCTGAGGCACAAGCTCTAACAATTAGTCAAATTTTGGGCTTGAAAACCAACCTATCAGAATGTGGAACACCTTTTTACACTAATTGCACCAAGAATTTGGCACAAACGGTGCAATAAAATGCATCCCCTTACAATTTAGGCCCATGGGACCTCCACATGACCACAATTCAGCTCTTTTCGTGAGGTTATGCCCCCCAGAGCTCCATTTCCCATCCCCCGCTCCGTGCAATCATGCTCTGTCACTTCTCAAGCTAGGGAGAGAATGAATTTTTATGTCCCATGTGCACAAAATATTTGGGATGAATGGGAAAAAACTCTTTATCTCTCCCATTTAATCTCTTGGTCACCCATGTGCCCTTAGAAGCTGCAAAAAGTATTATTTCTAAGTCCCCTGCTCAAACCCAATGAAAATCACATGTTACCAAGTGGACCAAATTAGATGGGGCACATGTTTTTGCACCAAGTGCACCATAAATTTTGTTCAAGTGGTGCAAAATGTGTGCTTCTCCCCAATGCATCAAAATATTGAAAATTTACTAACAATGGGCAATGTCTACTAGCCACGCTACATTATTCTTTTCGCACGCACGCACAAGTTTTCTCCAACTGTCGAGATATCTTTCTCTCGTTAAGTGTTATTTCTTCAAATACCTTTCCACCACATCCAACATCATTTTTTAAAAATTCCATACTGCTAGAGTGAATAAACAAAATTTTTTCAAGCCGGTTCCATGAACAAGTGATGTCAATAAACTTAGGGCACAAAAATAAAGATTTTTTCGTAATTAATGAATCGGTGATCAAATATCCATGAAACTTGGAGAAAATATTCCTCATCCACATAAATTTAAGATAGAAAATTCCAAAAATCAAAATACATCCATTATTTTCAATGGAATCCTTTTGAATTTATATGCCTTATGGTGTTCTTCCTTCATTTGCCATCAATCCGAGAAGTGGTTTGACTTGAAAATTTGTTAAAAAAATCCAAATCAAAAACCTAGTTTTTTCTCATCGATGCGACACAGTGAGTTTAAGATTCTAAAAATATCATATGTTGTTGGGTCACACTTGAATTTTTTATTAAGATTCCAAAAATGGCAAAATACCTCTAAAATAAAGAACATTGAAAACCACCGAATGAAAACTAGGACACGTGGGTCAAAAAAGATGAAAAAAGCAAAAAATAAACTTTCCAAAAATGGAAAGCTCTTCACATGGACCCAAGACACCTGTGGAATGCTCAAAACATGAAGGGAACTCCTCAGTGCAAACAACAAGACAAAAAAAGTAACTTGCCTAAAATAATAGCCCCAAGGTCCTAATTTCTAAAAATAGTAGTTTTTCAACTATAGTTGTAAAAACTTGTTGTCACCACCACAGAGTAACTATATATCTATTTTTACAACTCTCATGGTTTGAAGTTGGTTTCATATCTCAAATGAGTCCGTGCATCCTTCGCAAGAGGTATTGAGATATCCAATTTGTGCTTGGGAGCAAGTTGAAACACCATATAACGCAATAAGGAAAACCTATGGCCATTCCAAGAAATCTTCCAGTTGAAATACTAGAAACATTATTACACATTCAAGAGGATATTGCTTCATATTTAAGAGAGGATATATCGCATAACGTCGGAAAAATATTTTCCGAGTACGTCATAAAGAACAAGATTTTTTCATCTTCAAGAGGAATGTACCGCTGAATCGGAAAATGAAAGAAAGATTTAGGCCCCTTAAATAACTATTTAAATTCATTCTAGAGATCCACCATCATAAGGCATGATGCATGAAGGGTTCATCATAGTAGGAAGTTTCATCATCGGATGTAGCAATGTTTCCTTTCTCTCTTTCTCTCTTTTTCTTCTCTCTCCTTTCTAATTCTTTATTGGGATTCATCATTTTATTTTATCCTATTCACTTAAGTAACTTACTTTCAACTTGTAAAAATATTAACTCAAAATTACAAGATAAATACTCAATTTAATGGAAAATGAAAGGTTACAAATGGAATATGGAAATGAAGAGTCATATAAGGGAGATAAAAGATCAATCCACAATGCTATAAATTTGGGTGGCTCCTCATTGCAAAGAATACTAAAAATTAGATCTTGAAAATCACATTAGAAAATTGCATTTCTGATTTTTTTACTTTAGAAAGCAATAGTGGATTATAACATGTTGTTGGACTTTATTATTATTATTATCGATCTTTGGTTATTATTATTATTTTGTCGAGCTTGACGAGCGGTCATTATTAACATGATTAATAATTTTTTTGAGTAAAGAAAATAATAATAATAATGATATTATTATTATTTTTTATTTGTTGATCGTGATTGTTTCTTTTATTATTATTTTATTGTTGAATGTTATCGACATTAATATTAATTATCTTTATGTTATTTTACTATATATTTTCGATCATTCTCGAAGAGTGATCCTAGTTTCATGTAAAAGAGGGGCTTGTTTTGTTGGTGGCTCCATTATTTGGGAAGTGTTGTTCATGTTTTATATTTTATTGAAAACTCCAGCCACCAACACCCATGTTTGTTGTCTGTGCTTGCATGCATGCCTTGCTGTAATTGTTAATTTTAGGGTGAACTTATTGTCACTTCCATTGTTTTTCCTCCCACATTGGATTATTGATGTGACAAGTTTCACATGAGGAGATGTGGACTCCATTTTCTGTCTTTGGGTTCTTTATTTCCTTGATTGGCTGGAGGTGGGTGGATTTGATGGCCACCTTCCATTTCCTTAATCCTCTTTAATGCTGTCGTGTTGGACATTGCCTTGTGGGTGGCCGTACCTTCTCTCATTTATTAATTTTGATTTATAATCTACTCTAACCTTTGTTGTCTGCATCCACTAATATACTTTGGCTGTGTGAGATTCTCTAGTGAATGATCTAGATTTGGGGGTTTTTGGAAAAAGGATTTGAACTTTACGATAAATGCTTTAATGGGTAAACACGTCCTTTCCTTGTTAGACGTTATTATTTCCTTGTTGTGTTTTGTTTTGTTTTTCTTGGCCATGATTTGAAGAAAGGGTCATGGTTTGCTACTGAGTTGGACATCTGTTGGTTGTCTTATTTTGTGGTGGTGATGGTTTGTTGTGCCTAAGATTAGACTGGTTGTTGATTGTTGGCAAGGGTGAGTTGGTAAAAACCATGTTGAAATTTCCCTTTGCATCTCTCCTACAACCATGACTATGTTCCCTTGAGACCTCATTGCCTAAGGAATTTTGGCAATTGTTTTTCACTCCGTGGGATGCTTCCACACATTACATGCGAGGACTTAAGCCACATGTTTCTACATCTAACAAATATCGATTTCCCTTGTGCTGTGATGAATGTATTGATCTTGTTCTTTATCACCCATTTTTAATACAACATGGGAGGATAGTAGCAAGGTTACGGGTCTGGTTTTTCCCTCTGCCTCTCATGTTTTCTTTTTTTTAACTTTCCTCGGGCTCTTCTTTTACCCCATTTGGTGTTTACCCTGCTGTCATGACAGTCTTTGAGACCCCATTCCTCCACATTAAGGTCACTTATGTAATGGAGCTCTGTGCCTATGCCTGACATGGATGTGAATGAGGTTTGGATGTCCAGCTAGTAGATTTTGGAAGGATTTTGATTATTGTTGCATGTGCCTAGTGGACATTTTTTACAAATGCTAGAGCTCATCACAGGCATGATAATTTATACCCATCTGACTACTATGTTAACTTTAACCATAACATGAAAGGAATTTGCTTTAAATTACTGAAGTGGTTGTTGTTTGCTTTAACCAGGCTATGTGTTAGTTTCCTTCCTATGTTAACTACTTGTTAGGATGATTCCTTGCTAGGTTTGGTTCTGTAAATGGTCTTAGTACTTCATTTTTCACTATTCTTACTGTCGTCTGTGTTGGTACCCAAATTTAATATCCTTCACAACTTGAGCCGAATCATGGATTTTACAAGACACTCGAGAGGAAGATAAATGGTTTATATGTCATTTTGTAGTCAGGGAAGCAATTTATCTGACTATTTAGCACTCAGGCTTTGAAGAATTGGGTATCACCTTGGAAGGATTTGATCTAATCCTCACTATTTTAGGTTGTACCTATCAACCAAGGTAAGAGAGACTATATTGTAGCCTTTTTTGTGAAGGAGGTGAAAATATCATTGTATTGTGTAGATTGTATGGAGATGGCCTTGAGAAAACATGATCAATATTCCATTATTCAAACTCTACAGAGTTGTCACTACTAAATGATGTAAATGCTTTCAAGACAAGGTTAAGGCTACTAAAGACATGGTATGATCTTGATTTGCTTTGTCCATTTTTGTAAATGGATTTTATTCTTTTGTTGACACATAATTCAATGTAGGGGTACTATAGGTAGGATGAGTTAATTTGAAATGAATTTTGGGGTGGGAGATATTCAAACAAGACTAACCAAAATTTGCCAACTTCTTTGACGACCTTTGCAAAACTTGAAAGACTCAGAAAATAGAACTGCTTCAAAGAGGTTAAGGTGTTCCTTCAACTAGGATATGTGCATCAAATGGAAGCTCAGATCTGCACTCTTCCACATAATCTCAGATGATTTATCACAAAATCTTGAGTTAAATGAATCAGCAAAGCATTTAGAAATTTATATTCTATCACACCTAAGGTACCCCCAAAGGTTTACAATCAAATCTATATCAAGGAAAGCAGAGTGAATTTAAATTTTTTCATCCCTTCATAAGATGAAAGCTCTTCTGATTCTAAAATTACAAATGGCACTAAGTTGTTACCTGAATTAGATCTACATGATCAAAAATAAATTCCAAACACCAGATTGCAACAGGAGAAAGAAACACGAATTGAAAACATTATGAAACATAAGTAAATGCAAATTTTACCAAGAGACAATGGAAAATAATCCAGAATGACCAAATTTATCAGCAGGTGAATGTTATAAGAATAATCTCAGAGCTTCTTAGTGGCTATACATCTGCAACCAACCTAACATGATAGAAATTTGATGTTAAAAGGGGGTTAAAAAATGGTTCTTAGGTGGTTTCTCGAGAATAGGCTTCTTCCCAGCATTTTCTCGTGAAAATTCTAAGTTTCTCTGACCATTTACATGACAAATTCATGTAATACACAACTTTCACTTACTCACTCACTTTGCCCCTCAAATCTTCCCTCCAAAAGTGGAATATTCAAAGTACCTTTGCTTTGTAATATTTCTAGAAAATGATGTTTAATAAACTCACAAAAAGTTGTCAGTAGTTCTTTCAAAAGGTGAATCATTACAAAAATTTCATCATTCTTCAAAGTGGAAGCACGTTTTTCATCTTTTCATTTCCCAATTTTTACTCTACAACTTTAGATCTGGCAATTCACGTTTATCATGAACCAAGCAAAAATTCATTTGGAAAATGCCTTGGATTCACAAATTGAACCCCCAAATTGATTAATTTGGACCCTGCAGGCCAAAACAACATGAATTTACAAAAATTTCAATGAAGATTGATGCAAAAATCACATCTCCAAACTTCCTGGAGCTCAAATGGTGGCTAAATTGGTGAAATGTAAAGCTATCGTCGATCTGTTCTTCAACTTCAAATTTGAGCCCTCCACGTGGTAGATCCAGGGTAAAAATAGGCCTCGGGATGTCTTTTTACCTTTTACTACTTTCGAAAAAATTGCAAAATTTATTTATTTCCTCTATCGCTCCACTGATGAGATTTGGGCCTGACACGTGGCGAAATATGACTGGATATAGTGTTACATCTCAAATTTACACATTTTGCATCTTCCTGAAAAAAGGAAAAAAATTAGTTTTCCTCTGTGGCTCCGCCTCCCATAGGACACATGTCTTCATATGATTGGCTGAGGGGAAGCCCTCTCATTTCATATTTTAATCATATTTCATGAAGGAAACATTTTAACATTTCCTCCACCAGCCCACACCTCTGTCGTTGATTGGGGAAAAACATTGACTATTTCCCTCGATCCCTCGGGCCTTTTTAATACTTTGAGTTATTTGAATACAAGACACAAAATTTCCAAGTTGCCCCCAATGGTCTACCTCCCTACCTCTTTGACTTTTCAAACTGCCACATATCACCATGGCACACCTTGAGGTGGTCCCAAAAATTTGATACCTTGAATGAGCCCGAGCTCGCCACGTGTCTTGTTCCACCAAACTGTTTCCATCTACATAAAAAATTTGTCTAAGTATGGGAAACCAGCAGAAGCATCCATGTGTCTCTTTCCTGCCAACCCTCCATGTGTCCTCCTCGCGTTACTTCAAAGCCAAACCAAAAATTTGATTCTCAAACGAGTGTCGTTCCTCCACGTGGAAACATTTTTGAAAAATGAGGATTTTCATGGAATTTCTGAAGTATATAGCCAAGCCGCATCCAACCAAAAGGTTCCACATCCCCTATAGATGCAAGGATGTAAATTGATTGGGAGAAAATGCCCATTAAACCGTAAAATACAAAAAAATGACCATTTGAGCCTGGAAATGAAATTTCCTTCAAGGACAGAGAGTTAAGAAAGTTACAAGGCTCAAATACGTTCCTTAAGGACATATCAACTCATTCTTCTTCAAGTATTTAAGGTAGAATCGAAAAGAATGACAAATTCTAACTATGGCAATAGAGGGAATGGGAAAACATGAGGTTTTGAAAGGACAGAGCATGGGGGACTCAAAATACAGACCCTTCCAGAGGAAGAAAGAAACAAGGAGACAAATATGGACCCATACGTGATCTTTGACTCAAGGGTAGACTAAAAATAGAAACAGAAGACTAGTAAAATGACAAGCACAACATGGGGAAGGGTAAAATGACCAAAAAGGATGCCACACAGGAAAGGAAAACCACAAACTAACAAAACATTCAAAAATAGAGTAGAAAATAAAAAACTGAAAACCTCTTGTATAATTGATATGAAAACCTCAGTTTCAGGGATCAATCCAAGAAGTGCTTCAAATGTTTGTAATTAACAGGCAGCTCAAGCGATTCTCCATTTAGGTCCTTAAGGAAAAATGTATTCTCACCAATTCTTATGTTAATTGAATATGGGCTCATCCATAAAGCATCAAATTTACCATTCTTTCCTTATCTTCATGCCTACTATCCGACAACAGCACAATATCTCCAATACTGAAAGCTCTTGGGGTTACCTTCTTATCAAACAACTTCTTCATTCTCTCCCTTAATTTGACATGCCTCTGATGGGATTCTCTTCTTGCTTCATCAAGTTCAACATTCTAATTAATCCTTGCTTCATATGAACTGATTTCTTGATCTTTAAGTTGTTGAACAAACTAAAATGAAGACAAATGCAGATGCAAGAGCAGCAGGGCTTGTGTTCCATATACCAATTCAAACGGGCTTTTACTATTAGATATTTTGGCAGTGATCCTATTAGCCCAAACAACAAACTTTAGTTGTTCACCCCACTTCTTCTTGTTTAATTCCAAAGTCCTTTTAATAATCTTCAACAAGTTTTTACTGCTGGAATCAACCTGTCCATTTCCTTTTGGATTGTAGTTAGAAGCATATGTCAACTTTATTCAATATTCTTCACACATTTCCACTAAAGGTCTAGCTCTAAAACTCATGGCATTATCAGAAACAATCTTGAGTGGCACTCCAATCTTGGAGTCCATTACAACTTGGTGCATTACCTTCCTAGTGGGGATTGCTTCCACCCATTTTTTCAAGAAATCGTAGCTACCAAACCATTTGTGTCAGCACTTAATGAATCGTAGATTTCACTAATGAAGTCCAGCCCCCATTGTTTGAAAGGAGATTCAATTGATACATGTTGCAAAGGAAGCGAGCTTGAATCTTTCATTCTTCTTCGGAGAAATGATGACAAATCTCACATCTTCTAACCAAATCGAGTTTCATCTTTAAAAAGAGTTGGCCACCAATAACTGTGCCTCAAAATCTTTTTGTGCAAAGAACCCTCCCAAAGTAAAATTTCCTCCACAAACTCCCCATGGAAATTAGCAATTATTTTGGGAGCTTCATCCTAAGTCACACATCTCAAGAGGATTCCCTGTGGTTCTTCCAAGCAACCCAAAGTTTGTAATGATATGTTTTTGAGAAGCCACTTGAGAGCTCTTTTCTAATTTTTATTCAAATATCAAGGGTAGTATAGGTGTCCGAGATAATAGATTACATCCTTATACCACTCGTAGTTCAAAATTTTTCAAGATCATCTGCCCTCTCTTCTTCTACTTCATTTATTTTAGCATTCTACAAATTGCTTTCATGCATGAGTTTGGCAAGACCCAAACCTCTTACTAGCTTTCATTCGAATGTCCATATCATACACTTGCAATTTGTTAACCCACCTACATCTTTTTCTTGACATCTCCATCTCTCGATAAGACATCCTTTACTATTGTGTGAGGAACATAAGCAACAACTTTGAACTCAAAATATAAGGTCCGAAAACCTTAGTTGATTTCACTAATGCAAAGGCCTATTTCTCCATGATTGTGTATTTTAACTCAGATGCTTGCAATTCCTTACTAAATAAGGCAATAGGTATTTTAGCTCCATCATCATCATTTTTCAACAAAACAATTGCAATGGTGTGCTCAAAAGAAAAGGAGAATATATGTAAAGGTTTCTTGTAATTTAGGGCTGCTAGAATAGGAGCATGCTTCAATGATTCCTTGATTCCATCAAAATATTTAAGGGAAGCCTCTTCCCACTAGATATTTTAGTCCTTCTTCAACAAGCAAGTAATGGGGAGAGTCAACTCAAAGAAATGAGACACAAACCTTCTAATAAAATTGATTTGACCAAAGAAGGATTGGATTCCTTTCTTAGTTTTTAGAATCGGGATATTGTTGATAGCTTATATCCTTTGTGGATCAATCATAACTCCTTCTTTAGACACAATGTGACCAAGTATTTTTTCTCTTTGCACTCCAAAATAACACTTCTTTGGATTGAGTGAAATACCATATTCTCTACATCTAATCAACATTTTCCAAATGTCAGTAAGTGGTCAATTCTTTTTCTAGAAAAATAGTAATATCATCTTGGTAAACAATAATAAAATCATTAATATAACCAGAAAAAAGAAACATCCATGGCCCTTGGGAAAGAAGCTTCAACATTCATTAAACCAAAGGGCATCCCGACAAAAACATATGTTCCCCAGAGTAGTAAAGGTAGTTTTAATCTTCTCTAATTCTTTTTAACAACTTGGTTATACCGGAGAAACCATCCAAAGTAGAAATCATCTCAAAACCAGTCACTAATTACATCATGTTCTCCATGTTTGATAAAGGATAATTGTCTTTTATTGATGCTCTATTTAGATTTTGAAATCCACACAAATTCGATATCTCCATTCTTCTTTCTAACTGGCACCAAGTTTTCAACCCAAGAAGAATACCTTGTGGGTTGAATGATCCCTCTCTCTCTCAATTTTTCAATTCCTCTTGCATTTTGACAGGAAGGAGTGGGTTAATTGGCCTTTTCTTCTATCTGAATGGTTTGGCATCTTTCTCAAGAGGGATCTCATGTTGGAATAAGTCTTCTCTATAGTCTTTTAGCTCGGAATAAGACCAAGATAAACAGTCTTGATATTGTTTCAACAATTGTACGTAGGATTATGTTTCTTCCTTGTTTAAACCAATTCCTAACCAAATATTCCTTGGGTTTTCCTTTATTCCCAAGTCATGCTCTTCAACATCTCTAGATGCAAACATGTTTCTATTGATTACACAATCAACATTGTTAAAATTTGACTCAAGAGAAACCAAACCTCTAGGGATGGTGTTAGTCTTCAATTGAATCATATCCTTACCAAACAAGGTTTATTTTCCATCAACATTACACACCAATGGTTCCAAATCAACATGCTAATCCACAAACTCACCTTGGTTCTGCAAAAACCTCTGAACCTAAGCATCATTATCAAATACTTTCCAATGCTTGATGTTATCCGGGACTGCAGGCCTAGTGAGTATCTCAACATAATATTCACAATATGGAGAAATGGTAAAATTGTCAAATCTAGACCCCAACACTACCATCTTATCAGAAATCATATTTAAACTTATGTCATGATGAAGAATGTTGAAAGAATCAAACATCTCAATCAGATCCCAAACTGCGTGTTTGTATTGTTTCATCCGCTGATTTTTTGTTGCATACAAGTTTCTAACTTGTTTGACAACCAACTCAAAATATCCCTTTATAAAAACATCTTTTATGCCATACTTACAAGCAATCCTCAGCCCTAACAGTAATGCCTCATACTTAGCTATGTTATTGGTGCATTCAAAGTTAAGTTTGAAGGAGGAAACAAATTCCTCATTGCTTGGAGAGATTAAAACAACACCAGCTCCATTTCCAAATTTGGAGCAAGCTCCATAAAATAGCAAGGTCCATGGTGAGCCTACCTCTTCAGGAAACTTAGACTGATCCATCTTGTGCTCCTTACCATCAGCAAACCCAATAAAATTATCAACATCAACATCAGCAAATAATACTTCATAAGAAGAATTGTTTTTTCCTCAATTAGATGCAACATCTTCTTCTCTCCATAGAATTTTACAAGGTTGCCTTCAATGGGAATGGTGGCAATAGACATATCCATTTGGACACTCCCTCCAACACTTTCAGCCCACTTTCTTGATAATAACATACCCCATTTGGTAGGGCAATCAACAATTACAACGTCGAGTTTCAAATTTTTATGGGGATAGGCTACAAGTTACACCACCAAACCTTTGACACACCCAACAACTGGCACTTCCTTGGAATCCATGGTAGTACACTTGCCATATGTTTTTGTTACTTTGATATCTAACTCATTCATAACTTCCAAAGGATTGACATTGCATGATGCCCCGGAGTCAAACATACAATTGTGTAATAACCATTCCTTGATAATCAAAGTTGTGAAGAAAGGGTCAACACTCAACTGAGATTCAACCAAGGATGTTCCCAAATAAACCTCCGGTGGTTCACCAAATTCTTCCAATGCTGATGTCTTTCCTACTTCTGCAATAGCAAGTGAAGCTTCAACAACATTCACATTTCTCTTTACGGAAGCCTTCTCCTCTTTCAATCCCAAATACTCAAGTGCTCTCTTCTTGTGCTCAGGAATTCTAAGAAGCTCAAAAATTGGAACACTGACCTTGATTTGGCTCAGAACTTGAGCAATGTCATAGGGAATGTATTTAGACAAAACATCAATAGAAGGATGGATCGAAATTTCATCAGATGGCACAAGGTTTTTAACATTTTGAGCATGGGGTGAAGCATAAATTTTACTTGGGACAGAAAGGATCTTAGCAGATGTTTATTTCTTAGGAACCTCTTTTGGGATATTAGAAAGCAATGGGGTTTTATTTTTCACCTAAGGCCCAACTCCCTTGATAGCCTTACTTCGTGTGTTATACTCCTTCTCTTGGGACACCACAACATTCATAAGTAGTTTCATATCCTCTTCGAGGGTATACCTCCATCATACTCCTTGATCATCAACACCCTTAAGTATTAAAAATCATTATTGGGTAGATCAAAGGCTTGTACATTATCAATTTCTAAAACATAATAAGGAGGAAGAAGATGTACCCATTGGATGCAATCCCAAAAGCTAGTAGCAGTCCATGCACTTATCACTTCAGTAGATGTTGCTCCTTGACATGAGTGTGTAAGAAATTCCATCATACAAGAATCATCATCCGTATCATAATCATCAACTTCCTCTTCCATTTTATGATCTGTTCCACATGGAGGATGGGGTAATAAACATATGCCACACCAATTAATCTAATTTGCATCATCAACATCAGCCACTCTAATATTTAATGGATCAAGTACAACCTTGCTTTCCTTAGCCTTCGATTGTCTATTTCCAAATCCCATAGGTCCTTTACCTTTGTCATCAAATATCTGCTCATTCCTATGGTGATTGTCAACTCTATCTTGTGTTTGTTGCCTAAGCTGACCTTGTGAAGTTTTTCTAATTCCTTTCTTAGATCATTCAACTTATAGGAAATCTCTTTGACAGCGCGCATGCCAAAGTTTTCACCACTTCCTCCAAGTCTACACTCTTGTTTTCTTGAGGCTTGTTAGGGTTTACCAAATTAACTCCATCTCTCTTAGGAGGTTTCCCAACACTTTAATATTGTTCTCAATTTTAAGTGCCATCGTGAAGGCCTGCCTTAAATTGCAAGGATTTTTGTCCCTCAAGTAATATGCAACCTTCTTGTCAAATACATCAAAATATTTTATCAAACAAAATTAATCACATGGTCTTAAATTTACCGGAAATCTCCTCAAAGTTTTATTGTACCTTTTTTGAACTCATGGACCATTTCATTTGGTTTTTTCTTGATAATCTCAAACTCTGATAAGAGGAATTTGGGATCAGTCTTACCACCATATTGCAGCTTGAATGTATTTTGCATTTCATCCCATGAATCAATAGAATTATTTGGCAAGGCCTTGTACCAATCCCTAGCATCCTCCTCTAAAGTGTGGACAAACAATTTAATGTACACATCCTCAAATCCAATTTAAAAATCCTCCATCATATTAATAAAGAGTTTCAAATGCTAATCACCTATTATGGCATTGTTCCCTTGGAACTTTAGCCATTTACTTCTAATAGCCTGAGGCACAACATTAGGATAACCAGCCATTCCCCTAAAATTCATGGGACTAAAAGTATTAATGACAAATGGAGGTCTAGGTGGAGGCTGAGCCATACTATCTTGAGGAGGTGATCTTGGGGGTGACACAAGATGATGAGGAGTGTGAGGTCTTTAGGTCTCAATAATGTGGTTCACAAGATTTTTATTCTCTAGGTGCTGATTTTCTTGGAAAGTTTTACTAGAATTGAAACACACAGGTGCAGATTGAAGAAGGAAATCACCAAGTACAAATGTAAAGATCTTCACTACTTGAAGTAAACAATTTTATGAGAAGATTGCTTGAATCGGAATCACTGAAAGAAGAGTGATAATCCTCTACTAAAGTGGATCTCTCTCATCAATGGATATACCTTTTGCCTGATGTCTGTCCTTCAACAACCTTCCACACTTTTCTCTCCTCTAAAACTATCTTTCCAAATTCTTGAAATAGCTTTCTACTTGGGTCCCTCCTAAAGAGAGATCTTATTCCTTCCAGGTTTGTAGACTTATATGACACACTTCACTTAATGTATGATAAGGTACTAGTATTTAACAAAATATAACCTCTAGGAGTGGCCACTAAGGATTTTCACCCTAGTTTGTTGAAATGCACTATGAAGATATATCAAATGACTGCAAATATTAGCACTATGCAAAGCTTGAAAAGATATGATTTTCTTTCGCTCAATTTATCAACTATTGTGAAAAGTTTGAAACAACAAATTGGAGAAACTTGAACATATCAGACTCAGAATACTACTCTCATTCCTCAGTATAATTCTGATCAGAAACTATTTCTCAGTAATGTAGTTGCACATAAAATACATGAGAAGTATCACTAGGGATTTTGAAAAACTGAAATACTAAAAATATCCCCGGTAATGGCGCCATTCGGGTGTTGGTACCCATATTTAATCTCCTTCACAAGTTGAGCTGCATCGTGGATTTTACAAGACACTCAGAGGCAGATAAATGGTTTATATGTTGTTTTATAGCGGAGGAAGCAATTTATCTGACTTGTTAGAACTCAGGATTTGAAGAAGTGGGTAGAACCTTGGAAGGATTTGATCTAATCCTCACTATTTTAGGTTGTGCCTATCAATAAAGGTAAGGGAACCTATATTATAGCCTCTATTTTGTGAAGGACGTGAAAATATCCTTGTACTATGAAGATTGTATGGATATGGGCTTGAGAAAACATGATCAATTTCCCATAATTCAAACTCAATAGAGCTGTCACTACTAAATGATGGAAATGCTTTCAAGACAAGGCTAAGGCTACTAAAGACATGGTATGATCCTAATTTGTTTTGTGCATTTTTGTAAATGGATTGTATTCTTTTGTTGACACATAATACAATGCAAGGGTATTATAGGTAGGATGAGTTAATTTGAAATGAATTTTGGGGTGGGAAATATTCAGACAAGACTAACTAGAATTTGCCAACTTCCTTAAGGACCTTTACAAAACTTGAAAGACTCAGACAATAGAAATGCTTCAAAGAGGTTAAGGTGTTCCTTCAACCAGGATATGTGCATCAAATGGAAGCCCAAATCTGTACTCTTCCACATAATCTCTAATGATTTATAACAAAATCTCGAGTTAAATGAATCAACAAAGCATTTAGAAATTTCTATTCTATCGACCTAAGGTATCCCCAAAGGTTTACAATCAAATCTATATCAAGGAAATCGAGTGAATTTAAATTTATTTATCCCTTCATCAGATGAAATCTCTTCTAATTTTGGAATTACAAATGCCACTAAGTTGTTACTAGAATTAGATCTGCATGATCAAAAGGAAATTCCAAACACTGGATTGCAACAGGAGCAAGAAACACAAATTGAAAATATTATGAAACATAAGTAAATGCAAATTATACCAAGAGACAACACAAAATAATCTAGAATGGCCAAATTTATTAGTAGGGGAATGTTATAGGAACAATCTCAGAGCTTGTTAGTGGCTATACATTTGCAACCAACCTAACATGATACAAATTTGATGCAAAAAGGTAGTTAAAAAATGGTTCTCAGGTGGTTTCTCAGAGAATGGGATTCTTCCCAAATTTTCCCATGAAAATTCTGAGTTTCTCCAACCATTTTCATGAAAAATTCATGCAATATATAAATTTCACTTAATCACTCTGCCCCTCAAATATTCCCTCCAAAAGTGGAATATTCAAAGCACCTTTGCTTTGCAATATTTCTGGAAAATGACGTTTAAAAAACTCGCAAAAAGTTGACAGTTGTTCTTTCAAAAGGTGAATCATTACAAAAATTTCATCATTCTTCAAAGTGGAAGAACGTTTTCCATTCCCCACACATGTAGACCCCTTTCATTTCATCATTTCATCTTTTCCTTTCAAAATTTTTACTCTGTAACTTTGGATCTGGTATTTCATGTTTTTCACAAACTAGAGTAAAAATTCATTTGAAAAATTCCTTGGATTAACAAATTGGACTTTCCTTTTGAAATCACTGTGTGTCCTTGGAAAGCAATTAGGGGTAGGATTTTTGTGAGTAGATTTTTCTATGGAAGGGGTAAACCTTTAATCTTTTGGATCCTGGGATATTGTTGGGAAAATGTTGATAATGTTAAAGTATTGGATTTCAATCATATAATCTATGCAATTATATGATTGAAGTCCCAATATACTCAACAGTTTGTTTCGGACTTACCGGTCTTTAACCCCTACTTGTTATATGTTGATTTAGCATTTTTCGTCCTTAAAAATGTGGATATCAGGTTTTTATGGATCCCTTCTTAATTTTGACATGGTATATTCCTAGCATTTGTAATAGTGTTATTAGTTTTTATAACTTGAAACCCCTTTTTAAATAAAAGGTTCTTTTAATGATATTATTAATGGTAGCATTATATTCCTATGTGTAGTCTTTATCATGCTCAGTTCTCATGAACTGACTCAAGTTAATACTTGTGTAGATGGCTTTGCCGGTAGAAAAAAGAGAGATAGAAAGGATTACTAGAAGTTGCTTTGGTTTTTCCTATAAAGTGCTATTGTATGAATGTTTAATGTGTAGTGGGACTTTGGAATGGAATTTTGGAGAAAATTTTAGAAGGAAAATGCCTTAGTATTTTTTTTTGTAATCGTGGAGTAGGTTTTCCATTATGGACTGAAGATAAAACTTATGAAACATTATGTGAATGAAATAAAATGATTATTGATTTGTTACGAGCATCTTATTGTATGACTACAATGTTGAAAGTTAGTTTATCCTTGATATGACCAACATTGTTTTACCTATTTAATCCTAAGTCAAACTAAAATAGACCTTTTATCCATCTTTGGATTGTGTGTCATATTTGATTGGAAATTATGTTTCTATGTCTAGTTATCAAAAGGATAATGGTAAGAAAACTGATTTTTAACCTTGAGTTAGCAAACCCTTCTTATTGTGGAAAAACGTAATATTAGGTATCACCGAGTGGATTTATAATCCATACAAAGGTTATACTGAAGAGAAAATATTATTATGTTGTTAACTTATAGATGAAGAAAAGAGTCTTAAAATGGAATTAAAGGAAATTGACTTCTTGTGTTAAAAAATGATGTACCTTATTTTCTCTTCATCTATACTAATAAATTAATCTTAGTGTCAATGGGATGTAAAATTATATTATAATGTAAACCAATGTTTAGTAATTTATGAGAGTACAAGGTTTTGTTAAACGAGGATAAATGATTAAGGAACCAATAAAGAAAACTTATCTGTTATGAAACCTAAATTGTAAATTCTTATGAATCTAATCAAGAGATGATTGGTTGATGCACCTACTTAAGCCTTATTGTTTTATAAGTTACAATAAACTTATGGTTAATGTATTGTGAGATCATGAAGATGAATTCATATTGACCTTCATACCCCTAACCCTTATGAAGGTGCATTACAACCATTTCTTGAGTTATTTAACTGTTATGATCCCTGCCCAAAGGAATTCCCTTTATTCCAAACCTAAATTGCCTTTAACCTTAGTTAGATATTACACTCGCCTCCTTGTGTAACGTAGGTATGAGATAAGATATTGTAGTTTGTGTGTGGGTAAATGGCCTTGTTTGTAATATTTTTCCTCTTAATAAATGAACAAATCTATCAAGTAAATATTGTAACTTCAATGAATCTTCTAAATGGGACTTACCGTAAGAATGCTTTAACATATTTGAGGAATCCTAACAAGAGGAAACATGATTTCTTTATACGTATAACATGAATCTTCTAGTACGTAAGTTAAGAATTAAAAGGTGTTTTAGAAAATAAGGAACCTTAAAAATACTTTCACCATGGGGTGCCCCTAACCGTAAGTTTGTTTTTGTCATTGGACTAGTATGTGATGTCATGTCGAAAAGATAAAATTGATTTATTCATGTTGGGTGTATATGTTTCCTTGTTGCCTATGTGCTCAACATTTTGTCAAGCTCATTGAGATTTAGTCGTATCCCTTTATGTTCATCTGTGTTTTCATGTAAACTCTAAGAAATAAAAAAATAGTTATCTATGTTTTTCAGTGTTGTATTTTTCTTTTTTTTAAGAGGGTGTTACACTTTCCCTTTCCTTGTACAACTTGTGCAAATGTCAATAAAGGAATAAAGTTTCTACTTTCTAAGATGTGTGAATGACTGCAAATTTGTATGCATGGTTTCCTCTCATCGTTGGCTTAATAAACATAGTTGTTATAAATACCTCATTTTTATTCCACTTAACCCTTTTATGCACTTTGTAAGTATAGTTATGTAAGACCTTTGTACCTTCGATAGAAGAATCTGAGAACTTGGTGTCTCGGGTTATCCATCTCACTATATAGATTCATTATGCTTCTCTCTATACTAAACGTTGAACTACTTTGTTTACTGGGTGTGAGCTCTTCAATCTACTCATGGCAGTAATTTTCCTTACCTAATTTCCCGCATTTCTCCTCATCGGAGTAATTTTCTCCCTTGTATGTTATACAAGCACTTTGCAATATGCTTAGTGGATTTTTCCTCTATGATCCACCAAAAATTTGGCCACCCACAATATTTAGATACAATTAGGTTTAGTTACATTAAATAATGGGAGTTGTACCATTCAATGCATAGGGGTGTATCCCATGACATACACACAACAAAGTTCAAGTTATTGCAAAGACCTAGCAACCAACTCGGACTCGAGGTTTGAGGTTTTTAGAGACCATGGTGCCCATACTATAGACCATCATGGCCACGGGTTCCTAATCCTACCCGAAGTACCCCAATCTAGCCATATTCACCCCTACTTGCAAAGTTTGGAGGTGTGTTGTGATACTACTTCCACTGTCCATCATCTAGTTCGAGTTCCAGATCACTATGATATAAGTTATTTTATATTTAGTACCTTTTCCCTTCTATTTCAATTATTTAATTTCATATAAAATATCAAATAAATCATTTGATCTTTATAATTCAATTTATATGAGTTATTTCATTATTGTCTTGTTTAGATTAACATATAGAATTTACATTTTAGTAAATTTTTGACATTTTTTTGTCTATTTTCATTTCTTTATGAGCTTCATTGTAATATCTTTCTTCTAACAGCCCTTGGAGCATTTTCCAACTAGTACTAATCAAAAATATAGATAATGTTTCATATTTCTTCTTTGCAGGAATGGTATGTTATGGGACAAGTTCTTATGGTCTGAACTATGTACTAAAGTTTCATTCTTATATTGAACATAACTACTTGACATATTGTAGATGAATATGTAAATTAATATTGGAAATAACATTAACACTACTAAAAAAAATTCAACTGAGATATTATTAAAATGAGCATCATTTCTATAGTTGATAAACTATTTTTATACAAAATTTTAGAAAAATGTGTGTGTAAATATTTTTAAAATCATGGTTGGATGTCTAAAAACAACCATTTTCAAATTAAACTATATAAGAAAAGATTGAAAATGGGTAGAAATTTAATTGTAGGTACATTGAGACCACTTGTGAAGGAAATATTCATATATGATATACTTTAGATGTTTACAATGTGTGATGAAAATGGGTGATTGATCCCAAGTTTCGTGACATGTGGGTTTTTGGATATGTTTTGATGAAAATACAACAATGGAAGTGGACTTCTTAGGGTAAACAATGGCCTTGCATATTATGATAAAAATCAATTTCAACACATACGAAGTGGAGTCAAATTTTTAATGAGTTGAGGAGCTTGGTAGTTATCTATTGTAGGAAGAGGTTTTTATCCCTAACTCAAGGTTCATACCAGTTAAAAGGAGTCTCAACATGTAGTTTATTGTCATTCTAGATTGCAAATAATTTTTTTTTCAGAAATTAATGTTCAAGTATGGACTTTTAAATTTTCCTAATCAACTCATGATAATTGGATTGTAGCTAAGGCCATAAAATGTTATCCCAGAAAACTTTGGATAACATCAAGCACTCTTTTTTTTAAAATATCAAGAACTCACAATCTATTTTTTTGATTAATAGAGAACATATGGGAACACATGACATAATTAAGAAAAGGTGATTTCTAACGAGGGAATGGAGATTTTTATTGCAACCACTCCATAGTTGTGAGAGAAAAAGGATTTGATAATTTTATTCATATGATTTAGTTAAGGATTTGCATCTTCAATAGGCTTAATTTTATCAATGCATTATTAAGTCATCAAGAGGAAAAAGAATTCTTTTGATGCCCAAAGCATCCTTAAAAATTGCACATGCGTTATGATTTGAGATCCATGAGGTTGATATTTTTCTTCAAATTGTGTCTTCTATATTCACAATGAGTATTCATTATATAGATATTACGTAAATGGAGATAATCCTAAGCCATGTGGGATTCAAATCAATTCACATTGCGAGTTGTAACACCCACTATTTCAGACACACAAGAAAACATATCAAAGTACAGGAAATAATTTTTTTAACTTGTTTAAAGTGCAGAGTGACACAACAGGTGATCACAATGGCTACAAATAACTCTTCAAACATCTTGACAAAATGATGACCACATAGAGAACATGGAAACCCCCAACACCCATAAATGACAGTTCACTTTTCTCTTTGACAAGGCACCACGAAATAGCTCAACCACAATATACAATCACTAGTTGATTACACTCCATGGTCTACAATTCTTTAAGATTATGCATTTACCAAAAAATATCTTTCAAGACCTCACTTTATAATCTAAAATATTCATGTTTGATTCGAGAAATCTTCTCACAAAGGTGAACTTATTACTTTGGTAATATTGACTAATTAGCCTGAGCACAAGTTTTCTAAATGAGGTTAAACTAAATACTGAAAAAACTAGCTAAATTTTTTAACCAAAAGGGACACCTTCCATCCCTCACGAGGTTGCATAAACATGCCCAAGCTATAAAAATGTGATCTGGAACTCCATTGCACAGGTGACAAGCATAAGCTCTAACTGAAGTGGAGCGTCATTAAGGTTCGGAACTACAACCTCCTTGAGAAAAGATCAATGATAACCATATTTAAGAGAAGATTACGAAGTACTAAGGTGAAGATTAGAGTGATAAGGTCAATTTATTTCATCATCATGATCTCTTTAGTTATTAACCGGTCTTTTAAAGAGACTTGAGAGTTTAAGTGGATTAGGGTAATAGCTTCATTTTAGCAACTCTTGATTTATTTTGACAAAGGATACACATGGGGTTCCCAAATTAGAAGCACAAGACTTAACGTGTTCTAAATCAAACTCCCCCTACTAAAAAAATCTAACTATATCCCTAAAATCCAACAATGAAATTACTTTTAGAAATAATTAACGTTTCACAACAAAGATGATAAGGTTTAATTCGTAGCTTAGGGTTAGTGAGGGTGGATTCTTTTACATTGGTATAAAACTTATTTCTAATTAAAAACTCTTAATTTTATCTAGAAAACACAACTTAATTATTATATTATATATTTACTCATCTAAGTATTCATTTTACTTTATTTTTTATTGACTTCAAAAAAAGGGATTCACAACCCACTAAAATATACATAGAATTGCACACAATGCTAAGACCATGGGGGTTATCAAACATTAAATTTTTATTACTCGAAAGAAAAAATACCATAGCTAATCAAGAGAAATAAAACGGTTATAACATTTCTAATCAACATGGCACACAAACCAAAGGTTTCAAAAGATTCAAAAGAAATTTGGTTGAGAACAAGAATGTAACAAAAATTTTCAAGCCATGCTACAACATTTTCATGACTAATAAATAATATTACCAAAAAAATACTCATAACAAGGTGATGATCGAGTTTTATTCCTCACAAATATAATTACAAGTTTTGCTACCAAAAATTATAAGACACTTTTATTTCACAAATACCGAAAATACAAGGCAAGAGGCCTTCAGAACTCCATTACAAGCACCATAGCATGATTTATAACACAATAGACATTCTTTCAAAGGGATTCATAAAGAACCTGATGAAACCTTTATCAATATTTCCATTTATCTACTCGTAAAAAACCATCTGCACAAGTATTAACTTGAGTCAGTTCGGGAGAACTAAGCATGGTAAGGCTACACATTGCCACAGTAAGCTAGCATTTTACAATAAAATTAAAGGAAAGTTCTATTTCAATAATGGTTCAAAGCACAAACCACAAATCACAAATTCTTCACATGAGATAAGAATTTTTTTAACCAACCAACAAGAAGGAATTCAAATATTCTAGTTAAGAACAAAGGTCAAGAGTATTGGGATTTCAATCATGTAATCCTATATATTACATGATTGAAATATAATACTCAGTCCATCCATCACTAAAATATTTGGGAAGCCCAAAACATAATAGATACAATCATAGATGCGAAACAGAAAAGTAAATCAGTCCTTGCAAGAGGAAAATTTCATTGGCCTAAAACCTAGAGCAACCAAACGAGTGTAATAAGGGTGATTCATAATGTGATCAAAGGAGTTAAAAACTAAAGTTCAACCCCCAATCTAATTTCTCTCATCAAAAAGAGACTCCACAAGGTAATGATAACAACAAAAGGATGGCTGAAAAAACCCGAGATGGGCATTACTCGACAACCAAGTTACTCGAAAAACAAAGTACAAGGAAGGAAAAGGCCTCCTATTTTCAAGTCCATTTAAGATGAGACTTAGCATTTAAACATCCTTTCAGGTTTCTTAACATTATGGGATTGTAATCCTCCATAAAACAATATATTTTTTCCATCTAGACAAGGAGTTTACCACCTCCTCCTTACAAGATCTTTTAAAAGTAATACTAGTTAACATAATCAAAACCACTCTTCAAATGCATTTAAGTGAGTCACAAAATCCATTATTCTAACAACAAACCCCATCATAATTGTCAACTTATCTAATTAATATAAAGGAAAAGTAACCCCAAATGTCATTAATAATTTTCTCGTAATAGTTTTTGACATAGGCCAACAATGTATTTATATAATAAATTCCATTCGAAAACTCATGACTATCCTCATGACGTATCACCAAAATTCATGAGTTAACAAGAGTCCTATTTCAATAATGACTACAGTCATCCCAAACACATTTCAAATTCTAAAACCAACACAGAGGTTTGGTCATAAACTTATGACCATTAATAATACGTTCACTAACGATTCACAAATTAACAATAGCCTCTCAAACAAGGAAAAATTTGACCAAGTTAAGATAGAGTAATCATAACAGGGTTAGGGTTATGAAGCTTCCCTTCCAAAGACATCACTTCACTCTAACCGAGGAGACCACTCAAAGTAGAGAAAACCCAAGTAAAATGACACCCTAATTCCAGAGTAAAAAAGCATCAACAATTCTATAACCATTTGTAGGGATTAAGGTAAATATCCTTTACCCTATAGTAAAATGTAAAACCGGTAATTATCTATAATTATCGTAACTACAAAAAACACTTCATATGATTTCCGAGGGATTAAGCACATCATAGACCAAATACAAGCTTAAATTTTATCTCTCTATTAGAGCCATTACAATAATTGTTATTGTTTATCACAAAACGTGACCGACGTGACAAAATATTAGTTCATTTCTGAATATTAAGGTAATTTATATTTATTCATCCATAATGAAACCTTATGCCCTAAAAGCTATCATACTAAAACATAAAATACAAAAGTGAGATCTAAATCCACTCGAAACCGTAAGATGATCTTTTTTTTCTTTTAACAGAACCATGTTTTCCTAGTTTTCAACTTCCATAAACACTAAAACACAGTGGAATACCCAAAACCGAACATAACCATTTTCATATTTTAATACCCATTAAAACCCAATACAATTTGTTTTAAAATTAAGGCTAAATAAAAAATCTATTTGTCTTTTAAAAGCTACAACACATACCAATAATTGTTATTCCCTAATAATATCAATAACTCAGGCTTCAGGTAACAATACAATATTCTTCATATCATGAATTTTTATTTTATTTATCAAAATCCACATTCAGATCACACAAAGTCAAAATAATAGACATATTTTCCATAACCCACGAAGTGCACATTCCAACACTATATGCATCTTCGCTAAATAAGCAATACCCAAAAAGAAGCACATAGTTCATAATAGAAAAATGTTAGTAGATTATTTTTACAATTATCAAATAGAGAAGCTATTAGGAGAGAGAGAGAGAGAGAGAGAGAGAACCAGTCATGTGAAACTAGTGATTCGAGAAGGAGATAAAGAGGGACAACCAATACACTTAAGGCAATAAAAAAACCACAAGATCCCATTTCTAAATGCCATTTCAGGAAGAGAACAATTCATTTCATGGGTTTGTTAAAATTATTAAAATATTGTAATGGTTAGGATTACCATGCCTGGTTTAGACACCTCCAACCTACAACCACATCGACCTGAACCCAGGAACAACCTAACAACCATACTCACCTAGCGGCCACGTTTGGCACATGCAGGGAGTTTTGTGGTAAGGAAAGGAGGTTAAAACCTATGAAAATAATTTTACTGGAAGTTTCAATGTTTACTTATTTTATTTTCCACAGACCCCTATCTATAATCCCCCCACCAAGGGAGTCACGTGGCTAGTCATTATAGATTTGGGCATTTTCAGCTAGTAACCAGAAGGTAAGGCAAGATTTTGATAAAACAACCAAAAGGGAAGAGGCATTTCCTTCCCACAACACATGGTAAAAAGCAAGCATTAAGGAAAGGAAGCAAGTGGCAAAGATCCCCACGCACCCATTTTACCAAAATCGACAAATTTCAACAAGGAATCCAAATCGGAGGGAAAGAGCACAAGTGTGCCCAATAAGAACATGATGGTTGGTGGTTGGGGAATAATTAAATACACCACTAACTTGTTTAAAATTTGGGCATATGTGGAGACCAACTTGCTGACAAGGGGGAGAAAGTGGCGGTTGAATAAATTAATTCAAACATCTACCAAGAAAAATCAACCTACCAAACAATAGCACCACCGAAAAAAACCTCACGTAATCAAATCAAGAATACATTAGTCTTAGAATGAGGATGCTAAAAAAAAATGCTACGGGGCACCCTCAACAATGAGCACGTAAAACGATGTCACTAAGAGGTACGCCAAAAGGAAAGGACTCTAAACTAACTTCAAAACAAGGTTGCAATTCCTTAAGGATCAAAAGGGAACTCAAAAAAATGTTCAATGCTTAGTAACAGGATCAATGAAGCAAGATTGGAGTAAACATCACATGGGGAATTACATTATCCTCCCCTTAATAAAGCATCATCCTCAATGTGACACAACATTGAAGGAATGAAAGGCATTAAGAATCAAGGAACACATAAAGGTGAAAGTTCACCTTATGGAAAAAAAATTTAGTTGTTAAAGCACAACCACAGGGTAGCCTTAGAACATTTTGGTAGAATTTTAACTTTCAAATTTCGTGAAGATTGGCAGTTTTCTCTTACTTCATTATTTAATTAGAATCTTTCCATTTACATTATTCTTAGCTTGGGTTCTTTTTAAAATCTCATTTTTGTAGAATTTTTTTTGTCTGTTCATTCTTATGGGTGCCCAAAATGAATTACAATCACAACACCCTTCTAGGGTCATATACAAAACACTATAGATTCACAAGATTACCAAGACATACTTCATGACAAGTACCATACCACAAGAGATTATTCAAATTATGGAAGGGAACATGCATGGTCCACATAACATAGTACTTGTCACACATCTATGACGAACGTATAGAATACTCGAACAAAAGTGTACTACGACAACAAGACATTTCCTCAATTCCATAGATGAATAGTTCACATAACTCAAAAAATAACTACATGTACATAGGGTCGACAAGGGTATCAATGCCATACCCACAAAATCACAAAACAAATCCAACTAACGTGAGTAACACATACATTATAACACCACAACCAAAACATCATAACAACTCTGTATACCTCCCGAAGCATCAATCACACACACACACACACACACACACACACACACACACACACACACACAATCACACATGCTTTTATGCCTCCCTCAAGTATTTTATGCCTCCCTCAATTCTCTTATGCCTCCCTCAAATATCTTATGTCTCCTTAAAGTCTCTTATGTCTCCCTCAAATCTCTTATGTCTCCCTCAAGTCTCGTATGTCTCCCTCACGTCTCTTATGCCTCCCTCAAATATCTTATGTCACCCTCAAGGATGTCGGTTTCCCTATGGCCCTAGGCATATAGAGTCTGGACACCCCTAACCCAAGTGACATAATAACTCGTGGTTCAACAACCCACTAATTATCTGTAACTCCTTGGGGTGTACCCTCATATAACAAAGTGATTCCATAGGTCAAACCATTCCATGGTACATCCCATGACCTTATTCCACACATTCTGACAATAGAACTAGAATAGCAATCCGATCCAAATGCCAAGTGGAAAAGTACAAGCCTTGGGAAAGGTAGTAAAATTTTAAAATTTAAAATAAGATTCAAATTAAAGAAAAACAAATAGCCAAATAGCCATAGTTAGTGTAAAAAAAAATTTGCATGTTAGTACCACAAATCAAGGAAATGCCCTATTGGTATCCAATTTTTTCTCCTTTTCAAGCCAAGCAGCAACCAAGATTCAACATCGATCTTATAGGTAGATAGATCATAAATATATTTCATTTTGTAGTCAGGGAGGATATTTAATTATCCCTTTGTTACTTGGATTTGTGGAGAGATGGATAACACCTTAAAAGGATGTGATCTTATCCTAACTATTTTAGGTTGTTCCTTTCAACCAAGGTAAGAGAACCTATTTTGTAACCTCTGTTATTTGAAGGAGATACAAATACCTTTCTTTTGCACAAATTTTATAAAGAAGACCTTGGGGAAAATATGATCAACACACCAAATCTGACTCTCACGAGTTGTCACTTCCAGATTATGGAGATATTTTCACAGCAAGGCAAAGGTTACTAAAGACATTTGGGATCCTCATCTGTTTTGCATACTTTAGAAAATGGATTTTGGTTTTGTATGGGTATATAGAGTAAGAAAAAGGGTAGTATGAGTTGTATTAGTTGTTTTAAATATATTTTTTGTGGGAGGGGAGACATGATGAACTTGACTCACCAGATCCTTGAGAGCTTATGCAAAATGGAAAGATTCAACCAACAAAATGCCACAAAAGTTAAAAATGTTTCTTCAACTAGAATATGTGCTTCAATGGAGGCCCATATTAGCACTCTTTCATACAACCTAAGGGATTATATCATGAAGGGTCGAATCAAAGAACCCAATAAAGCACCAAGATTCAAACCAAATCACACCTGAGGTAAACCCAGAGGCTTACAGATAATCTTTGTCAACAAAATGAAAGAAAAGTTATTTTAAACTATTTATCTCACTCCTAGATGAAGGATCTTCTAAGAAACAAAATTACATATGCCACTAAACTATAATGAGGATTGAGACCCATGTGATTGGACCAAATTTTTGTACAAGATTGTAACTGAAACAAGAAAACTACTCACATGAATTTAGAGACGAAATAAATACACTTTACTCAAGCTTAACACAACATAACTCAAAGTTTGATCAAATTTATCAGTGAGGGAAAGTTTCGAGAACAATCTCAAAGATTTTCAATGGTTGTACACTTGCAACCACCTTGACACGATTAAATTTGACACAAAGAGACATATACAAGCTTCTTAGATGGCTTCTCAAAAAGGGATGGGCTCTGTCAAGTTTTTTCGCTAGAAAAATCACTCCTAACCTCTCAAAAATCTCCCAACCATTTGCATGATGAATTCATGTCATTTATAGCATTTACAATAGACCCCCTTTTCCCCAAAAATCTAGACATTGAGTGTACCAATGCTCGCCATGATCAAGATCACGATTCTCTAAATCGGATCTGCAAAAAGTCATCAGTGCTTGAGGGAAAATCTCATCGAACAACTCCCACATTCAACTCCTCCTCTGGTAGATTACTCTTTCTTCAATTCACCAACCACTTTCGCCCCTAATCTGTCAAATTTTTTTCCTTGCATGCTTGGGAGAAGAAAAATAGAAAATCCGATCGAGCTCAATAGTCAGACCATTTTAATGGCAAAAGACGTCTCCATATCTCTCCCACCAAACTCTAGATATCAAAATTAACTCACCTCTTTGTTTGGCATATAGAAAATAACAAGAAATCATGAAGACTCACACTTCTAGGAGCTTTACAAAAAATGGGGGGAAAATCAGATTTAGACTCTAGTTTCTGTTGATCTTTACTTTGAATTTGGGTTGTCCACGTGGAAGATTCAAAAATGGCCTCTAGGGCTTCCTTTTGACTTTTAACGACCCTGTGAAAAAAGGGAAAAATTTCACATTTTTCTCCACACCTCCACTTCTGAAAAATGGGCCTGATATGTGTCCTAAGGTGGGTCCCAAAGGAAACATGGAAAAATTCTATCATTTGACAATGGCGCACCTTGAGACGGTCCCTAAAATTTGAAACCTTGAATGAGCGTGGGCTTGCCACATGTCCCGCCTCGAAAAATAATTTTGAACGCGGTTGAAGCTCAATGGAATGTGCCATGTATCAAGATCCAAGGTAGTCTCCTTTGGTCGTTGAAAAGTCCAAGAAAAATGCAAAGTGAGTAGAGGCCTCCAAGTGTCCTCCTGGCGCTTCTTCTAAATGGAACCTAACGGTTAGTCCCCAAATAGGCATGGTTCCTCCACGTGTCCCAGACCTCCCAATTTTTTTTTGAAAAAAGACTAATTATTGGAAAACCCAGCAGAAGCCTCCATGTGTCTCTATCCCACCAATCCTCCACGTGTCCTCCCGGTGCTATTCCAGAGCCAAACCAAAAAGTAAATCTTCAAACGAGCATCGTTCATCCACGCGTACATATTTTAAAGTTGAGGCTTTTCATAAAAACTTTTAAGTATTCATCTAAGCCACATCCAACAAAAGGATGCCACCTTTCCCTTCTAATGCAAGGATGCAATTTTGATTGGGAGAAACGACCGTCAAATCGTAAAATACAGAAAAATGACCATTTGAGCCTGAAAATGAAATTTTCTCGAAGGACAAAGAGTTTAGAAATGTTACAAGGCTCAAACATGATCCTGAGGGACACATCAATTCATTTTTCTTCGAGTATCTAGGGTAAAAATGGCAAGGACAGTAGATATTGACTGTGGAAAATGGAGAAAATGGGAAAACGTGAGTTCTGAAAGAACAGAGAATGGGAGACTCAAAATACATACCCTTTCCAAAGGAACATCGAAATGAGGAGACAAATACAAACCCAAACATGATCTTTGACCCAGGAGCATATTAGAAATGGAAGCAAGGGCTGACCAAGCATAACTCGGGGAAATAGAAAATGATAGAGACCGTAAATCAATAAAATTTCAAAGGCACAAATGGGGCGAGATTATTTTGAGTACCAACATTGGCTCGACTCGGGTATGGGCACTCCCTGCGAGTGCCACAAGGACAAAAGTAGACCAAGTGCCAAAATATCCATTGTGCAATAGAGTCAGCTTGCAAAGAAAAGGAACAAAGCCATCTCCAAAAATAGATAGAGAATCTAGCAAAAATAAGTCACCAAGGACCAGAACGAGCAAAAACACAAAAAAAAGATGCAAACAACAAACTATACAACGTACAAGAAGATTTCTTGCGGGAAGATTGGATTTCAAGTTCTGGACACCCAAAAGGTTCCAGTGCATATTGTTCACAGAAAGTATTATTCAGAGCTTTCTGGTGTTTGAACGCTTGTTTGCGTTCCCATTTTTCTTTACACATCTTAGCATTGCATTGATCTATAATTTGATTTATATGCCCAAAACTAAGTTCAGAAGTTTTCATACCGTGCATAGCCTTTCTATATTGAGTAGCAAAGAAAGGTGGAAATGACTCTATGTACCTGAGACGCATTGTCTCATCATTGATGTTGCCGGAGCTGTAGTAGAGCTTCTGCATGAAGCATTGATATTCTTTAATCCGAGTCATATCACATAAGCGGGCACGGAGGAACATTGCTGTGTTCATCATCTTGTCATCGTCAATATTGCCGATGAACTCTCTGATCAGGGCTGCTGTGAGGCCTGTGAATCCTGTTTCTAGAATTGCTGCCTTATTGGGAAGAAGATCCCACCATTCTTTTAAAATGCCAACAAAACCATTTACTATGGTGGCTGCTATGTTCTTAGGAGTTCTGCCATAAGTTTCTTGTTGGGTGTTACCCCATCCTATCATAGCATGAATGAGTTCTTTAACTTCTGCAACTGATTTGCACTCAATTCTGTAGAAGTTAGGCTGCAAAGTTTGGATTCTAGTGGCTGCTTGAAAGCCTGGAGCACTTGTTTCTCCCATGTGCTCATCAAAGACGGGAGGTTGAAACTCTGGATCCTCTATATGGGATTCAGTTCCTTCTATACTTAACATATTAACCTCTTTATCCTTGAAAAATAGAGGTTTGTACTCTTCAAGTACTTCTTTATAAGACTTTTTAGGAGTAGGATTGGCTAGTTGTTGAACTTCAGACCAAGATACAGCCTTAGTCCAATCTCCTTCTTTTCTGGGAGTCAATTTTGACTCAGTTCTTGAATCCTCGGGAGGATTCTGGGAAGCTCAGATGACAGACACTTTTGGATCTCATCAATCGGGAATGAGTTTTCTCATTCTCATCTTGCAAGTGTGAGATACCTGATTCAATAATCTCATTTGTCTGTGTAGATCTAGAGATGATAGTACTTTTAAGACTAGTAGTATGGTCTACCAATGGTTGAACAAAATCTGTTACTCTTTGAGATATTACTTCTGGCAAGTTAGCAGAAACATTTTGAACAAGAGTTTCTACATGTTTAACAGATTTTTCTATACTATCAACTTTATTATTTAACAACTGCAGTGCTCCTGCAGTATCTCCCTTCTTCCTTAACTCTATAGCTTTTAGAGTTCTTTCCAGATTAGAGAGCTTTTCAGAATATGTACTTACTTCTTCATGAACAGATAGTAGGGCCTTATTGGTCCAATTCAACATCTTAGAGCTTTCAGAGGGCTCTATCTCTTTGTTCACTGCTCTTTGATCACATTTGGTTCTCATCCTGGAGAGATCGGTTCATGCCTTTGATCAGAGAGGGAAAGTAGTTCTTGTGCTTGTAGAAGCCATATTGATTGTAGGCCCGTTGACAGGGGCATATTTCTGACTTACTAACTTCTCACAATCTGAACACCATAGGAAGTCAGTAGATGGATCATGAGTCAAAGACTTATGGCTACACAAGAATAACTTTTCTTCTTCTTTCTTTTCACTCTGTGGATTTGATGTTTCGCCTACAAAGGAAATAAGAAATGCTTCACATTCCTACCATTAATAGGTAGTTCGAGCAATTCACCATCCAAATCCTTCAAGAAGAAGGTGTGTTCACCAATTCTAATGTCAATGGAGTAAGGGCCCATCCATAATGAGTCAAATTTTCCATGCTTGCCCTTATCTTCATGTCTGCTATCCCATAGTAGCACAAGATCTCCAATATTGAAGGCTCTGGGAGTGACCTTCTTGTCAAACAGTTTCTTCAGTTTTTCTCTGAACTTTATATGCCTCTGGTGGGATGCCCTTCTCTCCTCATCAAGCTCAACAATTTGGTTAATATGAGCATCATAAGGACTTACCTCTTGATCTTCTAGTTGTTGAATAAATTGATATGAGGATAATTGCATATGTAGGGGCAGTAGGGTCTGAGTTCCATATACCAACTCAAATGGACTCTTTCCAGTGGCTCTTTTAATAGTGATCCTATTAGCCCTGACAACAAACTTCGGTTGTTCACCCCATTTTCTCTTGTTCAATTCCAAGGTTCTTCTAATAATATTTAGCAAGTTCTAATTATTGAACTCAGCTTGTCCATTTCCTTAGGGATTATAATTAGAGGCATATGTCAAATTGATCACATATTCTTTGCACATTGCCACTAGAGGTGTAGCTCTGAAACTCATGGAATTATCAACTATGATTTTGACTGGTACTCCAAACCTGCAAAGAATATGGTTTAGCACAAAGTCCATGACAATTTGGTGTGTATCCTTCTTGGTGGGGATTACTTCCACCCATATGGTAAAGTAGTCAATGGCTACAAGAATCCACTTATGGCCAGCACTTGAAGGGTCTGAAATCTCACCAATGAAGTCCATTCCCCATTGCTTAAATGGGGCTTCAATTGATACAGGCTGCAAAGGCAGGGAGCCTAAGGCTTTGAGTCTTCCAGAGAAATGCTGGCAACTCTCACAACTTCTGACCAACATGGTTGCATCCTTGAAAATATTTGGCCACCAATAACCAGCCCTTAGAATCTTATGTGTTGTGACTCTTGCAATAAAGTTCCCCCCACAAACTCCTCCATGGAGACCAAAATTATTTTGGGGGCTTCATCTTCAGTGATGCATCTTAAGAGGACTCCCTCTGGGTTCTTCCATGCCAATTCAAAATCAGTAATGACATATTTCTGGGAAGTTGACTTAAGATCTCTTTTCTGGTTCATACTTAAATGCTCAAGGCTAGTTTAAATGTCTGAGATAGAACATCACATCCTTGTACCATTCAAAATTCATCAATTTTTCAAAAACACCTGCCCTTTCTTCCTCAACCTCATTTACCTCAATGGTCTAAAAGTTACTCTCAGCCATAAGCTTAGCCAAGCCCAAACCTCTCACCAAATTTGTGGTTTGGATGTCCATATCATACTCTTGCAACTTGTTCACCCATCTACATCTTTTACTTGAGACTTCCATCTCTAACAAGATGTCCTTTACCATGGTATGTGGAACATAAGAAAAAACTTTTGAACTTAGAATATAAGGCCTGAAAACCTTTGTTTCTTTGACCAAGGAAAATGCGTGCTTTTCCATAATGGTGTATTTTAATTCTACCCTTGCAATGCCTTACTAAAGAAAGCAATTGGCCTTTCATCCCCTTCATCATCCTTCTGCAGCATGATAGAAGCAATAGTGTTTTCTGAAGCAAAGGAAAACAGTTGGAAAGGATTTTTGTAGTCTGGGGCTGCTAAAACAGGGCATGCTTTAGTTCCTCTTTGATTCCATTGAAATCTTGGATGACAACCTCCTCCCATTTGATGACCTGGTCCTTCTTTAGCATCGAAGTGATTGGGATGGTCAACTCAATAAAGTTTGATATAAATCTTCTAATGAAGTTTATCTGCCCAAAGAAGGACTTAATTCCTTTCTTGGTTCTTGGATTTGGGACTTTTTTGATGGCCTCCACTCTTTCTGGATCAATCATCACTCCTTCTTGTGACACAATGTGACCAAGCAATTTTTCCTTTTGCACTCCAAAATGGCATTTCTTTGGATTGAGTGAGATGCCATATTCCCTACATCTGATTAGCATCTTCTCTAAGTGTAGCAAATGGTCACCTCTCTTTCTTGAAAACATTGTTACATCATCTTGGTAAACAACAATAAACTCATTGATGTAACCAAAAAAAGAAACATCCATTGCTCTTTGAAAATTGGCTCCAACATTCATTAGACCAAAGGGCATCCTGACATACACATATGTTCCCCATGGAGTAGTGAAGGTTGTCTTGATCCTTTCTGATTCTTTTACCACAACCTGGTTATAACCAGAGAAGCCATCTAAGGTAGAGAGAAACTCATAACTAGTCACTAACTGCAACATGTGTTCCATGTTTGGTAAAGGATAATTTTCCTTCATTGAAGCTTTGTTCAAATTCCTGAAGTCTACACACAGCCTGATGTCACCATTCTTCTTTCTTACTAGTACTAGGTTTTGCAACCCAAGAAGAATACCTCATGGGCTCGATAATCCCTCCATCTCTTAGTTTCTTCAGTTCTTCTTACATCTTGAGAGATAAGAGTGGATTAATTGGCCTCTGTTTCTTCTTGAATGGTTTTGCATTGGTCCCCAAGGGAATCTCATGTTGAAACAGGTCTTCTCTGTATGCTTTGAGCTCAGAATAGGTCCAAGCCATGCAATCTTGGTATTTCTTCAACAATTGAATGTATGATGGCTTTTCCTCCTTGCTGATATTTCTGCCTAACCAAATTTTCCTTGGCTTCCCTTTTGTACCAAGGTCATGCTCCTCAATATCCCTTGAGGCTGTCATGCATCTATTAATAATGCGATCAACATTATCAAAATTGGACTCAAGAGTAACCATCCCTCTAGGAATGGTATTGGTCTTTAGGTGGATGATGCCCTTGCCAAACAAGGTTTCCTTTCCCTCTGTTATACATACCATTGGCTCCAAATCAATGCACTAATCAGAAAACTCCCCCTTGTTTTGCAGGAATCTTCTTATCTGAGTATCATCATCAAAAACTTGCTAGTGTTTAATATTTTCAGGGAAAAAGGGTATTTTCAATACCTCAACATCATATTCACAATATGGGGACATTGTACAATTGTCAAACCGAGACCCCAACACTGCAAGCTTGTCTATCAAGTCATTGAATTTCCTATCATGATGCACTATGTTGAATGAATCAAACATGTCAATGAAGTCCCAAACTGCATGCTTGTACTATCTCATTCACTAATTTTTTGTGGCATATAATTTTCTGACTTGCTTGACAACTAACTATGCATCTCCTTTGACAATAATGTCTCTGACGCCATACTTCCAAGAAATTCTTAAACCTAACAACAATGCCTCATACTTAGCAATGTTATTAGTACACTCAAAGTTAAGCTTAAAGGAAAAAACAAACCGTTCCTTTCTTGGAGAAATCAAGACAACACCGACACCATTTCCAAATTTGGAGCAAGCTCCATCAAACAATAGGGTCCAAGGGAGCCTGCCTACTCAAGACACTTACACTCCTCAATCTTGTGCTCCTTTCCCTTAGAAAATCCCACAAATTTGTTAGCATCAACATTTGTGTACAATACTTCATAGGACACATTGTTGGGATCCTTAATAAGGTGTAACATTTTCTTCTCCCCATACAACCTGACAAGGCTTCCCTCAACTGGGATGGTGGCATAAGACATGTCCATTTGGACACTCCCACCAACACTTGCAGCCCATTTTATTGATAGCAACATACCCCACTTGGCTGGGCAATCAACTATGACAACATCAAGTTTTAAATTTTTACCTAGATAGGTTGCAAGCTGCACAACCAAAACCTTCACACATCCCACTACTGGCACCTCCCTGGAGTCCATGGTAGTGCACTTTCCATATTCTATTGTTACCTTAATATTTATCTCATTCATGACTTCCACAGGCATGATATTGCATGATTCCCCTGAGTCAAACATACAGTTATGGAGCAGCCTATCCTTGATGATCAGAGTGGTGAAGAATGGATCCACATTCAGCTGAGAGTCTACCAAGGATGTCCCCAGATAAACCTCAGGTGGTTCAGCTAGCTCTTCTGATGCTGGTGGTGTCTCAGATTCTTCAATGACTAGAGGATTCTCCATAATGTTCACATTTCTTCCTAGGGAAATCTTTTCTTCATTCAACCCCAAGTATTCAAATGCTCTCCTTTTGTGCTCAGGAATCCTAAGAAACTCAACAATTGGAATAGAGAATTTGATTTGACTTAAAACTTGGGCAATGTCATATGGGACATTCTTGGGCAACGCAACATTGGAAGAAAGGCTAATACACTCATTAGGTGGCACAAGATTTTTGATAGCTTGAGCATGAGGAGGGGTATGATTTTTGCTAGGAAATGCAGGGCCTTTGGTAGGTGCATCTTTCTTAGGAGCCTCTTTAGGAATGTTTGAAAGTAAGGGGATTTTGGCTTGGCTTGAGGCCCTACACCTTTGACAACCCTACTTCTTGTGTTATGCTCCTTTTCTTGAGCAACAACAAAATTCATCAACAACTACCTATCTTCCTCAGATGGGATTCCTCCATCATACTTTTTTATCATTAAAGCCCTTAGATATTCAAATTCATTATTGGGAAATTCAAAATCTTGTACAGTATCTACTTCTAAAGCATGAGAGAGAGGAAGAATATGTACCCTATGAATGTAGTCCCAAAAAGTGGCAAGTAGTTCTAGCACTTATCACCTTAGTTGAGGTTGCCCCTTGTTGTGAGCTAGTGGAGCAACCCATCATGCAAACATCATCATCATTGTTATCATCATCTTGTTCTTCTTCTTGTTGATCTTCTTCACAAGGAGCATGGGGTATGAAACATCTGTCACACCAATCACTAACCTCTGTTTCTTCCACAATACAGCAACTCTAGCAACCAAAGGATCAGGCACCATTCTATTCTCCCTGCCCTGGGGTTTCCTATTTCCAAATCCAACAGGTCCTTTTCCTCTGTCATTAGATCTCGATGATTTGTAAATCTATCTTGGACTTGTTTCTTGTGTTGTCCTTGTGAACTCTTCCCAAATCCTTTCTCAGCTTGGGCTAGTTTATAGGAGATCTCCTTGACAACCCCTGCCAAAGTTTTCACAACCTCTTCCAAATCAGTAGCCTTACTAGCCTGAGGTTTCTCTTGGTTAATCAACTTCACACCATCCCTCTTTAGAGGTTTTCCAATTGCCTTGATGTTGTTCTCTATTTGCAGAGCCATGGTGAAGGCATGCCTCAAATTTGTAGGGTTCTTATCTCTTAAGTAATATGCAACCTTTTTATCAAATGCATCAATGTATTTGATCAAACATGACTCATCACATGGCCTTATCCTAAGAGGCAATCTTCTCAATGTCTTATTGAACCTTGTGTTGAAATCATGTACTGACTCATTGGGATTCTTCTTGATGTTTTCAAACTTTGATAGAAGAAACCTAGGGTCAGTCGTGTCACCATATTGTAATCTGAATGCATTTCTCATTTCAGCCCAAGAATCAATAGATTTATCTAGCAATGCTTTATACTAGTCCCTTGCATCCTCTTCTAAAGTGTGAACAAACAATTTTATGTACACATCTTCATGTTCAATCTCAAAGTCTTCCATCATATTGAGAAAAAGCTTTAGATGTTGATCACCGAGTTATAGCATTGTTTCCTTGGAACTTTGGTAATTTTTCCTTACATCTTGAGGTACTGCATTTGGATAACCAACCATTCCCACAAAATTTATAGGTCCAAAGGTGTTTACAACAAATGGAGGTCTGGGTGGGGGCTGAGCCATATTGATTTGAGGAGGTGATCTTGGAGAGGTGACAAATTGATAAGGGGTAGAGGGTCCTTGGAACACAGGAGTATAATTTTGAAAATGGAGATCCCCCAAAGGCCTTGTCCCTTAGAAATCCCTATCGACCTCAGAAAATATAGGTAAAGAATGTGAAGCAAATTTTCAAAATCAAATGAGGGCCCCTCTCCAATTGGAGAATTCAATTCCAAAAAGAGGCTACCTAATTCAGAGTCACTTGAATGGAAGTCTTCAATGATAGGCCGATCACTTTCATCAATGGAGATCCCCCTTCTTGTCTGCTAATCTCCCACAACTCTTCAGGCTTTTCTTCCTTCTGATCTTGCATTTCCTAGCTCTGGAAATAGTGTCCTAGCAAGATCCCTAGTGAAGAAAGATCTTCTTCCTTCCATCTTTGCAAATATTAGTAACAAATCTAACTTTGACAGAGTTTTAAGACACTGGTACTCATTAAAAATCAAATCAATAGGGAGTCGCCACTAAGGATTTCCACCTTAGTTGTGTAAATGCACTAAATATGATCTGTCACATGTCTGTCAATGCTAGAAACTAGAAATGGAAAGATTCTAGCTTTTCTTTACCAAGATTTATCAAATGAAAGCTATTGCACTAGGTGTGAACACTGAAAGAATTACACATAGTAGTTAGAGCATACAAGAAAGGTTTTACCTGGGCTTGAATGTAAACTATATTCCCTGGCAATGACACCACTGATGTTGGTGTTTTTTATGGGTCAAATAGATATGAACTGGTAGTGGATCAGAAAATTAGTCTCAACGATGCAAATTAGTTCCCAACAATTCAAAACAATCCCGACAATGGTGCCACTGATGTTGGTATCCAATTTTTTCTCCTTTTCAAGCCAAGTAGCATCACAGATTCAACAGGGAGTTTAGAGGTAGATAGATCATAAATATATGTCATTTGTAGCTAGGAAGGAGATCTAACTTTCCCTTTGTTACTTGGATTTGTGGAGAGATGGATAGCACCTTAAAAGGATGTGATCTTATCCTAACTATTTTAGGTTGTGCCTTTCAACCAAGGTAAGAGAACCTATTTTTTAACCTATGTTATTTGAAGGAGATACAGATACCTTTATTTCACACAAATTTAATAGAGAAGACCTTGGGGAAAATATGATCAACACACCAAATCTGAATCTCATGAGTTGTCACTTCTAGATTATGGAGATATTTTCACATCAAGGCAAAGGTTACTAAAGACATTTGGGATCCTGATCTGTTCTGCATACTTTAGCAAATGGGTTTTGGTCTTATATAGGTATACAGAACAAGAACAGGGGTAGTATGGGTTGGATTAGTTGTTTTTAAATATATTTTTTGTGGGAGGGGAGACATGATGAACTTGACTCACCAAATCCTTGAGAGCTTATGCAAAATAGAAAGATTCAACCAACAAAATACCACAAAATTTAAAAATGTTTCTTCAACTAGAATATGTGCTTCAATGGAGGCCTAGATTAACACTCTTTCATACAACCTATGGGATTATATCACGAAGGCTCGAGTCAGAGAACCCAATAAAGCACCAAGATTCAAACCAAATCATGCCTAAGGTACACCCAGAGGCTTACAGATAATCTATGTCAACAAAATGAAAGAAAAGTGATTTTAAACCATTTATCTCACTCCCAAATGAAGGCTCTTCTGAGAAACGAAATTTCAAATGACACTAAACTATCATGAGGATTGAGACCCATGTGATTGGACCAAATTTTGGTACAAGATTGCAACAGAAACAAGAAAAACTACTCATATGCATTTAGAGATGAAATAAATACACTTTACTCAAGATTAACACAACATAACTCAAAGATTTATCAAATTTATCAGCAAGAAGAGAAAGTTTCCAGAACAATCTCAAAGATTTTCAATGGTTGTACACTTGCAACCACCTTGACACAATTAAATTTGAAAAAAAGAGAGATATACAGGCTTCTCATATGACTTCTCGAAAAGGGATGGGCTTTGTCAAGCTTTTTCTATTAGAAAAATCAGTCCTGACCTCTCCAAAATCTACCAACCATTTGCATGATGAATTCATGCCATTTATAGCATTTACAACAGACCCCCTTTTCCCCAAAAATCTAGACATTGAGTGTACCAATGCTCACCATGATCATGATCACGAATCCCGAATCAGATCTGTAAAAATTCATCAGGTGCTCGAGGGAAAATCTCATCGAACATCTCCCGCATTCAACTCCTCCTCTGGTAGATTACTCTTTCTTCAATTCGCTAACCACTTTCACCCCTAATCTATCAAATTTGGTTCCTTGCATGCTTGGGAGAAGAAAAATGGAAAATCAGATCAAGCTCGATAGTCAGACAATTTTAATGGCAAAAGACGTCTCTAGATCTCTCCCACCAAACTCTAGATATCAAAATTAACTCACCTCTCTGTTTGGTGTGTAGAAAATAACAAGAAATCATGAAGACTCGCACTTCCAGGAGCTTTAGAGTAAAAATGGGGGAAAATCAAATTTAAACTCTCGGCTACCGTTGATCTTTACTTTGAATTTGGGCCATCCACGTGGAAGATTCAAAATCGGGCTCGTGGGCTACCTTTTGAATTTTTACGACCCTGTGAAAAAATGGGAAATATTTCACATTTTGCTCCGCACCTCCACTTCTGAAAAATTGGCCTGATACGTGTCCTAAGGTGGGTCCCAAAGAAAATGCAGAAAAATTCTGTCATTTGACCCTCTTTTGGAAAAAGGAAAATTTTCCAAGTTTTCCCCGCAGCTCCGCCCTTCCACTTCAAGTTTCTAATGTGGGTCCCCTTGGGTCCTTCTATGCCCTTAACTCCTTTTCCCTCAAAGGGAAAATTTCTCACTTTTCCTCCGAAAGCCCACACCTCCGCCGTGGCTGGAGCAAGCTTTGACCTTTTCCATCAGGCCCGCAGGTTATTTTTATAATTTTAGTCATTTGTATGCAAGAGGAAAAATTTCCAAGTTTCCCCCGATGGTCCGCCTTCCCGCCCCTTTGACCAGAAACAAACTTTGACTTTTTCTTTTATTGGGCTTGTGGGCCATTTTTAATATTTTAACCCTTTTGAGACAAAGAGGAAAAAAATTTTAAGTTGCCCCGATGGTCGCTTCCCCAACCCTTATGACTTTTCAAATTGCCATGTGTCACAATGGTGCACCTTGAGACGGTCCCTAAAATTTGAAACCTTGATGAGTGCGAGCTCACCACGTGTCCTGCCTGGCAAAAATTGTTTGAAGGCTTGAAGCTTAGCGGAAGGTGCCATGTGTCAAGATCTGTGGTAGTCTCCTTTGGCCGTTGAAAATTCCAAGCAAAATGCAAAGTGAGTGGAGGCCTCCAAGTGTCCTCCTGGAGCTTCTTCTAAATGGAACCTAAGGGCTAGTCCCCAAATGGGCACGGTTCCCACAAGTGTCCCAGACCTCCCAAAAAACTTTTTGAAAAAATACTAATTATTGGATTACCCTATGGAAGCGTCCACGTGTCTCTGTCCCACCAATCCTCCATGTGTCCTCCCCGAGACTATTCTAGAGCCAAACCAAAAAGTAAATCTTCAAATGAGCATCATTCCTCCACGCGTACATATTTTAAAGTTGAGGCTTTTCATAGAAATTTTGAAGTATTCAGCCAAGCCGCATCCAACCAAAGGATGCCACATTTCCCTTGTGATGCAAGGATGTAAATTTGACTAGGAGAAATGCCCGTCAAACCGTAAAATACAGAAAAATGACCATTTGAGCCTGAAAATGAAATTTTCTCGAAGGATAGAGAGTTTAGAAATGTTACAAGGCTCAAACATGATCCTTAGGGACACATCAATTCATTTTTCTTTGAGTATCTAGGGAAAAACGGAAAGGATAGTAGATCTTGACTATGGAAAATGGAGAAAACAAGAAAACGTGAGTTCTGAAAGAATAGAGAATGGGAGACTCAAAATACAGACCCTTTCCAAAGGAACAAAGAAACGAGGAGACAAATATAAACCCATACATGATCTTCGACCCAGGAGCATATTAGAAATGGCAACAAGGACTGACCAAGCACAACTCGAGGAAATATAAAATGATAGAGGTCAGTAAATCAATAAACTTTCAAAGGCACAAATGGAGTGAGATTATTTCGAGTACCAACATGCCCAAAATATAAAACATGGCAATCAAGAAAACTACTGGTCCTTATAAAAAAATTCAATTTACGAATAAAATACACATATAAGAATAGCACATTACGATGATTATGTACCTTATGATGATTATGTAGCAATTGAGGATGAAACTTTTCAAAGTTCCATTGAGAAAAGGATAATGTACCTAGCCAGGCTAGAAGAAGAATGGAGCAAGGTGGTGGATCGCATTGCAGATCATCAAAGCAAAGTCAAAAATATATTTGACAAAAAATCAAAGGAACATGATTTCCAAATTGGAGATCTAGTACTTCTCTGGGATAAGAGAAGGGAACAGAAAGGGATGCATAGCAAGTTTGATTCTTTATGTAAAGGTCCTTTCAAAATTCATCATCTGAATAGTGAAAATAGTTTCTATCTATCATACCTTGATGGAGAGTTACTCCCTCTACCTTTCAGTGGTCAACATCTAAAGTTGTTCCATCAATAACACAAGATGCTCTCTTGCACTGTATTATAATTTATTTTCCGTTATGTGTTTGCTTTGTTTCTTTGTTTCTTTAGTTTTTCTTCTTCCAAATCTATAGCCCACTAGATAGAGCCTTTTAATTCTGAGTTCTCTTCCTTTGATGTCTCAAATAAAGTCACCAAATGGAGCTTTGTTATCTCAATTTAGTGATTCCAACTAAAAATAAGATAACCATAGAAATTTTTGGACATATCTCTTAAAATTCCCCTTTGAAGGAGATTTTCAGGTTTTCAGGTTTTCATTGCATGAAAGCATGTTTCTTTCATGTTACATGTCTAATGTTCCCCAAAACTAGAAACCCAATTGTCTTAGCAGTGTATCAGGTCTTGAACTCCCAAGCATCGAAACATGCTTTATCTAATGCATGTTTCATGTCATTTGATTCCCGAAACCCAAAACCCAAATGAAGCCTTTGTGTCAGGATTTTGGGACTTAGAAGCATCTCAACATCTCATGTGTCATGCTTCATGTTTTCAAAACCTAAAACCCAAACTAAACCAAATCCTTTGTATCAGGTTTTTGGATGCTCCAAGCATGAACACGTGTCATTAATGTCCAGTTGTCTGGTAGTTGGAACACACATCAAGTGATGTGTAATTAATGTTAGGGTTTTATAAATAGGTGGTTTTCCATGTCATTTGTTACCTGGTACATTTTTGATGTGTTGGATTTCTGTGCATGCTTCTTCCACCTTCTAGACTGATTGAGCTTCCCAGTCAATTTCACCATCCATTCTTGATCATTTTTGATCTAGTTGAAGGTATTCTTCTCTTCTTTATATTTTGGAGCTTTTGGGGTTATTTATGAGGTATTTTGTTTGGGGTTTTCATTTCTTTTTCTTCTTCTTTATTGTTTTAGGGTTTTAGGTTGTTTTTCTTGTTTCTTGTCTTTTTCATGAGGGATCTCATTTGGAATTTCCCCCTTAGGTTATTTACTTGTTGTAAGTTGTGGATTTCAAGGTTCTAAAATTCCTAAGTGATCATGAGATGGGGATTTTTCATGTTCTGACAGGTCAGAAACCCGATATATTGATTTTGGGTTTTGTAGGGTGCTCGACATCATCCAGTTTCTACCTTGTTTTGGGTTTTGCTAGTTTCTCGACATCTCACTTTCTCCACCTCGTGTTGGGTCTTTTCAGGTGCTCGACATCCTCCAAGTTCCATAGTGTGTTGGGTATTTCTACCTACTCAACATCATCTCACTTCCACCTTGTGTTAGGTTTTCGTCGATGTGCCGCATGCCCTAACTTTCGACATACACCCGCCAGTGTTTGGGTTTCTCAAGGTGTTAAAAATCCTCCAAAATCTGCTAGTGTTTCGAGTTTCCATTGGTGTTTGAAATGGTCTGACATACAATCTAATTTTTGAAGGTGTTTTGTAAGTTTCAAAACCCAAACGGTGTGGTGGGTCTATGCACTTGTCCAACAAGCTTTCACACCCGACTGCTCTTCCAGAAGTCATCAAGGAATTTTCAAGACTCCTCATGTCAGACCTTGGCCCATCTAAGGATAAGTCAGATAAGTCAAGGAAAAATGAAGTATAAGTACCATAAGATGGAATCTTCTTCTTATGTAAGCTGCAATTATGACATCCGGACATGGAGCTTGGTAATATAGATATGGAAGACTTTTGGAAAATAATTGAGGATTCTTCTAGGAATTCATGGATGAATTCAATATATGGCAGCAACCTCCCTCTCACAACAGGATTTCCAATATCAGCTCAATTCCCTGAATTCATCTTGGCTTGCACTTCCCACTATGACTCAGCCTCCCGCTCAGTAAGAAATCAAGTAGGGGAGTCTATAGTGAAATTGGATAGAGATTACTTTGATTAACTCCTAAAGTTTCCCAACTTTATGGAATATGTTGATTTAGAATTTAAATCAGCACAAAAGGCCTGAGACAAAGATCAGGAAGATTGCATCAAGCACGTAAATAAGAAGTTCTTGATCAAGGCTAAGCCTTGATTGTTTCTAGGTTTCCTAATTTGGTCCCTAGAAGTGATTTTATTCTTGAAGTCAACAATATCATCACCCTGCTGAGCTGGTTATTTGGACTCCTAGATTCAAAAGAATTCCAAGGGTGGATGTACCAGTTCATGGTCATCATAAAGAAAAATGACCAAGGGATTGATTGGGTAGCCTAATAAGTAATGAGATAGACTCCAAATTAAAACGGTCTTGTCTACCAAAAAATTTATATGATGTCGTACGTCACATATGTGGCAACAGGCATGAGGAACTATCCATGGCTAGATACAAAGGGAAACTAAGAAATGGAACACATATATTGGTACTTCCCACAAATGAAAATAAAAGGGTCTGAATACCAATTTAGAAGAGTGAATGATGCCTACTTCTATGAAAACATTTATAGATTGGATCCTGGTCTGAGGAAGAGAATAGTTTCCAATAAAGCATGGACTGAAGTGTCATAATGGGGTTACATCTTCTTGTAATTCTAGAATTTTACTTATCTTCGGGTGGTAAGGTTCCACGGTAATGCCTTCCATTTTCCCAGGTTCCCAGGTGACAAACTGATCCTTATGGAGTTGGTCAGATAATTGTTGGATTTTCACAAATACCAACAAAGCAGGCACAAAGCCGTCGTCTCCTTCCCCATTTCCATTGGAAGGTATACATGTTCCACTATGGTTAAGGCCAAGAACATGGTGCACGAGCTTCAGGATTAATTAAAGAAACATATGAAGATGAAGGAGGGATTTGACATTTGAGGATTCCTCAAGTCATATGAAACCTTGTACTTGTATGTGCCCACTGTGGAAGATATCTCGGTTGATCTTCGTGATGAAGTTGCCATTCGAAGAAAAGACAATAGCTAACTAACACTTGAAGAAATTTAAATGTTAGATCTTGTTGATATCCCTGAAAGCACCACAGCTTAATGAAAGTGTTCTGGAACCTAGGTACGAATATTCAGATGGAGACCAACTTGGATTCCTAGCCATTGATTGGTCTATTGCTAAAAAGGCTTCTATCGCTGAAAGAGCTACTTAGACTCTTGTCCACACTAAGGCATGGCTCATTTCCTAGGGAATGAGTTATAAAGAAAAGAGCTTTTCAAAAATAGCTACTTTAGAAGTGGGACCCTCCAAGGGAGAGAAGGAAAAGGATAAAATCCCTACCAAGAGGCAAATAAAGTTTAAGTTTGTCAGAAAAGGAGAAAAGCAAGGGGCCGAATCATCTACTACTCCTACACAAATAGTTGAGATATTGGATTCACCTCCTCCACCAGAACAAGGAGAAATTCTTTCAAAATCGAGGTTGGTCAACCTCTTATTTCTCCTTTTGTGGATTTCTCATCGGAAGTAAGTCTTTCTCTTGCTTCTCAAGCTTTGGCTTTAGAGTCTTTACCTCCTCTCTCCCAATCTTCCTCATCTCATATTTCTACGCCACTCTCATCAGCCATGGCTAACATTTTCTTTAACCTCTCACCTCTCTCTGTTGGACCCACGATGGCCATAGAAATTCCTCCTCCTTCCACACCTTCATTCCCTAAATCTATTCCCACAGTCACTACACTTGCACTCATTACCACTCCACAAGTAAATCTTCCTCCACCTACAGATACAACCATAACACCTCCGATTGGGGAAACTTCTTCCACTATACCTCAATGGTTGGTTGATCAGACTGAGGAAGAGGAAGGTGGTAGTTCCCCTACCAGCCTTTGATTTCAGTTCACTCAAGGCTTCTCTTGCCAAATCTGCTAAGAAACCCAAAACGGTTTCAAGGGTTTCAGTGGATGCCTCAGGGCATAAGTTTGCAAAGATTTCCACTCCTAAAATGACAAAACCAAGGAGGATATAGTGGTTACCGATTATCAAATTACAAGGGTTGATCTGGGGAAGGTAATAACAAAGGGAGCACAAAAAGATGCACAGGATGCCATGAACATGCTTTTCTAGAAGTTGAAAGAAACAAAGGTAAGCAGGGATGAGCTAAAGGAGAAAGTTGAATAGTTGATGGAGGTATTACTCAAGCTTTCAAAGCCTTCTCAGTCAACACCATCATCTTCTACCCCTACTCCTATCAGGTTTGATTTCTCATCGGTACCTATGATTGAAAATATCAACAAGAAGGGGAGAACGATTAAAGAATGGATAAAGAGGCTACTATGACAAGGAAGAGAGGTCATTGATGAAAAGTGAAGGTTTATAAATCCTTGGAGGAAATAAAGAAGGATGGTGACAAAATGGATGATGAATTTTCACAGGAGGTTGAGAACCTTGAATTAACTTTAGAAGCTCTCAATGCACTAAAATAGGTTCCATCCCAGATCTTAATGGAAGAAGGAATCATTCCACATGGGGATAAGCATTTCTAGCTAGCCAAGGCTATTAGATTCAGGGTAAATATTCTCAATGAAGCTTGTAGCAAATTGAGGGAATCTAGAGATCAATTGGTTGATGCCACCAATGACATAGAAGAGGAGTTGTCTAGGATCTTCACCAAGGTGTTGGATGAAAGCTCAAATATTCTACCTACTGACGATCTCTATAAGAAAATTCAGGAATTAATTCAGCACGAACCAACTTTCATCTTCGATCTGGCAACCATCGATAAGTTCATAAGGATCGAGAATGTTTTGGAATCACTAAGGAAACTCAATAAGAAATTGAAGAAACTTCCTGGTAACGCAAGTGACACTCAAGAAACTTATGAGGTCCTAAGTGATTATTCTAGTGTGCTAGATAAAGAAGAGATGTAGAGCATAATCCAAAAGTTCCAAGAATTTTGAGACAAGAAGGCTTCACTGGAAGAAGACAAGGATGATGAAGCAAAATAAGAATAATGTTTCATGTCATTTCTACGAAGAAATTGTCATGTCTTTTTCATTTTTGTTTCGTCACATAGGAGGAAATTTTTGACTTGTTCTCCTATGTGATAATCAAGAAAAATAGGACTCTCGTTAAAACACTATTTTCTAGGATTTATCCTATTTTCTCTCTACTCTCTCTATTATAAATAAGGGATGCTTATGCATTCCAAAGGGAGACTTTTTGAATATTAAGAGCTATTGTGAAGAAGAAGAAAAACTTTGTATTTTCTTTTTAATCATTGAAGAATAGGAATAGGTGTTATTTTACAAACTTTGTGTTGTGGGATTCATCTATCTTGAGAGATTGTTCTTACGTCCAAAATATTGAGCTATTCTTTGTTTAGTATTCTTAATCATTTTAATTGTTTCAAAATATTACACTCATTATCTAAAACTCGTATAAGTATTTCGTGATCTATGTTTGCTTGAAATAAAATATGTTCCTCTCATTCCCTTCCCACTTTGTTTCATCTATAATATTTTCCCTTCTAATTCTTTCTAATCTAAATTTGTAACATCTCCATTTCATGTTGATATGGATTTCGGGATTGTATCCCAACCCCAATGGTTAGAATAGTGTGGATATTGTATATATTATTTCTACTGTGTTTTAGATTAGTAATAAACAGGAAGTCTCACCTGTCTTTGAGGAGGGATCCCTTGCACTGTGGTTGAACCTCATATTTTTTTCTTGACAAAATATCTAACCAACAAATTGAATCAAGTAAACACACTCTTCATATTTCTTATCTCTTCCACTCCCCTTCAACTGTGTCTAGAAAATGATTTAAGTTTGTAAGATAGTCTATAATTGTTGGAAAATATTCAAGATTAAGATAGGTGATCTCAATGTCAAGTTGCATGGCTCTCATATGATCCATATTACCAAATAAATCCTTCAATTTCTCCAATATTTGGAAAGAGAGTCACATTTCTCCAAATGAAACAAAATATTGTCACTTACATAAGTTCCTATAAAACCCATACACTCATCAAATTTGCATCGGTACTAAAATTTATCATATTCTCTAGTGAACAAAGTGGTTGTTATGAAGAAGTTAAAGCCAATAATCCTTTCCGCTTGATTATTATTTCCTTTCTTTGTTTCCATTTATGGTGTTGGTATCTATATTTGTTCTCCTTTTCAAGTTGAGTAGCATCACGGATTCGACATGGAGCTTAGAGACAAATAGATCATAATGTATGTCTTTTGTAGTGGGGATGAGATATAATCGGCCCTTTGTCACTCGGGGATTTGTGGAAGAGATGAATAGCACCTTCAAGAGGATTTGACCTATCCTCACTCTGTAGGACATGCCTTTTGACTAGGTAGAGAGGACCCGTAGTATAACCTCTCGTTTGATGAAAGAGATGGAGATATCCTTATTTAACATAAATTTTATGAAGAAAACCTTGGGAAAGTATGAACAATACTCCATAATTTAACTCTTAAGAGTTGTCACTTCTAAAATATTGAGACACTTTCAAAACAAGGCTAAGGTTACTGAAGACATTATGAGATCCTGATTGTTCTACATATTTTAGTAAATAGATTTTGTTCCTTTGTTGATATACAAGGAAAACAGGGGCATTTCAGATGGATTCATGGTTTTCGAATGATTTTGGTGGGATATTGAGTAGGATAAAGTTGATTATACCAAATCTTTGAGAAACTTCACAACAATGGACAACTCAACAATAGAAAGCTTCATAATAGTTAAGATGTTCCTTCAACCAAAAGGTGTGCTTTAATGGAGGCCTAGATCAACACGTTTTCACACAATATTTGAGAATCTAACATGAAGGCTCGAGTTAAAAGGCTCAATTAAACACCAAAATATCTGATCAATCACACCTAAGGTACACCCAAAGACTTACAAACAATCTTTATCAACAAATGATAGTGCAGTGATTTTAAATTTGTTTATCTCATCATAGGATGAAGGCTCTTCTTGAAATGAAATTACAAATGCCATTAAACTTTCACAAGGATGAGATCCTGTGTGATTTCACAAATATTTAAATGTAAGATTGCAATAGGGAAAAGTAAAATTACTTGTAGACATTCTGAAACAAAGCAGACACTAATTGCTCCAAGATGGACAGAAATTAATTTCAAAATTTCTTAGATTCATCAGCGGGGAAAGTTTCACATAATAGTCTAAGAGCTTGTCAATGGATGTACACTGCAACCAACTTGACATGATAGAAAATCTAACACATAATAAATTAACAGGTTATCTCAGATTGGTCTCTCAGGAAGACATATTTTCTCAAATTATCTCTTAAGAATTCAACCCCCGACCATTTGTAAGAGTATTCTCATTGCATTTATACATTTCATTTGCTCACTCATCCCAAATTTTCCCCAAAAAAAGAAAAATATTCGAGGGACCTTTGATTGTTACCAATTTTCCTCAAAAAGTGACGTTTAAGAAATTCACACCCACAAAGTGCTAGGTGGATAAATCATGAACTGATCACATTTCTCAGACCCTCAACTAAAGACTAGGATGTTATGCCACAACCTTTTTGAAACTCCTTCTAATCATTCTGATTCTATCATGTGAGAAATCCTTATTTTAATCATTCTCTGGAGGCTCTGCAAAGATGGATCTAAGAGGTAATCCTTTTCGACCTCGAGGCAACACCTTTTTCATCCTTTACGCCTATAACCTTCATCATTTCATCCTTTTTCCTCTCTTCCATCTATAACTTTATCCCGTATCTAGCTTCTCTGGTAATTCACATTTGTATAAGTGCCTGAGAAATTCCAATTTCAAAATATCAACCATAACAATCCTTGGACTCAAAACTCAAGTTTTTAATCCATTCAATGACACTTTATAGACAAAAATGATAAGGAATTTCATCAAAAAATGAGGAAAAATAGTACATATTCACATCTCCAGGAGTCTTGGAGAAAAAATGGTAGAAAAACAGGTGAAATGCACAGAAGCCATTGATTCTGCTTCTTCTCTATTTTATTTTGTAGTCATCCATGTGTTTCCTTGGTGTAACTACAAAGCTGAAGTATAGGGCAAGTTTCCAAACAAGCGCGGGCCTTCCACGTGCCCTGGGCCCAAGAAAAATGCCTTTTGGCCTTTGAAAAAGTCTCAATAAAAAGGAGCCAGTGGAAGCCTCCATGTGTCACCTTAGCACACCTTTAGTATGGTCCTCAAAAGCTCAGACCACAAACAAGCATCGGTCCGCCACATTTCCTAGTTTGGTAGAGTTGTTGAAAATGTTTAAGCACTAGCAGAAGGTGCCATGTGTCTAGGGTTTGAGACAGTTTTCCTTGGCCGTTGAAAAGTCCAAGCAAAGGCAGAGTGAGTGGAAGCCTCCAAGTGTCCTCCTGACACTTCTTCAAAATAAAACTTAGGGGCCGGTCCCTAAACAGGCACGGTCCCTCCATGTGTCCCTGGGCCTTTCAAAATTGCTTTGAAAATTTGAAGTATAGAGTAGAGCCAGCGGAAGCCTCCACATGTCTCCATGTCACAATTGTTAATGTGGGACCCTGAGAAGATCCTCAAATGAGCTGTGACATTTGACGTGTCCATGGTCTACCAAAATAGTACCGAGCGCATGAAAAAATTGTCTAAGTCTAGGCAAGGAAGCGAGAAACCTCCACATGTCTCCTCGGCACAACTCCAAGGTCAAACCAAAAGGAAATTTTTAGATGAGCGCCGACTCTCCACATGGACAAGTTTTGAGTTGAAGTGAGCCTTAGAGTTTTCAAAGTGCCCCACCAAACCACATCTAACCAGAAAGGGCCATGTTTCCATAGATGTTGAGATGTAAATTTGACAGGAAAACACACCCGTCAAACCATAAAATGCAAGAAAATCACCATTTGTGCCTAGAAATGAATCCTTCTTCAAGGAAAGAGAATTTGGAAATGATATAAGGCCTAAATATGATCCTCCAATCCACATCCAATAATGTTTCCATAGATATTGGGACAAAAATGATAGGGAAAACAAAACTTGAATGTGGAAAATGGAAGGAAGGGAAAAAAGCCGAGTTTTTGCCCAAGTTACAAACTCCTTCACATAGACATAAGAACGAAAAAACAAATTTTGGAATTTTAAGTGATCTTTAACCAAGGAAGGGAGTGATCATGGCAACCAAATGGAGCTCAAAGTTTTATGCATAAATACGGGAGATAGAGCAGATGTGAGCCTCGAAAACTCTTGAACTTCATGGATAAATGAGGTGAGATCAAATTGAGCACCAACATCAACTCCGACTCTGGGATGGGTGCTCCCTATGAGTGCTACAAGAACAAATAGCAGACCAAGTTCCAAAAACAAACAATTGGGAAATGGAGTCAAAGAATGAGCTTACAGAGTAGAACAATAATAACCAACTCCCTAAGGATGAATCGAGAAACCAAAAAAAAAAAAAGGTCACCAATGACCATGACAAACAAAAATAAAAAAACACAAAAGCAGAAAGAAACCAAAAGACTATACATTGTACAATTGAGTATACCTTGATTCTAAGAAATCAATCAAGGAAATGTTTCAAATGCCTGCCATTAACAAGCAATTCAAGCAGTTCCCTGTCTAATTCTTTTAGGAAGAAGGTATTTTTACTAATTCGAATGTTAATTGAATAAGGGTCCATTCATAATGCATCAAATTTACCATGCTTGCCCTTATCTTCATGCCTGTTATCTCATAATAGCACCAGATCCCCAATGTTGAAAACTCTTGAAGTCACCTTCTTTTAAATAACTTCTTCAACTTTTCTTTGAACTTCACATGCCGCTTATGAGATGCCCTTCTTTCTTCATCTAACTCAATAATATGACTGATTCGAGCATCATATGGACTAAGTTCTTGATCTTCCATTTGTTGAACAAATTGAAATGAAGACAATTGCAAATGAAGGGGCAGTAAAGCTTGAGTTCCATACACCAACTCAAATGGGATTTTACCAGTAGCTCTTTTGACATTGATTATGTCAGCCCAAACAACAAACTTTAGTTGCTCACCCCACTTCTTTTTGTTCAACTCCAAGGTTCTTCTAATGATCTTCAACAAGTTTTTATTATTGGACTCAGCTTGTCCATTTCCTTGGGAATTGTAGTTAGAAGGTGTTGGCGAGGAAATTTGTCAGGTGGGAGAACTTGTGGATTCCTTTGCAATGATCTAGGATTCTAAGTCCCTCTACTTAACCGGAGCAACTACCGTATATGCATGCATGAGAAAATGTGGATTTTTGTGGTGGCCTTTCGGTCGGGGATCCAACAAGGGAACTCTATCGAACCTACGGAAAAGCTTACAGATACTTGTAAGAGAGAACTTTGTCTGAAAGTGGGAAAGGGAGTGAGAAAAGAGGTAGGAGAACTAATGTTGTAGGTAGGAAATCAGATTCTGCACACACTAGTTAGAAAATTCGTCACATGCATTCATGAGAAGAAACAACCCTGCAAATGGAAACAAGACAAGACAAGATTGCGAAGTCAATGTTTCTGAAATCTCCTCATCAAAGAGGCTACAAAATCCTTCTTCTTGTATTGCTACTTAAACAGAAATTGTACATAGTGGAGAAATGGAAGAATTTGAGAAGAAGGGGCGGAAACGGAAGAAAATGGCTATCTCCTTTGTTATCTCACAAGTATAATATACTCTTGAGTTTACAGATTGATTACAAACCCTCTACAATGGCATCAAGAAGCCATTAAATCTCCTCCAAGAAACGGTTACAAATTCTTCTTTATTAGAAATAAACGGTTTACAATTTATTTTCAATCTTTCATGTCCGTTTGGATTCTTGATTCACGAAGAAATGCCAATGGCAGAAAAACTAGACTTTTCATAATGCAGTCATTACACTTGTTTGTAACTTTGAATTTGAACCGTTCATCTTTCCTTTGAAACCTTAAATCAAAGTCGTACATGTGGGAGAAAGTTACTAGAATGGGATGCCTTTTGCATTTTGTGCCTTTTGGAGAAATGGAATTTTGGAACATTTTGAACCACTCACCCACTTTTGATATGGTCATGACACGTGGCTTCACTTGATTAGCAAAGGAGTCACGGGTCACTTTTATAATTTTACCTTTTTTAATGTGGGCTTAAAAACACAAATTACTCGCCGCCCACCTCCCTGCTTTGAACTTCAATGTGAGCTTTATATTTGAATTTCTCCCTTATATCATGATCGTGGTGTGGGCCAATTTTTAAATTTTTTTCCTTTTTAGAAAGAGGCTCAAAATCTCAAATCTCCTAACTTGGTCCGCCTCCCCGATATCACTTTCCAACGTTAGACTCAAGATTTGACTCTTTCCTTGAAGCTTGATTGGGAATGCGGGTCACTTTTTAACTTTTCAAATTTTTACAAAGAGGCTCAAAAATAAAAATTTCTCCACCGACCTACTTCCAATTAGGTATTTCCATGTACCTATGGATGATGGGGCCAAAATTTGATGGGGAAGAAAACACCCATCATTCCCGAATGTGGAAAAAAATGCAGAGAAGAAGAAAACTCCACCATTTCACACCTGATTTTCAAATTTATTTCGTGAGCCAAGGAATTGAAAACAATACAATTTTTGATGATCCAAGGGCATAGAAAGATTGACAATTTCATTCAAATGAGGACAACAATAAAAATTTCACGCGTCTAGATAGGAAAACGGAAATTTTATCAAAACAAGTAGACTAGGGATTTGAAACAACTCTAGGGCATGGATTTTCTATCTCTTCAAACTTTCAACTTGGCTTAAATACTTTAGGAGGGTGAGAGCTCAAAATTTTGAATTTAACTTGGAAAACAAAAAGTGGTTTTGGGAGACAACAAATGGCTCTAGCTTGGGGACATGACATGGACTGAGCATGGCAAAGATGTGGTATGAGGATCTAGAATCTCAAATTTTAAACCATATAACATTGACCAGTGCCTTATCCATTGGGCCTTGTAAATTCATGTAAAATTTTGAGAAAGAAATATTAGAAGAAGGAAACACACAAGCACAAAAAAGGAAGGAAACACCCAACACGCAATGTAAAGGGAAACACACCAAGAAATCACCTATGGTAAAAGGTGGGGACAACCCGCTTTCGATGATATAGTTTCAAGTATTTCCCGCTTCGAAGCAATTTCAATGGCATTCCATCCAAGTATGAGAGGTGAAAAACATTCTCACCACAAGCTCCATGAATTTGGGATGGGCCGAGCCATAATGAATCAAACTTTCCATGGCTTCCCTTTGGTTCTCTTCTCTTGTCCCATAGCAGGAAAAAGTCTCCAACCTTGAATTATCTTGCCTTAGCCCTCTTGTCAAATATCTTCTTCACTTTAAATTGGTGTTCTTTGATTCGATCCACCACCTGGAATCTATTTTATTCTAGTTTCTCCAAAAATAGGATCCTTTTGTCTATGGAATCTTTGTATTGACCATCTTCTATTTCCTGTAGCAACTTGAGAGCTGACATCTCAATTGTGAGGGGAATCTCTACTTCAACTCCATAAAATAGTTGGAATGGAGACATACATATCACCTTCTTGGGAGTGATCCTATCTACCCACCATGTTTCGTACAACCTTTTGTGCCAATTCCTTTGATTCTCATCTACAAGCTTGTGAAAATGGGCATAATGTTCTTGTTTCTTGATTCAGCCTGTCTGTTTCATCGTGGATAGTAGTCAAAAGAATGAGCTAGGGAGATTCCATAGCTATAGAAATACTTGGTCAGCTCTCTTGAGGATAAATAGATAGTATTATCTACTACAATCTTCTTTGGCACTCTGAAATGGACTATGATATTTTCCTTGATGAAGTTGCATATTGTTTCAGTGTTGGCTTGTTTGGATGGAATGGATTCCACCCATTTTGTGAAGTAGTCTATTATTTTGTTTACATAGGTGTGCCCTATGCTTGAGTGAGGGTTCAAAACACCATTGAAGTCTAGCCCCCGTTGTTGAAATGGTTATTCAATAACCACAAGCTTGAGTGGTAATATAGCGAGTTGTGGTCTTCCAATGAACTGTTGGCATGCTCTGCATTTAGAAACCCAATCTCGAGTGTTTGTAAAGATGGTGGGACAATAATACCTTCCTCAGAGGATCTTGTGTGTAGTGACCATTACTAAAAATTTCCACCACATGTTTGGTCATGGTATGCTTTAAACAAATTTTCTTGTTGCTCTTTATCTACGCACATGAGGAAACAACCATCCAGTCCTCTTTTGTAGAGTGCATGATTCCATATTAAAAATTTATTTGCCTTCAGCTTGAGTGTTATCCTTTGCTTGTAATCAATATGAGGAGGGAATTCTCCATAAGTCAAGTAATAGGCAATATCAGCATACCACTCATCAGTAGTGGTGACAAAGAGAACCAGTGGATTGTCTTTTGAACAAGTTAAGCATGCAAAATTTACTTTATAAGTTAAGTAGGTAATTGTCTTCTTGAGTCTTTGCAATCTAATTTCCTCTTTTAGCTATGAGATATTTCTATGTCAAGATGGACTTGATTTCACCGCCAGGGGACCATCACCACCGTATGGGAATTAAGGATGTAAAACCTAAAGTTTTTATAGCCTTGACCACTGCATATGCATCCTTCTCCAATTGGCTGTATTTTAGCTCATGCTTTTTCAAAGGAAAACTCATGAAAGCAATAGGTGCTTCCACATCTTCATCATTTTTTTGAACAAGAATAGTGGAGAGTGTATGCTCTGATGCATAACAATACATGATGAACTCTTTGTTAAAATCTGGAGACACAAGGGTTGGAGCCTTGGTTTGATCTCTTCAAATGCTTCCTTCCCTTCATTGTTCAATTTGAAAGTTTCTTGATGGTTCATCATGTAAGTGTGTGCTTTTTCAATTAAGAAAACTCAGGAACAAACCGATGAAGAAAGTTTACCTTTCCAAAAAATGAATGAACTCCCGTCTTGCTTGTGGGTAGGGCTAATGATTGAATAGATCTAATCCTCTCAAGATCAATTTGTGCTCCATGTTTTTTCACAATGTGCCCCAATAAATTTCCTTCGTGACTCCAAAAATGCACTTTTTGGATTCAGTGATATGTCATGTTTTCTACACCTTGCAAGTACCTTTCCCAAGTGATAGATCTGAATATCCCCTATTCTTTGAAAATATTGTGAGATCATCGGGATATATGATAATGCAATGCTTCGATATTTAGGATATTAGGGGAATTATCTAGTGATTTAGTATAGTCATTCCTGGAATGTATGGTAAGGACAAGATCCTTCCCCCTAGTTGGAATCATAAATCTACGATATATTAACTAGTTCTTTGATATTTGATATTAGTTATTTCTTGATTTATATGTATATTTCTACGACCTTGATCTATGGTTATTGACTAGATCCTTCATGTCTAGTTCTCCCATTATCATTGTATTTCACTGAGTTCTTTGATGACTAGTTATATGATGATTTTTGCTCATTTGTTTACAAAGGTTTTTGTAAATTGGTTCTTAGATTGAATTTATTTCATCTTATATAAGTGGTGCCCATTATCATTGTATTTCTTGGTTTGGTATAATAATATATCATATTGTTTCATTTGTATCGAGTAAAGATTTTGTGTAAAGTTATTCTCGTGAATTTCTTTCATCTTAAATCATGGTTTTGATTATCTATTTTTAAACCCATAAAAATCCTTAGCCCTTGGTCATATGGTATGGTCATATGAGGGCTTAAGCTTGTGATTCCTACTAGTAGGTGCTTAACTCCAGCCCCTTTCATTTTATTTGTGTGGTGAAAGAAAGAGCATTTTATTCTATTTTAGTGGTAACTAAAATAAATAGTAGAGCATAATATTGAAAAGCTTGTAACTTTTGATTGGTAACTCGGTTTTGAGTGCCATTTTTTGCAAAAGCACTTGTTTTTCCATGCTCTTTCCATTGGAAATATTTATTTTGAGAATTGCACTATAATTATAAAGTTCCATATTGTAACACGCACTCATTATAAAGTGCCAAAATCTGGGGGCTCTTGTTGCATTGCTTGGGGGTCTTATTGCATTTCTTGGTTCTTGCATTTATTTTGGTGATTTTTGAGGATGGCATCTACTTTTGCATTAGATCATGTTGAGCCATTAACAACACATAATTACCACACATGGAAACCAATAATGGAAACAATAATTAAGTGGAAAGGATTATGGGCTTTAACTTCTTCAGAACAACCAAAGTATTCACTAGAGAATATGAGAAATTTTAGTACCAGTGCAAATTTGATGAGTGTATGGGTTTAATAGGAATTTATGCAAGTGAGCAGTATTTTATTTCATTTGGAAAATATGACTCTCCTTTCAAAATATGGGAGAAATTGGAGCATTTATTTGGTAAGGTGGATCATATGAGAGCCATGCAACTTGAAATTGAGATCACCTCTCTTAATCCTGAAGATTTTCCTAACAATTATAGACTATCCTACCAAGTTCAAAAATTTGTTGACACAATTGAAGGGGAGTGGAAGAGATAAGAAAGATGAAGAGTGTGTTTACTTGATTCTATCCAAGTTGAGATGACCATTTCAAATATTTTATTCTACCTTTTTCTCTAGCATGGATTCCTTAGGTGACACATTTAAAATACTTGACTTAGAAACATTTTGTGAAAGACTGATTAGGGAAGAATCCAAATTGTCTCACCTTGAGTCTTCCATCTCTCAAAAGGAATTAGTTGCATCTAATCCTAAGGGCAAGGGAAAACCAAACAGTAAAACCAAATCCACCCCTTCTCCATCTCAAAAGGCTCCTAAACCCAAAGAAAATAACTCAAAACCCAAGGAGACTTCTAAATCCAAGAATAAGTCTAGCCATTCATGCTCTTTTGTGGGGGTAGTAATCATGAAGAACATAGGTGTTATAAGTGAATGCAAGCCTTAGAGGATGTAGTCAAGAAACACAAAATTTCTATCTCTACTCCACCTCCTTCTAATCAGCATGGCAAAACACTTAATGTTGTTGGGAGATCTCATTCACCACTTGCAGACAGTTGGGTTATAGATTCTGGTGCTTCTCATCACATGAATTCTTCTAAGGAGTCTTTTGTTTCTCTAGGTTTGAGTTCTACTTCCAAAATTGAGGTTGGAGATTCTTCCTTTCTTTCTGTTAAAGGAAAAGGTGATATACAACTTGATGGTGGTAGTATCCAAGATGCACTATATGTTCCTAACATCACTACAAATTTGCTTTCTGTGTATCAAATTTGTCATTTTGGTCAAGGGAAAACAAAGTGACTTTTACACCACATGGGGCAGAAGTATGAACTTTGTTGGAGCCAAATTCACTTGTTGCTCAAGGTATTGTTGATCATAGTTCTAGACTATATCACTTTGAGGGTTTTGATGACACTTCCTCTATAGGGATAGGATTGGTTTCTCATGCAGATTCAGAGAGTAAGCTTTGGCATGAAAGATTTGGACATCTTAATTATAGATATTTGAAGGAGTTGAGCACTCATGGTATGGTATATGGTCTTCCTAGAGTTTCTAGTCTTGAGGGAGTTTGCTCTAGCTATGCATTAGGGAAACAACACCAAGATCCATTTCCTAAGAATTTGTCTAAGAGAGTTTCTTCACCACTTGAGCTTATGCATAGTGACTTGATGGTTTTTCCTACCCCCTCTTTCAATGGAGCTAAGTATGCACTTACGTTTATTGATAATTTCTCGAGGCGTACTTGGGTTTATTTTCTCAAGTAAAAAGTGATGTTTTTTCACACTTCAAAGTCTTCAAGGATTTGGTTGAGAAACAATCTTCTAGTTACATAAATAACCTTCAAACTGCGATAATGGGGGAGTACTTCACGATAATTTTTTTGAATTTTTGGCAACTCAAGGCATTATTCACCAACATTCTTGTTCCTCATATTCCACAATAGAATGGCTTAGAGAAAGGAAGAATATAACTTTAAAGGAAATGGATAATTGTAGAACGCCTTATCCAATACCCTACAAATATCAAGGGTTTCTCTTCTTATCCAAAGCTTTCCTTTATTATTTGGCACAAAGACCTAAGCATGACTCCTAAAGACTCAAAAAAATGAGACATCTAGCTTAGTGTTGGGCAGCTTTTGAGGATCCACAATATTTTTCAAAGGCTCATGGGATACATGAGTGGGATGATGCGATGAAAGTTGAGTATTCTTCTTTGATGAAGAATCATACTTGGGATTTGGTATATATTCCTAAAGGAAGAAAGATGGTAAGGTGTAAGTGGGTATACCGAACAAAATACGCAGCTGATGGGTCCATTGAAAAGTATAAGGCTCGTCTTGTTATAAATGGTTTTTCACAAGTTGAAGGTATTGATTACTCTGAGACTTTTGCACCCATTGCCAAGATGGATTTTGTACACCTTGTACTTGCTATTGCTGCATCATATGGGTGGCCCGTATACCAGATGGACGTGAAGAGTGCCTTCTTACATGGAGATCTACAAGAGGAAATATACATGGAGCAGCCAAGCTGGATTTGTTCAGGATTCTTCTCTTGTTTGTATGCTCTAAAGGTCTCTCTATGGTCTCAAAAATCCCCTTGGTCTTGGTATGAGAAGATGGATTATTTTCTTCTATCTACTAGTTTTGTTCATTGCCACTTCGATCATACAGTGTATCTCCAAAGCATGTTGGTGAGGGTATTGTGATACTTGTCTTGTATTTTGATGATCTCATTACTTACCGATAGCTCTTCTTCTCACATCGAGACTATTCGAGGTCTCTCTTTCTACACGGTTTGACATGACAGATCTTGGATTATTGCATTATTTCTTGGATTGCATATTTCTCGCAGATTAAGGGATTCATTTGAGTCAAAGCAAAAGTACACCCATGATCTTCTACGGTGCTTTGATATGGCTGATTGCAAGCCAAGTCCAAATCCTTTTCGGTATGGGGTTACTCTTACTTCCACATGTACCAAACCACTTTACGATCCTACCTTATATAGGAAGTTGGTTGGGAGTCTCATGTACTTGACCCATACTCGCCCTAATATTTCATATACAGTAGGGCTTGTATCTCGCCTTTGCACATTCTTCACATAGTAGTCACTTTGGCAGTTGCTAAAAGGATTTTGTGCTATTTGCAAGGCACTTCCCACTTTGGCCTACACTACACTAGGGGTTCTACTCAGTTGGTTGGGTATACAGATTCAGATTGGGTAGGTTTTATTGATGACAGGCGTTCCACTTCTAGCTATCATTTTTGTCTTGGTTCTTCTCCAGTTGCTTGGGTGTGCAAAAAGTAATAGGCTATTGCACTTTCATCTTCAGAGGCAGAGTACAGGTAGCAGATTACAATGAGTTAGTAGATTCTTTGGCTTTGCCAATTATTGACAAAGTTTGGATTCCCATAGGATTCAATAATTGTACTTTGGTGTGACAACCAAAGTGTAATTCACATTTCTCGCAACCCAATTGAGCACCAGCAGACCAAGCATATTGAGATACACATCCACTTCATTCGTCAAGTACATTCAGGATGGAGTTATTTACTTGGAGTACATTCTAAATCGAGTAGAGAGTGCGGACATCTTTACGAAGCATTTTGCATCACCTTGCTACCTTGAGTTGTGTGGAATGCTTGGGGTTTTGGAAGTTGTTCTTGGGGGTGTTCGTGAGAACATCTTCTTCTTCTTCTTCTTCTTTCTCTTTCCTTCTAGTAGGATTATTTCCTTCTTTTGGTTCAATATTTCTTCATGGATATATTGTACATGAGTACCTCATTAGGCCTTGTTGTCGAGACTCATACTGTGGACATGCCACTTCTATTTTTGGCCCCTAGATTCACTTGAGGGGGTGTTAGAGTAGGTATTTACCTTAGCTCATGTTCACCTAGGTACTTTATTTACCTTTATTGTATTTATCCTCACCCACTTATGTGTGTGGATATTTCTTTTATTTATTTAGATATTAGGGGATATTATCTAGTTGTTAGGTATAGTTCTTTCCTTGATCTATGGTATTGACTAGATCCTTCATGTCTAGTTCTCTCCTAAATCTATGGTCTTGACTAGTTCTTTGATGACTAGTTATTTCCTTTATTTATGGCTTGATCTACAACCTTGATTGGTTCTTAGATTGTTATTCCTTTCCTATATAAGCAAGGCCCATTCTCATTGTATTTCATTGAGTTCCATAATAATATATGATATTGCTGCTCATTTGTTTGCAAAGGTTTTGTGTAAAGTTATTCTGGCAAATTTCTTTCATCTTATTGATTGTGGTGTTTGATTAGCATCTGTGTTCTTGGCTTGGTATGATCTGGTTATCATTCCTTTTAGTTGATGTGGAGTAGATACACAACTTTAAAAATTACAACAAATGTGTCACTCTGTGTGTAGACACATATTTATGATAATAACGTGTTTCGTGATTTCGCAGTCTAAATTTGAGTGTGATACTCAACATTCAAGTTGAGCCTTCACGAGAAATCCATGTGCCTTTTATATCTTTGCATTTTTTAGATCTGTATTAGCATTTCATGGTTAATCATCTACATGACACCAACCGGAGTTACGTTGTTTTTTCCACCGTCTTTATTTCCTGCATCCTCATTGTGTTCAATGAAAGGTTTTACAAAAGCTATTGAAATGGAGTAAGACCCCAAAACTTTGTGCAAAGTCCCTCAATGGACCATATGATAAGAAATGAGCAAGGAATCCTATTTGCATGTATTAAAACTTGAAATAAACAAGAAATCTAACAAATAACATTAACCTCTATTCTTGAAAGCTTAACAAAATATGCCTACTAAAGACTTAAGCAATCAGTTTTGTTGTTTACTCCATGAGGGTGAATGAATCTCACTAAATGGCTACATGGCCAAGTTTATCTATTCCATTACTAACCTAACATGGGTGCAAGATGAAGCTATTTTAATGGTGGATGACCCAAGATCAAATTTCTTATTAGCTTGGCTAATGCAAATGAGCTCTTAAGCTTTCTTAGGCTTGTTTTAGTTTTGTGTTATGTAAAGTTGTGAGTTTGAATGGGTAGGCTTAGCCTTGTATTTATAGTTTTTGGTTTGGAAGAATTTGGAATTTGGGTGCATGTGGGACTAAATCTCAAAAATCACTTTTAGATTAGATTAGGATAAACATGCTTTAGGCTTAGTTAAGCTTGGTTTAGCTGGTTTAGGGTTTAGGCTAGTCAAACTTTGATTTGCAAGTGATTAGAGACTCATTGAGAGTTGGGAGGGATCTAGATAACCAATTATGATTGATAGATAGCCTACGGAGCCAATAAAAGTGGTCTAGAGAGAACTAGGAGATTCTAAATGGTCAAAAGGAGGAATGTTTAGCTAATAAGAAATATATTAGCTAAATAAGTTGATTATAGGAGGAATACAACTAAAAGATTATATGGGCAGAGAATATAAGAAATATATTAGCTAATTGGATGAAGTGCATTGTAAATTTATCCTACATTTGCCCCTCTTTGGGGTGGCATAAGTGACGTCACTTCAAAGAAAGTAGACAAGCATAAACAAGTAGGACTTTTTGAAGGGATAGAAGAAAAAAATGAGTAGAATGGAGGATGCCCTTGATTATCGATGAGGTGATAGAAGAACTCGATTGATGATGAAAAGATGACAAAAAGAGAATAGAAGAAAGAATAATGTGAAGAAGGAAAAAAGGATATAGAAGAAAAAATGAATATGAGGAAGAGGGAATGAGCTAACATCCATCTAGTGCCTTTTAAACAAATTTATTTTTCATCATATTGCTAAGGATCTTCGTCATCGGTCCTTATTAAAAAGAATGAACAAAAGTGTAGTATGACATGAAAATCCATATATGAACAAATGTACATTGCTGAAAACACCAACTTCATGCAACATACAAAATGTAATGCAATACGAGAAAGTAAAAGATTCCTAACTCCATGAAACATACATAATGCAATGCAATACGAGAAAGTAAACAAGCTAACCTAATAGAGAAACATAATGTAATGTTTTTGTAATCGAGCTTTAGTTTTGACTGTGTAAATTAATGACAAGGGTTGATGATGGTGCCCTAAGCAAGGATACATGCAAGGGGAATAATAGAGGACACTTTGGTCGATGAAAAAGCAATGTGCACTATGAAACAATACCAGGAAACTCGTTGTGCCCCGAATACAGATGAAGTAAGCAGCCTAGATTTTGTTGATGGAGGTAGATCAAGATGATCCACGAGTCACACACATGAACAAGTGAGAACTAAAGAGTGACACTTTGTAGGATTAATTTTTTTAGAATTTTTCTTAAATATATTTGAATGTTTTGTGATTTTTAACATATTTGAATGTTTTTTATTTTTCTAACATATTTGAATTTTTTGATTTTTGAAATTTTTCTGAAACTATGTACAGGAAGACGAGGAAGCATGGATGCCCCTAGTGATAGATGGGATGTACAAGGGTATAAGGCCATGTGCGTGTGAGAAAGGTGAAAATGAAAAAATGCCCCAACAATTAGGTGGGAGTATTCAAAGGCAAACTCTTCACAAGTAGAAGTGGGACCCAAGGCCATTATGGATATGTTCAATATGATGGTGAAAGAAAACCAATGAAGTCTTTGGGAAGAAGCAATGATGCCCCTAACATAACTTTTCCTAAAAGCACTTGATAGAAAGGAAGGAGAATATTTTTTTGTGAAAGGGGACAAAGGTGTCCAAAAACATGGCAAAAAAGTAATCTTATACACACGGATGTTCTGAATGAATTAGAAGAATGATGTGAATGATATGAATGTAGCTTAGAAGCCTCACAATGAAGAAGTGATTAGCCAAAGGCACAAATCATGAGACAAGATACAAACTAGAGTAAGAGTCTGAACAAGGTCCAAAAAAAGACACTTGGTAACATACTAATCCTGCTTACTCATAGAGATCCAATGTGTGTACGTGGAATTTAATTACCTCTTGAAGGGAAGATTTAATAGACAACAAGTGAAGACACCCTAGCCAATGTGTAGGAATGATTGATTTTGAAAGGTGATTTTGTGAATGGATGGTGAAAGGATAGCCATACATTTCTCCACTGCTAGCCAGGCATCCATAGCCCCGATGGAGATGTATTTAATTCTAATCACAACATTGCTCTACTACCAGTCAGGCATCCATAGCCGGATAGATATTATTGGAAATACCCCAAGAGAGAGTTATATATCAATTTAATTTTTCTCTTACCTTTTAGCTTTTGATTGATTTTGATTCTTTTTTCTTTCTGAAAAATTATTTCAGCTCTCTTATTTGACAAGGGGTTAAGAACCACTAATGGCTTGATGGAAGGAAATGGAAGTGATTGTGATGATGAAATTGGCTAGTGTCAAAAAATATGTCCAAAAGTTTTGCGCAATAATTTTATTAGATGTTGAATGTGATAAGATCTCTAAGAGGTTAGTCATTCTTTAATTTACCAAGGTGATAAAAGACTAGGGTCAAATGGATACCATAGAAATAAATGTCGCAAAATGCATGCGGAAAGGCTAACCAAAATATCACCAAAGGGATGAAAATGGAAGGAAGACTTTAGAAGAATAACAAGAAAGGGAAGAAAGAACATCCATGTGTACGCAATACCTGATTGCGATGTTTGATCTTTATACCACTGATTTTTGTTGTGTTTTCTCATGTTTTTTGTAGTTTTGAATTGTTTTTTTCTTTTTTGGATTTTTGATAGTTTTTGGAAAGGTGGGAACAACAGAGTCACTGTACATGGTAGGATCCAACAATGATGTTTACAACTTCCTTGATAAGGGAGACTAGGTGCATTTGTTTATCACTAGGTGCATTTTTTATCAAGAGTTATGTTATCCCTAATCTCGATGATCATGGTGAGCTCATACTCAACAAATGACTGTGATTTATCCTTAAACAAGGATTGTTCATGTGGGAGCTTGAGTTCCCTATCCATAGGTTTCTGCACTTTACACCAAACTTGATGGTTGCATTGATGTACGATTTTGAATCGTGCTTGATTTACAATTTTGAGATTATTCAATTTGTTAGGAGCTTTAGGGCTCTTAGAAGTTTTGACCTGAGCTTGATTAAGAAACTATTTGGGTTTCTTATAAGCTAACATGTGACTTTTCTGATCCCAAGAAGGAGAAGAAAGAGAACATTGATGTTTAGAACTGATGTGAGAAATGACCGCGGGCTTACCACAACCATTGATAGAAGAAATATGTGATGTATGAAAAGGATACGGTCTAAGAATTGAAGAGGATGGACTACCAGAAGGTGAGCCACTGATAGAAGATGATGAAGGGTTGCTAGGATATGGCCCTAAGATGGAAGAAATTGGGCTATGAGGACATGGTCCAAGAATAGAAGATGAGGGTGAGGGACTACTAGGGTGTGGCCCAAGTATAGATGAGGAGGGACTACTCAAAGGTGTCCCATAGATAGAAGAGGATGAAGGGCTACTAGGATGTGGCCCAAGAATAGAAGGTAATGGGCTACCAAGAGGTGACCCATAAGTAGAAAATGGAGGACTACCTAGGGGTGGCCCAAGTATAGAAGAAGACGATGGGCTACTCAGCGGTGACCCAAGGTGAGATTTTGATTGAGGAATGATGATAGATAATGAATGATTTGGTAATAAGAAGATAGGCCATCTTAGTACTAGACCTTGACATCACATCATGCTCAGAAGAAGGTAAAGATGGAATAGAAGAAGAATGAAGTTCCATGACCTTAGGCTCCACATATATATTATGAAACAAGGGATAAACTTATTTTCCCCAATACACAAGTGTATCAAGTTCTAGAAATAATCCTTGTTTGTAATCCTCTAAAGGGATATCATCATGTAGTCTAATTGTTCCTTCATTCTGAGAGAAATCAATTAGTAGAGGTTGTTTTTCTTCGACCATAGGAGGTTGACTAGAAGAAATGGGTTCAAAAAGTGGGGAAGATTGATTGAAATAAGAAGATGAATCAAGAGAGGAAGTAGGCCTAGAGGCAGGAGTCACATGAATGGATGATTTAGATTTGGACCTATGTCGTTGCTCTAGAAGATGACGTAATGTAGGTTAGAAAGTAGGATCACATATCCATTCATTAAGTTGTGACATAGGAGTCGAATTGGATGATTGACTCAAGGGAATATGAGTCGTGGAACTATTCGATGGAGGAAGAGGTCGTTGAGACAACTGATGAAGGAGGTCCTGTAAAGAAAGGGAGGACCATGACTCAAGAACCAAATTAGATGTTCGATCAATGAAAATTAGAGTCACATGAGTATTTAGAGGAGGAAGATGTCATTCAGGTGATTTGGAATAAAAGTCCCGTGAAGGAAGGGAGAACCATGATTCAAGATTTGATCTAGGGGTATTTGAACAATAGTTTGGATTCGAGTCTTCAAAAGACACATTTGGATTCGAATGGTAGTTTGGATCTGAATCGAGAAGAAGAAGAGTGGAGGGATACTAAATAATAATTTGGATTAGAAGCATCCAAACCATACCACCGACTATGAGTTGAAGGTGGGGAATAGGGTACCCATATGGGCCTTCTATAATGAAGAACCAAATGAGGTTTAGTCATAATGGGAATCTTTTGATTTGAATTGCTAAACCTAGGTTTTGTATTGTGGTAAGTGTGACAAACCACATGATATTTAGTCATTTTTGGTGTCATTTAGTTGTGAATGTCTAGACCTAGATAGTGTGATGGAAATCCTTCAAAGGGAAGGAAGTGACATGTCGATTTGGGTAGCATAAGGGCAACCAACTAGACATTTGGTAAGTATGGAGATGCATGCATGATTTTCCAAAGAAAGTCTAAGGAAAATAGACATTGTGATGACGCAATCTCGATGAGATCGAAAATGATTTTCCTAGAAAATAATTTTTCCAAATGAATAATCATGCAAGTGTGAAACACAAATCCAATCAACAAGGAAATACACCCTATGCAAATGTGTTCAATGAAAGGTTTTGTAAAATCTATTGAAATGGAGTAATACCCCAAAGCTTTGTGAAAAGTCCCTCAATGGACCACATGATAAGAAATGAGAAAGGAATCCTATTTACATGTATTAAAACTTGAAATAAAAAAGAAATCTAACAAATAACATTAACCTCTATTCTTGAAAGCTTAATAAAATATGCATACTAAATACATAAGTAATCAATTTTGTTGTTTACTGTGAGGGTGAATGAATCTCACTAAATGGCTACGTGGCCAATTTTAGCTATTCCATTACTAACCTAACATGGGTGCAAGATGAAGTTATTTTAATGGTGGATGACCCAAAATAAAATGCCTTATAAGATTGGCTAATACAAATGAGCTCTTAAGCTTTCTTAGGCTTGTTTTGGTTTTGTGTTATGTAAAGTTGTGAGTTTGAATGGGTAGGCTTAGCCTTGTATTTATAGTTTTTGGTTTGGAAGAATTTAGAATTTGGGTGCATGTGGGACTAAAGCTCAAAAAGCACTTTTAGATTAGATTAGGATAAACATGCTTTAGGCTTAGTTAAGCTTGGTTTAGGCTAGTTAACTAGGGTTTAGGCTAGTTAAACTTTGATTAGCAAGTGATTAGAGACTCATTGAGAGTTGGGAGGGGTCTGGATAACCAATTGTGACTGATAGATAGCCTACGAAGCCAATAAAAGTGGTCTAGAGAGAACTAGGGAGATTCTGAATGGTCGAAAGGAGGAATTTTTAGCTAATAAGAAATATATTAGCCAAATAAGTTGATTATATGAGGAATACAACTGAAAAAGTGTCATGCATGGGCATCCGAGAATGGAGCAAAGAAGGGTTGATCAATGAAGTGTCATCAATTGGTTGAATTGGATGAAATTATAAATATAAGCATACATTAGGTGTCTACACTCATTATAGCTAGAGATAATGTTATATGATACACAAGTAACATATCAGTTAAAGATAAAGTTGTAGATACTTATATGAAATTTCTTGACATTCGTGTAATTCAACATCCCTAGGATCGATTGGCCGATGTGGAAATCATTTGGAGATCCTTATATTTTGTAGGAAAGATCATACTTTGTTTCATCCAATCGTGGAAATTGTGAGCTACAAATCTTCTTCATTTTTACCATTTTTTATTCAGTGATAAAAAACACAAAAACAAAAAAATCAATTTTTGGAAAGGGGTCAAGAAAGATGTGGGATTTTAAAATTTTAGTTTCTATAACATTCAACTAGTAACTCAAATTAAGATGATGTTTTTTTAAAATGTGTGTTTTTTCAAGCTCTTTGCATTGATCATATTCAAGCATAATTGTGTTTTATTTGTTCTTTCTCAAAAAAAAATCATGGGTATTTGGCAACATTAAAGTTAGTGTCTTAGTCAATTTGTAGTCATCAAAAATTATTAAAAAAAAAAAAAATGTCTCATGGATGCATTTTCGATTAAAACTAACATCCAATTATTTGAATCAACATGATATTATGTATTGTAAGAAAAAGAACAAGATTTACTTGATGGAAAATTCAAGGATAAAGCCTTCATTTATGAAAATAGAGACAAAGAAAGTGATTGGGATATGAATCCTACCCACTCCTATAATTTGGAAACAAATGCTCAACAAAGTGATGAATAATTCTTGTATTAAGTAAAGAATGCATTATCCGGATGATGGAGGAAACAGAGGTGAAGGTTAATCAACGACCTCTCGTTAGTCACCAACGACGGGGCTGCATGAAGCTGTGGTGGAAATGTGTGTGTGTGTGTGTGTGTGTGTGTGTGTGTGTGTGTGTGTGTGTGTGTGTGTGTGTGTGTGTGTGTGTGTGTGTGTGTTGTAATTTATTTCAGATTTGTAGTATGATTTCAGAGTTCTTGTTTGAATAAGTGAAATGTTCACATTGAGGGGGAACTGGAACATGGTCTCAATGTTTAATTTTCCTCTATTTAGTTTGTATTCAGTAGGTAGTGGTTCCCACATGACTCCTGAAGGAAAGATAGTGGATAGATGAAAGCACAAAGGAAAATTAATAGCATAATATTTGGGTTTTTGGTTGACCTATAAAACCATCCTTTGTTTCGGGTATTTGGTTGACATACAAAACCATCTAGATCATGAGAACACATGGGAAAAAACCTGCAAAAGGAAGTGTGATTTTTGATTCTATAATATCAACATTAGGGGAGTGTATATTGAGAATTAATAATGTTAAAAATAGGGGAGTGAATGTTACAAATATATTGTGACATTATTAATAAATTGTAATATTATTAATAATGAGTTTATAGAACTCATATTAATAATATAGTTGTAATAGTTAGTATTAGTATTTGGGTGAGTTGTGAGAACAACTCACGTAGCTATTTTGGTGTGTGAGATAATAAAGGGATGAGAGAGATATCCTAGGGATAAATATGAGAGATTCATGGAGAGAGATTGTAGGGTTTGAAGATGAGTGTTGACTCCACCTTTGTAGGAGATCAAACACTATAAATTGTATGCTCCATCTATGTAAAGACATCTTGAATGAATTCAGTTTTTAAATTATAATATTTGGTGTTTTATTATTGTGTAGTTTTTATCAGTGACATCAAAGCAATATCTTGTCTTAGGCTGTGATGGGAGAATGAATTCATGTGTTATACTTCAACTGTGAATATTTAGCAGCTCTTGAGCATTGTATTGGCACAAAGGAGTTAATAATCTGCTCACGTCAAGTTCAAACTATGAACTGGATGCCAAAGTAGGAGATAAAAATATTGAATACCGACAAGATAGAATTCGGTGTGTACACATCTATAGAAGCATATCGATATAGAAATTATGGAATCATTGAAACTATGTCATTGATGTGGAGCAGATACATAACTTTACAAATTACAGCAGCTGTCACTCTGTGTGTAGACACATATTTACGGAAATAACATGCTTCCCGATTTCACAGTCTAAATTTTAGTTTAATACTTAGCATTCAAGTTGAGCCTTCACGGCAATCCATGTGCCTTTTCTGTCTTTTCATTTCTTTAGATATGTATTGGAATTTCATGGGTAATCCTCTACGTGACACCAACTAGAGTTACAATGTTTATTCCACCATATTTATTTCCATTTACCTCGTTATAGCGAGTTAATGCTATATAATGTACAATTAACATATCTGTTAAAGATAAAGTCATAGAGGCTAATATGAAATTTCTGGTCATTTATGGAATTCAACGTCCCTATGATCTAATTGGATGATGTAACAATCATTTGGATATTCTTATATTTTGCGGGAAATATCGTACTTTGTTTCATCCAATTATGGAAATCGTGAGTTCAACTCTTCTTATTCATTTTTGCCATTTTGGATTCGGTGATAAAAACACAAGAAAAAAATTCAATTTTTAGAAAGATGTGGGATTTAAATTTGTAGTTGTCATAACTTCCAACTGGTAACTTAGATTGAGATGATATTATTCTTATAAAATGTGTGTTTTTAAGGCTCTTTGTATTGATCATATCTACGCATAACTTTTCTTTGTTTGTTTTTTCTAAAAAAAATCATGAGTATTTGGTAGCACTAAAGTAAGTGTCTTGGTCATTTTGTAGTCATAAAAAATTGTTAAAAAAAATTAAAAAAATGCCTCACAGATGCATTTTAATTAAAATCCAACATCCAATTATTTAAATCGACGTGGTATTATGTATTTAAGAAAAGAGCACAAGATTTACTTGATGGTAAATTGAAGGATAAATCCTTCATTTCTGAAAACAAAGATGAAGAAAGTGATTGGGATATGAAGTCTACCCACTCTTATAATGAGGAAACAAATGCTCAAAAAAGTGATGAATACTTCTTGTATTAAGTAAAGAGTGAATCATCTAGAGGATGGAGGAAACATAGGTTGGAGGTCAATCAATGACCTCTTGGTAGTCTGACCAATGAGTGGTCGCATAGAGCTATGGTGGTGGTGTGTGTGTATGTTGGTTTTCTTTTATTTCAGATTTGCAATATGATTTCAAAGTTCCTATTTGAATAAGTGAAATGTTCACATTGAGGGGGGAACTGGAACATGGTCTCAATGTTCAATTTTCCCTCTATTAATTTTGTATTCGATGTGAAGTGGTTCCTACATGATTCCCTAAAGAAAAGACATAGTGGACAAACAAAAGCATGAAATAAAATCATCAGCATGATATTTGGGTTGTTGGTTATCCTATAAAACCATCCATTGTTTTAGGTTGTTGGTTTTTCTATAAAACCATTCTTTGTTTCAAGTTGTTGGTTGACATACAAAACCATCTAGATCATGATCACACATGGGCGAAAAGCCGCGAGAAGAAAGTGTGATTGTTGTTTCTATAATGTCAACATTAGGGGAGTGTATATTGTGAATTAATAATGTTAACAATAGGGGTGGTTTTTACAAATATATTTTGACATTATTAATATATTTTAATATTATTAATAATGAGTTCATAGAACTCATAATAATAATATAGTTGTAATAGTTAGTATTTGTATTTGGGTGAGTTGTGAGAACAACTCACATAGCTATTTTTGTGTGTATGATAATAAAGGGATAATAGAGATATCCTAGGGATAAATATGAGAGATTCATGGAGAGAGATTGAAGGGTTTGAAGGTGAGTGTTGACTCCAACTTTGTAGGAGATCAAAAAGTATAAATTGTATGCTTCATCTATGTAAAGACATCCCAAATGAATTCAATTTCTAAATTATAATATTTGGTGTTTTATTATTGTGTAGTTTTTATTAGTGTTATTAGAGAAACCTCTAGTCTTAGGATGTGATGGGATAATGAATTCATGTGTTATACTCTAAATGTGAATCTGTGATAGCTCTTGATCATTGTATTGGGGTGAAGGATCTAATAATATTCTCAAGTCAACTTCAAACTATGAATTGGATGCCAAAGTATTGAAGTAGTAGATAAAAATCTTGAAGACTGACAATATAGAATTCACGTGGAAAGATATATAGAAGCAAATTGATCTAGAAATTTTGGAATCATTTAGACTTTATCGATAATGTGGAGGAGATACACAACTTTGCAAATTACAACAAGTATCACTCTATGTGTAGACACATATTTCGGAAATAACGTGCATCATGATTTCGTTGTCCAAATTTCAATGTGATACTCAACATTCAAGTTGAACCTTCATGGAAATCCATGTGCCTTTTCTATCTTTGCATTTGTTTAGATCTGTATTGGCATTTCATGGTTAATCCTCTATGTGACACCATTTGGAGTTACAATTTTTTTCAGTTTGTCTTTATTTCTAGCATCCTCACTACAACCATAGATAATGCTATATGATGCACAAATAACATATAAGTTAAAGATAAACTTGCGTAGAGACTGATATGAAATTCCTAGAAATTCATGGAATTCAACGTCCCTGGTATTAGATTGAGAGATATAACAACTTTTTTAAGATCCTTATATTTTGTAGGAATGATCATACTTTGTTTCATCCAATTGTGGAAATCGTGAGTTACAACTCTTCTTATTCATTTTTTACCATTTTTTGATTCAGAGATAAAACCATAAGTGAAAAAATAAATTTCCATTTTTGGAAGAGGTCTGGAAAGATGTGGGATTTAAAATTTGTAGTTGCCATAACTTTCAGCTGGTAACTCAGATTTAGATGATGTTTGTTTTAAAAATGTGTTTTTTTTCAAGCTCTTTGTATTGATCATATCTATACATAATTATGATTTTTCTGTTCTTTCTCAAAAAACAATTCATGGGTATTTGGTAGCATTAAATTCAGTTGTCTTGTTCATTTTGTAGTCATAAAAAATTGTAAAAAAAAAAATTGCCTCACAAATGCATTTTCGGTTAAAACTGACGTCCAATTCTTTAAATCGACATGGTATTATGTATTATAAGAAAAGAGCACAAGATTTACTTGATGGTACATTGAGGACAAAGACTTCATTTCTGAAAATAGAGATGAAGAAAGTGATTGGAATAATAAGTCTACCCACTTTGATAATAAGGAAACAAATGCTTAGCAAAGTGATGAAGACTTCTTGTATTAAGTAAAGAGTGCATTATACGGAGGATGAAGGAAATGGAGGCTAGATTTCAATCAACAACCTCTCATCAATCATCAACAATGGGGCTAGACGAAGCTTGATGGTTGTGTGTGTGTGTATGTGTGTTTTCTTTTATTTCATATTGATGTATGATTTGAGTTCCTTTTTGAATAAGTGAAATGTTCACATTTAGCGGGGGAACTAAAACATGGTCGCAATGTTAAATTTTCCCTCTATTCAATTTATATTCAGTAAAAAGTGGTTCCTACATGACTCCCTAAAGGAAATACATACCAGAAAGACAAAAGCACAAAAGAAAAGCAACAACATGATATTTGGGTTGTTGATTGTTCTGTAAAACCATCCTTTGTTTTAGGTTATTGGTTATCTGTAAAACCATCCTTTATTTTAGGTTATTGGTTAACCTAAAAACCATCCAAATAAGGAGCATGCATGGGTGAAAAGGTGCGTAAGAAAGTTTGATTGTTATTTCTATAATATCAACATTAGGGGAGTGTATATTGGGAATTAATATGTTAACAATAGGGGAGTAAATGTTTAAAATATATTGTGACATTATTAATAAATTACAATATTATTAATAATGAGTTTATAAAACTCATACTAATTATATTGTGGTAATAGTTAGTATTAGTATTTGGGTGAGTTGTGAGAACAACTCACGTAGCTATTTTTATGTGTGTGTGATAATAAAGGGATGAGAGATATCCTAGTAATAAATATGAGACATTCGTGGAGAGAGATTGTAGGGTTTCTAGATGAGTTTTGACTCCACCTTTATAGGAGATCAAACACTATAAATTATATGCTCCATCTATGTAAAGACATCCTAAATGAATCCAATTTCTAAATTATAATATAATGTGTTTTATTATTTTGTAGTTTTTATCGGTGGTATCATAGAAATATTCGGTCTTAGGCTATGATGGGAGAATGAATTTGTGTGTTATACTCCAACCTGTGAATCTTTATCAGCTCCTAAGCATTTTATTGGCCCAAAGGAGATAATAATCTTCTCATGTCAACTTCAAACTATGAACTAGATGCTAAAGTAGTAGGTAAAAATATTGAAGACCGAAAGGATAGAATTCACGTGGATAGATCTATAGAAGCATATCGACATATAAATTATGGAATCGTTGAGACTCTGTCATTGATGTGGAGAAGATACACAACTTTACAAAATACAACTCCTATCACTCTATGTGTAGACACAAATTTCTTGCAATAATGTGCTTCCGGATTTTGCAGTTCAAATTTTAGTGTAATACTCAACACTCAAGTTGAGCCTTCACAGCAATCCACATGCCTTTTCTGTCTTTGCATTTTTCTAGATTTATATTGGCATTTCATGGTTAATCCTCTACATGACACCAACTAGAGTTACACTATTTTTTTCACCTTCTTTATTTCCACCATCCTCGCTAAAGAAGGAGATAATGCTATATGATGCACGAGTAACATATCGTTAAAGATAAAGGCGTAGAGACCGATATGAAACTCATGCCAATTCATTGAATTCAATGTCCTTGGGATCTAATTGGGCGATGTAACAACCGTTTAAAAATCCTAATATTTTTCAGGAAAGATCGTACTTTGTTTCATCCAATCATGGAAATCATGAGTTACAACTCTTCTTATTCATTTTTTGCCATTTTTGGATTCAGTGAAAAAAAAACACAAGTAAAAAAATTCCATTTTTGGAAAGGGGTCCGGAAAGATGTTGGATTTAAAATTTGTAGTTGCCATAACTTTCAGCTGGTAACTCAAATTGAGATGATGTTTTCTTAAATGTTTTTATCAAGTTATTTACATAGATCAAATCTACGCATAAGCGTGATTTGTCTATTCTTTCTATAAAAAAATGTGGGTATTTGGTAGCATTAAAGTCAATGTCTTGGTTATTTATTAGTCATTATTTTGATTGAAATTGACATCCAATTCTTTAAATCAACATGGTATTATGTATTGTAAGAAAAGAGAAAAATATTCACTTGATGGTAAATTGAAGGATAAAGCCTTCATTTGAAAACAGAGATGAAGAAAGTGATTGGGATATGAAGTCTACCCAATCTTATAATGAGGAAACAAATGCTCAAAAAAGTGATGAAGACTTCTTTTATTAAGTAAAGAGTGCATTATCTAGAGGACGGAGGCAACAAAGGCTAGAGGTAAATCAATGACCTCTCATCAGTCACCAATGATGAGGTTGAACAAAGATGTTATAGAAGTGTGCGTGTATGTGTGCTTTATTTTATTTTATATTTGCAGTATGATTTTAGAGTTTTTGTTTGAATAAGTGAAATGTTCACATTGAGGGGGAACTGGAACATGGTCTCAATGTTCAATTTTCCCTCTATTCAGTTTGTATTTAGTAAGCAATGGTTCCTACATGATTCCTGAAGGAAAGACATAGTGGACAGATGAAAGCACAAATGAAAAGAAGCAACATGATATTTGGGTTGTTGGTTGTCCTGTAAAACCATCCTTTGTTTTAGGTTGTTGTTTTTCTGTAAAACCATGCTTTGTTTCAGGTTGTTGGTTGACCTACAAAACCATCCAGATCATGAGCACACATGGGCAACAAGCTACAGAAGGAAGTGTGATTGTTATTTCTATAATGTCAACATTAGGGAGTTTATATTGTGAATTAATAATGTTATTAAGAGGGGAGTGTATATTGGGAGTTAATAATATTATCTAAACTTAAAATAGAGATGAAGAAAGTGATTGGGATATGAATTCTACCCACTCTTATAATGAGGAAACAAATGCTCAACAAAGTGATGAAGACTTCTTGTATTAAGTAAAGAAAGCATTATCTAGAGGACAAAGGTAACAGAGGCTGGAGGTCAATCAAAGAACTCTAAATCACCAATGACGAGGATGCAAGAAAATGTTGTGGCGTGTATGTGTATGTATGTTTTCTTTTATTTCAGATTTACAGTATAATTTTAGAGTTCTTTTTGAATAATTTAAATGTTCACATTGAGGGGGGGAACTGGAACATGGTCTCAATGTTCAATTTTCCCTCTATTCGGTTTGTATTTAGTAAGAAATGGTTCCTACATGATTCCCTGGAGGAAGACATAGTGGACTGATCAAAACACAAAGGAAAAGAAACAACATGATATTTGGGTTGTTGGTTGTCCTATAAAACCATCCTTTGTTTTAAGTTTTGATTTTCCTATAAAGCGTACTTTGTTTTAAGTTGTTGGTTGACCTACAAAACCATCAAGATCATGAGCATGCATGGGTGACAGTGCGAAAAGGAAGTGTGGTTGTTGTTTCTATAATGTCAACATTAGGGGAGTGTATATTGGGAATTAATAATGTTATCAATAGGGAGTGAATATTAAAAATATATTGTGACATTATTAATAAATTGTAATATTATTAATAATAATTTTATATAACTCATATTAATAATATAGTTGTACTAGTTAATATTAGTATTTGGGTGAGTTGTGAGAACAACTCATGTAGCTATTTTGGTATGTGTGATAATAAAGGGGTGAGAGAGATATCCTAGGGATGAATCTAAGATATTCATGGATAGATATTTTAGGGTTTGAAGATGAGTGTTGACTCCACCTTTGTAGGAGATCAAACACTATAAATTGTATGCTCCATCTATGTAAAGACATCTGAATGAATTCAGTTTCTAAATTATAATATTTGATGTTTCATTATTGTGTAGTTTTTTTATGTGGTATAAAATAAATATCTGGTCTTAGGTTGTGATGGGAGAATGATTTTGTGTGTTATACTCCAACTATGAATCTATTGCAGCTCTTGTGTATTGTATTAGCAAAATGTTTTTAATCATCTTCTCACATCAAGTTCAAACTATGACCTGGATGCCAAAGTATTGAAGTGGAAAATTAAAATATTGAAAACCCGACAAGATAGAATTCACATGGACAAACCTATAGAAGTATATCGATATAGAAATTCTAGAATCATTGATACTCTATTGTTGATGTGGAGCAGATACACAACTTTACAAATTACAAAGAATCTGTCACTCTGTGTATAGACACATATTTCTTGCAATAACATGCTTCCCGATTTCATAGTCCAAATTTGAGTGTGATACTCAACATTCAAGTTGAGCCTTCATAGAAAACCATGTACCTTTTTGTCTTTGCATTTGTTTAGATCTGTAATGGCATTTCATGGTTAATCCTCTACAAGACACCAACTAGAGTTACATTGTTCTTTCCTCCATCTTTATTTCTAGTGTCCTCACTACAACTAGAGATAATGATATATGATGGACAAGTAAAAAATTAGTTAAAGATAAAGGCGTAGGGATTGATATGTAATTCCTAGCCATTCATGGAATTCAACATCCCTAGGATCTGATTGGGTGAGGTAACAACTGATTGGAGATCCTTATATTTTGCAGGAAATATCATACGTTGTTTCATTCAATCATGGAAATTTTGAGTTACAAATATTCTTATTTGTTTTTTTCCATTTTTGGATTCAGTGATAAAAAACATAAGCAAAAAAAAATCCATTTTTGGAAACGAGTCTGAAAAAATGTGGGATTTAAAATTCGTAGTTGCCATAACTTTCAGGAGTAACTCAAATTAAGATGATGTTTTGTTTAAAAATGTGTCTTTTTTCAAGCTCTTTGCATTGATCATATCTATGCATAACTTTACTTTGTCTGTTCTTTCTCAAAAAAAATCATGGGTATTTGGTAGCATTAAAGTCAGTGTCTTGGTCATTTTTTAGTCATAAAAAATTGTAAAAAAAAAATTCCCTCACGGATGCATTTTCGGTTCAAACCAATGCCCAATTATTTAAATCGATGTGGTATTATGTATTCTAAGAAAAGAGCAAAATATTTACTTGACGGTAAATTGAAGGATAAATCCATCATTCGAAAACAAAAGAAAGTGATTGGGATATTAAATTTAGCCACTCACGATAAAGAGGAAATAAATGCCCGATAAAGTGATGAAGACTTATTGTATTAAGTAAAGAGTGCATTATCTAGAGGACATAAGAAATGGAGGCTAGAGGTCAATCAACGACCTCTCATCAGTCATCAATGACAGGCCCACACGAAGCTATGGTGGAAGTGTGTGTATGTGTGTCTTCTTTTATTTCAGATTTGATGTATGATTTCAGAGCTCATGTTTAAATAAGTAAAATGTTCGCATTGAGGGGGAACTGGAACATGGTCTCAATGTTTAATTTTCCCTTTATTCAGTTTGTATTCAGTAAGTAGTGGTTCCTACATGATTCCCTGAAGGAAAGACATAGTGGACAAACGAAAGCACAAAGGAAAAACAACAACATGATATTTGGGTTGTTGGTTGTCCTATAAAACCATCCTTTGTTTTAGGTTGTTGGTTATCCTGTAAAACCATCCTTTGTTTCAAGTTGTTGGTTGACCTACAAAACCATCCAGATCATGAGCACGCATGGGTGACAAGCTGCAGAAGGAAGTGTGATTGTTGTTTCTATAATGTCAACATTAGGGGAGTGTATATTGGGAATTAATAATGTTAACAATAGGGGAGTGAATGTTACAAATATATTGTGACATTATTAATAAATTGTAATATTATTAATAATGAGTTTATAGAACTCATATTAATAATATAGTTTTAATAGTTAGTATTAGTATTTAGGTGAGTTGTGAGAGAAACTCACATTGTTATTTTGGTGTGTGTGATAATAAAGGGATGAGAGAGATATCCTAGGGACAAATCTAAGAGATTCATGGAGAGAGATTGTAGGGTTTGAAGATGGGTGTTGAATCCACCTTTATAGGAGATCAAACACTATAAATTGTATGCTCCATCTATGTAAAGACATCTCGAATGAATTCAGTTTCTAAATTATAATATTCGGTGTTTTATTATTGTGTAGTTTTTATCAGTGGTATCAAAGCAATCTCCGATCTTAGGATGTGATGGGAGAATGAATTCATGTGTTATACTCCAACTTTGAATTTTTAGCAGCTCCTAAGCATCGTATTGGTGCAAAGGGGTTAATAATCTTCTCACGTCAAGTTCAAACTATGAAGCGGGTTCTAAAGTATTGAAGTAACATACACAAATATTGAATACTAACAAGATAGAATTCATGAGGATCGATCTAGAAATTTTTGAACCGTTGAGACTCTATTGTTGATGTGAGAAGATGCACAACTTCACAAATTACAGTAATTTATCACTTTATGTGTAGACACATATTTATATTAATAACGTGCTTCCTAATTTCAAATGACCAAATTTCATTATGATACTCAAAGCATTCAAGTTGAGCCTTCACGGAAATCCATGTGCCTTTTCGGTCTTTGTATTTGTTTATATCTATATTGGAATTTCATGGTTAATCCTCTACATGACACCAATTGGAGTTACATTGTTTTTTCCACCGTCTTTATTTCCAGCGTCCTCACTACAACAAGAGATAATGTTATATGATGCACAAGTAACATATCGATTAAAGATAAAGGCACAAAGAATGATATGAAATTCCTAGCCATTGGTGGAATTCAATGTCTCTGGGAGCTGATTGGGAAATGTAATAACCATTTGGAGATCCTTATATTTTTAGGAAAGACCATAATTTGTTTCATCCGAGTCATGGAAATCGCGAGTTACCAATGAAAGTGCATCTCTTAGATTTTGCATCAAACTTTTTCCTATTTTCCTTATCAATATGAACAAAAGCTTCGAACCAAAAAATTTAAGAAAATAAATATCTACCTCTTTTCCGGTCCAATCTTCTGTAGTATTCCTCCATCTAGTGAACTTGAATGCCCATAGTTAATCAAATAAATTGGTGTATCAATTACTTCTACCCAAAACTATAAGAGCAATCCAAAATGTATCTTCATACTTCTAGAATGTTCCATGATTGTCCTGTTCATTCTTTCTGCAACACCATTCTCTTATGGTGTTCTTGGAACTGATCTAAGGAACTTTAAATTTGAATTTGATTCATTATCAACAAGGTATTTCTATATTTTAAAAGTATCAAAAACATCGATTTACGTTTAATACAATAAACCCATACCTTTCTTGTAGCATCATCAATGAAAGTAAATTAATCACTGGGATCCTCCATGAGAAGCTACCCGAGTTGGTCCCCATGCATCCGAGTGTACAAGATTAAATTTCTACTCCTTAGTTTCCCCAAATTTCATAAATCTCACTCTCTTTTCTTTCCAAAGATACAATGCTCACGAAATCAAGATCTAAATCTTTCAAATATGATAACTTACCCTTAGACTTTAAGATCTGCATTCCTTTTTACTTATGTTGGTGAGAAAATTTTTGGGTGGACAAACTTATGAATTTCTTACCAACGCTATAGGAATCGAAGTCCCTCTACTTAACCGGTGTAGCTTCCATCTATGCATGCGCAAGAAAATGTGGATTTCTGTGGTGGCCTTTCGATAGGAGATATAACAGGGGTACTCCAATGACCCTATGGAAAAGATAGAAATATCTTTCTAGGGAAGAATTTTTCTGAAGAGTGGGAAAGGGGAGTGAGAAAAGAGGTAGGAGAACCAATGCTGTAGGTAGAAATTCAGATTCCTACACACACACTAGTTAGAAACTTTAACACATGCATTTATGGGAAGAAACAACTCTACTAATAACAACAAAACCAAATAAAATTCATTGATCACCAAGTATCAAGAAACCCCTTAGTCAAAGAAAGCTAGAAAATCCTTCTTCTTGTATTGATTTCTCAAATCAAAGTTGTACATAATGTGAGAATGGAATAAATTTGAGAGTGGAGGAAAGTAGAAGAAAATTGGCTATCTCCTTTGCTTTCTCTAGGTACAATGCACTATTGAGTTTACAAGATCAATCAATAACCCTTTGAAATGGGAATGATGTTATAATTTATAGAGTGAGAGGTGACTTATCGTCTATCCCCCAATGGCTTTTCATATGTCCTCACACAACTAAAAACTTTTCAACTTCCTAGGAAAATTTTAAGTCCCTTTTTATAACATAAAGGTGAATTATTACATTATGAACATTAAGATATGAAAAAGTGCAACCCCAACACAAAATTAGAACATTTGAGAAGAGAGAGAAAGTTGGGGGAAAGAGGAGAGAGAAAGAGAGAGAGAGAAAGAAGAGGAGACATCATTCTTGATGAAGTCCATTGATCCTCATCGATGGAAAGCGCCAAATACAGTGAAACTCTAAATCTTTGAACTCCTTGCACACTGTGAATCTCCTTCAAATCAGCTCGTGAATGCTTGCCAAGTTGAGTGAACTATTTGGTTGATGACCACAACTCCCAATGTGTGTATGATATACTATTTTTAGTAAGAGGTGATTTTTGCATCTTCTCGACCATCGTGATTTGATGAACTCCCTCATCCAATAGTGTGCACCCTACCCTTTCCTCGAGTCACTTCTTTGGGGTGACTTACTAGCCCATTTTTGTAAGCACCCATATAAGGGATTTACTATTTTTAGTAAGTGGTCATTTTCACTATTTTCTACTCTGAACACTCATTATGACTTCCTCATGATCTTTAATGCCCATTTCCTTTGTCTCAGATTTTTTTGATGATGACTTTATATTTTTAGTAGGTGCTCAAGGGCCCACTTACTAATTTTAGTAAGTTCCAAAAATGCCCATTCTAGTGAATTCTCATTTGTAGTGCACCCCCAATGTCTTCGCCTCCTTCATGAGATCTCTTTTGTCGATTACTTTCCCAAAATAGTAGTCTCTATGTAGTAGACCTGCTATTTTTAGAAAGTTGGCTTCTGGAGGTTAGATTGACATGCAACAATTTTTTTTTTTTTATATGGGTTATTTCCCAATATTTCCCCTCTAAAATTTTGGACCTTCTTGCTTAACAATCCAGGAGATTTTAAAGTTTTAATTTTTGGACCTGGTAGTGCTTCTAGATATGACAACCATTAATGGACCTCAAAATTGCAGGTCTGGTTTTCTCCTCCATTTGTAAATAAAATTATATTTTTATGTGGTTTTTTTCTTCTGGTGCTTCATGTGTGATCTTACTTCAATCCGTAATCGGTTTGATAGGAAATCCCACTTCTTTCTTCGTTGAGCTGGAAAGGAGATTTCTTCATTGTGGATGCTCTATCGCACAAGAGGAGAGTTTGAGGTTATGTTTTTGATGGTCTTGGATAGAGGAAAAACATCAACAAATGGTTCATTGATTCATGCATTGGTTTGCAAGCTTTGTTTAGATTTCCATTTTTTGGCTATGGAGATTGTATTGTTTTCTTCTTCGTTATTCTTCATTTCTCCTTCTTAGCTTGATGATAATTCCTTCTAAGACCTACGTATCTCCATGGGAAAGGTATTTTAGTTCCTTGGTTTATATGTTTTGATTTTTTTAATGGTGGAGTGATGGAAGAGAGTTGCAGAGGAAGGATGAAGTTTGTCTATGTATAGGAGTGGAAGCAAGAAGCCTTTCAGGGCGACAATTGGAATTTTTGAATTTTAAATGCATGAAGGAGAATCTTGGGTGAAATTTTTCATGTTTGATTTCCCTAACCTTAGGGATGTGAGGGACATCAAATTCCATGGTGGTCAAGAGGACAACACGTGGCGGTGATCCGACGATAGGGAATGAAGGTGAGAAAAGTTACTTTAAAGCACTGGGAGCTGAAAGTCAGTCACGTGGGTGTCAAAATGAATCCCCATAGGGTTTGGGTGCATTTTTCCATGTTTGATGTCCCCACCTCATGGAAATAAGGTAAATCAGTTTCACGGTGGTCCTGGAGCTGACACATGGCACCAGAGTCGACGGTAGGGAATGGATGCTCCAAAAATGCACCTAGGAGCTGAAAGTCAGTCTCATGGGTCTCCAAATGAGTCCCCATAGGGGTTGGGAGAATTTTCAAGGTCTTATGTCCCTCACATCAGGGACATAAGGGACATCAATTTCCACGGTGGTCCTGGAGCTGACACGTGGCACCAGATCCGACGACGAGTAGAGAATGGATGCTCCAAAAATGCACCGGGGGTTGAACTTATCGAGTCAGAGGTCATATGAGGTCCAAGAGGTCACATGGGGTCTAGGAACCTTTTTCAAGGGTTTTTTTACCTAACCTTAGGGATGTCAAGGACATGAAATCCCACCAGGCTCTTAGTGCTGACACGTGTCCTCCCGAAAAATGACTAAGTCCTGAATTGCCTTTGAGAGGGCAACTTAGAAAGAAGATAACTTGAGATCTCAGTGGAATTTCTTGGTAAAATTTGTGTATGATCCTAACTAGAAATGGAATTTTAAATCCAATGGTGGGGTATCATGTCTTGATTAATCCATATGATCCCTAAAAAATTGGATTTGTGATTTGAGACTCCACTTGTACCTGATAAAAACTACCTGTCTAAATCTTATGCGCCAAGGTGTTGTGAAAAATATGATTTCACCATAATGTAGGTATTTTAATCCTATTTCCAGGTATTTTATTTTTCTTCTAACTCCATCTGGAGCTCCCAAAATCATCTTCTGAAGCCCAACATAGTTGTTTTAGGCCTATGTACTACCTAGGCTTGTGAACCCTTTTTTCTCAAACTGCTCCAAGTTTCTCAAAACTTCCCAAAACCTTACAAAATAATTTCCATGATGTTTTAAGGTCTTCAATTCACCTCCATGTTGAATTTTACCCTTCCGTTCCACTCCAAGGGGTTGATCCAGTCCTAGGAAGGCCAACGATAGCCCTTCCCAATATTGCGTAAGTAGATAACATCTTTTCAAAACTCCCTAAAATCACCTAGGGGAATGAATAGAATTTCCTAAATCACCTAGGGGATAAATTTTACATCAAATAGGGGGTGACTAGACTGAATGGATTTGACTTGGGGTTCTTGGGAATGATAAAACATGAAAAATTCAGCATAGGGGTATAGTTGTCATGCTTAGAAACTTCAATTTCCTTGTTGCACATTTGCACAAAAATAGCTGGCTCTAGCTTGGGGACATGACATGGATGAGTGTAGTGAAGACATGAAATGGGAATCTAGAATCTCAATCTTAGACCATATAATTCATTTACCAATGCCTTATCCATTGGGCCTTCACAGTAATGTCTAACTTACAAGAGAGAGAGAGAGAGAGAGAGAGAGAGAGAAGAAGGATACACACACACACACACAAATAGAAAAAGACACATACAATAGGAAGGGAAACACACCTAATAATCACCTATGGTACAAGGTGGGGGAAAACCACTTTCACTGAAGCATTTTCTATTTCTCAAAAGTTACCCGTGAGTGGGAAACACTGAGTGATGATGATCTGCGAAGCCATTGACTAGTTCAGAAAGTAACCTCCTCTCCTCAGTTGCTTATGAAAGCCTAAGTGCTTTCACAATTATTTGTGTACTTGGTAGGAGTGAGTCCATGTGAGCTTCTTGATGCTTAGGTCCTTTCTTGGAAATTCCACTACCTTCATCCCCTCTAAAATCGGTTTCATCATGCCATTTGCCTTCCATGTTTATCCATATAGTTGATTCTCCATCGAGCATCTCATCGCTGCCCAAAGCTGATTTTCCATGTTCGAACAAATTTCTTCAATGCAAATCAGCTCAATGTTTTCCTTGTTATCTTCTTCCATGGTGGAGGTGTTGTCTTAAAAATGAGATGTCCAAAGGAGATACACGAACTTTTCTTCTTTTGCACTCATGAACTTCTTCACACAATGTGGAAGAAAAAGGCATGTTTTCATGTTTATTCTCATCAACCAAAGTATTAGAGAAGTCATCAAGCTTATCCAACTGCTCCATTTCAACATCAAAAATTGGTGCACCAAAATAGGAAGCACAAATTGACTCATACTTTTCTTGTATCTCCATGGCCGGGTCAAGAGTTCAAGACTGAGTTGAGGATCCTCAGTTTCTTCTACGGCCTTCAAGATATCTTGTATGGATAGTTCTTCTGAAATTTCCATAGGATATTTTTTATCTTTATTGGAGGAATCTTCTTGTTGTGCCTCTAGGAGATGGTTAAAAATATGATCCATATGGCCCATGATTCATCTAAAACATTCTCATTCACCTCTTTCATGATTTACGTTGCCGAAGATTCACTTTCTTGCATACACGGGCATACTTGATTCATGACACCTACTGACAAGGAGAAGATGTCCAAGCTTCAAGGAATGGTGCTCCTTCAAGATCAAAATCCATATCATCTTCTCCTTGGTAAGGAGTAGAGAACCGTGTTGGGGCAACAATATGAGAAGAATTTTCAGCTACATCTTGATCATCCATTATTAAATCCTCTTGCTCAGGTGAAAGATGAAAGGCTATGTTTTCACCATGATGATGATTCTTCTCCTCAAGTGAGTAGAGGTTGTGTTTAAATTTCTCATTCTCCTTGGATTTGAAAATAGAGTGGGCTTCTTCCATTTGATCATCCATGATTGCATCGGGGAGAGAGTTTGATTCTTTGACTTCCTTCATTTCTTCATGCAACATTTTTATGTCACTTGAGGAATCAAAATAGGAAGGAGGATTATCTATGACCATCTTGAATTCATCATTTTTGGGCCATGATGTTGGTTGAGTTTCTTACACTTCTTCACATCTCTCCATTTCATCATCAATTGAAAGATAAAAACTTGAAAAGAGATCATCCATGCTTACTTTGAATTGACCATATTCTTCATCATTGGTGGAGTCTTCAGAGAGCATTAGATCATCCATTATGCAGCAAGGATCTTCCTTTATTGAATATATTATTCCCCCATGGGTTGTGACTTGATCCAAATGGAATTACTGAATGGTGATTCTATCTTTGTCTCTTCTACTTCTTTCTCCATGATGTTTCTTTGGCTTTCATTAGGAGGTTCCATGACAAGATATTCTTCAGAAGCATTTCGAGAATATTTTGGGAATGAAAACCTCATAGTATGGGCAGCAATCCGAGTCTTCTTCCATAGGGTGCATCTCATCTTCTTCCTCCATTTGATGCAGAGTTTCAAAATGTTCATATCTTCTCTATAGAGCTAAAGCATACCTCCAAATTTCATCAAAGACTTTGGGGTCAGAATTTCCTTTTATTATGCTCTCAAGTATTTCCACATATTCTCTTTTCAACATGTTCATTTCTTCATCACCATATGTAATGAATTTTTCTAGAGAATGGTGGAAGAAGGAAAACATTCTCAATTTTGTAGTGAGTTGTGTGAGATTACAAAAATCTTCTTTAGTGGATCTTGCACCATCCTGTCTTTCATCATCTTCTTGAATGCTGATTTTATCTTCATTGGAAGGCTCAAGGATAGGATTTTCTTCAGCGACATTCAAGAACCTTTCAGGTATGAAAACCCTATGGTATGAATGATTTTCAGGGTCTTCCTCTATAGGAAATTCTCCTCTTCTTCTTTCTCCTATGGGTTGCTTCAAGTTTCTCATTCATCTTGCAAGAATTTGGCATATTCTCGAGCTTCACACCTTATCTTATGTCTCCTTTGAATCCATTCTTATTTATTGATGATAGGTTCTTTCTTCTTTCCTTTGTCAACACTAGTCGGAACCATGGTTGATCAACGATCTTATTTTTCGGGAAGACATCTTCTTCTTCTTCTTCACTGTCACTCATTGGTACTTTACTCCAATATGGGAATTTCTTCATGATGCGGGAGATGAACATGGTAGGAGTTCGTTCCTTGATGGATTCACCTTCAAAAAAATATTTTCCATCGAAATATGATGTATTTTTATTTTTTTTTGAAATTTAGACCTTGTGGTCATATATTGGGTGTAGATCTTTGCTAAATCTTCCCCATTGGTGGGCACCAAAAATCTGTTGGCCAGAAAATTTTTTGGGTGGAAAAATTATGGATTTCTTGCCAACACTCTATGGAATCTAAGTCCCTCTACTTAACCATTGCACGGATGTCATATATGCATGCGTAACAAAATGTGGATTTATGTGGTGGCCTTTCGACCAGGGGATCCATCAGGGGCACTCCACCGACTTACTGTGATAAAGCTATAAATCTCTTGCTAGGGAAGAATTTGTTTGAAGAGTGGGAAAGGGAGTGAGAAAGAGGTAGGAGAACTAATAGTGCAAGTAGAAAATCAGATTCCTGCACACACACTAGTTAGAAACTTTAACACATGCATTTATGGGAAGAAATAAACGTGAATAACAACAAGACCAAATAGAATTCACTTTGATCACCAAGTATCAAGAAACCCCTTAGTCAAAGAAAGATAGAAACTCCTTCTTCTTGTATTGATTTCTCAAATCAAAGTTGTACATAATGTGAGAATGGAATAAATTTGAGAGTGGAAGAAAGTAGAAGAAAATTGGCTATCTCCTTTTCTTTCTCTACGTACAATGCACTCTTGAGTTTACAAGATCAATCGCCAACCCTTTGAAATGGGAATGGTGTTACAATTTATAGAGTGAGAGGTGACTTATCATCTACCCCCCAATGGCTTTTCATATGTCCTTGCATGACTTACAACTTTTCAACTTCCTAGGAAACTTTTAAGTGCCTTTTTATAACATAAAGGTGACTTATTACATTACGAACATTAAGACATGAAAAAGTGCAACCCCAACGCAAAATTAGAACATTTGAGAAGAGAGAGAAAATTAGGGGAAAGAGGAGAGAGAAAGAGAGAGAGAAGAATAAAAGGAGACATCATTCCTGATGAATTCCATTGATCCTCATCGATGGAAAGCACCAAATACAATGAAACTCAGAATCTTCAAACTCCATGCACACTGTGAATTTTTTGTCAAATCGCTCATGAATCACTCTGCCAAGTTGAGTGAAATATTCATTGATGACCACAACTCCCACCTACGTATGATATACTATTTTTAGTGAGAGCTGATGTTTTCCTCTTCTCGACCATCATGATGTGATGAACTCCCTCATTTGATACTATGCAACCTACCCTTGCCTCAACCACTTCTTTGGGGTGACTTACTATTTTCGTAAGCACCCATATAAGGGACCCACTATTTTTAGTAAGTGGTCATTTTTTGACCCATCAATTTAGCTTCATGTCTCTACTTAGAAAAACACTCATTAGTGTGAAAAACAAGTCCTCATGATCTTGACCTTATTCCTCTTTTCCTTAGTCTCAACTTATTTTAATGATGAATTTCTATTTTTAGTAGGTGCTCGAGGGCCCGCTTACTATTTTTAGTAAGTTTGAGAAATGCATGTTCTGGTGAATTCTCAGTTGTAGTGCACCTCAATGTCTTCACCTCCTTCGCAGGTCCTTATGTTGATGGCTTTCCCAAAATAGTAGTTCCTATGTAGTAGACTACTATTTTTATAAAGTTGCTTCTAGAGATCGGATTGACATGTAACAAAGTATTTTAATATGGTTATTTTCCCAATAATCCCCTCTTGAATTTCGGGCCTACCCGCTTAATATCAGGAGATTTTAATGTTTTAATTTTAGACTCGTGTGCTTTTAGTATGCGATAGCCATTAATGGACCTCAAAATTGCAGGTCTGGTTTTCTCCTCTATTTTTAAATAAAATTATATTTTTGATGTGGGTTTTTTTCTTCTGGTGCTTCACGTGTAATCTTAATTCAATCTGAAATCGGTTTGATGGGAAATCCCACTTCTTTCTTCGTTGAGCTGGAAAGGAGATTTCTTCATTGTGGATGCTCTGTCATGTGAGAGGAGAGTTTAAGGTTATGTTTGTGATGATTTTTCATAGAGGAATAAACATGAAAAAAATGGTTCATTGATTTGTTCATGCATGTTTGGGATAATTCTTTGTTTAGATTTCCTTTTTTGGCTATGGAGATTGTATTGTTTTCTTCTTCGTTGTTCTTCATTTCTCCTTCTTAGCTTGATGAGAATTCCTTTTGAGACCTATGTATCACCATGGGAAAGGTATTTAAATTCCTTTTTGATGTGTTTTGATTTTTTTAATGGCGGAGTGATGGAAGAAAGTTGCAGAGGAAGGATGAAGTTTGTCTATGCAGGAGTGGAAGAATTTGGGAGCTTTGAGGCGGCAGTTGGAGTTTTTGAATTTTAAATGCATGAAGGGAGAATATTGGATGCACTTTTTCATGTTTGATTTCCCTAACCTTAGGGATGTGAGGGACATAAAATTCCATGGTGGTCAAGAGGACAACATGTGGCGGTGATCAGACGATAGGGAATGAAGGTGAGAAAGTTGCTTTAAAGCATTGGGAGCTGAAAGTCGGTCATGTGGGTGTCCAAATGACTCCCCATAGGGTATGGGAATATTTTCCATGTTTTATGTCCCCACCATAGGGAAATAAGGGACATTAGTTTCCCTGGTGGTCTGGAGTGACACATGGCACCGAGATCGGACGAAAGGGAATGGATACTCCAAAAATGCACCTAGAAGTTGAAAGTCAGTCATGTGGGTGTCCAAATGACTCCTCATAGGGTATGGGAATATTTTTCCATGTTTTATGTCCCCACCATAGGGAAATAAGGGACATTAGTTTCACGGTGGTCTGGAGGTGACACATGGCACCGAGATCGGACGACGGGGAATGGATACTCCAAAAATACACTGGGAGGTGAAAGTCGGTCATGTGGGTGTCCAAATGACTCTCCATAGGGACTTGGCACATTTTCAAGGTCTAATTTCTCTCACCTCATGGAAATAAGGGAAATTAGTTTCAACGGTTGTCCTAGAGCTGACACGTGGCACCGAGATCGACGACAAGGAATGGATGCTCAAAAATGCACCTGGGGGGTGAACTATCAATTCTAGAGGTCATATGAGGGTCCAAGAGGTCACATGTGGGCTGGGTGAATTTTTAAGGGTTATTGTACCTAACCTCGGGGACGTTAGGGACATGAAATCCCACCGGGCTCCTAGGTTTGACACATGTCTTCCCAAAAATGAACAAGTCATGAACTACCTTTGAGAGGGCAACTTAGACAGAAGATAACTTGAGCTCCCGGTGGAATTTCTTGGTGAACGTTTACATGATCCTGATTGGAAATAAAAATTTTAATCTCATGGTGGGGGTTTCATGTCTTTATTCATCCATATGATCCCTAAAATAACCGATTTGTGATTTGAGACTCCACTTGTGCACGATAAAAGCGCTTGTCAATTCTATGCGCCAAGGTGTTGTGAAGAATATTATTTCACCATCATGTAGGTATTTTAATCCTATTTCTAGTGGTATTTTATTTTTCTTCTAACTCCATCTGGAGCTCCCAAAATCATCTTACGAAGCCAATGATTGTTTTAGGCACATGTCTTGCTTAGGCTTGTGAACCCTAATTTTTCTCAAACTGCTCCAAGTTTCTCAAAACTTCCCAAAACCTTCCAAAATCATTTCCATGATGTTTTAATGTCTTCAATTCACCTCCATGTTTAATTTTACCCTTCTGTTCCACTCCAAGGGGTTGATCCATTCTGGGAAGGCCAATGATAGCCCTTCCCAATACCAGTATATAGCATCCTTTAGAACTCCCTAAAATCACGTAAGAGGAATAAATAGAATTTCCTAAATCATCTAGAGGATAAATTTTACATCAAATAGGGGTTATTAGACTATGATTTGACTTGGGGTTCTGGAAATGATAAAACATGAAAAATTTGGCATATGGTTATAGTTGTCGTGCTTAGAAACTTCAGTTTCCTTGTTACACATTTGCATAAAAACAAATCATATGGCCCAACCAATTATGCCACATGCATACATCTGAATATGAAGTAGATAACATAGAAAATGAATTAATAACACAGATAGATAAATATATTTTTCCTACCTTCTTACCTCTTTCCACAACAAAATAACCTTTGGTGACTTTCCAAGAGTCTGTTGTGAATGTAACCATGCAACCAGCTTCACCTAGTTGCCCTACAGAAATAAGATTCCTCTTGAGGCTTGGCACATGCCTCACATCTTTCAATACCCATGTATTTCCATTTTACAATTTTAGATGAACTTTCCCTTTACCAGTAATACTGCAAGGTTCATCATCACCCAAATAAACATGCCCAAAATTACCCTGGACATAATTTCTAAAATAACCCTTATTAGGGGTTGCATGGAAAGAAGCTCCTAAATCTAAAACCCATGATTCTATTCTATTATCCAAAGAAATAATAAGATCATCTTGCATTACCTTTGCTGTAATATTTGACTCTTTACCTTTGTCTAGGTGTTGGTTCTCTTTATCCTTTGACCAACAATATTTCTTTGCATGTCCTTTCTTTCCACATTTCCAACAAGTAATTCCCTTACCTCTGGATTTAGATCTACCTTCCTTGACTTTGATTTCCCATTATTCTTACTCTTGGATCTCTCCTTTTTCCTGCCTCTGCTTTCTACATTCAAAGCATTCCCAAATGATGATTCCTCTGTACTTTTCCTACGAATTTCTTCATTCAAGATTATATTAATCACATCATCAAACTTCAAAATATTATTAGTAGATGTTGTATTACTAACAACCATTACCAAGTTATCCCAAATATTAGACAAAGAATATAAGAATAAAAGTGATTTTACTTCATCATCAAATAGAAAATCAACTGATTTTTATTGATTTACAATAGATCGAAATCATTCAGATGACTAGATGCAGATCCACCTTCATTAATCTTATAACTAAATAGTTTCTTCATAAAATAAACTTTATTTGAAGCACTAGGTTTTTCATATAAATTAGCAAGATATTTCATTAGCTCTATCGTAGATGTTGCTTAAGTAATATTAAAAGCCATGGATGTTATCGGGGATCAATATTATAGATCCCAAATCCTTTGTATCAAGAATTTTTCATACTTCATTAGTCATCTTTGTAGGTCTGGAATCTTTGGCCAATGATACATACAAATATCTTTGATATAGATAATCCTCAATCTGCATCTTCCATAATTTATAATTTTAGTCATCAAACTTTCTACCTTGTACTTATTTTCTTCTTTCATTTTTGTAGCTCCTACTCAATCAGAAAACCCTCTATGAGTAAATTTTTCAACACATAAAACCCTCAAACAAATATCGATACCATATGTTGGGGTTAGCACAAGGTTGTATAGATAATATAATAGATTAGCTTTGGATATTACCCGAAGAAATATACGAGAACAAGAGATATAAATAAACACCAAATTTAACATGGTTCACCCAATGTGGGATACATGCACCAAGAAACAAGCTAATCTATTATCCAAAGCTTTGACAAGATATAAAATTTAAGATCTACGAGTCTTCCACACCTCTCATATACAGTACTTTCTTTCTCTCAAGCTTTTCCTTCTTCTCCAAGAATTCTCTCACTCACAATTATTCTCAAAATAATCATCAAGTTCTTCAATCCTTACTTCTAAAAACTATCTTTCATGCTTATATAGGAATATATAAACTTATGGTAGTTAGTCATGTAATTACAATCAATATATCTGCTTTAATGCTAAAATAAGATCTAATTCCGTGAGTTAATTAAAACATCCATGCACAGGTAACCAAATGTTGGTTAGCCCCAACCGATGTCGATTACTATGTTTTCATGCAAGTTTAATAAAGCATGCTAATTTGAAGTAATTGAGATCATGCAACTAAACATACCCAACATTCAAGTTGAGCCTTCACGGAAATCCACGTGCCTTTTATGTCTCTCGCATTTGTATTGACATTTCATGGCTAATCCTCTACGTGACACCAACTAGAATTATGTTGTTGTTTCCACCATCTTTATTTCTAGCATATGTGTTATACCCAGAGATAATGTTATATGATGCACAAGTAATAGATCAATTAAAGATAAAGGCATAGACTGATATGAAATTCCTAGGCATTCGTGGAAATTAACATCACTGGGATCTGATTGGGTGATGTAACAACCATTGTGAGATCCTTATATTTTGTAGGAAAGATTGTACTTTGTTTCATCCAATCATAGAAATCGTGAGTTACTGACTCTTCTTATTCATTTATTCCATTTTTGGATTCGGTGATAAAAAAACACAAGCAAAAAAATCCATTTTTGGAAAGTGCGGAAAGATGTGGGATTTAAAATTTGTAGTTGTCATTAATTGCAAATGGTAACTCAGATTGAGATGATGTTTTTTTTAAAATGTGTGTTTTTTCAATCTATTTACATTGATCATATCTATTCATAACTATGTTATTTATGTTCTTTCTCAAAAAAAAATCATGGGTATTTCGTAGCATTAAACTCGATTGTCTTGGTTATTTTTCATTCATCAAAAATTGTTAAAAAAATTAACCTCACGGATGCATTTTTTGGTTGAAACCGACATCCAATTATTTAAATCAACCATCTATTATGTATTGTAAGAAAAGAGCAAAATATTTACTTGATGGTAAATTGAAGGATAAAGCATTCATTTCGAAAACACGGATGAAGAAAGTAAGCGGGATATATGAAGTCTACACAATCGATAATGAGGAAACAAATTCTCAACAAAGTGATGAAGACTTCTTGTATTAAGTAGAGAGTGCATTATCTGGAGGATGGAGGAAAATAATGTTGGAGGTCAATCAATGACCTATCATCAGTCACCAATGAAGGGACCACATGATACTATAGTGGGAGTGTGTGTGTATGTGTTTTTTCTTTTATTTCATATTTGTAGTATGATTTTAGAGTTCTTGTTTGAATAAGTGAAATTTTCATTTTGAGGGGGGGAATTGGAAGATGGTCTCAATGTTCAATTTTCACTCTATTCAGTTTGTATTCAATAAGTAGTGGTTCTACATGATTCCTTGAAGAAAAGAAATAGTGGACATAAGAAATCACAAAGGAAAAGCAGCCACATGATATTTGGGTTTTGGTTGTCCTGTAAAACCATCCTTTGTTTTAGGTTGTTGGTTAACCTACAAAACCATCCAGATCATGAGCACGCATGGGCGACAAGATGTAGAAGGAAGTGTGATTGTTGTTTCTATAATTTCAACATTAGGGGAGTGTATATTGGGAATTAATAATGTTAACAATAGGGGAGTGAATGTTACAAATATATTGTGACATTATTAATAAATTGTAATATTATTAATAACGAGTTTATAAAACTCATATTAATAATATAGTTGTAATAGTTAGTATTAGTATTTGGGTGACTTGTGAGAACAAATCACGTAGCTATTTTGGTGTGTGTGATAATAAAGGGATGAGAGAGATATCCTAGGGATAAATCTGAGATACTCATGGAGAGAGATTGTTGGGTTTGAAGAGTAGTGTTGACTCCACCTTTGTAGTAGATCAAACACTATAAATTGTATGCTCCATCGATGTAAAGACGTCTTGAATGAATTCAATTTCTAAATTATAATATTCGTATTTTATTATTGTGTATTTTTATCGGTGGTATACGAGCAATCTCTAGTCTTATGTTGTGATGGGAGAATGAATTCATGTGTTATACTCTAATGGTGAATTAGTAGCAGGTCCTCAAAGTATTGTATTGTTGCAAACGAGGTAATAATATGCTCACGTCAAGTTCCAACTATGAACTGGATGCAAAAGTATTGAAGTAGGAGATAAAAATATTAAAGAGTGACAAGATAGAATTCATGTGGATAGATCTATAGAAGAAGATAGATCTAGAAATTATGGAATCATTGAGACTTTGTCATTGATGTGGAGCGGATGCACAAATTTACAAATTATGTAGCTATTACTTTGTTTGTAGAGACATATTTCTTCCAATAACGTGCTTCCTTATTTCACGGTGTAAATTTCGATTGTGATACTCAAGTATTAAAATTGAGCCTTCACGGTAATCCACGTGCATTTTCTATATTTGCATTTGTTTAGATCTATATCGGCATTTCATGGTTAATCCTCTAAGTGACAACAACTAGAGTTATGCTATTTTTTCCACCATATTTATTTCCAAAGCATCCTCGCTACTGATTAGAGATAATGTTATATGATGTATAAGTAACAAATCATTTAAACATAAAGGCATGGAGACTGATATGAAATTCCTAGGAATTCATGGAATTTAACGTCCCTCATATTTGATTTGGTGATGTAACAATTTTTTTGAGATGCTTATATTTTGTAGGAAAGATCGTACTTTGTTTCATCCTATAGTGTAAATCGTGAGTTACAACTCTTCTTATTCATTTTTTTGCCATTTTTGGATTCAGTGATTAAAAAAAAAGAAAAAAATTCCATTTTGGAAAGGGTCTGAAAGATGTGGGATTTAAAATTTGTAGTTGCCATAAATTTCAAATCAGTAACTCAGTTGAGATGATTTTTTTAAAAAATGTGTGTGTTTTCAATATATTTGCATTGATCATATATGTGCATAACTATGCTTTTTCTATTCTTTCTCAAAAAAAAAAATCATGGGTATTTGGTGGCATTAAATTTAATGTCTGGTCATTTTTAGTCATAAAAATTATAAAAAAACAAAACAAAAATTTTCCTCATTGACACATTTCGAGTGAAACCTACATCCAATTATTTAAATTGAAAAATTATTATGTATTGTAAGAAAAGAGGAAAATATTTAATTGATGATAAATTTAAGGGTAAAGCCTTCATTTCTGAAAATAGAGATGAAGAAAGTGATTGGGATATGAAGTCTAACCACTCTGATAATGAGGAAACAAATTCTCAACAAAGTGATGAAGACTTCTTATATTAATTAAAGAGTGCATTATCTAGGGGACGGAGGAAAAGGAAGTGGAGGTCAACCAACGACCTCTCATCAGTCACACATGAGGGGGCCACGAAGCTATGGTGGTAGTGTTTATATGTGTGTTTTCTTTTATTTCAGATTTGCGAGTATGATTTGAGTTCCTTTTTGAATAAGTGAAAATTTCACATTTAGGGGGAACTAGAACATTCTCTCAATGTTCAATTTTCCCTCTATTCAATTTGTATTAAGTAATAAGTGGTTCCTACATGGTTCCTAGAAGGAAAGACAAAAGCACAAAGGAAAAGCAACATCATGATATTTGGGTTGTTGGTTGTCCTGTAAAACCATCCTTTGTTTTAGGTTGTTGGTTTTCTTGTAAAATCATCCTTTATTTCAGGTTTTTGGTTGACCTACAAAACCATCCAGATCATGAGCATGCATGGGTGATAAGCTGCAGAAGGAAGTGTGATTTTTGTTTCTATAATTTCAACATTAGGGGAGTGTATATTGGGAATTAATAATTTTAACAATAGGGGAGTGAATGTTACAAATATATTGTGACATTATTAATAAATTGTAATATTATTAATAATGAGTTTATAGAACTCATATTGATAATATAGTTGTAATAGTTAGTATTAGTTTTTGGGTGAGTTGTGAGAACCACTCACGTAGCTATTTTGGTGTGTGTGATAATAAAGGGACGAGAGAGATATTATATGGATAAATGAGAGATTCATGGAGAGAGATTGTATGATTTGAAGATGAATGTTGAATCCACCATTATAGGAGATCAAACACTATAAATTGTATGCTCCATCTATGTAAAGACATCCCAAATGAATTATGTTTCTAAATTATAATATTCAAGTGTTTTATTATTGTGTAGTTTTTATGAGTCGTATCAAAGAAATATCTGGTCTTAGGCTATGATGGGATAATTAATTCATGTGTTATACTTGAACTGTGAATCTATAGCAGCTCCTAAGCATTGTATTGGAGTAAAGGAGGTAATAATCTACTCACGTCAAGTTCAAACTATGAACTGGATGCCAAAGTATTGAAGTAGCAGATAAAAATCTTGAAGACTGCCAAGATAGAATTCACGTGGAAAAATCTATAGAGTAATATTGATGTAGAAATTTTTAAATCGTTGAGAATTTTTCGTTGATGTGGAGAAGATACACAACTTTACAAATTACAACAGTTTTCGCTTTGTTTGTAAACACATATTTCTGGAAATAACGTTCTTCCTAATTTTGTAGTCCAAATTTTAGTGTGATACTCAGCATTCAAGTTGATCCTTCATGAAAATCCACATGCCTTTTCTATCTTTGCATTTTTTTACATCTGTATTGGCATTTCATGGTCAATCCTCTATGTGACACCAATTGGAGTTTGTTGTTCTTTCCACCGTCTTTATTTCCAAAGCATCCTCACTACAACGAGAGATAATTCTATATGTTGCCACAAGTAACATATCGGTTAAAGATAAAGGTGTAGAGTGATCGATATGAAATTCCTAGTTGTTCATGGAATTCAACATCCCCGGGATCTTATTGGGTGATGTAACAACTATTTGGAGATCCTTATATTTTTTAGGAAAGATCATACTTTGTTTCATCCAATCATGGAAATAATGAGTTACAAATCTTCTTATTCATTTTTGCCATTTCTTTTAGTGATAAAAACACAAACAAAAAAATCCATTTTTGGAAAGGGGTCCAAAAAGATGTGGGATTTAAAATTCATAGTTGCAATAACTTTCAGCAAGTAACTCAAATTAAGATGATGTTTTTGTAAATGTGTGTTTTCAAGATCTTTGCATTGATCATATCTACACATAACTATGCTTTGTCTTTTCTTTCTTAAAAAAAAAAATCATGGGTATTTGGTAGCATTAAAGTCGAGTGTCTTGGTCATTTTGTACTCCTCAGAATTTGTAAAAAAAATACATAAATATTGCCTCATGGACACATTGTCGGTTGAAATTGACATCCAATTCTTTAAATCGACATGGTATTATGTATTGTAAGAAAATATCGCAAGATTTACTTGATGGTAAATTGAAGGATAAAGCCTTCATTTATGAAAACAGAGACGAAGAAAGTGATTGGGATATGAAGTCTAGCCACTCTGATAATGGGGAAATAAATGCTTAGCAAAGTGATGAAGACTTCTTGTATTAAGTAAAGAGTGCATTATCTAGAGGATGGAGGAAATGGAGGTTGGAGGTAAATCAAAAACCTCTCGTCGGTCCACAAATGGTAGGGCCACATAAAGTTGTGGTGGCAGGGTGTGTGTATGTGTGTTTTATTTTCTTTCAAATTTGGAGTATGATTTTAGAGTTCTTGTTTGAATAAGTGAAATGTTAACATTGACGGGGGGAACTGGAACATGGTCTCAATGTTCAATTTTCCCTCTATTCAGTTTATATTCAATAAGAAGTGGTTCCTACATGATTCCTTAAAGGAAATACATAGTGGACAAACAAAAGCACAATGGAAAACCAGCCGCATGATATTTGGGTTGTTGGCTATCCCGTAAACCCTCCTATGTTTTAGGTTGTTGGTTTTCCTATAAACCATCCTTTTTGAGTTTGTTGGTTATCCTACAAAACCATCCAGATCATGAGTACGCATGGGTGACAAGTTACAGAAGGAAGTGTGATTGTTGTTTCTATAATGTCATAATTAGGGAGTGTATATTGGGAATTAATAATGTTAACAATAGGGAGTGAATGTTACAAATATATTGTGACATTATTAATAAATTATAATATTATTAATAATGAGTTTATAGAACTCATATTAATAATATAGTTGTAATAGTTAGTATTAGTTTTTGGGTGAGTTGTGAGAACAACTCACGTAGCTATTTTTGTGTTTGTGATAATAAAGGATTGAGAGATATATCCTATGGATAAATCTTACAAATTCATGGAGAGAGATTTCAAGGTTTGAATATGAGTGTTGAATCCACCATTGTAGGAGATTAAACACTATAAATTGTATGCTCCATCTATGTAAAGACATCCCAAATAAATTCAGTTTCTAAATTATAATATTCGGTATTTTATTATTGTGTAGTTTTTATCAGTGGTATCAAAGAAATTTCTTGTCTTAGGTTGTGATGGGAGAATGAATTCATGTGTTATACTCTAGATGTGAATCTGTAGCTGATCCTAAGCATTGTAGTGGCACAAAGGAGCTAATAATCTACTCACATCAAGTTCAAACTATGAAATGGATGCCAAAATATTTAAAAGTCAGATAAAAATCTTGAAGACCTGACAAGATAGAATTCATGTGGACAGATCTATAGAAGCAGATCGATCTAGAAATTATAGAATAGTTGAGACTCGTCATTGATTTGGAGTAGATGCATAAATTTACAAATTACGTAGTTGTCACTTTGTTTGTAGACACATATTTATGGAAATAACATTCTTCCTTATTTCATTGTCAAAATTTCATTGTAATAATCAACATTCAAGTTGAGCCTTCACTGCAATCCACATGTATATTTTGTCTTTGCATTCTTTTAGATCTGTATTGGTATTTCATGGTTAATCCTCTACGTGAAACCAAATGGAGTTACATTGTTTTTTCCACCATCTTTATTTCCGAGAATCATCGCTATTGTAATAGATAATGTTATATGATGCACAAACAACATATCGAGTTAAAGATAAAGGTAGAGACCGATATGAAATTCTCGGCCATTCGAGGAATTCAATGTCTTTAGGATTTGATTGGGAAATGTAACAACAATTTGGAGATCCTTATATTTTGTAGGAAATATCATACTTTGTTTCATCCAATTGTGGAAATCATGAGTTAAAACGCTTCTTATTCATTTTTTGCCATTTTTGGCTTTAGTGATAAAAAACACAAGCAAAAAAAAATCCATTTTTTGAAAGGGGTCCGAAAAGATGTGGGATTTAAAATTTGTAGTTTCCATAACTTTCAGTTTGTAACTCAAATTGAGATGATGTTTGTTTTAAAAAGGTGTGTTTTTTAAAGCTCTTTACATTGATCATATCTGCACATCAATGCATTGTCTTTTCTTTCTCAAAAAACATTCATGGGTATTTCGTAACATTAATGTCAATGTCTTGGTCATTTATAGTGATCAAAAATTTTCCTCACGGAAGCATTTTGGTTTGAAATTGACGTCTAATTATTTAAATCAACATGGTATTATGTATTATAAGAAAAGAGCACAAGATTTACTCGATGGAAAATTGAAGGATAAAGCCTTCATTTCTAAAAATAGAGATGAAGAAAGTGATTGGGATATGAAGTCTACCCACTCTGATAATGAGGAAACAAATTCTCAACAAAGTGATGAAGACTTCTTGTATTAAGTAAAGAGTACATTATCTAGAGGATGGAGGAAACAAAGGCTAGAGGTAAATCAGTGACCTCTCACAGTCACCAACTATGGTGCCACATGAAGCTATGGTGGCAGTGTGTGTGTATGTGTGTTTTCTTTTATTTCAGATTTGTAGTATGATTTTAAAGTTCCTATTTGAATAAGTGAAATGTTCACATTGAGGGGGGGAACTAGAACATGGTCTCAATGTTCAATTTTCCCTCTATTCATTTTGTATTTAGTAAGCTAGTGGTTCCTACATGATTCCCTAAAGGAAAGACATAGTGGATAGATGAAAGCACAAAGGAAAAGTAATAACATGATATTTGGGTTGTTGGTTGTCTGTAAAACCATTGTTTGTTTTAGGTTTTTGTTGTCCTTTAAAGCCATCCTTTGTTTTAGGTTATTGGCTGACCTACAAAACCATCCAAATCATGAGCACACATGGGTGACAAGCTGCAGAAGGAAGTGTGATTGTTGTTTCTATAATGTCAACATTAGGGGAGTGTATATTGGGAATTAATAATGTTAACAATAGGGGAGTGAATGTTACAAATATATTGTGACATTATTAATAAATTGTAATATTATTAATAATGAGTTTATAGAACTCATATTAATAATATAGTTGTAATAGTTAGTATTAGTATTTGGGTGAGTTGTGAGAACAACTCACATAGCTATTTTGGTGTGTGTGTGATAATAAATGGATGAGAGAGATATCCTAGGGATAAATATGAGAGATTCATGGAGAGATATTGTAGGGTTTGAAGATGAGTGTTGACTCCACCTTTGTAGGAGATCAAACACTATAAATTTTATGCTCTATCTATGTAAAGACATCCCGAATGAATTAAGTTTCTAAATTATAATGTTTGATGTTTTATTATTGTGTAGTTTTTATCGGTGGTATCAAAACAATCTCTGGTCTTAGGCTATGATGGGAGAATGAATTCATGTGTTATATTCCAATGGTGAATTTTTAGCAGCTTTCGAGCATTGTATTGGTGCAAATGAGCTAATTATCTACTCACATCAAGTTCAAACTATGAAGCTGGATGCCAAATTATTGAAGTAGCAATTACAAATCTTGAAGAGTGACAAGATAGAATTCACGTGGATAATCTATAGAAGTAGAGTATACATACCTTTGTTAAATGAATTAAGAAAGAAATTGTTAGCTGAATTTCATAATTCACCTTTTTCTAGACACCCCGACATTACAAAAATGCTTGCTGATATAAAACAACAATATTTCTGGAAAGGGATGAAAAAGGACGTGATTGATTTTGTGACACACTGCTTAGAATGTCAGCGTGTTAAAGTTGAACATATGCATCCAGCTAGTTTATTGTACCCTCACAACATACCACAATATAAATGGCAAGTAATAAGCATGGATTTTGTACAAGGGTTGCCTATGTCAAGAAATAAAGATGATGTTATTCTAGTTGTTGTAGACAAACTAGCCAAAGTAGCACATTTTATAGCCGATAATCTTAAGGATGATTCACCTGTTTTAGCAAAAAGATTTTTGCATGAAATTTTCAAATTGCATGGAATACCTGAATTGATCATATCTGATAGAGACCTGAGAATGACATCTAGATTTTGGCAAACACTTAATGTAGCCTTAGGGACTAAGTTGAATTTCAGTTCTGCATACCATCCAGAAATAGATGGATAGACTAAAAGAGTTAATCAAGTCTTAGAGGATATGTTACAAATGTATTGTATGGATCAGTAGTATAAATGGGAAGAGTACCTTCCATTAGTCGAGTTTGCTTATAATAACACGTATCATGCCTCTTTAAAAATGGCACCTTTTGAAGCATTATACGGAAGGAAATGCCGAACTCCTGTTAGTTGGGATAACATAGAGGATAGAGAGGTAATTGGGCCCAAAATCCTTATGGAAATGGAACAAAAAGTTAAAATGATTCATGAACACTTGAAAGAAGCACCAGATAGGTAAAAGAGTTATGCAGACTTAAAGCAAGTTGATAAGAAATTTTAGCTTGGTGAGAAGGTCTTTCTATAGGTTAAATCGAAAAGATTTCTATAATTTTTGGCAAGGTTACCAAGTTATCACCTTGTTATGTGGGACCCTTTGAAATTGTTGAAGTAATCAACCCTATAGCTTATCGTTTAGCTTTACCTCCTGCTTTATCATGAATGCATGATGTTTTCCATATTTCTCTACTTAAGAAATACATTTTAGATTTATCACATGTGTTAAATTGAAATTCCTTGCAGGTATAAGACCTAGGAATAATCATGGTTAAACCCATTCAAGTGCTAGAAACTTTCTAGTTACACTTAAGAAATCATGAAATAAGTCAATGTAAGGTCCAAATTGGGATCAATTTAATGAAGAAAGTGCAACCTAGGAAAATATCGAGGATATGACAACTATTTTTCCATATTTGTTTTGAGCAGAATTTATTCTATTGATTGATAAAATTTTATATTTTATTCATGTTATGTCAATAAATATGCCATTCTTGGGATGATACTACACTAATTAAAATGGATAGTTACTTTAATGTTGATTATGGAATTTGAATTTCTCAAATCTAGTTTTGTTATGAACATGTTGGTATCAAATTTGTTCTCCTTTTCAGTCTGAGTAGCACCATAGTTATGTCATGGAGCTTAAAGATAGATTAGACCATGTTGTATGTCATTGGTATCTAGGGATATGGTCTAGCTAGCACTCAAGTTTGTGGAGAAATGGATAGCACTCAATAGGACTTGATCTTGTCCTAGCTGTTTTAGGTTGTGCCTTGCAACCAAGGTAAGAGGACCTATTTTGTAACCTTGTAATGGTGAAGGAGATGAAGATGTCCTTATTTTTTCTTGAAATTCTATGATGAAACCTTGATGAAAGCATAATCAACACCCCAGATCTGAAATCTCACAAGTTGTCACTTCTCAAAACATGGGTATGTTCTCAAAACAAGGCAAAGGTTACTAGAGACATTGGAAATCCTGATCTATTATGCATACTTTTGCAAATAGATTTTAATCTTTTGTGGGTATACACATGCAAATCAGGGATATTACTTGATAGGATCTTTGTTGTTAGATGATTTTTGGTGGGGATTGATAAGAAAAACTGGGATAGATCAAATCTTTGACAATCTATATAATACTTGAACAATTATCAAATGAAATGCCTAAAATAATCAGGATGTTCTTTCAACCAGAAGAGGCATAAATGGAAGCCTAGGTTGCACTCTTCACACAATCTCGAGAACTCACCACAAAATCTTGAAGTAAAGAACTCAATTAAACACAAAAATATATGATCAAACCATGCCTAAGGTACCCCAAAGGGTTACAAGAAATCTCTGCTGATCAAGGAAGGTAAAGTGATTTTAAATTTGTTTATCTCCTTATTAGATGAAGGCTCTTTGAGTATGAGATTGCAAATTCCACTAAACTATCAACTGAAATGGAGATCTGTGTGACTTCTAAAGACTTTTCAATGCAAGATTACAACAAGAACAATAAAATTTATTTATAGGCATTTAATTCAAAACAAAACATATTGCCCAAAGAAAAACACATATTTAATTCAAAACTTGCTAGATTGATAGTAGGGAGAGTTACATGAACAATCTCGGAGTGTGTGGTGGCTATACACTTGTAACCAACCCACATACATGAATTTTCCAACACATGAGACATTAACCTGGTTCTTTGGTGGATTTTCACAGAAAATGAGCTTTTCTCATAATTTACTCGTGATTTTCAACTCCCAACCCTTTACAATTTCTCCAAAATGTATTATATACCTCATGCCACATTGGATTCTTTCTTCCCAAGTAAATAATATGCTATGGGATCAAATTTGTTACAAAATACCTCATGATTTAAAGATAATGACACCAAATGGAAAAATAACTCATGATTTGCAGTGTGCAAAAAAAGTTAAATTATTACACAAATTCAGATCATCATCCACCCCAGGGGCACATTTTTATCATTTAGGCATGCAAGCATCTTTCATTCATCATTTTTACCTTTTCCCCTTTTCAATTTTACCTCTGCAACTTTTGATGTTGACATTTCACGTTATTTCTCAGGCCTGATCCAAAATTACATCAAAAACACCATAGATCAAAGAATTAGGTCATGAAAATGATGTCAATGTTCTCAGAAGGCCAAGATGACACAAAATCATATAAGATTTGTTGAAATTTGATGCAAAAACATGATTTCTAAGCTTCTTGGAGTTCCATGGTGGTGGCCAAAACAAGCGAATGCACGAGAACCATCAATCTCATCCACCTTTTAATATCATCCCTCCACGTGGAAAATGCCATTTAAAAATAAGCTCAATATCACCTTTTTAACCTTTGGATAAGGTGGGAAATGTGTCAAAATGTGACTGGATCGGGCCCATGCTTCCAAAAATGCTTTTGCGACCTTTTTAAAATTTTGGAAAATTTTCCCACTTCTCCCTGGACTGCCACATGTCCATATGTGGGCCCTATTGAAAACTATGGACTGATTCCATAAATTTTTCCACTTTTTTGAAAAAAGGAAATTTTTCCATAAAACCTCTGTGGGCCTGGAAGCCCATCTCTTCCATGCCACGTGGCACTCTCCAATTCACCGCGGGGCCAAGCCTCCTATTCTACCTTCAAACCTTCCTGCAAAATTTGAAAAATTTAAAACTTACCGTGGGCCCATGCTCTTCCTTTGACTTCTTAGAATGTGCCACGTGTCCATCATGGATAGGCTGTGGAGGCACACTTCCCATTTACACTTTAGCTCCTTTCACCAAAAAGGCAAAATTTTACTCTGTCCCCTGAGGTCCGAATCTCTGCCTCAATTTTTCTTGGACACATTTCACTTCCTAACTTGTTGCGAAGCTTATTTAAAATTTGATTTTTACCATTTGAATTTAAAAACTTCAAAGTCATTGCAAGACCTACTGCCCCATCCTATCCTTTCTTGGACACGTGTCCACCGATGATTCCGAGGGCTTTTGGGCCAAAATTTCACTTTATCACTTTGAGCCATAAAACATCAAAATTCTCCAAGTCCCCACGCCATGTGTCCTCTCCCTATTCGCCGAGGGCCTTCGGGTGAGAATTTTGATTTTGAAAATTTTGCATAATGAGAGAAAAATTTCCTAAGAAATCCCACCACCCACCAATCCCCTAGCCAATCAAAATGTGCCACGTAGGCACTTCATTGCAGTATAAGGCGAGCCACGAGATCAAAATTTTTGTTTTGCTAAAATTTAAAAAATGATAAGTTAGAAAATTTTCCGACAAACCTTGGCCAATAGAAACCCGCCACATTGCCATTACCTTGTGATGATAAATTTGATGGGCAAAACGACACCCGTATGACCGTCAAATCGTGAAAAATTTAAAGGATGCCCTAGAAATCAAATTTTTCAACAAGGATTGCAAATTTTTGATTTTGAATCAATTGAATCATGTTTTGACATTATTTTCGACCTTAGGATTGGGAAATTAACCCATACAATTTAGATTTGATCAATTTTGATTTTTGCACGATTTGGCAAAGGGAAAATGACACAACCCAAAAATTGGAAAAACCTAGGGCCAAAAATAAGAGCACACATGGATTTTTTCTTTTAAACCAGGGTAGAACAACAAGTTTATGTGCATTTTTGAAACATTCAACTAGGGGGAGGAAATAGCAAATCACCAATTTGAGAAATAAAACATTTCTGAGCAAAATCGGACATGAAAAATTAGGGCACACAATGCAAGCTTAGAAATGGCACTAATAAAACATATGAATGGAAGGATGATAATTGGATTTTGTCTTATACTTAAATTGTTTGACTAAGTTAATCATCGAGATGATGATTATTTTTAGGAGGGAAGTATGTAACATCTTTGACATGGTTGTTATGGTGATGACTTCCACTCTGTTGCATTTCAGATTTTCACTTGGAATGAAACCACAGTCAGGGGATAAGTAAGTCCCTCCTCTTTAATGGGATAGGTTCCCTTATTGAAAGAAGGGGCAAAACCTTTGCATAAATGTATTCTTTCATTCAATGGTGGTTTCTTGATATCCTAAAATGTGTTTTAAGCCTAGAAAGTTATCAATACATGAGGATAGAAGACTTTGAAGAGAGGAGGGAGGTAGAAGAAGACAATACTTTTAGGGAAAAGAGATGGTAGAGAAAACCCTTATATGTATTGTGCAAATGAGATATAGAGTAGAACCATCCATGTTTATAATAGACACAATTCGTGAGACTCAAAGTTTTGGAGATTGTACAAACTAGAACACAAAGTTTCCAAGCACGTAAAGATTAGATGATTCATAGATCAAAACTAGAAGGAAAGAGAAAGCAGAAGAAAAAGGGAAAAAACCTTTGTATTGATTTCTTCAGTTCAAAATTACAGTTTTAGAATAATCAAAATTTCAACCCATATAATGGATTTGAAAGTTCATGATATAGCTCGCAAGAGATGGTTACAAATTCCTCAAGAAAGCAAGAAATAGTTATAACTTATTCCAATCATCCACGCCCTTTTGAATTCTTGAAAACACAAAGAAAACATTAATGGTGGAAAAACTAGTTTTTTAAATATACGGCCATTACATTATTTTACCAGTTAAAACATGGGCCATTTGATTTTATTTTACAACTTCAAATTTGGGCCACCCACATGGGAGGAATTGATTAGAGTGGGCCTGTGAATACCTCTTGTATTCTTTTCCTTTAAAGCAGCGCTAGGCTAACACATGGAGAGATCTATCTATTCCTTTATACTTACGAGATTTGGGTCAATTTTTCTATTTGACTTATGTTGACCCATAGACACGTGGAGGGATGGTGCTCATTTGACTTTCTACTTTGTAAATGCCCCCTAAAGCTGCGCCGAGCTGACACATGTCTCCTTCTGCCGATCTTGGACTTTTCAATGGCCAACTCTGTCTTCATATTAACTTTAACCATGTGGCAAGATGGCACTACTTAGAGACTGAACCTTTGATTTCACTTCCAAAATGGTACCGTTAAGGCACGTGGTGGCTTCCACCAACCCACCCATACTTAGTCAATTTTAACTATCGGCTCTATCCCTTTTTTGACCTAGGACACATGGAGGACCGAAAAAGTTTGAGAACTTCCCTAGCTTTGACTCTTGAAGATACACTGATGAGGCATGTGTCACCATCCACTGAACCTTCCATACTTATGCAATTTTAGCTTGTTCTATCTTCATTTTGTACCTGGGACACATGGAAAGCCTGCGCTTATTTGAGGACTATCCCTTGGACCCTGCCCTTGGAGTTACGCCATTTGGACATGTGGAGGCTTTCATTGAACCTTGAAATATGGCCAAACCACATCTAATCAAAGATATTCACGTATTACCCGTGGACTCTGGGGAAAAATTAATGGGGAAAATATGCTTGTCATTCCCAACTGCGGGAAGAAAATAAAAATAAGGAAAGGAACTTCACCATACGCCTAACTTTCAAATTGTTCTCCATGAATAGGAAAATTACAAACAATGCCAAGCTTGACATGATTCAATACTCCAAGGTACAAACTCTAAATTTTTGAAACTTAACTTTAAAAGAGGGGAATTTTGGGGCCGACAACAATTGGCTCTTTCTAGGGATGACTTGGCTTAGAACAAAGACACAAGGCAAGATCAAGAACTACAAATAACTCTGGGGGAAAGAGGACTAGTGCTTTATCCATTGGGAAAAGGATTCGAAAGAAAAACCAATACAAGGAAACACACACAAGATGGGAAAAGAAACAAAACAAACCAAAAGGGAAGAACAAAAATGAAACACAAAGGAATGACCCAAAACCAAAACACTGTACATAATATATAGAAGGACCACCTAGTCACCTAGGACTTGAACAACTTTAGATACTTCCCACTATAAGGAAGTGGGAGAGGAGAACCATCCATGTAATCCAAATAAAAAGAGTTCTCTCCAACAAAATGTCTGATTCTAAAAGGACCAAGCTAAAGAGAATCAAACTTACCATGACTTCCTTGTGGCTCATGTCTTTTGTCCCAAAGCAGCACAATGTCTCCCACTTGGAAAACTATGGGTTTGGTTTTCTTGTCAAACAAATCCTTCACTTTCAACTGATGAGCTACTATCCTGTCCACCACTTGCAATTTGTCTTCATTGAGCTTCTGAAGGTACAAAATTCTCTTATCCAAAGAGCTACTGAAACTTGAATCTTCAATGGTTTTCATCAGATGCAAGGCTAGAAATTCCACTATGTGGTGGAAGTTGAGCTACACCATCTTAGAAACATTTCTCTCCTATACACCATATAACTTCTTATGCCAATTCCTCTAAGAATCATTTACAAGCTTTCTAACTATGTTTACCAAGTTCTTGTTTGTTGATTATGCCTGTCCATTCCCTTAGGGGTAGTAGTCTAAATAATGAGAAAGGGAGATCCCATACCCATAGCAGAAGTCCATCATCTCAGTAGAAGAAAATTTGGAAGCATTATCAGTCACAATTTTGTTTGGGATCCCAAACCTGATCAATATGTTCTCTTTAATGAAGTTACAAACTACCTCAGAGGTAGTGCTCTTGACTAGGATGGCTTCCACCCACTTGGTGAAGTAATCTATGGTAGTCAACACATGAGTATGTCCAACACTGGAAGATGGATTGAGTTCTCTAATGAATTCTAAACCCCATTGTTGAAATGGATCTTTAATCACTACAGGCTTGAGAGGCAAAGAAACCAACTTAGGTCTTCCAACAAACGTTTGGCATGCTTCACATTTACCAACCCATTTTGATGCATCTCTAAATAGAGTGGGCCAATAATAACCAACACAAAGTATTTTATGAGCTATTACAGTAGAGGAGAAATGACCTCCACAAGCCTGGTCATGAAAAGTAGAGAACAACTTCTTTTGTTGTTCCTTTTCTACACACTTTAAAAACCTTCCATCTATGCCTCATTTGAACAAAGCATTCTCCCATAGCACATATTATGCAGACCTCAGTTTGATGGCTCTCTTCTCTTTGGAACTCAAGTGAGATGGACACTCTCCATAGGTTAGAAAGTGAGAAATGTTAGCATACCATACATCTAATGAGCTGAGGAATAGAAAAACAGGGACATCAACTCCATCTTTGGACAACTCCTTGGCAGCTCCTTTAGCAATGAGTTCACACAAGCCCTTACCCCAAACTAGATTTGTTGGCCTAATATCAAGATCATACTCTTGCACCTTTGCTACCCAATTACCTCTCTTGGTTCCAAACTATTGTTGAGTAAGAATGGACTTGATTGTTGTATCAGACACTAGCACCACAGAATGAGAATTAAGAATGTAAAACCTAAACTACTTGACAGCTTTGATAACTACAAAATCATGCTTCTCCATCATGGTGTACTTCAGCTCATGATTTTTCAAGACATAACTCATGAATGCAATTGGGAGCTCATGATCTTCAACATTCTTCTGGGCTAACACAACAACTAAGGTATTTTTAGTGGCATAACAATAGATAATGAAATCTTTGCTAAAATCAAGGCACGCCAAGATTGGAGTCTTTGTAATAGCCTATTTAATGTCCTCAAATGATTTCTTCCCTTCAGAGGACCAACTAAAGGTTTTCTTCCCTTGCATCATGTGAGCAATGCTCATAGTAAGTTATGTAAAATCGAGGATGAATCTCCTTAGGAAATTGATCTTACCAAAGAAAGAATGGACACCCTTCTTACTTGATGGAAGAGGAATTTGCTGGATGGCTTGAACTCTCTCTAGATCAATCTTGATCCCTTCCTTTGAAACAATGTGTCCCAACAACTTTCCTTCTGTGACACAAAACATAGACTTCTTAGGGTTTAAAGAAATCCCATGCTCTCTACACTTCTACAATACTATTTCAAGGTGTTGGAAGTGATCTTTTCTTGCTTTAGAAAACACTGTCAAGTCATCCAAATACACAACAATGCATTTCCCTTTCAAATTTCCAAAAGCAAAGTCCATGGCCCTCTGGAAAGTAGCACTAGCATTGATGAGACCAAATGGCATTCTCTTGTATGCAAAGGTTCCCAAGGAGTTTTAAAGGTAGTCTTATGTTGATCTACAGTATTCACCTCTACTTGATTGTACCTGAGAATCCATCTAAAATAGATAAAATATTTGAGCTGTGACAACTTGGATACTTGGTCCATCATGGGGAGAGAGTAGTTGTCCTTCAAAGAACCCGATTTTGATTTTGAAGTCCACACAGATCTAGATCTCACCATTCTTCCTCCTAACATCATTATATTAGCAATTCACATTTAATGGTGGATGGGGAATATGATCCTAGCCTCTGAAGCTTTTGTATTTCTTGGAAAATTGTATCAGCTATCTTTGGATCATATTGCATTTTCTTCTATTTAAAGGGTTTAATCCCAAGCTTAAGAGGAATGAAATGTTGCATTTATTTAGGATGAAAATCCTTAAGATCATCATAAGAGTAATCCAGAACATCAACATACCTTTTCAACAGATTCACCATCTTCTTTTTCTCTTCTTGAGTGTAGCATTTTCTAATGTTGAAAATTTTGGGATCATCAAGACTCCCAATATTCACTTTCTTAGTCTCAGCAAATTTTTGGGCTCCTTGGGAAACTTTAGACTTCATATATCTGTCATTTTTATCAAAAAGATTCTCCAAACTCACCATCCCTTTAGGAATTTTGTTGCCCTTTAGTTTGATGCATCCATCTTGATCCATCTCTTCTTTGACACCCTCTTCATTTGATGACACACACTCTCTAGGAATATTTTCACTTCCTTCAAAGTACAGTTGATCAAAGTTTTGATGAGCTCCAAGAAAGAAAGAAAATGCTGGTCATCATTAAAAACTTGCCAATTATTTGCATTGTCAGGCACACTAGGTCTATGGATCAGCTCAATGGTGAATTTCTCCTAAGGGAAATTAGGGTGAGGAATCAACAAGGACCTAGAAACAGCTAGAGAGTCAGCCCTAGTGTTCCTCTCCCTTGGCACAACTTCAATGGAAAAAGCATCAAGGAATTCAATGGAATCCCAGACTGATTCCTATAGTGTTTCAACCTTCTGTTCTTTACCTGATAAAGGTCTCTAACTTGTTTTACAATTATCTCGGCATCTCCATGAGAAAGAAGGTTCTTCACTCCCATTTCCTTCACCATGCTCAATCCAAGAATAAGAGCCTCATACTTAGCAAGTATTCTGGTATTTTCAAACTAAAATTTGAAGGAGAAAGGATGAACCTTACCCCTAGGATAAATGAGCACTACACCAGCTCCAAAACCAGTGAAGAAAACTCCCATCAAACTCCAAAGTCCACACACCATTAGGATCAAGAAACACTCCCTTTGGCAGACTTGTCTCCTCTTGTGACATGATCATGTAGTTCCCATGCCCTATATCTACATATAGTATTTGTGCTTTAGGATCATCTATCTTTTACACAATATACTCTGCTTGTTTCTCAGGTAGTAGCTTCTTCATCTTCCCATTGATAGGGATCAAGGCATGTGACCAATCCATTTGAATTTCCCCTCCTACCTTCTTGCAGAAATTTCTACTCAACAACATCCCATATGAAGGAGGAATATCAACTACCAAAATGGTGGCTAGGATTCTTTTCTCTAGAAAAGCAACAAAAGCTACTTTTGCATCTTTAATTCTACCCACCAAAAGCTAGTTGTGGATTGTAGTTAGAAGCATATGTCAAATTTATTCCATATCCTTTGCACATTACCATTAAAGGTCCATCTTTGAAACTCATGGCATTATCAAAGCAACAATATTGATTGGCACTCCAAATCTACAAGTGATATTATTCAATATGAAGTCCATTACAACGTAGTGCGTTTCCTTCCTGCGATTGCTTCCACCCATTTTGTGAAGAAATCAGTAGCTACCAAAATCCATTTGTGTCTAACACTTGATGAATCAGAGATTTCACCAATGAAGTCCAGCCCCCATTGTTTGAAAGGAGATTTAATTGATACGGAGTTGCAAAGGAAGGGAGATCAAGCTTTCATTCTTCAAGAGAAACGCTGACAACTCTCACATATTCTAACCAAATGATTTGCATCTTTAAAAGGGTTGGAGACTAATAACCAGCCCTCAAAATATTGTGTAGTAACCCTCCCAGAAAAATGTCCTCCACAAACTCCCCCATGGAAATCAACAATTATTTTGGGAGCTTCATCTTCAGTCACACATCTCAAGAGGATTCCCTCAGGGTTCTTCCAAGCCAACCCAAAGTTTGTAATGATATATTTTTGAGAAGCCAACTTGAGAGCTATTTTCTGATTTTTATTCAAATGTCCAGGGTAGCATAGGTGTCTGAGATAATAGATTACATCCTTGTACCACTCAGAGTTCAACAATTTTTCAAGAACATCTGCCCTCTCTTCTTCTACTTCATTTACTTCAGCATTCTGCAAATTGCTTTCAGCCATGAGCTTGGCAAGACCCAAACCTCTTACTAGCTTTTTGGTCTAAATGTCCATATCATACTCCTACAATTTGTTAACCCACCTACATCTTTTTCTTGAAATATCCATCTCTGATAAGACATCTTTTACCATTGTGTGAGGAACATAAGCAACAACTTTGGAACTCAAAATATAAGGTCTAAAAACCTTAGTTGCTTTCACCAATGCAAAGGCTTGCTTCTCCATGATTGTGTATCTCAACTCAGCTACTTGCAATGCCTTACTAAAGAAGGCAATAGGTATTTCAGCTCCATCATCATCCTTTTGCAACAAAACAGATGCAATGGTGTGCTCAGAAGCAAAGGAGAAGATTTGGAAAGGTTTCTTGTAATTTGGGGTTGCTAGAATAGGAGCATGCTTCAATGCTTCCTTGATTCCATCAAAATATTTAAGGGCAGCCTCTTCCCACTTGATATTCTGGTCCTTCTTCAACATGGAAGTGATGGGGAGAGTCAACTCAGCAAAATTAGACACAAACCTTCTAATGAAATTGATTTAACCAAAGAAGGATTGGATTCCTTTCTTAGTTTTTGGAATCGGGATCTTGCTGATGGCTTCTATCCTTTGTGGATCAATCATAACTCCTTCTTTAGACACAATGTGACCAAGTAGTTTTTCTCTTTGCACTCCAAAATGGAACTTCTTTGGATTGAGTGAAATGCCATATTCTCTACATCTGATCAACATTCTTTCCAAATGCTGCAAGTGGTCACTTCTTTTGCAATAAAAATAGTAATATCATCTTGATAAACAACAATAAAATCATTGATATAACCAAAAAAGCAACATCCATGGCCCTTTGAAAAGTAGCTCCAACATTCATTAAACCAAAGGGCATCCTGACAAAAACATATGTTCCCCACGAAGTAGTAAAGGTAGTTTTAATTCTCTCTGATTCTTTGACAACAACTTGGTTATAAACGAAGAAACCATCCAAAGTAGAAAGCATCTTAGAACTAATCACTGATTACAACATGTTCTCCATGTTTGGTAAAGGATAGTTTTCTTTCATTGATGCTCTATTTAGATTTCTAAAATCCACACAAAGTCTGATATCGCCATTCTTCTTTCTAATTGGCACCAAGTTTGCAACCCAAGAAGAATACATTGTGGGTTGAATAATTCCTCCATCTTCAACTTTTTAATTCCTCTTGCATTTTGATAGAAAGGATTGGGTTAATTGGCCTTTGCTTCTGTATGAATGGTTTGGCATCTTTCTCAAGAGGGATCTCATGTTGGAATAAGTCTTCTCTATATTCTTTTAGCTTGGAATAAGACCAAGCTAAACAGTCTTGATATTGTTTCAACAATTGGAGGTAGGACTATTTTTATTACTTGTTTAAACCACTCCCTAACCAAATATTCCTTATTTTTTCCTTTATTCCCAATTCATTCTCTTCAAACATATCTAGATGCAAACATGTTTCTATTAATTACACAATCAACATTGTTAAAATTCGGGTGTTGGTACCCATATTTAATATCCTTCACAACTTGAGCTGCATCATGGATTTTACAAGACACTCAAAGGTAGATAAATAGTTTATATGTCATTTTGTAGCCGGGAAGCAATTTATTTGACTTGTTAGCACTCAGGATTTGAAGAAGTGGGTAACACCTTGGAAGTATTTGATCTAATCCTCACTATTTTAGGTTGTGCCTATCAACCAAGGTAAGAGAACCTATATTGTAGGCTCTGTTTTGTAAAGGAGGTGAAAATATCCTTGTATTGTGTAGATTGTATGGAGATGGTCTTGAGAAAACATGATCAATTTCCAATTATTCAAACTCAGAGCTATCACTACTAAATGATGAAAATGCTTTCAAGAAAAGGCTAAGGCTACTAAAGACATGGTATGATCCTGATTTGATTTGTGCATTTTTGTAAATGGATTGTATTCTTTTGTTGACACACAATACAATGTATGGGTATTATAGGTAGGATGAGTTAATTTGAAATGAATTTTGGTGCGGGAGATATTCAGACAAGACTAAATAGAATTTTCCAACTTCTTTGAGGACCTTTGCAAAACTTGAAATACTCAGACAACAGAAATGCTTCAAAGAGGTTAAGGTGTTCCTTCAACCAGGATATGTGCATCAAATGGAAGCCCAGATCTGCACTCTTCCACACAATATCTGATGATTTATCACAAAATCTTGAGTTAAATGAATCAACAAAGCATTTAGAGATTTCTATTCTATTAGACCTAAGGTACCCCCAAAGGTTTACAATCAAATCTATATCAAGGAAATAAGAGTGAATTTTAATTTGTTTATCCCTTCATTAGAGGAAAGCTCTTCTGATTTTGGAATTACAAATACCACTAAGATGTTACCATAATTAGATCTGAATCGAATAATTCCAAACCAGCATTGCAACAGAGCAAGAAACACAAATTGAAAACATTCTAAAACATAAGTAAATGCAAATTTTACCAAGAGACAACACAAAATAATCCAGAATGACCAAATTTATCAGCAAGGGAATGTTATAAGAACAATCTCAGAGCTTGTTAGTGGCTATACATCTACAACCAACCTAACATGATACAAATTTGATGCAAAAAGGAGTTAAAATGGTTCTCAGGTGGTTTCTCAGAGAATGGGATTCTTCCCATATTTTCTTGTGAAAATTTTAAGTTTCTCCAACCATTTGCATGAAAAATTCATGTAATATATAACTTTTATTCACTCACTCACTTTGCCCTCAAATCTTCCCTCCAAAAGTGGAATATTCAAAGCACCTTTGCTTTGCAATATTTCTAGAAAATGACATTTAACAAACTCACAAAAAGTTGTCAGTTATTCTTTCAAAAGGTGAATCATTACAAAACTTTCATCATTCTTTAAAGTGGAAGCACGTTTTTCATTCCCCACGCATGTAAACCCCTTTCATTTAATTATTTCATCTTTTCCTTTCCCAATTTTTTACTCTGTAACTTTGGATTTGGTAATTCATATTTTTCATGAATTAGAGTAAAAATTCATTTGAAATGTGCTTTGGATTCACAAATTGATTAATTCGGACTTGGAGGCCAAAACAACATGAATTGGAAATTTTTTTGATGAAGATTGATGCAAAAAACGCATCTCCAAACTTCCTGGAGCTCAAATGATGACCAAACTGGTGAAATGCAAAACTACCATCAATTTGTTCTTATCTTTAAAATATGAGCCCTCCACGTGGCAGATCCGGGAAAAACAGGCCTCGGGGACACTTATGACCTTTTTACAACTTTTTGAAAATTTGCAAAACTTCTTGATTTTCTCCGCCGCTCCACCTTTGTGATTTGGGTCTGACATGTGGTGCAATATGAATGGATACAGAGTCATGGCTCAATTTTACACATTTTGCATCTTTTTAGACAAAGGAAAAAATTGTAACTCCCTGCAAGACACGTGTCCTCATATGATTGGCTGAGGGGCAATGCTTCTCATTTCATATTTTAATCATATTTCATGAAGGAAAAATTTTAACATTTCCTATGCCGGCCCGCACTCTACCATTGATCGGGTAAAACATTGACTATTTCCCTCGGGCCCTCGATATTTTTGATACTTTGAGTCATTTGAATACAAGAGGCAAAATTTCCAAGTTTCCCCGATGGTCTACCTCCCCGCCTCTTTGAATTTTAAAATTGCCACATGTCACCACGACGCACCTTGAGGCGGTCCCAAAATTTTGATACTTTGAACGAGCGCGGGCTCGCCACGTGTCTTGCTCCAGTGAGGTCTGTCTAAATGCTTGAAGTTCAGTGGAAGGTGCCACATGTCATGCTCCGAGGCAATCTCCTTTTGGCCATTGAAAAGTCTAAGTAAAATGCAAAGTGAGCAGAGGCCTCCACGTGTTAGCTTGGCGCTTCTTTAGAATGAAACTTAAGGGTCGGTCCCCGAACATGCACAGTTCCTCCATGTGTCTCCATGTGCAACTTCAAGATGGCACCCAAAGTAGAGACCCTGAATGAGTGTGATCTCGCTACGTGTCCTATTTTGCCAAACTGTATCCATTTGCATAAATTTTTTCTAAGTTTGGGCCAAGTAGCGGAAGCCTCCACATGTCCTCCCAGCGCTACTCTAAGGCAAATCCCAAACGCAGGTCTTCAAATGAGCATTGTTCTTCCATGTGGACATAGTTTTAAAAATGAGGATTTTCATGGAATTTCCAAAGTATTAAGATGATCTCGCATCCAACCAAGAGTTTCCATGTTTCCCTGTCGATTGAATGATGCAAATTTGACCGGGAGAAACACCCTCAAATTGTAAAACATAGAGAAATGACCATTTGAGCCTGAAAGTGAAATTTTCTTCAAGGACAGAGATTTTAGAAATGTGCAAGACTCAAATACGTTCCTTGCGGACACATTAATTCAATTCTCTTTGAGTATTTCAAGGAAGAAATGTCAAGAACACAAATTCCAACTGTGGCAATAGAGGGAATGGGAAAACACAAGTTTTTGAAAGGACAAAACATGGGGGGACTCAAAATACAGACCTTTCTAGAGGAACAAAGAAACTAGGATACAAATAAGGACCCATATATGATCTTTGACCCAGGGACAGACTAAAAATGGCAATAAAGACCAGCCAAGCACAATCATGGGGAAGGATAAAATGACAAAGGCCATAAATCAATAAATTTCCAAGGGCACAAGTGGGGTGAGATAATTTTGACCACCAACACAGGCTCGACTCGGGGATAGGAACTCCCAGTGAGTGCCACAAGATCAAAAGTATACCAAGTGCCAAAATATCCATTGGGAAAATGGAGTGACAAGCTAAAACATCCAAAAAACAACCGATAAAAAACCAAAAAACACAAAGGCAAACCAAAAATGGCCAAAACAACAAAAATAGAGCAAAAACAAAAAATTGTACACTGTACAAGAGATATGCAAACTTCAGTTTTGGGGATTAATCCAAGAAATGCTTCAAATGTCTGCCATTAATAGGAAGCTCAAGCAATTCCCCATCTAGGTCCTTTAGGAAAAAATTATTCTCATCAATTCTTATGTCAATTGAATATGGGCCCATCCACAAAGCATCAAATTTACCATGCGTGCCCTTATCTTCATTCCTACTATCCCACAACAGCATGAGATCTCCAATATTAAAAGCTCTTGGGGTTACCTTCTTATCAAACAAGTTCTTCAATCACTCTCTGAAATTGACATGCCTCTCCGATGCGATGCTCTTCTTACTTCATCAAGTTCAACAACCTAATTAATCCTTGCTTCATATGAATTGATTTCTTGATCTTCAAGTTGTTGAACAAACTAAAATGAAGAAAACTACATATGCAAGGGCAACATAGCTTGTGTTCCATATACCAATTCAAACGGGATTTTACCAGTAGCTCTTTTAGTAGTGATCCTATCATTCCAAATTGAAAATATTAGTTTCTCACCCCACTTCTTCTTGTTCAATTCCAAATTCCTTTTAATAATCTTCAAAAAAAATTATTGTTGGACTCAGCCTATCCATTTCCTTATGGATTGTAGTTAGAAGCATATGTCAACTTCATTCCATATTATTTGCACATTGCCACTAAAGTTCTAGCTCTGAAACTCATGGCATTATCAACAAAAATCTTGATTGGAACTCCAAATCTACAGATGATATGATTCAATATGAAGTCCATTACAACTTGGTGCGTTTCCTTCCTAGTGGGGATTGCTTCCACCCATTTTGTGAAGAAATAAATAGCTACCAAAATCCATTTGTGTCCAGCACTTGATGAATCAAAGATTTCACCAATGAATTCCAGCCCCATTCTTTGAAAGGAGATTCAATTGATACAGCTGCAAAGGAAGGGAGCCTAAAGCTTTCATTCTTCCAGAGAAACGCTGACAACTCTCACATCTTCTAACCAACTAAGTTACATCTTTAAAAAGAGTTGGCCACCAATAACTAGCCCTCAAAATCTTGTGTGTAGTAACCCTCCCAGCAAAATGTCCTCCACAAACTCCCCCATGGAAATCAACAATTATTTTGGGAGCTTAAATTCTCAAACAAACACACAAATCTCCATCTCTAGGAAACTATATATGTGAGAATTATACTTGCAACTTTGGAACTCAAAATATAACAACATAAATGAATAATGCACAAAAGAAGACAAGACAAGATTTAACGTGGTTCACCCAATGTGGGCTACGTGGTTCCACCAATGTGGGCTACTCCACCAAGAACTTGCTCAGATTTTATTATCAACAAGAGTAAAAAAACTCTCATAGTCTTCTCTCAGTTATGAACTCACAACAGAATTCCAAAGATGCTAAACCACATCTAAACCACAATTGACACCCAATTGCATAACCTTGATCACTCTTGATCACCTCTTGATCATTAAGACTCAAGACCTCTTGAACACTCAAGATATCTTCAAGATACCCTAACACCTCTATTTATAGGATTACAATCCTTTTAAGAAGTCCTAAATCTGACCCTAGAAGTTTGAAAGTCATGATCTTTCAACTTCCCATGGCTGAAAAATAGTCCCGACGTTAACAACCAATTAACAACATGTTAACAACAAACAACATAGTGCACACAACAACACACAACATCACAAAAATGACTGTAGAATGCTCCTGAAGTCTCCAAACTTAACCATTCAAGCTCCAACACTTCAACATTGATTCAAGAAGACCAAAAATAGGCTCCACACCCCAACAATCTCCCACTTGGAGACTTGTTTCCACTGAGAAAAGTTCTTAACCCTTCATTATCAACCATGAAGGCCAATCAAAGTTGAACACAACTTCAACTTCTCCCTTGTGACCACCTTGGTCATCATATCCATAGGATTCTGACTGGTATGAATCTTTTCCAGCTTCAACTTATCTTCTTCCAAAGTTGTCCTGATGAAATGATATCTCAGTTGAATGTGCTTCATCCTAGAGTGGAAAGTGGAGTTCTTCACCAAATGAATAGCACTCTGACTATCACTATGTAGTCTCCCAACTTCCTGCTTATGACCCAACTCATCAAGCAACTGTTGTAGCCAAATCATCTCCTTGCTTGCCTCTATGTGGCAAGCAACATACTCAACCTCTGTGGTTGACAAAGCCACAACCTTTTGTAACCGTGAAATCCAACTCACCGTTGTATCACCAACCGTAAATACATAACCTGTCATGCTCCTCCTGCTGTCCAAATCTCCGCCATGTCTAAATCTACATATCCATGTAATGTAGTGTCTGATCCACCAAAACAAAATGTTGCTCCCATGGTCCCTCTCAAATACCGAAGGATCCACTTTATTGCCTGCCAGTGCTCTCTACCTGGATCACTCATAAACCTGCTCACTGCTCCCACTGCATGGGAAATGTTAGGCCTAGTGCATACCATAGCATACATCAAGCTACCAACTGTTGATGAGTATGGTACCCTAGACATCTGGATTCTATCCTCCTCAGTCTTGGGACTCTTCTCCTTTGATAATTTAAAGTGACCTGCCAAAGGAGTACCAACCGGTTTAGCATCCTGCATACTAAACCTCTCCAAGACCTTCTTTATGTACTCTTCTTGAGATAATACCAGCTTCCTCTCCTTCCTTTGTTCGAGTTATTCTCATACCAAGGATTTTTTTGCTGCCCCCAAATCCTTCATAGCAAAGGAGTCACCTAGTTGCTTCTTGAGTACCTTTATTTCCTGCATGTTCTTCCCTGCAACAAGCATATCATCTACATATAGGCACAAAATAATATAACTACCATCAAGAAACTTCTTGATGTACACGCAATGGTCTGAGTGACACCTAGAGTAACCCTTCTCCTGCATAAAACTATCAAACTTCATGTACCACTATCAGGAGCTTGTTTCAGGCCATACAAGCTCTTCTTCAATTTGCACACTAACCTCTCCTTCCCTTTGACCTCATAACCCTGTGGCTGCTGCATGTACAATTCCTCCTCCAACTCACCATGAAGGAATGTAGTCTTCACATCCAACTATTCTAAGTGCAGGTCTTCTACTGCAACTAAACCAAGAACAATCCTAATAGAAGTCATTTTAACAACCGGAGAAAAAATTTCATCAAATTCTATACCTTTCTTTTGTGCAAATCCTTTGACCACCAACCGGCCTTGTATCATTTCCTACCTCCATCTTCCTCTTTGATTCTATACACCCACTTGTTCTGCAATGCTCTCTTGCCCTCGGGTAGCTCCACCAGATCCCAAGTCTGGTTTTCCATAAGAGATCTATGCTCTTCATCCATGGCCTACTCCCACTTCTTCCTGGCATCCACCTGCACTACTTCCTCAAAGCACTCTGGCTCTCCACTGTCAGTGAGCAATAAATAATTCAAAGATGGAGTAAATCATTCAGGTTCCCTTCTTACCCTAGAAGACCTTCTCACCTCAGGAGTTTGGGGTTCCTGATGAGTAGGTACTGAACTGGCTATGCTGAACATGTCTGAACCTGAACCAACCCCTTAGACACCTTGTTGTCCATGCAATGTCCTCTAACATTGTGTATTCTTTCTTTGATTCCTCTTTTGTTCCTGCAATTGATCTTTATACATGATTTTTTCATTAAAGACAATATCTCTAGACCGAAATATTTTCTTGTCTTTAAGACTCCAAACACGGAAACCAAAATCATCTTCACCATATCCAACAAAGGTGCATTTCTCAGACTTAGCCTCTAACTTGGTCCTATCATCTTTATCAATGTGAACAAATACCTCACATCCAAATACTCTAAGAAATGAGTAATCAATTTTCTTACTAGACCAAGCCTCCTCAGGTATACCTCCATCCAAGGCCATAGAGGGTCCTCTGTTAATCAGATAAATAGTTGTGCTTACCGCTTCTACCCAAAACATGAGTGGCAGCCCCGCATGTAACCTCATGCACCTAGCATGCTCCATGATTGTCCTGTTCATTCTCTCTGACACTCCATTTTCCTGTGGAGTATTTGGAACCATTCTTTTGCCTGTGGATCCCATTTACCAAACAATAATCAAGAAATTCATTGCTGCAATATTCCCCTCCATTATCCGACCTGAGACATTTCAACTTGAGACCTGTTTCATTCTCAACCAAGGCTTTCCATCTTTTGAAAGTTTCAAACACATCATATTTCTTTCTAATGCAATATACCCAAACTTTTCTAGTTGCATCATCAATGAAAGTGACATAATAACATGAACCACCAATAGAGTTTACCTTAGCTAGCCCCCATACATCTGTATGCACTAACTCCAACTTACCCTCCTTCCTGGTAGGTCCAACCTTGAGGAATCTCACCCACTTCTGTTTCCCATAAACACAGTCCTCACAGAAGTCCAAATCTAACTCCTTTAATCTAGGAAACCTGTCCTTTATAATCTGCATGCCCTTATGACTCATATGACCGAGTCTCTAGTGCCACAAAGTTGCATCTCCATCTGCAGCAACTAAATTGCAATAATCAACACCACTAGTTAAATACAAAGTACCATTTTTCTTACCTCTTGCAACCACAAGAGCTCCCTTGGTAACCTTCCAAGAATCCACTATAAAACTAACTATACAACCATCACTACCCAGCTTGTCCCACTGATATCAAGTTCCACCTCAACTTAGGCACATGCCTGACATCCTTAAGTAGCCATGTGTTCCCATTCTACATTTTCACCCGAACACAACCTTTCCCTACTATGTTGCATGGTTCATCATCACCAAGATATACATGTCCAAAATCACCTTGAACAAAATTAGTAAAGTAATGTCTATGTGGGGTGGCATGGAAAGAAGCCCCTGAATCTAACACCCAAGATTCAACAATATTATCTAAAGAAAGAATTAAGGCATCTTGACAAACATCACCTGCTGCCAAATTTACCTCTTTAGTTTCCTCCTTCTTGTTCTTCTTATCCCGAAGAGCCCAACAATATTTCTTAGCATGACCAACCTTCCCACAAGTGCCAACATTCTAACTTACTCTTGGACTTTGACCTTCCATGATCATTCGACTTCCCATGGTTACCTTTCCCTCTATTCTTTTTTCTCCCTCTTCTCTCCACCATCAAAGCATTTCCAAAAGTAGAAGAATCTCCGGTGCTCTTCCTTCACATTTCCTCGCTTAGGATCACACCTATTACATCCTCAAACTTCAGCTTTGAGTTATTAGAGACTGAATTACTTACAACCATAACCAAGTTGTCCCAACTATCTGGTAAGGAGCACAAAATCAACAAAGCCCTGACCTCATCATCAAAGTCAATTTTTACCAAGTTTAACATACTCACAACCATATTAAATTCATTCAAATGATCAACAATAGAACCATTCTCAGACATCTTCATATTAAATAAATTTTTCATCAAAAATATTTTATTAGAGGTAGAGGGTTTTTCATATAACTTCCCCAATGCACTCATGAGACCTTCCGTGGTCTTCTCCTATGATATGTTGAAAGCAACCGAAGATGCAAGGCATAAAACGAATTCCCCGAGCACCTTTCTATCCAAAGAACTCCCAATCCTCATCCGACATGGTTGTAGGTTTCTTTGCTTTTCTAGCCAAAGGAACATGGAGGTCCTTTTGATATAAGTAATCCTCCATTTGCATCTTCCACAAACCAAAGTTCTACCCATTGAACTTCTCAACCCTCGATCTTCCCTCATCCGCCATAGCTCCCACTCAAGCTAAACTTTCCCTGTGATTTACAACTTCAAAAAAACCACCAAAGCTCTGATACCAATTGTTAGGAATTAGAGAACAAATATGTGGAAACAATTCCTCAAACCACAACAGTAGGAAACTATATAGCAGAATTATACTTGTAGAAATATAACAACATAAATGAATAATGCACAAAAGAAGACAAGACAAGATTTAACGTGGTTCACCCAATGTGGGCTACGTCCACCAAGAACTTGCTCATATTTTATTATCAACAAGAGTAAAACAACTCTCACAATCTTCTCTCAGTTATGAACTCACAATAGAATTCCAAAGATGCTAAACCACATCTAAACCACAATTGACACCCAATTGCATAACCTTGATCACTCTTGATCACCTCTTGATCATTAAGACTCAAGACCTCTTGAACACTCAAGATATCTTCAAGATACCCTAACACCTCTATTTATAGGATTACAATCCTTTAAGAAGTCCTAAAGCCAACCCTAGAAGTTTGAAAGTCATGATCTTTCAACTTCCCATGGCTGGAAAAAAATAGTCCCGATGTTTAACAATTAACCAATTAACAACATGTTAATAACAAACATCAGCACAACAATGCACAAATGATCACACACAATGTCACAACAAATGACTGCAGAATGCTCCTGAAGTCTCCAAACTTAACCATTCGAGCTCCAACACTTCAACATTGATTCAAGAAGACCAAAAATAGGCTCCACACCCCAACATACATCTACGATCAACATTTTTTCCAAAAGTTGTAAGTGGTCACTTCTTTTGCTAGAAAAAACAAGATAATATCATCTTGATAACATAACAATAAAAGCATTGATATAACCAACAAAAGCAACATCCATGGCCCTTTGAAAAGTAGCTCCAACATTCATTTAACCAAAGGGCATCCTAAAAAAACATATGTTCCCCACGAAGTAGTAAAGGCGCTTTTATTCTCTTTGATTCTTTGACAACAACTTGGTTATATGTAATGAAATTACTAGTATAATTCAAATTATGAGTAGTAATAGAACACCAAATAACACAATATTTCAGAATAATTATCTCAATATGTAATTATAAAAGCTTCGCCACTTCAAGGAGGCAACCTCTAAACCATATAATAAGACTCAAATGTTCAAATGTTGATGAACTACTACCTACAATCCCCTATATATAATATTCATATGTTATGGCCATCACCTGAGCTGACCTATTTAGCATGAGAAATTATAAATGATATAATAAAAATGATATGGTAAGCCACAAGTCATATTACTCATATCCTAATACAAGCAATAGGTTAAGGGAATAGCATGCCCTTCCCCTTCAAACCAACGTTGTCCTCAACGTTGAATAATCTTGGATGTTGCTGCAAAAAACCTTCATCCTCCCAAGTTGCATCTTCTATGCTCAGATTCTTCCACTTGATCAGATATTCGTTAATGTCTCTAGTTCTCAGCCTCTTAGTACGTGTTTACAAAATCTTCTCTGGCTCTAAAATGATTCTTCCTTCCTCGTCAAGTTAAGTAACTCTCTTTTGGGCTTCAAATTTCTATCCAATAACCTTCTTCGGGCATGAAACATGGAATACTTTGGGTGTATGTGTGAAGATGGAGACAACTCTAGTTTATAAGCAACACTTCCAATTTTCTATAGAACCTAATAAGAGCCATAGTATTTAGGCACAAGTTTTTTGTCCTTTTTCTGTTGCTTTAGAGACATCTATTTGTAAGGTAGGAGACATACAAAAAACCAATCACCAATTTCAAAATTTCTTTTACTACGATGTTGATCTGCTTGTTGTTTCATCCTATTTTGTGCTAATGCTAAATTCTCCTTCAAACTAGCCAAAACTCACTGTTATTGATGTTGAATGTTTTCCTCAACATCTCTGACCTTAGTTTGCACCCTCAAGGAGGAAGTGATAGAAGGTGGATGGTAACCATATAATACTAAAAATGGGGTCATTTGAGAATAGGTATGAAAATATGTGTTATACCACCATTTTGCAAGTGGTAGCCATTTAATCCATCTTTCCTACTTATCTGATACAAAACAACATAGATACCCCTCTAAGCATTTGTTTACCACGTCTATTTATGCATCGGTTTGAGGATGATAAGATGAAATGTGAGCTAGCCGAGTCCCAAACATGAAAATAATTCCATCCAAAAATTACTTGTGAAAATAGGATCACGATCACTTACAATTATCTTTGGGGTTCCATGTAGCCTTTGAACTGTCTCCAAAAAAATAGTTGTGGATCAGACTAGATGTAAATGGATGTGATAGGGCACAAAAATGGGCATATTTTGTGAGCCTATCCACAATCATGAAAATAACATTCTTACCCTATGAACAAGGCAATCTGGTGATGAAATCCATGGAGACCTCCTCCCATCTCTAGATAGGAATTGGTAAGGGTTACAAAAGACCTAGTGTCTTAATTGTTTCCCCTTTGTTCTGTTGGCACACTAAACACTCTGATACAAAATTTTGTACATCCCCCTTGAGTCCTTCCCAAAATAATTCTCTTTTTATTCTATGATATGTAGTAGACACCAAATTTGTGTCTTACGACCCCCCGTGCCCGCATCTCATTTCGCAACCTAACCTCACCACCTAAACCTTACATAATTATTTATTATTACCTTATAATTAATAAATCCACATCGCCATACTCGCCACCTCATCATAACCTAGTCTTAACCCTAAATAACCTAATTAAGACCTATAACTTGGTCCACATCCACACCCATGACTAATTACTCCTCACCCGCACCTAAAACCAACCTCATAATGACTTGACCAAGCCCGCAACTAATCCCTCGGGAGAAAAGGAGGGAAAGCTGGCTATTTTACCAAAAATAGCCCGCTTTGACGTGATCGACATCGTTCCTACTTGATCGTCGTCGGTTGTGTAACCGCCATCGGTTCTCTTGTAAATGACCACCTCAACCAAAACAAGGGATCGGATTTTCATTTGGATGGAGAGGAGGAGAAATCATTGAAAGGATCCGGATTTGCTTGGCCAAACAGAGACAAGTGAAGAAACAAGAAGAGTTTGCAGAGAAGGACATCAAGCCCAAGATCGCAACTGAATAACCAGAGCCCAGTGACACTCATCCGAGCATCAGAAGAGGAGATAGCTCATCTTGGATTGTCAGATCGTCCTACTTGAGCCCTGCCTTCGTCATCACAGTCTTGGAACCTGCATCTTCATCAGGAACAAGTAAGTAGTGTCTTGTATGTTTCTAAGCACCATTTCTTGAGCCTGCGGATTGATTGTAATTATAAGCTCATTCTTAGATCTACTACCTACCAGCACCCTGCACTTAACCTTCATCCATACATCCTTGTACTGCCTAGAAGACCATTTTATCACACTCGAGTCTTCCCCGCCCTCTCATTATTCCTCACCATCCACCACTCTTAATAATCCCATAATCACCTTGCAACCAACCTCTATCCAGAGCACCTAGATTATCGACCCTACGGTGTCGGTTATCCCCCTATCGGCAATGGTTCTCTAACATGCGGTTGGTTATCCAGTGATCGGCATCGGCCATCACGTGACTTATACCCCAAAACCTTCCTCTCGCCTATTTGTTACCTAACAACCTCAGTCATCTGGTTTATCCTCGTAACTCAACTGAATGTATCAACGACTCAAGAATCAACAAACAACGTGACTCTTTATTATTGATAGTTTAGCCTCTCTTTGCTTTGTAACGAGGTACCTAAATTCGTGAGTTTGCAATAGATTTCTTTGTTATCATTTGTGTTAATTCGTATTAAAAGGGGAACTGACCACCTTCAAAAGGAAGTTTTATATTTCTTGGGCCTAAGGTAGCTCCTCATTTATTGTCTAATTAAAATCTGGTGGTCTTGTATTCTTACTTGCAGGTAGTCCTTCCAAGACAAAAAGGAGTTCTTCGCAGTCGATCTGATCTTTCTCTACGGTACGCGCACACCATCTCAACATTCAATAGGTATTCCTCCTAGCCCTAACCCTTATCTGTTTCTCAAAGGAATGAAAGGATAGAAGCAAGTCTATTCCACAGAGCTGAAACATTCCATGCGAAACATTTTTGGCATTATTTGTGGGACCCATTTGAGTTTGTTTTCTCGCTTGCTTTCATTTAGGAAGCATACTTGTTGTTTGCTGCTTTTTGTTATATTTAGTAAAAGAATTTGTCTTGTTTTCCCAGTTTTGCATTAGTGAAAGCCATCTTCTTTGCTTCATCAAATATCATTTTCGATTTGGGTTTAAAACACGTGCATTACATTCTTGCTTGCTGTTTTCAATTCTAGTGAACATAGATTAAGTAACAGGTCGTACACGTGGGGGTGATTTCCACGGTATTGACAGGAAATTAATCTTACTTTCACTACACAACACATACCAAATCACTTCATAATTAACACAACAGCTCAAAACATCCCCCCTTTTCCGCGGTATTCCTCCGCCCGATTGAGGTAACCTTATAAGCCAAAACAAACTTGACATTTCCCCTAAGTCTTTTGTTTAGGATTCTGACATCATTCTATGTCTAAAGGCATAAGCCCACAATAATTAAAATTAACCCTAGGGTTAGTCTCTCTGGATTTGCGTTGCATCTTGCTTGTTTTCGCTTTATTTTCTCGTTATACATCTGTCTTGTCGTGATCACCTTAGAACAATTTGATAAATGTACTAAGCGTTGTTAACAATCAAATCAACAACTTCTTATATTTTCTTATACCAGTCTTATAACACCGACATCGGTTAACTGATCGACGTCGGCTATAGTCTAACCGACATCGGTTAGCAGACCGATATCGGTTACTGTCTTTTATAGTTCTTGACAAACCAACAACCTACCAATTTCACCATTCTGAGGCTGTTTCTGCTCGATAGATCGAAGCCCTACTATGTACTCTTGTCCATGGTTTTTATCACTCGGAAGCAAGCCGCCGCCATGGTTTCACATGCCTGCTCTGTGCCTTTGCCTGAATCACCCCCTTCACATTCTATAGGGAACCCTACGGACACCAGTGAGATCCCCAAAATTCCTGTAGGAGATAAGGAATTTGCCAAATTTTTGGATGCTAATCCTAGCGCTGTACAATACTATTTGTCTCATGCCCCTGACCGTATGCCCAATGGTCAACTCCTTGTTGGCATGCCTATTAGTATAGCTGCTCATTTAGCTCCCACTCGCCCTTTGATAACACCGTCTGGCCTTCTCGCATCCTTAGCCCCATCTCCCAATCCGACGGCTTCAGAGGTTCATACGACACATATTGGTTTTCCTTGGGTTAATCTTGGGCCCACATGTCATTACCACCGATCGCTCCTACCTCGTCTCTCTTGCAGACTTCTCCTGTTCATGACTTGCTCTCTCGCCACCTATGCCCACACGAGCTTTCCTTCTCAAGCTCCGCCTACCTTTTCATTCCCACACACGTATCAAAGTGACCTCAACATCTTATATAGGACATCCCTATTCGGTCACCTCAACATATTCATCCTCCATACCTTATCAACACTTAACCTCACCATTGTCTAGCGGAGGCCCTTGGCCCAATTTGCCTCCGTTTACCACAACCGCACCATCATCTCATCCAACCACGGATTTCATCAAACAAATGATGGACAAAATGCAAAATCTGGAGGCTTCTGTTTCGGGAAGTCGTAGCCTTGACATACGAGCAAGTTTGTCGGGAGCCTATTCACCCTTCTATCCCCCTTCATTCATATCCTCCTCAATGGGAATTGCCAAAATTTACTCGTTTTAATAGTAAAGAGGATCCTCAACAACACTTGCGATCATTTAGACATGCTTGTTATTTGATTGCTCATGATGATGCCTTGCTACTCCGCACCTTTCCCATGTCCTTATCAGGACCCGCCTTAGAGTGGTACAGTGCTTTAACCCAGCACTCAATCTTCTCTTTTAACCAACTAGCCCAATCTTTCTTGGATCATTTCTCCATTAACATTGCCAAGAAAGTATCTATCACCGACCTCTATGCCATCCGACAATTTGAAGATGAATCTATCGCAGATTTCGCTGACGATGGTGGGGCCTTATCAACCAACTTACATATGCCTTGCCTCAGGCTGAACTTATCAAACTTTTTACGTGGGCATGCGCTAAGCACATCTCTCCTACCCTTCAAATTCAAACCTTCCGCACATTTGACGAGGCCTTTACTATGGCTCGGAAACTAGAAATTCGAGCCTTAGAAGAAGAGAAATTGCGGTTACGCAACAAAACCCCATTTCGAACTCCAGATTCCACCAATAAACCAAACACCACCACTCCTCACACATCTACTTCTTCGAAATCAAAAGGAGCTGTCCACGCGGTGATGGTAAAATCCCAACCACCGTCTAATACCCCGCCGAAAACCACCTATAAGTATAAAGCAGATCCCATCAACTACACTCCCTTGGGAGAAACATATGGTGTGATATTGGAAAAATTGCTTAAAGCAGGAGCCATTACCTTACCTCCTGTTAAACCTCACTCCGGGTTTGATTCCACTCACGCCATACCTTCTTGGTACAAATAAAATGACTTCTGTAACTTCCACCGCATGAAGGGACACAGTCATGAAAACTGCAAGATGTTGAAAAACATAGTGCAGGAAATGGTTGATGCGGGGATATAGCCCTCGATAATCCTAATGCCCCTGCTAACCAAAATTTGAAAATCTTCAACAAACCATTCCCGAATCACTCTTCTAACAGTAACATAAACCAAGATATCTTAGCCGAGGAGAGTGTTCATGAGATCCATGCAGTCTTCGACTCCCAGCCAAAATCCTCTATCGAGAAAATTTTGAATCGAGCCTCTTCACTGATGCAGGGGCCCGAACCTCCTTCACCACCATCAAGACAAGGTGAAATCATTCCTTTATCCGTAAAGGAATTAACCGCCCAGAGTCCTCTTCTCATAGATGAGTCTTCTTACACCACATCCCTACAAGACTGTGAGCGGATGTTATCCAACTTATCTATTTCCCAAACGTCTCTTTCTACCATTCTTGTTGTACAAGAAGAAGGCTCGCCACTTCTTTTGTCATCCTTAGATGAAAAACCTCTTGAACCGACATCACCACATTCTTTAAACATGACGGATCCTCTCAAACACGCCCTCCTACCTATTAGTTCTTCATCGCCTAAATCTTTTCAGTGACCGGTTGACCTCTTAACGCCCATTGATACAGTGCCTCATCTACCCCCTGTATCACACCCACAGTGGACCGGAATCACAACCCACCTTTCTTCCATACAAAAGTTCCTATTCACACGTGAGGACTATCATTCCCAGAAGATAGATAGGTCCTATGGGAACGTTTGAGTACGCCATATTCTACTCAAATGCAGATGACTGATCCAGATGCCTCTACCATATACCCGAAGTGTTTACAGAAGCTTAAAATGCCTATGTCCTCATCTTCACCCCCCTCATCTTTACCAAATACCTCATCCACTTCTATTAACCTAACCAAATCTTCCCCTACGCTTGGGACCTCACCAATACCCAATCTAACACACCCACCTAAGTGGCTTGATTTATCTAAAAATAAAGCCGTCCATCCCATTAGGAGACAGACTCAATCCCCTCAACCTATGCCTCTATCACAACTAAACCCCTCGTCGTCACACTTACCTTCCATATTGGGACCCCATCCCTCTACCTTGCATCAATATATCATACCTCCTGTGTTTTCTTTAAAGCAACCTACACCTTCTGCACCCATACAGAAATCCAAGGGTATAGCAACACCATCACCCCGCATATCCTGTCCACCTACCAATCCTAAACAAATTCCATCATCAAAAGAATTGTTTGCTGCCACTCCTATTTCTCCGTGGTTGTTTTCTGATACCATATCATCTGTGGCCTCATCATCTAACCAGCTAAACATAGCTTCTGTGCCAAAGAAGCCACGTTTAGTTAAAACCCATTATCAAAACCCCTTGGCTAAACCACCACCCATACAAACCAACCATACCACGTCATCACCAGAATCGACCCAGTCAATAGCCTCCTCTTCCTCTGACTTTGACCCACTCAAAGGGTCTTACGCCAAAATACTTGCTATATTGGTAGAGAATGCGACCATTTCCCTACCCCCACTTAGACTTTATGATCCATCTAAACCTCGACCTATAGGTTATGATGAGTCTAAAATCTACACTTACCACCGCACACCAGGACATGACGTAGAGGGATGCAAAGCATTGAAAGCCATACTTCGTCAGTCACCTCTCTCAGATAGAAAAGTTAAGAAAGACAATTTACGAAGAGAGAGACCTTTAGCTTCAATTCCCTCTCCTATACCACCTGTCCCCGCCTCACCAAGATCTATCATTATTATAGCCCCACCTCTCGAAGACCATGACCTATCCCTACCATCTTCCTCCTCTCATATTCACGAGATCAATATGATTAGTGTTGCTACTCGAGGGCAGAAAAACAATGGGAAAGCGAAAGAAAACACACCTGCGGCATCTCTTTCTCCATCCACCATCCCGATGGCACCACCACCTAAAGTAGTTATTCACGGACCCACCTATCCCATCTCTAATGGAATTTCCCACTGAACCATGATCAAACAGCTTCACCAATCACCTGTAAAAATGACACTGTATGATCTCATTCAGACTTTTGAATCGCATCGACAAGCTCTCGTTGAAATCCTTCAAGGGATAGAGGTCTTACCTAATGAAACCTTGCCTGTTACCTCTATTCTAACACCCAATCACGTTGCTTCACTCACCAAACAATCTATCTCCCCAACCACTTCTGTCTCTGTACAGCAAGCCGCTGCTGTCAGTTTCTCCGAAGATGAAATTATCGACTTTGGTGCCGAAGATCCTGACCCTGCTCTTTTCATCTCAGCTTATGTCTGGGACATTTGGGTACATCATGTTATGATTGACGGGGGTGCTAGCCTAAACATCATCTCTTCAAAAGCCTTCCAACAAATGAATATCCCTTCTAGTTGTATGTGTGCCAACCCCATCATGTTGCGGTCATTCAATGATGTTATTACTTCTACCTTAGGCACCATGATCCTTAACATTTGTGTAGGGTCACACACTTTACCCGAACTCTTCTATGTCCTTGAGGGAGAGTTCCAATACAATATGTTGTTAGGCCACCCTTGGATCCGGGCTATGGGATGTGTTCCTTCCACCTTACATAGATGCATAAAATTTGAGTACGAGGGGAAGTCCTACACCGTAAAAGCTGATCCTCCCCCCTTCAAAACCTACAATATGTTGTATCGCCCTAATGATGTGCTTGTACCAGTCAAGACACCCATTCATCCAACCCAACCATCCACTTCAACCGCACCTACACCTTCAACCAATGAAACCGCCATCACAAATACCACTTCCTTTCCCGCAGATAACATCCCAACCTCCGACCCCTTAGTAGATGTTTTTCAACGCCTTATGTTGGGGAGTATCACCTATATAACATTAGTTCTTTCCATACCCCACAGGAGTACGGACAGTTACATGAACATCCTACCTATGACCGTCGTGTGGGGGAAGTAATCCCCTACGGACCACCTCATTGCCGCACCAACCTAACATATGGGGGTGTCGACGCATCTTCCATTACCCCTGAACCTCCTCTTGGTGTGGTTCCTTTCCAATCTGATTTTCAATACCTAACAAATCGTCGTTTCGCCCTCACCTTCTTGACTCACTGTGCTTGGAAAGGCTTTGGTTTTGGTCTTTATGAACAAGGCCGACATACACTCATTCCCGTGACTACATGCAAACACAATGATCGTAGTGGTCTCGGTTTTCTTGAAACACTTACACCGGAGAAACCTCATGTCAGTTGTGTCCTGGAAGATGATGATGTCACCCCTACCAAACCATCATCACCCATTTTTCCATCATCACCCACAGAGTCGATAGACCCTGAATCTATCCCTCCTAACTTTTTTTTTTTCATAAATGCTATCTTCCTAGGTCCTCTCACTTATCAACGAGATAATGAGGACCCATCTTCTCTTCCCCTTCTGTATCTAGACATGATCGAAGAGGATTCGCCTTCAATTAATGTTGTTGAGTGCCAGGATGATGACTCCATCCTCACTTATCTTGGCGCGGATGACTCTTATATTCAACGTGCCTTACCATCTGAAACTCAAACCATGTTGAATGAGTCGACTATAGAAATCAACATCCACACAGAGGAGGATCCTCACGTTGTGAAGATCGGACAATCCCTTAATACATCAGAACAAGTCGCCTTTACTACCTTTCTCCGTACCGCAACCAAGCTTTCGCTTGGTCCTACGCTGACATGCCAGGAATTGATCCTGACATTGCTGTCCATAACATCACCCTAAATCCCGATTCCAAACCAGTCAAACAAAAACTGAGAAAAATGCATCCACACATTGCCCTCTTGGTCAAAGAAGAGCTTCAACGACTTCTTTCTGTTTCCTTCATTTTGCCTATTGACTATCCTCAATGGATTTCTAACATCGTACCTGTCACTAAAGCGACGGGGGGACTTCGGATATGCACGGATTTCCGAGACCTTAACCTCGCTTGCCCCAAAGATGACTTCCCCCTCCCAAGTATTGATCAACTTGTTGATCTCACTGTGGGCCATGAAATGCTCTCTCTCATGGATGGTTTTTCGGGATACAATCAAATTTTGGTAGCCCCGGTCGATCAACATAAAACTACCTTCATAACTCCTTGGGGAACCTTCTGTTATCGTGTCATGCCATTTGGCCTTAAGAATGCTGGTGCGACCTATCAGCGGGCTATGACTTACATTTTTCATGACATTATGCACACTATCCTTGAAGATTATGTCGATGATCTTCTTGGCAAATCTAAACATCGCAGTGAACATCTCAATGTTTTAACCGTTATTTTCGATCACCTGTTACAATATTCGGTCGGCTTCAACCAAAGAAATGTGTCTTTGGTGTTCTTTCGGGAAAATTCTTGGCTTTATCATCTCTTTGCGTGGCATTGAGGTCGATCCGTCTAAAGTCAAAGCTATCCTAGAAATGCCCCCACCCAAAAACCTCAAACAATTGCGTAGTTTGCAGGGTAAACTTCAATCCATCCGGCGTTTCATCTCCCAACTTTCGGATCGATGTCAACCTTTCCATCACCTTCTTAAAAAGGACATTGCCTTTCAATGGAGTGAAGAGTGTCACCAAGCCTTTGAAGCTCTCAAAGCCTATCTCTTGTAGCCACCCATGCTTATTCCACCTCAGGATGATCACCCTTTCTACCTTTACCTTTCTGCCACTGACCATGCTATAGGAGCCATGCTCAGCACATAGGACTCGACACGCCGAGAAAAGCCGTTTATTATATAAGTCGTACTCGTGGATTACGAGACTAGGTATACACATGTAGAAAAATTGTGCCTAGCCCTATCATTCGTAGCCACCAAACTTCGACATTACCTCCTGAATCACAAAACTTTTGTCATTACCAACACGGACCCCATTCATTATATGTACGCCAAACCACATCTAAACCAACGCATCACCCGATGGCTTATGCTCCTCGCTGACCTCGACCTTGAGTTTGTACAACAGAAGTCAATCAAAGGACAAACTATTGCGGACCAACTTGTGGAGGCCCCTTTACCTGGGGAACAATTTACCAATTTTAATTTCCCGACGAACTCATCGCCACTCTTTCACTCAGGGAAGAGTCGTATCCAATGACCCTCTTCTTCGATGGATCCAAATGCCAGTGCGGCGGAGGGGCCGGCGTTGTTCTCATTCCTCTTGATGCTGAGCCTATGCCTCTTTCATTCCAGCTCGATTTCCCCTGCACTAATAATACAGCGGAATACGAGGCCCTTGTTTTGGGTCTCCAGGTTGCGTTACACTTAGGTGTCAAATCTATTAATATTTTTGGCGACTCTCAATTGGTAGTCAATCAAGTTATGGGCATCTACCAATGTAAAAATGAGGAACTTCAAAAGTACAAACATTATGTGGATTCACTTTTGACCTCATTTACTCGTTATTCTATCCAGACCATTCCCCGCTCCACTAACAAATTTGCGGATACTATGGCTTGCTTAGCCTCGCAAATTCCTGCATCACCAACTGACTCTGACATATTCGTCTTGGTCCAACAACTCTTTACCCCATCTTACTCAGCCCGGTTGTTTGTATGATAAATAATGTGTCTGCTAATTCACAGGATACCTGGTACCACCAATTTCACGACTACCTTACAACCTCTGTTCTCCCACCTGACCTAACTAGTACCGGCAAACGTGCTTTTCTTAAACGTGTTTCTCATTATGTCATCATGGGGGGACTCCTTTATAAACGTGGCTTTGATGGTATCCTCCTTCGATGTCTAACCGGCGCAGAGGTCACCTATACCATCCAACAGGTCCATGATGGTATTTGTGGCGGACATTTTAGTGGCCTTGCCGTGGCTAAACGAATCCTTCACCTAGGTTATTATTGGCCTACTCTTAATAATGACTACTATGAATATGTTAAGCGTTGTGTTATGTGTCAACAACATGCCAACCTTCAACATACTCCTAGCCATCCGCTACAGGTCACACGAGATCTTTGGCCTTTCTCACAATGGGGTTTAGACCTTATTGGTGAGATCCACCCACCCTCTTCGCAACGTCACCATTGGATTATCACAGCAACCGAATATTACACAAAATGGGTGGAGGCCATTCCACTCATTTCAATCAAAAAAGAAAAAATTGTAGAGTTCATTAACCACCACATTATCTGTCGTTTTGGTGTTCCTCATCGCCTGATAACAGATAATGGAAAATCTTTCAAAAATAAGTTGTTGCAAGACCTTTGTGACAACTTTGGTATCAAACTTAGCTTCTCATCACCCTACTATCCACAAGCGAATGGACAAGCCGAATCTTCTAATAAAACCCTGACCAAAATCCTCATGAAAGTTGTTAATGATTCTGGAAGAAATTGGCATGATCACATTCCCTTTGCCCTTTGGGCTTATCGTACTAGCATTCATACCTCCACTAATGCCACACCATTTTCTTTGGTATATGGTACCGAGGCGGTCTTGCCTCTCGAAATACAAATACCCTCCCTCAGAATATCTCTTCAGGATATTCTCACCAACGATGATTTCCGCCAAGAGCGGTTAGCCCAATTAGAGCTTCTTGACGAGCGTCGTCTTACGGCTCTTGACCACCTTCAAATCTACCAAAAACGCATCAAGCATGCTTATGATAAACGACTTCATGAGCGTACCTTTAAGGTTGGTGATCTTGTCCTCAAAGAGAATCAACATGTAACCAAACTAGAAAAGAGCAAACGTGGAAAATTTGCTCCCAATTGGATTGGGCCTTACATAATCACTCACACTTATGGATCAGGCACTTATCGTTTAGCTTAGCTTCGCTTAATGGTAAACTCTGAGCTCGAACCCTAATGCCTTGCATCTTCGACCATTCTTTGTTGAATTTAGTGTTATATCACTCATTATCTACCTACCGCTCATCCCTTGAGCTCATTTTACCACCACATACATGTTGTTTCCTACATCTCAAAATAAAATCAAGCTCACATAGTTTGATTCTCACCTCCCCTTAAAGATGCCTTCCCCTTTTTAGTATAGTCCATGACTTCAAAGTATTAAAATGACACATTCCTAATTATATGCTTATGGGATTTTCTTGAGTCAAACTTCCTACCAAACTAGATGCTTTACGCCAAAAGGACATCTAGCTCTCTAAATTATATATAGACTGCTCCCCCGAAGGACAGCTATGCACTAAAACCACATCTGCTACTATAAATAGACTGCTCCCTTGAAGGACAACTATACACAGTCAGCCTTTATCAGAAGCTTCTCACATTGATCAGCTTCGTGAAGACCTCAAGAATAAAACAAAAAATATCCCTTGTAGACTTTCGCATCGATCGGTCTATATTCAAAGCAAAATAAAAGCCACATTCAAAAGAACTTTTAGTCATGGACTTATCTATTTGGGTTAGGTTCTCTTTCATCGAATAATCACTTTATAACAAGTTCTCGGTGTCTCAGCTACACCATCCACTTCACCTCACCATTTGTTAAAACAACACAACACAAGGGACATGACGTATATCCGATATATTGTGATTATACCACTCTTTTCACCTATCAACTTCTCGCCTATGCAAGGTACCTAGGGACTCAAGCTCATCCTACATTAATATGTGGTTTGTTTAGCTCTTCTCAACTACGGGACACTCTGGCCTCCTTTGCTCGACTCTAGGATTGTGTGTTGACCTTAATCAGGACACGATTCCATACTACTTGGGTATGCTAACTTTCGCTTCACCTATACCAACACCAACAACATTACCCTACCAATGTCAAATTTTTTACCAACCAACAAATTGCCTAACCACAACCAAATTTCCTGAATTCACCTCTCCCTGGTCCTAAGGGAGAACTACATCGGTCTGAGGCCCCTCCTTGCTTTGTGTAATGGGCTATGTAGGCAGCACTTAGGAGACATGGGGTCTCCCAAGGTTAGCTCGACCATCCCCTACCATACCCTATCATGTGTTGTAAATATAACTATTTTTTGTGTATTTCTATTTTCCAACATTCATCTTTATCCTTTTTCAAACAAAACAAAAACAACATTCAAAACACAATCATTCTTATTATTATCATCACTCAAAACCACATACATCTTTAGTTTTATTTTAGATGTTAAACAAATACATCTTCTCTATCATCGACTGTGCAAGTCAAGCATCCTTATTTATTCTTATATTCCTATGAAATTCACTTAGACCCTTGCACCTCCTCCCGAATCAGGTGGTGATCGTGATTGTCGATGCCCCTCAGTTGGCCTCTCCATCCTCAAAGGTGCCACTGCCATTGGTTCCTCCCATTGATCCGCCAACATCTCCTGTAACATACGAATATGTCCTCTCGCATGGAGGAATCTTGCCTCCAGTCTCTCCACTCGTAACTGTGAAACTTCTAACAATCCCATTGTCTCATTCACCTGTGTTTGAAGCTGGTGAGCTAACTCCTACGGATGATCTCTCTCGCTGTAATCACGGCTATGTCTCGGGTGCTCACGTGCACCTTGCAACTCGCTTACCCACCATACTCTATAGGCCTCTCGCTGTTCCCGCATCCATTACCCTACGATTGGCTGCTATCTCTTGGCCGTTACGGAGGTGTAGGCAAGGAGGTGAGAATGTTGCCTTGGCGTCGATCCTCATGTATGGTCTATAAGCCATGGGTATATCCTGAACAAATCCAAATTTTCGCCACACGCGATCTAGAGGAATCCTCTCGTACTCACCCGGCCTGTGCCCTGCGATCCACCTCAATCGCTCTACACCCCTCAACTCCTCAGCTATGTGCTCTGTCACCATATAGTTCCCGTAAGGCCTCCAACAAATATCCGCAATCGTCACCATCTCCCATACCTGTCTATAATACTCGATGTCATCTATCACGGCCTGGGATCTCGCTTCTTGTTCTGTCTGGACCCATCGTCTGAATCCCAACCTTTGCACTCCTGCCTCTCCCGACTCGATGGGTCGGCCTATTGGACGCACACAAACAATATGCTCATAGGCCCAACAATGTAATAAGTATGAACAATCCAGTGTCGTCCTGTGTTTTCACTTGCAGGCCCATAGACCCCTATATAACTCTGCCAGATATGTGGGTGCCCATGCGAAAGTCACGCTCATTTCTATCATTTCCCAAATAACACTCATCAATGCTTTGGGAAATCTTCCACCCTCCCCTCGGTAATGCATAATACCCCACCGCTATCATTAATAGCACGGCCAACCTTGTTTCCTCAGGGTGTGTTGCATACATTGTACCATACGTAAAAGATAAACCTCACTGTGTCAAATCTCGTGCAATGACCCAAATCGGGCTGTTATTATCGCTGCCGCCCGCATGCTAGGCAACACCTGATACACTATTTTCCTATCATTGGGAGTCTCAAAATATGGAACACATCTTTCAAAGTCACTTTGTCATCTCCCCTGTTGGCAGATAGAAGGTATTCTTTTCTGGATTCCATCTCTCAATCAACGCCTGCAACATAGCATGGTTACGCGCGATTCTTGAATAATAGTGGATTCCACTTAACCCCAAATGATTTATCAATGCCCATTCAGCTAGTGTTACATCCGCTCGGATTCGTGACAACAACGCTGGCACAGTATCATTCATCCTTAACCCTGCTTCTGCCTGCATGCATCAAAACGACACATAATTATTCAAAAGAACAAATCTCTACGGGTTTTTTTTTTTTCTCAAGTTCTGGAAACTCTTACAGTGACCGATATCGGTTATGAATAACCGATACCGGTTTGCTAACCGATACCGGTTATCTCTAAACGATACCGGTCACTGTCAAAAATGTACCTACCCTGCTTAAAACATACACCTACGATAATTATTTTGCCCGTTTTCTCCTAGTTATACCTAAAAACATACGTGACCACCCTGTTTACCTACCCCATAGCACTCACCCCATCCCCAACCAATGCCTATCACCTTTTCTTTCTCATCTTTACCCACTTACACTTCTCTCATCCTATTCACAAAACATGCAAGAATCAAATTATAACCAAACAATTGACCTCTCGGGATGCAAGAGCTTGGGGGCGAAACATGTCTTCCCCGTCGTCCTCGCCTATTGGATGCTTCTCCTCATTCAGCCATGTTCACTACCCTCTTCAAATATAACTTGTCTTTCGCCTTCTGAATCTCAGCCCACGTTCACTTCAAATGTCTCTTTCCTCCTTATCACACAAATTCTTTCATGCAACTACCGTAGCTTGAGTCGTCAAAAATAAGCGTCGCATTCACATATTTAACTTGTTGCATGACTCTAAAAATAAGAATGCTAAAAATAAGACCTTAAGTTGCCAACCCAGCAGTTCTATTTTTAGGGACATAATTCTTGCATAACCGATATCGGTTACTTAACCGATATCGGTCATACAGCTACCGACATCGGTTACATAACCGATGTCGGTCATGTTCCCCCTTGTTGCTCAAACCTAAGCCGTTTCTTCATTTTTGTAAATTTTTGTGGCGCCCGTCCCTTTTTCCTGCATAAACAACACCATTATCTATAATTTTTCATCAAATCCATATCTCATCACAATTTCATCAACATCATCTATCCATATTACAAAAACAACCAAGCCACCAACAAACGATATCAAAAACCATCAATCTATACACCATTTGGATCCAATTCAGCAGCTACATACGTTCAATTTCACAAACCAACGACAAAACACATCCAACATTTCATAAACACAACATGTCAATTAAACTCATCATCTATATATACATACATCCCATCAACAAAAGACATCAACACCATCAATATATAAACCATGTGGATCAAACTCATCATACATTAAATATCACAAACCATCGACAAAACACTTAAAACATTTTAAACACAGCATGTGGGTCAAAATCATCATATCTATATATCAAAAGTTTCAAATATACAATGTGCCCTGCATAAGGGCCTCTGTGATCTCATCATAATACAAAGCCGGCACGCAGGCCGCAACAACTGTCAAAATATCGACTCGGCTCGCAGGCCGATCTCTCATATCAAAAATATACTCGGCTCGCAGGCCGGTATCAACTATACAACCTGTACTCGGCTCGCAGGCCGGTATATACAATAAATGAATAAATGAATGAATACATCATGTGTAGGCACGCAGGCCTCTATAAACATAACAGTTCTGCAGATCGGTGCCCATATCTAATGTACAAACACAAAAATCTATCTCCTCTGCTAAGGATCCCTCAGCTCTCTCCACCGCCCTCGCCTGTCTCCCTGCTGGTCCCTGTGCCGCCTCTCGCCTCCTCCCTGTAACGGACCCACCGGTGTGGGCACCCCCACAGGATCTCGACTCTGCGAGGTCTTGGCTCTATGCGCCGCATATGGCTAATATTCAGCCCCAGTACCATCAAGAACATCCTGGTAATACCTAGCCTCCGCTCTCGCCTCCATATAGCTGGCCCCTGCCACCATCGGCTTCTTTGGGGCTGGTCCCCGACTCTTAATAATAGTGCCCCTTGTCTTTGGTGCGGTGGTGGTGGTGCTGTGGCTGCGCTGCGGTGGTGGTCTTGGTGGTACTGTGCTCAGGTCTTTGGTGCCGCTGGTGGTGCTTGTGGCGGTACTGCATACTCGTGGTGGTACTGTGGTGCTACTGTACACTGTGCTTGCTGGGCTAGCGCCTGTAAGACACCTATTCGTACTGTGCGGTAGTAAGCTACCTCGTAACAACTATACCTGTCCCTCGAGTTGGTCCCTCTCTGCTCTAACAGCTGCTAAGTCTGGTTGTGCGGGCTGTGCTCTCCTCGTGGCTCTCTCCCCTGCCCACCATACCAAAAATGATCCTGTACACCTGGCGTCATCCACTGTATCGTCTGCCTGCCGCTCGGCTACCCAATCTGGGTCCATAGGCTGTGGTGCAGGCAGTGGAGCCTCTACATCATCCCTCCGGTACTGAGGGAAGGGAGGTGGCTCATCCTGTCGTAGCCCCAGCTGTCGTCGTACCCTCTCCAGGGGTATCCACTCGTACTCTCCTGGCCTCCGTCCCGCTATCCAGAATGTATACTGGATCCACCGTAACTGTGATCGGGCTCCTCCGCAGGGCTGATGACCTCTGTAAGGTCTCCATACAATATCTAAAGCTGTCAAGCCCTCTAATACATGCCGGTAATATGCTACATCTCGTCCGGCGAGAACTACTCGTGGCTGGCCCACGACCCCCAACCACCTCTGAAAGCCATATTCAGAATCACTGGTGACAGCCTGCACTAGGGCAGCCCTACTGGTCGAATGCATATGATATGCTCATATGCCCAGCAGTGTAACAAAAACATAGAGCAAATCCTGAATCGCCTCATCCGGCGATAGCCCCACAGCTCTCGGTATAACTGCACTAGGTATACGGGTGCCCACGCATAACATGTATGCTCCTCAACCATCTCGTGTAAAACCCCCATCAGCGCCCATGGAAAGTGGCCTCCCTCTGAATCCGGGAGGGCGAAGCATGTGATGCCGATCATCATCAACACGGCAAGCCATGTCTCATGTCGGTGGGCACGATACATATCTCCATAGGTGATGCTCGCGCTGTATAAGTCAATAAAGCGTGATCGCATCCTCGAATACTGTAAGATGTTGTCCATGGCTGTCTGCGTCCACTCGAAGACCGCCTCTTCATCAATCGAGTAATCTAAGGATGCGATACACATCCTCCAATGTAATAGTAATCTCTCGGTCGGAGATGGAACACATTGTCGCAATCCCATCTCTCGATGAGGGCGACCATCGATCCTATGATCCTATCGATCACCCTATACCGCTGGATCTCGCCGAGTCCCACCTCGAGTATAATGCCCCATCGCAGCTGCACACGTGTGTGTGCATCCGTCCCAACAGCGGGGCATCTTGTCCCGCATCGTCACCGCTAACGTGCTGCCGCACAACCACCTAAGCGCATTAGCCCTACTCTTTATCACAACAACTACTTTAACCCTCTATACCCCCTTTTTTTTATCCCCCGACCACACCCCGACTCTATAACACACACCTCTACCCACCTATCTTCTACACTATCCCCTCCATCTTCCCACCAAAAAACACAAAACCCAATCATAACTAATAACAAACAACACAACACGCCAACCCCAACAAGAACTTAACACCCAAAACCACAACAAAACCATGCAACAAAAATAGAAAATCTTGGCTAGGGACCTAAGATCGGTCACCCATAACCGACCCCGGTCCCCTCTCCACAAAATAATATTTCCGACCGACGCCGGTCAACGTTCGACTACCCCTTGCCTGGTCACCCACAAACCCCACTGTCCCAAAAACTTCATGGCCGATGCGATGCAGTGTGACGGCATCGGCCATCGTGAAAATAGCCGAGCCGAACCCGACGCGCCCCCAAATGTATTTTTTTCCCTATTTCTCCCTATATACCCACCCAAACATCCTAAAAACCTACCCACCCTACGCGCTCGCCTATTTCACCTATCTACCCTCTCCTTTTTTCAAATAATTTCCATTTATTAATTATTTTCTAAAACCTTACATTCCTACCCAAAACCCAAATACAGCTTAACAACATCAAATTCACACAATGAAGGGTTTCGAACCTACTTGAGTAATGACACGTCGTGGTGGTGGGATGGGTGGTGGTGGTCCACCTGGTCCAAGCACCTCTCTGCTCCTCTCGGCCGTGCCATAGCTCCACCTCTCCTCTCTTTGGGTCCTCCACCAATCAAGTGTTGCCTCCTACTCACTCGGGCCCACTAACCACTCACTTCTCCACTCCAATAGCCCCACCTCAACCAACAAATGCCCCAATCTCAACAATACACCTAGACAACTCAAATTGGGTTTCAAATTGACAATATGATAATGGTAGCCGTATTTTTTTATTTTTATAGGTTTTCGACTATAACCGATATCCGGTTATATTGTGCCTAAGGAATCGGATCGGTCAGCCTAACTAATATCGGTCATGGTCAATCGATATCGGTTTTATCCCACCTCTTCCCCAATTTCTTCCCTTCTTTACTAATCGCCCTTTCTCACAACCTCGCCTATATCCACCTTGGCTGAAAACCCTTTGTTACCTACCATTTGGCCCGACCCAAGGCCGTAACCAACCATTTGGCCCGACCCAAGGCCATAACCTACCATTTGGCCCGACCCAAGGCCATAACAAACCATTTGGCCCGACCCAAGGCCGTAGAATTCAACCATTTGGCCCGACCAAGGCCGTAACCTACCATTTAGGCCCGACCAAGACCATAACCAACCATTTGCCCGACCCAAGGCCATAACCAACCATTTGGCCCAACCCAAGGTCAGTAACCAACCATTTGGGCCGACCAAGGCCATAACCAACCAATTGGGCCCGACCAAGGCGTAACCAACCAATTTGGCCCGACCCAAGGCCGTAACCTACCATTTGGCCCGACCTAAGGCCGTAACCTACCAATTTGCCCGACCCAAGGCCGTAACCTACCATTTGGCCCGATCCAAGGCCGTAACCTACCATTTGGCCCGACCCAAGGCCATAACCTACCATTTGGCCCCCAAGGCCGTAACCTACCATTTGGCCGACCCAAGGCCATAACCAACCATTTAGGCCCGACCCAAGGCCGTAACCAACCATTTGGCCCGACCCAAGGCCGTAACCTACCATTTGGCCCGACCCAAGGCCATAACCAACCAATTTGGCCCGACCTAAGGCCGTAACCAACCAATTTGGCCCGACCCAAGGCCGTAACCTACCATTTGGCCTGACCCAAGGCCGCAACCAACCCATTTGGCCCGACCCAAGGCCGCACCCAACCATTTGGCCCGACCTAAGGCCGCACCAATTAAATACCTTGCCCACAATCAACATTTTATTTTATCCACCCGTCATGTAGCTTTTTGTTCAATCGAGCCCACCTGTTCGTGTTTTAGCATGATTAGGGTCCTTGACTTGATCAGTCGACCAACTTTGCCTAGACCAAGACCGTGACGTTTATCTCAACCAAACCAACCATTTGGTACTGCCGAACATGCCTAAACGTTCCTGTACCTTACCCGTTATATCCCCTGGAGCTACTTCCTATGCCTTGGATACCAGGATTATATCACCCTTGTTTGGATAAACTATCGACCTTTGCCTATGAATTGCTTGTTTTCTCTTCAAATCATGTACCCTAGTCGCACTACTGCATTTCAATGTGCGTCTGCTTCCTTGGACCTACCCCACCATCTTACCATCATATAAACACCATTTACCCTTTATCAACCCTATCCACGATTTCACATTTTGCCTCAATCGTGATAGATTTGAGGGGATTACCTATACCCTTAGGGGTAACCACTTCTTATTATTGTCAGTGCGGCTTTAATAAAGACAAGCTACACGACAACAATGGGCTAATGTAGACACCAAATTTGTGTCTTACGACCCCTGTGCCTGCATCTCATTTCGCAACCTAACCTCACCACCTAAACCTTACATAATTATTTATTAATTACCTTATAATTAATAAATCCACATCGCCATACCGCCACCTCATCATAACCTAGTCTTAACCCTAAACTAACCTAATTAAGACCTATAACTTGGTCCACATCCACACCCATGACTAATTACTCCTCACTCGCACCTAAAACCAACCTCATAATGACTTGACCAAGCTCTGCAACTAATCCCTCGGGAGAAAAGGAGGGAAAGCTGGCTATTTTACCAAAAATAGCCGCTTTGGACGTGACCAACATCGGGTTCTACTCGACCGCCGTCGGTTGTGTAACCGCCATTGGTTCCTCTGTAAATGACCACCTCAACCAAAACAAGGGATCGGATTTTCATTTTGAGGGAGAGGAGGAGAAATCATTAAAAGGATCCGGATTTGCTTGGCCGACAGAGACAAGTGAAGAAACAAGAAGAGTTTGCAGAGAAGGACATCAAGCCCAAGACTGCAACTGAATAACCAGAGCCCAGTGACACTCATCCGAGCATCAGAAGAGGAGATAGCTCATCTTGGATTGTCAAATCGTCCTACTTGAGTCCCTGTCTTCGTCATCATAGTCCTGGAACCTGCATCTTCATCAAGAACGAGTAAGTAGTGTCTTGTATGTTTCTAAGCACCATTTCTTGAGCCTGCGGATTGATTGTAATTATAAGCTCATTCTTAGATCTACTACCTACCAGCACCCTACACTTAACCTTCATCCATACATCCTTGTACTACCCAGAAGACCATTTTATCACACTCTGAGTCTTCCCTGCCCTCTCATTATTCCCCTCAGCCATCCACCAGTCTTAATAATCCCACAATCACCCTGCAACCAACCTCTATCCAGGAGCACCTAGATTACTAACCCTACCGGTGTCGGTTATCCCCTACTGCAATGGTTCTCTAACCGTGATCGGTTATCTAGTGGACCGCATCGGTCCTTATGACTTATACCCCAAAACCTTCTCTCGCCTATTTGTCACCTAACAACCTCGAGTCGATCTGGTTTATCCTCGTAACTCAACTTGAATGTATCAACGACGAAGAATCGAAAAACAATGTGACTCTTTATTATTGATAGTTTAGCCTCTATTTGCTTTATAACGAGGTACCTAAATCGTGAGTTTGATAGCTTTCTTTTTTATCATTTGTGTTAATTTGTATTAAAGGGAACTGACCACCTTCAAAAGGAAGTTTTATATTTCCTGGGCCTAAGGCAGCTCCCTCATTTATTGTCTAATTAAAATCTGGTGGTCTTGTATTCTTACTTGCAGGTAGTCCTTCCAAGACAAAAAGGAGTTCTTTGCAGTCGATCTGATCTTTCTCTACGGTACACGCACACCATCTCAACATTCAACAGGTATTCCTCCTAGCCCTAACCCTTATCTGTTTCTCAAAGGAATGAAAGGATAGAAGCAACTCTATTCCACTGAGCCAGAAACATTCCATGTGAAACAATGTCTTTAAAACCCAGTGTCCTCCAACGGGTGAGGCATGTAGCTCTATAAGAATCTTATGCTTCAACTTAGAATCTTTACTCAAGTATAACTTGTCCTTGTACCATAGGGCATTACCTTTCCACTCAAATTTGTTAGATGTCATAGATCCTTGCTTTATATTTTGTATTAGATATTGTGTATATTTTTCTTGGTCCCATTGCAATCTCGATTTATCCACCCAATCGGTACATCAACATGGACATTCCACATAGTAAGGCATCTGTGGATGTATCCCTTCTAGACATTGCATCAGCTACTACATTTTCTTTATCCTTTTTGTATATGATTTCAAAATCATAACCCAACATTTTGTTACCCACTTTTGTTGTTCCTTAGATGATAACCTTTGCTCCAAAAAGTATTTGAGACTATCATGATCAGTTTTTCCCTTAAAGTGTCTACCCATGAGATAGGGCCTCCAATGCTTGACAACATGAAGAATACCCATCATTTCTTTCTCATAGATAGGTTTGAGCAGATCTTTTCCTTTGAATTGGTGACTCTCAAATGCAATTGGTCTTCCTTATTCCATTATAACTACTCCCATTCCTAATCCTGAAGCATCACATTCAACAATGAAGGATTTTGAGAAGTTGGGAGTAAAAAGCTGGGTCTTTGCATAAGGCTTCCTTCAGCTACTCAAAGGATTTAGTGGCTAAGTTTGTCCAATGGAAGGCATCCTTCTTTAGCAATGCAGTGAGTGGGGTTGTTATTCTACCATATCCCCACACAAATATTCTATAGTACCCTATTAGTCCTAGGAACCCACGAAGATTTTTGAGAGTTTTGGGCCTTGGCCATTCCACCATAGCTTTGATCTTCTGAGGATCAACTTTGATGCCTTCATGGGATACAATGTGACCCAAGTACTCTACCTCTTGTACACCAAAAGAACATTTAGATGGATTTGCATAGAGAGTATGTTTCTCCAAAACTTCCAACACTTTATTTACATGTTGTAAGTGTTCTTCCCATGTCTTATTGTAAATCAATATGTCATCAAAGAAAACTAATACAAATTTCATTAAAAATGGCCTGAAAACAATGTTCATCAATCTTTCAAAGGTTGAATACACATTTGTAAGACCAAAAGGCATTACCAAAAACTCATAATGGCCCTCATGAGTCCTGAAAGTAGTTTTATGAATATCTTCCTCTGTTATTCTAATTTGATGGTACCACGAACGAAGATATAATTTTGTGAAATAAATAGCACCATGTAATTCATCAAGTAAATCATAAATTACTGGAATAGGAAACTTATCTTTGATGGTGTACTTGTTGATTTATTAGTAATCTAGACACATCCTCCATGTTTCATCCTTCTTATGTACCATGACCACTGGTGAAGAATATGCACTCTGGCTAGGCCTGATGATACCTGCCTTCAACATTTCCTGAACCATTTTCTTGATCTCACTTTTATGGGAATATGGGTATCTGTATGGTCTGATGTTAGGTGTTTGGCTCCCTGGAATCAACTGAATGGCATGATCATGATCCCTAACTGGTGGTAGTCCCTTTGGAATTGCATCAAAAATAGATGAGTGAGCATCAACAATCTTCTGAAGATCGGGTGGCATTGAAGACTCTATATTTTGTACTTCTATGGAAAATAACTTTGCTATAAATCCATCTACTCCTTTTCTAAGAACCTTCTGCATCTGATGAGAGCTAATAATCTATGGATACTTAGCTACCATCCCATTCAATTGTATTGTCCTTCCATCTAAATGAAATTACATGAACAATTCTTGGAAATTCATCTCTATAGTACCTAAGGTTGTGAGCCATTGGACACCCAAAACAATATCTGCCCCTCCCATAGAAATAACAAACATAGGTGAGTCTAACATGTAGTCTCCCATGGAAAGCTTGATACTATGGAACTTTCTTGTGCACTTGATTGTCCCACCATCCACAATCATAATTTGCATTTATGGAGCTAGGTAAATAAAAGAATTGAGGTGGGTAGCTAACTTACTATTTATGAAGTTATTAGTACTCCTCGAGTCAATCAACACTTTCACCTTCTATTTTTTGAGATAGCCAATAACCTTGAGTGTTTGAGGAGTACTAATACCTGAAAATGCATGGAAAGAAATTGTAGGTTGGTGATCCTCTACTTCCTCTTCTACTAGTTTCTCAGCCTCTCCTATAATTTCAGCGTCCTCATCATCCTCATTACCTCCATTAATATAGAACAACTTCTTCTCAGCACATTTTTGTCCCGGTCCATATTTGCTATCACAGTTAAAACATAATCCTTTTGCTCTCTTTTCTTCCATTTGTTGAGGAGTCAGTCTAATTGGCCTAGAAAATGAAGGAGAAGAGATACTACGGTCTTTGGTGTTAATGAAAGGTGGCCTCCTACTACAAAGAAATTTTTCCTTTGCTTGACATGCCATGATAATAGAATCAGAAATCTTGAGTGGATTAAACATACGTACCTCATGCTTGATGTGGTCCTTAAGACCCCCAAGAAATAGGTCATTTAGATTCTCTTCTGGTATATTCTCCTCCCTTAAGGATAGGTTTTAGAAGTGATGCACATAATCTTTGACCGATCCTGTTTGTCGTAACTTTTCTAATTTACTAAATTAGTTCTCTCAAACACTTGGAACTATAGTGCATTGAAACTCGGTAAAAACTATCCAAGTGACACCGAGACCATTCTTCTGCCTCTAAGCACATAACCATCGATACCAAATGAATTGGTCTGGTTCAAGATACAGGGATGCCAATGTCACCTTTTGTCCTGATGGTGTTTGATGTATCTCAAAGAATTTATCCATTTGATTTATCCAATTCAGAGGATATTTACCATCAAATTTGTGCATATCCACTTTTGGCACCATGTTTCGTGGTTGTGAATAAGTTGGATTCTGATTGGGCTGAAAAAGTGATCCAACATGGTTATTTTGTCCATGATTTTGAATTGAATATCCTCCTTGGTTGATATGGGATGGATTTGGTCCATACCATTTACCCTGTACATGTTGCATGATATCATCCAACCGATGATTGATTTGGGCTATGTCTCCTTTAGAGGCCATCTCAGATTGTATATTTATAGCTCATACTCAAGTTGGCTCACCTTATGATCAACTAAAGTAAACCCTAGTGTTGAAGAATCTATATTTACCCCTTCTGAATCCATCTCTTCAATCACTATCCCATCTTTATCTAGGGTTTTACCCGGAGTAACCGGATTCTTTTTTGCTCTTGTGGAAGGCCCCGCCATGATATCAAACCTTAGGGTTTAGGGTTTTGATACAAATTTGGCTGAACAGGAAAAAAAATCAGAAAATATACTTATACTATTTTTTTAGAGCTTTCCGAAAATGTAAAGAACTTGAAAAGATTCCATAATTTTCACCCTAGAGAGCGATTTTATGAAAATCCCTAAATTTGTAATAACTAGTGCGAAATAAATTTAAAAAGTACTGAAATTTTCAAGGAACCTTACTTGAAATGTTTCACAACTCTAGTAAAAATATTTCCCACCAATTCACTTTGGTTGAAATATATCATGGAAACAAAAAATTAGGTTTTTGCCTAATTTTTACCAGATCATGACTACGATACCACTTGTAATGAAATTACTAGTATAATTCATATTATTAGTAGCAATAGAGCACCAAATAACACAATATTTCAGAATAATTATCTCAATATGCAATTATAATAGTTTCGCCACTTCGAGGAGGCAACCTCTAAACCATATAATAAGACTCAAATGCTCAAATGATAATGAACTACTACCTACAATCCCTATATATACTATTCATATGTTATGGCCATCACCAGGCTAACCTATTAAGCATGAGAAATTATAAATCATATAATAAAATGATATGGTAAGCCACAAGTCAGCTACTCATATCCTAATACAAGCATTAGGTTAAGGGCGTAACATTATAATTAGAGAAACCATTCAAAGTAGAAAGCATCTCGAGAACCGGGTCACTAATTGCAACATGTTCTCCATGTTTGGTAAAGGATAGTTGTCTTTCATTGATGCTCTATTTATATTTCTAAAATCTACACAAATTCTGATATCTCCATTCTTCTTTCTAACCGACACCAAGTTTGCAACCCAAGAAGAATACCTTGTGGGTTGAATGATTCCTCCATCCTTTAATTTTTTCAATTCCTCTTGCATTTTGATAGAAAGGGGTGGGTTAATTGGCCTTTGCTTTTGTCTCGAATGGTTTGGCATCTTTCTCGAGAGGTATCTCATGTTGGAATAAGTCTTTCTATATGCTTTCATTTAGAATAAGACCAAGTGAAGCAGTCTTGATATTGTTTCAACAATTGGAGGTAGGACTATTTTTCTTCCTTATTTAAACCACTCCATAACCAAATATTCCTTATTTTTTCCTTTGTTCCCAAGTCATTATCTTCAACATCTCTAGATGCAAACATGTTTCTATTTATTATATAATCAACATTGTTAAAATTTGACTCAAGAGCAACCATCCCTCTAGGGATGGTGTTAGTCTTCAATTAAATGATATCGTTGCCAAAAAGGTTTATTTTCCATAAACATTACACACCAATGGTTCCAAATCAATATGTTGATCCAAAAAATCACCTTGGTTCGTAAAAACTCGAACTTGAGCATCATCATCAAATACTTACCAATGTTTGATGTTATCCAAGACTACAGGCCTAGTGAGTATCTCAACATCATATTCACAATATGGAGAAATGTTACAATTTTCAAATCTAAACCCCAACACTGCTAGCTTATTAGTAATCATATTTAAACTTCTGTCATGATGAAGAATTTTGAAGGAATCAAACATCTCAATCAGATCCCAAACTACGTGTTTGTATTGTTTCATCCACTAATTTTTTGTTGCATACAGTTTTCTAACTTGTTTGATAACCAACTCAAAATCTCCCTTTACAACAACATCTTTTATGCCATACTTCCAAGAAATCCTCAGCCCTAATAGTAATGCCTCATACTTAGCTATGTTATTGGTGCATTCAAAGTTAAGTTTGAAAGAAAAAACAAATTCGTCTTTGCTTGGAGAGATAAAAACAACACCAACACCATTACCAAATTTGGAGTAAGCTCCATCAAATAGCAAGGTCTATGATGAAACTAACTCTTCAAGAAACTTAGACTAATCCATCTTGTGCTCCTTACCATCATCAAACCCAATAAAATTATCAACATCAACATCAGCAAATAATACTTCATAAGAAGCATTGTTTGGATCCTCAATTAGATGCAACATCTTCTTCTCTCCATATAATTTTACAAGGCTACCTTCAATGGGAATGGTGGAAAAAGACATATCCATTTGGACACTCCCTCCAACACTTGTAGCCCACTTTCTTGACAATAACATACCCCATTTGGCAAGGAAATCAACAATTACAACATCAAGTTTCAAATTCTTACCCGGATAGGCTACAAGTTGCACCACCAAACCTTTGACACACCCAACAACTAGAACTTCCCTAGAATCCATGGTAGTACACTTGCCATACACTACTATTACTTTGATATCTAACTCATTCATAACTTCCAAAGGCATGACATTGCATGATGCCCCGAGTCAAACATATAATTATGTAGCAACTTGTCCTTGATGATCAAAGTTGTGAAGAAAGGGTCAACACTCAACTAAGATTCAACCAAGGATGTTCCCAAATATACCTCTGGTGGTTCACCAAATTCTTCCAATGCTGATGTCTTTCCTACCTCGAAATAGCAAGTGGAGCCTCTACAACATTCACATTCCTTTTCATGGCAACCTTCTCCTCCTTCAATCCCAAATACTCAAGTGCTCTCTTCTTATGCTCAAGGATTCTAAGTAGCTCAATAATTGGAACACTGACCTTGATTTGGCTCAAAACTTGAGTGATGTCATAGGGAATGCATTTATGCAAAACAACAGTAGAATCGGGATGGAAATTTCATCGGATAGCACAAGGTTTTTAACATTTTGAGTATGGGGTGAAGCATAAATTTTTCTTGGGACAGCAGGGCTCTTAACTAATGTTTCAATCTTAGGAACTTCTTTTGGGATATTAGAAAGAAATGGGGTTTTATTCTTGGCCTAAGGCCCATCTCCCTTGATAGCCTTACTTCTTGTGTTATACTCCTCCTCTTGGGCAACCACATCATTCATAAGTAGCTACCTATCTTCTTCCGAGGGTATACCTCCATCATACTTCTTGATCATCAATGCCCTCAAGTACTCAAAATAATTATTGGGCAGCTCAAAGGCTTGTACATTATCAATTTCTAAAACATGAGAAGGAGGAAAAATATGTACCGTTGGATGCAATCCCAAAAGTTGGCAGTAGTCCTTACACTTATCACTTCAGTGGATGTTGCTCCTTGACATGAGTTTGTAGGGTAGTCCATCATACAAGCATCATCATCCGTATTATAATCATCAACTTCCTCTTTAATTTTTTGATTTGTTTCACATGGCGGATGGGGTAAGAAACATCTGTCACACTAGTCAATCTGATTTGCATCATCAATAGCAGCCACTCTAGCATTTAACGGATCAGGCACAACCTTACTTTCTTTGGCCTAAGATTGTCTATTTCCAAATCCCATAGGTCCTTTACCTTTGTCATCAAATCTCTACTCATTCCTATGGTGATTTCCAAATCTATCTTGTGCTTGTTTCCTAGGCTGACCTTGTGAAGTTTGTCCAATTCCTTTCTCAGCTCTTTCCAACTTGTAGGAAATCTCTTTGACAGCCCCTGCCAAAGTTTTCACCACTTCCTCCAAGTCTACACTCTTGTTTTCTTGAGGCTTTTCAGGGTTTACCAATTTAAATCCATCTCTCTTAGGAGGTTTCCCAACAGCCTTGATATTGTTCTCAATTTGAAGTTCCATGTTGAAGGCCTGCCTTAAATTTCCAAGATTTTTGTCCATCAAGTAATATGCAGCCTTCTTGTCAAATGCATCAGAATATTTTATCAAACAAGATTCATCACATGGTCTTAAATTTACTAGAAATCTCTTCAAAGTTTTATTGAACATTTTGTTGAAGTCATGGACCGATTCATTTGGGTTTTGTAAGGATATTACTTGTATAAATCAGAACATATACAACTGAATAACATGAGAGAACACCAAACTATAGATAAATGATGACAATATGCTCATATAATAGCCTTGCCACTTCAAGGGGGTAACCTCCAAACCATACAATAACACTCCAATACTCAATATGATCCTTAACTACAACCTTCTAACCCCTATATATACCATTCTAACCTATGGCCAATACTGAGGCTGACCTCCTAAGCATAATAAATCATAAATGAATGATATAATAAGATAAGGGGATGTGTGCCACATGTCGACATCTCCATCAATACATATACATCATAACATCCTTTCCCTAGGTGCATAGCATTCCTTCCCTCCTTGACATGTTTTGTCCCCGAAACATAAGAAGAAACCATGTAATGAGTGTGTTGTAAATTTTTACACACTTTGTGCCATGATCGATCATCCATCCATATGTGATCCTGGTAGATGATACATATCTAAACTAATATCCATATTTCGTTGCACTACTCTGATTCCATTCATGACCATAGTTTATCATCCTTGGATTCCATGCATAACCAACATAAGGATTCAATGCATAACCATAATAAGGATTCCATGTATAACCATAATAAGGATTCCATGCTTCATAATTGTTGCTCCATTGATCCCCTGTATAAATAAAGTGATTATTCCTCCAATTACCTATATATCTATATAGGCTGGAAATATTATGTTCCCTGGGATATCTCCATGATTTTTTTCTCTCATGTTGACGTGGATTTCCATATGCTGCAGTTGTAGTATCCTCAACCTTATCAACATGTTTCTGAACTTTCTTTTCTTCTTCCACCTTTGCATTTGATATTTTCTTTTTCTCTTGAGTAGATGAATCATCATTTCCTTCCTTTTCTTCATGTTCCTCTTTTGAATCATCCTTATTCCCTTCTTCTCCATATTCTAAATCATCCTAATGGTCTATATTGAATTTTCTTTGATTTCCATTAAGCCTGATATCCTGTAAAGTGACCTTCTTCTTTTTGTACCAAATCTTTATAAACTTATTTTTCATATTAATATTAATTGTCCCCAATGTCTCTAACCAAGGATACCCAAGAAAAATATCCAAACCATCCATATATAAGGAAAAAAATCTGAATGTAAAGTATATTTGTCCATAGTAAGTTTTAAATCTTCAAAAACTTGAATTTTCTTACCATTCACTTGAGCTTCTTTGATATTACTTTCTTGAATATGTAGATGTTGAGCCATATCCTTGTTGATGAAGTTATACTTTCTATTAGGGTTTATGGAAACAATTATCTTATTCCTTTGAATGCATCCATGAAACTGAAATATGGTATCTTCCTTCTTAGGAGCTATAATATCTTCTTCTGCATCAATATCTTGTTTTTCTTCTTCTTCTTCATAGTCTTCTTCAACTTCTTCTACATTTGATTCTTCAATATATGTTGCACCATCATCTTCCCTTGAATATTCTTCACCTTCCTCTTCATCTTCTTTCTCTCTTGATTCTTCAATATATTCTTCCCCATCATCTTCCTTTGACTCTTCTTCCTCTTTGTGGTCCCATCTATCCATAAAAAGTTGTTCCATTTCCTCCCAAGACCAATCCTTCCTGTCATTTTTTAACTCAGAAAACCAAATCCATGCAAGACCACCAAGATAATGTGAAAACCTATTCCTTGTCATGAAATATGATAAATATATATTCTTAAATTTTATCCACCATTCTTTAGCATCCATCTCACCATTTCCATAAAAATTTGTTATCCCCATGATCATGATTAGGGTTTAGGAATTCTAAAAATATTTTGATAGGTGGATAAAAACACAAAGAAAAAAACCTAACTTAAATTTCAAGAGCTTTTGAGAATATAAATTTTGCTAAACAATACTACAATTTGCTTCCTGAAAAGTGAATTTATGAAAAAACCTAAAACACCAATAACATCCAAAAAATAGATCTAATGGAACTGAAATTTTCAAATATTCGACTTGGAGTTTTTCCAAATTATGATGCAAAAATTGGGAAAAAATTCAATACTCTCTTCAATATATATTCGAAACAAAAATTAGGGTTTTTACTCTAACTTTGGCCGAAATCGCTGCTCGATACCACTTGTAAGGATATTACTTGTATAAATCAGAATATATATAGCAGAATAACATGAGGGAACACCAAAATATAGATAAATTATGACAATATGCTCATATAATAGCCTTTCCACTTTGAGGGGGCAGCCTCCAATACCACTTCGAGGGGGTAACCTCCAAACCATACAATAACACTCCAATACTCAATATCATCCTTAACTAGAACCTTCTAACCCCTATATATACCATTCTAACCTATGGCCAATACCGAGGCCGACCTACTAAGCATAATAAATCATAAATGAATGATATAATAAGATAAGGGGATGTGTGCCACATGTCAGCATCTCCATCAATGCATATACATCATAACATCCTTTCCCTAGTGCATAGCTTGATTTTTCTTGATATTCTCAAACTCTGATAAGAGGAACTTGGGATCAGTCTTGTCACCATATTGCAATCTGAATGCATTCTAAATTTTATTCCATGAATCAATTGAATTATTTGGCAAGGCCTTGTACCAATCCCTAGCATCCTCCTCTAAAGTGTGGACAAACAATTTAATGTACACATCCTCAAATCCAATTTCAAAATCCTCCATCATATTAATAAAGAGTTTCAAATGTTGATCACTTGTTATGGAATTGTTCCCTTGGAACTTTGGCAATCTACTTCTGACATCCTGAGGCACAACATTAGGATAACCAACCATTCCCCTAAAATTTATTGGGCTAAAGGTATTGACCAAAAATGGAGGCCTAGGTGGAGGCTGAGCCATGTTGTCTAGTGGAGGTGATCTTGGGGGTGACACAAGATGATGAGGAGTGCGAGGTCTTTGGGGCTCAAGAATGTGGTTCACAAGATTGGTATTCTCTAGGTGCTGATTTTCTTGGAAAGTTTTACTAGAATTGAAACACACAGGTGCAGATTGAAGAAGGAACTCACCAGGTACAGTAGAAGGACCTTCACTAGTTGAAGTAAACAAGTTTATGAGAATATTACTTGAATCAAAATCACTGGAAGAAGAGTGATAATCCTTTATTAAAGGCTGGTATCTCTCACCAATGGATATAACTTTGCTTGATTTCTGAACTTCAACAACCTTCCAAACTTTTCTTTCCTCTAAAACTGTCCTTCCAAATTCTTGAAATAATTTTCTACTTGGGTCCCTCCTAAAGAGAGATCTTCTTCCTTCTAGGTTTGCAGATTTATATGACACACTTCACTTAATGCATGATAAGTTATTGGTATTTATCAAAAATATAACAGCAAGGAGTCACCACTAAGTATTTTCACCTAGTCTCGTGCAAATGCCTTTGTGAAGATCTATCAAATGACTGTAAATATCATCACAATGAAAAGCTTTAATAGATCTAAATATCAGCACTGCAAAGCTTTAAAATGTAGTTGCACATAAAATACATGATAAGTATTACCAAAGATTTTGAAAAATTGAAATCTTGGATAATATCCCAGCAACGGCGCCATTTGGGTGTTGACGGGATCAAAAGAATATGAACTAGAAGCATGATTAACAAATTAGTCTGGATATTGCATTCTTCATCCTCCAGCAACAATGCCATTCAGGTGTTAGTACCCAGATTTAATCTCCTTCACAACTTGAGCTGCATCATGGATTTTACAAGACACTCAGAGGTAGATAAATGGTTTATATGTCATTTTGTAGCTAGGGAAGTAATTTATTTGACTTGTTAGCACTCAGGCTTTGAAGAAATGGGTAACACCTTGGAAGGATTTGATCTGATCATCACTATTTTAGGTTGTGCCTATCAACCAAGGTAAAAGAACCTATATTGTAGCCTTTGTTTTGTGAAGGAGGTGAAAATATCCTTGTATTGTGCAGATTGTATGGAGATGGCCTTAAGAAAGCATGATCAATTGCCCATTATTCAAACTCAATAGATCTGTCACTACTAAATGATGGAAACGCTTTCAAGACAAGGCTAAGGCTACTAAAGGCATGATATGATCCTAATTTGATTTGTGCATTTTTGTAAAAGGATTATATTCTTTTTTTGACACACAATACAATGCAGGGGTATTATAGGTAGGATGAGTTAATTTGAAATGAATTTTGGGGTGGGAGATATTCAGACAAGACTAACCAAAATTTTCCAACTTATTTGAGGACCTTTGCAAAACTTGAAAGACTCAGAAAATAGAAATGCTTCAAAGAGGTTAAGGTGTTCCTTCAACCAGGATATGTGCATCAAATGGAAGCCTAGATCTACACTCTTCCACACAATCTCTGATGATTTTTTAAAAAAGCTTGAGTTAAATGAATCAACAAAGCATTTAGAGATTTCTATTCTATCATACCTAAGGTACCCCCAAAGGTTTACAATCAAATCTATATCAAGGAAAGCATAGTGAATTTAAATTTGTTTATCCCTTCATCAGATGAAAGATCTTTGATTATGGAATTGAAAATACCACTAAGCTATTACCAGAATTAGATCTGCATGATCAAAAGGAAATTCCAAACACCAGATTGCAACAGGAGCAAGAAACACAAATTGAAAACATTCTAAAACATAAGTAGATGTAAATTTTACCAAGAGACAACACAAAATAATCCAGAATGACCAAATTTATCAGCAGGGGAATGTTATAAGAACAATATCAGAGATTTTTAGTGGCTATACATCTGTAACCAACCTAACATGATACAAATTTGATGTAGAAAGGAGTTAAAATGGTTCTCAGGTGTTTTCTCAAAGAATGGGCTTCTTCCCATATTTTCCCATGAAAATTTTAAGTTTCTCCAGCCATTTATCTAAAAAATTCATGCAATATATAACTTTTACTCACTCACTAACTTTTCCCCTCAAATTTTCCCTCCAAAAGTGGAATATTCAAGCACTTTTCTTTTTGCAATATTTCTAGAAAATGACATTTAACAATCTCACAAAAAGTTGCTAGTTGTTCTTTCAAAAGGTGAATCATTACAAAAATTTCATCATTCTTGAAAGTGGAAGCACATTTTTCATTCCCCACACATGTAGACCCCTTTCATTTCATTATTTCATATTTTCCTTTCCCAATTTTTTACTCTGTAACTTTGGATCTAGTAATTCACATTTTTCATGAATTAGAGTAAAAATTCATTTGAAATGTGCTTTGGATTCACAAATTGAGCCCCCAAATTGATTAAATTCGGACCTTGGAGGCCAAAACGACATGAATTGTTAAAAATTCGATGAATATTGATGCAAAAAATGCATCTCCAAAATTCCTTGAGCTCAAATGAGGACCAACCTGGTGAAATGCACAACTACCATCGATCTGTTCTTATCTTTAAAATTTGAGCCCTCCACATCGCAGATCCAAGAAAAATGGGCCTCAGGACACTTCGACCTTTTTACAACTTTTTGAAAATTTACAAAATTTCTTGATTTCCTCCGCCACTCTGTCGTTGCAATTTGGGTCTGACACGTGGCACAATATGACTGGTTACGTAGTTGTGGCTCAATTTTACACATCTTTTATCTCTTTAGACAAAGGAATTTTTTTCAATTTTCCTCCGCATCTCCGACCTCCTTCAAGACATGTGTCCTCATATGATTGGCTGAGGGGCAACACTTCTCATTTCATATTTTAATCATATTTTGCGAAGGAAAATTTTTAACATTTCTTCCGCTAGCCCGCACCTCCATCATTGACCGGGGAAAAACATTGACTATTTCCCTCGGGCCCTTAGGATTTTTTTATACTTTGAGTCATTTGAATATAAGAGGATAAATTTCCAAGTTGCCCCCGATGGTCCACCTCTTCACCTCTTTGACTTTTCAAACTACCACATGTCACCACGATGCACCTTGAGGCGGTCCCAAAAATTTGATACTTTAGACAAGTGTGGGCTCGCCATGTGTCTTGCTTTCCGCGAGGTCTATCTGAATGCTTGAAGTTCAGCGGAAGGCACCATGTGTCATGCTCTAAGGTAATCTCCTTTTGGTCATTGAAAAGTCTAAGTAAAATGCAAAGTGAGTGGAGGCCTCCATGTGTCATCCTAGTGCTTCTTTAGAATGAAACTCAAGGGCCGGTCCTTGAACATGTGCGGTTCCTCCATGTGTCTCCATGGTGCAACTTCAAGATGGCACCCAAAGTAGAGACCATGAATGAGTGCGAGCTTGCCATATGTCCTATATCATCAAACTGTATCCATTTGCATAAAATTTTCTAAGTCTGGGCCAAGTAGTGGAAGCCTCCACGTGTCCTCCGGCGCTACTCCAAGGAAAATCCCAAAAGAAAGTCTTCAAATGAGTGTCTTTCCTCCACATGGACACATTTTAAAAAATGAGGCTTTTCATAGAATTTCTGAAGTATTAAGCTGATCTGCATCCAACCAAGAGGTGTCATGTTTCCTTATCAATTGAATGATGTAAATTTGACTGGGAGAAACACCCGTCAAACTGTAAAACATAGAGAAATGACCATTTGATTCTAAAAGTGAAATTTTCTTCAAGAAAAGATATTTTAGAAATGTGTAAGACTCAAATACGTTCCTCGAGGACACATCAATTCAATTCTCTTTGAGTATTTCAAGGCAGAAATGTCAAGAACACAAATTCTAACCGTGGCAATAGAGGGAATAGGAAAACATGAGTTTTGAAAGGAGGAGCATAGGGGGACTTAAAATACGAGACCTTTTTAGAGGAACAAAGAAACTAGGAGATAAATATGGACCCATACATGATCTTTGACCTAAGGGTAGACTAAAAATGACAACAAAGACCAGCCAAGCACAATCATGGGGAAGGATAAAATGATAGAGGTAAATCAATAAATTTCCAAGGGCACAAATGGGGCGAGACAATTTTGAGAACGAACATGGAGGACCGGAACAAGTTTGAGAACTACCCCTGACTTGGAATCTTGAAGCTGTGTTGATGAGGCATGTGTCGCCGTCTGTTGAACCTTCCATACTTAGCCAATTTTAGCGTGTTTTGTCTTCATTTTTTACCTAGGACACGTGGAAAGCCTATGCTTATTTGAGGACTGTCCCTTGAACCCTACCCCTGGAGTTGCGTCGTTTGGACATGTGGAGGCTTTTATTGAATCTTTAAATATGGCCAAACCGCATCTAATTAAAGATATTCACGTATTACCCATGGAATCTGTGGAAAAAATTAATGAGGAAAATACACCTATCATTCTTGACTGTAGGAAGAAAATAAAAAGAAGGAAAGGAACTTCGCCATATGCCTAACTTTCAAATTGTTCTCCATGAATAGGAAAACTACAAACCATTCCAAGCTCTTCATGATTCAATACTCCAAGGTACAGACTCAAAAATTTTGAAACCTAACTTCAAAAGAGGGGCATTTTGGGGCCGACAACACACTCTTGACATTGCAAATGTTGACAGGTGATTTTTCTTAGGAAGGAGTACTCTTATGATTTTAGGAAATCATGTTTGCAATGGATAATTCATTATTTGTTGAAAAGAATCATTTCTGGTTGTGAATTATGCTTACTTGAAAATAATTCCATTCATCTCTTTGTACATAAACTTAAATTCACTTTTAAGAAGGTGATGAACTTGTATTATGTAGACATAATTTATCTTGTGTAAATAGAAGACCTTGGATCAATTCCATTGATCCAAGGTATGCTTCAGTTCTTCTTACTTGCTCGTCTTGTTGTCTTGACATTCAAAAATGGAAGGTGAGCTTGATTGTGACTTGTTTTGTCTACAATGGTGAAGAATTATTCTTAGGGATCCTTGTTTGGCAACATGCCTTAGGGTGATAAGCTTGGGCCTTCTTGTTAAATTTTTAAATGTTGAATAGCGTATAAGAATCATAGACCTAATAGTAAATTATTGAGGTGGATACCCTAGCCTAAGGGTTAGATCTAACCTAAGTTGGAATGTTCTATATTTATTAAGTTGGATTATAACCTAAGGTAATTAAGACCTACCTAGGAACTAAGGTTGATTTCTAACCTAATAAAAATCTAACCTAAACTATTGCTAACCTAAGGAGGTACCTATGGACTACTTGGCAAATGGTAAGGTCGGTGGTGTCAATTTTTAAGGCATTAATTGGAATTTATTTTGGTTTAAATGCTATGGACTGCCAATTTTGGCGGAGGCATTGGGAGTTTAGGGGATGCCTAGTTGGCATCACCACTAAATGGAAATTGCATGCAAATTTTGAATTAAAGTCTCACCAAACTTGGATGGTGGTGGCATGGAGAAATAGGAGGGAACTAGTTGTCCTTCACATTAATTGATTTCGATTTTGGTGAAGAAACTACCTAGGAAATAATGCATGGTGGGTTTTTGGAAAGGTTGTTTGATCTTTAGTTCATTTCGATTTTTTCTCTGCATGGGGTTTTTGGTTCTTTGAACTAGCAGTTCTATTTTTGATTTATCTATATTCTTGGCATTCTTGAACTATTTTTGGACTCTGTGGAAGTATAAGAAGAAGTGGAAAGATTGGAATGGTTGACATTTCTTGGAAAAGAAGATACTGTTGAGGCTTGGTTGGGAAATCATCTACAAATCAAGAAGAATCTCTATCAGGCATGATAGGCTCTACCCATTAAGTTGTTCTACTTTTTCCTAAATGTCTTCATTAAAAGAACTCTGCTCTTGGGAACAAATGATTTTTTATGTGTTGTTTGATCTTGCTTTTGAAATTTATTTTCTCTATATTTTATCTATATGGATTCACTGATATGGTAGAAATATGTTCTGGGTTTTTTCCTTTATTAAAAAAAAAGAATGAATCATGCTTAATCCTTTGTTTGGACTTGAGATGTTGTCGAATCTTGAGAACTCACTATACTAAAACTAGGTAGTATGATTCATGACTATGCTAGAAATTGTTTTTGGGTTTTGTTTCTTTATTGGAAAAATGTAGGAAACATGTTTTACTTCTGCTGAACTTGAGATGTTGTCGAATCTTGAGAACTCTTGTTGGACTGTAATGAAACTGGATAGTAGGAATTACTGTTATAAAAGAAATATGTTTCGGGTTTTGTTTTCCTTTGTTGGAAAAATGATAGATTCATGTTTAACTTCTTCTTGAACTTAAATGAATTTGATTCTTTACTTACACTTGTAAATTTGTGAGAAGACTTGTTAGTGACTTGTCTGATAATGGGTTTGAACGAATCTCCTCGAAACAATCTATCTATTTAGCATGGTTGATAGTTTATCCTGTTGGCATGATCCGTGGAAAGGTTTATTGAATTTATTTGCATTGTTTTTCTTGAAGTGAGTTTGAGTGTTTCAATAATTTCCTTATCTATTCATCTTTTTATGATTGACTAGCTATTTTACTTTAAAAAAAGATATACAGTTGACACTATAGGAACGTGGTAACTTAGGTTGAATTGTTGAATAACTCAACCCTGTCTATCTTAAGGAAATGGACTGTAGCATTTTGGTTTAGAAATTATCCTTTTGATCTTGACTTGAGCACGACTTGGGGTTGTGTCACTATTTTTTTGTTTCTCCTTATGGTCAAATCTGGGTCGGGTTCATTCTTCCTAAACCAATAGTTTGTTCCATTGATTCTTGTGATGTATGTGGTTTTAGGTTGGCTTGAATGGAAACTTTGACTGTTAAATCTTGATCTCACCTTCTTTCATTTCACCATCAATGGATGGGTAAGCTTTGTGTGTGTTGTCACTTTGAAAAGAAATCGTGGCCAAAAAAGGGTAATTTACTTCAACGTTGCTCTGTCTCTCCTTTGTTTGGGAAAACTAAAGAAACTTTTGAGCTGATGCTATTAACATTTGGAATGAATGTAATGTTTAGTTGTTGGTTTTGTTTTTTCTTTAGATATTATTATTAACTGCAAGCTTATGAATAACCATTTTCAGTTTGTAGCTTTTGCGCTATAGTTACTATTATCGTTTGTAAGTTGGGAAAACATCATTTTTAGTTTCTGACTTTCATGTTACAAGTTGTTGATATCGATTTTAATATTGAATAGTTCTTTGTGTTTCAATGGTTGTTGGAGTTGAATGTTTTCTTGGCTTTGGAAAATCAAATTTTCTCAGTTCTTTTCAATCTCGGTAAGTGTACCTCTTTTAAGGAAGGAATAATGAGATCTTATCTTATCTTTATTCATTGTTATCCTTTCTTTCTATTCTAAGTTAAGGTATTCACAATACCATCCTCTTCAAACTCTAAAGGAGATATAGGTTGTTCTCTTTCTCTCTTTTCATTCATCTCTCACCTGTATTACTCCTGTGAAAGGAGCTGACCTGTTCGGTTTGTATTACATTGAAGGATTTACAGGGTGGGTAGTTGATGGATAAATCTTTTCTTTCTTCTCCTTGATTGTTACATTGGTAGTGATGTAATTGTTGTGAAGTGTGAATAGTTCTAAGTGCATGTAAATTAAATTCATCCTTTGTCAAATCGGTTGATGTTGATCTTAAAAATTTAGGCTAGATTTTGACTATGAACTTGGATATAGTTTCTTAAATAAGAAACTCTTACTTTAAGGTGTTGTTGGTTCATCCTAAACTTCATCATAAAGTTAATTGAGCTTGGCATTAAATATTTTAGGATGAAGTAAGTTAATGCTTGAGTAATATGAATTATTGTTCCATCTAAAGTAATCCTATTCCTATGAATTATTAGAATTAGTATATTTTTGGGATAGATGGAATAAATCAAGAGATGAATCATAAATATCTATAAATGAAATGCGTTAGTGATCTTGTTGAAATATTATTTATCTGAAATAATTCTTTTATGAAATCATTGGTTGAATATTGATTTTGATTACACCATGATCTTTTCTTGATGTTGATATGGATTATCACTTTGTTTCTCCCTCTTATGACTACTATTTCTTTATGATGTGTCTTTCTGTAATGCTTTAATTATTTCATAAAAGTAGTGTTCTTTTTATGAGTCATTACTGTTTGTATATGGTTATCTCTGTTATGAGATTGATTGGCATGGAATGTGTGTTCTAAATTATGATTATTTAGAACATAGAAAATTATTTTTAAAAAAATATCCATTGTTTCTAATGTCTTAAAATGGGAATGTTACAATTAAAATCAGTGTCTTGGTCATTTTGTAGTCATCAATTTTTATTTTTTTCCTCATGGATGCATTTTCGATTAAAACCGACGTCCAATTCTTTAAATTGACATGGTATTGTGTATTGAAAGAAAAGAGCACAATATTTACTTTATGGTAATTTGAAGGTAAAGCCTTCATTTCTAAAAGCATATATTAAGAAAGTGATTGGCATATGAATTCTACCCACTCGATAATGAGGAAAAATATTCTCAAAGAAAGTAATGAAGACTTCTTGTATTAAGTAAAGAGTGCATTATCTCGGAGGATGGAGAAAACAAAGGCTAGATTTAATCGGTGACCTCTCATCATCCCACAAATGACGAGGCCGCATGAATTTTGGTGGAAGTGTGTGTGTGTGTGTGTGTGTGTGTGTGTGTGTGTGTGTGTGTGTATGTGTGTGTAATTAGTTGTTCTACATAATTCCATAAAGGAAAGACATAGTGGACAGACGAAAGCACAAAGGAAAAGAAACAACATGATATTTGGGTTGTTGGTTGTCTGCAAAACCATCCTTTGTTTTAGGTTTTTGGTTATCCTGTAAAACCATCCTTTGTTTCAGATTTTTGGTTGACCTACAAAACCATCCAGATCATGAGCACGCATGGGTGATAAGATGCAAAAGGAAGTGTTATTGTTGTTTCTATAATGTAAACATTAGGGAGTGAATGTTAAAAATATATTGTGACATCATTAATAAATTGTAATATTATTAATAATGAGTTTATAGAACTCTTATATTAATAAGATAGTTGTAATATTTAGTATTAGTATTTGGGTGAGTTGTTAGAACTCAAGTATCTATTTTGGTGTGTGTGATAATAAAGGAATGAGAAATATATCCTAGGGATAAATATGAGATATTCATGGAGAGAGATTATAGGGTTTGAAGATGACTTTTGACTCCACCTTTGAATGAGATCAAACACTATAAATTGTATGTTCCTATAGACACTAAAATTAGGTCACACTCCCCTTACATCCCTCGACATATAAACACCCTTCATCACATTAACCTAGCCATGACCCCCTTCACATCATTAATATTAATTTAATTAAATTAATGCATGATCCTCACTATATTTATTATTTAAATATCTTATTTAAATAATATCTACACATACTGATTCACTTAGAAAACTCACCAAGCCAACTCAACCTATGACCTATTCTTAGAAAGTTCCCATAACTAACTAAGACTTACCCAAACCCTAAAAATCAATGCCCACATTCCCACATGCTCACAAGAAGCTCCCAGTCTAATCCATGGGATAACGACACAAGATCTAAGGAAATCAGGAGGATCTCCCTAAGTTTAGTAAACCTAGAAAATCCCACCTTGACCGACCTCGGTTACCCATAACCTTCTTTGGTTAAGCTTCGGACCGCCTTCAATTACCCTTTTAACCCCTAAACTACCTTATTCTAAAGGTTGGCAAACATTGGGAGAAAGTTGACAAGTAAGAATGAGATCTCAGAGAGATAACACATCTTCAGAGAGCAAATTCTAGTGAGAACTCACATCCAAGGAAGGAGATTGAGCATCTTCTCTTGCACAACCATCCTTGCCACATTTTGATCTATCTAAGCAAAGAGGAGTGTGCATGTAGCCCATGCAGAAGATTTATTTCAGTTGTTGATCACCTACAACCTCCAAACCCATCATCAGCACCTCCATCCTTCACACATAGACTTTTAGAAATGAAATCCAAGTAAGTATAACATCATACTTTCCTGGTTATTTCATTTCATCATTATTTTATCATCCATTGTTTATCTTGCTCCTTATTGACCATATCCAACACTTTTCACCTCCATAGACCCATCAAAACCTCACAAAATCCTACTCTAGTCACCCATTACCCCATCCCGACCAACCAAAATCCCTTGTGTAATCACAAAGGAGACCAAAACCCCGTTCTGTGATATTTCCAGATCTCACAAGATGGCTGGCGCCAATTATACCTAACGCGATCGGTCACCCCGACCAACGCCCGGTCTCTATGTTTACCCACACAGCCTTGGACAGAGACCTATCCACCTAATTTTACCTTACCCTCACTCACTTGTGACCTACCCGAGACCTTTATTAGACCTGCAAAACCCATAACCAACCATTTGACCTGTGGATTCTATTCTAGCTTAGCCTGTTAGATTAGATCTATTTCTTATTGTGTTTTAAGTGAGATACCTAAATCATTTTAAAATAACAATAGGATTTACTTTGTTTACAACATTAAATTTTTTTAAAGGGTGGGTGTGACCATCTAGGAAGTACCATACTTCCTAGATCTAGCTTATGCTAGGTAGTTCACTGCCCATATTGTTTAATTCCTTCTGGTGGTCTTGCTTTCATTACAGGTAGTTCCTCCTAGCCAAAAGGAAGCTCTCACAATCAGCTATGGATTCAGAATTCATATGCGCATAACAACCCATCAACTAAAATTTGAATAGGTATTCCTCCTACGCCGTTACCCTATCTATTTCATCAACAATTCAAAGAAACAATCTAAGAAAAAGGTGAAACATTTTGGCGCCTGGTGGGACCCATCCGGGGTTCCTTGCATTTCATTCATTCCTAGGAAAAAATTGTGTGATTTTTTCCTTCTAAAAGCATACACTACTTTCTTCCCGGTAATCCACTCTTCTTTCTATTTGGCTCTAAAGGAAACTTTTCTTTTGGTTTACTAACAAAGAATCATTTCTTCATGTTTTGTGCATTTTAGTGAGAAAGCATCCTTCTTCCTCTTCATCTATTTTTCTCATCGAATACCATACTTTCTATTTTGTTTTAAAATCATTGCATTTCATTCTGATTTTTACATTAGCTCACATTAATTGAAGGCAACCTATACGCTGGAAGTCATTACCAGCTGATGGTTGACAAATGAATCATAGAAAAGAACTTCTATCCTTTTCTCTTTCTCTAAGTCTTGCCAAACCACACAAAAATCAAATACATACATTATTAAACAACATCTTACCATGAAGAAGCTATAGGTGATCACATGATCACGACATAGTGGGCACCTAGCTCACTGCTCTGTCAAGTCATACTTCAGAGTGAAGCTACCCCCACCATAACAAACCTGAAACCTCACCCTTTAGATCTCCTTCTTTGTAGGAAGCTATCCTCACCAAAAATCTATTTCACAATTCATGTGTCAGTCCCTAAATAGCATAAGCTAAACAAATGTAATAGAATAGGCACTCTAGGAATGTTCTTTCTTAGTGTTTTGTTTGATTTGCATTTTGAGGTGAGAGCTTTCAATCATTATTTTTGTCTTTCCTCACACACTCCCAATCATAGTCGGTGTATTATGACTTCGTCTGAGTGTGTCTGGACCACATCTACATCATTCTCAGACTTCTAGGTTTGATTCCACATCAAATTCTAATTCACAACCACTTTTTCTCATCATTGTTTCAATCTCACAGTAACCACCATCGATTACCTTTGACCGCCATCGGTTAAAAACAATTCGATGTTAGTTCAGTCCTTTTACTAACCTATTTAAAAGGACATTTTCACTTCAATTTCTTCCACTTTCCACAGTCTTTGTCATTGTCATTTTTTCCATTAACATTTTACACATCCTCAGATTTGGCATACTGTTTAGATTTTTCCTTCGCCTTGTTATTTCCTCACTTTGTCCATTTTCCACGGTGACCGGTAGTGGTTCCCCGACCGATGTCAATTTTCCTTAATCGCATCGGTTAGCCTATTTCATAGTCCACCCACCATTTGTTACTTCATCCATTCTTTTTCAACTATTCTCTATACCATTTACTGAGAAGCAACCCCACACGATCGAAGCACGGTTCACATGGTAATCGACCAAGACAAGCAAATGCCCTCGTGTTCCACACTAGTCGCCAACTACTCCCACATAGTCCTTCACCACCCTCTATTTTATCACCATCCATGGATCCTATCTAGCCTACTAATATTACTACCATAGATGAGGAGTTCACACGACTCCTTGACCAAAACCCTGATGCCTTGCAGTTTTATCTCTCCCATTCATCCACTCGAGACACGTCAAGTCATTTTATATATAGCATGCCCGTATGTATCCCCGACTCTTGTACCCACTTCGCATCAGCCCCCCCATCTAGATCTGTGCTACCTACTTCCACTTTACCCCTAGTTTTTTTCACAGTTAGGTCCTATACCCGCTTATATTTGCCACGTCTTTTACCTCTCCATCACCCATTACATCCACCATACCCTTGAAAATTACCCCAAACACAACCTCATCCATCCCTCATGTCTCACACATACCTGTAGCTACATTCCCACCTCTAGTGTCGGTGACCCCTACCCCATTTCAGAATGTAGTTCTTTCCATTCCACAATCTTTATCCCCTATCGCCACTAGGGTTACCATGACCCTTCCTCCCCCATATACATACTACCAACAACCGCCTATCTCATCTATTGTTCATTCCAAGTACGTACCCCCTATTTCATTGTCTTCTTCTCCACCACCTTACATGGCAGCCCCATACACTGGAATGCCACACCCATTATATACCCAAAACCAACCTCCTCACGTTATAGGAGGCATCCAATCATCACAACCCACCAACGACCTAATTAAATTGATGATGGACAAGATGCAAACACTGGAGGCATCGGTCTCCGGCTCCCACAACTCTCTTACCTATGATGAGATTTGCAACGAGCCTATTCACCCATCCATTCATACCCTATGCATTGGGAAATGCCTAAATTCAACCGCTTCAATAGTAAGGAAGACCCACAACAACATTTGCGCTCATTTAAACATGGATGTTATTTGATTGCTCATGATGATGCCTTACTTTTGAGAACTTTTCCCATGTCCCTCACTAGACCTACATTAGACTGGTATAGTGGGTTACCCAAACACTCCATATTTTCATTCAATTAGGTAGCCCAAGCTTTTTTTGGATCATTTTTCTATCAATATTGCCAAGAAAGTTACCATGACCGATCTATATTCCACATGTCAGTATGAGGATGAATCTATCATAGATTTTGTCACTCACTGGCACAGCCTGATCAATCAACTTACCTTTCAATTGCCATAAACTGAACTCATTGAGCTCTTCACACAAGCTTGCACCAGACATATCTCCCGACCTTACAGGTCCAAACTTTCAGAACATTCGATGAGGCTTTTACTATGGCACAAAAGTTAGAGATTCAAGCTATCGAAGAGAAGAAAATCCAATTACGAAATAAAATTTGACATTCAAGTCAAATGAAACCTCTTCTTCTTCTAAACCACCAACCAATTATTCAAAGGCTAAAGGTACCGCTAACGCAGTGGTGCTCAAGGCCAGCCCAGCTCATCCATCCAATCAAGCTACACCCTCATCTAATCTATCACCCATATAGGCTTTTCGATTCGAAAAAGCACAAAAATATACCCCAATTGGGGAACCTTACTCTTTTGTTTTAGAAAAGTTGATCAAAGCTGGCGCCATCACCCTTCCACCCATAAAACCACACACTGGTTTTGACCCTACTGCCCCATGCTCGCATGGTATAAGGAACAAGATTTTTGCAACTATCACTGAGTGAAAGGTCATAGTGATGGTAACTACATCACTTTCAAGAATATTGTCTAGGAAATGCTCGAGAAAGGTGAGCTAACTGTGGATAATCCCAACACCGCCCCAACCAAAATCTACAAATATTTAAAAAACCATTTCCCAATCATGCCCCTTCATCCAATCAAATAGGTGAGACATCCACTCACGATACCCATACTCATGAGGTTCATGCGATCTTTAATGAGGTACCTGTTACATCTCAATTACCTCACATCCCTTCCATAGAGGAAATCCTAGCCCAAAATCCTCCTTCCACATCTAAACCAACCATCACTATTCCTTCACCAATAGAAGAACACCCTTTATCTCCTGCATCACCTATAGAGGAGTCTTCTACGAACATTGAGACCATCTCACCCCTAGCTTCTCCACTTAGTGAACCTTTACCTACCATACCTCCTCCACCCGTAGAGGAGCACCCATTACCTCCTCCACCCACAGAGGAGAACCTATCCATTCCTTCACTTATTGAGGAACTCCCATCATCTCTTCCACTCATCATAGACCCGGTGGAGATACCTTTGCCTCTTGGTGAGCATTCTCCATTAGCTACCCAACATCCAATAGACCTACTTTCAGCTCTCTTACCCACAGAAGCTGAAGTTGGCTAATTCCAATTAGGTCCTCACCACCTTCACCCATAGACATGCCATTCTCACGTTTGGCTGATCACTTAGAGTATGTGGATAGAGCTTTGTTATGGGGGCACCTCTTACTCCCTATCTCAACACAGATGCAGAGATCCCTCAATGACACCTCCACTATCTACCCAAGCACATTTCCACCCATCAAACCACATATAACCACTGCTATCGCAACCCCTTCCACGATACCCACTAGTACTCAAACCACACCTTTACCCATAACCTAACCGATACCTAAATCGAATCCCATACCCACGAAATTTACCTCCACTAAACCTATTCCCACTTTAGGGGTTACCCCGACCACCACCTTACTCATCCACCTATTAAACTAGATTTAGCTACATCCTCCAACGTTAAAACCACACCTACTCGACACCCAAACTAAAGAAACAAACTCATCAACCTTATACCCCTACCACACCAATCACACCCACACTTGTCCCATCTACCTTAAGACCTCAGCTACCCAATAGGGTCAAGCACCCTTCACCCATCCATAAACCAATAACACAACCACCCATTCCTGCCTCACAAATCTCTAACCTACCCCATCACACAACACGACTCATACCTGCACCTGTAGTCTCTTTACCACCAATACCTCCGATACCTTTAGCCATTGCTTCACTACCTACTACACTTTAGTCATTGTCCCTCACACCCCAAGCACAACCTGCGTCATCTACCTTCATAGCACCCCTGTTATCCCCGTGGGTAACTTTCCCTCTTCCTCCATCTTCTTTTCCTTCTAGACCTTGTACACCCACATCACCTTTACCCAAGAAGGTGCACCCAAAAAAAACCCCACTACCCCACAACAAGGTAGTCAAAACAAAACCACACCCTCCTACCCATCCATCTACTATACCCCTACCCAAATGAACCCAACCGATACCTCAAACCACACTGGAGCCTAAACCCATAGCTTGACCTGTTCCTACTCTTCCAAAAATAATTCCCAAGATAACCAACCATACCTACACCCAAACCCACATTCACTTCCCATTGTGATCCACTAGTAGGGTCCTATGCCAAAATTTTAACCAACCTCCTTGAGACTTCTGTTATCACATTACCGCCACTCGACCTTATGACCCCCTCAAACCCAAGCCAAAAGGGTTTGATGATACCAAAATTTACGCATACCATCGTGTGTTAGGGCACGATGTGGAGAACTGCAAGGCCTTAAAAACCGTCCTTATCCAATTGTGTCCACCCGAAACCAACTTTGATGACGATGACCTTCTTGATGAGGACCTTGCTTCACCTACACCCATTCCCACACTACCCACTCAACAACAACAACCTCCACCTCGACAGATCCTAGAACCACACAAAATTTGAAATTAACATGGTTCACATCAGAGAATTTTCCACGCCACCACCCAAATGTTGCTGCGCCCAACTGACCTCACAGGGATTTTCTCCTCACGTAGGTTTTTTCCCTTCATGTCGTTATACCACTTACCCTACACCTTCTCCATTTGAAAAATTCCCTCAAATCAACATGGTACACATCACTACACATATGCGCAGAAGGGTAAAGAAAAGGTAGTTGACCCACCAACCAATCCTATACCCAACATACCATCTACACCCATACCTAAGATAACTATCTATGGCCCCACATACCCCATTTCTAATGGCATCACACATCGCACCATGCTTAAACAATTACACCAATCTCCACTCAAAATTTCCTTATATGACCTCATCCAAACCTCAAAATCCCATCATCAAGCCCTCATGGAGGTTCTTCAATCTATCGAGGTTTTACCCAATGACCCTACACCCGTAGCCTCCATTATCACACCCCATCATGTAGCTTCCCTCACCAAATTACCACCTTCATCTTCACCTCACCTTGTTCACCAAGTGGCCTCCCTTAGCTTCTTAGAGATAGAGATCATGCCATACCAAAATGATGACCTGGACCTAGCCCTCTTCATCTCTATACACATTGATGACATATGGGTATGCCATGTGATGATTGATGGAGGTGCTAGCATTAACATCATTTCATCCCATGCATTTTCTCAAATGTACATACCTAACAATTACATGCATAAACATCCGGTCATGTTGTGTTCATTCAACGATGCTATCACCTCCACACTAGGCATTGTCATCCTGCATGTTTGCATGGGCCCCCACACTATTCTAGAATTGTTTTATGTTTTGGAGGGGGAATTCCAATATAACTTGTTGCTTGGTAGACCCTGGATCCATGTCATGGGTTGCGTTCCTTCCACTTTACATCATTGTGTAAAGTTTGAACATGAAGGACACACTTATACCATTCCAGCTGACCCATCACCTTTCAAAACATGCAACATGCTTTACCGACCCAATGATGTACTCATACCGGTCAAGCCATCTACTTCCACAACCAATACCGCTTCACCTACACCTACACCCACACCTACCAGTATAGCCGCTGCTTTCACCACACATACCTCCTCCACGCCTACCACTACTATAGCCTCCACGGCTGACCCATTAGCTTCCCAATCCATTAACACCACCTCTCGCATTGACCTTTGACACATCGTCCATACCAGCTACCCACATACCAACCATTGATCCCTTGGAAGGTTTTTTTCAATGCCTCACTCTAGGGAGTACCGCCTATATAGTGTCAACACCTTCCTTACTCCACACGAGTATGGAAGTCTTCACCAACACCCTTGCTATGATCACCGTATAGGAGAACACCTCCTTTATGGTCCTCCTCATCTTCGTACTAGTCTCACCTATGGGGGACTTGATACTACCACTTACACACCTGAACCACCATCATAACCCCGCCCATTTTCCACTGACTTCTAATCACTTACCAATCGCTGTTTCACCAAATTCCCCTCTCTAACAAGAACAAATTTTGAAAATTTTGAGTCTTAAGTGCTTTTTTCTGAGATACCCAGGTCGTGAAGTCGAAAGAATCTAAGTTTTGGGTCATTTTGTAAGTATTTCGGGTCTGTCGGAACTTTCTGTCTCACCTGTCCCAAGTACGAAAGTGCAAGTTGTTCCCCGATCGGCCGAAATCCCCGAAACTGTCCCATTCTCGGGCCCGTCGGAACTTTTTGTCCCAGGTGTCCCAAAACTTTTGTGCGAGCTTTCCCATTTTCGGCCGAAACTCCTGAACCGCGTACTTCGCGCATTTTCGTCCCAAATATCCCAAAGTCAAAAGTGCAAGCTTCCTCTTTTTCGGCCGAAGCTTCCTAGTCGCGTACTCCGGAATTTTCTGTTCCAAAAGTCCCAAGTCCAAATAGGCCTGCTGTCCCAATTTCGGCCGAAATGCCTGAACCGCGTACCTCGCGCATTTTCGTCCCAATTGTTCCAAAAGCTTTTGTGCATTCTCTCTCCATTTCGCCCGAGCCGCGTGTTTCGCGCATTCGCGTCTCACCTGTTCCAAGCGTACCAAGTGTCATTCACACTTAGCTTTTCCCGCTCATTCCGAATATGACGCTCTTTCAAATTGGTGGTGGTGTATTCAATGCGCATTAAATTCATTCCGCTCCTCAAACGGCTATATAACCAAGCATACCACCTTCGCATTTTTCACATTGCTTTCTTGCTATCATTTGCTCAAACCCTTGCAACCTAGTTCCCCTTGCAAATTCCTTCCAGAGTCTGGGTCGCAGTTCCGAATCTATCAATATGAAGATCAAGTTTCAGGGACAGGAGCAAATTTCTCCACTTGAGTCTGCCGTTAGCAATATCGGAGACAGTGAAGCTCGTCATCTCGACTTCGGCGATTTTTGGTCAAGAATGACAGATGCAAACCCTACGCCGATGGCACAGATGATTAATGATAGCGGTTTGGCTTTCGCCGGAGGTTTCCCTATCTCAGTGCAGTGTGCTGATGCGGTACTTTCATGCGGAGCTCACTTCGACCCCGATTCGAGCGACTTGACAAATGTACACGGGGAGCTCATTGCCAAGCTGGACGCTGCTGCCATTAGAACTGCTCTGAGGATTCCGGAGATGGACAATGCTATAGTCGTCTCTCGGGATCAAGCACAGGCCATGTTTGACCAAGACAGTGATAAATATAAAGCTCGAGTGGCGAGGTCTTGGTTGAAGAACCCTAGGAAAGGAGCTCGTCTCGACCAAACCCTCTTCCAAAGGATTTCAATGAAGAATTGTCGATTTTATAATCCTCGCTGGCGCTCGGGTTATGGGTTTGCCCTCAACCAATGAGTTTCATTTTCGGATGTGCCCGCTCATCAAGCATGGTGTGCGAGGGAACGCAAAACATCAATCGGGCGTAAATCATAAGCATGAATTTGGCCGAGCAATTAGCCAATGTGCAACAAACAAAGAAGTTCTTCATGACTTCAGATTCGATGTATACCCTAGCAAAGCGTCCACGGCAATGGTTTGGCTTTTCCTACATCGATGCACACAAAGACGATCCAGTTGTACGCCTATTGCCCAGCAGCTTCACCCTAGAGACCAAAGAATCGGAATTTCGTAAGGGTCAATGATGCCTTCACCATGTACGTGGTCGATTGCTCAAGGTGACACCGCCAGAGGTTTTCGAGGACGAAGCTATGAAACTCCGATATCACAATATGGAGCCTATTTCATTCGGGCCAGAAATTCTCTTATATCAAAGCTTCATTGCTATGAGAACACTCCTCTCGCGGCTTCCCATGTTCTCGCAACGACAAAATGGCCTTGATTGAGATATGCAGCAATCGGACAAGTTGCATGTAACTGCAGAGACAAGAAGATTTCTGGCTTACACTTTCCCATCTCTCGGGAAACTACACATGCAAAACGGCCCGATGCTCGTAACGTAGAAAGAGCCCCGATCCCTATCATCGCTTCATTTCTTCAAGCCAAGAACCTGTTTTGACTTGAAGAAGTTCATCAAAGGAACATCAAGATAGTCTATCATCACAGGCGAAGATACGTAAGACTACCGGGCCGATCGCAGATGATTTTGAAGCCAGAAGAAGGCATTGTGGCAGGTTCTCCCTGCAATTGATCCAAGAACTCGGCCTGTACTCAAGTTCCCGAAGGTCTCCGTGATGACAATTCGAGCCATATTCATATGAATACGAAAATGTGATTAAGCACACATTCTCTGGAGGACCCGGATTGGAACAAAAGAAAGAGATGATCTGGCCGAGATTATTGCCCTGGGCCTTGATCGTAACTAGGTCTGCCCGCAAGAAGATCCGAGAATTCAAGAGGCACTCAGGAGAATCCAGCTCCAAAGATGATTCGACACCCATAAGGGAAGCATCGGGCCTGCAGTCCGGGACACCGGTGAAAACCCCTCCCCGCCTCAATAGCTGTGTGGACTTGTAGGATCTACTCCTTCTCCATCTACCCATGTATACAAGAAGAAACTCAAAGAGGTAAAGAAGGAGCCTGCAGAGGATGACCCTCCAAGAAAACAGGCAGAGTTGCCTATGGGTCCAGAGAACATCATCGTTCTCAGTGAAAGTGAAGACAGTGAGGTGCCAATTCCTGCAAGTGCTCCTGAAAATCCAGCAGATAAAGATAAAGAAGTCCAGAGCACCGAACTTCCGTGATACTATCGATTCTTCTTCGCCGCCATTACCTCCAAAGTGTTCGCCTACATCTCACTTGAGTCAAATGCATGCATGCACCTGAGTGTCATGAGCTCCTGCCTCTTGGTCCCCTTGCTTCTCCTGCAGATTCTTCTTTCTCTTTTGCTTGGGTGCAACCTCTGGTTGATAAAAGGAAGAGAAAATCCTCCTCTCAAAGCTTGGGACCAAATTTTGATGCTGTAGCAGCCTTGTTGGGCACCACTCCTTCTCGTGCCAAGAAAGTTTAACTACTTCCGTGATTGTGTTCTGATGCTCGAGGTCAGCAATTCCTCGAGATTCGCTAAGCCCACAAGAGACAAATCGGAATCGAGTTGCCGACATCCGACTTGAACTTTCAAGGATCCCTATGGGAGAGTCTACTCCCGAAGGTGAGATTCATAACCTCCAGTGAAAAAGCCACCGAGTCATGGAAGGGTAGAGAAAGGGGCAGATTTATGAACAAATACTGGAAGAACAAGCCCAAGTTCTCACGAGTTTCATCAAGTCACTCTTGTCTAAGGACAAAGTTTTAGACCCCACTCCCTCGATCGCTCTACCCCTCCCGTAATTCTAAGCCAAGATGAAGTGCAAGAAATTAAAGATATGCACAAGTATTCTCTGTCTATGGTAGAGCTATCGGCCATGGTGGATGACATGCTTGTTGCTTGCAAGCTAAACTTCATCGACGAAGCTTTTAAGCTACATGGAAAGGTAGACAAGTCGCAACATAAACTATCCTCTACCATGAAGTTATGAATAAGGAGCTTAAACTTTGGGGCCAGATCAGAGACCTTCGCCTCATGGGACAGACAGATGAGAACATCTTATCACGAGTAAGATTTTCGATGATGCCAAGATAATCTATCAAAATCCCGGGTCTACAAAGTGTAGAGTGGAAAATCGTAGTCCTGGAAGAGGTCAGAGGAGAAATGAAGAATAGCCGGCAAAAGGAGAAGCTTTCAAGACGCTAAGCACTGCCGCTTTCAAAGATATGCATTGTTATCTTCGTGGATGAGAACTCTCGCATTCCTCGCCCTCGCAAGAAATCAAAGCTCGCCTCGTCAGAGCTTTTGTCAAAGATAATCTTTTCAAGGAAGACTCCATCTCTAAAGACAAGATAAAGGAAATTTGTTCTCTCCACCGCCATCAAGAAGCAAACAAAGACTATCATACTCACGCCGAGTTCGATAAAGAGATGGAGAAATGCTCGGGATTTTGACTCGGCCCGCAACTAACACATCGGGTCCCTCGTGGCGTAGATATAGCCGAGTCATCAAGAAGTTCAGCAATGGATTTTCAAGACAGTGGGTCCCTCCCAGTGGCCACCTGTCTCCTTCTCTCTTCTTTCCTCTTCTTTCCTTTCTTTTCGTATTCGTTGTAATTAGTTAAGGTATTGCAACCGGCAATACTTAACTATTCTTTATTTAAAAGAAACGGTTACAAATCGTAACCGACTTGTAAGCTATATAATGGCCTTTCCACGCCATTTTGAAAAGGAGGAAGAACTTGGCATACTCTCGAAATTGTAAATAGATCTTGAACGTATCAATACAAAAGGGCTTTTCTTTTCATTCTCTATCTGAATCTCTGTATCTCTGTGTTTTCCTTTAGTATTGTGAAGATTATTTTGTACCTAATTCGTTAGTCTTGCTGATTGCTTTTGCAAATACAGTGATCTTGCACGACCAAGAAAGAACTTTGTGTCTTTGATTAATGAATCTGAAGAAGGTCGTTGAAGAACTTTGTGTCTTTGATCTTATTCAGTTAATACAAATAATCTTGTTCCAAATTCCCTGCAACTTCGCACTCGTAAAGAATTATTCTGTTATCTACAATTCCAAACGTTTGCTATTCTGCTTATCTTCGTACCCTCTTTCCTCAGCCCGTTCGTAACTGATGATCTTTGTGGAAAACATTTTCGTGGTATCCAAGTTCAACCGTAAAATGACATTCTGTATATTTGTAAATAAGTTTGTGTCTCAATAAGGGAACCTCTCCCATTAAAGAGGAGGGACTTCTTGTCCCCTGACTGTTGTTCTTCTAAAAAGTCCTATCTGAAAACCAACAGTTTTTGGCGACTCCGCTGGGGAAAATCGCATTCCAGTACTATAATTTTTTCGATCATCCTTTGATCTGGCGACTCCGCGTTTCACTCGAGGGAGAAGGGCCCTCGTATCGAAGATTCGGGCAGCTTTTGGAACAACAGGGTTTTCCTTTCCCTTCAAATAGAAGAACTCGTTCAACGAGCACTCCGCCTGTTCGAGATAGAAGTCCTACACAGCCAGCTAGCCCTAATCTGCGAGCTCTGATACTTGCTGGTGTTAAAGTTCCCCTTCGGACCGTATTCCCAAGAAGAATGGCACAATTACCATGGGGACAACGTGTCGGACCTCGGCTCTCACACGCCTTTTGCATGAGTTACCTCGAGGTAACCGAAAGAACTTCCCAAAGTTTAAAGGAGATGGCAAAATTCACCCCGATGAACATATGCAGCATTCATAGTCGCATGTGGGGTCTGGGGGTGAACATGAAGACGCCTCAAGCAAGACTGCTTCGCTGAGACATTACAGATAATGTCGCCGATCGGGTTCTATCACCTTCCTACGGTGCCATCACCGACTGGACTACCATGAGAACTCGCTCAAAACCGTTTTAAGCCTTTTAGAAGATGTGCATGCCCCGCTTGCCTGATTTCTCAGATAAAGAAAGATCCATCGTAACCCATGAGAGAATTTGTGGCTCTGTTCAACAGATTGATCAACAAGATTCCCGCAAATACTCTACGGTTGATCAAATTCAAAATGTTTCTTTTCAATGCCCAAACGCCTAAAGTCAGTTATGCTCTAAGAAGGGCTAATCTTGGAACGCTAGTTCTGGATCAAGAACTGGCTGTTAGTATCGAGGACGACCTGATCATGTCAGGGAAGTTGAAAAGAGATCCTCTCAAATCGAAATCTGCTGCTTCTTCCTCTTCCACCTCTGGACCCAATTCTGATCCATTAGTCCAGAAACTTGCAAATGATCTAGTGGCTATAAAGAAACAATTAGCCCAGCATGCACCATATGCAGATGTTCCGAGAAGAAATTTTCAACCCAGAAACCGTCTGACAGCCCCCCACACCAGACTGGCACTTGAAGGGCCTCCTGTCAAAGTCCCTGTGAACGCAACCTGTGAAGTTGAAGAGCCAGATGATGACGTGGACGAAGAAGCTCGTGAGGAGTTCCTGGAAGAATTTGACGATGAGGCGGAAGAACTCGAAGGATCTCGGGTTAATTTCTTTACCACCGAAGGCACTGATGATGGAGATAACTATGATGAAGTGGTAGCAGATATGAACAGTGAATCTTTTGCTGTCATGACTCGAGAACAGACGAGGCAGAAGGAGAAAATAACACAGCCCACGAAGAAATCTAAGGAACAGCCAGCAACCATTCCTGTAATTGCCAGAAGAGGATCCCCTATCCCGACCTCATCTGCACCAAAGGTAAGTACTGTTGACACTGCTCCCAAAGTTTCTTCTTCTTCCTTTTCTCCTAAAGTTGATAAATCTAGAATTCCAAATGATGATGGCCCATCCACCTCTGGATCCTTTGATATTGTTGATCATCTTAAAAGGACTAAGGTTCAAATTTCAGAAGCTGAATACTACCAAACCCATCCAAAAGCTTTTGCCAAGATGATCCAATTTGTGAATTCCCATTCCAAGACCACCTCCAAAGGCCTTTTGCCCACACCTCCTACTATACCACAACCTTAGTCTCAGTAGTAGTCTGGCCACCTCGCCTGAGACAAAATCAAGCCTTTTATGTTACCTCCTTATAGCGGGCCATAGGCTTAAGAATCGTGTCATAGATTCCGGGGCCTCTGATAATGTGATGCCCGCCAAAGTAGCTCATGCTTTAGGCTTGACCCTTACTCGTACTTATGGATCTTGCTACTCCATGGAAAGTAAGGAAGTACCTTTGTGGGAAGGATTAAAGATGCACAAGTGGAAGGTCGCTTTACTCGAAAAGAAGGTCTTTGCTACATACTAGTAGCAGAGACATTCCTCCTTCCTATGGAATGTTGCTAAGGTAAGTAAACTTCAGTAAAGATGTGGGTGGAGAGATTCAAATGGACTGGTCACACGCTCTCATACACACAATGGACAAATGAAGAAGCTACTACTCGAGAAGGTCCGAGTACATTGTGCTATAAGATGATGATCCCAAGGCACAAATACTTCTATGAGGACAGGGGCCATGGTAATTACATGATTTTGTCCCCCGATGAAATCCGATTTTCGCAAAATATCACCTAAAGATCCCAATGGTGTCCGGATCTTAGAATTTGATGGCAGTTTGTTCTCGGCCGGTAAGGGAGCCGGTGTTCTCGTTAATATCACCCGAGGCTGCCTGACTCTCTTTTCATTCAAATTTGCAGTTCGAGAACACTAACAATACAAGCAGAGTATGAGGCTCTCATCCTCGATGCAAGTGGCCAAAGAACGAGGTGTAAAAATCTTTTGGCTCGTGGTGATGCAGAGCTGATTGTGAAGCAAGTAAAACCTGCTTGTAAAGAACGGAGGTCAAGCATTATCGGAATCAAGTTTGGGATTCAATTGAATTCCTTGATGCCTTCTCCATCAAGCAATTCCCAGAGAAAAGAACAGCAGAGCCTGATTCCCCGGCCGCCTGTGGTCATTATTGATTCCTCATCCCGAATTCTCTCAGATAAATTCACTATGAGATGGTCCACCGACCTAGTGTCCCCGATAATACTAACAACCGGCAAGTCTTCAACGACGACAAGCATTTGCTTTCCTTCCCGGAGCTCAAGGGCAATTTTGAACAATCGTATTTCAAGGAAGTGACAACTCGCCCGTGAGAGCGTGTCTTCGGACCAAGCCGTCACCCAAGGAGAAGAGACTGATCAGAAGGGTGCATTAAGCTCAAAGGAAACAAGATCCCCAAAGGTTTGGTGAGTTTGGAGGAGTTGTTTGATAAGCATGACAGGTACGTGAGATCTAAAGCTTCCATTGGACCTCGGCAATCAGCTGAGTATGATAAAATTGATATTGGGAGTTCTGATGACCCGAAGCTGGTAAATATCGGGAAGTGTTGCACATCAGATGAAAGGAGAAGAGCAATTGAACTTTTAAGGAAATATAAAGATGTGCTTGCTTATTCTTATGAAGATCTGAAAGCCTTCAAGCCAAAGGAAATGCAGCACTCTATCCCTCTCAAGCCAGGAATCAAGCCTTTCAAGCAAAAGCAGAGGCAGTACAACCCAAAGATAGCTGACACCATATTTCAGGAGATTCAGAAACTGCTAAAGGCTAAAATCATCTTTCCCATTCACCATTCGACTTGGATTGCAAACATTGTACCTGTTAGGAAGAAGAATGGGGAGATCCGTATCCGTGTTGATTTCGTGAACCCGAATCAGTGCCTCTCGAAAGATAACTACCCTCTCGCCTATGATGGATCAGGTTTTGCAAGCGTAATAAATGTGCTCGAGATGTTATCTATGCTTGATGGCTTTTCTGGATACAATCAGGTAGAGGTCGATACTGCTGATCAACATAAGACAGCCTTCACAACTCCTTGGGGTACCTTTGCCTACAAGAGAATGCCTTTTGGGCTGATTAATGCCGGTGCCACCTTCCAGAGAGCTATGGATCTGGCTTTTGGAAGCTTGAAAGGAAAATGCATAGTCATATACCTTGATGACCTGACAGTGTTCTCAAAGACAAGAGCGGATCACTTCGACCACCTGGAAGCAGTTCTGCAAAGATGCCGAGAGCATGGGATTTCCTTAAATCCTAAAAAATCTGTCTTCTGTGTTACAGAGGGAAAGCTATTAGGACACATTGTCTCAAAGGATGGCATCAAGATTGATCCTGAACGAGTTCAAGCCATCCAACAGATTCCTCTCCCTACTAGTAAAAAGGGCGTGCATTCCTTTTTCGGTAAGATCAATTTTCTAAGAAGATTCATCCCTGATTTTGCTGAATTAACTTTGAATATTTCTCAGATGATGAAAGGAAAGCAAGCATTTGGTTGGTCTTCTGAAGGAAAGGAATCCTTTGAGGGTATCAAGAAAGCTATTGCTAAAACTCCAGTTTTGGCCTGCCCTGATTTCAGCAAGGATTTCATTATCTATTGCTACGCTACGTATATAGTACTGCCGCTGCCTTAACTCAGAGGATCCCGATAAGCATGAGCTACCAATTGCCTTCATGAGCTATATCCTGAAGAACCATGAGCTAAAGTACACCATGATGGAGAAGCATGCCTTTGCAGTAGTCAAAGCCGCCAAGGCCCGCTTTCTATATCCTCAACTCTCACTCTACGGTGCTGGTCCCAGACACGACTGTAAAGTCAATTCTCACGCAACAAGAATTTGGATCCAAGAGGGGAAACTGGGTGGCTAAAGTCCAGGAGTATGACCTTGATATCAAGCCAACCAAGCTGGTTCGGGGAAAAGGTCTTTGCGAGCTCATTGCTGAAGGAGCCCAACACGAGTTACTGGAGGAGAAAGCTGACCTTCCTACTGTTCTGTTCCTGAGTTCAGTTGATGAATGGTACGCTGACATCGCTCATTTTCTCACCTACGGGGAATGCCCCTCTCATTTAACTGCTAAAGAAAAGAGGACTGTTAAGTTGAGATCAGCACAATATGTATTGTGGGAAAATGCCTTGTTCAAGCGTGGTTTGGATGGGAGGTTCCTGAAGTGTGTAGACAAAGAACAACAGAGAAAATTGCTCTCAGCTTTTCATGATCAGGCATGCGGAGGGCACTATTCATCAACAGTCACAGCTCATAAGATACTCCGTGGAGGGTATTACTGGCCTTCTTTGTTCAAAGATGCATCCAAGTGGGTGGATAAATGAGGCCTGCGACTTTCGTGGGAAGACCTAAATTGGCTTCCTCGCTTCTCTCAAACCAGCTTGTGATTCAAGAACCTTTCCAACAAAGTGGGGTCTAGACTTCATTGGTGCACTCAACCCTGTTTCCAGCGCTGGACATACTCATGTGCTAACTGCTACTGACTACTTCACCAAATGGGTGGAAGCTATTCCAGTCAAGAGCACCACTTCCGAAGTAGTGTGCAACTTCATTAAAGAGAACATCTTGGTTAGGTATGGTGTGCCTAACAAGATCAGAACAGATAATGCCTCAAACTTCTCCTCAACCGAGATAATGGATTTCCACGGTATGGCATCTCTCTCGGCTCATTCTTCGATTATTATCCCTGTGGAAATGGACAAGCAGAATCTACCAACAAGAATCCGTGACTATCATAAGAAAGTTGGTCAATGAATCTCAGAGAAACTCGGCATAAGAAACTTTACGATGCTCTTTGGGCGACAGATCACACCTAAAAGAGCCACTGAATGTCCCCTTTCAAATAGTGTATGGAGTAGAGGCTCAATGCCAAAGCTGATAAAGTGGAACTACCACCTTGCACCCGATGAAGGCCATTGAAGACACTAGTTTCAGTGATGCTCTGGACAAAAGGATCATGTACCTGCACAAACTGAACGAGGATAGATTGGAGGTTGCTGACAGAATAGCTGCACATCAGCAGAAGGTGAAGATTCTGTTTGATAAGAAAGCTAGGAGCAGAGAGTTCCAGGTTGGTGATACCGTGCTGTTGTGGGACAAAAGACACGAACCTCGTGGTAGCCATGGAAAATTTGATTCTCTGTGGCTTGGACCTTTCAAGATAAGACACTTTGCTGGTAAGAACTCTTTCTATCTTGATTACATGGATGGTTCCCCCCTCCCACTTCCTTATAGTGGGCAGTATTTGAAGTTGTTCAAGTCCTAGGTGACTAGGGAGTCCCTTTGTATATTATGTACAGTGTTTTTGCTTTTTCTGCTTTTGGTGTGTTTCCCTTCTGTTGTGTGCTTTGCCCTCTGTGTTGGTTTGTTTTTGACTCCTTTCGCCCAATGGATAAGGCACTGGTCTGCTACACCAAGTTTGTCTAAGTTCTTGCCTTGTTTCATTCAGTGAATTTATGCCAAGTCATCCCCAGAAGGAGCCAGCTGTTGTCTACTCAAAATTCCCCTCTCTAACAAGAACAAATTTTGAAAATTTTGAGTCTTAAGTGCTTTTTTTTGAGATACCCAGGTCGTGAAGTCGAAAGAATCTAAGTTTTGGGTCATTTTTGTAAGTATTTCGGGTCTGTCGGAACTTTCTGTCTCACCTGTCCCAAGTACGAAAGTGCAAGTTGTTCCCCGATCGGCCGAAATCCCCGAAACTGTCCCATTCTCGGGCCCGTCGGAACTTTTTGTCCCAAGTGTCCCAAAACTTTTGTGCGAGCTTTCCCATTTTCGGCCGAAACTCCTGAACCGCGTACTTCGCGCATTTTCGTCCCAAATATCCCAAAGTCAAAAGTGCAAGCTTCCTCTTTTTCGGCCGAAGCTTCCTAGTCGCAGCAGACTGAATTTTCTGTTCCAAAAGTCCCAAGTCCAAATAGGCCTGCTGTCCCAATTTCGGCCGAAATGCCTGAACCGCGTACCTCGCGCATTTTCGTCCCAATTGTTCCAAAAGCTTTTGTGCATTCTCTCTCCATTTCGCCCGAGCCGCGTGTTTCGCGCATTCGCGTCTCACCTGTTCCAAGCGTACCAAGTGTCATTCACACTTAGCTTTTCCCGCTCATTCCGAATATGACGCTCTTTCAAATTGGTGGTGGTGTATTCAATGCGCATTAAATTCATTCCGCTCCTCAAACGGCTATATAACCAAGCATACCACCTTCGCATTTTTCACATTGCTTTCTTTGCTATCATTTGCTCAAACCTCGCAACCTAGTTCCCTTGCAAATTCCTTCCGCAGTCCGGGTCGCAGCTCCGAATCTATCAATATGAAGATCAAGTTTTCAGTGGACAGGAGCAAATTTCTCCACTTGAGTCTCGCTGCTAGCAATATCGAGACAATGAAGCTCGCCATCTCGACTTCGCGATTTTTGGTCAAGAATGACAGATGAAACCCTACGCCGATGGCATGATGATTAATGATAGCGGTTTGGCTTTCACACGAGGTTTCCTATCTCAAAGGCAGTAGCAGGCCGATGCGGTACTTTCACGCGGAGCTCACTTCGACCCCGATTCGAGCGACTTGACAAATGTACACGGGAGCTCATCGCAAGCCGGACGCCGCCATTAGATCGCTTCGAGGATCCTGAGATGGACAATGCTATAGTCATCTCTCGGGATCAAGCATGTGCCATGTTTGACCAAGAAGTTGATAAATATAAAGCTCGAGTGGCGAGGTCTTGGTGAAGAACCCTAGGAAAGGAGCTTCTCGTCCGACCAAAACCTCTTCCGGCGGATTTCAATGAAGAATTGTCGATTTTATAATCCCGCGCTCGGGTTATGGGTTTGCCTCAACCAATGAGTTTCATTTCTGGATGTGCCCGCTCATCAGCATGGTGTGCGAGGGAACGCAAAACATCAATTGGGCAGAAATCATAAGCATGAATTTGGCCGAGCAATTAGCCAATGTGCAACAAACAAAGAAGTTCTTCATGACTTCAGATTCGATGTATACCCTAAAGCAGTCACACGGCAATGGTTTGGCTTTTCCTACATCGATGCACACAAAGACGATCCAGTGTACGCCTATTGCCCGCAGTTCACCCTAGAGACCAGCAATCGGAATTTCAGAAGGGTCAATGATGCCTTCACCATGTACGTGGTCAGATTGCTCGAAGGTGACACCGCCAGGAGGTTTTCAGACGAAGCTATGAACCTGATATCACAATATGGAGCCTATTTCATTGGGCCAGAAATTCTCTTATATCAAAGCCATTGCTGCTATGAGAACACTCCTCTCGCGGCTTCCCATGTTCTCGCAACGACAAAATGGCCTTGATTGAGATATGCAGCAATCCGGACAAGTCGCACGTAACTTGCAGAGACAAGAAGATTTTCGGCTTACACTTTCCCATCTCTCTCGGGAAACTACACATGCAAAACGGCCCCCGGATGCTCGTAACGTAGAAAGAGCCCCCGATCCCTATCATCGCTCATTTCTTCAAGCCAAGAACCTGCTTTTGACTTGAAGAAGTTCATCAAAGGAACATCAAGATAGTCTATCATCACAGGCGTATACGTAAGACTACCGGGCCGATCGTGCAGATGATTTTGAAGCCGTAAGAAGGCATTGCGGGCAGGTTCTCCCGCACCGATCCAAGAACTCGGCCTGTACTCAAGTTCCCAAGGTCTCCTGTGATGACAATTCTGAGCTATATTCATATGAATACGAAAATGTGATTAAGCACACCCTCTCGGGAGGACTCGGATTGGAACAAAAGAAAGAGATGATCTGGCCGAGATTATTGCCCTGGGCCTTGATCGTAACTAGGTCAGGGTCGGTTCAAGAAGAAGATCCGAGAATTCAAGAGGCACTCGTGAGAATCCAGCTCCAAAGATGATTCGACACCCATAAGGGAAGCATCGGGCCTGCAGTCCGGGACACCAAAGTGAAAACCCCTCCCGCCTCAATAGCTGTGTGGACTTGTAGGATCTACTCCTTCTCCATCTACCTGTATACAAGAAGAAACTCAAAGAGGTAAAGAAGGAGCCTGCAGAGGATGACCCTCCAAGAAAACAGGCAGAGTTGCCTATGGGTCCAGAGAACATCATCGTTCTCAGTGAAAGTGAAGACAGTGAGGTGCCAATTCCTGCAAGTGTTCCTGAAAATCCAGCAGATAAAGATAAAGAAGTCCAGAGCACCGAACTTCCAGGTACTACTGATTCTTCTGCCGCCATTACCTCCAGTGTTCTGCCTACATCTCAGCTTGAGTCAACAAATGCATGCACTTGAGTGTCATGAGCTCCTCGTCTCTTGGTCCCCTTGCTTCTCCCCGCAGATTCTTCTTCTTTGCTTTGGGCGCAACCTCGGTTGATAAAAGGAAGAGAAAATCCTCCTCTCAAAGCTTGGGACCAAATTTTGATGTCAGAAGCAGCCTTGCTGGGCACCACCTTCTCGTGCCAAGAAAGCCGTAACTACTTCCGTGATTGTGTCTGATGCTCGAGGTCAGCAATTCTCGGAGATCGCTAAGCCCACAGAGACAAATCGGAATCGAGTTGCCGACATCCGACTGAACTTTCAAGGATCCCTATGGGAGAGTCTACTCCTCGAAGGTGAGATTCATAACCTCCAGGAAACAATCACCAGAGTCATTGGAAGGGTAGAGAAAGGGCAGCAGATTTATCAACAACACCTGGAAGAACAAGCCCAAGTTCTCACGAGTTTCATCAAGTCACTTTGTCTAAGGACAAAGTTTTAGACCCCACTCCTCGATCGCTCTACCCTCCCGTAATTCTAAGCCAAGATGAAGTGCAAAATTAAAGATATGCACAAGTATTCTGTCTATGGTAGAGCTATCGAAGCCATGGTGGATGACATGCTTGTTGCCGGGCTAAACTTCATCGACGAAGCTTTTAAGCTACATGGAAAGGTAGACAAGTTGCAACATAAACTATCCTCTACCATTGAAGTTATGAATAAGGAGCTTAAACTTTGGGGCAGTTGCATTGTAGACCTTCGCCTCATGGGACAGACAGATGAGAACATCTTACTGGCGAGTAAGATTTTCGATGATGCCGAAGATAATCTATCAAAATCCTGGGTCTACAGTGTAGAGTGGAAAATCAGAGTCCTGGAAGAGGCTGTAGGAGAAATGAAGAATAGCTGGCAAAAAGGAGAAGCTTTCAAGACGCTAGCAGCTGCTGCTTTCAAAGATATGCATTGTTATCTTCAGGATGAGAACTCGCATTCCCTCGCCCCGCAAGAAATCAAAGCTCGGCTTCGAGCTTTTGTCAAAGATAATCTTTTCAAGGAAGACCATCTCTAAAGACAAGATAAAGGAAATTTGTTCTCTCCACCGCTATCAAGAAGCAAACAAAGACTATCATACTCACGCCGAGTTCGATAAAGAGATGGAGAAATGCCGGGATTTTGACTCGGCCCGCAACTAACACATCACCCCTCGTGGCGTAGATATAGCCGAGTCATCAAGAAGTTCAGGCAGCGGATTCTGAAGACAGTGGGTCCCTCCCAGTAGCCGGCCACCTGTCTCCTTCTCTCTTCTTTCCTCTTCTTTCCTTTCTTTTCGTATTCGTTGTAATTAGTTAAGGTATTGCAACCGGCAATACTTAACTATTCTTTATTTAAAAGAAACGGTTACAAATCGTAACCGACTTGTAAGCTATATAATGGCCTTTCCACGCCATTTTGAAAAGGAGGAAGAACTTGGCATACTCTCGAAACTGTAAATAGATCTTGAACGTATCAATACAAAAGGGCTTTTCTTTTCATTCTCTATCTGAATCTCTGTATCTCTGTGTTTTCCTTTAGTATTGTGAAGATTATTTTGTACCTAATTCGTTAGTCTTGCTGATTGCTTTTGCAAATACAAGTTGATCTTCGCATTTACCAAGAAAGAACTTTGTGTCTTTGATTAATGAATCTGAAGAAGGTCGTTGAAGAACTTTGTGTCTTTGATCTTATTCAGTTAATACAAATAATCTTGTTCCAAATTCCCTGCAACTTCGCACTCGTAAAGAATTATTCTGTTATCTACAATTCCAAACGTTTGCTATTCTGCTTATCTTCGCACTCTTTCCTCCTCGCTCAGAATCGATGATCTTTGTGGAAAACATTTTCGTGGTATCCAAGTTCAACCATAAAATGACATTCTGTATATTTGTAAATAAGTTTGTGTCTCAATAAGGGAACCTCTCCCATTAAAGAGGAGGGACTTCTTGTCCCCTGACTGTTGTTCTTCTAAAAAGTCCTATAATCGCATTCCAAGACTATAATTTTTTCGATCATCCTTTCGATCTCGCGACTCAAGCGCTTCACTCGAGGGAGAAGGGCCCTCGTATCGAAGATTCTCGCCAGCTTTTGAACAACAGGTTTTCCTTTCCCTTCAAATAGAAGAACTCGCTCAACGAGCACTCCGCCTGCCGCTCGAGATAGAAGTCCTACACATGCCCAGCCTAGCCCTAATCGCGAGCTCGATACTTGCTGGTGTTAAAGTTCCCTTCGGACCGTATTCCCAAGAAGAATGGCACAATTACCATGGGGACAACGTGTCTGACCTCTCGGCTCAAGCACCCTTTCGCATGAGTTACCTCGAGGTAACCGAAAGAACTTCCCAAAGTTTAAAGGAGATGGCAAAATTCACCCCGATGAACATATTGCAGCATTCATAGTCGCATGTGGGGTCTTGGGGTTGAACATGAAGACGCCTCGCAAGACTGCTCGTTGAGACATTACAGATAATGCCGCCGATCGGTTCTATCACCTTCCTACTGGTGCCATCACCGATCGGACTACCATGAGAACTCGGGTTTGAAAACCGTTTTAAGCCGGCAGTAAGATGTGCATGCCCCGCTTGCCCTGCATTTCTCGATAAAGAAAGATCCATCGTAACCCATGAGAGAATTTGTGGCTCTCAACAGATTGATCAACAAGATTCTCGCAAATACTCTGGCCGGTTGATCAAATTCAAAATGTTTCTTTTGAATGCCCAAACGCCTAAAGTCGCTTATGCTCTAAGAAGGGCTAATCTTGGAACGCTAGTTCTGGATCAAGAACTCGGCCGTTAGTATCGAGGACGACCGATCATGTCGTGGAAGTTGAAAAGAGATCCTCTCAAATCGAAATCGCCGCTTCTTCCTCTTCCACCTCTGACCCAATTTCGATCCATTAGTCCGTAAACTTGCAAATGATCTAGTGGCTATAAAGAAACAATTAGCCCAAAGATGCACTATACGCAGATGTTCCGAGAAGAAATTTTCAACCTGTAAACCGTCACACAAACCCCCACACCAGACTGGCACTTGAAGGGCCTCCTGTCAAAGTCCCTGTGAACGCAACCTGTGAAGTTGAAGAGCCAGATGATGACGTGGACGAAGAAGCTCGTGAGGAGTTCCTGGAAGAATTTGACGATGAGGTGGAAGAACTCGAAGGATCTCGGGTTAATTTCTTTACCACCGAAGGCACTGATGATGGAGATAACTATGATGAAGTGGTAGCAGATATGAACAGTGAATCTTTTGCTGTCATGACTCGAGAACAGACGAGGCAGAAGGAGAAAATAACACAGCCCACGAAGAAATCTAAGGAACAGCCAGCAACCATTCCTGTAATTGCCAGAAGAGGATCCCCTATCCCGACCTCATCTGCACCAAAGGTAAGTACTGTCGACACTGCTCCCAAAGTTTCTTCTTCTTCCTTTTCTCCTAAAGTTGATAAATCTAGAATTCCAAATGATGATGGCCCATCCACCTCTGGATCCTTTGATATTGTTGATCATCTTAAAAGGACTAAGGTTCAAATTTCAGAAGCTGAATACTACCAAACCCATCCAAAAGCTTTTGCCAAGATGATCCAATTTGTGAATTCCCATTCCAAGACCACCTCCAAAGGCCTTTTGCCCACACCTCCTACTATACCACAGCCTAGTCTGGTAGCTGCTGTCACCTCGCCTGGAGACAAAATCAAGCCTTTTTATGTTACCCTCCTTATAGCGGGCCATAGGCTTAGTAACTGTGTCATAGATTCCGGGGCCTCTGATAATGTGATGCCCGCCAAAGTAGCTCATGCTTTAGGCTTGACCCTTACTGCATTTTATGGATCTTGCACTCCACCAAGAAAGAACTTTGTGTCTTTGATTAATGAATCTGAAGAAGGTCGTTAAAAGAACTTTGTGTCTTTGATCTTATTCAGCATTCCTAATACAAATAATCTTGTTCCAAATTCCCGCAACTTCGCAGAGATTCAAAGAATTATTCTCATATCTACAATTCCAAACGTTTGCTATTCGCTATCTTCGCACTACTACCTCTTTCCTCACTCTGTCAGAATCGATGATCTTTCAAGGGAAAACATTTTCGTGGTATCCAAGTTCAACCGTAAAATGACATTTAAAGATATTTGTAAATAAGTTTGTGTCTCAATAAGGGAACCTCTCCCATTAAAGAGGAGGGACTTCTTGTCCCCGATGCAGTTGTTCTTCTAAAAAGTCCTATCCGACACCAAGTGGCCAAAGACGAGGTGTAAAAATCTTTTGGCTCGTGGTGATGCAGAGCTGATTGTGAAGCAAGTCAGAAACCTGTTTCAGGTAAAGAACGGGAGGCTGAAGCATTATCGGAATCAAGTTTGGGATTCAATTGAATTCCTTGATGCCTTCTCCATTGAAGCAATTCCCAGAGAAAAGAACAGCAGAGCTGATTCCCTGGCTGTCTCAGGGTCATTATTGATTCCTCATCCTGAATTCTCTCAGGATAAATTCACTATTGAGATGGTCCACCGACCTAGTGTCCCTGACAATACTAACAACTGGCAAGTCTTCAACGACGACCAGCATTTGCTTTCCTTCCTGGAGCTCAAGGGCAATTTTGAACAACTGTATTTCGAAGGAAGTGACAACCTGCCTCGTGAGAGCGTGTCTTCGGACCAAGCCGTCACCCAAGGAGAAGAGACTGATCAGGAAGGGTGCATTAAGCTCAAAGGAAACAAGATCCCCAAAGGTTTGGTGAGTTTGGAGGAGTTGTTTGATAAGCATGACAGGTACGTGAGATCTAAAGCTTCCATCGACTCTGCAATCACCGAGTATGATAAAATTGATATTGGGAGTCTCATGACCCAAGTCGGTAAATATCGGGAAGTGTTGCACATCGATGAAAGGAGAAGAGCAATTGAACTTTTAAGGAAATATAAAGATGTGCTTGCTTATTCTTATGAAGATCTCAAAGCCTTCAAGCCAAAGGAAATGCAAAGACTCTATCCCTCTCAAGCCAGAATCAAGCCTTTCAAGCAAAAAAGCAGAGGCAAGACAACCCAAAGATAGCCGACACCATATTTCAGAGATTCGAAATCGCTAAAGGCTAAAATCATCTTTCCCATTCACCATTCGACTTGGATTGCAAACATTGTACTGTTAGGAAGAAGAATGGGGAGATCCATATCTCGTGTTGATTTCGTGAGAACTCGAATCGTGCCTCTCTCGAAAGATAACTACCTCTCGCCTATGATGGATCAGGTTTTGTGTAATGTGCTCGAGATGTTATCTATGCTTGATGGCTTTTCCGATACAATCGTGTAGAGGTCGACATCGCTGATCAACATAAGACATGCCTTCACAACTCCTCGGGGTACCTTTTCCTACAAGAGAATGCCTTTTGGGCTGATTAATGCCGGTGCCACCTTCCAGAGAGCTATGGATCTGGCTTTGGAAGCTTGAAAGGAAAATGCATAGTCATATACCTTGATGACCTGACAGTGTTCTCAAAGACAAGAGCGGATCACTTCGACCACCTGGAAGCAGTTCTGCAAAGATGCCGAGAGCATGGGATTTCCTTAAATCCTAAAAAATCTGTCTTCTGTGTTACAGAGGGAAAGCTATTAGGACACATTGTCTCAAAGGATGGCATCAAGATTGATCCTGAACGAGTTCAAGCCATCCAACAGATTCCTCTCCCTACTAGTAAAAAGGGCGTGCATTCCTTTTTCGGTAAGATCAATTTTCTAAGAAGATTCATCCCTGATTTTGCTGAATTAACTTTGAATATTTCTCAGATGATGAAAGGAAAGCAAGCATTTGGTTGGTCTTCTGAAGGAAAGGAATCCTTCGAGGGTATCAAGAAAGCTATTGCTAAAACTCCAGTTTTGGCCTGCCCTGATTTCAGCAAGGATTTCATTATCTATTGCTACGCTACAGATAGTACTGCGCTGCCTTAACCTGTGAGGATCCCGATAAGCATGAGCTACCAATTGCCTTCATGAGCTATATCCTCAAGAACCATGAGCTAAAGTACACCATGATGGAGAAGCATGCCTTTGCAGTGAGTCAAAGCCGCAAGCAGCCTGCTTTCTATATCCTCAACTCTCACTCTACGGTGCCGGGTCCTGCACACGATCAGAAAGTCAATTCTCACGCAACAAGAATTTGGATCCAAGAGGGGAAACCGGGTGGCTAAAGTCCGTGAGTATGACCTTGATATCAAGCCAACCAAGCTGGTTCGGGGAAAAGGTCTTTGCGAGCTCATTGCTGAAGGAGCCCAACACGAGTTACTGGAGGAGAAAGCTGACCTTCCTACTGCTCTCGCTCGAGTTCGGCTTGATGAATGGTACGCCGACATCGCCATTTTCTCACCTACGGGAATGCCCTCTCATTTAATCAAAAAGAAAAGAGGACTGTTAAGTTGAGATCAGCACAATATGTATTGTGGGAAAATGCCTTGTTCAAGCGTGGTTTGGATGGGAGGTTCCTGAAGTGTGTAGACAAAGAACAACAGAGAAAATTGCTCTCAGCTTTTCATGATCAGGCATGCGGAGGGCACTATTCATCAACAAATACACTCATAAGATACTCCGTGGAGGGTACATCGGCCTTCTTTGTTCAAAGATGCATCCAAGTGGGTGGATAAATGTGAGGCCTGCGACTTTCGTGGGAAGACCTAAATTGGCTTCTCTTGCCTCTCAAACTAGTTGGATCAAGAACCTTTCCAACAAAGGGGGTCTAGACTTCATTGGTGCACTCAACCCTCGTTTCCAAATACTGACATACTCATGTGCTAATCAGCATCGACTACTTCACCAAATGGGTGGAAGCTATTCCAGTCAAGAGCACCACTTCCGAAGTAGTGTGCAACTTCATTAAAGAGAACATCTTGGTTAGGTATGGTGTGCCTAACAAGATTGTAACAGATAATGCCTCAAACTTCTCCTCAACTGAGATAATGGATTTTGCCACGGGTATGGCATCTCTCTCGGCTCATTCTTCGATTATTATCCCTGTGGAAATGGACAAGTAATCTACCAACAAGAATCGTGACTATCATAAGAAAGTTGGTCAATGAATCTCGAGAAACTGGCATAAGAAACTTTATGATGCTCTTTGGGCAGACAGGATCACACCTAAAAGAGCCATTGGAATGTCCCCCTTTCAAATAGTGTATGGAGTAGAGGCTCAATTGCAAAGGACAAGTTGGAACTACCACTCGCACCCGATGAAGGCCATCAAGACACTAGTTTCAAGTGATGCTCGACAAAAGGATCATGTACCGCACAAACCGAACGAGGATAGATTGAGGTTGCCGATGTAATAGCCGCACATCGCCAGTAAGGTGAAGATTCTGTTTGATAAGAAAGCTAGGAGCAGAGAGTTCCAGGTTGGTGATACCGTGCTGTTGTGGGACAAAAGACACGAACCTCGTGGTAGCCATGGAAAATTTGATTCTCTGTGGCTTGGACCTTTCAGGATAAGACACTTTGCTGGTAAGAACTCTTTCTATCTTGATTACATGGATGGTTCCCCCTCCCACTTCCATATAAAGGCAAGATTTGAAGTTGTTCAAGTCCTAGGTGACTAGGAGTCCCTTTGTATATTATGTACAGTGTTTTTGCTTTTTCTGCTTTTGGTGTGTTTCCCTTCTGCTGTGTGCTTTGCCCTCTGTGTTGGTTTGTTTTTGACTCCTTTCGCCCAATGGATAAGGCACTGGTCTGCTACACCAAGTTTGTCTAAGTTCTTGCCTTGTTTCATTCAGTGAATTTATGCCAAGTCATCCCTGTATGAGCCACATTGTTGTCTACTCAAAATTCTCCTCTCTAACAAGAACAAATTTTGAAAATTTTGAGTCTTAAGTGCTTTTTTCTGAGATACCCAGGTCGTGAAGTCGAAAGAATCTAAGTTTTGGGTCATTTTGTAAGTATTTCGGGTCTGTTTGAACTTTCTGCCTCACCGTCCCCAAGTACGAAAGTGCAAGTTGTTCCCGATCGGCCGAAATCCCCTAAATTGTCCCATTATCGGGCCCGCTGAACTTTGTCCTGTGTGTCCCAAAACTTTTGTGCGAGCTTTCCCATTTTCGGCCGAAACTCCCGAACTGCGTGATTTCGCGCATTTTTCGCCCCAAATATCCCAAAGTCAAAAGTGCAAGCTTCCTCTTTTTCGTCCGAAGCTTCCTAGTCGCGTACTCCGGAATTTTCTGTTCCAAAAGTCCCAAGTCCAAATAGGCCTGCTGTCCCAATTTCGGCCGAAATGCCTGAACCGCGTGCACTCGCGCATTTTCGTCCCAATTGTGCTCCAAAAGCTTTTGTGCATTCTCTCTCCATTTCGCCCGAGCCGCAGAGTTTCGCATTCGCATCTCACATGTTCCAAGCGTACCAAGTGTCATTCACACTTAGCTTTTCCCGCTCATTCCGAATATGACGCTCTTTCAAATTGGTGGTGGTGTATTCAATGCGCATTAAATTCATTCCGCTCCTCAAACGGCTATATAACCAAGCATACCACCTTCGCATTTTTCACATTGCTTTCTTGCTATCATTTGCTCAAACCCTTGCAACCTAGTTCCCCTTGCAAATTCCTTCCAGAGTCTGGGTCGCAGCTCCGAATCTATCAATATGAAGATCAAGTTTCAGGGACAGGAGCAAATTTCTCCACTTGAGTCTGCCGTTAGCAATATCGGAGACAGTGAAGCTCGTCATCTCGACTTCGGCGATTTTTGGTCAAGAATGACAGATGCAAACCCTACGCCGATGGCACAGATGATTAATGATAGCGGTTTGGCTTTCACGAGGTTTCCTATCTCAAAGCAAAGCAGGCCGATGCGGTACTTTCATGCGGAGCTCACTTTGACCCCGATTCGAGCGACTTGACAAATGTACACGGGAGCTCATCGCAAGCCGGGACGCCGCCATTAGATCGCTTCGAGGATTCCGAAGATGGACAATGCTATAGTCATCTCTCGGGATCAAGCATGTGCCATGTTTGACCAAGACAAAGTTGATAAATATAAAGCTCGAGTGGCGAGGTCTTGGTGAAGAACCCTAGGAAAGGAGCTTGCGTCTCGACCAAAACCCTCTTCCGGCGGATTTCAATGAAGAATTGTCGATTTTATAATCCTCCCGCTGGCTCGGGTTATGGGTTTGCCCTCAACCAATGAGTTTCATTTCTCGGATGTGCCCGCCATCAAGCATGGTGTGCGAGGGAACGCAAAACATCAATCGGGCGTAAATCATAAGCATGAATTTGGCCGAGCAATTAGCCAATGTGCAACAAACAAAGAAGTTCTTCATGACTTCAGATTCGATGTATACCCTAAGCAAATGGCCACGGCAATGGTTTGGCTTTTCCTACATCGATGCACACAAAGACGATCCAACAGTTGTACGCCTATTGCCCGCAGCTTCACCCTAGAGACCAGCAATGGAATTTCGTAAGGGTCAATGATGCCTTCACCATGTACGTGGTCGATTGCTCAAGGTGACACCGCCAGAGGTTTTCGAGACGGGCTATGAACCCGATATCACAATATGGAGCCTATTTCATTCAGTTCAAGAAATTCTCTTATATCAGGCTTGCTGGCTACGAGAACACTCCTCTGCGGCTTCCCATGTTCTGCAACGACAAAATGGCCTTGATTGAGATATGCAGGCAACTGGACAAGTTGCACAGAACTTGCAGAGACAAGAAGATTTCTGGCTTACACTTTCCCATCTCTCTGGGAAACTACACATGCAAAACGGCCCTGGATGCTCAGAACGTAGAAAGAGCCCTGATCCCTATCACTGTTCATTTCTTCAAGCCAAGAACCTGCTTTGACTTGAAGAAGTTCATCAAAGGAACATCAAGATAGTCTATCATCACAGGCGTATACTGTAAGACTACCGGGCCGATCGTGCGCAGATGATTTTGAAGCCGTAAGAAGGCATTGTGGTAGGTTCTCCCGCACTGATCCAAGAACTCGGGCCTGTACTCAAGTTCCCGAAGGTCTCCAGGATGACAATTCTGAGCTATATTCATATGAATACGAAAATGTGATTAAGCACACCCCTCTGGAGGACCTGGATTGGAACAGAAAAGAAAGAGATGATCTGGCTGAGATTATTGCCCCTGGGCCTTGATCGTAAATAGGTCTGCCCAAGAAGAAGATCCGAGAATTCAAGAGGCACTCGTGAGAATCCAGCTCCAAAGATGATTCGACACCCATAAGGGAAGCACGGGCCTGCAGTCCTGGGACACCAAGAAAACCCCTCCCGCCTCAATAGCTGTGGACTTGTAGGATCTACTCCTTCTCCATCTACCTGTATACAAGAAGAAACTCAAAGAGGTAAAGAAGGAGCCCCGCAGAGGATGACCCTCCAAGAAAACAGGCAGAGTTGCCTATGGGTCCAGAGAACATCATCGTTCTCAGTGAAAGTGAAGACAGTGAGGTGCCAATTCCTGCAAGTGCTCCTGAAAATCCAGCAGATAAAGATAAAGAAGTCCAGAGCACCGAACTTCCAGATACTACTGATTCTTCTGCCGCCATTACCTCCAGTGTTCTGCCTACATCTCAGCTTGAGTCAACAGCTGCACAGACCTTGAGTGTCATGAGCTCCCTGTCTCTTGGTCCCCTTGCTTCTCCTGCAGATTCTTCTTTCTCTTTTGCTTGGGTGCAACCTCTGGTTGATAAAAGGAAGAGAAAATCCTCCTCTCAAAGCTTGGGACCAAATTTTGATGCTGTAGCAGCCTTGTTGGGCACCACTCCTTCTCGTGCCAAGAAAGCCAGAACTACTTCCAGGATTGTGTCGGATGCTCGAGGTCAGCAATTCCTGGAGATTGCTAAGCCCACAGTAGACAAATCGGAATCAGAGTTGCTGACATCCGACTTGGAACTTTCAAGGATCCCTATGGGAGAGTCTACTCCTGAAGGTGAGATTCATAACCTCCAGGAAACAGTCACCAGAGTCATTGGAAGGGTAGAGAAAGGGCAGCAGACGATTGAACAGCTGGAAGAACAAGCCCAAGTTCTCACGAGTTTCATCAAGTCACTCTTGTCTAAGGACAAAGTTTTAGACCCCACTCCTCGACGCTCTACCCTCCCGTAATTCTAAGCCAAGATGAAGTGCAAGAAATTAAAGATATGCACAAGTATTCTGTCTATGGTAGAGCTATCGAGGCCATGGTGGATGACATGCTTGTTGCCAGGCTAAACTTCATCGACGAAGCTTTTAAGCTACATGGAAAGGTAGACAAGTTGCAACATAAACTATCCTCTACCATCAAGTTATGAATAAGGAGCTTAAACTTTGGGGGCGCCAGATTGTAGACCTTCGCCTCATGGGACAGACAGATGAGAACATCTTACTGGTGAGTAAGATTTTCGATGATGCCGAAGATAATCTATCAAAATCCTGGGTCTACAGTGTAGAGTGGAAAATCAGAGTCCTGGAAGAGGCTGTAGGAGAAATGAAGAATAGCTGGCAAAAAGGAGAAGCTTTCAAGACGCTAGCAGCTGCTGCTTTCAAAGATATGCATTGTTATCTTCAGGATGAGAACTCTGGCATTCCCTCGTCCTTGCAAGAAATCAAAGCTCGGGCCGAGCTTTTGTCAAAGATAATCTTTTCAAGGAAGACTCCATCTCTAAAGACAAGATAAAGGAAATTTGTTCTCTCCACCGCTATCAAGAAGTAAACAAAGACTATCATACTCACGCGAGTTCGATAAAGAGATGGAGAAATGCCTCGGGATTTTGACTCGGCCCGCAACTAACACATCACCCTCGTGGCGTAGATATAGCCGAGTCATCAAGAAGTTCAGCAATGGATTCTCAAGACAAGTGGGTCCCTCCCAAGAGCCGCCACCCTGCCTCCTCTCTCTTCTTTCCTCTTCTTTCCTTTCTTTTCGTATTCGTTGTAATTAGTTAAGGTATTGCAACCGGCAATACTTAACTATTCTTTATTTAAAAGAAACGGTTACAAATCGTAACCGACTTGTAAGCTATATAATGGCCTTCATGCCATTTTGAAAAGGGAGGAAGAACTTGGCATACTTAAATCAGTAAATAGATCTTGAACGTATCAATACAAAAGGGCTTTTCTTTTCATTCTCTATCTGAATCTCTGTATCTCTGTGTTTTCCTTTAGTATTGTGAAGATTATTTTGTACCTAATTCGTTAGTCTTGCTGATTGCTTTTGCAAATACAGTGATCTTGCACGACCAAGAAAGAACTTTGTGTCTTTGATTAATGAATCTGAAGAAGGTCGTTGAAGAACTTTGTGTCTTTGATCTTATTCAGTTAATACAAATAATCTTGTTCCAAATTCCCTGCAACTTCGCACTCGTAAAGAATTATTCTGTTATCTACAATTCCAAACGTTTGCTATTCTACTTATCTTCGCACTTCTTTCCTCACTGCTCAGAATCGATGATCTTTGTGGAAAACATTTTCATGGTATCCAAGTTCAACCGTAAAATGACATTCTCAGATATTTGTAAATAAGTTTGTGTCTCAATAAGGGAACCTCTCCCATTAAAGAGGAGGGACTTTTTGTCCCCCGACCGTTGTTCTTCTAAAAGTCCTATCTCGACGACCAACACTACCGCAGCCTCGTGATTTTTCTATTTCTACTGGATCCTTGGGCTGCCTCGCATACACACCTTTTCATCCTCCAATACTAATTTTATCATTGTCTTTATGTAGTGCATCGCATAAGGAAATTCTTTAGTACTTGTGACTCCAAATGTGGGTGTATCTTTAGTAAATCATCTCTAATTTCCTTCGCCATACTAATAAAAGTCTCATATTTCCTTTTGCTCGATCCTCTCCTATACTAAATGTTCTATTTCCACATTCTTTGCCTTTAGCTCCTCTGCTAGTGCTTTTATTGTAGCAGATTTGTCAATGTTTCTTCTAGCTACCTCAGTAGATACTTTCACCAAGGCATTGCTTACCTGCTCATCTGTCATAACAGTTGGTTTAATTTTCATGTGTTGGGCTTCGTGTCTTCTTCAATTGTCTAGACACACATGATTCTTCACAAACATAAAATTTGGTTCATTCATATGCGTATGTGTGTCGACCATGAAATTTTCTTTTGTGTTCATAATTTTGCCTTGTTATCGTCCATAAGCACCCATCTGAAAAAATATTTTTGAGCAACGGTGCTCGGAACCAAGTGGGAACAATCTTCTCCCGGTATTCTACATACCCCATTGTTTGTACCCTCACATCCCGACTTTTCCGATGGGACCTCGCCCTTTTGGAATGGTGGAATCAAGGTTAGGAATACCGGTTGTACCCTCATCCTTTCCTTGTGTGGCTTCCGATTGCTCCCTTTCTTCCTCTCCGCTCGCTTTTCCTCCTCCTCATTCCCGAGGCTCCTCTTCTACCCTATGACGGACTAGAGATAGAAGTGCTTTCTCCTTAGACTCTTCCACTTCTTCATCTCGGCTTGAGCTTTCTAATTTTCATCTTCTCCTCAGTTCCTCTACCGGTGAGAGTTTCTATGACTTCCTTGTTGTCTACCGGGCTTCTCCTCGTGACCTTGTGCAATTGAACACCTTTATGAACCGTTGGTCACCCTACACTACGCCTTAGTATTTTCTTATCCTGTGAAGCCATCATGTGCTCTTCCTCTTATCCAATAGATGGTTGCTTCCTCCTATGCACCAAACCACCACTATCTACATGCTCTTCGCCCTCTTCCTTGTCATCTTTCATGGGTTTAGAAGGCCTAGGTGTCGGGATGTTTTCCATAGTGTGCTTCCCTTGGTGGTCCTAGGAGAGCGAAATCGTTTCTCTACATACTTATTATTTTCCATCTTTGGTTTAAGTTGGAGATATATGAGCGCGCCCCAATATCCCCAATAGCAAGTGCTTCTGGTTTGATATTCAAAATCTCCAAGATAATACTCTCGTTGTAAGCATTCTTCCCCGGATATCCATGCTTCTTTCCCAAGGTGTGGTATTTGCAATCCACCTTGTTTGCATTAAACACTAACCTCATTGTATCAGTGAACCGATGAACAGAAGCTTGGAAATACTACACTATGAATGCATATGGTAGTTTGCACTGGGGCTCCATAATCCATCCAACATCGAAAATGTGCAATACAAAAATTTCGTAAAAAGAAAACTAAGTCTCGCTTCCCTAATACCGAGGGCAACCTTTGGTATGCACCACTCATCTTCAAAAGCCACATGGAGCCTATCATACCACATCTCTCGATCTCTCCTTTACCTCATCTATCATAGACCTCTTACATAGATACTTGCCAAATATTTCAGCTGGAGACTTGTTATTCGTAGGGTATTCCCACATATTTTCTTTCGGGCCATCTAGAACTCCAATCTCCATGAATACTAAAGAAAGTAGGACAAAACCAAAACTTATCCTACTTCCTGTGCACGCTTCCTCTACTATTTGTTCTGTAATAAATCTGGCAATGTTGTAAATAACCCCTTCTAACATGTGCTTTGCCACATGCAACCACATTGAGTTCACTTGTGACCAACGATCTTGGTCATTCAACTTGGTAATCAGGTGCGCTACTACTTTTACTACCAGAAAATCATGTAATTTATCGATGTCCATTTGTGCGGTCCTTTCTAATATCCCAAAGATTTGTGTGTTTCTAATATGGAAACCTTATTAGTTAGGTCATTTTTGATGTCCTCACCCATCACCTTCAAACCTGTTACCATGGTAATTAAAATGGGTGTTAGTCTTACCCTTCACCCTGAAAAATAGAAGAAGTCCTCATGGACTCGACTCATCAGCCACCTGTATAATGGTGCATATTTCCCAAAGTATGGGAGCTCATATAATTGGTAAACACCAATCCTTTTCAATAATTTCTCCCCTGCATCATCATATATCAACATCCCATCACTAGTTCACCTATCTATTTGGGAGTTTAGTAAATCATCCAACTTATTCTGATTGTCCTTGGTTCGATGGTTGTACTCACTTATTTTTCTCTGTTGTATGTGGGAATCCCATTCCTAGCCCATAATTACCTCTTTAGGGTACTGCATCTTTGAAAAATTTCTCTCAGGAGTCATCTCTTCCTCCTCTTCCACTACTACCTTCTTCTTTCCTTTTACTACTGCTGCTTCCTTCTTTGGAGCCATTCTTCCCTTTGTGTTGTGTTTCTACACCTTCTTCTATAATTCTTAAATGGTTTACTTCAAACCCTTACCCGATTCAACCATGCCCTAGATTGTAATCGTGAAATCACGTGCCCTAGCTTTGCTCTGTCAATTTTCTTCATTCAAAACTTCTCCTATGGGGATACAAGCTTCTCCAATACACAGATCTGCCTTTCATGCTTGGTTTCACCTCGCTTACTCAAATCTTCCAACTTAGCTCTCTGTCATATTCTCATAGTTACAAGGGTAGAAATGAATTCACATCCCATCCTTATATAGATTTTAAATTTTTGATGCATTAATTTCTCCTCCACCTACTAAATATTTCTCATTTATGGCTCAATTTTGTCATTTCCACATGGTACATCTTTGCACCACCACTATAACCTTCTAGCACACCTTCCTACCTTCTGGTCATAGAATTCTCTTCATTTCATACTCTAGCACCAGAGTACCTCGTCAATGCACCTTCTCCTAGTAGTTATCACGGCTATCGATTACCTCACGTTATACTTTTCCTTCATTCATCTCCATCCTTGGTTACTTTTGAGAAGAAATCCTTTATAAATCACCTTTAGTAGCTTACTTCCTTAATATCCACAACATTATACCTTCTAATCTTCACAGCATTATACCTAGGAGTCACCAACAATCCACCCCATACTAAAAGTATGTGCAGTCCTCTACGCATCAACATGATTCATATTGTAGTTAGCTTCATGTGCACAAGCACGCTTATTGCACAAATACAAGAACTAAATTGAAAAAGCATAGTGATGATGAAAGAAACACATTAAGGAAATGAAGGAAGGGAAACCTAATCTATCTGGTAACACTTCCTTATTACAAACACCAAGAAGACTTATTTATAGTAGGGCTTCAACCTACTCCCGTTAAAGTAACTAGGTAGCCGTGTTCCATCAATTGCTTCTAACTGGCAAGCACCTACCTCAAGTACATGAGTTATAACATATAGCCCCAACCAATGCACCTTGAGCTTCCTTGGATGGTGTAAAAACTTAGAGTCATACATAAATACCATTTTTCTGACTGCAAGTTTCTTATCCTTGATATGCCTATCATGACATGCTTTTTGGTGCTCTTTCTCCTATTTCTAACTCCATCATGCTATGGCCCAGAGATCATCCAGTTTAACCATGTTCTCAATCCATTGTTCCAAATATTTCTCATCAGCTAGACCTCTGGCGCGTGTAATGCACAAAGAAGGTAACAAAAATTATATAGGAAGAACAACTTATGTGCCAAACACCAACTAAAAAGGTGTGACTTTATTCAATCTCTTATATGTTGTTTGGTAGGCCCAAAGAACAACAGATACTTTGTCATCCCAATATTTTTGTACCACATCAAAAAGATTGGTCAATGTGTGGCTCAAAATCTTGTTGAAATCCTTAGCAGTTCCATTTTTCCTAAGGGTGATAGGGTGTAGTCTTTGGTGGGCAACCATAAACTCATATAAAAAATTCGGATTGTCTCATTTAAAAATGGGTGCCCCTATCACTAGTTAAACTTAAAGGAAAGCTATACCTAGTAAGGAAATTTTCGATAAGAACCTTACATTGTTGTAGCCACTATATAGTCCTTCGTAGGAGCTACTTCGCTCATCTCGTAAGATAATCTATACAAGTAATGATATAGCGTGATCCAATCCTATGCGCAACTAGTGAAATAGGCCCTACAAAGTCTATCACCCATTTCTCAAAGGTTATGCACTTGTAATTGGTCATAAAGGAATCTCATCTCTCTTTCCTGGTCGACCTAGATGCTAACAATGGTCACATGCCTTACAATACTCCTTACAATTCTTATACAATGTTTCCCACCACAAACCAACAACTAGGATCTTTCACGCTATAAAGATCACCTACATAGTGGTTTCCCGTAATACCACATTGGGATTCCTCCATTATATCCTTTTGTTCATGCTCTAATACACAATGGTGTAACACCTCATCTCTACCTAACTTGTATAAATCACCACTGATTAACATGAATGGTGTCGCGCATATAGCAATTACTTTTTCTTCAAGGACCTCATGCCTTATGGTAACATCCCCATCCTTAGGAAGATAGAAATGTCCTCTAATTCTATTGGCATGCATCAGAACCAATATAATTGTGCATCGTGCATGGTATCTTCTATTGTTTGGGATTCTTCACCTAATTGAACTATAGAAAAGTGATTTGGTCCAATTACTTTTCCCCGGCTTTACCCATTGATCAGAATTCAAATTCTTGAAATAAGAGCATCCACCTACATATGTGCCCTTGTAAGATGGGCTTGTTCACCAAATACTTCAATGTCATATGGTTTGTATAAAACACAAAAGGTGTGGCCAACGATATCAGTCAAAACTTTGCAAGGCATATATCATGGACAAAGCCTTGCGCTCTTTAGGGGTATAATTTTGTTCTGTAGGGATCGATTTCCTACTAGCAAAACAAATGGGATTATCGACTATACCTTCTCCAGGTTGAGCTAAAACAACACCAATGGCCATGCCAGAGGCGTCGATGTGAACATGAAAAGGTTTATCCCATGAAGGAAAGTGCAAGATACGGTGCGCAAAGTAAGTTTATACTTCAAGATCTCAAACACGCGCCGCCGCGACTCCCCAATAGAATGTACCTTTCCTGTTGAGAAATTCTTCCAAGGGTGAAATGACTTTGGCATAACCTTTTATAAACTTCTTGTAATACCCCGTATGACCCAAAAGTCTCAGTGCACCTCTCTCTCGATTGGTGGGTTCTTTCAATCCTAAAATGACCGTAATTTTTAGCCGGATCGACCAACAACCCTTCCTTGCAGATTATGCGTCCTAAAATTATGCCAACGAGATTAGAAAAGATACACTTCTTGATATTCAATGGGATACTCAACTGTCTACATGTTTGAAATATTAAGCAATGATTGTCGAATGATCCTTAATTAACCCATAAACGGTCCAATCATTAACATAGACTTGCAAGAAGTTGTGAATAAAATCCTTGAATGCTTGTACCACTATCCTTAAGAATAAAATAGGTGTATTCTTCAATCCAAATGGCATCACAAGATAGGCAAAGCTTCCCATTCAGAGTGAAGGTGGTATTTTCTTGATCTTCTGGGAAATCCTAACCTGATGATACCCAGAGAACCCATCTATAAATGAATATATCTCGTGCCACCGCTCCTAATATTTTCTCCGTGAATAGCATAGGAAAAGGATCTATAACACATGCTACATTTAACTCTCTATAATCAACACAAATTTGAATCCTACCATCCTTTTTTATACTTATCACCATAGGAATGACCCATTCTAACTCATCTAATGGTCGAATGATCCCATATTTCAACATCTTGTCAATTTCCTCCTTTACTTTCTCACACAAATTGGGATTCATTTGATAAGGTCACTTCCTAATAGGTACGCACATTCCTTAAGCTTTATCTTCATTTCTCCAAGTGATTTATGCATGCCTTTAAGTTCATGGTATCCTCTTGGGAATAAGTCCTCATAGTCTCGAAGTAACTCTATGATCTTTGCCACTTTTGGTTCTGACCAAGTAATCCCTAATTATCACCTCCTTAGGTTCAGCTTCTGTGTCAATATTTACCTTTGTTGTCTTCATAGGTTCATGATATGCGCACGCATCTACATCCACACTAGCTAACACTTCACATGCTCTATGTGAATGATCAAATTCTAAGTGATCAACTTCCTCATCATAAATTATGTAAACCAACTTCCCCTTGTCTTTTTCTAGAGAAGCACACTCAAGTAGTATGGTATCATCTACTTCTTCCTCAAAATGCGCCCTTGTCTCTGTCTCACCAAAAAATTCCTAAATAAGTTCTTCCACTTTCTCACTGTCTCCCATGGTTAAGCACTTGATAAAGCTTAAAGCCTTATTCACTGGTGGTGTAGATGAGAAGAAGTAAAATTTTTGGATCATCTTTGCAATCAATTTTTGCCAATTTCCAGTGTTGTGATGTAATTCAGCATATACATACCAAGTACATATGCAACCTTATAGAGTAGAATAAAAATGATGCACCCAAAGTGAGAGTGGTAATACTTCCTTTCCTGTTGTCCAAAGTCTCTCATATTGCTGGATATAATGTTGAACAGGTTGATCACCATGATAAGGAAAATCTTTGTAGGTGCATTGCTTCTTGAAAACTTGGTTGATAAGGTGGTCCCAATCTCTCCCCATTCCAAGATATTATCCTTGTGAACCACCCACCAGGCACCGTTGTCCCATGCAAAGTATATGACATCATATCTCATCTTTTAACTGGTCAGCCCAATTTGCCTCCATGGCTTGCTTGTAAGAATCTAGCGAGATCTTGATCAAAGTATATCAGGGTACTGAGTGTTAGAATATGCAGAGAGAGAAAGAATAGAGAAAAGGTGGATTGCACACATTTGAGACTATGTGTCCATCTATTTATTATAAAAGAAATAGTTACAAAATGGTTGATGTAGTTACAACCGGTTACAACCAACTTGTAATGAGACACCTTATAAATATGCCTTATATTCTTATACCCCCTCTTAAGGCTTATTCTACATAAAGCAAAAAAACAAACAATCTAACAAAACTAGAACAAAAACAAAACTACGCAATCTTCAAACACTTTCACTTTGAAAGCAATGCTATGATAAGGTAGGGCTCCATCAAGCTACTTCGTGACCTTCGTAAAGGTGTAGCTCCCGAGCTGAATTCCCGAGTTCCCGGATTCCACCTCCCCGAACTCCCGAATCACAGATCTCCCGAATTATTGGACAACCATCCATACTAAGCCATCCACAAGCTCCATCAAGTTGTCTCATGACCCTCATGAGGGTATAATTCCCAAGATCCATAGTCTCCCGAACTATCTGAGAAACAATCCATACCAAGCTTCATCTACTTTGTATCTTTTCTTACCTTCAAATTTTAGTTATAATGCGTATTCGTCACTGTCCTCAATACCTTCTGCATTTGGTGGGTCTTCAACTATGGATATATTGGTTGTATTTGATATGACTTTACCCTTGAGCACATCATTGGCTTGAACATGACAATCCCATGTTGTGTGACCTCTTTTCTTACAATAATGACATTCAATCTCTAATTTATCTTTATCTGATCTTCTACGATATTGTTTTTTTCTAGAATAGAATGCACTTTCTTGCTGGGAATGACCTTCTGCATCCTCTGTGGTTCATTTTTCCTCAGCTAGAAGAGTTGTTATCATATCATCCAGAGATTGATATTGAATTTGACTGAGAGTAAAAACTACATTGCTATATTTGGAAGACATACTATTTAATAGATAGCTTTGCATCCTCATCCTCAATCACAGCCTTTGAATTCTACTAGTTTTCGATTAGGGACCTTAGATTATTGATGTGGCTTGAAATAGAGACTCCTTCATCATTTTAAACCTATATAACTGAAGTTTTAGGGAAATTTTGGCATTGACTGCTTTCACTCCAAATACTTTATTTAGAGTATCCCAAATTTCCTTCGATGATTTGTCTCGCATCTACATGATGAAGCTCGTGAGTCGAGAGAGCAAGGCCAATACTAGCTTTCACTCTATCATCTCTACTTTGCCATTGTAACAATTTTGATGCATCGGTAGGTGTTGTCTCTTTCTCGTTTACAATGCCCCACAAATTTTTATTCATAAGTTGCATTTGTATTTTCACTCTCCATGTATGAAAATTTAGACCAGAATATTTTTCTATGGGCATTTCCATTTTAATAAAATAGAATAAATACAATTACATATTTTGGCAGTGAATAAATAAAATAAAATAAAATACCAAATTGCAAAATTTCAGTGCCTAGTGCAGGTATTCTTTTCTTTTGCTTCATGCTCTTTCCGCCTTATGTTTGTGAAAATATTTGTGCCATAAAGAATTCGTGATTGTAATAATGCACCATATTATCGCAAATCACAACTGTAAAAATGTCTAAAATCATGATTTTTCATGGCTATTAAAATTTGACTATTTGTGCTCGAAAATACTGTTATTTTCCTGAAAAATGTGCCATTCGTGACTGTATTTTTGTGCTCAAAAATACTGTTAATTTCCTGAAAAACATGCCATTCACAACTGTATTTTCGTGCTCAAAAATATTATTAATTTCTGAAAATGTGCCATCCACGATTGTATTTTCGTGAATTTTTTTACGAAAAAAACATGAGTGTATTTCATCCGATTCGCGATCAGAAACATGACTTTTCATGCCCTAATGGCGTGCCCTTGATTTCCGACTGTGCAACAAATCTTCATGAACAAGACTGTTTACTTTGACCCTCAAAAATCTTTTCATGATTTCTTTCAAAAATGAAAATGTCTTCCTTCTTTAGCATGCCCTAATGGGACTCATGAAAATATATTTCTTCCTCCCTCTCTTTGCTTGCCCCACGCTCTGATACCAATGTTAGAATATGCAGAGAGAGAAAGAATAGAGAAAAGGTGGATTGCACACATTTGAGACTGTGTGTCCATCTATTTATTATAAAAGAAATAGTTACAAAATGGTTGATGTAGTTACAACTGGTTACAACCAACTTGTAATGAGACACCTTATAAATATGCCTTATAATCTTATACCGAGAGACCTATACATTGTTGTCCACTCAAAATTCCCCTACTTTTAAGAAGTTGAAAATTTAAAATTTTGAGGTTAAGTGTCTTCTCTGTTATCCTGGTAATGTGAAAAGTCGAGAAATTGAAAAAATCTACGTTTTTGGGTCATTTTGTGTGTTTTTCGGGCCTGTCGGACATTTTTGTCCTGCGTGTCCCAAGTTCAATCGGGCTCTGTTCCCGATCGGCCGATTTACCCGAAGTCAGTCCTTTTCGGGCCCGACGGAACTTTTTGTCCCAAATGTCCCAAGTTAGTCTCGGACCCTTTGTTCCCTTTTCGGCCGATTCGGCCGAGTCGCGTACTCCGCGTATTTATGTCCCGCATGTCCCAAAAGCATTTGTGTGTCTTTTCCCCGCATCGTCCGAATCGGCCGAGCCGCGTACTTCACGCTTTCGTGTCCCTCGTGTCCCAAATGAACCAAGTGCCATTCGTGCTAATTTTTCCCACTCTACCCGAATATCTTGCTTTTCAAATTGGTAGGTATGTATTTAATGTGCATGTATTACCTTTCTCTCTCTTAAGTGGCTATATAATGAGCAGCCCCCTATGCATTTTTCACACTATTTTCATGCTATCTATTGCTTCAACCCTCATGCGATCTAAATTTCCGTGCACGTATCCATCCCCTCTACAATTCCATCCCAAGTCTAGCTTACAGATCTACTCTCGAATTACTATCAACATGAAGATCAAATTCCAGTAAGGTGAACAAGTCTCACCACTAGAGTTCGTTGTTCCCGATATCGGGACAATGAAGTTCACCACCTTGACTTTGGTGATTTTTGGTCGAGGTTGATAGATGCGAACTCTACACCAATGGCAAACATGATTCATGACAGCAGTCCTCCCGCTGTGGGTGGTTTTCCTATCTCAAGGCAATGCGCATGACACAAAGTGCTCACATGCGGGACTCATTTCAACCCTGATTCGATTGAATTAACAACATACACGGGGAGCTCATCACCAAACTTGATGCTGCCACCATTGGCACTGCACTGAGGATTCCAGAAATGGATAATGCCATAGTTGTCTCCCAGAATCAAGCACATGCCCTTTTCAATCAAGACAGTGATAACTATAAGGCGCGGGTGGCGAAGTCCTGGCTTAAAAACCCTAAGAAGGGGGCATCTCATCTATCCAAGACTCTTTTCCATGTAGACTTTAATGAAGAATTGTCGGATTTCATAATCCTACTGGCTCGGGTTATGGGCTTACCCTCTACTAATGAGTTCCATTTCTGGATGTGCCCGCTCATCAATATGGTGTGCGAGGGAACTCAAAATATCAACTGGGCAGAAATCATCAGTATGAACCTAGCAGAGCAGCTGTCCAATGTACAACAAATGAAGAAATTCTATATGACTTCGTATCTGATGTATACTCTGGCGGCATCAAGGCAATGGTTTGGATTTTCTTACATTGACGCCCACAAGGATGATCCTGTGTATGCTTACTGCCCGCAGTTCACCCTAGAGACCAGCAATCACAATTTCCGAAGGGTGAATGATGCTTTCACCATGTACATGGTCAGACTTCTTGAGGGTGACACTGCTAGAAGATTTTCTGACGAAGCCATGAGTCTAATATCACACTACGGTGCTTATTTTATTCAATTCAGAAAATTTTCTTATATCAGGCTTGCTGGCTACGAGAGCACTCCTCTTAGGCTTCCTATGTTCTGCAGTGACAAGATGGCCTTGATAGAAGTATGCAGGAAATTGGAAAATTGCATAGAACCTGCAGAGACAAGAAAATTACTGGTTTGCACTTCCCCATCTCTTTGGGAAACTACACCTGCAAAACAGCCCTGGACGCACAGAATATAGAAAGAGCCCTGGCTCCCATTACTGTCCATTTCTTCAAGCCCAGAACTTGCTTCGACTTGAAAAATTTTATTGAGCTAGAATATCAAGATAACCTATCATCATAGGGCAGACACAGAAGACTATTGGGCTGACTGTGCTGATGATTTTGAAGCCAGAAGGAGGCATTACGACAGGTTTTCTCTACAATTAATCCAAGAACTCGGCTTGTACCAAGTTCCTGAAGGACTCAAGGATGACAATTCAGATCTGTACTCATATGAGTATGATAATGTGGTTAAGCACACTCCCTTGGAGGACTTGGATTGGTTCAAAAAGGAGAAAGATGATTTGGCTGAGATCCTGGCTCCAGTCTTAGTCAGGACTAAGATCTGGTTTGATAAGAAAGTCAGAGAGCTTAGGAGGCACTCAAGGGAATCCTCCTCCAAGGATGTTTCAACACCCAGGAGGGAAGCATCAACCCCGTGATCGTAAACACACCTGTAAACCCCTCCCCGCCTTGTCAACCCAAGGACTCGCAACCTTCACTCCTTCTTCATCCACCCGGGTATATCAGAAGAAATTCAAAGAAGTTAAGAATGCACTGTAGAAGAGGATCCCTGAGAAAGCATGCAGAATTGCCTTTAGGACCAGAGAACATCCTTGTTCTTAGTGAAAGTGAAGAAAGTGGAGTGTCATCTCCTACAAGCACCCCTGAAGCTCCAATGGATAAGGACAAAGAGGTACAGAGCACTGAGCTTCCAAGTACTATTGATTCCTCTGCACCAGTTGTCTCAAGCACCCCACTCATGTCTCAACTCAAGACAACAGTAGTGCAAACCTTGGGCACCATGAGTTCTCTGTCTCTTGGTCCTCTTTCCCAACCTGCTTCTTCCTCCTCCTCTTTTGCATGGGTGCAGCCTCTCGTCGACAATAGGAAGAGAAAGTCTTCCTCTGAGCTCAGGACCAAATTTTGATGCTGTGGCAGCCTTGTTAGGCACTACTCCTCCTTCTCGTGCCAAAAATATAAAATTACCTCCAGGATAGTGTCTGATGCTCAGGGCCAGCAATTCCTGGAAATAGCTAAGCCTACTGTAGATAAACCAGAGCAGGATTTGTAGGCATCTGACCTGGAACTCTCAAGAATTCCTATGGGAGAGTCTACCCCTGAAGGTGAGATCCACAATCTCCAGGAGACAGTCACAAGAGTCATTGGGAGGGTAGAGAAAGGGCAGAAAACCATAGAACAGTTGGAAGAACAAGCCCAAATTCTTACAGGTTTCATCAAATCTCTTTTGTCCAAGGACAAAGTTTTGGACCCTACCCCATTGACTACTCTTCCACCACCTGTGATTTTGAGCCAAGATGAGGTATAGAGTATTAAAGATATGCACAAGTATTCCATCTATGGCAGAGCTATGGAGGCCATGGTGGAAGATATGCTTGTTGTAGGATTGAACTTCATCGATGAAGCTTTCAAACTCCACGAAAAGGTGAACAACTTGCAACAGAAGCTCTCCTCCACTATTGGGATCATAGATAAAGAGCTTAAACTTTGGAGTAGTTGCATAGTAGACCTCCACCTCATGGGACAAACAGATGAAAACATTTTATTGGCAAGTAAGGTTTTTAATGATGCAAAGGATAATCTATCAAAGTAATCGGTTTACAGCGTGGAGTGGAAGATCACGGTCCTGAAGGAGGCTTCAGGAGAATTGAAGAATAGCTGGCAGAAGGGTGAGGCTTTCAAAACACTAGTTGTATCTGCTTTCAAAGATATACATTGTCATCTTCAGGATGAGACTTCTGGTGTGCCTCTCTCCTTGCAAGAAATCAAAGCTCAGTTCAGAGCTTTTGTCAAAGGTAACCTATTCAAGGAAAGCTCTATTTCCAAAGAAAAAATGAAGGAAATCTACTCTCTTCAATCTACCATTGAAGAAGCAAATAAGGATTATCATACTCATGTCAAGTTTGATAAGGAAATGGAGAAATGTCTCGGATTTTGGACCTAGTCTACAGCCAACACGTCAGTCCCTCGTGGCAGAGACATAGCCGAGGCGTTGAAGAGATTCAGACAGAGAGATTTTAAAGTTAGTGGGTCCCTCCCAGTCATAAGCACCTGTCTTCTTCTCCTAATTCTTCTCTTCTCTTCCCATTATTTCTCTCAAACTTATTGTAATAATTAGTTGGGGTATTGCGATTGGAAACCCTTTAACTAATCATTAGTTAAAAGAAGTAGTTACCGAGAGTAACTGATTTGTAAGCTATATAATGGCCTTTCCTCACCATTTTGAAGAGGAGGAAGAACTTGGCTTATTTTCTGAAAGTGTAAATAAATCATAAAGAAATCAATACAGAAGGGCTTTTCATTCTTTGTCTATCTGATTTCCTTTATCCCTAAGCTTTTCATTTAATCTTGTTAAGATCATTTGTCTGTATTATGTTAAGAAACTTTGTATTCTTGCAGATGTTATTTATAGAACTTTGTGTCTTTCAAATTTCATCTTACTAATATGATACCAATGATCTCGTTTCAATTCACTGTACCTTCACATGCATAAGGAATTACTCTGTCATCTATAATTCTGAATGGTGCCTTTCTGCTCATTCTCATATTCTCATTCCTCAGTCCTTTTGTAATTGATGATCCTTATAGAAAACACTTTCATAATATCCAAGTTCCACAAGAAAATCATGTTTTGTATATGTGTAAATAGGTTGGTTTCTGAATAAGGGAAACTCTCCCATTAGAGAGGAGGGACTTCTTGTCCCCGATCGTTGCTCTCCGTGAAGTCCTTTTTGAGGACCAACATACATCGACAGAGTTTAAAACCCTTGTTGCAAGCAAGCATGCACTTAACTTTATGCCCCACCAGTTCATAAGTACCATGAGCCCAATTATTACAAGAAATACTGGTAGTATTGATGATTGAATGAGAATCTTCCCAATGAAGAATTCCTTCCCTAGATGGCTCATTGACCTCTGGGTCCCAAATAACGTGTATATAAATTCTGTTCAAGTCCTCTTCACTCAAAGGTTCCACATATGGTATGGATTTCCCATCCGTCAATGGTATTATGACCCTTTCCTCCTTGTTCTCAAAGCTGATATACCCCTTGTTAAACCTCAAATCAGCATTGTTTGCATAACACCAAGGGCACCCAAGCAAAGCTGGGAAGCTATCTGCTTCCACAAGTGCTAACACTTCAAAGTCTCTTATGAACTTGGCCCCTTGTATAGTGATAGATGCATCCTTCAAAACTCCTATGGGAGTAGCTTTTTTTTTGTTTACCATGAACAATACATTAGATGATGGCTGTAATGGAGGTCTCCCCATTTGAACCCATGCTTCCAATGTAAGTACATTTACTTATGCACCTGTGTCAATCAAAATATTGATCAACAACCAACCATCCACAACAACATTCAAAGTGATCTCATTGTCGTAGTCAATGCTATCAAGGGGAAGATTCACATGGATTATTTGTCTTCTAGTATCAGTTCTCATGTATGGAGTATTCCCCTTCAACCAATTTCCTAATAAAGGAATAATATTCTCCTAGTGCAACCTTTTACATACCTCTCTGATGTCATCAATATCAAACGAGGTCTTCTCTATATCCTTATGCTCCAACTTCCAAGACTGCTCTTTCAAACATTGTATTTCACCTTGAAGGCTTCTAAGGACCTCCATAGTTTCCTGATAGACTTCTTTCTAATGAGTTGGATCTAGATACCTAGCATGAAAAACCTCCTCCCTAGTGATTGTCGGCTTCTGTTGCAATACTTCTTTCATGCGTGCCACCTCAGCTTATGTGGTTATCTTGACTATTACTGCCTTGGGTTCCGTGTTATCTTGGGCATCCACCGATTCTCTACCATGCACTAGATTCTAATGATCCTTGAACCTTTGTTCTCTTACTTGTGTTTCTTACTTCGAGATGCTCATACAAGTCCTGGACACTCTTTATAACTATGCACCTTTCCACAAAATGAATAGAAAATATTCTATGGGCATTCGCACCTATAATGGTTAGGTGAGCCGCATGTATAGAAATATCCTCAAGGGAATTCACCTATTCCCTCACCTCGGCCTCATCCTCCATATCTACCTCGATATCCTTGTCCTCTTCTATGACCTCCTTCAAATATTCCGTTCCTATCATAGTGCTTTTGATTATAATTTCTATCCTTATTCTCATTTCTTTCTTTATAACTATCAACCACACTCGCCTTTCGTACCCCAATATCAATGGCATCATGGATCTGACCAATCAATCTACAATCTTTAGTATCATGGGTCATGGACCTAAAAATTTTACAAAAACAGGATACATTCTTTCTGATCACGTGTTGTAGTAGGGGGTAGTGACTAGCATCACGATTCAAATGGAAAATCTCACGGCCTAATAGCAGCAAATGTATAGATCTGTAAGGGCAGCTATCCTTGGTGTGGCCTTGCACTTCACAATTTGTACACCAAATTCCTGAGCGTGTCTCATGAGCTGAGTTTATTGATAATTTCTCTAACTGTTTCACTATAGCTACTATCTCGAGCCTCTAAGAATGGACTAACTCCGGCCAATACTCCCAACTACCTAAACATGTAGAGCTACTTCTAATGCTTTGTGCAGAGTCAAGATAAGTCTTATGCGACAATGCTCTTCAAAATGGAGTAATCAATCCCCCAACAAACCATTGTGCATGTTGACTTGCATGTATGTCATAGGAGAGTTTGGATAGAAGTGTTTTAAAATGGGCATCATACTCATGTACACTTTTAGTAGTGCCTTACTTTATATCCTTAAGTGCACTTATACTCTTCTGCTCAAACTCAAGGATATGGAACTCTTTCAAGAAAGCATCTTTCAATGCTACATAATCAATACAAGTTTGACTTGGGATCAAACTTCCTATACCAATGTGTGTGTGCTTGCTTGTAACGTAGTAGCAAATTGACTTTCCTTGCACTCAGAAGCCATGATACCTTTCACATGCCACAATATTTCACACATATGAATATGTTTAATAGCATCCTTGATACCTCTATACTCTAGGAGATGAAGAGACATCTCCATATAAATGTTCTAGGGTTGTTGCGGGCCTTGACCACCCGACCTAGAACCTCCTTGGTTTCCTCTACCTTTAAAACCACCCGAACCACCGAACTAGAACTTCCCATACCTCTCAATCCTCCTCTTGAATTTGGAATAGGGCCTCGTAGATGCACTCCCCTGTGTCCCGACAGTGGTACTATACTAGACCCCTACAGTCTGTGAAGTAGTCCCAATTCCAGAGGTGAATCCCACACTCAAAGCATGCTCATATTCTATGTAGATGATAAGCCTGAAAACGTACCCCCAAAGAATAACAAAGTTGTCTATGCTACCATTGATATACTTGTTGTCTGACTTGTTTCTACTCTTTCACTTCCTAACTGAAAACTTTTTTACCCATTGTACTAGATACTAGAAAACCAAGCGCAAGGGCTAGGTTAGTAGGCTATCCTAGATGCGTGCCCATGGCCTAGGTCATATCTGCTAGCATGCTTCCATGTGAGGCCGAAGAGGGTTCTCTGTCATGCTTTCCTAGATGGGGAGTTCCTGATGCTCTAGCTCTTCTTCATCCTCATGAGCCTCAAATCCTTCATGAGCCATCTCTCTCCACAATGCCATCCATTCTGCAACTTCTTTCTTCTTGCATAGTTCCCTCTCATGTGCCTTATCATAATTCAGCCACCTCTCTTCCCTCTTCCGTATCGCCACTAGTTTTTCCATCTTTCACCAATCTATTCCTTCCCCCGTGCATGGATATTTTTAGCTTGCCATGGGTTTATCTTCCAAGTTCAACATTACCATCAGTATCTTGATGGCCAGCGGAATACCTTGCAAATATGTCCCTCTAGGATACCGTAGGAACTGGAACTCAACTACCTCTCGGGCACAAATAATTCAAAATTGAATACTCCAGAATATAGCTGTTTAGAACACCGTAAAACCAGGTATCTACCGTGTGAGTCTAGATCAATGTAGCATCATATAGTTTTTGAAATTCCTCCTATGTCCAAACAAGTGTGCAATACCTCCAATTCCATTTAGATGCATATGCAGTCAACCACTCGTATAATTCTATGGGAAATATAACAAAGAAGCTATCATACAAACTGTCATACAAATTTTTCTCTACCCAAGTGCGTGCATTAAATGCAGATCCAGTCCTAAAACTTCATGCGTATTCTTCCTACAGATCATGAATCCACTCTTCAACGCTCGTCAAAGTTAGCCGGTATGTCTTCATTATGAACCATCCTGAAAACAACTGAAAAAGAAGTCTTGGCAGAACCAATGATGTAGCCTAGATTTTTCGATTACCACTTAGTCACGCTCGGCACTTCACTCAAAGACAAAGCTAAGCACTCACCCGAAGTGGGCCAAGGTACTAGGTCCCTCTTTAGGGTTGTTGTAGCAAGATGGTATCATGGTGTAACAATAAAGACATATATTTAGAAACCAATCCATCATTACACGGTTATACCGAACGAAATCCATAAAGGCATGCATTCAAGTATAAATCATCAAGAAATCAATAGTATGTAATGATAACACAACATCATACATTATAAAATCCTTATCAAAATTTGGATTAGCCAAAGTAGGAGCTTGAGAAATAGCCACTTTGATAGCTTTGAAACCTTTCTCCCCTTCATTGGTCCATGAGAAAGCTTTGCCTTTCTTGAGCATAGAAGTTAATGGATTGACCAATGTAGAAAAATTTGGTATAAACCGCCTTACACAATTTATCTTTCCTAAGAAGATTTGAAGAGCCTTCTTGTTGTGTGGCAAATACAACTACAAAACTAAATCCACTCTTTGTGGGTAAAAACCAAAACTTTATTAGAAACAACAAGACCCAACAATTTACCTTCATGTACTAAAAAAATTGATATTTTGGGATTCAAAGAGGTCCCAAACTGCCTACAAATATAAAAGGTATGCCTTAAATGTATAAGATTATCATCAATTTTTTTGAAAAAACAATCACATCATCTAAATACACAAGTATGCACTTATTCAATAAGATTTCAAAAACCATGTCCATTACATGTTAAAAGGTATCACTAGCATTAGAGAGACCGAAAGGCAACTTCTTGTATGCTTAAGTCCCCCATTTTGTAGTGAAGGTTGTTTTATACTGTCTTCTTCTCATACAAGAATTTGATTATATCCACTATACCCATCCAAAAGAGACAATCTATCAGAACCTAAAACTATCCTCAAAATCTGATCCATATGGGGTAGTGGATAGTGGTCTTTTAGTGAGGCCCTATTTAGGTCTCTGAAATCTACACAAGTGGATTCCACCATTTTTCTTCCGCACAGATACAAGGCTGGCTACCTAACTAGAGTACTTTACAGAGAATATTATGCCTAATTAAATCATCTTAGATAATTCATTTCTCATAAAAGGTTTAACTTTGGGATTTATTGGCATTTGTTTCTACCTTACATGATTTGAATCAAGATGGAATTCAATTGTATATTGAGCCAAACTGGGATAAAAACTCTAAGGTCTTGGTATTTCCAAGAAAACACATCTATGAATTCTTTGCATAAATCAACAAATTCTTTCTTTTTAGAGGTAGAACATACCTTTCTAATATGCAGTAATGTACCATTTTCAACTGATATTTATTCATAGTTATTAGCATGAGTGGATATATTTCCTTTATCTCTTCTCATTTAATCATTAGTGCTGAAAATGTTCTCTAAAGTAATAAGTCCTTGAGGTAACTTGCTAGTTATCAACTACACAATCTGATCACCATATTGATGTTTTAGCTTGGCTTAATTAGCTGATGAAAACTCAGCTTCTTAATGCATAAATCTGATTATCTATTTGTCATCTTCAAATACTTTCCAATTTTATTCATTATCAGGTATTGAAGGTCTAATAATCAGCTTTATATGTGGATTTATTTTTTCATTTTGTAATTGCTTAAGAACATCAAAACTGCCTCCAATTGCTACAAGCATATCTACATGTTTATTCATTTTCCTTATAATAGATTAAATGTTAAAATCTTGAAAATAATATATAAAATCCCAAACTCTACGCTTATAGTACTTCAACAATGGGTTCTTAGATACATTCAAATCTCTTATTTGGTTAATAATCAGTTTTGAATCACCAAAAACTTGTAATGAACTGGATTCCTTTAGTTCTAGCCCATTGTAGGCCATGAATTAATGCTTCATATTCAACAACATTACAAGTATAACCAAATTGTAAAATTAGAGATGAAAATTACCTTTGTTTTGATGGAGAAATCAACACCAACCAACACCTACTCCATTTTTTTCTTTTCTCCATCAAAATAGAGTTGCCACACACCTTCATCAAAATCTTCTATTTTGGACAGTGAAGGTAATGAAGTGTTTTCTTCATGAGGAAAATAAACTCTAAGTAGTTTCTCCTCCATTTCTTCATAAGGATCATGATCATACTTTTCTTGTGTTCTCTCATCCATGAACAAGTTAGAAAAACCATCTAAAGAGGAAACTTCAACATTGCTATCAAAATCCACTTGATCTATTATAACATAATTAACAACAGAATTGGAGATATGAGGCTCAATATGAAAATTTTCCAATGGTTCTGAATTGATAGTAACCTTTGTACCATACCTTGTAGTGAAGAAAAGGTAAGACCAATCTGAAGAGAGGTACCCTCCAATATTTTTTGTGAAGTCTCTTGATAAACAAAGTGCAAAGTAGGGAGGAAAATCTACAACTGTTACATCTTGTAGAATTGTTACATTAGGACAAGCATGTAATGTTACCTCTAAATTTTTGATCAAACCAATAATGTTTTTTTCTCATCCCATCAAGCTGAAGATATGATTTTTGTAGTTGGCTCATAAATTAAGCCCAACCTATCTGCTATGGCCTTTGGCATGATAGTACTACTTGCTCCATTGTCTACCATGTAGTTGTGGACTAAGTGATCTCCAATGATGAGTGATAGGTAAAAAGGAGGTGGATTTTTGACATCTGCAACATTCAATAACTTTTGCACCATCCATTTTACCTCTTTCATTCTTTCTTTCTCTATAGTTGTAAGAACCATTTTATCTTTACTTGGTTCCTTTTCAACATATTTAAAAGACAACTACAAATTCACAAGTTCCTTGGAAAGAATATTGTTTTGCCCTGGAATATTAAAGCATCCCAAAAATAAATATTAACATTTCTCTTTTTCATACATTCAACAATATTTAAGGAGGTTGTAGTATTCTTTGAATGAGCTTTGGAAAAGGCAGATTTTGGTTTTGTAGTTTTGGAAACCTGTGGTACAAAAACACTCTTGACACTTGGATTCTTAGGGGCTTATTTATCCTTTTGATATGTACTAGAATTACTGACAATTTTATCTAAGATAAGAGGAATATTTGTGTCCTTATCCTTTCCTTAATCCTCCTCAAGGTCTCTCTTTTTATATGTGGTCAAAACTGCACAATGCTCATCTTCCTTATAATTTATCATTGCTTGCTCTAGTTGTCTTTGAATTTGATTTTCTTGTTGTCTAGCTTCCATTTGAGGCATATGAGATGTTTCAAATTGGGATTGGGAAACAAGGCTTAGGTTTAAGTTAGCATTTGGGAAAGAAACTTGAGGATGAGGCTGATTGCAAGGAAAACACCATTCTTAATCTTGGGAAATATTGACTAGTATAAGGGCATTAAAAGAAGAATGAGCTTTAAGATCAACTGATTTTGATTGATAAAGAGCTCTATAATTCTATTTTTTTGATGAGGAGGTTTAGGAGCTTGGTAAGGTGTTTGGTAAGGCCTGTTGGGCTAATCTATTTTCCTTTAATTTGTGTTACCTCATTTCCAAATGATTGTAAGGTTCAGTTAATTTTAGTTAAATCTTTGGGATGAACATAAACAATAGGTTCTATCTTTTGTATAAGCTGGTAGAATAGGATCCAAATATGTAGTAATGGGAATTGAGGGTCTTGGAGATAATTTACCAACTGAATAAGGCTATTTTTATCCCTTATGGATAAGTCATAAGCTATAGGGAGTGTAGCACCACCCATAGACTGAATTAGGAAAAATATGTCACTGTTTAAAGCTCTCAAATAATACAAGAATGCATGATATGATGTACGCTTGATGGTACGGGAATTCTTTCCCAAGTTATTTGAAATATCAAATTAAAGTCATTCATGAACTCTTGATGGGCTCTTTTGATTGTGATCAATTAATCAATCAGGGAAAGGTGGTCTGACTTACCCTCAAACTAGCTACAAAGAGGCATTTCCCAAATCATTTCAAGTACTAATAGAATTAATAGTCAAATTTTAGTACTATTATAAGGCTTTATATTTGAAGGAAGCTGTAAGGAGTTGCATGGATATATTCTCCTGAGTGATATTATGAAAAAAGAAAAGATTTGCAATATCTCTACGGGATTGGTTTGAGTTAAACAAGTATAGAATGGTAAACTCTTTAATATAGAGGCAGGAATATATTTATATACTATGAGATTTAGGGGGATGACATCATTAAAGGTCACAAAAGCCTCATTTCTAGGAGCATCCATTAAGGATAAGGGAACTTGATTTATAGAAATTTTAACAATAATATGAGAAATGGGCCTATTACAAGGAGAAGTATTCTAAAATATTGCTCTTCGAAGGAATTAAGAGGAAATTGCAAGAATTCAGATGGAATACCTCTTGTTGAAGACCTTGTTGTCACCTTAGGCATGAAATATGCAAAAATGGTATGAAATCAACTTTATAGAGTTGATAAATGTGTTTATGTTTGTAGGTAATTCCTCCTAGCAAGAGTAAGTCTCTGTTGATACAATGTTGATATGTCAAAATCCTCGTTCAACATAGTCAAAGAAGAAAACAACTAGAATTTATTGAATGGTTCTTGATTGATTAATACTCGTAGATCTTCATTTATATCTTCTTAAGTGATGATCACTCCTGTAAAAAATAGATCAGGCTACTAATTACAAGAGCTAAAATCTTAAAAAAACCATGTGAAAACATCAAATTCATCTGCATGTTGAAAATAACTCTAAAATATTGTTCATGGTCCCATCAGGCATGCCAAAAAAATTTATCTAGCAGAAGTGCACCCTTGTGAAGATTGATGGATTTTTTTTCTTCTCTCTCTCTCTCTCTCCTCACTTCTACGGATAGACAATGGAAACACCTCGGGATGTGGGTATCCCAAAAGTGAGGTGAATCTCCAGATTTGAAGGGTTGGTTCCCTTTAGTGTATCCCTAACTAAATTTGATGGGGTAAAGGTTAGAAAGAAAACTTAAATAAAAAGGGGGTGATACACCATGAGTTGTTGGAGACTTGATATGAAGATGTGCACAAATTGATAATGAAATAACAAACTTACATGAACTAGAGGATTTTGAATGAAATTTCAAGGAAAAGTAATTGAAAATTGTTAAGGGATGACTCACAATAAACAACTTACAATATGCATGCACACTAAAATTAACACACAACACCTATTCTTGCAATAAGGGAAGGTAGAATAAGTAAATAACTTAATAAATTTTGGGAAAGATCATAAGAATAAACTACCTTGAAAGAAAATATTGCAAATAATCTATGGAAAGGAAAAAAACTTCTTATTATCAGCGGTAACTTGCTCGAATTTTTTTGCAGCACTTAGTTACATCAACCGAACTCCCTTGTGCTTGGAAAATCACTAGAAAATATAAGAAAAGGGAGGTGGAGCTGAAGCTCAACACCTCAGATAAAACACTATTTTACTCCAATTACATGAAAAATAAATATTTTAAACTAAATAAATCCCTCAAAACTACGAGCCAATTCTGATTTACATCTGATAATAAGATAAAAATAAATGAAAAGTCTATTTTTGGCCTATATGAACTCTTTGTTAACCTATTTCAAACTGATATTAACTATATAATATGCCTTTTACATGGATAAAATAATGTGTATGGGCCCTATTTTCATCCATCTATTCTCACTTAACTCAAGGTTTTCTAATTCCATAGTGTAGTGCATGAAGAGACGTTTTCAAAAATTCTAAGTTCATTGAAATTGGAGCATCTTAGAAAAAGATATGGTGAATCGGGCCTAAAGGAGACTTGGGGAATATAGGTTCTTGGATTTAATCTTAAATTCACATTAAATTTTTGTTTCCCTTTGAATTGCAGATATTTCAGGTTTATGGGGAAGTCATGGCACTAAGAAACTAGTTCCTTCATTTCTCTATTCTCCCACAACCTATTCTTCCTACAACCCACTCTATTCTCATTTTCCTTCTATCTTCTTTGTTTTACAGGGATTTTGGGATTTCGAGGAACTAAGGAGCTCTAGAAATGGGCCCTATTCTCTTGAAAATCCCATAATTTCAGCAATGGTAAGGGTTTTTGTTGTTGTAGATAATCGACTCCCGGGTGGAACTTGGGAACCATTCCAACTGGGCATTTGTTCTCTTAAACTACCACATCATCATGATAAACTCCCGCTTCACTTAACTATTTCCTTGTATTTCCTCTCGAATCCCCTTGTGGAGAACTTGTGAGCTCGAGGACCCTATTCCATGCACAACCCAAAAATCCACAATACACTGGATCCTTTATATTTTGGGTAAATCAGAAAATCGGGGAACTCAAGGAAGTGTTCTCACACATTCTTGTGTAGGGATTTCAATATTTTATTCATAAATTATTGTAGGTGTATTTGGATGATAGGACTGTGTATGGCTTATTCAAGGATCACTATGATAATTTAAGGCTTGTGATTGAGAGGTGTAGGGAGTTGAGCATCTCTCTCAACATTAAAAAGTGTATCTTTGCTACACCCTTTGAAACTCTACTCAGGAACATAATTCTATAAGGATTTTTGGTGGACCCGGCTAAGATAGTTATGATCTTGGGATTATAAGAAGCATTCCAATGAAAGTGTAGTGTGCAGATTCTTGAGGCATATGGGCTATTATAGGAAAATTTTCAAAGTTTATGCAAAAGTGCTACCTGGAGAAATTATTGAAGGCTAAGGGAAAGTTTCCTTGGGGTGATGCACAACAACAAACTATTGAGAGTTTGAAGAATAATCTTAATACTACACCCATTTTACACTTTCCTTCATAGAACAAACCCTTTCATGTACATGTTGATGCCTCTAGTATAGGCATAGGTGCAGTATTGGTGCAACCTAGGGAAGGAATTGTGGATCATCCAATTTACTTTACAATAAGGAAGTTGACATGCACAAAGAAGAATTATGCCACCATAAGCATGAGGCATTATCTATGATCTACGCACTACACAAGTTTAGACAATACTTCTTGGCAACCTTGTTTATCTTCTATATTGATCATATGGTGCTGAAGTACTTAGTCAACAAGACTATTTTGTAAGGGCACATATAGATGAATACTTTTGTTTCAAGAGTTTGACTTCATAGTTGTTGTCAAGATTGGTAAGAGAAATTCAGGGCATGATCATTTATCACAAATCAATTATGGTGAGGATGTGTAGAGCATTGAAGACAAAATGCTAGATGAATAAATTTTCAGGATATATTGTGCTCCCATAGATTTGGAAGACATAGTCATGTTTTTTCCACACTAGGTTAGTACTTCAAGGAATGAAGATGTTGGACACAAAGTAACTTTCTATACATGTGACACCTTATCAGTTGATTGGGGATATTTGTACAAATTATGTCATGATGAACTCTTGTGCTATTGTTTTCTTGAATATAAGCGTGATGTTATTATAGAGGAGGCTCATGGTGGAATAGTAGGAGGACATTATACAGGTGATGCTACAATGTGCAAGATTCTAATAGTTGGACTTTGGTGGGAGACTTTATATAAAGAAACTAAGGAATATGTCAAGGTATGTGATCATTGTCAACACCTTGGGAAGCTTGGACACATAGATGAGATCTCATTGTGGCCTATTGCAAGCACAATGCCTTTTGAAAAGTAAGCTATTCAATTTATAGGAACTATTATACCACCCACATGTAGGATTAGCACACGATACATTATCACTTATAAATATTATTTGGTAAGGTGGGAAGAGGAAAAACCTACAAAGGATTACACAATGGAGACATTAACAAGTTTTTTGGGGAAAACATTATTAGTAGGTATGGATGTCCATTGAGCTTGACAAGTGATAGAGGAACTCATTTCCTTAATGAGACAATCAAAATTTTATTGGTAGAGTTTATGGTGGCACACCATAAGACTACCCCTTATCACCCACAAGCTAATGACACTGTAGAGGATTTCAACAAGATTTTTGATAGACTTTGACAAAAATCTGTGATGTTGGAAGGAAATACTGGGATGATAAAGTATTTTTGTACTTTGGTCTTACATGACCACTTATAAAATATTGAACAAGGCCACACATTTTTAATTGGTGTTTGGCCTGGAAGCAGTGCTACTAGTTGAATTCATGTTACCATCCATGCATATTGTGCACACAGGAGGACTAGATGATGAATGAGATATGAAAGACAACATTGAAAAACTAATGCAAATAGATCACCAATGCACTATTATTATGAGTTAGAGCAAAAAGGTTGAGAAGACAAGACAAAAGGCCTATCATGATAGGAAAATTAATAACAAGGTGTTTGAGGTTGGAAAAATAGTCCTTCTCTATTACTCCAATTTTTCTCGCCACGTAGGGAAATTAAAAGTGCATTGGTTGAGACCTTTTATAATAACCAAGATACTTAAATCAGGCACATGTTAGTTGTAGGTGTTCGATGGCACCATGTTTCCTGATTAATTTAATGGGAGTAGGATGAAGACCTACTATAAATAAAGATTCTTTGTGTTTTTAATAAGGCAATATTGCCATTTAGATTAGATTTACATTTCACGTGTTTCTTTCCAATTGTTGATTTTTTTTATTATTTTGTTTATGTTTTGTAATAAGTGTGCTTGGGTGTAAGAAGATGATTAATATATTTGAGTTCATGCACAAAGGACCGCACATACTTTTAATGTGGGGTGAACTAGGTGTAATTAAATGAAAGAGACAATTATTGACTCATATACAAGTTAACATGTTTGAGGATGTTCTATGAAAGATTGATGTGGAAGGAAAAGGTGATAGAGGTACTAAGGATGATGGTGCTCACAAGAAATTTCTCGGGATGAAAACCATGCATGAAGAAAGTTTGTGTACTATAATATGAGGTAGGAAACAAAAAAATGAAATAATTGGTATATGGTGTAGAGGATTATGTACTTCAGCGTAAGGAGGTATGTGGTTGTAAAGTAGTAGGTGTGTTAGAAGGTAATGACTAAAGCATGAAAGAAAGAATTTTTTTTGGAAAAGGTGGAAATTATAATTAAATTTGTGTATGGTTGTAAGTGAAGAGCATTAAATGCAAAAAAATCAGCTAAATCTATAAAAGGGGGATTGAAAAAATTCATTCTTACCTTACATAATAGAGTATTCAATCCTTGGAGAGTGATTGAAGTGTGAACAAAGTGTGAATATAGAAGGGAATATTTTGAACTTGTAGAATATTTGGCACGACCTTAAGTGGATCTCCTTTGTGAGAAGTGTGAGAGTGAGGAAAAGGTGTGAGGAAAGAGGAGTATGGTTAGAGCATTGGAAATTCAAGGTTAGGGTTTGAAAAGAAGAATTCAAAGCTAAGGGAACACAAGTTTGAGAAAAAAAAGGTAACAAGAAGGCGAGAAAGTGCAAGGGTAAGTGGTGGTGAATGAATTGATATCCAAGGCACAAGAATTTGTTGTTAATTAACAATGACATCAAAGAAAGATGTGAGAAATGGTAAGAAGCTCATGACTGAAGAATCCCGGATGAGTGGTTTGTAGAAATTCATTACCTAGGAGAGGTCATTGAGAAAATTCCATGGAAATCCTAGCTAACAAAGTGCAAAATCAGCAATTTCAATCATCATTTTGAAAATACCTTACAAGACATTGTAAAATACACTATTGTTAAAACTAACCAGAGGATAACAAATGGGAAGAGGATATATGAAAACTCTATGAATAGACTCATAGAGAGCATGGATGTTCTCTATATTCACAAGATATCATTCTTCCGAAACCATAATTCCTATACCAATGGTAAGTATCATGAGTCCATGAGTACTACTTTTACTTTGTAGGAAGGAGGATGTGCATCACAGGGAAGTTGGTAAGTAAAGTTACATGGATTTGTAATTCGGGAAAAGAGATAAAACAAGATTTTGATGATGATGTTAGGGTAGAGACTACAAAATTGGTGCTAAATTATTATAATAGAGGTCACACAATGGATGTGTCAGGCATCAATGACCCTACAACAAGAGTGGTTGTGTGCCTTATAAGTTGTAAGTTAAACACATCTGAAAGGTGGAATGAGGTAAAGAATGTTTGGCCACATATTAAACATAAAATGGAAAAAAATACTTATTAAAACATCGCACAATACATCACAAAGATCATTTTTGAAGATGTGCATAAGAAAGACAAAGTGTGAGAAAATCACTTAGGGTGTAATCTTGCTTCTTTTGGTATTTTGTGAGATTGGGGTACCAGATGAACCCGAGGAGAAGATGTGGGTGTATCCCTTAGAAAATAATTTTCCAGCCCAGAGGTTCACTCAGTTCATGAGTGAAGGAAATATTTTTGGTGCCTATAAACAACACTTAGACAAATGGTACAAAAGGATGTGAGAATATTTTAAGGAATGATGCATACCAAGAGAATTTCCCTTGGTTTTAAGTGGGGAAGAATAAATTGCAGCCTACCAACACTTTTGTTTGGGAAGGTTCCTTATGAAGAATGGAGAGAAAATCCCATGGTACAAGTTACCCTTTGGCGTTTATCACATAATAGTTCAAGGACTCTATGAATAGATTGTATGATGTGAAGAAGATGAAGTATGATGTAAAAAGGTGGATGTAGATTACCATCTTCTAAGGAAGACTATGTCTATCCAAACAAGTTAGATTATGAAGAAATGTTGGAGTCAGATAATATTTATATTACTCTCATATCCATGGTAGTTGGGAAGAAGGAACCTGCATGCATTTATGTCTATCTTAGGCCCAAGAAAAAGTATGGGAAGTATGTTAGAGGTTAGGACTTGAAATTTCCAAATCTTCCCAATGGAAGGTAGACTGTTTGCACTAAAATAATGAGTGAGGAAGCTCCTCCAAGGAAATAAGAAGTAAAGATTGATTTGGAAGATGAGGAGGAAAAGAAGGAATGTAGTGGTGCGTTGGATCAAACCCATAGGATAAAGTTGTGAAGAATACACAAGGATATTTATGGTGGTTTTGAGACATCAGATCCTTCTAGGAGGTCAGAGAACATCAAAAAGCAAGCCAATTCTAGAGAATAAGAATAGGAAAAGGCGCAGGCTTGTACATAAGAGTGACAGTGAAGAGGAAGGGTCTGTAAACAATCCTATGTGCAACACATAGTCTGCACTTGTTATTAATGTGGGAGGTGAAAAGTAGCCTAGGGATGAGGAAACCCATTGCGACATGAAAGTGCCAAGTGAGAGTAGGGAAGAAGGTCCCACCTGGAGGAGATGAAAAAAAAAAAAGAGCGAGGGTGAGCTATCATTTGAGCATGGAGGAACTTCAGGTGAGAAAGGAAAAGGTATGTTCTAAGGCACCGAGACTCATAAATCCACAGGAAGGTGAACTGGTAGCTGAAGGGGGGTAGAATTATTATGTAAGTTAGACTTTGGGTATTTTGGTGAAACTACTAAGATCATACACGTGATATTCTAGAGCACTCTTTCTACTGAGCAACTATATGGGTGGGATATGCTAATAGAAGAGGGATGAAAGCCTCAAAAATATATTGATGTTCAATCAACAAAATTACAATAGTTATGGTTACAATATTTATAGATATTGCACAACCATATGTAACAAATGGGATGTTGCAAAGGTACAACAAAATACATATGGGATGTAAACTATTACATGAATAAAACCAAAAATGGTTATAAAACCATATGAGAGTAAAAACAAATAATATGGTTGTAATAAACAAACAATATAACTATGTAACCAATAATTAACTAACTACAATAATAATTAAATTACCTATGCTAAATTAACCTAGGTAAACTAAGTTTTACCTTACATTCCCCCCCTTAATTTTGCATTGTCTCAAGTGAGGTGGAGAGGAACTATCTGAACAACTCGAACTTGTCATGTGCAAGTAACTTTGTGAAGATATATACTCTTTTTTATCTGTTGGAAACAAATGAAGCTATGAATTATGTTTTAACACATGCTCGCGTATGAAATGAACCCTTTGATTCAATAAAATATAAATTTTATTATGAATCTAAATGTATAGAAATGATTTAAATGAAGTATATTAAAATATGAATGCTACACAATTTATTTGATTTTATAAATGAAGAGGAAATAAGAAGGTTAAGGTACTTATCTGAATTTAACTTACCTCATAGTGATCTAGGATTCAACAACTTAATGGAATAATGTGACAAAGTTCCACAATGAACCTTAGAAAATTATACTGAGAGGTAGATCTGGCCAAACCGGGGCACCAGGAGAAGGATAAGGGCACCTGGGGTGCTTTGGTCTAGAATCTAGGTACCCTGATTTGTGTAAAAGGTTAGAATCTGATTCTGATATGATCGTTAGGTCTTTGATAATTATTCACCTTTAGTGTGTGAGTTTCATGTTTGGTTCGTTGATGTCGTCATAAACCTGCTGTAGACACCCTAATTTCACACCTTTTCCAAATCAATTAATTTCCCCACTCAATTTCCCACAAAATCCCCATGGAATTAATTGATGTTAATTAGTTAGTTAATCATTTCAACCCCTAAATTAAACCCAATCTTCCTCACATGCCAAATATTCCCTATGTCCCCATTTAAGAATTAAAAATAAAATTTTAATCCTCATCCACTCCTTTTTTTCCCCACTCACCTAATCATGCCCTCATTTTCAAATTGTGATTACTTAAAATCCCCTAAGTTAAGCCAATCCCAGGCTATAAATACATCCTTACCCCCCCTCTAAGACACAAAGAATAATATTGAATGCTCTATCTTAACTCTTGCATCCTTTTGATCAAAGAGCATCGTTCCCACTTTGTCTTAAAGCCCAAATAGCCTCATCTTGAAGCATCACAAATCCATAATCCCTTTGTCCATTGGTGCAAAGTAAGTTGATCTTGTGGCAAAGAATGCCTTTCTCTGGTTTGAGGAAAGCACCTACATTTCACACAATCAAGGCTCATCCATATTTCCTTTCCCATTCTGAGGTTTGCTATGGAATCATAAAGGAGGAGGTATCTGGCTAGTTGCTTTACTTTCTTGATTATCAATGTATTTTCCTAGCTCACATTCTGGCACCCGGTTACCTTTGATTTTTTACCATTGATTTCCTAATTAGTGGTTTTATCCATTGTTTGTTTATTATTATTTCCTTTTATGTGCCTTATGGCCTTATTTTGTTAACCTTCATGCTATGGGAAGTATTTTTTTTGTGCGGTGTCTTGTGGTGCATATGCAAGTTATAGTAATAATGAAACTATGATACTCATCATATATTTGATCTCCTCACACTTGGTATTTATAAGAAGAAAATCCATTACCAAATCTAGATACTTATGGATCACAATGGAAGTATTCATAGTCTTACGGTGTCTGCAGAAGTGGACTCTATGATGTATTCATACGCTGTCAAAGACTAAATTTTGAAACTCATACACAATATAAAAATTGTTTGTTTAACTTTTTTGACATTTCGACACTCATGCACATTGTGAATTTAGGGTCACCAGATGTTTTAAAACCCCTTGGAGTCACTTTTTCATCATTTTGTCATTTTTTCAACACCTTGCATTGTTATCTAATGCTTTTGGGTGAATCTAGTTGTCTTTTTATATTTGTGAATTTAGTTGCTGATCGTAATCCTCTCCCCGCATATGCTCTTCTCTCATGCTTGTCAAAGTGACCTTGAGAACTAGAAACATGGTGGTGTGGTCTTCTATCATTCTCTTTTTGTTTACATTTGAAAATTAGAAGCTACTAATCTCTATGTGAGGATCATTTTCCATATTATTTTCTAACTATTGTTTTAATCATTATTTTATTTTGTCGCATTATTAATATTTGTCTAGTCATTGGTTGTATATGTTTTTTTCCTGTGCTTTAGAGTGATTTGGAAATTTAAAAACAACCATGATCATTTTGGTAGAAATTTTTCTGTAAGATCCATTTCCTTATTAGTTTCTAACTATCATTTCAATCGTTACTTATTTCATCACATTATTAATATTTGTTTGGTCGTTGGTTTTGTATGCTATTTTCTTGTGCCTTTAAATGATCTGGAAAATAAAAAACAACCACGATCATCTTTTCTAACACTTCATTTGTAGGATAACTACTAATTTGGTTTCTACAGGACCACGTCATTGGAATATTGTCAAAAACACAAAAACAAAACAATTTTTTTAACCTTCCCAAAAAACTACCACTGTTAAAAGGAAAAATTGCTAAAACCAAAAAATATTTAGCACGTAGGTACGCTGTCACTTTCCGCTAGTGATTTATTTCAAGTTGGAAAGAACCCTACATATAATCACATCATCATTTTTATTTTTGCAAGTAGTAGAGGTGGATTTCATCACCACAAAAGCTATGCCGGTGACATGGAATTGACTACCATGCACCACCAACATTTTCATCTGCATTGCACTTTGAGACATAATCGCATCACAACATTTGGTATCCACCTTGCCCCTGATCTTCACTTACAGGTGATGCTATCATGTGGAGCATGTGAGTCGCGCCTAAATAGTTGTAATAACAAAGCCTAGGAATCATCCCTGTAAATATTCGGGGAGTTATAAGGACACCGTACAAATTCATTCCCCCATCACCTTTTCCACCTTTTCACAAAACCTGTCTTGGATGTGGTGCTTCACTCTGAAGCAAGTAAGTAAGAATTGGTGAGTCTCCTCTAGTGCTCTAAGGGTTCCTGTACCAATTTTGTCCCCATACAGAATTAGGTGTATTAGGACTAGGGTATATCAGAGGACACAACTTTTTGGAGTGATAAGAGCCTGTATCCATCATTCCACAACATACTTTTATGATTGCATGAAACAATGATCATTTCCAAAGAATCTACATCTTGAGCCAAAATAATTTGATACACATGACTCTTACTATTTGTGAACAAAATAGTTTAGCATTTTTTTATTATCATAAAAATTGGTTGATATCAATGTGTTCATTGTAAAGTTCAAATCCTATTCGTGTTCCACAAAACCATTTCTCAATAGATTCAATACCAAAAAACATTGAAACAATCCAATAACGAAGATCAAAACATCACACTAATTTCATTAGCTTGCTTCAACCAACAAAAAATCCTCCATAGTGTGTTTTCAAGCTATATCAAACTAACATTATGAGACTTATTTGAGTTCACTCCTTATTTTTCAACTATCGAGTTTATCAAAACCACACGTGACAAAATCCCCTATTATCTTGTTTTGAGTTATATCACAATCATATTGAGATTAACTTGTTTGAGTTACTCTCCCCATAAACAATCTAAATCTTATTCAATCCAAATCTACACAATGTGACACAAATCCCTTAATAGCTTGTTTTGAGTTATATCACAATCATATTGACATTAACTTGGTTGAGTTACTCTCCCCATCAACAATCCAAAGCTTTTTTAAGACAAATCTACATAACGTGACACAAATCCCCTAATATCTCATTTTGAGTTATATCACAATTATATTGAGTTAACTTGTTTGAGTTACTCTCCTTATCAATAATCATGAACTTATTAAATCCAAATACAAAATAACTAAGTTATTGATTACACTTAATTGTGTTTTCTCAAAATTCATAACCTCCTTTACAACTTAATCAGGAATACACCCATCTCACCATCATAGTCACACATAGTCGCAATCATGAAGAAGTCACGCAACAAGAAATCACCAATGAAGAACAAGAACAAGTAGATATGGTGATACAGAAAAACAAGAATGAATATCTACACACATCTTAGCCATGGGGAAAAACTACCCCCGACTTCGGGACTATAAAATAAACAAACTTATCGACAATGGTGAATCATGTCACCACAATGAAATACCAAAAAACCCAAATAACTCTTTGACCAATGATTTATTCACGAAAATCCAAGAGTTAACAAGGAAACTTGTGGAAGCAATTGCTAGAGTTGAAAGATTAAAAGACTCCAATCTAGACCCCAATACTCACAAAATTCTTGCTAACCCATCCCCTGATTCTCCATTCACACAAGAATGGAAACATATGAAAGACACCATTCATGGACTACAAAATAAATTGAAAATGTTCAACTTTGAAGAACTATGCCCCTACCCATTTGATACAAAAATGTTATGCTTACCATTTCCACCATCCTTCTAAACACAAAAATTGATAAATACAAAGGCAAGGATGACCCCCATGATCATGTCAAAGAATTTTACATGTAATGTCATAAAGTTTCTTATCGTGACACATATCTTTTATGATTATTCCCTAAAATTTAGAAGGACAAGCCTTAGACTAGTTCCTCCATCTTCCCAAAGGTTCAATCACGACATTCACAGAATTATAAAAAAAAATTGTTAAACATTTTTCCTTCAACTTGGACTCAGAAATAAACATGCTCGATCTTTGTAACACTAGACAAAGGCCCAACAAAAAATTCACCTCCTTATTACAACAATGGTGAGGAATTTCAAGAATATTTCCCTGCTCAATACCCGAAAGACAATTGGTTAGAATTTTTGTTCCAAATCTCATTGCTGAATTATAATTCCACATAAAAATGCACTAAGTAATTTCAAAGAAGTCATTGAAAAGGGAACATAGAATGAAAAATACCTCATTTCTAAGGGCTTACTTAAAACACCCTTTAGGGACCAACGTCATAGAGACAACCCTTAGAACCAGACAAATCCAAATTCTTTAATCGAAACTGAAATATAGTCAACGATGATATTATTGATTCTTTCCATGTCAAAAAATTCAAAAAAATCTCAAAACAATTAAATCAACAAACAACCAATCATAATCCCTAGAAAAGAATCTCCTTCTCGTGACAAGTGAAGATAGTTCACTCCACTCAGAGAAAGGCTATCTAGCATCTTCCGTCACTTAGAAAATGCCAACATGATTACATACCCCATCATAAAACCCTTAGAAGAAGGATAACCCAAACTAAATTGGTATAAAAATAATGAATATTATGAATACCATCACATAAAAGGGCACTCTACAAATTGATGCATGCAACTCTGCCATTACATCCAAGATTTGATCGAACATGGAGACATAGAAGTTGACAATAATTGCAAGACAAAAACATCCAAAGAAAAACTTAACATGTTCGAAAACCCCTTCCCTAACCACGCTGATAATTCAAAGGATAAGGGATACTCATCAAGCAAAATTGAGTATGATTCAGTCATCTTGACCATAGACTATGACCAAGACTTAGTGGCAACCATAAAGATCATAACCAACTGTGCAATCACCACCAGACAACAAATTTTGAGTCCCTATAATGAAAAATATGTTACTTCATCTCCCACCACACCTCTTAATCCACCATCTATTTCCACCCCCACTTCCACTCAACAACTTTCAATGTCATTCAATATTGTCAAACAATTAGAGAAGACTACATCACATATTTCCATCATGGAATTACTTAATTCTTCTCCTACACTACAACACATCCTTATGCAAACACTGAATAATGTTCGTGTCCTAGAGGACATCAATTCACAAAAATTCTAGGCTTTATTCACACATATTTTGGTACCTGTTATCCAAATGTACCCCGCTCATTTTGTGGCTAACTCCTTTCATTCTTTCCTTCTATTGTGCCTCACCATAAATATTTAATTTTCAAGCACTCAAAACCTTCTAGAAATGGTACCATTCGATAGAGCTCTTTCTCAAATTTCCAGAAAGGTAAAATTTTCCTCCTAACTCCACGTATTTTTCAAGTTATGGCTCGTGGATTTTTGGTGGGAAATTTTTCCCTAGAAAAGGCCCGCAACCAATCAAGAGCGCCACGTGTCCAAGGGCAAAAAAACACAAAGCGACTGAAGAAAAAATGGTCAAGAGGGGCCCGTGCCCAATCAGAACATGCCATGTGGCACCTAGAGTGGTGGAGCATGGGGAAAATTTGAAAATGTTCCAAAGACCAAACGGGTAAAAATTCAAACTTTTAACAACTGCTTTTTTCCTAAAACTTCAAATCACCATAACTTTTGATCCAGAGCTCAAATTTTTGTGTTCTTTATATCAATGGAAAGATGGTGAAATTATCTACAAGATTCCAAGGTCAATTTTGAATTTTGGTTTAGTTTGGAGGGAGAAAATTAAAAAATTCTTCTGGTACGTGCCCATGGATGTAATCGACATTTCAACGACTAATTTTAATGCAAAATGGGTCGATTCTTCTCCAAAGATGGTCAAAATGTCGTGGCATGGGTTTGGAAGGACCTCCATGTTATTTTTAATGCATTTTGGTTAATGGGGAATGGCTCCCATGTTTTTTCATGTTTTCTCTCTCTTGGGCTCAACACATCCATGACCGTGCAAAGCGATTTGGCTCATTTTTCAAAGGGATGAACACCTTTTTGCACAAATGAGCTTCGTTTTCATCTTCAGCAAGTGATTTTAGAAGTATCAGACCTTTGAAGGATTGTAACAGGTCTTTTTTTGCCTCTTTGGTGTTGGAATGCAAGGATTTTGATGTTGAAAATCACAATGCAGGCTCTGTGAATGCTTTCAGTCCTTTGCATGTGTTGTTTGTTTCATTTCAAACCTTTGATTACAGCTTATCAACCTGTGCATGATGTTTTATGCTGCAATTTCTGATTTGTGTCTATTTGCATGAGCAAAAATGTTCACCACTCCTTTGGTGCATCACCATTATTAGTTTAGTTCCAATTTTTGCATCTCTTATCCCCTGCTCTACTTGCAATCTAGGATAAAATTAGGATCGTAACCTCTGTGCTTGTGCAAATAATAGATCTAATCGAGGATTTTTAGGAACCAACCTCTAATCTGGAGATTCCTCTCTCATTTTTACAATTCCCACACTTGGAGAGAGGTTTCAATGTTGTGCAATCACATTGGATGCCTAAAAATCAATTTAGAAACCTGATTACATCTAGGGGTGCCGCTGATTTGCAACAACAAAGATCAATCCTATTTTATCATTTGGTCCTAAGGACATTCTTAACCCAATATTGCTAACAATCATTCTTTATACATCAAGGTTTATGTAACTCATCATAAGATCAAGCGTGTATTAATTGAAAATGGATCCATATTGAATATTTGTTCTATGAAACTCTTACACTACCTAGGTTGCACCGAAAATTATTTACAAAAAAACATCATAACCATTCATGGTAATGATAATAGTTAAAGAAAGTTTGAAGGCATAATCACATTACCTCTCAAAGTTGGACCCATCACTTTAGAAATGATATGTCATGTGGTGGATGTAGAAGTCATATATAACATTCTCATTGGCCGACCATGGATTCATGCCATGAAATTTGTCCCATCAATGTTCCACCAATGTATTAAATTTCCTTATTTTGACAAAGAATTTACATTGCATGCAGATTCCCAACCCTTCGAGTATTGTAGATTCCTTGAAGGGTGGTATAAACATGATCACTATTGTCCATCAACAGATAAGTACACTCCACCTCATGTAATCCCTAATGAAACACGCATCAATCCAAATACACTCCTCAAATATGCTATGAAACCATCACCTTATAATCAAGTAACATCTTCTAATCCATTCTCTTATGTTAATAAACAATCTTCAACCATTCCTCCTCCCACTAATCAATCATCTTCTTCAACTAATCAAGCTTCTTATTCTAACAACAATCACTTTTCCACTACACAATATTCTTCCTCTCATAGTCAATATTCTTCATCTAACCATACCTCTTCTACTAAGATACCTTCTCCTTCGATTAACTAAGCTTTATCCTCTAATCCACCCCCCTTCTCGCTAACCCATTTTATCCATATTTTAGAACTACCAAACTAAATTCCCCACAACATAATGTACCTACTTGTCCCCTGTCCCACACATTCAAAATTATTGACAAAGGATGTGGTGAATATCAATTCCAATAGGGTGTAGACTCCTTTTACATTAAAAATCCACACACAACTACGAAAAACCCAATGCTCCACATTTGAGAATCCATCCCACTTACAAATTGTGATGCTTAGTTTGGAAATAATTTGGTTATCTCGACAATGAAAATATTCCAAGTTCTTCAAGATCTTGGTTATATAATGACAAATTTTCTCCATGTTATGAGTCCTCTTAATTTACCAAAGCTCATCGAATAATGAAAAACATGTGATGAAAGGGTAAAGGACTTGGTCCAAATGGACAAGGTCATTTAGACCCAATCAATTGCATAAAACATCACAATAAACATGGTCTAGGTTTCAAGGTATTCAATACCGATCTTATATTAATTTCAAGTGAAAATGATGACACCATCTCTGATAGTGAAACCAGGTCTACACACAACCTTTTCAAAGTACCTTGCCTGAAACAAATCTTTACTTTGAACATTTATCTGTTAACGTCATCGATTTTGAGCTTACACTTATGACTCTCATAGACCATGGCCAATCACATCATCTGGCCATGGAATGTTCCAAAATCATGAAGCCATTGAAGAATTCCTTGGAACTCGTGATCAAATACCCATTTCTGACCATAAAAAAGGATTTGAAATCAGCCTAGATAAATCAGCCTATTTTGGTGAAGAAATAGAATATTCAGATCCTTTACCTTTGGAAATTTTGGATTAGAAGTGAAAAAAAAAATTTCCCATAGTCAAAATCTCATCACCACCCTATCAAAAAAACATGTCAATAAAAATCTCAACATCACAAACAATACTCTTGTTCCAACTCCCTTGAATCACCCAACACTGATGACTTACATCAACCATTAGATTCATTTTCTGAAAAGGATACATCTAAAATTCTTGTTGAAGAAACTAAAGATATAAACATTGGTACAATCGAAGAACTAAAAATTTGACAACTTGGCATTAGTCTATCTGACCAAGAATGCATAGAATTCATAAAAATCCTTATTAAATTCCAAGATATTTTCGCATGGACCTATAAGGACATGCCAAGCCTAGATCCATCTCTTGTAGTACACCACCTTGTGGTGCATCCGGATGTAAATACTATGAAACAAAAACTACACAAAATTCATCCCCAAGTAGTATTGCTTATCAAAGTCAAACTCGAGAAACTCTTAGAAGATGACTTTATCTGACCTATTGATTATTTGAAATGGATATCCAATATAGTTCCTCGTAGCCAAGAAAACTCCCAGACATTGGGATATGCACATAATTCCAAGATATTAACAAGGTTTGTCCCAAGGATGAATTTCCCTTGCCAAACATAGGCACGAATGTCGATTCTATGGCAGGCCACGAAATTGTCTTCTTAATGGGTGAATTTTCTAGTTACAATCAAATATGTATTGCTGAAGGGGATCAACATAAAATGAAATTTACTACACCATGAGGAACCTTCTATTATAAGGTCATGCATTTTAGCTAGAAAAATGCCAATGCCACCTATCAATGAGTAATGACTATCATCTTTCATGATATCATGGAAGATTATGTTGATGATATATTAGCAAAATCAAAAACATTAATAGGACATCCAGGTGTGTTGAGATGCATTTTTTACATATTACGTGAGTATAAGGTTTGTCTTAACCCAAAGAAGTGTGTATTGAGGGTGACCTCTGGTAAATTGTTAGGGTTTATTGTCTCATGGAGAGGTATAGAAGTTGATCCTGCAAAAGTGAAAGCCATTATGGAAATTCCTCCTCAAATCCTAAAACAATTACATAGTCTTTAGGGAAAATTCCAATCTATTCGATGCTTCATATCATAGTTGGTCGATAAGTGCCATCACTTCAACCAATTACTCAAGAAAGATGCACAATTTCACTAGAACCATGATTTTCAAGACTCTTTTTCTAAGTTTAAAGAGTACCTCTCTAGCCCACCTATTCTTATGTCACTAGTCATAGAGAAACCCATGCTACTTTATACATTGCCACTGAACATGCCATAGGATCTTTGTTAGCACAACAAAATGATTAAAAAAAGAACAAGCTATTTACTACCTTAGTCAAACACTTATTGAGCATGAAGTATGATATTCCCAAATTGAAAAAGTATGCTTGGCGGTCACCTTTACATTCCATAAGTTATGTCATTACTTTCTCAATCACACAACTAAGTTGATCACTAAGATTGATCCCCTCAAGTATCTCTTGTCTTGACCTATTCTCACAGGAAGAATGTCTAGTTGGGTCATACTACTTAGTGAATTTGACGTCGAGTTCATTCTGTAAAGAGAAATTAAAGGATATGCCCTTGCTAGACCAACTTGTTGAGGCACCTCTTCCTAGAACAGAACCACTCCATTATACATTTCCTAATGAATATCTTTTGTACATAGACATCACACCAACCTGGACTCTATTTTTGATGGGTCTTGTAATCTCCATGGATCATGAACTAGTATTTTTCTTATCACACCTGGTGGGCATGTTATTCCCAATTCATTTCAATTAACATTCCCATGAATTAACAATATCGTAGAATATGAAGCTCTAATCATAGGATTAAAACTAGCTATATCTTGGAATCTTAAAGAGTTAGCTATCTTTGGTGATTCTTTACTTGTCATCAAACAAGTTACTAATGAATACCAGGTCAAGGATGAAAATCTTATCCTATATAAGCACATGGTGGATAGCCTTTGAAGCTATTTTCGATTAATTAGCTTTGATCAAATCCCTAGAATTCATAATAAATCCATAGACATTATGGAAACTATCAGATCTCTATTAGAGATCACATCTAATCAACCCCAAACACATTTTCTCATAGAACATATCTTAATTCCTACTTATGATCTTCCTGAACACACTATGGAAAATCATGGGTCCAAATAACCCTTGATAGCATGATATTTACACCTTCATCGGTGATAACACATTTCCTACCATCATGAAACCCATGCATAAACGGGCTTTAGCACAATGTTCCTCTTGTTACACCATTTTAGAAGACACCCTTTATAAATGAGGTTATTATGTCACCTTGCTCTGATGTCTTAATCAGGAGGAAGAATCTGGTGTTCTAACTAAATTCCACTAGGGTATTTGTGGAGTGCACATGAAGGGTATAGCCTTAGCCAAGAAAATCTTACATGTTGGATATTATTGGCCCACCATAGAAAGTGACACATGCCATTTTTTCAAATGATGTCAAGCTTGTCAAAAGCATGGAAATCGTATACATGCACCTTCCCAAGCATTGCAATTGATCACCACAACATGGCCCTTCTCTCAATGGGGACTTAATCTCATTGGTAAAATCAGACCAACATCATCTACGGACATAATTTCATCATTACCACTACTAATTATTTCACTAAATGGGTGGAAGCTATTCCTCTCACCTATGTTACTAGTAGCTAAATATCAAAGTTCATTTTTAATAATCTCATCTGTCGATTTGGCATTCCATCCTCTATTGTCATAGATAATGGGAAATCATTTAAAAACCAAGATGTAAAAGACCTTGCCAAATGTTTCCACATCAAACTTAAGTGGTCTACTCCATACTACCCTTAGGGTAATGGTCAAGTAGAAGCAACCAATAAGACTCTAAAATCCATCATGAAAAAAATTGTCAATACACATAGATGAGATTGGCATACTCAAATTTACCTACGCTCTTTAGGATTATCATACATCTTACCGCACACCTACAAGAGCCACCCCATTTTCCCTCGTTTATGTTTGTGAAGCAATTTTACCTATTGAGATTGAACTCCCATCCTTGAGAATATCCCTTAAAGATATAATTAATGAGGATGAATACCAACAATCATGGCTTTAAGAGCTTGAGATTCTCGATGAAAAATGACTTAATTCCCCTAGTCATCTTCAAGTCTATTAAAACTAGTTGCAACATAATTATAATAAAAGGTAAGACCTAGAGAGTTTGATGTTGGTGACCTAGAGAATTACCTCATAATGATCTAGGACTAAGCAGCTTAATGGAACAATGGGACAGAGTTCAACAATGAACCTCATAAAATTACACTGGAGCTAGATCTGGCCAGACTGGGGATCTAGAGAAGGATGAGGGTGTCTGAGGCACTGGTCTAGAATATAAGTACCTTGATCTATAGAAAAGGTCAGAATCTGATTTTGATATGGTCGCTAGGTCTTTGTAATTATTCACCTTTATTCATGTGAGTGTCATAATTGGTTCATTGATGTCGCCATAAACCTATTGTAGACACCCTAATTTCACACCTTTTCCAAATCAATTAATTTCCCCACTCCATTTCCCACAAAAATCCCCATAGAATTAATCGATGTTAATCAGTTAATTAATCCATTTCAACCCCTAAATTAAACCCAATCTTCCTCACATGCCAAATATTCCCCATGTCCCCCATTTGAGAATTAAAAATACAAGTTTAATCCTCACCCACTCCTTTTTGTCCCCACTCACCTAATCATGCCCTCATTTTCAAACTATGATTACTTAAAATCCCCTAAGTTAATCTAATTCCTAGGCTATAAATACAGCCTTACCCCCTCTAAAGACATAGAGAATAAGCTTGAATACCCTATCTGAACTCTTACATCCTTTTGAGAAAAGAGCATCCTTCCCACCTCGTCCTAATGCCCAAATAGCCTCATCTTGAAGCATCCCAAATCCATAATCCCTTTGTCCATTGGTGCAAAGTAAGTTGATCTTGTTACAGAGAAGGCCTTGCTCTAGTTTGAGGAAAGCACCTACATTTCACACAATCAGGGCTCATCCATGTTTCCTTTCCCATTCTAAGGTTTGCTAAGGAATCATGAAGGAGGAGGTATTTGGCTAGTTTATTTACTTTCTTGATTATCAATGTATTTTCCTAGCTCACATTCTGGCACGCTCGATGGGACCTTTGATCTATTACCATTGATTTCCCAATTAGTGGTTTTATCCATTATTTGTTTATTATTATTTGCTATTATTATTTCCCTTTATGTGCCTTATGGCCTTATTTGGTTAACCTTCATGCTATGGGAAGTGTTTTTGTTGTGCGGTGTCTTGTGGTACATATGCAGGTTATAGTAATAATGAAACTACGATGCTCATCATATCTTTGATCTTCTTAAAACTTGGTGTTTAGAAGAAGAAAATCCATCACCAGATCTGGATACTTGTGGATCACAGTGGAGGTATTCATGTTTTTATGGTTTTATAGAGGTTACTTTAAGTTTGGTCTCCAATTTTTTGTTTTAAAAAGAAAATTTGTCATCATTTTTTTCCTTAAAAAAATCCAAAAAAACAAAAAAAAATATTTAAAAACATTAGAAAATATCAAATATCCAAAATAAAAACATTTGAAAATTCTTCAAAATTAAAAAAACAAAAAATCACAAAATTCTAAAAAATTGTAAAAACATCAAACCCCCCCAAAAAAACTTAATATTAAACACAATCCGTCCTTTAAACTATTATCCCCCAAAAAAATTCCAACCATCTTATGACTATCAAATTTAAATCACTTCCCCTTGCGTGAATCCTCACTTGAGGAAAATCCAGCTCTCATTTTTTCCTTGTTTAAGGAAAATAACCCAATCCATACTACATCCTTTTACCCATACTTGGGGGAACATCCAATGATCATTACTATGGAACACGTTAGGGACATGTTGATTGGTTCTTGTGTTGCATTATTATTTACAATTTATTAATTACTTTCTTGTATCTTGATATATTACAAGGGGCATCTTGATTTTATGTATCTTAGTGTTCCCTCTAATATACTTATGTTATGTGATTACATATCGTACCGGGCATCATAAATTCTTGATGTCCTTTGTCTATGCTTGCATATCGTACTGGGGAATCAAACCTTTATGATGGCCCCTGTCTATGTCTCTCATGCATATTACAATCTAATCATCTTGATCTTTTATATTGTGATGCATCATGTTATGTGATATATTAAAATTAAAATTCTTTCATCATGTGAGTATTTTGCCTACATGATCAAAATCTTACTTTTCACCCCATACATTCACCCGTACTAATACATTCCCATTTTAGGAATCCAACTTGATCATCGTTATAGGTTTTGCGAATCCTACTTGAAGATATTTCTCAAGTAGCATTCCCTATCTAGCAGCCCCTCCTCCCCCACCATGGCTACCATGTATTTGATCCATTCATCCTCGCTCCTCATTTATACTTATCCACCACTTATCCCCACATTACCCTTCTCACCATTCCTTTCCCCTCTCACCCATTTGTGTTCTTTCCTTTCACTCTCCTACTTCCCACTTGACAATATTACTTAATCACCCCTGCTATGTGGGACTCTCATTTGAGGTATGCCCTCATCCAAAGATGTTCCCAGCTGTAGAAGCTTCTCGACCATATTTTCTCTCATCAAACTAAAATCACCACCACACACATCTTTTCGCTCCACCTCTTCTTCTTATCATTCTTACATCATCACTCTCACCATGTGGGAATCCCAATTAAGGATTCCCCTCACACTCTCCATCCTCCACCACATATGTCCCACCATTCATTCATGTTACACTCCTTCATTTCCTTTATTCCTTATAAACACCTCCTCTCACCTCCTCTTCCACTCTGAAATACATCAGTCACTCTTTTCTCATCCTTCCCTGAATACATATTTTTCTTGGTAATCCTACTTACACACTCTAATAGTATGGAAAATTCACTTGAGGGTTCCCCTTCAATCCATGCTTACTTCTTCTCATCATTCTTCTTCTTCTTCATCTTGGCTATCCTACTTAACCATCTATGTTGCATGTCAATCTTACTTAAGAGTCCCTCTTAAGGTTGATCTACTCTATGGCCTTCCCCATCCCATCATACTTCCCCCATCTTATTTCTCCCCCTCTTGTCGCAATCATCTACTTCAACCAACCTTTTCACCCCTGAACCCAATACAATTTTATCTTTCTCCTTACATCCCATCTTTCCGGTTTGGTGATCTTACTTAACCACTCGTGTGGCATGGTGATCTTACTTAAGAGTTCCTCTTAAGGATGATAAATCTTCTTGCCTTTTCCCATCACTACACATCCTCACCCTTCACTTTTTCTCGTCATTTTCCATTATCACATCCTCTCACCTCCTCCTCCATTCTCACAACCACCACTTCTTACTTTCCCACTTTTCATCTCCATCATCCCTCACTTGGTAATATTACTTAACCACTTCCGTCACATGATAGTCTTACTTCAGGGTCCTCCCTAAGTTGAAATTTTCATTCTTAACTTCTCCCTCATGTCATTATTCATTCACTCTGTTGATCACTTCTTCCACATGGTCTCTCCTACCAATCACATTTTCCTCCTACCATTATCCTTACTCAACCTATCATCTCAAGCGCACGTCTACTATCTTCCACCTATAATCATGTTCCTTTACCCCCATTTTCTCCTTCTTGATCCATCATCCTTCATACCGTTTCTTCCCATTATTTTCATGTATTGTCTCTTCATCCTTACCTTGTTCGTCCTCATCCTCCACATCCTCTCCTTGCCTTCACCTTTTCATAACTCATCACTCACATTTTCTTTACTCTTTCCACTTCATCTTCTCGAATTCTCCCACATATCTATCACCATGCTTACTTGCCATTGTTGTTAACATTCCTCTAACATTATTTCATCATCATCATCTATATCTACACTTATAATTATCCATTGACTTTCCTTAAAATTCACTCATCCTCATTCTATGCAGCCTTGATCACTCCCTTTGACCTTATCAAATTTTTCTTCATTCCTTCCTTCTGGGCCCGTCTCTCATTATGTCTAAACTTTCCCTAACATCCCTTTGTTGGCGTTTCCCTTTCCATTCCTCATTTACTTTCTCCCTTTCTTCATTTTTCCTCTCATCCTTCCCCACCACTCATTATGAGTGGAATTTCACTTACGTCCCCTCACCTGGAATTGCCTCTTCTATCGCCTATTTCCTCTTCCCTCACATCTCTTTGCTCCACCGCCACCATTTCCAGTCACTTATTACCTACCTCTCCATATTCCCTTGCCCCCTTCCATATCTTTATTATTTTCATCATACACCCTCTATCTATTGTCTTGTAATCCTTGTATCCTCATTTCATACATCTCCGCATATTTTCCAATCTGTGTCATTCCTCCCTCTTTCTTCTCTTTACATTCCTTATACTTCTCACTCTACACTTATTATCCCCATTCTAGATTTCTTTCCTTTTGCAAAATTTTCTCTATTTTCTTTGCCTCCCTCCCACTCGTCATCTTATTTTACTTCTTCTATATCATCTTCTTCCCCTTTTTACCTCATGTTTCCTTCTTACTTCCCCATTTATAACCTGGACCTTTAGCGTTGTCCCTAATTTTTTTATCATCCCACCCTCCACATGCATTTCCATGTAGTTTGTTCCATATAATTTACCTTGGTCTTTCTTCCTCATGAGGACTAGGCTCCTTTGATATTCTCCCTATATTTTCTTCGTCCTCTCTTCCTCCCCATTAATTTTAACTTTCATTCTGACCTCCCCTCCTTTTCTCTACCACCCATACCTTTTCACTTATTTTGTACCCATTTCTCTTCTTCCCTCTGATATTTTCCACACTTTCTTGTTCCCTCATAGTTTCTTTCTTTTCTCCATTCTACCTCTTCTTTCATCTTCTTTAAATTCTTCATCATCCTCATCCCCTTCATTTTTCCATCCTTCTCTCCATTTTTCCTAATTTTCCCCCTACTCTCACCTCATCTTCCCCTTCTTGCTTATCTTTCCAAATCACCATAGCCTTGTATTATTTACCTTACTTCTTCTATAGTTTATTATTTTTCTTAGCTCTATCATCTCTTTCATTTTTCCATCATTTCTCTCCCTTCATTTCCTTCACTCTTCTTCATTTTTATCTTCCCTATATTTTGACTCTTTCTCCCTTTTTATTTCATAATTTCACCCTCTTCTCTGTCATTTTCTTGTCTTCTTATTTTTTCCCTTCAACATTCCCTTCTTCCCCTACCATGCCTCTATCTTATTCCCTTCTACCTCTTTCATTTCCTTTTTTCTCTCCTCTATCTCCATACCCTTGAATTGTCTTGCTCTTCTCATAATTAACCACTAATCCTATTCATTCCCTTTTCTCTTTCCCATTGCATCCTTCCACACATCCTCACACCTAGAATTCAAGGCCAACTGAATCCTTTCTCCATTTTCACCATGTGGTCATTCCATTATCTTACACCCCATTCTTGTCCTCCTCTCGCAAAAATAAACCTATCCTCTTTTCGAGAGCTTTGGCATATATTCCATCTTCAACAGCCCTCTCGAGGGGGAATCATAACATTTATCCATTATCACATCTTGTCATGAAATTTTTATCTTCAAAGATACGATGACATCCATCACCTACCACCACCTACTCTCCCCAACAAACATTTTCTCTACTTTTTTCTTATCAAAAGTAAATTTAGTTCTTCCCCCATTCTTACAATCAAAAGCTTGTTCTACTTCTTTCTTAAAAAATGATTTATCTTTTCTTCCTCTATTAACTTCTTATTGAAGGAACACATTGTCTAAGAAGAATCTCTTAAAAAACCTTCAATCCTGCCACCTGAGACATATTCATTCATCTCATGTACTTTCTTTGAAAGGATACTAGTATTATAGTACCCTAACAAAGAGGGGCAAACATAGACACCCTAATTTCACACCTTTTCCAAATCAATTAATTTCCCCACTCCATTTCTCATAAAAACCCATAGAATTAATCAATTTTAATCGATTAATTAATCCATTTCAACCCCTAAAGTTAAAACCAATATTCCTCACATGCCAAATATTCCCTATGTCCCCCATTCGAGAATTTAAAATACAAGTTTAATCCTAATCCACTCCTTTTTTTCCCCACTCACCTAATAATGCCCTCATTTTCAAATTGTGATTACTTAAAATCCTCTAAGTTAATCAAATTCCCAAGCTATAAATACAATATTACCCCTCTAAGACACGGAGAATAAGCTTGAATGACCTGTTTAAACTCTTGCATCCTTTTGAGAAAAGAGAATCCTTCCCACCTCATCCTAATGCTCAAATAGCCTCATCTTAAAGCATCAAAAATCCATAATCCCTTTTTCCATTGGTGCAAAGTAAGCTAATCTTGTTGTAAAAATGACTTTCTCAAAGTTCGACGAAAGTGTAGACACCAAATTTGTGTCTTACGACCCCGTGCCCCGCATCTTATTTCAAACCTAGCCTCATCACCTAAACCTTAAAAATTATTTATTAATTACCTTATAATTAATAAATCCACATGTCTAAACCTGCCACCTCAATTTTCCACCTCATCATGACCTAGTCCTACTCCTAAACTAACCTAATTAAGACCTATAACTTGGTCTACATCCACACCCATGACTAATTACTCCTCACCCGCACCAAAATCAACCTAATAATGACTTGACCAAGCCCACAACTAATTCCTCGAGAGAAAAGGAGGGAAATTTGGCTATTTTACTAAAAATAGCCCACTTTGACTTAACCGATATCGGTTCCTACTCGACCACCGTCGGTTACGTAACCGCCATCGGTTCCCTGTAAATGACCTCCCCCAACCAAAAACAAAGGGTTGGATTTTCATTGATCGGAACCAGGAATTGATTGGAAGGATCGGGAATTCACTTGGCCAAGTAGAGACAAGTGAAGGAAAGAGAAGAGTTTGCAGAGGAGGACATCAAGCCCAAGACTGCAACTGAGTAACCAGAGCCCAGTGACACTTATCTCAGCATTGGGAGAGAAGATAGCTCATCTTTGATTGTCGATCATCCTACCTGAGCCCTGCCTTTGTTATCACAGTCCTTGAACCTGTATCTTCATCAGGAACTAGTAAGTAGTGTCTTACACGTTCTTTTAATAACATTTCTTGGATTTCTAAATCACAGTAATTACAAGTCTATTCTTAGATCTACTACCCGGTAACACCCTCCATCTAACTGCCATTCCTCTACCCCTACATTACCCCCAAGAACAGCCCCCATACTCTCTGAGTCTTCTCCATCACCCCATTACCTATCCCCAATCATTTACCAGCCTTATAAACACCATAGCCACCTTATTGCCAACCTTCACTAAAAGCCCCTAAACCACTGCCCCTACCGATATCGGTTAGCGTAAATGGTACTGGTGATGTTGATGAAATCATTCACTATTATTCAAAACCAAAACTAGCCCTTTCCTCTATTGTTTTAACAAGGCAATTAAATTGTAATTTGGCAATAGCTTCTTTGTTAGAATTTGTGTTAATTCATATTAGCAGGGGAACTGACCACCTTCGAAAGGAAGTTTAATACTTCCTGGGCCCAAGGCAGTTCCCTCATTTATTATCTAATTAGAATCTGGTGGTCTTGTATTCTTACTTGCAGGTAGTCCTTCCCAGACAAAAAGGAGTTCTTTGCAATCGATCTGATCTCTCTCTACGGTATGCGCACACCCTCTCAACATTCAACAGGTATTCCTCCTAGCCCTAACCCTTATCTGTTTCTCAAAGGAATGAAAGGATAGAAGCAACTCTATTCCAGGAACGGAAGCATTTCTGTGCGAAACATTTTGGCACGCCCGGTGGGACCCATTTTGGGTTTCTTTCTTTCTTGCTTGCTTTCATATAGGGAGCATACTTGCTATTTTCTTCTTCTAAAATATTCACAAGATATTTTGTTATCTTTTGGTAAAAGAATTTTTCTTGCTTTCACATCTTTGCATTAGTGAAAGTCATCTTCTTTGCTTCATCGAATATCATTTTCGATTTGGGTTTAAAACACTTGCATCACATTCTTGCTTGCTGTTTTCAATTCTAGTGAACGTAGATTAAGTAACAGGTCATACACGTGGGGGTGATATCCACGGTATTGAAAAGAAATTAATCTTACTTTCACTGCACAACACATACCAAATCACTTCATAATTAACACAACAACTCAAAACATCCCCTTTTTTCCGTGGTATTCCTCCACCCGATTGAGGTAACCTTATAAGCCAAAACAAACTTGACATTTCCCCTAAGTCTTCTGTTTAGGATTGACATCATCTTACATCTAAGGCATAAGCCCAAAGTGATTAAAACTAATCCTAGGGTTAGTCTGTTAATTTGCTTGTGCATCTTGCTTGTTTTTGGTTCTGTTTCTCTGTCATACACTATTTTCTGTGATCACTTCACAACAGTTTGGTAGGCATACTAAGCACTGTTAACCCCAAATCAGCAACTTCCTACAGATTCTTACACCAGTCCTATTCTACCGACATCGGTTAACCTACCGACGTCGGCTATAGTCTAACCGACATCGGTTACCTGACCGATATCGGTTACTGTCTCTCACAGTTCCCAAAACCAGCAACCCACCAATTCCAACACTTTGTTGTTGCTTCTGTTCCTGATAGATTGCATCCTACTGTGTACCCTTGTCCATGGTTGTTATCACTCAGAAACAAGCTGCAGCCATGGTTTCACATGCCTGCTCCGTGCCTTTGCCTGAATCACCCCCTTCACATCCTATGGGGAATCCTACGGACACCAGCGAGGTTCCCAAAATCCCTGTAGGAGATAAGGAATTTGTGAAATTTTTGGACGCTAATCCTAGCATTGTACAATACTATTTGTCTCATGCCCCTGACCGTACACCCGATGGTCAACTCCTTGTTGGCATGCCTATTAGTATAGCTGCTCATTTAGCTCCTTCTCCACCTGATAATTCTACCTTGCCTTCTTCATCCTTAGCCCCGTCACCCAACTCAGTAACTTCAGAGGTTCTTATGGCATAGATTGGCTTTCCTTTTGTTAATCTGGGGCCCCACGTATCATTACCGCCAACTGCTCCTACCTCGTCTCTCTCACAGACTGCTCCTTTCATAACTTGCTCTCTGCCACCTATTCACACAAGCTTTCCTTCTCAAGCTCCGCCCACCTTTTCATTTCCACACACGTATCCAGTGACTTCAACATCTTATATAGGACATCCTTATTTGGTTGCCTCAACATATTCGTCCTCAATACCTTATCAACATTTAACCCCACCATTGTCTAGTGGTGGCCCTTGGCCCAATCCTCCTCCGTTTACGACAACCGCACCATCATCTCATCCAACCACTGATTTAATCAAACAAATGATGGACAAGATGCAAAATCTAGAGGCTTCTGTTTCATGAAGCTGTAACACCTTGACATACGAGCAAGTTTTTCAGGAGCGTATCCACCCTTCTGTCCCCCTTCATTCATATCCTCCTCAATGGGAATTACCAAAATTTACTCGTTTTAATAGTAAGGAGGATCCTCAACAACATTTGCGATCATTTAGACATGCCTGCTATCTGATTACTCATGACGATGCCTTACTACTCCACACCTTTCCCATGTCCTTATCAGGACCCGCCTTGGAGTGGTATAGTGCTTTAACCCAACACTTAATCTTCTCTTTTAACCAATTAGCCCAATCGTTCTTGGATCATTTCTCCATTAACATTGCTAAGAAAGTATCTATCACCGACCTCTATGCCATCCGACAATTTGAAGATGAATCTATTGCAGATTTTGTTGGACGATGGTGGGGCCTTATCAACCAACTTACTTATGCCTTGCCTCAGGCCGAACTTATCGAACTCTTTACGCGGGCCTGCACTAAGCACATTTCTCCTACCCTCCAAATTCAAACTTTCCACACATTTGACGAGGCCTTTACTATGGCTCGAAAACTAGAGATTTGAGCCTTAGAGGAAGAGAAATTACGGTTGCGCAACAAAAACCCCAATTTCGAACCCAAGACTCCACCAACAAACCTAACACCACCAATTCTCACGCATCGACTGCTTCAAAATCAAAAGGAGTTGTCCACGCGGTGATGGTCAAATCCCAACCACCATCTAATACCCCGCCAAAAACCACCTATAAGTATAAAGCCGAGCCCATCAATTACACTCCCTTGGGAGAAACTTATGGTGTGATATTGGAAAAATTTCTCAAAGCAGGAGCTATTACCTTACCTCCTATTAAACCTCACTCCGGGTTTGATTCCACCCGCGCTATACCTTCTTGGTACAAAGAAAATGACTTCTGTAACTTCCACCACGTAAAGGGACACAGTCATGAAAACTGCAAGATGTTGAAAAACATAGTGCAGGAAATGGTTGATGCAGGGGATATAGCCCTCGATAATCCTAACACCCCTGCTAACCGAAATTTGAAAATTTTCAACAAACCATTCCCAAACCACTCTTCTAATAGTAACATAAACCAAGATATCTTAGCTGAGGAGAGTGTTCATGAAATCCATGCAGTCTTCGACTCCCAGCCAAAGGCTTCTATCAAGGAAATTCTGAATCAAGCCTCTTCACTAACACAGGAACCCGAACCCCCTTCACCACCATCAAGACAAGATGAAATCCTTGCTATTCCTTTACCCATAAAGGAATTAACCTCCTGCAGTTCTCTTCTCATGCAGATGAGCCTTCTTACACCACATCCTTGCAAGACTGTGAGCGGATGTTATCTAACTTATCTATTTCCCAAACATCTCCTTCTACCACTCTTGCTATACAAGAGGAAGGCTCGCCACTTCTTTTGTCATCCTTAGACGAGAAACCCTTGAACCGACATCACCAAATTATTTAATCATGACGGATCCTCTCAAACATGCCCTCCTACCTATTAGTTCTTCATCGCCTAAATCTTTTCAGTGACCGGTTGACCTCTTAACACCCATTGATATAGTACCTCATTTATCCCCTGTATCACACCCACAGTGGACCGGAATCACAACCCACCTTTCTTCCATACAAAAGTTCCTATTTACACGTGAGGATTTTCATCCTTCAGAAGATAGACGAGTCCTATGGGAACGTTTGAGTACACCATATTCTACTCAAATGCAGATGACCAATCCAGATGCCTCTACCATATACCCGAAGTGTTTACAAAAGCTCAAAATGCCTATGTCCTCATCTTCACCCCCCTCATCTCTACCAAATACCTCATCCACCTCTATTGACCTAACCAAACCTTCCCCTACACTTGGGACCTCACCAATACCCAGTCTAACACACCCACCTAAACGGTTAGATTTATCCAAAAGTAAAGCCATCCATCCACCTACGAGACAAACTCGAGCCCCTAAAACCCAAGTCCAATCTATGCCTCTGTCACAACTAAAACCCTCACCGTCACACCTACCTTCTATATTGGGACCTCATCCCTCCACCTTGCATCAATACATCATACCTCCTACATTTTCTTTAAAATGACCTACACCCTCTGCACCCATACAAAGATCCAAGGGTATATCAACACCGTCACCCCAAGTATCCGGTCCACCTATCAACCCTAAACAAACTCCATCATCAAAGGATTTGTTTGTTGTCACTCCTCTTTCTCTCGTGGTTGTTTTTTGCTACCGCATCATCTGACTAGCTAAACATAACTTCTGCGCCGAAGAAGTCACGTGTAGTTAAATCCAATTATCAAAACCCCTTGGCTAAGCCGCCACCCGTACAAATCAACCATACCAGTCAATAGCCTCATCTTCCTCTGACTTTGACCTACTCAAAGGGTCTTACGCCAAAATCCTTGCTATGTTGGTGGAGAATGCGACCATTTCCCTACCCCCACTTAGACCCTATGATCCATCTAAACCTCGACCTATAGGTTATGATGAGTCTAAAATATGTGCTTACCACCGCACACCAGGACATGATGTAGAGGGATGCAAAGCTTTGAAAGCCATACTTCGTCAGTCACCTCTCTCGGATAAAAAGGTTAAGAAAGAAAACTTACAAAGGGAGAGACCTCTAGCTTCAATCCCCTCTCCTATACCACCTGTCCCCGCCTCACCAAGATCTATCATTATTACAACCCCACTGTTTGAAGACCATGACTTATCCCTACCGTCTTCCTCCTCTAGTGTTCACGAGATCAACATGATTAGTGTTGCTACTCGAGGGCAGACAAACAATGGGAAAGCTAAAGAAAGCACACTTGTGTCCATCCCGATCACCCCACCACCTAAAGTGGTTATTCGTGGACCTGCCTACCCTATCTCTAATGGAGTTGCCCACCAAACCATGATCAAACAGCTTCACTAATCACCTATAAAAATGACACTGTATGATCTCATTCAGCCTCTGAATCTCATCGCCAAGCACTTGTTGAAATCCTTTAAGGGATAGAGGTCTTACCTAATGAAACCTTGCCTGTTACCTCCATCTTAACACCCAACCATGTTACCTCTCTCACCAAACAATCTACCACTTCGCCCCCGTATGTAAAACCGCTGATGTCGGGCTCTCTGAAGATGAAATTGTTGACTTTAGTGTAGAAGATCCCGACACCACTCTTTTTTCATCTCACTTACGCTTGGGACATTCGTACGTCGTGTTATGATTGACGGAGGTGCTAGCATAAACATCATCTCTTCCAAATCCTTTCAACAAATGAATATCCCCTCTAGTGCATGTGTGCCAACCCCACCATGCCGCTGTTCATTCAACGATGCTATTACTTCTACCTTAGGCACGTGATCCTTAACATTCATGTAGGGCCACGACCTTACCCGAACTCTTCTATGTCCTTGAGGGAGAATTCCAATACAACATGTTGTTAGCCACCCTCGATCCGGCCATGGGATGCGTTCCTCTACCTTACATAGATGCATAAAATTTGAGTACGAGGGGAAGTCCTACACCGTAAAAGCTGATCCTCCCCCCTTCAAAACCTGCAATATGTTATATCACCCTAATGATGTGCTTGTACCAGTCAAGATGCCCATTCATCCAACCCAACCATCCACTTCAACCACACCTCAACCATCCACCTCAACCGCACCTACACCTTTAACTAATGAAAACACCGTCGCAAATACCACTTCCTTTCCCGCGGACAACATCCCAACCTCAGACCCCTTAGTAGATGTTTTTCAACGCCTTACGCTGGGGGAGTATCACTTATATAACGTTAGCTCTTTCCATACCCCACAGGAGCATGAACAGTTACATGCGCATCGTACCTACGACCGTCGTGTGGGGGAGGTAATTTCCTAAGGACCACCTAATTGCCGCACCAACCTAACGTATGGGGGTGTCGATGCATCCTCCATTACCCCTGAACCTCCCCTTGGTGTGGTTCTCTTCCAATCCAATTTTCAATACTTGAAAAATCATCGCTTTTTCTCTCACCTTCGACGTGTCCGTGCTTGGAAAGGTTTTGGTTTTGGTCTTTATGAACAAGGCCGACATACAATCATTCCCGTGACTACACGCAAACACAAAGATCGTAGTGGTCTTGGATTTCCTAAAACACTTACACTAAAGAAACCTCGTGTCAGTTGTATCTAGGAAGATGACAAAGTCACCCCTTCCGAACCATCATCACCCATTTTTCCATCGTCACCCACGGAGTCGATAGACCCTGAATCTATCCCTCCTAACTTTTTTTTTTCATAAACGCTATCTTCCTGGGTCCTCTCACTTATCAACACGATAATGAGGACCCATCTTCTCTTACCTTCTATATCCAGACATGATCGAAGAGGATTCACCTTCCATTAATGTTGTTGAGTGCCAGGATGACGACTCCATCCTCACTTACCTTGGTGCAGATGACTCTTATATTCAATGCACCTTACCATCTGAAACTCAAACCATGTTGAATGAGTCGACTATAGAAATCAACATCCACACAGAGGATGATCCTCACATTGTGAAGATCAGACAATCTCTTAACGCATCAGAACAAGCCACCTTTACTACCTTTCTCCGTGCCCGCAACCAAGCTTTCGCTTGGTCCTACGCTGACATGCCAGGAATTGATCCTGACATTGCTGTCCATAACATTACCCTGAAACCCGATTCCAAACCAGTTAAACAGAAACTAAGAAAAATGCATCCACGCATTGCCCTCTTGGTCAAAGAAGAGCTTCAATGACTCCTTTCCATTTCCTTCATCTTGCCTATTGACTATCCTCAATGGATTTCTAACATCGTACCTGTCACTAAAGCGACGGGGGGACTTTGGATATGTATGGATTTCTGGGACCTTAACCTCACTTTCCCGAAGGATGACTTCCCCCTCCCGAGTATTGATCAACTTGTTGATCTCACTGCGGGCCATGAGATGCTTTCTCTCATGGATGGCTTCTCAAGATACAATCAAATTTTAGTAGCTCCGTCCGATCAACATAAAACTGCCTTCATAACTCCGTGGGGAACCTTTTGTTATCGTGTCATGCCGTTTGGCCTTAAGAATGCTAGTGCGACCTATCAGCGGGCTATGACTTACATTTTTCATGACATTATGCACACTATCCTTGAGGATTATGTTGATGATCTTCTTGGAAAATCTAAACATCGCAGTGAACATCTCGATGTTTTAACCATTATTTTTGATCACCTGTTACAATATTGTGTTCATCTTCAACCAAAGAAATGTGTCTTTGGTGTCCTTTTAGGAAAACTTCTTGGTTTTATCATCTCTTTACATGGCATTGAGGTCGATCCATCTAAAGTCAAAGCTATCCTAGAAATTCCCTCACCTACTAACCTCAAACAGTTGCGTAGTCTGCAAGGTAAGCTCCAATCTATCTGGCATTTCATTTCCCAACTTTTAGATCGATGTCAACCTTTCCATCATCTCCTTAAAAATGACATTGTCTTTTAATGGAGCGAAGAGTGCCACCAAGCCTTTGAGGCTCTCAAAGCCTATCTCTTCAGCACCACCGTGCTTATCCCACCTCGTGACGATCACCCTTTCTACCTTTACCTTTCGCCAATGACCATGCGGTAGGAGCCATGCTCGCACATGTGACTCGAGCATCAGAACAAGCCGTTTATTACATAAGTCATACTCTCATGGATTACGAGACTAGGTATACACATGTAGAAAAGTTGTGCCTAGCCCTATCATTTGTAGCCACCAAACTCGACACTACCTCTCTGAATCACAAAACTTTTGTTATCACCAACGCGGACCCCATTCATTATATGTACGCCAAACCACATCTAAACCAATGCATTGCCCAATGGCTTATGCTCCTCGCTGACCTCGACCTTGAATTTATACACCAGAATTCAATCAAAGGACAAACTATCGTAGACCAACTCGCGGAAGCCCCTTTACCTGGGGAACAATTTACCAATTTTAATTTCCCGACAAACTCATCGCCACTCTTTCACTCAGTGAGGAGTCGTATCCAATGACCCTCTTCTTCGATGGATCCAAATGCCAATGCGGCAGAGGATCCAGCGTTGTTCTCATTCCTCTTGACGCTAAGCCTATGCCTCTTTCCTTCCGGCTCGATTTCCCCTGCACTAATAATACAGCGGAATACGAGGCCCTTGTTTTGGGTCTCCAGGTTGTGTTACACTTAGGTGTCAAATCTATCAATATTTTCAGCGACTCTCAATTGGTAGTCAATCAAGTTATGGGCATCTACCAATGTAAAAATGAGGAACTTCAAAAGTACAAACATTACGTGGATTCACTTTTGACCTTATTTACTCATTATTCTATCCAAACTATTCCCCGCTCCACTAACAAATTTGTGGATACTATGGCTTGCTTAGCCTTGCAAATTCCTACCTCACCAACTGACTCTGACATATTCGTCTTCGTCCAACAACTCTTTGCCCCATCTTACTCAGCCCTAGTTATTTGTATGATAAATAATGTGTCTACTAATTCATAGGATACCTGGTATCACCACTTTCACGACTACCTTACAACCTCTGTTCTCCCACCTGACCTTACTAGTAACGGCAAACACACTTTTCTTAAAAGTGTTTATCATTATCTCATCATGGGGGATTCCTCTATAAATGTGGCTTTGATGGCATCCTCCTTCGATGTCCGATCGGTGCGGAGGTCACCTATACCATCCAAGCAAGTCCACGACGGTATTTGTGGTGGACATTTTAGTGGCTCTGCCATGGCTAAACGAATCCTTCACCTAGGTTATTATTGGCCTACTCTTAATAACGATCGCTACGAATATGTTAAGCATTGTGTTATGTGTCAACAACATGCCAACCTTCAACATAATCCTAGCCATCCACTATAGGTCGCACGAGATCTTTAGCCTTTCTCACAATGGGGTTTAGACCTTATCGGTGAGATTCACCCACCTTCTTCGCAACGTCACCATTGGATAATCAAAGCAATCTGAATATTACACTAAATGGGTGGAAGCCATTCCACTTATTTCAAACAAAAAGAAAAAAATTTGAATTCATTAACCATCACATTATTTGTCGCTTTGGCATCCTCATCGCCCGATAACGATAAGATAATGGAAAATCTTTCAAAAATAAGTTGTTACAAGACCTTTGTGACAAATTTGGTATCAAACTTAGCTTCTCATCACCTTACTATCCACAATCCAATGGTCAAGCTGAATCTTCTAATAAAACCCTAACCAAAATCCTCATGAAATTTGTTAATGATTCTGGAAGCAATTGGCCTGATCACATCCCCTTTCCCTTTGGGCTTATCGACTAGCATTCGTGCACCTCCACTAATGCCACCTCATTTTCTTTGGTCTATGGTACCGAGGTTGTCTTGCCTCTCGAAATACAAATACCCTCCCTAAGAATATCTCTTCAGGATATTCTCACCAATGATGATTTCTGCCAAGAGTGGTTAGCCCAATTGGAGCTTCTTGACGAGCGTCGTCTGACGCTCTTGACCACCTTCAAATCTATCAAAAACGCATCAAGCATGCTTATGATAAACGATTTCATGAGCGTACCTTTAAGGTTGGTGATCTTGTCCTCAAAGAGAATCAGCATGTAACCAAACTAGAAAAGAGAAAACGTGGAAAATTTGCTCCTAATTGGATTGGGCCTTACATTATCACTCATACTTACAGATCAGGCACTTACCGTTTAGCTTTGCTTAATGGTAAACCTGAGCCTGAACCCCTTAATGCCTTGCATATCCGACCATTCTACTATTGAATTTAGTGTTATATCACTTCTTATCTACCTTGCGCTCGTCCCTTGAGCTCATTTACTACCTCATACACTTTTGTTCCATACATCTCAAAATAGAATCAAGCTCACGTGGTTTGGTCATTACCTCCTCTTAAAAATGCCTTCCCCTTTTTAGTCTGGTCCATGACTTAAAAGTATCAAAATAACATGTTCTCAATTATACACTTATGGGATATTCTTGAGTCAAACTTCCTATAAAACTAGATGCTTCATGCCAAACGAACATCTAGACCTCTAAAGTTATACATAGACTACTCCCTCAAAGGACAGCTATGTGTAAAGCCACTTCTACTATTATAAATAGACTGCTCCCCCGAAGGATAGCTATACACAAAAACCACATCTGCTACTATAAATAGACTGCTCCCTTGAAGGACAGTTGTACAAAGTCAGCCTTTATCAGAAGCTTCTTGCATTGATCAGCTTTGTGAAGAGCTCAAGAACAGTAAAATACATATCCCCTATGGACTTCCCGTATCGATCACTCTATATCCAGAAAAGTAAAAAGTAGTATTCCAAAGCACTTTTAAGTCATGGACTTGTCTATTTAGGTTTGGTTCTCTTTCATCAGAATAATCACCTTATAATAAGTTCTCTACACCCCAGCTATACTAGCCACCTCACCTCACCATTCATCAACACAAAAAAACTTAAAGGATGTGACGTATATCCGATATATTGTGATTATATAACTCTTTTCACCTATCAAATTTTCACCTATGCAAGGCACCTAGGATTCAATCCCATCCTATGAACTAATATGTGGTTTGTTTAGCTCTTCTCAACTATGGGACACTTTTGCCTCTTTTACTCGACTCTAGGATTGGTTATTGACCTTAATTAGGACACGATCCCCTACTATTTGGGTAAGCTAACTTTCATTTCACCTATACCTACACCAATATCGCTAGTCCCTTACCAACACCAACAATGTTACCCTACCAATATCAAAATTTTTACCACCCAACAAAGTGCCTAACTATAACCAAATTACCTAAATTCACCTCTCCTGGTCCTAAGGGAGAACTACATCGGTCCGAGGCCCCTCCTTGCTTTGTGTAATGGGCTATGTAGGCAAAGACTTAGGAGACATGGGGTCTCCCAAGGTTAGCTCAACCATCCCCTACCATAACCTATCATGTGTGCTATGTGTGTATTTCTATTCGATCACATTCATCTTTATCCTTTTTCAAAACAAAACGCTCAAAACACAACCATTCTTATTATTATCATAACTCAATCAACAGACATATTTAGTTTTATTTAGATGTTAAACAAATACATCTTCTTTATCATCGACTCGTAGGTCGGCATCCTTATTTATTCTTATACTCCTATGAAATTCACTTAGACCCTTTCATCTCCTCCCGAATCGTGGTGATCATGATCGCCGATGTCACTCACTTGGCCTCTCCATCCTCAAAGGTGCCACTCGCTATTGGTTCCTCCCACCGATCTCGCCAACATCTCCTCGTAACATACGAATATGTCCTCTTCGCATGGAGGAATCTTGCCTCTAGTCTCTCCACTCATGACTCGCAACCACTAACAATCTCGTTGTCTCATTCAAGGCCGTAACCACCCATTTGGCCTCGACCCAAGGCCGCAACCAACCAATCAGGCCCGACCCAAGGCCGCAACCAACCATTTGGCCTGACCTAAGGCTGCAACCAACCATTTGGCCCGACCCAAGGCCGCAACCAACCAATCAGGCCTGACCCAAGGCCACAACCAACCATTTGGCCCGACCCAAGGCCGCAACCAACCAATTAGGCCCGACCTAAGGCCGCAACCACCCATTTGGCCCGACCCAAGGCCGCAACCAACCAATCAGGCCCGACCCAAGGCCGCAACCACCCATTTGGCCCGACCCAAGGCCGCAACCAACCATTTGGCCTGGCCCAAGGCCGCAACTAACCAATCAGGCCCGACCTAAGGCCGCACCACTTAAATACCTCACCCAAAACCCACAAATTACAATTTTATCCACCCATCATGTAGCTTTTTGTTCAATCGAGCTCACCTGTTCGTGTTTTAGCATGATTAGGGTACTTGATTTGATCAGTCGACCAACTTTGCCTAGACCGAGACCGTGATGTTTATCTCAACCAAACCAACCATTTGATATTGCCGAACATGCCTAAACGTTCCTGTACCTTACCCGTTATATCCCCTAGAGCTACTTCCTATGCCTTGGATACCAGGATTATATCACCCTTGTTTGGATAAACTATCGACCTTTGCCTATGAATTGCTTGTTTGCTCTTCAAATCATGTACCCTGGTCACACTACTGCATTTCAACGTGTGTCTACTTCCTTGGACCTACCCCACCATCTTACCATCATCTCAACACCATTTACCCTTTATCAACCCTATCCCTGATTTCACACTACCTCAATTTGTGATAGATTTGAGGGGGATTACCTATACCCTTAACAGGAGTAACCACTTCTTATTATTGTCAGTGCAGCTTTACAAGACAAGCTACATGACAACAAGGGGCTAATGTAGACACCAAATTTGTGTCTTACGACCCCCGGTGCCCCGCATCTTATTTCACAACCTAGCCTCATCACCTAAACCTTACACAATTATTTATTAATTACCTTATAATTAATAAATCCACATCTCTAAACCTGCCACCTCATTTTGCCACCTCATCATGACCTAGTCCTATTCCTAAACTAACATAATTAAGACCTATAACTTGGTCTACATCCACACCCATGACTAATTACTCCTCACCCACACCAAAATCAACCTAATAATGACTTGACCAAGCCCACAACTAATTCCTCGGGAGAAAAGGAGGGAAAGTTGGCTATTTTACTAAAAATAGCCCACTTTGACTTAACCGATATCGGTTCTACTCGGCGCATTGTCGATTACGTAACCACCATCGGTTCCCTGTAAATGACCTCCCCCAACCAAAAACAAAGGGTTGGATTTTCATTGATCGGAACCGGGGAATTGATTGGAAGGATCGGGAATTCACTTGGCCGAGCAGAGACAAGTGAAGGAAAGAGAAGAGTTTGCAGAGGAGGACATCAAGCCCAAGACTGCAACTGAGTAACCAGAGCCCAGTGACACTTATCTCAGCATTGGGAGAGAAGATAGCTCATCTTTGATTGTCGATCATCCTACCTGAGCCCTGCCTTCATTATCACAGTCCTTGAACCTGTATCTTCATCAGGAACTAGTAAGTAGTGTCTTACACGTTCTTTTAATAACATTTCTTGGATTTCTGAATCACAGTAATTACAAGTCTATTCTTAGATCTACTACCCGGTAACACCCTCCATCTAACTGCCATTCCTCTACCCCTACATTGCCCCCAAGAATAGCCCCCATACTCTCTGAGTCTTCTCCATCACCCCATTACCTATCCCCAATCATTTACCAGCCTTATAAACACCATAGCCACCTTATTGCCAACCTTCACTAAAAGCCCCTAAACCACTACCCCTACCGATATCGGTTAGCAGAAACTGGTACCGGTGATAGTGACCGGCATCGGTCACTGTGATTCAAAACCAAAACTAGCCCTTTCCTCTATTGTTTTAACAAGGTAATTAAATTGTAATTTTGCAATAGCTTCTTTGTTAGAATTTGTGTTAATTCATATTAGCAGGGGAACTGACCACCTTCAAAAGGAAGTTTAATACTTCCTGGGCCCAAGGCAGTTCCCTCATTTATTGTCTAATTAGAATCTGGTGGTCTTGTATTCTTACTTGCAGGTAGTCCTTCCTGATAAAAATGAGTTCTTTGCAATCGATCGATCTCTACTACTCGCACGCGCACACCCTCTTAACATTCAACAAGTATTCCTCCTAGCCCTACCCTTATCTGTTTCTCAAAGGAATGAAAGGATAAGCAACTCTATTCTAGAACGGAAGTATTTATGTGCGAAATGAAAGCACCTACATTTCACGCAATCAAGGCTCATCCGTGTTTCATTTCCCATTCTGAGGTTTAATAAGGAATCATAAAGGAGGATTTATCTATCCATTAACCTTAATTTATTTATTATCGGTGTATTTTCCTAGCTCACACCTACAACGAAGAAGCACCTACAAAACCCCATATAAAGAATCAAACCCTAAAAAAGAAAGATGTAGAATGATGGGTCAAACTATCTCGTAGATGCCACAATGGTGGTCTTACAGCTGAGCATTGCAGTACATCTCAGACCTGAAGTAGTTCTGTGTGCTTGTGAGTGAAATAGTGATCCTAGGTCTCCCTCACACTAATGATGCCAAGATAGTGGGTAATAACTAAATAAAAATGCAAATGTGTGGATGGAATAAAATGAACTCCCCTTCCTATGCATCATGTATGCATAATAATATCCCAAATATCATCCATTGATCTATGTCGATAGCTATCCCTTGATAATAATAGTCCACCCATATAATGGTATATATGTTGTTTTTATATAGGTATATCTTGTTTGAATTTAAACACTAATGACCCGAAATGTTGACTAGTGCCTTAGGAGATTGGAGGAAAAACTGAAAAGAATGACCTTAAATGTCAAAATATAAGATCAAACATAAAGAGGACATGGGTACCTAAGATGGACAGGAGCACCTAGTACTACTGTCTAGCCCTGGGCGCTAGTGTCAAGAGACAAGTGATGACAAAAGAGTGAGTAATGAAAAACATGGATCCTTGAGACCTGACCAGAATTATGGGTGTGAGTGATGAACATGTAATACAATAAGCAATGAAGACAAACAAAACAAATAATGGACTATAGGATGGGTCATCAGTGAATAATTTTCTTACGCATGATCTATATATAAAATAATATACTTACGGTATAATACTAGTGTTAAGTGTGTGATTTTGTGTCGACATTTCCCCACTTTATGTTGGTCAGTGAAAGCTCAGTAAGACAAAGTAGATAGAGATACAAACATGAGAAGTATGGAGAATCCCATGTCACTAGAATACATGAAGAGTGTAGTAGAAGTGTGTGCCGAGTAAGAACATATATTGTGACAAACTATGGATAAACACTTCATCCATGTGGCGTAATAAGAGACGTGAGATAGTTATGAGGAACGCTAAGTGAGATTGATGATTGTGGTTCTAGATGATTTAATGTTTTGATTTTTATTGATGGAGATGTGATGGGGAGGGGGTTGATCAGTTCCCAACTCAGTTCCATGTTTGTATGTGTGAGAAACTAAGGATTTGGATTCTTGCTTACTAGATGAATAGTGTAGGGAGAGAGGTCCAATGTCTTTCCAACTTCAACTACATCCTCAAAATATCTAGCCACTACAGATAGACATATATCAAAATTTTGGTGATTTTTGGATCCAAATTTTTGATCAAATGTGTTGACCCATATAGGAGCAGTATAGGAAAGGCAATGACATCTCATTTCCCTCACTCTAAGGGTGTCACCAATATGTGTATGTGTTGGATTCCATGTTAGGTCATCTAGGAAAGTGGTGATATAAATTCCAAGTTAGGTCATCTGGGAGAATAAATGCATTGTGTTCGTGTTGATTGATTGATGTGATTTTGATTATTGTAGAAATTGAAATGTATGTGATTGATTGATAGCTTACTCATGGAGAGATTTTATGGTTGTTTCCACCCAAGTTAGGTCATTAGGGGGAATCGATAAAAAGTGATTTGAAATGTCTCATAGTGTATGGTAAATTTTTTGATAATGATGAATTATGAATGTATATTGATCTCGTAGTGATGCCAAAGGAATTATAGGATGAGCCCAATATTATTCCCCCATTTCAAAGTAAAGGGGTAAGTGATGACAAGAATGAACGCTGAGCTGAAATTAAGCACATGATGAAGTATGCGTGATAGATATCATAAAAGTGTATGTATATCGAATGTGAATAATGTCAATGAGAAAAGTTTTGTGTAATATGTGTACGATATGGTAGTAGGTAGAATTCTAAAAATAATGTTACAGACAAGATCAAATTGAGTAAGGATGCTCAATATATGAGGGAAATAGTGTGAAGTGTATTAGTAGAGAAAATGAGTACAAAGAATGACTATAGTAAGGTGAATAATGAAAATTTACTATAAATAAAAATGTGAAAAGTGACTAGCCAACTCATTTCTATTTTGTGTGAGTGCGATAGTGAACTCTAAGTGTTTGAGGATGCTGCAAATTAGAGCACCAAGACTGAGTTGATTGGAGATGAAAATGATAATTATGGTGTTATGTATGATGGTGGAATCGGTAAGGGTGATTTTTTTCAAAACATGTGTTGACATTAGTAATTTTTATGATTTTTTGTGAATTTATTTTTAAATTTCTCGGCATGTTTTAGAAATGGACAAAAGTGGTGAAGGTGCTAATGATCTTTGGGATAGGAGCACCCAGACTTGGGTGCTAGTGTCCTACTCCCGGGCTCCCTAGTCCTACACCTAGTGCACCCATGTATATAAAGTAGTATGTTGAGTCTAGAGTGTTGTAAATATGAGAGTGGATGTGTGTTGATGTTATAAATGGTAGTTTTGTATATGTATGATGTTATAATGCAGTTTTTTATTGTTTTTTTGTGATGTGTAGAGGGATATCCATTCGAGGGAGTTTCAAGGTGGTCACCATTTGAGTACGTTGCTTGGATTAGGGTTTTAGATGAGGAGTGGGATGTGTTGGATTGTGCCATCTTGTGGCACATAGTGAGGATGGGGATGTGCCCCATAATATGCCTATGCTTATAGTTTTGTGTGAGAGGTGGTGTGTAGACACTTGCACATTTTGGTTACCTACAGGTGAGATGACAATCACACTAGAGGATGTATATCGCATATTGTGATTACCAATTGTTGGTGAGAGGGTACATGTTATGGTAGTGGATGATATGTAGAGACAGATGAGGTCAACTAGGTGGTATTTTGTTGGGATATAAGTTCCTGTAAAGGCCCATATTATCCTAGATGCCATTCTGAGATCAGGGGTTCCATGATTATAGAATTTTATTCCCATAGTGATAGCATCATCGATTCCAGTGGAGGGTGATGGTGTAGGCATATTATATAAGATGCATGCTATCTACCATAGTATAGATTAGGAAATCACTAGGTATGATTGGGCATAATGTGTGTTGGCTAACATTTACATGGATCTATATATATTTACACATGAGGAACATGGTGGTGGTATTGGAGCTACACCATTATTTTTTGTATGGGCCTCTGAGCATATTGTAGTAGTGAGACCATTTGAAGGAGCACTTGGAGATGGTAGGCCTCACGTCGATGGGTGAGGCCGGTGATTTATAGATATATCACTAGGAGGATTGGTGGGTTTACATGGTAGAGGATGGATATTGATGCCTATAGAGAGATGATAGATTACATGGGGCCACATGTCATAGTATGGAGGCCATACTAGTACTATGGAGGATGACCAAAGGATGTTGTAGAGTTATGATACATATGACAGATGATGTGGTTAAAGGATTGGTTTCCAGGGGTGACCAGGTTATTTTATGTTTATCAAGTTTGATGACAGCTTAGCATGGCTTAGGATGTGCCCCCAAAGCCATATGTATGGTTGAGGTCCATTAGGGAACCGAGGAGGGTGGGAGATGGAATAGGGCTCACAAGAGAACAACTAGTACCTCCAGGTCTAGAAGAGGTTGATGTGGTGATAGAGATGATAGATGTAGATGATGGGGATGTATGGAGGCATACCGAGAATGGTAGGCCTCACGTTGGTGGGTGGGTTTGTATCCAGTATTTCCAGAGAAAATGGGAATACCACTAGGAGGATGATTAGAGGGGCAAGCACATGGCCCCGAGAGTGTAGCGATGAAATAGCAGAGGATGAGTATTTGTATGGTGTCTTTGTGTGATTTATTACATGGTGTGTGAATTGGTATTGTTTTCTAACGCCTAGATGTATGGATGCATACAATGCATATTGGTCATTGATTATGGACACATCCATCCATACATTGACGTGGAATATTCCCACTAAAATAATTATAGGGGGAGTAGTATGTTAGAGTATGTATATTATATTGTGAGTGAACCTGCCCATTTGTTTGAGCAAGTTGCAAATAATAGTGTAAGCAATGACATGAAAAATGCTATCTGAGTGAGTAAGACAAGGAACGATAGGAGACATGGTGAGCTAGAGAGGTGGTTGGTGGAGGTCCTTTAGCTCAAGATGTATTCATGTGGTTTGTGGAGTTATTGAGTCTCTTTATAGAGCAGTCTATAGAGAACAGACTATTGCGTAGGTAGGGAGAGAGGTATAGAGGTCACAATTATTAGGTGTAGAGTTAATAGTGAGGCTTCAAGTTCTAGAGCTCTTGCACTTGCATATAGTGATAGCAATGATGAGATATAATATGTATTTTTGTATTTAGGTAGGGGAATTACCACCTAATAATGATATGTTTTGTAATTATGATTGTAAGATATATATATATATATATATATATATATGGATTCATTAGCATATTGTATTTAATGTATATTGTTGTGTTGTTGTGATGATGATGTATTGATCCATTGATTTTTGTCATGATGTGTGATATGTAATGTGTTGAATATTGTGTGTGTTTGTTGAGTTAAGTCATAATGCATCATTGTTGATGTTTAAATAATTGGTGATTAATGTGAGTATAGGTAGATAGATAATGAGATAATGTGTATGATGAGAGATGATGTATCTAATGTGATTGTGTGAAGTTGTGATTAAAATGAATAATGTGTAAGAGTAGAAAATGATCACATGTTAGTATGATGTGGATAGAGGGGAGGAAATTAGTGATTCCCCCTAGTGTATAGATGATGAGATTGATTTAGATAAGACCCCTCAGCTGTAAAGAATGAACCTTAAAGCAAGAGTGCATCATCAGGAAATGATTCGATAATGTGTGCTAGATGAATCGAGAAAACACATGAAGAAAGGTTCTTATTATAAAAAATCCCTCAACAATCATGGAAGAAATGTAAGAACACTAGTGCATCATTAGGGGTAGGGTGATAGAAATCACCTACCAAAGACTAAGATGACATGAAGTTATCGAAGCATGTGGAATGGAAGTAACATGAGTGTAGGATCCAAATTGAGATTTCATGTGAATCAATGCCAATGATGGGTGAAACTATGGTGGGAAGTGAAAATGCCAAATTTTGTGGAAGCCAATGTGTAGTAGTAGCATTACATGGCAGATGAGATGGTGCAACGAGATGATGGAGGGCACACATGAGTAATAACTCTGCAGTGGTGGATGAACAATGATCTTAGAACTAGATGAAGGAGATAACTCAATTGGATTAACAACACACCTATGAGGGAGATAGGATATAAACCTCTCACGTGAATGAGAACTAAAATAAATGACACCATTGTCTTTTAATTGTATTCTAAGTGATATGGTGATAGTTGTAATAGGTTCTATCATGATAGCATTTCAAGCGATGTAGTGGATGGTTCTAGTTAAAAGGTAGGTGAATCAAGCACCTATCAAGAAATACACATAGCACATCATGAGTTCTAGCATGATGAGAGAAATGTAATGGTCCACACGAAACAAGCATAGGGGATAGAGGGGTAGCCTAGCACAGAATAGGAGATGAAGGATTATTATGTAATGTAGTAGACTAAACTTGTTTTAAGGTGGATTATATGGAAACCATGTAGGATGCTCAAGAGATGGGAGCGAAGAAGAACTAGATGATGTATTAGTAGTAACAATAGGAGGAGTATCTATAAAATGTTGAGGTATTGTTCTAGATCAATGAATTTATATCATAAAAGCGTGAATGATTCACATGTTTCATATTGTAATATTTGTTTTAACAACCGGAATCAAACCATGGAAAAAGATAAATTTCTTCTCTAATTCATTAGGTTGAAAGACTAGTTGGTGCATAAAAGCATTGAATTTCAAAATATAGTCCATGATAGGTTCTATTTTTCCCCGATGTTAAGTAGGTAGATGATCATATGTAACTCTAGGTCCATATGATGATGATGAAACGATGGAGAAAAGATTCTTCCATCTCATAATAAGTGCTAATAGATCTAAATGATAAATTGGTATACCATTGGAGAGTGACATTCGCAAGATTGTGGTGAAAGGCTTTAAGTAATAATCGACCATTAGAATATGAAGAAATATCCATACGGTAATGCTTGAGATGTAAGTAGGGGTTTCCAATACCATTAAAACATGAGATTGTAGGCATAACAAAATCCTTATGAAATGTTGAGTTATGAATCTATTTGGGAATATGATTTCCATGTAATGAATTATTATCAATGGAAGCATAATAGGAATTTATTTCTAATTTAAGAGATTGGACATGAGACTGTAGGTGACCAACCACATTCATGAGGGAAAAATATCCTATGAAGGAATAATAGAGGATGGAAATATTGTCTTAAGTAGTTGTAATTTTCCATTATGAGTAATCATAGGGATATCAAGAGGATACATATAGGAGATTCCGATACTAACGAAACACTGGAAGGTGGTGCCAAAGGAGTAATAGGTGATGAACGAAATGGAACATCTGTAGAAGAAGTAGGACTATAATCAAAAACATCTCTAGGAGATGAAGCGTCATTTGGAGATGTGGTTGTAGGAGGAGACAAAGTAATAAGAGGAGATGAATTAATGGATGGAGATGAAGTGACATGAAGAGATGAACTAATAGATGGAGATGACTCAAGCATGTTATTAGATACAATCTCAGAAGAAGATGAAAATGGAGAATGGGATGAACACTCTGTAGTATGTAAAGAAGTATAATCATGACTATCAATTATTTCATTGAAATCAAAGAGAGAATCAGATAGAATAATGTCCTTAAGTGTATCATCAACTATATCATCAACATAGTATGAAGGAGAATGTGAACTAGTATGTGATGTATCAAGAGAAGCATTTTCAAAAATAGAAGCAACATGAGATGTAGCTAGATCAGTTTCCTGACTAGTATGAGAATCAACATGGACATGTGTATTATTGTCAAGGAAAACATGAAATTAATGAGAGTATCATATAAATTTTATTTGGAAATTTCATAAGGAGGATGTGGCTAACTATATAACAAGGTGTACAACTAGTGAAGCTAATTAGATCCAAAATGATGCTAACAAAGGAATTTTCAAAGCTAGTAGGAAAATTTCATTCATTAGCTAAGAGTTGTTGTATATGATCCAACATAGAAACATCATGATATATAGCAATGATCTCCGATATGGTTTCCTCATCGTAGATGGGATTGACACTGACATGAGGCATGATTAGCTGAGAAGGAGAAGAGTTATCCTTATCCATTAATGTTTTAGTACATCCTAGGGAAAAAAGTTCTAATCTATGGGTTCATGAAAATGATTCAATAAAATCTAGATTTTATTATGAATCCAAAATGTATAGAAATGTTATAAATGAAGCATACTTAAATATGAATGCTACATAATTTATGTGATTGTATAAATGAAAGGAAATAAGAAGGTTAAGGTACCTACTTGAATTTAACTTACCTCGTAGTGATATGAGACTAAGAAGTGTAATGGAATAGTGGGGAAAAGTACAACAATGAACCTCAAAACATTGCAGTGGAAGTAGATCTAGCCAGAATGGGGTGCCTGGAGAAGGATAAGGGTGCATGAGGGGTTAGACTATCCTTAGATTCCATAATGGTGGTCTTACAGCTAAGTATTGTACTACATCTCGGACCCAAAGTAGTTATGTGTCCTATGTGTTTACAATAATGCTCCTAGGTTTCCCTCGCACCAATGATGCCAAGATAGCGGGAAAATAAAAATGTAAATGTGTGGATGGAATAAAATGAAATCCCCTTCCTATGTAATGTGTATGCAAAATAATATCACAAATATCATCCCTTGCTCTATGTCGATAGCTAGCCCTTGATAATAATAGTCCACCCATATAATGGTATGTATGTTGTGTTTATATAGGGATTTCTTGTTTGAATTTAAACACTAATGACCGACATGCTGACTAGTACATTGAGATATGGGAGAGAAAAATTGATAAGACCGAACTCAAATGAAAAAAATAAGATCAAACATAAAGAGGAAAGGGATTCCCAAGATGGATAGGAGCATCTGTCGCTAGTGTCCAACCATGGGTGTTAGTGTCAAAGACAAGTGATGATAAATGAGTGATTACCGACAGAAAAATGGGTATGAGTAGAAAATGTGTAAGACAACAAGAAATGAATACCAACAAGACACATGAATGGACTACGAGATGGGTCATTAGTGAATACTTTCTTAGTGCAAGATCGATATATAAAATAACATATTTAGTGATATAATAATAGTGTTGAGTGTGTGATTTTCTATCTACACATGTACCTCGATGAACTTTGTTCTCTCATGAAACACTATATTGTGAAAAAGTTTGAGAACACATTCATTGTCTACATAAAGGTGGTAGGTTTTTCCTGTGGTTCTCCAATTACTTCCAGTATGTGACTTAGCCATATCACTTTGTAGATAGCTACACCTGCAAGCACGATATTCAAATTTTGTATAAGAGAAAGAAAAAAAGTTTTGTTTCATTCTTCCCCATGATATCGGTCTAGATCCTAAAAAGAATACAAATCCAAAAGTGGATTTCTTGTCATCAAGGTTACCTGCATGATTTGAATCCAAATATCCTATTCAAGAAGAAGTTTGTCATTCTTATTGTACTCTAGATAAATATCCACTATACCCTTGAGATATCTCAAGATCCAATTTTCTACTTTCCAATGAAAAGCTTTGTATTCCTGCATGAACCTAGAAAGATATCTCACTACAAAGTTGATTTCTTGTCTAAAATAAGCTAGGTAAATTAGAGTCACATTTACCAGAGAAGATGGATCTAAATGAGATAAATGTAGTCTCATCTCTATGGGTGTAGTGATTGGTGTGCAATCCATCATCCTAAATTTCTCTAGTGTTATCTTGTTATACTTCAACTGAGAAAAAATGTGATTCTCTTTCTTCCATACTTCCAATCTAAGATAGTAGTGCATGAGTCCAAGATCTATCATGTTGAATGATCGATTAAGATATTTCTTTGTAGCATCGATCATCTTCACTATGTTTCCAATGATGACTAGATCATGACATAAATAAAAAATATCACAATCTATCCTCCTTTCCTTTTGAGGTAGAGATTGGGATCATATGGATTTCTAACGAATCCATGTTGAATGAGATGCTCATAAATTTTGATGTACTAAGCTCAGGGTTCCTATTTAAGGCCATACAAATATTTCCTGAGTCTACATACCTTTGTTTCTTCACCAGGTACAAAAATACCTTAGGTTGAGTCATGTAGACTTCTTCCTATAGATATCCATTCAAAAATGACACTTTTCACGTCCATATAATGGACTTTCCAACCAAACTGAGCAACTAGAGCAATGATCATCCTTATCATTTTGATCTTAGTTATGGGAGAAAATTTATCCTCATAGTCTATGCCTTCCTTTTGTGCATACCCCTTTGCTACCAGTCTCACTTTGTACTTTTCTATGGTCCCATCTACTTTGTACTTTGTTTTGAATATCCATATAAAACCAATGGGTTTCTTCCTAATGGAAGATCGACAAATTGTCATGTGTTTTTTTCATCACTGACTGATACTCAACATCCATGGAATCTTTCCAAGCTTTTGAATGTAAGGCTTCCTTGATAGTAGAGGGATCAACAAATTCAACAACTCTACTCAACAAAGTAAAGTTTACCTCTTCTCATGATTTATTGTGACTCCATGGTCTAGTGGTGGATGTATCTAGTGGAGCATCCAATTTTTCATCTCAAATCATATTTATATACCACTTGGCCATAAGTTTTATTGTTCTCATGGGTCGTGGTCCTATCTTATCATCACCATCATCCCCATAATCACTTTCATCATCAAGTAAGAACATCATCTTCTATTTTCACAATAGGTGAAATATCTACTTCAAGTGAGTCTGGAGAAGGAGTCTCAACTTGCTTCTTCTCAAGGAAATCAACATCTTTATTGGTGTATAATTTTCTTGTCTTAAGATCCATCAATATGTACCTAAGAGCATATTCACTATAGCTAATGAAGATGAGTTTTTGAGATTTTATATCCAACTTATTTATGTTCTTCTTGGGTATGTGCATGTTGGATTTTCACCCAAATACTTTTAGGGGTGCAACAAATGTATTCCACTTCAATCATGATTCATGTGGTGTCACTCCATCAAGAGAAATTGTGGACACTTTGTTTAGCAAATATATTATTGTCTTTGTTGTTTTTGCTTAGAATGTCCTCACTATCCTAGAATCATTGATCATGCAACATACCATCTCCATGATAGTATGGTTCCTTCTCTTAACAAAAAAATTCTACTACACTTTGTGTGGAGGAGGCATCTATCGATGAATCACATGAGCTTGAAGGTAGGATTTAAATTCAGTACTGGTGAATTCCCCCTCTCGATATAAGTGGAGAGATTTGATATGATGACCGGTCTTGTTCTCTACAACCACTTTGAACTTTTGAAGTTCTCAAAAGTTTCACTTTTCTTACGAAGAAAAAATATCCACATTTTTCTTAAATAATCATCAACACATAACATGAAATACTAAAATATAGAATGACTAGGTTACATCGGACTACAAATATCAATATGAATGAAATCAAGCTTTCCTAGATCTCAATAAGTAATTTTTTGGAATGAAGCTTTGTGTTGTTTACGTACTAAGCAATTAGGGAACTTATCTATATCCTTCTTAAGAGATGGAAATCCTCTCACCATGTTACACCTATGAAGTGTTTTGAGATATTTGAAATTGATGTGACCAAGTCTCCAATGACACAATTGTGTATAGGAATAATTCTTAGCCACAAGTTCTTGATCATCCCTATGGAAAAATTCAAGATGGGACATGCATCCCACATTGGAGGATTTTGTAATAATTTTTGAGCCTCTTGATTTGTCTCAAATCAAACACACTTTCTTATGGGCATAAGTATCAAAATCAATCTTCATATTATGATCTAAAAGATGAATAACTGATAGTAGATTATTAGTTAATCTAGGGAAACATAATACATCTATTAATCTACAATTCCATGCACCAAGAGGTAGAGAAATGTTCCAAATACCTTTTATTGTGCACGAAGAATCATCACCTAAAAAAACATGATTTTTCGAAGGTGTGTCCCTCATGGTGATAAACCACACTCTATTCCCGATCATGTGTTGAGTGGCTCCCAAATCAACACACCAAATGACACTAGATGACATGGATGGTTCACTGGAATGAGAAGTTTACAAGAATTCTTCATTATCTGAATGGTATTTTTTCTCAGCTACATTACCTTGTTGATGGGGTTTATTTTTATAGTTACCCTTCTTCTTCCCTTTCTTATAGGATGATTGTCCTTGATGAGATTACTGATTTTGAGGTCCTAAATTGCTCGATGAACCTTTCTTGTATGTATTGAACCAACAATATTTCAATGCATGTCCTCTTTTTGCAGATATGACATTTCTTCTTTTGTTTGTCCCGTTTTTGATGTTTTTTTGGGACTTGTGAGAAGATTGAGATTTTCCCTTTCATTTTGATGAGAAGATAGTGTCTCCACTTCTTCAACATCTTTATTGTACATTACTTCTTCTTGTTGCATTAGATTCACTAACTTTTCAAAAGTGATTATTTGATCTGACAAGTTTAGTGTCATAAAAAATGTGGTAAGAAGGAGAAAGTTCTCTCAAAACAATGGGAATGATATTTGTATCAATAACCTCTCTCCCAAGGCTAAAAGTGAAGCCTTCAAGTTGTAACTATCCACAAAAATAATTCTACTTTCTAGTTCATCTTAAATTGTAGTGTATGTAACTAAATCCAAAAATTCAATATTGTGCTCTTGTTTCTGGCCTCGTATATGATGTTCAACTTATCCCATGCTTTTTGGATATTTTGGCATCTCAAATGTGGGGTTGTACATCATCACACACTGCAAACAAGATTATGAATTTGGCCTTCTGATTGTCCTAGTAAAAATTTCTCTGTTGGGCTTTATAATCTGATTATTTGTTTGTGGAACCATTCACAACATGGAAAATATCTTCAAACTCTAGTTAAGTTATTATCTTAGTCTTCCATGTAGCATAATTATCTCCTCTTAGGAGCTGTGAGTCTAGAAGAAAGAACTTAGGGGCATTGGTGCCCATTTTATGAATCAAATAACAAAGGGTAAGACTCTCATCACTCTAGGTAAAGATCTCCCAATATATATACAATAATCTAATATACTAAACATTTCTATATACTCTCCCTTATGATATACCCATCGATACGTACAAAAATATTTCCATTTTGATATACCGATGGTACGTGAAAGAGGCATTAACATATATGAAAGAATTTGATACATGGTACCAAGAAAACACTAAAAGGGGTCTATGTGATTATTGACACTGGTTAAAAGAAATATACTCATACACACGTGTAACTTCGTTATATACTGGGATAATTTCAGTGTTTAGATTTATGTTGTGCAATCATTCACATACGAATGGGAGGGCTAAAAGTGTGTGTAGTGTGTCCTTATTTATCCCCATTTATTTATAGGGATGATGCCCAACCGATGTTGTTGCAACTATATTAGGCATTAAGTGCAATAGTAGTCACGACGGATTTACCCGTAACCACTTCCCAGATGTACTATATATACCAAACAAAAGAGATCCGAAGATATTCTAAGTGTTACAGAACCAAATTTCACTATTTTTGTTTTCAAACATCTTGTTGTAGTATTTTATCGCTCAATTATCAATTTAATGAGTTATCTACTAAAGAAAGTACATAACTCAAAAATGATGGAGGGTTTATATTACCTCAGATGCAATGTGATGGATGAATGGGAGTAAAGTGATAATAGATCCTGTCACTTATAGCTGATAGCTTGAAAATAAGAAATACTAACTAAAAAAGGATTAGATAGATATGCGGGGTTTCTAAAAAAAGGACCAAGAAGCGTTAAATTCCTTGGTAGATGTCAACCCCCATTTTAAAGAAAAAATGATATAAAGGGTGAAACAACAGATAACATGCAAAAATAGAATTAATACTAAATTTGAAAGTAATTAGGATTGATATAAATGTTGATTTAATCGAAAGAATTGTAAATTAAATGTTACCTAGTCCTGGTTACTTGGTGGTAGAGGCAAGTCAACGATAACCTAGGTGTGACGATTTGGAACAACAATGTAAGTGTGTAGACTTATAGAGATCTAAGTACAAACTGGATATAGCAGAAGCTTGTGTATGATGGATTAAACCTACAGAAGGGATTTGAGTGAGCTGAAACTAGAAAATGAAAGGAAGTAAGGATTTAAAATGGCAGATTAAGAATCAAGACCTAGTTGATGGTGACTAGGGTGAAGCAAGGGTGACTAGGATGTAGATAGAATGATTTTAATGTAACAGAGGAACTAGATGGTGGTCTTGGTAAGCTTAGTTAGGATCGAAATAAAGGTGGACATAGAAAAGTGATTTAGGGGTTGAAATCATAGTTGTAAGAGGATGGGTCGATGACGATATGATAGGGTTGATGGAGATTGTAGAAGAGTTAGATAAGGATGAGAATAGATTGATGGAAAGGCAACCTGCAAGCAAAAGAGTTGTAAAAGAAGGATATTCAGAGGGTTCTGAGTGTTTCAAAAGTTGGTATGAACCTGTAAAACTTTAGATGCAACCAATACATGATAATATGATAAATATGAAGCAAAGAAACAAATATACATATAATCTTAGGAAGGATGATCATGAGCGATGTAAGCATGTTGAAAATAATGTCAAGAGATTTATAACTATTATAGGAGCTCGTAGGCACGAGGAAGAGTTCACATATCACAAGGAGGCTCCAAAATTCACATGAATTTGATTATTATGGAAAGAAGTGATTCAATTTTATAGATTCGATGGTGACTGGACTGGGTTATTGCTGACTACAAGGAAAGTTTCCCCAATGGGGCTAGATTTTATGATTTTGGCATTATTTTGGGCTTTTAAGATTGGTAAATGATTTAAAGCATGTAGGTAGGAAGAAGATGTGTCATGGGTGAGTTGGAGGTAGAGATAGGTTAGAAAAAGCATAGGGATGCAAAATAGAAAGTCCATTAGGGAAAGGTAATGGGTATTAATTAATTAATATAAATTTAATTAATTATGGCTAGAGGTGATGGGGTATGGTCATTTAAACTAAATTAAGGCATTTAGCTAAGACCATGTTAAAAATATGCTCATGCAAGTAGGCAAGGTATAGATACCAAATTTATGTGTCTACATTTTTCCCCTTTTTACTGATTGGTTTGTGGTAACAAGCCATGAGACAAAATTGATGATAAGTGATGAGGATTGATGAAAGGTAGATGATGATCTCCCCTTCAAATGAGGGATTGATGATGCTACGGGGAATCGATGATGTGTTTGAAAAAGGTATATGGAAAAGGGTGGGTGGGTGAAGAAAAATGGGTAAAAGGATAGCGTAAGGAAAAATTACCCAAGAAAAAAGGATCACAATAAAAATAAAAACCATGGCGTGACTCAAATATCACATTTGTAAAGGACAATTGTGGTCTCAATGAAGATGGGATACAATTCCCTATAGGACACCGAGTGGGTGAAAATCATTGCAAAATGGAGAGAATCCAACGGGAAAATATCTCATATGGATGCAAGCTGGAATGATCATGAGGTCATAGGCGAGCATCAAAGTATGCACAACTAAATGTGAAAATTATGCAAAATCCTTCATACATGAGGAATAAAGACAAAAATTATGCATCTGCAAAGGATGAGGATGAAAATAATGGTGCCCTAACATTGGACATGAGAGAAGGCTAGAAAATGTAAGTAGTGAAATAATATGCCCCAAGGGGAAGATATGTATGACCACGAGGTGGACTTTGTGCACAAATTGGATAAGATTGAAAAATAAAATCCTGAAGAGGGAGTAAGTATGGCCATGAAAGTGGAATTTTTGATCACAAAAGGATAGGATTAGAATATTGAAATAGAATTCCTAGAGGGAAAATACAGATGGCCATAAAGGTGGAATTTGAATAATTCCTAAGAGGAGGTCATAAACAAAGATCGGGGAAGCCAAAGAAAAGGCTACCAAGGTGAGATGACAATGACTAAGGCCAATCGATGGTAACCCAAGGGGATCAATGAAGACCAAGTGTACATGGATATATAAGCCAAGGGGTCAACTGGTGATACTCATTTTCACATGAAAAATTAATGAGAGAGATTAGAGTGATTAAAGAGAAAGATGAGAAATGGAGGCCTCAAGAGTTGCAAGAAAACACCAGAGGGGCACGAAGGATGGTGAGTAAAATAACTCAAGCTTGTTTTTATTTTAAATTTGTATTTATTTATTTATTTGCATTTATTTAGAAAAAATGGATGGCACCAAGGGAAGTTGGTTGTGACCCAAACATGTCAACTTCGATTGATCCCTAAGGTGAAGAGATCAAACTAGAAACATGTCGACCCAACTTGGGTGGGCGTTGACGAGGGTTAGATTGGGTTTGCTTAGGATTAAATGGATTTTTAATGAAATTTAATGGATTTTGGATTTTGGATCTGATTTTTGAATGTTTTGTTTGTGATTGTAGGCCAGAGAGACCCTATATTTGAGAGATAGAGTTCCTTCATTATATGAGCAGATCACTTAGCTGTAGTGGGGTTTAGGGGATTTAGATATTATCAGAGGATATAATGGGATGTGGGGCTTATGATTGCTTTAGTGGAGAGATGGGATTGACAAAATTGTACATTTTAGTTTAGGATACGAGAGTTGATAGTCACCCTAGAGGATGTGTATCAGATTCTTAGGTTGTCGATATAGGGGAGAAGATAGTTCCCATTACTAGTGATGACATATTGATAGTGTTGACATGGATATTTAGAGATGATGCACCCCACATCAAGTTTTCTTAGGGTCTTTCTCATATGAGTTGAGGTATGAGGTTAGGGTTCTACATAGTCGTTTGATATGTATGGTGATGATGGTTGTGTCATGTTATGATTTTTTAGACTGGTGGAGCTTGGTTTCATGGGCACTAGTTGGTGTAGTGGAAGATATTGTGGATCACTAGACAATATTTTCTTCTTGGACTACCTTGTTATATTAGGTTTACCATGATATTTCCATGTACAGGGAAGGGTAGAGATCAAGACTAGATGTTGGTTTCTTATTGCACTAATTGGTGTATGAGAACATAATAGTTATTCGGCCACCAGTGGATTCCATGGGTCATTGGAGACAACATAGAGCTAGTAGTAGGATTCTTGAGGTAGAGCTGATCAGATTTCGGAGATAGGAGTGAGAGGAGGGCTGATTGGTATGTTGATAGGTTATATGAGTTATATGTTGATCATATTATATGGTGGTCATACTGAGAGTTCCCTGCATGGCCTAGGGTTGACACAGAGTTGGTAGGGATGAGGAGGATGAGGTGGCTATGGGGAGACAACCAAATATGATCGAGGCCATTTAGTTTGATCAAGTGTGATGAAAATTTTGAGTCATACAAATAATGCCTCAGGATCTGATTTTATACAGGAGGGAGGATCTTGACAAAGAGCTTTGAGTCCTATTATGGAAGACCCAGTGGAGGAGGGGTTTGTTGTAGTTTCACAAAATAGGGATGGTATCAAGTGTATTTTATTAATGTGAAATCATCCAAATTACATATGTATGAGCTACAATACTTATAGGTATTATACAAATGAATACAAACAAGAAACTAAGTTGCACAGGTGCAACAATATTCCTAATTACATAAGCTTCCAAAATATCATCAACATTGATACATGTCATACGATCAAACGTGGATTCAAAATAAGTTCTATAGATCCTAATCTCTATCTCAAAAATCAAGGGGGAGTCATAGGAAACACAAATGACATAATTGTTATAACTACATAACAATTATACCCATGAAAATAATAATCCAAATATGGTTGATAAAACCATATAACAATATACAACAATAATTAATTAATAACAATAGTTAAATAATTAATTATACAATGCATAATTAATTATCCTAACATTCCCCCTTAATTTTGCATTGTCTCAAGGGATGAGGAGAGGAACTCTTTGAACAACTGAAATTGTCACGTGTAAGTGACTTCATGAAGATATCTTCCCGTTGTTCAGCTGTTGGAAAAAATTGAAGTTGGATGTTGTGCTTCAACACATGCTCATGTATGAAATGAACATGTACCTTGATGTTCTTTTTTCTTTCATGAAAAATTGGATTGCAAACAAGTTTGAGAACACCTTCATTGTTCAACATACATGGTGGTCAGTTTTTCTTATGTTATTTCAAGTCCTTCGAGTGTGCAACATAGCCAAATCACTTCACAGATAGCTTCTCCTATAGAACGATACTCGACTTCTATGGAAGAACATGAAATGAAGTTTTGTTTCTTGCCTCCCCCTGATATTGGTCCAGATCCATAAAGAACACAAATCCTGAAGTGGATTTTATATCATCAATATGTCTTGAATGATCTGAATTTGAATATCTGACAAGAAGAATTTTTCATTCTTCTTGTATTCTAGACCAAGATCCATTGATCCTTTGAGATATCTCAAGATGCACCTTACTGATTTCTAATGACACACTTTGGGTTCTTGCATGAACCTGAATAGATAGCTTACTGCAAAGATGATATCTGGTCTAGTGTAGGTCAAGTAAATGAGACTCCCAATCAACTACCGATAGAGAGTGGCACTTACCTCAGGAGATGGATCTGAATGAGATAACTGCAATTTGTTCTTTATAGGTGTTGTAATTGGTGTGCAATCCATCATTTTGAATTTCTTGAGCATTATCTTGGTATATTTCATCTAAGAAACAAATATGTGATTCTCTTTCTACCATACTTCCAATCCAATAAAATAATGCATCATCCCGAGATCGGTCATGTTGAACGATCGATTAAGGTCTTTCTTCGTTGCATCGATCATCCTCACTAAACTACCAGTGATGACTAGATATCGACATAGACAATAGAAATCACAATCTCCCCCTTTCTTTTTGAGGTAAAGATTGGGATCGTATGGATTTATAACAAATCCATGTTATATGAGATGCTCATCAATTTTTATGTATACCATGCCCGAGGTGCTTGTTTGAGACCATACAGAGATTTCTTGAGTCTGTATACCTTTGCTTCTTGACCAGGTACAACATATCCCTTAGGTTGAGTCATGTAGACTTCTTCTTGTAAATCTTCATTCAGAGAAGGCACTTTTTACGTCCATTTGATGGACTTTCCAACCAAACTGTGTAGCTAGAGAAAAGATCATCTGATCATTTTGATCTTAGCTATGGGAGAAAATGTCTCCTCATAGTCAATTCCTTCTTTTTGTGCATACCCCTTTTCTACAAGTCTTGCTTTATGCTTGTCCATTATCCCATCTGATTTGTACTTCATTTTGAATATCCATCTGCATCAATGGGTTTCTTCCCTGGTGGAAGATCAAAAAGCTATCGGGTGTTGTTTTTCATCACTGATTGATACTCAGATTCCATGGCATCTTTCCAAGATTTTGATGGTAGGGCTTCCTAGACTGTAGAGGGATCATCAAACTCAATAAATTTACTCATCAAAGAAAAGTTAACTTCTTCTCTTGATTTATTGTGAGTCCGTGGTCCAGGGGTGGATGTATCTAGTGGAACATCCATTCTTACATCTTGTAATGTGCTAGTACACCACTTGGGCATATGTTGAACTATTCTCATGGGTCATGGTTCTATCATATCAACACCATCATCCCCATCATCACTTTCATCATTAGTGGGAACATTAGCTTCAATTTTTATAACTAGTGAATAATCTACATCAGGTGAGTCTAGAGGAGGAGACTTTGCTTCCTTCTTCTCAAAGAACTCAACATCTCTGTTGGTGTAGACTTTCCTGGTCTTTAGATCCATCAATATGTACCAATATTCTCTTCACTATACCTAATGAAGATGAGTTTCTATGACTTCATGTCCAATTTCTTTCTATTCTACTTGGGTATGTGAATACTAGCTTTACACCGAATACTCTAAGGTGTGCAATAGATGGTTTCCACTTTGACCATGCTTCTTGTGGTGTTACTCCTTCAAGAGAAACTATGGGCACTCTGTTCAACAAATACATTGTTGTCTTTGCTTCTTCTACCCTAGAATGTCTTTGCAAGTCAAATTCATCAATCATGCATCACACCATTTCCATGATAGTATGATTTCTTCTCTCAACAACACCATTCTATTGGTGTGTGGAGGAGGCATTTGTCGATGAATCCCATGAGTTTTTAGGTAGTCTTTGAACTCATTACTGGTGAATTCCCCCTCGATCTGAGTGGAGAGAGTTCTGATGTGAAAACCAGTTTCGTTCTCAATTGCTACTTTGAACTTCTTGAAAGTTTCAAAAGCTTCAATTTTCTTGTGAAGAAAAAATCCACATTTTTCTTGAATAATCATCAACACATAGCATGAAGTATTGAAATCTAGAATGACTTGGTTGCATCGGACCACAAAGATTGGTATAAACCAGATCAAGCTTACCATGAGCCGAACATGTACTCTTTAGGAATAAATCTCTGTGTTGTTTTCTGCTAGGCAAGTGAGGACACTTTTATGTATCCTTCTGAAGATATGGTAGCCCATGTACCATATTACATCGGCGTAGTGTCTAGAGATACTTGAAACTAACATGACCAAGTCTTTGATGCCATAAATGTGTTGAGATAGAGTTCTTAGCCACAAGTTCTTGATCATCTCTGTGGACAAAATCAAGCTAGAACATGTGTCCCACATTGGAGGCTTTTGAAACTATTTTCGATCCTTGTGATTTGTCTCGGATCAAACACATTTTATTGTCAGAATGACTATCAAAGTCAATTTTTAAGTTGTGATCTAGGAGTTGACTGACTAAAATTAGACTCTTTGTCAACCTAGGGACATATAAGACATCTGATAGTCTACAATTGCATGAACCAAGGGGTAGAGAAATGTTCCCAATCCCCTGAACAATATATAAAGAATCATCTCCCAATGAAACATGATTTTTGATGGCGTGTCCCTTGTTGAAGGTAAACTAGTCTCTGTGGCTGGTCATGTGTTGAGTGGCTCCCAAATCAACATACCAGACATCACTAGATGACATGGATGGTTCACTTGATCGAGAAGTGTACAAGAAGTCTTCATTATCTGAATGTTCTTCTTGCTTAGCAATATTTCCTTGTTGATGGGGTCTTCTTTTCCAGTTCCCCTTTTTTTTCCCTTGATTGTGGTTAGAATGTCCCTTGTAAGATTGTTTTTTTAGGTCCAGAGTTGCTTGATGAACCTTTCTTGTAAGTATTATACCAACAATCTTTTAAGTCATGTCCTCTTTTACAGATTGGACATTGTTTCTTCTATTGTTTTTCCCGTGATAATGATTCTGATGTTGGGAATTTTGATAGGAATTAGGTTTCCTTTACCTTTTCCTTTCCATTTTTGATGTGAAGAAAGTGCCTACTCCTCTTCATCATCCTTATTGTGCATGGCTTCCTCTTGTTGTAGTAGGTTTACCAACTTGTCAAAACTAACTATCGTATCTGACAAGTTTAGTGTTGTGACAAAAATGTAGTAAGAAGAGGGAGTGCTCTCAGAAATAATGGGAATGAGAGCTTTATCTGTGACCACTTCTCCTAGGGCTAGAAGTGAAGCCCTCAACTCTGCAACTCTTCTTAAGAAAGATTCAATTTTCTCATTCTACTTGAACTTCAGTGTGTGTAACTTGACTCTACAAATTTAGTTTGACATTCTTGTTTTTGGCCTCATATATTGTGCTCAACTAATCCCATGCTTCTTTGGTTGTTGTGACATCTCGAATGTGGGGTTACACATCGTCGTTAGACACTCCAAACAAGATGATGAGTTTGGCCTTTTGATTTTCTCTATCAAACTATCATTGTTGTGTTGTATCAATAGTTGATCTGGTCAGAGTACCATTCACAACAGGCTAGATCTCTTCAAACTCAAGTTGTGTCTTTATTTTAGTCTTCCATGCAACATAGTTGTTTCCTATGAGTAGTTGTGAATCTAGAAGAAAAAAATTGGGGGAATTGGTGCCCATTTTGTAGAAATCACTGACAGGGTTTGGCTCTTATCACTCTAGGTATAAGGTCTCCCAATCTATATACCATCAATCGATATATCGAACCTTTCTATATACGTGCCCTTTCGATATACCCGGAGGTACGTGGAAGAATCTCACCCTTTCTATATACTTGGTGGTACATGAAAGAGGTGTTAACGTACGTGAAAGAATTCAATATGTGGTACCAAGACAATATTGAAAGGGGTCTATGTAATTATTGACACAAGCTCAAAGAAATATCCTCATACATGCGTAACTTTGTTATATACTTGGATAATTTCATAGTTTGGATTTATTTTGTGCAATCATTCACAGATAGATGGGATGGCTCATAGTGTGTGCATTGTGACCTTATTACTCCCTATCGATTTAAAGGGTTGATGCCTAGATGACGTTGTTGCAGCTATATTAGGCATTAAGTGTAGTAGTAGTCATGATGGCTTTACCCGTAAGTACTTCCCAAAGGAACTATATATACCGAACATTGCGAATGAGATCTAGGATCTCGTGAGTGTTTTAGAACCAATTTTTACTATTTTTTATTACAACTTTCTACAATTTTTGAGCAGTTACAATATTTTCGGTTGACTATGGCAACTTGTAAATTAGTATAATATATTGAAGCATGTAATTACATTCAAAAATTTAGAAAAATTGAATGGTAGGAAAATTTTTTTTTGCGGGCCTTAGTGGCCTCTCGGAGCCTAACATAACCCTTATGCCAAAAACCATTAAAAAGTGGCCCAAAATGAAGTTTTTAGATAGTCTTCCTTTGGAAAATGTTGTTTGGGATAAAAATCAGGCCTATTAGGAGAAAAAAATTTGCCCTAAATTAGGGTTTTTCTCACTAAAAATTTAGAGCTGTTTGTCTATAACTAGATGTTTAGAGGTGGGTTTTCCACCAAATTCACCTCCAACTGTGGTAGATTTCCCAAATTTGCCTCTAAATTTCCAAATTCAAAATTTTGTGTTGGTGGTGGGTTTTGAACCTTACACCTCACCCACCCAAGTCATTCCCATTTTCCAACTAGGCACTATGTGCGCTTAGTATATGAAAATGAGAAAAAATTATTTAAAGAAAATGAAATCCAAACTAACCTAATGAAAAATGTGACTTGGATGAGTTCCACGTGGGCTGCGAGTTGGAGGAGGGTGGTTTAGGGCTTTGCTTGAAATCCGGATCTGAAACCTTCTTTATCTTCTTTCCTTCCTTTTTTATATTGGCCACCTTTGCCTTTGAAAATTTCTAGGCTTTCATTCATGCCTTTTTTTATTATTTCTCTCCACCATTTTTTTTTTTATCTGACTGCTATTCTTTGTGTGTGGTTGCAGGTATTTCCTTCCACCATTATTTTCTTTTATTCACTATTTTGTATTGTTTTTGCAGTTCCAGTTGTTTGGACGATCAACCTATCCCAAGAGGCTCAATCCAATGTTTTTTTATATCAATCCATAATTGTTTTATAGTTGTTCCTTTGTGCAAGTTTTGATGCCATGTTTTGGGTAGCACAAGCAGGCCTAGTGACTATTAGATTGCAAGAACATTCCAAAAAAATTTACTCGGTCATCGTGGATGCAAGGGAAATATGCCAATGTGTTTGCATGGATAAGTGATGGAGGCTCTTTGATTGATTTCCTTTTCTATTTCAGGATCAAAACTTGCATAGAGACCTCATCTCGCCCTTTCTCGACCTTAAAAAAACCAGTGTAACCCATCCCAATAGCTAGATATGCAAAGGAACGAAGCTCTCTCGGTGGAAACAATAGCTCATCCCTTCTAGCTCATTCATGAGCTCTATTAGGAGCTTTGTCACTCCAAAAGTCTACCAAACTTGGTAGTGTAGTGCAAAGTTACCTGTAACTATCTACACCTCTAAATTTAGAGGAAAAAACCCCTAGACGTTTTGGAAATACACAGGAGGTTGTGGGTCTACAGGGAGGTTTGGGAAGCTATTGGAGGCATCACTGGCTCTCTGTTGAAGTAGATTTCTTCTCCACAAATTCTCCTTCCTCTATAAACTTTCTCCAACCTTGCTAGGAGATTCAACTAGCTCTAGTACCAAATGTAGTTTCACAAAATAGGGATGGTAGCCTATGTATTGTATTAATGTGAAATCAACCAAATTACATATGTATGAGCTGCAATACTTATAGGTATTGTACAACTGAATACAAACAAGAAACTAAGTTGCATAGGTGCAACAATATTCCTGATTACATAAGCTTCCAAAATATCATACGGGAAGCACAAATGACATAATTGTTATAACTACATAACAATTATACCCGTGAAAATAATAAGCCAAATATGGTTGATAAAACCATATAACAATATACAACAATAATTAATTAATAACAATAGTTAAATAATTAATTATACAATGCATAATTAATTATCCTAATAGTTATGCCATAGGATGATGAAAATGATGTGGGATTCAGAGTGGGATACTATGAATGTCATACTATAGCGTGAGAAAACTTAGGTGGTTGTAGAGGGGGGAGAAGAGGAGGTAGAGGAGATGGAGGTTGAGATTGAGGTGAATTTTAGAGGTGGTGGAGATGGTGGTGTTGGAGAGTCTATAGAGGAGGTATGATTTCATGCATAGTTTGATCATATGCATGTAGAGAGAGATACAACTCTATAGTAGAGGGATGCGGTCACACAGGAGAGGGACCGAGCTTTCCAAGATAAATACCACTACCATAGATAGAGGGAGGCCTACAGGGCCCATTTTGGTGATATTTCTACTTTTTTGTGACATAGTCACAGTTAGTGGGGCCAAGAAAACACCACCTGGAGTCGAGATAGATGGCACTTCTTCGACATTATTTCCATGGATAGGGACAAATCCCTTGCCACAATGCCTAGATATTATGAGGGGATCTTGTTTGAGAAATTTCTAAAGACACTGTGCTACTAGGAGCATCTTTAAAGGAAAACAATAGAAGGAATGGGGCCATTTAGGAGCACAACAAGAGTTTTTAATCCACAACGAGAGGTGGGAGGCCATGAGGGTGGTGGTGATGTGCAAGGATCAGGTGTTTTACCTATCCTTGGAGGAGAGGATTTAAGGGTATCAGATATGCATTTTACTGATTTTGATGATATCTCTACTTTAAGAGAGGGTCCTTAGAGGTTGACTATGATGAATTGATACACACACACACACACACATATCTTTGTGTGTGTGTGTGTGTGTGTGTGATTTATGATTTTTTGTGGATTAGCATCTGTTTATTATATGATGTGATAAATGGATTTTATGGATTTGAGATGTGATTATGATGATTATATGTGCATTTATTTATGTTTGGTTATAATGTTGAATGTATGATGAAGTATTTGATGTGATGATGATGTTTAATGATGATATGTCTACTTTGATGTGTAAAAATGACGATATAAATGTGTTGAGGATTATGATTTATATGTTTTGAATTTAGATCGAATCATGATGATATGATGTATGGATAAAAATGTGATAAAAAAATTTGAAAATGGATGTGACTAATGATGCATTTAAGTAAGAGTGCATGTGCTTTAGATAAATTGATAACATATAAGTGATTTAGATTAAGAAAGATGTGTTCATAAAAAAATGAAGTAGGGATGAGAGATATATGTGATGGGATTATCATAACTCAATAGTGGAAACCTATGGGTATGAACGATGCCATGTCATATCAAGGAATTCGTGGGGAAAGGATGTCTCCAACAAAATCAGAGGTAAACAAGATGGGTTCTAAATAACACAAGGTACCTGTGACCAAGACAAATGCTAGCATATAACTAATGATAGTTAGTCATACCAAAGATCATAAAGAAGCATGGATGAAATGAACTCAGACCTAGTTTCAACATGATAAAGGGGTTTGAGATGTAACATGTATGTGGGAAGAGGTTTATCTATGAGTAGTGTTCTCTAAATCTATGCCCTAGCTCTAGGAAGGGGAAAGAGAAAATTGATCAATGTGGGAAGTTTTCTAGAAGAAAGTTGATCAATGCGGGAAGCTTTCTTAGGATGCTAATAAAATGGAAGGTTGTTAAATGCGGTAAACCTTCAAATTCCATAATAAAAGAGTAGAGCATACCCTAGTCATCCTTTGAGGGTATGGTCTACTTTATACATATGTAATATAGATGGAAAAAGATAACATATATGATATTCATCCTTTGAGGGATATCGTTTATTTATTTGATTTGATTTTGACTTTTATTTTCATGCTTTTCTCTTCTTTTTTCTTTACATTAATATATGTCCTTTGAGGGAGCAATTTGTTTTTAATAACTCTTTGAGTTTTGAGAATAATCCATGAATTTTTACTTTGACATGGGGAAGATTTGGGAATAGCTAAGTAGACCACATAGGAGGGGACAATGAATGTATAAGAGACACCCCTGGAACCTTTGAATGAGTCCAATAGGTGAATAATAGGGTGATGGATGTGATGATCACGGAGTTCTCACCAATAAAGGATAGCCTATCCATAAGGAAAATCCTATGGGAAGAGCTGTGCTGCCAATATTTAAGGTCATATCTAGGAAAGTGACATATGACCACATAATTCCAAATCACCATAGTGGTAGATGCAAAAGGCTAATGATGGAGGGATGATCTAAGGATATGACTAAGAGCTCACTGGTAGTGTGCTAACAATAGAATAGTTGCAAGTACAATGCGTTAAGAGGTTCCACTTCTAGTTTACCATCAAGGGAGAGAAAAATTTCTAAATAATGTCTGATCAAAGTGTGTTCAAGATAGGAAGAAAACTTCATAGGATGGGATATGATGAGAGAAGATGAAAAACTATGTATTATCCTTAATCAAGCAAAAATATGCATCCCTAATGAGATGAGTAAATAGTCCCTCAAGAAAGAGGCAAACATGACCACGACGATTGATTTTGGATAAGTATGAATGAATGGACCCTCACAAGAGTGAAAAATATGGCCAAAAAAGTGGTCTTAGGATGAAAAATAAATGGTCCCCTAGGGGAGGACAAGTATGACCATGAACATGGATTTTGGGATGGAAATATGACACCTCAAAAGAGGCATGAGTATGGCCACAATGGTGGACTCAAAATGAGATGAATATTTATACAAGATCAATTTGGATTTAAGATTGGATGAGATGGATTGGATAAGATTAAATAAATCAATTTCCAAAATGAGGTCCCCCAACATCTAGAGAGGTGATGGATGAATTGATGTGGATAAGATGTGAAAGGATAAAAAATTAAGGGGAGGTTCTCCCCTAGCGAAAGTAACTATATTAGATATGGATGAGTTAGTTGATGTCAAAGGAATTTAGATAGGATCATTTTGGATTTGGATTGGATAAATGGTCGGAGACCAAATGGGTGATTATAAGGAAAAAAATGCTTATGAATATGGAATGAAATTCCATCAAAGGAATGTGATGTGTAGAGAGATGCTAAGGGATGATGCGGATGAAGGGGTCCTAGGAGACCCGATGGATGGGATACAAATCAGATTGGTTTTAGATGGAGAAGGATATTTTTCTTGAATGAGGAAATAATATTTCTCAATAAGATCATAGATAATGGTCTGAAAGGCCTTATAATGCTCAATTTCATGACCCGGGGTATGATGATAAGAAGAAAAGAAACTGTGATAAAAAATTATGGCCTCTTGCTATTAGGATTAAAATCTCTAATGGGAGGAAGCTTGATGGAAGATATTTGGATTAAGTGTCAAAATATGTCTGTATAAGATCCAATAGAGGTGGTTTAGGGAAGATAACTCTTTTGAGGCTTGATAGGATGTTTAGATGCGGATGTACATTGGATTGGTAAATTAGATGTCTTGGAAGATGAATCAATTTTGAGAGGAGGTTTAGATGATTTGGATTTGGATTTATTATTATGAGATACCTTTGATAGAGGGACTGGCCCTAAAATAGATGAGGATGTGCTTTCACTAGAGGTGATATCGACATTAGGAGGATGTGCAAGAGGATTTTGGGGATGTTTACCACAAGCCTCAGATTTTGATTGAGAAGACTTACCCTTAGTGGGGATAACAAAAATCTCAGCTGGTGGATTTAAAGATGTAGGTGTAGGTTTTGGATTAGTTGATGTAGAAACAATTGAATTTGTAGAGGGAGAAAAATACTCTTGTGTATGTCTTAGGTGGAGGATATTTCACCACGAATGTATCAAGAGGTGTCATTGATGTGTTCGCAAATGGAGGAGATGTATTTGGTGCAATAGTGGTTATAGATGTGGATACAATTGGTGTTAAATGGTTAAGTGTAGGTGATTGGGATGAGATAGGTGGTGTGAACATAGGAAAATATGTAGGTACATGTGTTGAGATATACATTGGGGTAGTTGTGAGTGGGATTGTGGAGGTATACATGGTAGTTGGGATTGATGTGGAAATGAGCAATGTAGATGTAGTAATAGGTGTGTTTGGTGTAGATGTGGGTGAAAGGATTGATGTTAGAGATGTAGGAATATGTGTAGATATCATTGGGACCAAAATAGGTGTTAAAGAAGAGTATGATGTGATAGATATAATAGAAGTGGAAGAAACAAGAGGTATAATCAAAGTTTATGTGGATGTGGTAGGAGTAGATATAGGTATAGGACATAGGTAATAGAAGTTGATATAGGTGTGATAGTTGTGGATACGATAGGTTCTAAATAAGGGGTGGGAATAATGTCTAAGGTAGGAACACATGGATTCGTTGATGAGATGAGATCTTGATTAATGGTGTTAATGGTGTGAGCATTTGGTAGTTGAGATGTAGAAGGGGTGGCTTGATTTTTGGTGGTTGATTAGGAAAAGGTTGCTTAATTCTATCGAGGGGTTGGCTAGGTGAAGTGGTGGAGTTGTCTATTTGGATATCCCCTTGATTTATAAGTTGTTGGATGTGATATTTGAAGGAACAACACTTCTCAATGTCGTGACCTTTGACTTGATGATATTTATAATAGTGTCCTTCAGGATACCAAATGGGCTTGGGTTGCGAGTCATCCATGGGTTGTATGGGAGGAAGTTGGATGGAAAGAAATGAAACTATACTAGGGATGGTGATGGACCAAATAAAGGGTGTCTTCAGATTCAAGAAGGGTTAATTTGAAGAGGGTGTGTGCACCACAGTCAACTTCACTCTTTGCAACTTAGAGAGGGTACAGGATACGAGAAACTAAGAGACACGTGTTCCCTTTGTTAAACTTTATCAGACAAGAAATATACCAGTTTCCCAGTAAAGAAGGATGAACTCAAGAAGGGTGAACAGACACCACAACTCAACTGCATGCAATACTTCACCACTCGATAAGCATAGAACTCCAAGAACCCGCATGATAGAACTTAAACTTGCACGGTGTACCTACAAGTATGAGAAAGGCACAAAGAAGCACAGAAGGATGAAAGGACCAAGATTAGTCACAAAACACACACTTTTATTGCTTCAATAACATGCACAATGCATCATACATTCGAGAAGAGGCAATAGTTTGCATACGGTCTTGAAGAGGAGGCTTGAAAGTTCTCTTAACACATAAGAACAACTTGCGGGAGAGAGAGGATTCTTGAAAAGTATACACTTGCTCGAGATATCTAAGTCTGTCAACTTATGCCGGCTGTTGGAACCCTTTGAAATGAGCTTCCAACTTACATTTATAGAAGAATATGTGAGAAAGAAGAGGAAAGGTCATAATTACATTCCTAAATTGAAGGCCCGTGATGTATTTATTGCAGTTAGTTGAACCACACGAGAAGGTTCCATCATGGGTCATTAATTGCACGATGACGTAGTCTTCTCAATTAATTAAAAGAATATTTAAATAAAATATTTAAATAATAATAATAAATATTATTATTAAAATATTCAAATAAAAATATTAATTTAATTAACATAATGTTAGGACCCCCCCGTTGACCCATTTGACTTGAAGAGGAGGGGGGTCCATGTGGATAGAGTCTGCACATAGCCAAACTCGGTGAGCTTCGAATCCTCTAACTCGGTGTTGCAATTGATTTTGAACCCCACACCAACTCTTTCCTCATCTTGGCAATCGAGCTCTTTTGCATTGAGTCCTTCGAATGGTGAGCTATCAAACTCGATTCTTATCATTTTCCTAAAATGCATGTAGATCCTGTGAACCTGGCCTGACGCAAATTAAGACTCGCCTCACGAATGCCACTGCTACGGTCTTGCTTCAAACTCCAAATCGAGCCATTCTGAATTACCAAGCCACCTATATGCATCGTGAACATGAAGCTTTAAGCTCGAAATTGAAATCCTCTACAAATACATTAAACTTCGACACCCACGAGCTTATTCTTTATCTCGACTTGGTACCAACGTTTCCACAATATGAAAAGTTTGACTCTAAATCATACTTAGTGGATTTGATCCATAATACATTGGTTGTACCCACAGAGGTTAAACAATTCAATGAATTTAAATTATTTCACTCCTGCATGTTGCGCCATTTAGAAATGATTTTCGAGCTATGAAAATTGTTAGGCATCACGTTACGTGGCCCCTCAACATTGAATCGATTGATTTCTTGTGATAGCTCTAGTCTTGAAAGATAGAGTTATTTCTTCTTGTTTTGGACCACATATTCACATGCATTCCACATTCAAACTCCATGAAACAATACCACGAGCTCTTCAACTGATTCGACCTGGCTTTGTTTTGCATATCAACCCGAGCACCGGTTGGCTCAACTCGGTTATCTGAATCTTTCATGCGAGCTTTCTCCCGAACTCATTTTTGACGTGAACCGTGTCTTAGGCTTATGCAGATGGCTTATGCGGCGAATTCTTTCCTCCGAGGCACTTGACACCTAGATCGGTTCCTCGAGCCATTCCAATTTGAACCTCTTGCTTGCTATGGATACCTCACCGTGTGTAAAGTACCGAGCTCCACTGCCTTCATTCTTAGAGTCGTCCTTACACGTTTGTGTGCTCAACTAGCATTTTTATTCTCGAGCCTTTACCATTTCTGTGATGTATCCATGCAAACCATTTTCTATAAATTCTTCGACCTCACTTGCACACTTTATTTTTCAATTGGCTCTGCAATGATTCTTCTTGATTCGGACTTGGCATTTAATCTATGAATACTTCACCACAAGATTGGTTTTCTTGTCAATTCCTGAATGAGATCTTCATTCAGTGTGGCTCGGTCATGATTCTTCTTGATTCAGACTAGGCTATCTACCTACTAAAATCTTAAAGAAAGCTAAGCCTACCTCCATTCGACTTGCTATGACTACCAACTTCTCCTAATCCTCATCATTTCTCAAACAGACCATTTACAAGTGACAAGGATGTGAGTCGTGACATACAAAATGGCCGACCAGGTATTTCAGAGTTGACCTTCGCATTCGTTTCTAGGAGAAAACATGCTGAGCAATATGAATCATTTCACTCTGCACGTAATAAACTTCCATCTCCTGACTCAGGAAAATTTTATGAAGCCTTGAATGACGTGACTCCAATCCATTGTATACGGCAGTGAATATTTGTTTCCTGCAGTGCTTGCTGGAAGCGTTCAAAAGACTACTACTGTGCTGCACGTGCCTGCTGCCTGTGGTTGATCTGTCTCGTGACCACATTAGTTCAGAACTGTACAGAGGATGAGGAGAAGGTCGTGGCAGTTATTAAAGCCGATTCAAAATCTGAACAGTTCAGTATTCTGATTGGAATCCTAACAAGGGCGGACCTGTATGAAAGGAGACACTTTCTTCGTATGATCGATGGAACCCAATCCACAGTCCATGCAACACGCATCCTTTGATCTCCATGCACTCGCCGCTCCACTCGGCATTTGACTCGTTCCTCCAACCTGGTGTCATTCTTTATTCACCGGTTTATATGGCAATTCACTCGCCATCTCTCGGTTATCAACTTCCTCCTGGTGACTCGCACAACATGCTCCGATCCTGTTTACACGGCCCGTGTGGAATTTTGATCACGGTTTTCCATCTTAATATTTCCCATTGGCACTGGTCGGCTGAATCTCCCCTTCACGGAGTGAACAACTTGGAATGCCATCTTAATATTTCCCATTTGGCATACCAGCTCGAATTCCCGCATAACGGCTTGGCCACACCAATCCACGGGCCCCGGCCTCAGCTTTGCCACGCAAACTTGGCAATTTGACCCGATTTCTCCACTTTTCCACCAGCGTGCGGGATCTTCATGAATCTTCTCCTACCGAGTTTTCCTTCAACAGATTTGAGGATAACATTAAACTCTCAGTGCAAACATTTCAGCTGTAGCTTGTAAGGTGTGATAATTCCAACAGAATCCTTTATGCTCACCAATCTAGTGACTCATTGAAGATGCTCATATAATTGCAAAGCAAATTGTGCCTCATGAATATTCTGATATGAAACAGTCCCACCTCTATGAGATTCGCTTCCATGAGTTACATCGTAAAACAAGTAAGATCTCGATAGAGAGTCTTTGTAATAAATTTCCTCAGGTCTGCTGGTAACACTCTTACTGTCACTTAATCGATTTTCATAAAAATATCTTGAAGGAAAATCCTGAATTTGAGGATGCATTCGATGCTGAACAGATAAAAACATCGTTGGATGACTTGCTTGCTGGAAGTGCTCAAAAAGGCTTCTACTATACTGCAACATGTCAACTGCCTGTGCACCAAATGCTCGGCCGAGGAAGGTCTGAACACCATTATGTAATTACAAACCCAAGATTCAATGATGTTGAACCTCCCATATCTGCATAATTTCATATCATCTCGGTCAAACAAGATAATTCTCCCAAGTGGTTGGTCGAGCACTGTCTTAATGGATTAAACCTGGCATCATGTTGACTTTGACTCTCCCTGACTTGGCCTTCAGATCTTTTTGCATCGATCTCCACCGAGATCCTTGTACAGTTCCTTTCATTTGTCAATTTTCAACGAGCTATATTTTGCATTAACAAGACCATCGTCGAGCTCTTACAACTGAGAGTCTCTACTGAGATGATTTCCGAGATGACTATCAATTTGACACCGGGTTCTTTAACAACTCGACCCTGAACTCTTCACTGAGTCGAGATCAACTGGGTGCCTTTCGATGCTAGGTGATCTCTTCATATGCAATTTAGGAATTATTTTTTTAATTATTGCATCTCGATAATAACCAAAGGTGGGTTCCTGGGACTATTATTTCATTTTGAATGTGATAGGACCCCCTTGTCCAATCTTTCCAAGTGTGTGAAATTGGATAACATTTTTGGTGACCTCTCGGGGATGATTTCCTGCTAAGCATGATTCTAGTAGCCTTAATTCATCCATTGGGCATGGAGTCTATGTTGGAATCCTGAAAGTAGTATGATTTTCTTTGACACATCCCGGAATCTCCTTGAACATTGCCGATATCCTAGACCTCCCTGGAATGCTAAGCATGAAGTATACTGAATCTGTTGAATGCTTGACATCCATGGAACACTGCAAAAAATTTGAATGAAGCAGATTTTGAACTATTATGGAAACCTTGAACCTTTCTCTCCTTGACACCTTCCAATGATGAAACAATGTGCAGAACAACACAAAAACACAACAACAAGGAAAGAAAAACAAAAACACGCAACAATGTGCATAAGCACTTAGAGGAAAACACCTAATTTAGCGTACGGGGGTGGAACGCTTCTCAAAACAAGCTTTGAGATGTATCCCATTCACGTGAATGGGCAGTTCTTCTCCACTGAGCCTAGATAGACGGAACAAATTTGCCTCTTTGCAACTTGTGATGATGTATGGCCCACTCCAGAGAGAGTCAAACTTGGCATGCTTTCTGGTTTGGCCCTGTCTTCATCCCATTTGAGAACTAAATCTCCCTCTTGAAAATGCCTGTCAGACGCCTTCTTGTCAAAAGATTTCTTAACTTGAGCTTGATGTTGCTCCAAAATTTTCATAGCCTTGTCTCGTACTTCCTCTAACTCCATGAGTTCAACAAACCTTACTGTCAGAGGATCACTCTCTATAACTTCAAGTTAATGAGCTAACTCTAAAGAAGGTAACTCCAATGAGAGTGGGAGTTTTTCCTCTCTTCCATATACAAGAACGAAAGGAGAATTTCCGATGGCCCTTTTAGGTGTGATTCGATCTGCCTATAAGGCAGTCTTAAGCTGTGTATGCCAAGTCCTCTTGTTAGTTTCCATTGTGTGCTTAATAATCCTTATGAGGTTTTTTTTGCTAGACTCAGCTAATCCGTTTCCTTGCGGATAGTAATTTGATGAAGTTTTTAGGTATACCCCATTTTTAACAGCCCATTCACTCAATTTCATACCAAGAAAAGCCAGTGCATTGTCTGAAATGACTGTAAATGGAACACCGAACCTTGTCATTATACCCTCCAAAAAATCTAGAACTTCCTTTTCATTGCTCTCTTTTAATGCTACCACCTCTGTCCATTGAGTAAAATAGTCTATTGCGGTAAGGACCCACTTATGTCCGTCACCCCCCATTGAACAAAGGGTTGATCCACTTGAATTGGATGCAATGGAAGAGCTGCCAGCTTCTGCTTACCTATGAAAAAGGCACATTCCTTACATTTCCTTACCTAAAGATGGGCATCCTTGAATAAATCTAGCCAATAGTAGCTGGCTCGCATGATCTTGGTAGTTTGTTCATGCAGAATAATGTCCTCCAAATAGGCCATTATGAAACTCTTCTAGTATCTTACTGACCTGTTCTGGTCCTATGCACTGAAGGAGAACGCCGTTCAAATCTTTTCAAAAGAGAACACTATCTACCAAAACATATGGGATAGATTGAAGATGGAAAGTTCATCTTTGGTTTTTATCCATGTTTGCCGGGTATGCTCCAAAGAAGATGAAATTCTTCATTTTGGATAACCAGTCAGCTTGATCAACATCCTCATCAGTATTTAGGAGTGTCACATCCTCATTACTTTTTGATTCTATGTCTGTTGCAAGTTGCTAACATAAACCCTTACCTCTGACAAGTTTAGTGACTTTTATGTGCACATCATACTCCATTACCTTTGTGATCCATCCAACACGCTTTTCATTCATTTCTTTATTCAGAAAAAACTCCTTGACACCTGGATGAGACACCATCAGATGAATCTTGTTGTTGGACAACATGTGCTTGAATTTCTTCAAAGCTCGAATAACCGCAAAGACTTGCTTTTCAATGAATGAGTATTTGAACTTGTAGTCTTTGAGGGATTGACTGAAGAAAGCGATTGGTTGCTCCATCAGGTTGTTGTTTTGTTGGGTGAGGATCCCTGAAATGCTCTCTTGACCTGCAAAAGCATAAAGGATAAAATCTTTGTCAAACCTAGGGTTCACAAGCGTGGGAGCTTGAGAAATGGCTGTTTTGATAGCTTCAAAGCTTTCTCATCCTTCCTTTGTCCACAAGAATGGAATGTTTTTCTTTAGCATCGTTGTCAGTGGTTTAGCCCGAATTGAGGGATGAATCTCTGCATGAAATTTATGGTTCCCAGAAAACTCTGGAGGCCCTTCTTGTGACTTGGGAGAGATAAGGACATGATTGAATGAATCCTGGCTAGATCGATTGATAATCCTTTTGCTGAAACCACATGCCCCAACAATTTTCCCTCGTGCACTGTGAAAATACATTTCTTGGGGTTAAGTGAAACCCCAAATTCCCTACACCTTTAGAAAACTTTCCTTAGATGCGTGATGTGATCTTCTGCATGCTTAGAGTATACAATTATATCATCAAGGTAAACCAAAATAATATCGTTGATTAGTCCCTTAAATTCCATGTCCATGGCTCTTTGGAAAGTAGCCCCAACATTGGACAATCCGAATGGCATTTTATTGTAGGCATACGTGCCCCACTTGGTAGTGAAATCCATTTTGAATTGGTTAGATTCTTGGACTAGGATTTGATTGTAACATGAATATCCATCAAGCAAAGAAAATCTTTGAGCTCTTGCCACCGTTTGAAGGATCTGCTCCATTTATGGAAGAGGATAATGGTCTTTTAATGATGCACGATTCAAACCCTTAAATCTACGCATAACCAGATCTCTCCGTTCTTATTTCTCATGAGCACCAAATTAGCTACCCATGAGGAATGCTTGATGGGAAAAATTATACAGGCCTCGATGAGCTTGGTTAGCTCCTTTCTCATTAGTGGCTCAATTTTGGGATTAATTGGTCTCTATTTCGACAAATCGGCTTAGCATTAGGATCCGGCTCGATGGTATGTTATGCTAGACACGGATCAAAACCACGCAAATCTTTATAGCTCCATGCAAAGATGTCATGATACTCTTGACAAAGTTTGATGAAAGCTTCTTTCTCTTCAGAAGTACACACTTTTCCGATCTTAAGAAATTTTTCATTTGATACCTCAACTTCCTCAAAATACTCTTCTCTGACCACCATGTTAGGGCTTTGTCTTGTGGCTTGGTCATCTGAATTGAAAATGGATTCCAAAGTGACTAAACCTTTTGGTAACTTGTTGCTTTTCAATTGGATAATTTTCTCACCATATGACTCCTGCAACTTATCTTGATTCTTTGTAGCAAACTCCGCCTCTTCTTGTAGGAAGAGGACAATTTGTTTTTCACTATCAAACACTTGCTAACTACTCACATTATCAGGGACTGTTGGTCGAACCACCATTTTAAAAAATTGCTTCCCTTCTTTCATGATATCAACTGGTATGTTGTATTGTGAACCAATTGTAGCAAGCCTATCTGCATCTTGATTTTGATTTCTAGGGATTGCATGGATTCCAAAAGCTTCAAAATCTTCAATCAGGTCCCAGACTCGATTCTTATATGATCTTAAAAGATCATTTTTGGATGCACTACGTGCCGAAACTTGATGAACAACTAACTCACTATCTCCAAAAACAGTCAGGGCCTTGATTCCCTTCCTTTGGGCTAGCTGAATTCCTTGCACAAGAGCCTCGTATTCAGCAACATTGTTAGTGCAACTGAACTGCAACCGGAAAGATGAGAAGTACTTATCTCCCTCTGGAGAAATTAACATAACACCAGCACCGGATCCATTCTTACTTCTTGAGCCATCGAAGAATAATTGCCACAATCCTTTAGAATCACTTGGTGTTTTGACAAGTTGTGGTATGATCGTATCTTCTTCATGGATACAGTAAGTACCTAATCTGTTTCTTCCAAGACCAGAAAACTAGCTTCTTCTTCTGCCAATACATCAGCGTAGGGATCGTATTGATGATCTCTACTTACTTCATCTAGCAAAGTATCAGGAACTTCTTCAACAAGGGTGGTTGGTTCATGATCGGCATCTTCCTCTTCGGGATTGCCGATGGTGTAATTTCCATTTATGGGACTAGCAGTGTAGGGTTCTACATGATTATGGTAGATTGGTTCTACCCTTATAGTTACTTTGGTTCCGTATCGAGTCCTGAGAATCATATGCGACCAATCGGCTGATAGGTAACCGCCCATCTTGGCAGTGAAATCCCGTGATAGGAAGATGGCAAAGAGAGGAGGGAGATCGATGACCGATATGTCTTGGGTGAATGACAAACTTGGGCATGCATGAATGGTAAGTTGAAGTCCTTTGATAACCCCAACAGTCTTAACAGCTGTGCCATCCAGTTGAACAACCCCTCTTGTAACTGGCGCATATTGTATGCCTAGTACATCTGTAATTTGTTTCGGCATGATAGAGCTACTGGCACCAGAATCGATCATGCAATTATGTACCAGGTGGTTGCCAATGATCAGGGAAATGTAGAATGGCGGTGGTTTTTTTGCCGTAGGAATGATTTTCCCTTCCGGTTGACACAAATTTGTAGCATTTGTCACTCCATGGCTTGGTGATCCGTTGGTTGTACTAAAATTGTTCAGAGCTTCTCGCAACAGGTTTCTTTGGGAAGGGATTGAGAGTGCGTCCCACATGGTAACGCTCATATTGGTTTTCTTCATTTGTTCTACTATGCTGAAGGGAATTTCTCCAACTTTGATGACACTTTTTTGGGCATTGGGGTCCTCCTTTGGAAAATGTTTGTTGGGTACCATGATGCCTGGAGAACCATCTTTCCCTGTGGTGTGGCTAGCCGGTGTTTCTAGTGATTTCTTTCCTGCATTTTTATCAACTGCCATTTGAAACCCAGGTTGAGAAGTGGATGCTAGATCAGCTTCGAGAGGTTGAGGCTCCATTGCTCTCTTTTTGGAACGAGTGTTTGCTGCCACTGATGAAGAATCTATATTTAATCCGCAAAAATCTTCTTCTTGCCAGTTTAGCAAAGTGGATTCTTCAGGTGCCTGCGGTTGATCTGCTGCTTCTTGCGTAGATGAATTGTTTGTTAACTCTGAAGGGGCAGATACACTTTGAACCATAAGGGCCTGGCTAAGAACCCCATTGGGACAAAGATTTTGATTGTGAGGTTGAGAGCAAGGATAACACCATTCATAGTCTTGAACCAGATTATTTTGAACAGGTACTATAGCTCTAGATGAGCTAGCTGCAAGAGGGTTTTGAAAGTTCAAGGGCCTTACATTTGTAACTTGACTTGTAGTTTGATTTCGAGGCTGATTGTTTCCTTGAAAAGGAGGACGGTTAGCCTGATACTGCTGATTTTGTGGCTGATACGGACGATCAGATCTTGAAATTGTTGCCTTTTGAGTGCAACGAGCTCATTTTCAAAATTTTGCAAGTAGTGACTTGACTTCAAATAGGTCATTTGAAGAGGCAGGGGGAGATTTATATGGTTGCTTGGAGTCTACTGGAATAGGAGCAATGATAGGATGATGATTCGTAAGATCTGGAGAAAATGGCATTGGTGGTCATGGAGCTATCTTTCCAGCCTGAATCAAAGAATTCTCTGCACTTATGGCAACTTCGTAAGCATCAGGAAGTGTAGTCCCTCCCATGGACTAGATCATAACTGCTACATCACTATTCAAGGCTCACAAATAGTACAAGAATGCATTATGTGCAGAAGGCTTTACGAGCACTGGAATCCTATTCCAAGTTCTATGGAATCGGAAGTTGAAATCACTCATGTATTCTTGGGAAGCTCTCTTTATGGTAGTAAGTTGTTCCAAAAGTGATAGGTGATCACTTTTTTCTTCAAATTGTTTACATAGATTTTCTCCCAACTCATCCCAAGTGGTTATAGTGCCAACACCTAACCCACGAAACCATTGAAGTACTTTTCCCTTGAAAGAGGTAGCAAGAAGTCTAACTGTAACGTTGTCTTCGGTGATATTATGTCTTGCATGATGATCTTGGCTACATCAAATATATACTCCACGAGTAACGTGAGTTTCCCCCGTGTAGAAGGGTAAACTTTTGAGTGTCGCAACAGGTATCGAGGTCACATTGAGCCAACATGAGAGGACTGCTTGCATTGAAAGGGGGAAAAACTTGGTTCCTCGCCATAGCAATGAAAGGTTGATTGTTCCTGGGTGGAGGAAATCTTCCGTAAGGAGGAGTTGAATGACCCCTACTAGGTAAATCTGCAACTGGGGATGTGGAAATGCCTCTTCTACTTCTCTTTGGAGGAGACAAGGAAAGTTCGATATGCTGATACTTTCCTTTCTTTGAAGAAGCTCTTGTCTGAATTCTTCGCATAAGTTACCGCACTGAGATTTGGAATCCAGAGATATAGAGTTGCCAGGTACTTTGACTTGTGTAAGTGAGAAGAGAAGTACCAACTCTGTCCCATCGGGCGTGCCAAAAACTGTTGTGTGTGGTCGCACGGTGGCTTAAGATTTCTGTTTGATAATGAGACACCTCTGAAAGATGGAACTCTAACTTCTATGATGTCCCACCGGGCGTGCCAAAAACTGTTGTCGCCAAATCACTGCACCCTCCGAATGGCCAGGATGTGAATAGGACATTCGGTGTGATTGGGACACATGGGATCACCTCTGTTTGTGGGACTTCGGCTCAAGGTGAACCTCCGGAGAAGGCCGGCTTCCTCTTCCTAAACTAAGTGTTGTACTACTCCTAGTGTAACAAAAATTGATTATCTAGTCCTATGCTAACATTTTCATGGGGTTTTAGGGAAAGAGATTTACAGAAATGAAACTATACTAGGGATGGTGATGCACCAAATAAAGGGTGTCTTCAGATTCAGGAAGGGTTAATTTGAAGAGGGTGTGTGCACCACAGGTCAACTTCACCTACTACAACTTAGAGAGGGTATAGGATACCACAAACTAAGAGACACGCGTTCCCTTTGTTAAACTTTATCAGACTCGAGAAATATACCAGTTTCCCAGTGAAGAAGGATGAACTCAAGAAGGGTGAACAGACACCACAACTCAACTGCATGCAATACTTCACCACTCGATAAGCATAGAACTCCAAGAACCTGCAATAGAACTTAAACTTGCACAATGTACTTGCAAGTACGAGAAAGGCACAAAGAAGCACAGAAGGATGAAAGGACCGAGATTAGTCACAAAACACACTTTTATTGCTTCAATAACATGCACAATGCATCATACATTCAGAAGAGGCAATAGTTTCCATTACAGTCTTGAAGAGGAGGCTTGAAAGTTCTCTCAACACATAAGAACAACTTGCAGAAGAGAGAGGATTCTTGAAAAGTATACACTTGCCTGAGATATCTAACTGTCCAACTTGTCTGAACTATTGGAACCCTTTGAAATGAGCTTCCAACTTACATTTATAGAAGAATATGTGAGAAAGAAGAGGAAAGGTCATAATTACATTCCTAAATTGAAGGCCCGTGATGTATTTATTGCAGTTAGTTGAACCACCTGAGAAGGTTCCATCATGGGTCATTAATTGCCTGATGACCTAGTCTTCTCAATTAATTAAAAGAATATTTAAATAAAATATTTAAATAATAATAATAAATATTATTATTAAAATATTAAAATAAAAATATTAATTTAATTAACATAATGTTGGGACCCCCCCGTTGACCCGTTTGACTTGAAGAGGAGGGGGGTCCATGTGGATAGAGTCTACACATAGCCAAACTCGGTGAGCTTCGAATCCTCTAACTCGGTGTTGCAATTGATTTTGAACCCCACACCAACTCTTTCCTCATCTTGGCAATCGGGCTCTTTTGCATTGAGTCCTTCGAATGGTGAGCTATCAAACTCGATTCTTATCATTTTCCTAAAATGCATGTAGATCCTGTGAACTTGGCCTGATGCAAATTAAGACTCGCCTCACGAATGCCACTGCTATGGTCTTGCTTCAAACTCCAAATCGAGCCATTCTGAATTACCAAGCCACCTATATGCATCGTGAACATGAAGCTTTAAGCTCGAAATTGAAAGCCTCTACAAATACATTAAACTTCGACACCCGCGAGCTTATTCTTTATCTCGACTTGGTACCAATGTTTCCACAATATGAAAAGTTTGACTCTAAATCATACTTAGTGGATTTGATCCATAATACATTGGTTGTACCCACAGAGGTTAAACAATTCAATGAATTTAAATTATTTCACTCCTGCATGTTGCACCATTTAGAAATGATTTTCGAGCTATGAAAATTGTTAGGGATCACGTTATGTGGCCCTGTCAACACTGAATCGATTGATTTCTCTGTGATAGCTCTAGTCTTGACAGATAGAGTTATTTCTTCTTGTTTTGGACCACATATTCACATGCATTCCACGTTCAAACTCCATGAAACAATACCACGAGCTCTTCAACTGATTCGACCTGGCTTTGTTTTGCATATCAACCCGAGCACCCGGTTGGCTCAACTCGGTTATCTAAATCCTTCATATAAGCTTTCTCCCGAACTCATTTTTGACGTGAACCGTGTCTTAGGCTTATGCAGATGGCTTATGCGGCAAATTATTTCCTCTGAGGCACTTGACACCTAGATCGGTTCCTCGAGCCTTTCCAATTTGAACCTCTTACTCGCTATGGATACCTCACCGTGTGCCAAGTACCGAGCTCTACTACCTTCGTTCTTAGAGTCATCCTTACATGTTTGTGTTCTCAACTAGAATTTTTATTCTCAAGCCTTTACCGTTTTCTGTGATGTATCCATGCAAACCATTTTCTATAAATTCTTCGACCTCACTTGCACACTTTATTTTTCGATTGGCTCTGCAATGATTCTTCTTGATTCAGACTTGGCATTTAATCTGTGAATACTTCACCACAAGATTGGTTTTCTTGTCAATTCCTGAATGAGATCTTCATTCAGTGTGGCTCGGTCACGATTCTTCTTGATTCAGACTAGGCTATCGCCTACTAAAATCTTAAAGAAAGCTAAGCCTACCTCCATTCGACTTGCTATGACTGCCAACTTCTCCTAATCCTCATCGTTTCTCAAACAGACCATTTACAAGTGACAAGGATGTGAGTCGTGACATACAAAACGGCCGACCAGGTATTTCAGAGTTGACCTTCGCATTCGTTTCTAGGAGAAAACATGCTGAGCAATATGAATCGTTTCACTCTGCACGTAATAAACTTCCATCTCCTGACTCGGGAAAATTTTATGAAGCCTTGAATGACGTGACTCCAATCCATTGTATACGGCAGTGAATATTTGTTTCTGCGAGTGCTTCTTTGCCGGAAGCATTCAAAAGACTCTTGTGTTGCACGTGCCTACCGCTCTGTGGTTGATCGTATCGTGATGACATTAGTTCAGAACTGTACAGAGGATGAGGAGAAGGTCGTGGCAGTTATTAAAGCTGATTCAAAATCTGAACAGTTCAGTATTCTGATTGGAATCCTAACAAGGGTGGACCTGTATGAACGGAGACACTTTCTTCGTATGATCGATGGAACCCAATCCACAGTCCATGCAACATGCATCCTTTGATCTCCATGCACTCGCCGCTCCACTCGGCATTTGACTCATTCCTCCAACCTGGCGTCATTCTTTATTCACCGGTTTATATGGCAATTCGCTCGCCATCTCTCGGTTATCAACTTCCTCCTGGTGACTCGCACAACGTGCTCCGATCCTGTTTACACGGCCCGTGCGGAATTTTGATCATGGTTTTCCATCTTAATATTTCCCATTGGCACTGGTCACCTGAATCTCCCCTTCATGGAGTGAACAGCTTGGAATGCCATCTTAATATTTCCCATTTGGCATACCAGCTCCGAATTCCCGCATAACGGCTTGGCCACACCAATCCATGGGCCCGGCCTCAGCTTTGCCGCGCAAACTTGGCAATTTGACCCGATTTCTCCACTTTTCCACCAGCGTGCAGGATCTTCATGAATCTTCTCTTCTGAGTTTTCCTTCAACATATTTGAGGATAACATTAAACTCTTAGTGCAAACATTTCAGCTGTAGCTTGTAAGGTGTGATAATTCCGACAGAATCCTTTATGCTCGCCAATCTAGTGACTCGTTGAAGATGCTCATATAATTGCAAAGAAAATTGTGCCTCATAAATATTCTGATATGAAACAGTCCCACCTCTATGAGATTCACTTCCATGAGTTACATCGTAAAATAAGTAAGATCTCGATAGAGAGTCTTTGTAGTAAATTTCCTCAGATTTGCTGGTAACACTCTTACTGTCACTTAATCGATTTTCATAAAAATATCTTGAAGGAAAATCCTGAATTTGAGGATGTGTTTGATGCTGAACAAATAAAAACATCATTGGATGACTTGCTTGCTGGAAGTGCTCAAAAAGGCTTCTACTATACTGCAACATGTCAACTGCCTGTGCACCAAATGCTCAGCCGAGGAAGGTCTGAACACCATTATGTAATTACAAACCCGAGATTCAATGATGTTGAACCTCCCATATCTGCATAATTTCATATCATCTCGGTCAAACAAGATAATTCTCCCAAGTGGTTGGTTGAGCACTGTCTTAATGGATTAAACCTGGCATCATGTTGACTTTGACTCTCCCTGACTTGGCCTTCAGATCTTTTTGCATCGATCTCCACCGAGATCCTTGTACAGTTCCTTTCATTTGTCAATTTTCAACGAGCTATATTTTACATTAACAAGACCATCGTCGAGCTCTTACAACTGAGAGTCTCTACTGAGATGATTTCCGAGATGACTATCAATTTGACACCGGGTTCTTTAACAACTTGACCCTGAACTCTTCACTGAGTCGAGATCAACTGGGTGCCTTTCGATGCTAGGTGATCTCTTCATATGCAATTTAGGAATTATTTTTTTAATTATTGCATCTCGATAATAACCGAAGGTGGGTTCCTGGGACTATTATTTCATTTTGAACGTGACAGGACCCCCTTGTCCAATCTTGCCAAGTGTGCAAAATTGGATAACGAATGTCTTGCCATTAATTTTTCAAATACCAAACTATAAGATTCCCAAGGGGGTATAGTTAGGATATGATCTAGAAGCTTGTTGTTGTGGCCATGTACTAGATTTGGGTGTAGATGGAAACTTGGAAACCATGGCATTGGCTTCACTCTTATTTTTATCATTGTGTGTAGAAATTGTTGGTACCCAGATTGATTCTCCCTCAATGTTTGAGAAACATCACAAGAATTGACAGGAAGCTTAGAGAAAGATAGATCATAATGAGTCATTTTGTAGTTGGGGATGGGATCTAACTAGTCTTTTGTCACTCAGATGTGGAGAAATGGGTAGCACCCTCAAGAGGATTTGATCTATCCTCACTATTTTAGGTTGTGGATTTCAACCAAGGTAAGAGAACCCTTTTGCAGCCTGTTGTTTATGGAGGAGATGGATATATCCTTCCTAATGAAGTTGTTAAGGAGACCTCGAAGAAAATATGATCAATGTAAAAAAATTTAACTCTCATGAGTTTTCACTCTAGATAGTGGAGATATTTTCTAGGCAAGGTTCAAGTTACAAAAGACATTTGGAACCCTAATTGTTTCTACATGTTTTGGCGATAGAAATTGTGCATTTGTGCACACATAGGACAAATAGGGGTAGTATGGGTAGAATTATTGTTTTTAAATAAATTTTAGTAGGAGGTGAGGTAGAATGAACTTTATTTGCTAGATCTCGAGAACTCTTACAAAATGGAAAGTCTAGACAACGAGAATGCTTCAGAATAGATAAAATGTTCCTTTAACAAGAATATGTGCTTTAATAGAGGCCCAGATTAGCACTTTTTCACACAATGTATGAGATTATAGCATGAAGGATTGAGTTAGAAGACTCAATAAAACATCAAAATCTAAGATCAATCATGCTTGAGGTATACCCAAAGGCTTACAAACAATCTCTATCAACAGATGAAAGAAAAGTGATTTTAAACCATTTATTTCATTCCTAGATGAAAGCTCTTCTAAAGATGAAATTTTAGATGCCACTAAACTATCATAAGTATTGAGATCTATGTAATTGAGGAGGATTTTAATACAGGATTGCGATAGGAACAAGAAAAACTAATTGTATATATTCAGAAATGAAAAAGACACATTTTCCCAAAAGTAACACAGAATAACTCAAGTTTGATTAAATTTATCAGCAGGGGAAAGTTTTGGAACAATCTCAGAGCTTGTAAATGGTTGTACACTCACAACCACCTTAACTTGGTCAAATTTAACAAAATGGATATTAAACAGGTTTCTTCAGATGGTTCCTCAGAATAGACAAACTCTATCAAGCTTTTCTCTTAGAAAAATCAGTTCTGACCACTAACACTCCAACCATTTACACAATAAACTCATGCAATTTATAACATTTTCCATAGATTTTTCCCCCTAAAAACCTAAACATTGAGTGCACCAGTGTTCACCATGATCTTGATCATGATTCCTAGAATCAGATATGTAAAAAGTTGTCAACTACTCAAGGGGGAAATGTCTTCAAATATCTCCCACATTCAACTCCTCCTTAGGTAGATCACTCTTTCTTCAAATCACCAACCACTTCCACCCCTAATCTATAAAATCTAGTTCTTTGCATGCTCAAGAGAACAAAAACAAAAGATCAGATTAAGACCAATAGCCATATCATTTTAATGGTGAAAGACGTCTCCAGATATCCTCCACCAAACTTAGATATAAAAATTAACTCCCCTCTCTGTTTTATGTGTAGGAAATACCAAGAAATCATGAAGACTCACACTTCCAGGAGATTTTGAGTAAAATGGGGAAAACTAGATTCAAACACATGACTTCCATTGATTTAAATTTTGAAATTGGACCATCCACATGGGAGATCCATTTTTAAAATGGGCCTGTGGGTTCCTTTTTCCTTTTACAACTTTTGGAAAAACATAAAATTTTCACATTTTGTTCCACACCTCCGCCCTTGATAAATGAGCCTGACACGTGTCCTAAGGTGGGTCCTAAAGGAACCGTAGCCAAATTCTGATATTTCACCTCTTTTTTAGAAAAGGGAAAAATTTCCAAGTTTTCCCCACAACTCCACCCTTCCGCTTCTAGTCTCTGATGTGGGTCCCAGCAGAACCACACTCCCTTTTTCACTTTTAACTCTTTTTCCCACAAAGGGAAAATTTCCCACTTTTCCTCCAAAGGTCCACACCTCCACCATTTACTAGAGCAAGCTTTTACCTTTCCTCTATTGGGCCCGTGGGACACTTTGATGATTTCAGTCTTTTGAATATCAGCGAAAAAAAAATCCAAGTTACCCCTGATGGTCTGCCTCAACACACTTTTGACTTTTTCAAACTGCCACGTGTCACAATGGTGAATATTGAGGTGGTCCCAAAAATTTGAGACCTTGAATGAGTGCAGGCTCACCACGTGTCTTGGGCCCTTTAGGAAATTGTTGAAAAAACTAAGGAAAGAAGACCCGACAGAGACCTCCACATGTCGTTGTGGCACAACTTCAAGAACCTTATAAGGCTTCAAAATGATTTGGTGGGGGCACGCATCCATTTTATAATTTTACTCCATTTTTCCAAAAGGGCATAATATCCAACATGCCTCCAAAGGCCCACATCTCTACCTTTAACTTTTCCACATGTCCTTCTATGGGGTCAAAGTAAGACCTTTTCCTTGCCACTTAAATTTTGCTTTAATCAAATCCTGGCGGGGCCACGGGGTGGGTTTAAACTTTTTCCAAAGTAGTGAAAAAGAACAAGTTGAAAAAACAAACCCTCAAGCACCCCATCAAATTAGAAGAAGCCACGTAAGCATCAAAAGAACCAATTAGATTTGAGAGGAACTATGGGACCAAATTTTCCCTTTTTCCAAAAAATCAAAAAGTGACAATTTTAAATCATTTTTCTGTTGTCCTTGACCAACCAAGAGAAGCCACGTGACCACCGAATGCTAAGGAATACCTTTGATAGGAAAAATATGCCCACCACACCATCAAAAACACAAAATTTCACCATTCATGCCCAGAACCTGATTTTTTCAGTAAGGATGAAGATTTTTGAAACAAAATGAAGTGAATCATGGTTCCAAGCATCTTTTGACCATGGATTTGGATCCTCAAAGGCATATAAATATAAATTGATCATTATCAAGCTTCCATGGTTGGGGAAAAATAGGAAAATGGTAGAGCCTATGTATTTTGAAGAAATTTAGGGCAAAATGGTGCGAGATTAAGATGAGCACCAACATCGGCTCGACTTAGGGATGGGCACTCCTGTGAGTGCCACAAGAACAAATAGTAGACCAAGTGCCAAGAAAAAAACATTGGGTAATGAAGTCAACTTGCTAAGCATGAAACCAGAACCATCCCCCAAAAATGAACAGAGAAACCAGCAAAAAAAGGCCACCAGGGGCTAGAACGAACAAAAAACATGAGAGATAGAAAAACAAACCAACAAACTATACACTATACAGATGATGTTCACCTTGATTCAAAGAAAACAATCAAGGAAAATCCTCAAGTTCCTGCCATCTTGGATATGACCATGCTAAGCAATCCTGATACATCTTCATCAACTGGAAATATACCTCCTTATCTTCTTTGTTCAGTTTGTAAATCATCCATTTTCTCTGAAGCTCCTCCATTGTGTTTAAGTCAAATTCTTTAACATTTTTAAGGTTGAATCATAGACCAAATTCCCAGAAAAAATAGCATACTTAGGAGCTCTATTTTCAACACTTTCATACTCCATGAAATTGAAAAAACTCACAAAATTGTTAAGATCAAAATTTTCTTACAAAACTTCAGAAGATGCATTGCTTGGGTCTTCAATCAAGTACAACATCTTCTTCTCTCCATATAATTTCACCAAGTTTCCTTCAATGGGAATAATGGCATAAGACATGTCCATTTGCACACTACCACCAACACTTGCAGCCCATTTTCTAGATAACAACATACCCCACTTGGATGGACAATCGAAATGACTACATCAAGCTTCTAGGTTCTTACCTAGGTAGGCTGCAAGTTGTACCACTAGACCCTTCACACATCCCACCACTTGACACCTCTCTAGAGTCCATAGTAGTACACTTCCCATATGCTATTGTTACCTTGATACCTAATTCATTCATGACCTCAAGAGGCATGACATTACATGAAGCTCTAGAATCAAACATACAGTTATGTAACAACTTGTCTTTGATAACTAGGGTAGTGAAGAATGGATCTACATTCAGCTGGAATTTAACCAAAGAAGTTCCCAAATAAACCTCTGGTGGTTCCTCCATCTCTTCCAACACTTGTGGATTTTCTAATACTATAACAGAAAGGGAATATCAACCTTATTTACATCTCTTCCTTGTATGATATCTTCCTCTTTGAATCCTAAATATTCAAAATCCCTCTTCTTGTGCTCAGGGGTCCTAAATAGCTCAACAATTGGGACAATAATTTTGATTTGACTCAAAACTTGGGAAATGTCATATGGAACAAATTTGGGTAAAGCAGCACTAGGAGAAAGATTGGAAAATTCATCAGATGGAATGGGATTCTTTTTAGTTTGGGCATGGGGAGGAACACAAGTTTTGCTTGGGGAAACAAGCTCTCTACTAGATGCATTTTTCTTTGGGGTTTCTTTGGTAAGCAATGGAACTTTTGACTTGGCTTGTGGCCACTTGGCAGCTTTACTTCTAGTATTGTGCTCCTTTTCTTAGGCAACTACAACATTCATTAATAGTTTCCTATCTTCTTCTGAAGGAGCTCCTCCATCATACTTTTCAATCATTAATGCCCTCAAGTATTCAAAATCATTATTGGGAAATTCAAAAGATTATACAATGTCTACTTCTAAAGTATGAGAGGGAGGAAGAAGAGGTACCCGGTGGATGCAATCCCAAAAAATAACAACAATTCTAGCACTTATTACCTTAGTTGAAGTTTCTTCCCTTGGTGAACTTACAGGGATCTCCATCATGTAGGCATCATCATCAATTTCATCATTTACTGCTTCTTCAACTTCTTGCTGGTCTACCTCACATGGAGCATGGGGCATGAAACATTTGTCACACCGATTAATGACATTTGTCTCCTCCACAACAATAACTTTGGTAGGCAAAGGATCAGGGACCATTATGTTATCCCTAGCTTGGGACTGTTTATTTCCAAATCCAATGGTCCCTTGCCTCTATCATTAGATCTTTGGTGATTTGTAAACCTATCTTGGATTTGTTACTTGTGTTGACCTTGTGAAATCTGCCCAATTCCCTTTTCTTCTAGGGCTAACTTGTATGATATTTCTTTGACATCCCCTACCAAATTTTTCACAACTTCCTCCAAATTAGCAACCGTACTTGTTTGAGACTTTTCCGGGTTAATAAGTTTTACACTCTCCCTTTTAGGAGGCTTTCCAATTACTTTGATGTTGTTCTCTATTTGCAGATCCATAGTGAATGCTTGCCTCAAATTGGTAGGGTTCTTGTCTCTTAAGTAGTAAGAAGCCTTTTTATCAAATGCATCGAGTATTTGATCAAACATGATTCATCACATGGCCTCAAGATAACAGGAAATATTCTCAAATTCTTATTGAACCTTGTGTTGAAATCATGTATTGACTCATTAGGATTATTCTTAATGTTTTCAAACTCTGATAGAAGAAACCTATGGTCAGTCCTATTACCATATTGCAATGTAAATGCATTACTCATCTCAGTCCAAGAATCAATAGAGTTATCATGGCAAAGCTTTATACCAGTCCCTGAAAAATTAATATCATAATTGCATAAAGAAAATTTGAAATCTTACTCTTTATTCTTGCTACATTCATAGGAAGTATTACATCCATTTAAATAGGAGATGTTGTTCCTATATTTAAGGAGATATAATCTCCATAAATATCTCCACACATAACTCCTAAAACAACTCCATGCTATTTTATGTGAGATTTTGTTTTCTCACAAAACTAATATTGTTAATGATTTGTTTACTCAACAACTCATAACAATATTTACTCACCCACTCATAATTACATTTACAATAATGTAATTAATTATTACAACACATATTATATTATCCTAGATAATATAATCACTTACATAATATTCTATGTTCACACTACAACATAGATATTCCTAACATTCACCCCCTTAGTGTGAACATGGGGTAAGAGCTCTGAAATATCAAACTTGTCGAGAGTAGTCTTTCTTCGGATCTTGCTATCTGGATCTTGTTGCTAATGATCATCCTTGTTGTATGAACATCTTCATCGACTAATCACCTTCCAATGAAGTACCTTCCACCAAAGTATGGCAGTCAGAGGACCGTACGATAGTCAGAGGACCGTACATAGATGATTTTCCCCTGTAAGTTGAGTCAAGTAGTTTGCTTCTTCCACACCAAATAGACACTCAGGAACTGTTGTTAGTCTATGTGAACACATTAAAATCAAAACATGAAACTAGTTTCACCCCCTTGTGTATAAACACACCACATAACTGAAATAAAATATCACCACATCTGTCTGTGACCCCATCATTGGTGAATGATGAGAGGACGTTGATTTTCCTCCTTCCTCCATTGCCTCCTTCCTCCAACAAGAAAAGAGTCTACCATAGGAAATCCTCATCACTAGGACATGAAAGTTCTTCATCAGTTGAGTAGACTTCCCAATCAGTTTCTACTTCAGCTAGAAGGGCTTTCTGATCTATCTTGTCATCAAGAAAATCTTGAGCTCTCTTTTCTGATTCAAAGTATTACATGCCCAATCTCATTACACTAAAAGCATTTTATTTTTCCATGTGAAGGAACCTTCTTTGGTTTATGTTTTTCCTTCTTAGATGAGGAGCTAGGTTTGTTTCCTACATATAGTACTTCTTCATGTTCTTCATGACTTCTTTGTTCTAACAATGTAGAAATCACTCCTTCTAGACTAATAGTAATTTTACTCAAAGTAAATACAATATTTGAGTAACTCTTAGGCATGCTTATTAAGAAGAATAGCTTTAGCAACATCATCTTTTACATGTTCTTTAATTCCAGCTAGTTGATTTAGCAAAGAACGAAACTTACTTATATGATATATCATTTTTGAGTTATCTTCCATTTTCAACCCGTACAAGCATTGCTTCGATTGTAGTCTTTGCCATTTCAGCTGAGAACCAAACAATTTGTTAAGAGACTCCCAAATTTCTTTTTCTGATTTTGTGAAATCCACATGATGTAGATAGGCTTTTGATAAGCCTGCGGACCAAGGGTACCCAATGCTCTCTCGATCTTTTGCATTCCACTTTTCCAATTCATTTCCTCCAAGTGGGTGGATTTAAATTAGACTTCACCACATCCCATAGATCCTTTTCTATTAAATGTAATTGCATCCGTAGTTGCCATGTATGGAAATCTTGTCCTTCAAACTTTTCAATCAAATTTAGTTTCTCCATTATTTTTACAATACTTATAAAAAAATACAAAATTGAATCAAGTACTTTAAAATTATATATTGAATGCCTTTTAACCTCCAAGAAAGTCAAGAACTTGTATTAACAATTTAACATTATTGAAAATTGGAGAAAACTTTCGAAGAGAAGAATTGATGCGCTTAATTTGATATCTACATAGTAAAATCCATATTTCTTCCAAAATACGTACTGGGTTCTGCTAAAATTTCTTCTTTAGTCTTTTGACTAGCACGTGATTCTGCATACAGAAGTATAGAAAAACCCACATCCAGAAATGAAAAATATGATATATTATTTGAGACAGATTTGATCATGAAAGCACTGAAATTTCTTGCATCAAACCTGCTCTGTTACCAAATGAAAAATTAATATCATAATTGCATAAAGAAAATTCGAAATCTTACTCTTTATTCTTGCTACATTCATAGGAATTATTACATCCATTTAAATAGGAGATGTTGTTCCTATATTTAAGGAGATATAATCTCCATAAATATCTCCACACATAACTCCTAAAACAACTCCATGCTATTTTACGTGAGATTTTGTTTTCTCACAAAACTAATATTGTTAATGATTTGTTTACTCAACAACTCATAACAATATTTACTCACCCACTCATAATTACATTTACAATAATTTAATTAATTATTACAACACATATTATATTATCCTAGATAATATAATCACTTACATAATAATCTATGTTCACACTACAATATAGATATTCCTAATGAGTCCTAAAGCATCCTCTTCTAAAGTGTGAACAAACAATTTGATGTATACATATTCATGTTCAATCTCAAAGTCTTCCATCATATTGATAAAAATATTTAGATGTTGATCACTAGTTATAACATTGTTTCCCTAGAACTTTGGTAATTTGTTCCTTACATCTTGAGGTACTGCATTTGGATAACCAACCATTCCCACAAAATTTATAGGCCCAAAGTTGTTCACAACAAATGGAGGTCTGGGTGGGGGATGAGCCATGCTGATTCGAGGAGGTGATCCTTAGGGAAAAAAACTGATAAGGGGTAGGGGGTCCTTGAAACACAGGAGTATAGCTTTCAAAATGGATATCCTCTAAAGGCCTTATTTCTTGGAAATCCCTATCAACCCTTGAAAACATAGGGGAAGAATGAGAAGAAAACCTTTCAAATTTAGATGAAGGCCCCTCTCTAGATGGAGAATTCAATTCCACAAAGAGACTACCTGATTTAGAAGCACTTGAATGGAAATCTTCAATGATAGGCTAGTCACTTTCACTAATTGGGATCTCTTTTCTTGACTACTGATCTCCCACAACTCTCCAGGCTCTTCTTCCTTCTGACTTTGTCTTTCCTAGCTCTGAGAATAGTGTCCTAGTAGGATCCTTAGAGAAGAAAGATCTTCTTCCTTCAAGTTTTGAAAATATTAATAACAAATATTACTTGACAGAGGTTTAAGACACTGGTCCTTATTAGAATCAAATCAACAGGGAGTCACCACTAAGGATTTCCACCTTAGTTGTGCAAATGCACTAAAAATATGATCTGTCAAATGTCTATCACACTAGAAATTAGAAATGAAATATCGACCTTCTTCTACCAAGATTTGTCAATGAAACCTAGTGTAAAACTTGTTGAGACTAGAAAAGTTGCATACAACACTTGTAACCTTCAAATTTCTTACAGGCCCGAATACAGGATGATGCTGAAACAAGATTCCTAACACTTAGAGCATATAAGAAATGCTTACCAGGGTCTGAATATGAACTAGAAGTGAATCAATAAATTAGTCTTAGCAACACAAATTAGTTCTCAATAACTTTAAAATAGTCCCTAGCAATGGTGCCACTTAGGTGTTGGTACCCAAATTGATTCTCCCTCAATGCCTAAGCAACATCACAAGTATTGACATGAAGCTTAGAGACAAATAGATCATAATGAGTCATTTTGTAGCTGGGGATGGGATCTAACTAGTTTTTTGTCACTCAAATGTGGAGAAATGGGTAGCACCCTCAAGAGGACTTGATCTATCCTCAATATTTTAGGTTGTGCCTTTCAACCAAGGTAAGAGAACCCTTTTGCACTTTGTTGTTTATGGAGGTGTACACACCAAATTTGTGTGTTACGACCCCTTATGACCCGCATCTCATTTCGTAACCTAACCTCATCACCTAAACCTTACACAATTATTTATTAATTACCTTGTAATTGATAACTCCACATCACCTTACCTGCCACCTCATTTTGCCACCTCATCATGACCTAGTCCTAACCCTAAACTAACCTAATTAAGACCTATAACTTGGTCCACACCTACACTCATGACTAATGACCCCTTTCTCGCACCCAAAACCGACCTTCTAGTCACTTGACCAAGCCCGCAACTAATCTCTCGGGAGAAAAGTAGGGAAAGTGGGCTATTTTACTAAAAATAGCCTGCTTTTTCCTTACCGATACCGGTTTCCACTCGACCGCCATCGGTTACGTAACCGCCATCGGTTCCCTGTAAATGGGCTCCCCAAACCAAAAACAAAAGGTGGAAGGATTTTTGGATCAACAGAGATCAGCAGGAGCGATCAAGAGAATCCGGATCTTTACTTGGCCGAGCAGAGACGAGTGAAGAAACCAGAAGAGTTTGCAGCAAAGGAGATCAAGCCCAAAACTGCAACGGAATAGCCAGAAACCTGTGATACTCAGCTGATCATCGGGAGGGAGATCTCTCATCTTCTGTGTGTCAAGCCATCTTACCTAAGTTCTGCCTTTGTCATCAGAGTTCCTGGACCTGCATCTTCGTCAATAACCAGTAAGTTACATCTTGCATGTCCTCTTTAATAACATTTCTTAGACTTTTTGAATCACAGTCCCCATAAATCCATTCCTAGATCCACTACCCAACGTGTCATTGCATCTAACTATCATTCATTTACCTCTCACCATCTCATTACCTAATATCACTCATATACCAGCCTTACCAACAACACCGTTACCCTACGACACAACCACCCCATAAAACAACCAACCTACAGATCCTAGACCATACCGATATCGGTTATCAGCAACCGGTATCGGTTATTGTGACTCAAAACCAGAAATCAGCCTTTCCCCTACCCGTCTCAATGAAGCAATTTAATTGATATTTTATAGTTTTTGGTGTTAATTCATATTAGCAGGGGAACTGACCACCTTCGAAAGGAAGTTTTATATTTCCTGGGCCCAAGGCAGTTCCCTCATTTATTGTCTAATCAAAATCTTGTGGTCTTGTGTTCTTATTTGCAGGTAGTCCTTCCAAGACAAAAAGGAGTTCTTCGCAGTCAACCTGATCTTTCTCTACGGTACGTGCACACCATCTCGACATTCAACAGGTATTCCTCCTAGCCCTAACCTTATCTGTTTCTAAAAGGAATGAAAGGATAGAAGTAACTCTATTCCCAGAAGCTGAAACATTCCGAGTGAAACATTTTGGCACGCCCGGTGGGACCCATTTTGGGTTTCTTTCTTTCTTGCTTGCTTTCATATAGGGAGCATATCTGTTGTTTTCTTCTTCTAAAAGATATTCACAAGGTATTTTGTTATTTTGATAAAAGAACTTGCTTTACTTTTACATCTTGCATTAGTGAAAGTCATCTCTTTTGCTTCATCGAATATCATTTTTGATTTGGGTTTTAAAACACGTGCATCACATTCTTGCTTGCTGTTTTCAATTCTAGTGAACATAGATTAAGTAACAGGTCGTACACGTGGGGGTGATATCCACAGTATTGACAAGAAATTAATCTTACTTTCACTGCACAACACATACCGAATCACTTCACAATTAACACAACAGCTCAAACATCCCCCCTTTTTTCCGCGGTATTCCTCCGCCCGATTGAGGTAACCTTATGAGCCAAAACAACTTGACATTTCCCCTAAGTCCTTTATTTAGGATTGACATCATTCCACGTCTAAAGGCATAAGCCCACAATAATTAAAATTAACCCTAGGGTTAGTCTCTGGATTTACGTGTGCATCTTGCTTGTTTTTAGTTCTGTTTTCTTTCTCATACTCTGTCTTCTGTGATCAATAATTGGACAAGTATACTAAACGTTGTTAAAAATCAAATTAGCAGCCTTTTATATCTTGTTAGCCCAGACTTCTTACACCGACATCGGTTACCTGACCGACGTCGGCTATAGTATAACCGACATCGGTTACTAGACCGATATCGGTTACTGTCTTTTCCAATTCCTGACAAACCAGCAACCTACCAATTTTACCAGTCTGAGTTTGTTTCTGTTCCTGACAGATTGAAACCCTACTGTGAACTCCTGTCCATGGTTGTTATCACTCGAAAGCAAGCCGCCACCATGGTTTCACATGCTTGCTCTGTTTCTTTGCCTGAATCACCCCCTTCACATTCTGTGGGGAATCCTACGGATACCAGCGAGGTTCCTAAAATTCCTGTGGGAGATAAAGAATTTGCCAAGTTTCTGGATGCTAATCCTAGTGCTGTACAATACTATTTGTCTCATGCCCTTGACCGTACGCCCGATGGTCAACTCCTTGTTGGCATGCCTATTAGTATAGCTGCTCATTTAGCTCCCACTCCGCCTGATAACACCACATTGCTTCCTGCATCTTTAGCCCCGTCTCCCAATTCGATGGCTTCAGAGGTTCATACGACACAGATTGGCTTTCCTTTGGTTAATCTTGGGCCCAACATGTCATTACCGCCAACTGCTCCTACCTCGTCTCCCTTGCAGACTGCTCCGTTCATGACTTGCTCTCTTCCACCTATCCACACTAGCTTTCCTTCTCAAGCTCGCCTACCTTTTCATTCCCATACACGTATCCAGTGACCTCAACATCTTATATGGGACATCCCTATTCGGTCGCCTCAACATATTCATCCTCCATACCTTATCAACACTTAACCCCACCATTGTCTAGCGGAGGCCCTTGGCCCAATTTGCCTCTGTTTACCACAACCGCACCATCTTCTCATCCAAGCATGATTTCATCAAACAAATGATGGACAAAATGCAAAACCTGGAGGCTTCTGTTTCGGGAAGTCATAGCGCCTTGACATACGAGCAAGTTTGTCGGGAGCCTATTCACCCTTCTGTCCCCCTTCATTCATATCCTCCTTAATGGGAATTACCAAAATTTACCCATTTTAACAGTAAGGAGGACCCTCAACAACACTTGCGATCATTTAGACATGCTTGTTATTTGATTGCTCATGATGATGCCTTGTTACTCCGCACCTTTCCCATGTCCTTATCAGGACCCACCTTGGAGTGGTACAGTGCTTTAACCCAGCACTCAATCTTCTCTTTTAACCAACTAGCCCAATCTTTCTTGGATCATTTCTCCATTAACATTGCCAAGAAAGTATCTATCACCGACCTTTATGCCATCCGACAATTCGAAGATGAATCTATCGCAGATTTCATTGGACGATGGCGTGGCCTTATCAACCAACTTACATATGCCTTGCCTCAGGCTGAACTTATCGAACTTTTTACGCGGGCCTGCGCTAAGCACATCTCTCCTACCCTCCAAATTCAAACTTTCCGTACATTTGATGAGGCCTTTACCATGGCTCGGAAATTAGAAATTCGAGCCTTAGAAGAAGAGAAATTGCGGTTGCGCAACAAAAACCCCAATTTCGAACTCCAGATTCTACCAATAAGCCAAACACCACCCCTCCTCACACATCCACTTCTTCGAAATCAAAAGGAGCTGTCCACGCGGTGATGGTCAAATCTCAAACACCGTCTAATACCCCACCAAAAACCACCTATAAGTACAAAGCCGAGCCCATCAATTACACTCCCTTGGGAGAAACTTATGGTGTCATCTTGGAAAAATTGCTCAAAGCCGGAGCTATCACCTTGCCTCCTGTTAAACCCCACTCCGGGTTTGATTCTACCCGCGCTATACCTTCCTGGTACAAAGAAAATGACTTCTGTAACTTTCACCGCGTAAAAGGACATAGTCATGAAAACTGCAAAATGTTGAAAAACATAGTGCAGGAAATGGTTGACGCAGGTGATATAACCCTCGATAACCCTAATGCCCCTGCCAACCGAAATCTGAAAATATTCAACAAACCATTCCCAAATCACTCTTCTAACAGTAACGTAAACCAGGATATCTTAGCCGAGGAAAGTGTTCATGAGATCCATGCAGTCTTCGACTCCCAGCCAAAAGCCTCTATCGAGAAAATTTTGAATCAAGCCTCTTCACTAACGCAGGGGCCCGAACCTCCTTCACCACCATCAAACCAAGGCGAAATCATTCCTTTACCCATAAAGGAGTTAACTACCAGACTTTTCTTCTCATCGATGAGTCTTCTTATACCACATCCCTACAAGACTGTGAACGGATGTTATCTAGCTTATCTATTTCCCAAACGTCTCCTCCTACCACTCTTGCTGCACAAGAGGAAGGCTCGCCACTCCTTTTGTCATCCTTAGATGAGCAATCTCTCACACCGACATCACCGAATTCTTTAACCATAATAGACCCTCTCAAACATGCCCTCCTGCCTATTAGTTCTTCATCACCTAAATCTTTTCAATGACCAGTCGATCTCTTAACATCTATTGATACAGTGCCTCATCTACCCCCTGTATCACACCCACAGTGGACTGGAATCACAACCCGTCTTTCTTCCGTACCAAATTTACAATTCACGCCTGAAGATTGTCATTCTCCAGAAGATAGACGAGTCCTATGGGAACGTTTGAGTACCCCCTATTCTACTCAAATGCAGGTGACCGATCCAGACACCTCTACCATATACCCTAAGTGTTTACAGAAACTCAAAATCCCTATGTCCTCATCTCCATCCCCCACATCTATACCAAGTATCTCATCCACCTCTATTAACCTAACCAAATCTTCCCCTACACTTGGGACCTCACCAATACCTAGCCTAACACACCCGCCTAAGCGACTAGATTTATCCAAAAATAAAGCCGCCCCGCCACTTAGGAGACAAACTCCATCCGTGCCTCTATCACAATCAAAACCATCATCGTCACACCTACCTTCCATATTGGGACCTCATCCCTCCACCTTGCATCAATATATCATACCTCCTGCGTTTTCTTCAAAACAACCTATGCCTCCTACACCCATACAGAGATCAAAGGATATATCAACGTTGTCACCCCACGTATCCGGTCCACCCATCAACCCTAAACGAACTCCATCATCAAAGGATTTATTTTCTGTCACTCCCCTTTTGCCGTGGTTGTTCCCCGCTACCACGTCATCTGTAGCCTCATCATCTAACCAGCTGAACGTAGCTCCTGCACCAAAGAAACCATATTTAGTGAAAACCACATGTCAACACCCCTTGGCTAAACCACCGCCCATACGAACCAACCACACCCAAACATTACCAAAACCCGCACAACCAATACCCTCATCCTCCTCCGATTTTTACCCACTCAAAGGATCTTACGCCAAAATCCTTGCTATGTTGGTAGAGAATGCGACCATTTCCCTACCCCCACTTAGACCTTATGACCCATCTAAACCTCGACCTATAGGTTATGATGAGTCTAAAATCTGCGCCTATCACCGCACACCAGGACATGATGTGGAGGGATGCAAAGCTTTAAAAACCATCCTTCGTCAGTCACCTCTCCCAGATAGAAAGGTTAAGAAAGACAACTTACGAAGGGAGAGACCTTTAGCTTCAATTCCCTCTCCTATACCATCTGTCCCCACCTCACCAAGATCTATCATTATTACAACCCCACCTCTTGAAGACCATGATTTATCCCAACCATCTTCCTCATCTCAGGTCTACGAGATTAATATGATTAGTGTTGCTACTCGAGCACAGAAAAACAATGAGAAAGCGAAAGATAGCACACCTGCGTCCTCTCTTTCTCCGTCCACCATCCCGATTGCACCACCACCCAAAGTGGTTATTCGTGGACCCGCTTACCCCGTCTCCAATGGAGTTTCCCATCGAGCCATGATCAAACAGCTTCACCAATCACCCGTAAAAATGACACTATATGATCTCATTCAGACTTCTGAATCTCATCGACAAGCTCTCGTGGAAATTCTTCAAGGGATCGAGGTCTTACCTAATGAAACCCTACCTGTTACCTCCATTCTTACACCCAATCACATTGCTTCTCTCACCAAACAACCCACTGCCCCAACCACTTCTATCTCTGTACAACAAGCTGCTGCAGTCAGTTTCTCCGAAGACGAAATTGTTGACTTTGGTACAGAAGATCCTGACCCTGCTCTTTTCATCTCAGCTTACGTCCGAGACATTCGGGTACGTCGTGTTATGATTGACGGGGGCGCTAGCCTAAACATCATCTCTTCAAAAGCCTTCCAACAAATGAATATCCCTTCTAGCTACATGTGTGCCAATCCCATCATGTTGCGGTCATTCAATGACGCTATTACCTCTACCTTAGGCACCGTGATTCTTAACATTCGTGTAGGACCACGTACTTTACCCGAACTCTTCTATGTCCTTGAGGGAGAGTTTCAATACAATATATTGCTAGGTCGCCCTTGGATCTGGGCTATGGGATGCGTTCCCTCAACCTTACATAGATGCATAAAATTTGAATACGAGGGGAAGTCCTACACCGTAAAAGCTGATCCTCCCCCCTTTAAAACCTGTAATATGATATACCGCCCTAATGATGTGCTTGTACCAATCAAGACACCCATTCATTCAACCCAACCATCCTCTTCAAATGTGCCTCAACCATCCACCTCAACCGCACCTACACCTTCAAATGAAACCACTGTCGCAAAAACCACTTCCCTTCCTGCAGCTAATATCCCAACCGCAGACCCCTTAGTAGATGTTTTTCAACGCCTTACACCTGGGGAGTATCGCCATATAACGTTAGTTCTTTCCATACCCACAGAGTACGGACGTGTACATGCACATCCTACCTATGACCGTCGTGTGGGGAAGTAATCCCCTACGGACCACCTCACCGCCGCACTAACCTAACATATGGGGGTGTCGACGCATCTTCCGTTGCCCCCGAGCCACACCTTTTTCTTTGGTATATGGTACCGAGGCTGTCTTGCCTCTCGAAGTATAAATACCCTCCTTAGAATATCTCTTCACGATATTCTCACCAACAATGATTTCCGCCAAGAGCGGTTAGCCCAATTAGAGCTTCTTGACGAGGCGTCGTCTTACGACTCTTGATCACCTCCAAATCTATCAAAAACGTATCAAGCGTGCTTATGATAAGCGACTTCATGAGCGTACCTTTAAGGTTGGCGATCTTGTCCTCAAAGAGAATCAACATGTAACCAAACTAGAAAAGAGAAAACGTGGAAAATTTTCTCCTAATTGGATTGGGCCTTATATAATCACTCACACTTATAGATCGGCACTTATCGTTTAGCTTCTCTTAATGGTAAACCCGAGCTCGAACCCCTTAATGCCTTGCATCTTCGACCATTCTACTGTTGAATTTAGTGTTATATCACTTCTTATCTACTGTCGCTTGTCCCTTGAGCCCACTTACCACCACATACACTTTGTTCCCTACACCTCATAATTAAAATCAAGCTCACATAGTTTGATTCTCACTTCACCTCAGCAATGCCTTCCCTTTTTAGTCTAGTCCATGACTTCAAAGTATTAAAATAAGCCGTATTATTATGGGATTTTCTTGAGTCAAACTTCCTACAAAACTAGATGCTTCACGTCAAAAGGACATCTAGCTATCTACCTTATATATAGATTGCTCCTCGAAGGACAGCTATAGGCCAAACTATTGCTACTACTATATATAGACTGCTCCCTCGAAGGACAGCTATACACGTCACCTTTATCGAGGCTTCTCGCATTGATCAGCTTTGTGAAGACCTCAAGAATAGTACAATCAATATCCCTTGTAGACTTCCCGCATTGATCAGTCTATATTCAGTAAAATAAAAGCCTCATTCAAAAGAACTTTTGAGTCATGGACTTGTCTATTTAGGGTAGGTTCTCTTTCGTCAGAACACTCACTTTGTAACAATTTCTTTGTACCTCCGTTTTATCATCCACCTAACCTCACCATTTGTTTCAACTCAAGGGACATGACGTACACCCGATATATTGTGATCTTACAACTCTTTTCACCTATTAACTTCTCGTCTATGCACGGTACCTAGGGGTTCAAGCTAGTTCTACGTTATGTGGTTTGTTTAGCTCTTTTTACCTACGGAGCACTCTTTCCTCTTTGCCTCGTATCTAGGATTGTGTGTTGATCTTAATCAGGACATGGTTTCCTACCACTTGGGTAGGCTAACTTTCACTTCCCTTATACCTTTTACAACATCACCAACTCGTTACCAACACCATCACCCTTACCTTACCAATATTAATATCAATACTTTTACCAACCAACCAATTGCCTAACCATACCAAATTGCCTAAATTCACCTCTCCCTGGTCCTAAGGGAGAACTACATCGGTCTGAGGCCCCTCCTTGCTTTGTGCAATGGGCTATGTAGGCAACACTTAGGAGACATGGGGTCTCCCAAGGTTAGCTCGACCATCCCCTACCATAACCTATCATGTGTGGTAAATATAAATATTTTTGTGTATTTCTATTTAATCACATTCCTCTTTATTCTTTTTCAAAACACCAAAAATCACAACGCAAACATTCTTATTATTATCATAACTCAAATCAACATACATATTCAGTCTTATTTAGATGTTAAACAAATACATCTTCTCTATCATCGACACACAGGTCGGCATCCTTATTTATTCTTATACCTCTATAACATTTACTTAGACCCTCACGATTCATCCGACCCAGGAGATGATCATGATCATCGACACCTCTCGCCGGGCCTCTCCATCCTCAAAGGTACCGCGGCTATTGGTACCGCCCACTGATCTGCCAATCTCTCCTGTAACATATGAATACGCCCTCTCGCATGGAGGAATCCAGCCTCTAGTCTCTCTGCTCGTGACTCCGCAACCGCTAACAATCCTCTTGTCTCATTCATCTGCGTTTGGAGCTGATGAACTAAACTCTGCAGACGATCTCTCTCCGCTATAATCACAGCTATGTCAGGGCGATCACGTACACCTCGCAGCTCTGCTACCCACCATAACCTATAGGCCTCTGTCGTTCCTACATCCATTACCCTGCGATCGGCTGCTATCTCCTCTGGCCCTTCTGGAGGTGTTGGCGGGGAGGTGAGAATGTTGCCTCGGCATCGATCCTCATATATGGTCTATAAGCCAGGGGTATATCCTGCACAAATCTGAATTGTTGCCACACACGATCTAGAGAAATCCTCTCATACTCACAGTCGTGCCCCTGCGATCCACCTCAATCGCTCTACACCCCTCAACTCCTCAGCTATGTTCTCTGTTACCATATAGTTCCCGTAAGGCCTCCAACAGATATCCACAATTGTCACCCTCTCCCATACCTGCCTGTAATACTCAATGTCACCCGTCACGGCATGGGATCTTGCCTCTTGTTCTGTCTGGACCCATCATCTGAATCCCAACCTTTGTACTCCGGTCTCTCCTGACTGGATGGGTCGGCCTATTGGTCGCACACAAACAATGTGCTCATAGGCCCAACAGTGTAATAAGTATGAACAATCCAGTGTCGTCCTGTGATTTCACCTACAAGCCCATAAACCCCTGTATAACTCCGCCAAATATGCAGGTGCCCATGCAAAAGTCACGTTCCTTTCTATCATCTCCCAAATAACACACATCAATGCCTTTGGAAATCTTCCCCCATCCGCCCTCGGTAATGCATAATACCCTACCGCTATCATTAATATCACTGCTAACCTTGTCTCCTCAGGGTGTGCTGCATACATTATCCCATATGTGAATGTCAAACCTCGCTGTGTCAAATCTCGTGCGTATGGACCAAATACTATTGTTATCGCTCCCGTGCCGCGCTAGGTAATGCCTGATATACTGGTTTTCCTGTAATAGGGAGTCTCAAAATACGGAACACATCTTCCAATGTTACTGTCATCTCCCCTGTTGGCAGATAGAAGGTATTCTTCTCTGGATTCCATCTTTCAATCAACGCCTGCAACATAGCATGGTTATGTGCGATTCGTGAATAATAGCGGATTCCACTTAACCCCAAATGATTTATCAATGTCCATTCAGCTGGTGTTACATCCGCTCGGATTCGTGACAACAGCGCTGGTACACTATCATTCATCCTCGGCCCTGCCTCTGCCTGCATACGTCACAACAACAAATAACCATTCAATCCATCGAATCCCTAAAGGTTTTTTTCTCACATTCTGGAAATTCCTCCAGTAACCGGTATCGGTTATAAATAACGCAGTGCCGGTTCGAAGAATCGATACATCGGTTATCCCTAACCGCTATCGATCCATCATTAGGTACATACACCTTGCCTAAACAACCACCTACGACAATAAATTGATCGTTTATTCCTCCCTGTATACACAGACATACCCGAAACCCCTGATTACCTACCCCATAACACTCACCTCACCTATAACCCTTGCTATCATGTTTTCTTTATCATATCTACCCACTTAATCTCCCTCCTCCTATTTACAAAACATGCAAACACCAAATTACAACCAAATCGTTTACCTCTTGGGCTGCAGCAGCTTGCGGTGGAACTTGTCTTCCCTCTCGTCCATGCCTGCTGGATGCTTCTCCTCGTTCAGCCATGCTCACCACCCTCTTCAAATATAGCTTGGATTTCTGTCTTCTTGATCTCAGCCCACAATCACGTTACCTGTCTCTTTCCTCCTTATCACTCAAATCTCTCATGCAATTACTTGTCTCAGTCGTTAAAATAGCGTCGCATTCACATATTTAACATCTTGCATGCCTCTCAAAATAAGAACTTCAGTTGCCACCTACGCTTTTCTATTTTTAGAAAAATCTCATTTTGGAATAACCGGTATCGGTTACCTAACCGATATCGGTCTATACTATACCGACATCGGTTAGCTAACCGACGTCGGTCACATACCCACCTTTTTCAAAACATAGTCCTTTTCTTTATTTTTTATCTAATTTTTGGAGGCGCCCGCCTCTTTTTCCTGCATACCAACACCGATAGCTATAATCTTTTCATCAAATCCACATCTCATTACGATTTCATCCATATCATCTATCCACATTACCAAAACAAACAAATCATCAACAAATGATATCAAAAACCATTAATCTATATACCATTTGAATCCAACTCATCATACATCAAATATCACAAACCATCGACAAAACATTTAACGCATTTTTAAACACAGCATGTGGATCAAAACATCATATCTATATATATACAAGGTTTCAAATATACAATGTGCCCTGCATCGGGGCCTCTGTGATCTCATAATACAACAAAGCCGGCGCGCAGGCCGCAATAACCGTCAAAAACCTCAACACGGCTCGCAGGCCGGTCTCTCATATCAAAAACAGACTCGGCTCGCAGGCCGGTATCAACTGTACAACCCGTACTCGGCTCGCAGGCCGGTATAATAAATACATGAATGAATCAATGAATAATATGTAGGCACACAGGCCTCTATCAACACAACCGGTTCGCAGACCGGTGCCCATGTCTAATATACAAAAAGTGCAGGGACCCCTCAGCTCTCTCCACCTCCCTCTGCCTGTCTGCCTGCTGGTCCCTGTCCTACCTCTCGCCTCCTGCCTGTGACGGACCCACCAGCTGTGGCTGCCCCTCCCTGAGACCTCTGGCTCCGAGAGGTCTCTGCTCTATGTGCCGCATAGGGCTGATAATCAGCCCCGGTACCATCAAGAATATCCTGATAGTATCGGGCCTCCGCTCTAGCCTCCATGTAACACTCTCGAGCCACCGTAGTCTGGGGCCGGTCCATGACGACACTGCTACGGTGCCCCTTGTGCTCGTCTTTGGTGCGCATTTGGTGGTGCTCGTGGGCGTGGTACTGCACTGCACTGCGTGCTGGGGTTGTGACTGCATTTCACCGCCTTTGGTGGTGGTACTGCATGCACTGCACTGTGCAGGGCTGTGGTTTGCTGTACTTCACCGCTGGTGGTGGTGCTCGTGCTGCACTGAGCCTGGGCTAGCTGCCCCTGTAAAACACCTATCTGTGCCTGTGTAGCAGCAGCCAGTTGCCCCTGTAATAGCTGCACCTGACCCCTGAGCTGATCTCGCTCTGCCATCACCGCTGCCAAGTCTGGCTGTGCAGGCTGTGCTACCCGCTGCTCTCGACCAGCCCACCAAACCATATATGCTCCCGTACAGCCAGCATCATCTACAGTGTCATCTGCCGGCCTCTCAGCAACCCAATCTGGATCCACGGGCTGTGGTGCAGGCAGTGGGGCCTCTACATCATCCCTCCGGTACTGAGGGAAGCGAGGGGGCTCATCCTGTCGTAGCCCCATCTGCCTGCGTACCCTCTCCAGGGGTATCCTCTCATACTCTCCCGGCCTCCGTCCCGCTATCCAGAATGTGTACTGGATCCACTGCAACTGTCCTCGGGCTCCTCCATGGGGGTGATGACCTCTATATGGTCTCCATACAATATCTACCACTGTCAGGCCCTCTAATAAATGCCTGTAGTAAGTAACGTCTCGCCCTGCAAGCACTGCTCGTGGCTGACCCACGACCCCCAACCACCTCTGAAAGCCGTATCTATATATGACCTGTGGCCCTGGCTGCTGGGGTAATCCTACTGGTCTAATGCATATGATGTGCTCATATGCCCAACAGTGAAGCAAAAATGTCGAACAAATCCCAAATCGCCTCATCCGGCGATAGCCCCACAGCTCTCTATATAACTGCACCAGGTATACTGGTGCCCAAGCATAACATGTGTGCTCCTCCACCATCTCATGTAGCACCCCCATCAGCGCCCGTGGAAAGCGGCCTCCCTCTGAGTCTGGGAGGGTGAAGCAGGTGATCCCGATCATCATCAACATGGCAAGCCGTGTCTCATGTCGGTGCGCACGGTACATATCCCCATACCCGATACTCACGCTGTGATATGTCAATAGCGCGGCTGCATCCCCAAAAACCTGTAGGATGTTGTCCATGGCTGTCTCTGCATCCACCTGAAAGACTGGCTCTCCATCGATAGGTAATCGAAGGATGCGATACACATCCTCCAATGTGATGGTCATCTCTCCAGTCGGGAGATGGAACACATTGGTCGCCGGATCCCATCTCTCGATGAGGGCAACCATCAAACTATGATCTCTGTCGATCGCTCTGTATCGCTGGACTCCGCCGAGTCCCACCTCGCGCATGATAGCCCAGTGTGCTGCGGACACATGTGGTCGCATCCGGCTCAACAGTGGGGGCATCCTGTCCCGCATCGTCAGCTGCTGACGTGCCTGCAAAACCAACCCACAACCTTAGCCCTACTCTTTATCACAACATCTACTTTACCCTCTATACCCCCTTTTATCCCCCCGACCACACCCCGACTCTCTAACACACCCCTCTACCCACCTACCTTCTCCTCACCCCGACTCCCTAACACACCCCTCTACCCACCTATCTTCTCCAATATCCCACTCCCTTTTCACACCCAAACAAACAACCCCCACCATACTACCACACAACCAAAACGATACCCAAACAACCAAATCCAACAACCGACACAACCTAAATCATATCAAAACATCCCTATCCCACCCCAATCATACCAAAACACCAACTCAACTCAACCACACAACCCAAACCACGCCCACACACCCAAACCACATAAAAAAAAAAACAAAAACAAAAACAAAAACAACCAAACCACAAAAACAAAACAAAAAACCAAAAACAAAACCGACGCTCCCGATATATGACCGACGCCGGTCAAACACAAAGCACCGTGACCTGAAAATTTGCGACCGATGCCGGTCGCTTAGCGCTAATGACATCGACATCGGTCATTATGTTACCAGAGCCGAACCCCGCGCGGCCCCCAACCTACATTTTTTCATTTTTCTCCCTCTCTACCCACCCAAACACCCTAAAAACCTACCCACCCAGCCGCCTCGGCTTATTTCACCTATCTACCCTCTCCCTTTTTCAAATTATTTCCATTTTCTAATTATTTCCTAAAAACATGTACATTCCTACCCAAACCCCAAATCTAGCTTAATAACATCAAATGAACACAATGCAAGGTTTCGAACTTACCGGTACGACGACACGTCGTCGTGGTGGGATGGGTGGTGGTGGTCCAGCTGGTCCAGCTCCTCCTGCTCCTCCTGGCTGTGCCATGGCTCCAAATGTCCTCTTCTGGGTCCTCAACCAATCAACTACTGCCTCCTCCTCACTCGGGCCCGCCAATCACCTCACTTCTCCACTCAACTAGTGCCACCTCAGCCAACAAATACACCAATATCAATATTCCACCTCAGACAACTTAATTTGGTTTCCAAATTGACAAAGTGACAATGACCGGCCGTATTTTTCTTTTTATAGGTTTTTAACATAGAACCGATACCGGTCAAATCGTGCCCTAAGGAACCGGCGTCGGTTATCTAACCGGTACCGGTCATAGATAACCGATATCGGTTTTGTCCTTTTTTACCCAACTTTTTGCCCTTATTCACTACTTTCCCTTTCCCACCACATTGCCTCTTTACCACATCGCCTATATGCTCCATTGCTCTTTAGCCATTTTTGACTTCACCGGCCCGACCCAAGGCCGCAACCAACCACTCCGGCCCGACCCAAGGCCGCACCCCAACCATTTGGCCCGACCCAAGGCCTCACCCTAACCATTCGGCCCGACCTTAGGCCGTCCCCCAACCATTCGGCCCGACCTTAGGCCGTCACCCAACCATTTGGCCCGACCCAAGGCCGCCACCCTAACAACTTGGCCCGACTCAAGGCCCCGCAACCAACCACTCCGGCCCGACCCAAGGCCGCACCCCAACCATTTGGCCCGACCCAAGGCCTCACCCTAACCATTTGGCCCGACCCAAGGCCCCGCCACCCACCCATTTGGCCCGACCCAAGGCCCCACCCTACCCATTTGGCCCGACCCAAGGCCTCAACCTACCTATCCGGCCCGACCCAAGGCCTCAACCTACCTATCCGGCCCGACCCAAGGCCTCACCCTACCCATTTGGCCCGACCCAAGGCCGCAACCCAACAACTTGGCCCGACCCATGGCCGTATCACTTCAATACCTTACCCAACATCAACAACATACACTTTTATCCACCCATCATGTAGCTTTTTGTTCCATCGAGCTCACCTGTTCGTGTTTTAGCATGATTAGGGTCCCTGACTTGCTCTGTCGACCAACTTTGCCTAGACCTCGACCGTGACGTTTATCTCAACCAAACCAACCATTTGGTACTGCCGAACATGCCTAAACGTTCCTGTACCTTACCTGTTATATACCCTGGAGCTACTTCCTATGCCTTGGATACCAGGATTATATCACCCTTGTTTGGATAAACTATCGACCTTTGCCTATGCATTGCTGGTTTGCTCGTCAAATCATGTACCCTAGTCGCACTATTGCATTTCAACGTGCGTCTGCTTCCTTGGACTTACCCCACCTTCTCCCCATCATCTCTACACCATTTACCCTTTATCAACCCTATCCCTGATTTCAAGTTCTCTCAATCTGTGATAGATTTGAGGGGGATTACCTATACCCTTAACAGGGGAAACCACTTCATATTATTGTCCGTGCAGCTTTACAAAACAAGCTACACGACAATAAGGGGCTAATGTAGACACCAAATTTGTGTCTTACGACCCCTTGTGACCCGCATCTCATTTCGCAACCTAACCTCATCACCTAAACCTTACACAATTATTTATTAATTACCTTGTAATTGATAAATCCACATCACCTTACCTGCCACCTCATTTTGCCACCTCATCATGACCTAGTCCTAACCCTAAACTAACCTAATTAAGACCTATAACTTGGTCCACACCTACACCCATGACTAATGACCCCTTTCTCGCACCCAAAACCGACCTTCTAGTCACTTGACCAAGCCCGCAACTAATCTCTCGGGAGAAAAGCAGGGAAAGTGGGCTATTTTACTAAAAATAGCCTACTTTTTCCTTACCGATACCGGTTCCTACTCGACCACCGTCGGTTACGTAACCGCCATCGGTTCCCTGTAAATGGGCTCCCAAACCAAAAACAAAAGGTGGAAGGATTTTTGGATCAACGAGAGATCAGCAGGAGTGATCAAGAGAATCCGGATCTTTACTTGGCCGAGCAGAGATGAGTGAAGAAACTTAGAAGAGTTTGCAGAAGAAAGGAGATCAAGCCCAAAGCGCAACGGAATAGCGAAACTTGTGATACTCAAACTGATCATCGGGAGGGAGATCTCTCATCTTCTGTGTGTCAAGCCATCTTACCTAAGTTCTGCCTTTGTCATCAGAGTTCCTGGACCTGCATCTTCGTCTATAACCAGTAAGTTACATCTTTCATGTCCTCTTTAATAACATTTCTTAGACTTTTTGAATCACAGTCCCCATGCATCTAACTATCATTCATTTACCTCTCACCATCTCATTACCTAATATCACTCATATACCAGCCTTACCAACAACACCGTTACCCTATGACACAACCACCCCATAAAACAACCAACCTATAGATCCTAGACCATACCGATATCAGTTATCAGCAACCGGTATCGGTTATTGTGACACAAAACCAGAAATCAGCCTTTCCCCTACCCGCCTCTCAATGAAGCAATTTAATTGATATTTTACGCTTTTGGTGTTAATTCATATTAGCAGGGGAACTGACCACCTTCGAAAGGAAGTTTTATATTTCCTGGGCCCAAGGCAATTCCCTCATTTATTGTCTAATCAAAATCTTGTGGTCTTGTGTTCTTATTTGTAGGTAGTCCTTCCAAGACAAAAAGGAGTTCTTCGCGATCAACCTGATCTTTCTCTGACGCGCACACCATCTCGACATTCAACAGGTATTCCTCCTAGCCCTAACCTTATCTATTTCTAAAAGGAATGAAAGAATAGAAGTAACTCTATTCCCAGGAAGCTAATGAAGTTGTTAAGGATACCTTGAAGAAAATATGATCAATACAACAAAATATAACTCTCACGAGTTGTCACTCTAGATAGTGGAGATATTCTCTAGGCAAGATTCAGGATACTAAAGACATTTGGAATCTTGATTGTTTTGCATGTTTTGGCGATAGAAATTGTGAATTTGTGCACACAAAGGAAAAACATGGGTAGTATGGGTAGGATTGTTTGTTTTAAAATAAATTTTGGTGGGAGGTGAGGTAGAATGAACTTGATTTTCAGATCTCTAAGAACTCTTACAAAATGGAAAGTCTAGACAATAGAATGCTTCAGAATAGATAAAATGTTCCTTTAACTAGAATATGTGCTTCAATGGAGGCCCAAATTAGCACTTTTTCACACAATCTATGAGATTCTAGCACGAAGGATCAAGTTAGAAGACTCAATAAAACATCAAAATCTAAGATCAATCATGCCTGAGGTACACCCAGAGTCTTATAAACAATCTCTGTCAACAAATGAAAGAAAAGTGATTTTAAACCATTTATTTCATTCCCTAGATGAAAGCTCTTCTAAAAATGAAATTACAGATGCCACTAAAATATCACAAGGATTTAGATCTATGTAATTGAGGAGGATTTTAATACAAGATTGCAATAGGAACAAGAAAAACTATTTGTAGATATTTAGAAATAAAAAAGACACATTTTGCCCAAAAGTAACACAGAATAACTCAAGTTTGATTAAATTTATTAGTAGGGGAAAGTTTTTAGAACAATCTCAGAGCTTGTCAATGGTTGTACACTTGAAACCACCTTGACTTGATAAAATTTAACACAACGGAGATTAAACGGGTTTCTTCAGATGGTTCCTCAAAATAGACAAACTCTATCAAGCTTTTCTCTTAGAAAAATCAGTTTTGACCCCTAACACTCCAACCATTTGCACGATAAACTCATGTAATTTATAACATTTTCCACATATTCCCCCTAAAAACCTAAACATTGAGTGCACCATTGTTCACCATGATCTCAATCACGATTCTTTGGAATCGACTGTAAAAGTGTCGGGTGCTCAAGGTGAAGATCTTTCAAATATCTCCCACATTCAACTCCTCCTGTAGTAGATCACTCTTTCTTGAACTTCGCCAACCACTTCCACCCCTAATCTATCAAATCTTGTTCTTTGCATGCTTGGGAGAAAAAATGGAAGATCAGATCGAGCCCAATAACCAGATCATTTTAATGGTGAAAGACATCTCAGATCTCCCCCACCAAACTTAGATATCAAAATTAACTCCCCTCTCCATTTGGTATGTAGGAAATACCAAGAAATCATGAAGACTCACACTTCTAAGAGCTTTTGAGTAAAATGGGGGGAAAATTAGATTCAAACACACAGCTGTTGTTGATTTCAATTTTGAAATTGAACCGTCCATATGGGAGATCCATTTTTAAAACGGGCATGTCGGTTCCTTTTTCCTTTTACAAATTTTGGAAAAATGTAAATTTTCACATTTAGTTCCACACCTCCACCCTTAAGAAATGAGCCTAACACGTTTCTGAGGTGGTGTCCCAAAGGAACCGCAACCAAATTTTGATATTTCACCTCCTTTTTGGAAAAGGGAAAAATTTCAAGTTTCCCCACAGCTCCGCCCTTCCACTTTTAGTCTCTGATGTGGGTCCCAATGGAACCACACTCCCTTTTCACTTTTAAATCCTTTTCCCACAAATGGAAAATTTCCCACTTTTCCTCCAAAGGTCCGCATCTCCATCATTGACTAGAGAAAACTTTGACCTTTCCTCTTATCAGGCCCGCATGTCACTTTGATGATTTCAGTATTTTGAATATCAGGGGGAAAAAAATCCAAACTACCCCTAATGGTCCACCTCCCCATCCTTTTGAATTGAAACAAACTTTGACTGATCCTTTTTTGGGCTTGTGAGCCATTTTGATGTTTTAATCCTTTTGATGACAAGAGGTAAAAATCCAAGTTTCCCGATGGTCACCTCCCCACCCTTTTGAATTTTTCAAACTGCCATGCATCATAATGATGCATCTTGAGGTGGTCCCAAAAGTTGAGACCTTGAATGATTGTGGGCTCGCCACGTGTCTCGGGCCCTTTAGGAAATTGCTAAAAAAACTAAGGAAAGAAGACCCGACAGAGACCTCCATGTGTCATTGTGGCACAACTTCAAGAACCTTATAAGGCTTCAAAATGATTTGGCTGGGGCGTGCGTCCATTTTTCCAAAAGGGAAAAATATCCAACTTGCCTCCGAAGGCCCGCATCTCCGCCTTTAACTTTTCCACGTGTCCTTTTGTGGGGTCAAAGTAAGACCTTTTTCCCTGCCACTTAAATTTTGCTTTAATCAAATCTTGACGGGGCCACGGGGTGGGTTCAAATTTTTTTACCAAAGTAGCCAAAAATAAAGTTGAAAAAACAAACCCGCGCACCCCATCAAATTAGAAGAAGCCACATAAGCATCAAAAGAACCAATCATATTTGAGTGGAGCTATGGGACCAAATTTTCCCTTTTGCCAAAAAATCAAAAAGTGACAAGTTTAAAACATTTTCCCACCATCCCGACCAACCAAGAGAAGCCACGTGACCGCTGAATGCTAAGGAATACCTTTAACAGGAAAAAGACACCCCCGGATCATCAAAAACAAAGAAGTCACCATTCATGCCCGTAACCTGATTTTTCACTAAGGATGAAGATTTTTGAAACAAAACGAACTGGATCATGGTTTCGAGCATCTTTCGACCATGGATTTGGATCCTCAAAGGCATACAAATATAAATTGATCATTCTCAAGCTTCCATGGTTGGGGTAAATTAGGAAAAATGGGAGAGACAATGGATTTTGAAGAAATTTAGGGAAAATTGGTGTGAGATCAAGACGAGCACCAACAGATAGTTTGGTAAATTGAGCTTTGGGTTTATTCAATTTAAGTTTAAGTTGGCCTTGATCAAGGCACAATTTTTTTATTTTGCGAGCCATGGTGAAGGCTTCTTTGAATGTTTGGAAAGACTAGATTTTTAGTGTATAAGAAATGTTCTTCACACAAGAATGTGAGAAGAGTTGATGAGTTCAACTTTTGGAAGAGTAAATGATAATTGATTAAAAATACCATGCCATCATGTGATGAAATTTTTGATAGACTCATCTTCAAATTGTCTAATGGTGTATAATTCATTGATAGTGATTTAACACACAACATTAATCAAAAACTTCTCTAGGAACAATTGTGTGAGCTAGGTGAAGGAGAATAAGGAATGTTGAGGAATCCTATTATACTAATCTAGTACTAGACCTGATAAGGACATAAGGAATGTGTTAAGCATAAGTTCCTGATCATGTGTGATAAGGTAACACATGTGTTTAAACACATGTAGATTTTTTGGGGATATTCATTGTTGTTGAACTTAGTAAACTTGGGAAGCTCGTAATGAGGAGGGTAAGGTTTGATGGGAACCTCTAGATGAATGGGTTCGTTATAATTTGTTCATAATATAATGTAACCTTGGGTCCCAAGGTAGTGGCCTATTGATTAGCTAATCTATTCATTAAGGCATGAATATGATCATTTGATGTGGTGATAGGTTGGGATTGTGGTTGTGTGGCATGAAAAATCTTGATAAGGTAATTGATAGGTTTGTGGATGTATGGGTTTTTGAGGAATCATTTGATAAGGATTAATTTATGTCATGGGTTGAGATTGGATAGGTTATTGCAATGATTGATATTAAGAAATAGGGACATGATGTGATTTTTGAGATTTGACAAGTTGTGGTAAATGATAAGTGGGGATATGGGTGTTAAGAGGTTAGGATGGTTGGATAGGCATACTAGTAACAAATAGAACAAATATATTGTCAAACAAAGTGATGTGCATGTAAGATCCACCAATTGAGTAGATTGATAGGATTGAAGGATTGTGGTAGATTTGTGAAATAAGAAGCCAACATGGGACTAGAAGGAGGTCCAAGAGTTTATAAAGGATATGGAGATGGGGGTGTAGGTTGTATAGAAAGGTTGGATTGGTGAGAGATACGATGATTAGTTTCAAGATAGGGATGATTTTGGATGACATGGTCCTCATGAAGTGGGACCATGGATACAAGGGGTTGGGTAATCAAAGGTGTGGTCTCTAGTTTAGAATTTTATTGGGAGAGATCATTAGAGGGAGGACTGTCATTGGATGTAGTGGATTGTTGTGTTGTTTCAACTCGAGAAAGAGTGAAAATAGGCATGAAATAGATAAAAAAAATTTATATAATTTGTTAACAAACAAATCAAGCAACAAGTTTCTTAGCATCATGATTAATTAGAAGATGTGAAAAGAAAAGAAAAGTGGATAATGGAGGTACCTAAGGAATGTCATTCTAAGGCTGGTTTCTAGTTATGGTTAGGGAAGTCTCGAGCGGTTTCCCATTGGGTGATGAAATCCCAATCATTCAACTAGGTGAGGAGACATTTTGATGTGTTGATTGATGTGTGAGTTTTAGGTTGTGTGTGAGGATTGTGAAATGCAACAAGTTAACATCCTACTTAAACTATGTGAGAAAATAGGATGTAGAAAAAGAAAGGTTCTTTTTAAAACAAAAATCAAAGTGTGATATTTTGATGAGGACACACATAAGAAAGGGAAGTAAGATGTAGATAGGAGAAAATAAGGAAAAAGAGGAAAAAATAGATATTTTTTTTCCTTTTTAAATGAACTTTAGCAAAGAGTGATCCAACGGTTGAACCAACACAAGCAGGAAAGAAGCAGGACCTCATGCTACTGATGTTAGTAGAAGACATGTGAAGAAATAAGATAAAAAAAAGAAAGGGGTCACCTAAAGGGTGGTCCCACTAGGTGTGTCAAGAATTTTGTAGTATTTTCTTGCTCGATTATCAATTTCATGAGTTAGCTCCTAAAGAAAATACACAACTTAAAAAATGATGGAGGGTGTATATTACCTTAGATGTGATGTGATGGATGAATGAGTACAAAGTGATGATGGATCCTACCGCTACCAGTTGATAGCCTACAAATAAGAAAGACTAAATTAAAAGGATTAGATAGGATATGAGGGGGTTCTTGAAAATTGGATCCAAGAAGTGTTAACTTCCTTGGCAGATGTCAACCCCCATTTTAAAGAAAAGTGATATAAAGGGTGAAACAATAGATAGCATGCAGAAACAAAAGTACTAATGAATATGAAATTAATTAGGATTAATCTAAATTCTGATTTAATAGGAAGAATTGTAAATAAAATGTTACCTAGTCTTGGTCGATGATGACCTAGACTATGCAGAGGCAGGTCAATGGTAACCTAGGTGTGAGGATCTAGAACAACAATGTAAGTATGTAGACCTACAAAGGTCTGAGTGTAAACCAGATGGAGCAGAAGCTTGTGTATGGTGGAGTCAACATGTAAAATGGATATGAGGGAGTAGAAACCAGAAAATGATAGGAAGTAAGGATTGGAAAGGGTAGATTAGGAATCAAGACCCTGGTCGACAATGACCGAGGGTGAAGCGAGGGTGACTGGGATGTAGATAGGCTGATTTTAATGCAACAAAGGAACTAGATGGTGGTCCTGGTAAGCTTAGTTAGGAACAAAATAAAGGTGGACACAGAAAAGGGATTTGGGGATTAAAATTATAGTTGCAAGAGGTCGGGTTGATGGTTATCTGATAGGGTCGATGACTATTGTAGCAGAGTTATATAAGGATGAGAATAGATGGATGAAAAGGAAACATGTAAGAAAAGGAGTTGTAAAAGAAGGTTCCTTAGAGGATTATGAATATTGCTGAAGTTGGTCGAACCTACAAAATGTTAGATGTAAGAAATACATGATAATATGATAAATATGAAGTAAATTAACACAAACATAAAGATAATCTCATGAAGGATGATCATGAGAGATGCAAGCATGTTGAAAATAATTTCTAGGAGATCTATAACTATTTCAAGAGCTCTTAGGAATGAAAAATATTTCATAGCTCATAAATAGGCTCCAAAATTTGCATGCATCCGATGATTATGGAAAGAAAGGATTCATTTTTATAGAATTGATGGCGATTGGGCTGGGTCGCCGCCGACTACGAGGAAATTTTCCCTAGTGGGGCTAGATTTTATGATTTTGGCGTGATTTTGGGATTTTAAGAGTTGGGAAAATTCTTTAAAGCATGTAGGTGGGAAGAGGATATGTCATGAATGAGTTGGAGGTAGAGATAGGTTAGAGAAAACATAGGGATGCAAAATAGAAAGTCTATTAGGGAAAGGTAATGGGTATTAATTAATTAATATGAATTTAATTAATTAATATGAATTAATTATGGCTAGAGGTGATGGGGTATGGGCATTTAAATTAAATTAAGGGGTCTATCTAAGACCATGTTAAACATATGTGCACATGGGTGGGTAGGCGAGGTATAGATACCAAATTTAGGTGTCTACACCTCTGCCAAGTTTTTTAGTTACAATGTTTACAAATGAATATGGAAACCTATTAATTAGTAAAATCCACTAAAATATACATTGAAAATATATGATTACATCCAAACATGTAGAAAAATTAAATGGTAGGAAAAAAAATTTGTGAGGCCCTGGTGGCATCCAGAGCTTAAGTATGGCTTATTATGTGAGAAACCACAAAAAACAGTTGAAAATGCAATTTTAGATATCCTTCCCTTTACAAAAATTTCTCAGAATGATTTTTAAGAAAATTAGGATGAAAAATTTGACCAAAGTTAGTGTTTTTATCACTAAAGGTTATTGGGAGTTTAGTTATGGATAAGGGGTTTAGTGGGATTTTCTAGTGCTAAAGGATGGTAGTTTTTGTTATATACTTCTCCAATTACAATATATAAATAAATGGATTGTTGGGTGGGGGGATTAAACCCCTGACCTCCCTCTCCAGAAACCTTTCTCCTAACTACCACAATGCTCAATGCATTTTGAATATAAAATGAAGCAATTTCTATGTTAATTATAAGAAAAGTGACTACGATTTTAAAAATATGTGGTAGATTAGGTGGAAGCCACTTGGTGAGAAATAGGAGGAATCCACATATTGATATTTTGGTGGGTTTAGGTGTTAGGGATTCCGTTGAACTCAAATATGCCACTATTGTTTTTATTTGTTACACTATCGCTATGATTTGTTTTCCATCGCTTTTATCTTATTGTTTGTTTTCCTTTGTTTTCTTTGACCTCCGCTTTGTGTTTTCCTACAAATCTATCCAATGTAGAATTAATTTCAGCATTGGTGATGGCTCTACACAACTAGATCGGGGTGTTAAAGGTAAGATTATTGTAGGGTTGTGGTTGGCCATCATTTTCTATGGACTACCGCTGGTTAGAGCACATTTTTTGGAGATAGAGTCAAGGGAGCTTGACGTGTTGAATAGATTTGTTCAACTATGCACATAAAGCTCGGCATAGGGATCAATAGGAATCGACCACTCAAATATTGATCCACTAAAATTTGTAATGGATCTTCTGATAAGCACATTGGTAAATCCTTCAACTTGTTCATCCAAGTAGGGAAAGAGATCAGTTGTTAACTCGTCGCCACAACTCGGCTAGAGATATTCCTGGCTTGATCAGGACAACTTGGTTTGCATGTAAAGGGAAACTCGGTCTTCAACCTTCTCAACCTGCCCAAGAGCTTGGGTAGGAGCTCTATTCACAGACCTCCAAAGTGGTAGAGAATTCTCCAAATGAAGTCTAACTATAACTATATTAGGGAATAACTGTGCCTCTAAATTAGAAGAAAAGCTACTAATGAGGGAAAATGATATATATATATATATATATATATATATATATATATATATATGTATGTAAACTAGATTTACTTCAACAAGAAAATTTTCCTAGTGCAAGAGGCACCCATGCAAAAAGTTTTTTTTTTCAAACACCTAGAGATTATACTAGAGGTTGTGGGGATGGGGTCATTTAGGGAAGCTACTTGAGGTAGCACAAGCTCTCTTAGAACACATATTTCTTCTCCAAAACTTTTCAACCTTCTGCAACCTCTCTCCAACCCGATTTTCTTGCACATGCTCCTCTAACCTACTTTCGACACCAAATATAGAAGAGGGAAGGATGGCTCACAAATATATTGATGTTTAATCAACCAAATTAAAATAGTGATGGTTGAAATATTTATAGATATTGCACAACCATATACAGACAAACAAGATGTTACACAAGTGTAAAAAAATATGTACGAGATGTAAAATATTAAATGAATAAAAAAAAAAATGGTAGACTAAGTTTTACCTAACAATGTTGAATCTAGAAGATCCTAATGTGACTGCCCATATGCACTAGAATGTTGATTTCTGGAGTATCCAAACACATATGGATGAACCTAAGTTCTATGTTGAAAAAGGGGCATGTATAAGGTGCAAAATGAAGAAGGAACCTCATGATACCCACTTAGAAATAAATCCCACTAAGATCACTGATGAACATCTAAGTAATGCCTTAACAAAAATGGTGGTAAAGGTGGATCGTAGGAACTTGGATAAGGGGGCCTCCCTTATAAAATTGATAGAATGTAATAAGAATAAAGAAGAGGACATCTAGTGGCTCATAGAGGGGAAAGAAAGAGTAGGGTGAAAGAAAAAGGTTTTCTTGGAGATGGTAGAATATATAGGAGAAGAGATTTTGGAGGCTCAACTAAATTTTGAAGATAAGGTCACAAGAACGTATCTCTCCAAATTGCACTTCTTATAAGATCTAGTGCATTTTTTATTAATGGAAAAATAAGTGTGCAGAGGTGAGAGAGAAAGACAAAGCTCAGAAGGAACAAAATAAGAAAATTATAACACGTAGGATTTGGAGTATGATGCCATGTTACAAATTTTGAAGGATGGTGAAGAAGTTAGGTTGGGTGTTGAAAAACTGTCAGGATCTAGATCATATCCTTAAGGTGTACATAATCCATGAAGAAAATGAAGTAGTAACAACCAAGATGGATGAAACACTTAGAAGAGAAGAGAAGATGGGAATGATTATGAAAAGTGTGATGCACTTAAGGAAAATGGGAGATATATGAAGTAAGAATAAAGGAGTTGGGCTCACCGGTAGTGTGTGAAGAGAATCAATCTGATAAACTAATAAATAAGAAGATAGATTGAATATAATATTCAAGATAATCAAAGAAAACAAATGAAAAAACACAAGATTTAACCTGGGAAACCCTTTCAGGAAAAAACAGAGAAGGAATAAATCCTCTCTCTTATTGCATTAACTTAACCATTTACAATACAATAATGTACTTCCAAGTTATGCTTTACCCTACTTCATCTCCATCTATTTGTAAGAAAAATAGTAAGAAACCGTCAAAGCGGTTTTACAATACAATGGGTACAAAAACCATGATATAATAAACACCCATAACGGTTCCTTATAATTCATATATTATGAAACCACCCATATATACTTATAGATAAAAATAACATATCTATACTCCCAACAAAATAGGGATGGGCATGATTATGCTAAAGTCGTGTGAAGAGGTGTATAAGTACAACAAGGGTATATATGATATACAAAATATACAACACATTCTAACATTCTTCCACTTGTTGTATACTTTGCAAAAGGGGGATACATCAATCTAATAATATCTCAAGGCATTCAAGCCCATCAATTTTTTTGATGCCGAGAAAATTTCAAGACTCATAGCCTTAGTTAAAGAGTCAAAACATTATCCTTTGTGTCCACCTTACTTAGTAGTATCTTCTTCTCCTCCACCATTTCTCTTACAAAATGGTATTTAACATAAATGTGTTTCATTCTTGAATGATAATAATGGGTTCTTTTTAGACAAATTGCATTTTGACTATCACAATTGATCCTTACAATATTTTGAGTTTACCCAACAGTGGAGATTAACGAAGCCAAACCGTTTCTTTATTTTCATGAGTATGATATAATATGTACCCTATGGTGGATATCGTAACACTTTCTTGACATTTACTCATCTAACTTACCACTCCATAAAACAAAACACATAACCATGGTAGACCTATGGATATCCAAGTCTCCAAAATATCTAAAATCCCAAAAAACCATGTAGATATAATGTTTTACTTTCATAAGGTTTTGATAATAAATTACATAATTAGATGTCCCACGTAGGTACCAAAATTCTCTTTACACATTCTAACATTTTTTATTATTGCAAATAGTTTTTGCAAAAGGGACTATACCTTGTACATGAAGGCTCAATATCTCAAGATTAAAACATGGAAGCCCTATGTCGAAAAAATCTACTTAAAAGTACCAACACTCATATCTTTAGCAAAAAAGAGTCAAAAACATTATCTACATCGAGTGTCCACCTTACTTAGTAGTATCTTCAAAAACTCCTCCACCATTTCTCTTACAAAATGGTATTTAACATAAATGTGTTTTGAATCATCGAATGCAGAGAAGTGTTATTTTTAAAAAAACTTTTTACATTTTGACTATCAAAATCGATGAAGCCTCCACGAATTGAGGTTAGAAAAAGGAGATCAATCTCCATAGAAGCCAAGTTCCGCTTCTTTATTTTCATGAGACAATTTGTCCTCTTTGTTAACATGGTGGATATGAGATACTTTTTGATAATTTACTCATCTAACTTACCACTCCATAAAACAAGTTGACACACATAACCTCAGCATTTGGAATTACTGTGCATATCCTCTTTTGCATTGAAACCACCAAATCCGGGTGGGCATCCATGTAGATCTAATGTTTTACTTTCATCTGTCGTTTTTGCCATAATAAACATAATTAGATGTATGACCAAGTACTAAATATGCTCTCTACTCCAATACCATATGCTCAATGTTCCTTTCTAGGATTTGACATGAATATGCTCACTACTCCCACTACATTTGCAATATCAAGTCTAGTACAAACCATTTCATACATCAAACTACCAACTGCACTAGCATATGGTACCTAAGACATGTCCTCTATTTCTCCTTCAGTTTTAGGAAATTGTTCAGAAGACAACATTTGACCAAAAAGAAAAGGAATACTAATAGGTTTAATTTCATGCATTTGAAACCTTTGTAATATCACCTCAAGATACTTTCTTTGATTTAAAACTAGTTTTCTAATTAAACGATCTATTTTTATTTCCATTCCCAAAATAAATTTTTAGCACCAAGTCCTTCATATCAAAATGAGATGAGAGATGATATTTAACATGACTGACCAATTTCTTATTGTTATAAATTGATAACATGTCATCAAAATACAATATAATGATAACATAATATTCACCTTCATGTTTAAATTAAACATAGGGGTAAAATTTACTTCTTTCGAGCCCAAGTCTCAACACATACCTGTCAAATTTCTGATTCCATATTCTTAGTGATTGCTTTAAGACATATAATGGCTTTTCATCCTACACACCAAATCTTCCTTTCCTTTGATCTTAAATCTTTTTGACTGCATCATGTAGATTTCTTCCTTAAGCTCACCATGAAAAAATTTGTCTTAACATCCATCTGCTCTATTTCTAGATCGAAAGCAACAACAATAACTAAAATAAATCTAATAGAATGTAACTTAGTAATAGGAGAAAATATCTCACCAAAATCGATTCCCTCCACTTAAGAGAAACCCTTTTCCATAAGGCAAGCTTTATACTTTTCTATTTTCCCATTTGCATTATACTTCTTCTTAAACACCCATTTACATCCAACTGTTTTCTTCCAGGAGGTAATTTCACCAAGTCCCATGTATTATTATTATATAAGGACTCCATTTCTTCCTCCATAGCCTTTTTCCAAAATTTCTTTCATTAGATCCAAAAGCCTCCTTCACAATCTTGGGTTCATCATCAATAATAGATAAAACTGACAAAATAGAAGTAGAATGGAAATCAGGAGGACTATACCTCTTAGGTGCCCTTCTCAGTTGATCTAATCTTCTTAAGATAGGATTTTCTAGTTCAACATCTTCTAGTTCCTCATCTTGCTTCATCTAAATCTTCCCCTTACAACTCTCTTTGTGGTTCATCTTCTGTAGTCGCATCAAATTCAGACATAGATTCATCTTCCTCAATTTTAACATGATCTTCCTCTGGTTTTGCTTCTTTCTCTGGAATTTCCTTAAGCTCTCTAAAAATTACATTACGACTAAAAATAACCTTATGTGATTCTAGATTCCAAAGCTTGTATCCTTTTACGCCATTAGAGTATCCAATAAATATGCACTTAGCATATTTATTATCTAACTTGGTTCTTTTCTCTTTCGAGAATATACATATAAGAAATACAACCAAATACACGTAAATGTCTAACATAGGTTTTCTTACCAATCCATGCTTCCTATGGAGTTTTCCCTTCAAGTGTAGATGTCGGTGATCTATTAACCAAATAGCACATAGTTGCCACTGCTTCTACCTAGAATTTTCTATCCAAAATGGCACCACTGAGCATACTTCTACACTTATCCATCAACATTCTATTCATCCTTTCTGCAACTCCATTATGTTGTGGTGTATATGGAGTTATCTTCTACCTTTCTATTCCACACTCTTTATAGAATTGCTCAAAGGGATTAGAGAAATATTCCCTACCATTGTCACTTCTCAAAACCTTTATCTTCCTTTTGTATCTAATTTTCCACAAGATCCTTAAACTCTTTGAATTTATTGAAATCCTTGGACTTATTCTAAATAAAATATACCCATGTATTTCTTGAGAAATCATCTATGAAACTAACATTGAACATGGATTTTCCTAATGATGGAACTTTTACACGTCTAAAACATCAGTATTTATCAAATGTAGAATTCCTTCTGATCTTATAGAATTCGTAGGAAACTTTACTCTATTTTTATTTCTAAACACACAATGTTCACAAACATCAAAATCTAAAGGACACTCAAAAACTCCTTCAACCATACCTTTTACTTTTAAAGTATGAAGTCCTTCCTCTTCGATGTGTCCCATCCTTTGATGCCATAACATCATCTACATTGTAGTAGATGTACGAGTTGTATCTAAAGCTTTCTTCTCCTCTAGAACCACAGAGCTATTAAACTCATCAGTAACAATGCTTTCCTCAAGCTTAAATAGTGTTCTAGTATACGAATGCCTCTTGCCAATACCATTGCACCCCGAACCATCTTGTAACTATCTTTACTAAATGCTACATGAACACCTGCATCATTCATCTTACTTACAAATATTAGGTTTCTGGTCAAACCTGGAATGTGCATAACACCTAGGAGGGTTTTAATCCTTCCATATTTAAACCTCATCTTGATTCTCCCACGACCAATGATCTTACAAGTTGAGTTGTCTCCTAGATATACATCACCTCCATTACACTTTTCATATTCACAGAACCACTCCTTGTGTGGTGTCATATGAAAGGAGGCACCCGAGTCAATCAACCATGCACTGTCACATGCATTCAAGTTGGAATCCTCCAAAACCAAATCTCCTAAGTATTAATTAGATGGTTTTTTATCTGAAGATACACCATCGTCAGAGGACTTACCCTTTTATACCTTCTTAGATCTACAATCTTTCTTGAAATGCCCCGTTTTACCATAGTTCCAACATTTCCTCTTATCTTTTTCTGTATTCTTTGATTTTCTTATGTACTTTGACTATCCTTTCCTCTTCTTTATTTTATCTTGGATATGACCTCTTACACATAAGGCATCCTTGGATTGATAATCCTCAATGGATTTCCTCATCATTTATTCTGATAGTAAGGTCGTAACTACATCCTCAACTAATAATTTTGTCATAGTACTAGTAATAGCCATAACTAGATTATCCCAAGACTCAGGTAAAGAACACAAAAGAGTAATACACTTATCCTCTTCTTCCATTTTAATATCAATAGAAATCAACTAACTTACCACAGTATTAAATACATTCATATGTTCTACAATGATTCTCCATCATTCATTCTCAATGAATATAGCTTCTTTTCAGAGAAACAATTTGTTCACTAGATACTTTTTTTGATACAAAGTCCCCAACTTCTCCCATAACACCTGAGTATATTTCTCATTTGACACATTCAGTAAAACTAAATTTGACAGACACAATCTGATTGAACTCCTTTCCTTCCTATTAATCTTTTCCTAGTCCTCTACCTTCATACCCGTAGGCATGACTCCAAGATAGAACAATCCACTGATCTCTATCCACAAGAAGATCTTCCATCTTGAGCTTCCATAACTCAAAATGTTGGCCATTAAATTTTTTGATTTCAATCCTTGTGCTTCTCATCATTTTCTTCTACTTGAAAAATTCACCCGTAGAGCTCCCACTCAAAAAAGTTTATCACAGGTTTTAGAAACCCTAACTCTTCACATAAAAGCTAAAACCTAGCTTTGATACCAAATGAAGAGAATCAATCCGATAAACTAATAAACAAGAAGCTATATTAAATAGAATATTCAAGATAATCAAAGAAAACAAATGAAAAAACACAAGATTTAACTTGGGAAACCCTTTCTGGGAAAAAAAAATCCAGCACAATAACTTCTCTCTTATTGCATTAACTTAATCGTTTACAATACAATAATGTGCTTCCAAGTTCTATTTTACCCTACTACATCTCTAGCTATTTGTAAGCAAAATAGTAAGAAACCATCAAAGCAATTTTACAATACAATGGGTACCAAAACCATGGGCTAATAAACACCCATAACAGTTCCCCATAATTCATGGATTATGACACCACCCATATATATGTATAGATAAAAATAACATATCTATACTCTGGGCCCCTGCTAATGCTTGTGGAAGAGGTGTAAAGTACTCTTGGGTATACAATATATAAAATATACAACACATTCTAACAATGTGAAACATGGAATTTATGGAAGGAATGATTTTAGGCCTGGCTTGAGTAACAAGGGAGTTGAAGTACAAGGGTTACGATATGACTTGAATGAGATGGTAGAGATTGTTGGGATGATCCTAAATAAAGCTAAGAAGGGGCTGGTAGAATGGAGTGAAATGGAGAGTACAATAAACAAGGAGTACCATAACATGTTTCAGCTAGTTGAGGAGTAAGGGAACAACGTGCATTGAATATTATTCTATTATTTCTTTCTTTCTAAACAAGTTCTTTATTCATTCATTATTTAAAGTTATAAGATGAGTCAACCCCATTACTCGAGGATGAAAATGTAATTAGTGTGTGGTAATGTTGGACTAACAAAATGACTAGATATGAAGAGCATGTAGGGAAATGTGGCACATAAGTTAGGTGCCAGAACATGTGCGAGGACCAGTAAAGTGGTGCATGAAAGGCTCATAGCTAGGTAGACAAATTCAGGACTTATCTGATTTTGCATTTTGTGGCATAAAAATAGAAAATAAAGATGGAGTGTTGAGTAAGAAAAGGATAAAAGCATGATAAATTGGTGACCAAGAAAATGATATGTTTTTAGAAAGCACATGCAGATCAAGAACACGCATGGAGGCTAGTAATATTATTAATGTAGACTTATTTTTAGGATGATATATTATTAGCTGATGTACAAAAGCATGTATGTAGTCTATTTTAAGCATGAATATGATTAGGAGAGTACATGGGAGGTGAAGAGAAATACCCCACATATATATATATATATATATATATATATCTTTTTATGTCATTTTTTGGGTATCACAACCACCGTTTATATCTAATTGATGAGATTATTTTTCTATGGATTAGGGTTTGATACTTGTGCATCTTCCAGTGCATAGTTATGGTGATGTATTCAATTTATGTTATATAAGACTTGGTTATAATGGATTGTCAAGTATAGATTTTTATTATTGATGTGTTTGAATATGGTGAATACATGGGGTAATTGATATTAATTGTTATTGGATCTGTTATGCTATCTTTTTATATATGCTTCATGGTATGATATGTGTTATGATGTGTACTTGAATGAATGCTTTGAAATTGGTTATTATGAATATGCATGCTGAAATATTGACAAGAAAATAAAAAGGAGGGACCAAGTAGATTCACGCACTTCAGGTGAGCATTTAGATATGTCTAGATGAGGTGTCATCACACATAACAAATTAGTGCATAAATCTCCCTCATTTGACCAATAGTCCATACACTTAAGATGCGTGAAGGAAAAATGTATCTATGGGAAAATTAAAATATAATGATATTGCCTCATCCTCTTCTAATAGATTTTAAGCTAAATCTACATTTAAGTCATCCCCTAATCCTACTGAAGCTAAGGCCACTATAAATGTTGTTTCTCCATCTACCACACTTCAAGTGCAAGCTTTGTGATGTACATTTACTAATTTACCTTACTCTCTTCACTCTTTACTTCCACGTCTTATCGAAAGAAATCTTATTACTCTTCCACCGCCACTCAATCTAGATCCTTCTCACCCACATGTCCACAACTACGATGAAAACACACATTGTGATCACCATCAATGCATTGGGCATCCTACTAATCGTTGCTTTAAAATTAGACATTTGATTCATTATCTTATTGATAACAACTCCATCGAGCTTCTATGGCATCTCCTTCTAAGATGGTAAATGATAATCAAAATTTAAAACTATTTAAAGACCCTTTACCAAACAATGACAAGAAACCAAAAATTCTTCTACAAATCACACTTATTGTGTTATGCCTCCTCCTTCATTGGGGCCTATTGATTTCCTTATTGATTCTACTGATGTGCCACAACCATCATTACATTTTTGGATCATGATTATTATGCTACATTTTCCTCTGATTAATTACACATCAACGCTTTTGTTGGCACCTATGCTATCAATAATATTTTGGTCTATCCATCGGCTTCTACTAATGCATGTTCCATTGCACTTATTGTAGCTATTAAATGTCCAACATTGTTAATTACATTTCTGGGTCCTCATTCTTATGGTCATGTCATTTTTCCCATCATAGTTGGGTCTCTTACCATATTTACACCATTCCTTGTTACCTCTTTGAAATCAATTGTTGTGATATGATCTTAGGTCTTCCTTAGCTGCACCACACAAGATATCCCTTACATGCATCACTTGTGTCTAAAGTTCATCCATAACAAACAAGTTGTCACCATCAAAGGTATTCCACCTGCACATGGTTTCCTCGACCCACTCCTAAATATCTTTCTACATCAGCCAAATATTTTGTCCTCTTAAATGGCTCACATCTTTCTCTACTCCTACACCTACTTCTCCGATTCATATATGGTTTCTTGTGCCTCCTAAGTTCAATTTTTTTTTTACACCTAGTTCTCCTATTTTTGGATGACCTATATCTTAACCTTGTCATTGTAGACACTAAATCACACACTTTTGGTAATTACCTAGCACTGATTGCATACTATTATTCATGTGATTTATAAGTTAGAAAAGAACTAATCAACCCATGTATTTGGCCTCCTTTCTTTTCTTTCTGTTACCACTTTTGGTCTTAGACATCCTTTTTTTTAGTCTGACCTCTGACCCTTCAAGTTTTCTGAGTCTGGACACCACCACCTAGCCAGGACACTAGTTTCAAGCACCCCCAACCCCTCCAGGAGATCTTGCCCTCTTTGTACTTTACTCACCTCTTTTGGGTCATTTCTATCCATTTGAGCACTTTATATTTTTGGTAGTCAGACTTTTCGAGGTTAATTAAAAAATTCAAGCAAGTGAATCATTTAAATATAAACTTATGTGATCATAATAAAGGACGAAGAACTAAGCATTAGCTATAACCACCTAAGGTTGCATCAAAAGGCATATAAGAGATCTATTACATCCATCTAGCACCATCAAAAGGGAAAAGGGCTGATTTTCTACATCACACTTTATAGGAGGGGATTTCATTCTATTCCATGCACACATCTATTTACTTTCTCGCTATCGGGTGCAATAAACACAAGAGACACCTAGGGCACAATTCCACACACACACACACACACACACACACACACACACACACACACACACACACACACCGAGAACTACATTAGATATAGAATGTAGTAAAATGCTTAGTCATAAGTTCACCATTGTGAAAGATGAGGACATCTGAAACATCATTCTACATCTTTCATTTTTGGTATTTGATGTCTATTTGAGGTTTTTACAAGTTCACACTTCATTGTAGGTTTCCAGTGAGCTCGGTGATCTTAGTGTAAAGCTAGAGCGATAAAAGGAAAATTCCAATGACCAACTTACAACCCTAAAAAATTGGGATATCGAGCATTTTCCCACACCTGGGCACCCATTTCCAGTCTATAGAACCCATGGGAATTTCTGCCCCATTCTAGCGTGCCCTTGTCTACATTTTAATGATCTTCGGTGTAAAGGTCAGTTCTTCGTATTTTCTAAATTTCTAACTTTGTACACTTTCCATATCTCTTCAAATCGGTAAAGGATTTTATCCTCTCCTTGCAATTAGGGTTTCATTATTTAGTTCTTAGTTGTTTGTGTATATAGTTGTGTACTTAATTATTATTCATTTTCTTCTACAATAACACTTAGATTAGGCTTTTAATTTACATTTTATCTTAATCATTTTGGTCAACCCCACTCGTGATCGATATTTCGGATACTTCTTTGGCATATCATCCTCTCTACCATAGATCCTAAAATTTCTCAAATTTATATGTATGATTTAATTCAAAATCATCCTAATTTCCAAGTTGTTCTAAAAAATCCCTAGACACCATGTATCTCCCTAGTGATATGCCACTGCATCAAGTGAGTGTTGTTTTAGATAATATATTTGATGACCCTAGTCTCTTTGATACCCAATATAATTGATCCATGTTGGAATCAATTACAGATTTGCATTCCTTATCTCAAGAAAATTTTCAGGATATGGAATGCATGACTACATCTCTCGAATCTAAAATCCAACATCTTAAGGAAGTATCTCGGGATCATGTTTGTTCTCCTTATAAATTTCATTTTCATTCTTTGACTTATACATGTGCTCATATTAGTGAGCCTCAAGCCATACTATTACCAGAGCCTCTCACCTTTGATTGAAATACTAAGCAACATGGCATTCTTTCTGAGCTTCTTAGTCATCAATTGATCACTTTACCATCTACTTAGGGATATCCTCCTTACCGACTTGAAAAATATCATGGTCACCCATAATGTAATTATCATTGAATTAATTGAAATAATAACAAAGATTACTATGCTTTACAATGAATAATCAAACATCTTGAGTGTCAAGGTTTTATCTCATTTGTTGCATGCCATCCTACTACATATTCACTTTTTACATCCCAATGGGTTCCTAAATCTGATTCGTCTATGTCAAGTGAACATCATCATGTTACCTCTAGTGTGCCTCCTTCGACCAGTCAAGTGCCACCTAGTCAACGTAATCAAACTAAGAAAAATCCTCTTAAGGTTGATCTAACTCCTCCTCTATTAAAGGTATCTACAACATTACCAAGTCAAACTCAAAACCACCTCCTATAATTATACTTATAATTCTTCCTTGTGCTCTAGACAATGCATATGTCAATGACTAGGACCTTGATGTATCTTACAATGTCAATGAACCATTTGATTTAAATCCTAGCAATATGGTTAACTCTGATTCTAATGATGGTCACACATCTTTATTATACCTTTGACAATGGGTGGAGGACACTTGCCATTCACTTTTCTTGGATAGATTCTTCCTTCTCATCCACTTGGGGGGAATCAACTTACTATCCCCTCTCTAGCATTAGCATGCATTCTACACTCTCATCATATCACATCTAATCTATCAAATACACCATGTACATATTCATATACAGATGTATCATCAATTCTCGATGATGCACTATTGTGATTTAGTTAACACTTGATTGTTGGGCATCCTATATACATGAACCTCACACACTCTACATGGTTCACAACACATCCTATTACACACGACACACAAAACACACTTCTATCATATAATTCCTACACACATTCATCACTACACAATCAACATACTTGTGACTTAGTCTTCCTTATCATACATATTCAACATGCAAGCAACACATATCCTCCTCGCATATTCAATATACAACACACTTATAATATTTGAGACATAGATCTTTCTAACCATACACCACATCTCTCTTGTTCATAGTCAACACAAACATCTTATACAATCTCACTATGTCTAAAAAACCATTTTATACAATCCACACACCTACAACATATTTCAAAAATCTGCCTCACACATGTAACGCCTCTACAATTAATCTAGTTTGCAAACTAATCAATGTGACACAATACCCTATGATGCACTCTAGTTCCATGGTCCATACTTGACTATTGAGGGTTCACATCTCAAATGGACCTCATCACACTCACATGTCTAATCATTCACTCATTTACTCACTCACTCACCTATTTACTCTTTACGATTTACGATATGACGATCATATCTTCCTACTTTATATAATTCAAACCATTTCCTGATGACTCAATCTCATTTATGATTCATTCTTGACTGCTGAGGGGGCATAAACAAATGAACCTCACTACATACAATTCCACTCACACTCACTCAGGGAGCACATAGCCACTGTCACACTCACTCTACATTACATTCCATCTCATCCATCCATAACATGTTGCATATCTTGGTTGCACACAGTCTTGTTAACATTTACTAGTTACAAGTACATCTTATTACACATGATAGATAGATATATTGTATTTCATTATCTTTATAATACACACATGTGTGTTCACTCACATTTCTAGTTGTGATAGTAGATTATATAGATCTATTACACATACCATTAATGTTTGGTGCAATACTTATTACTAGTCCCATAGTGGCTCCTAGAGGAGTCCACTTTCGTATACTACAGGTGTTATTGTTTCATTTTGTTTCATAACACACTACTATATCAGATTATACAATCTTTGACATACTTTTCATCTTTCTAACGTGGTAACTAATGCTTCATGTGCATCATTTGTTTTGCAAGCCTATTTTCTTCCATGGTTGTCTAATACATTGTTTGTTCTTGTTTTCCATTATTTGTGGGCTATACCCTATGTGTTTCTGTTCTTTTATTTCTTGTGGTAACTACGGCCTTGATTTTCTTGTGACATTATGAGTGATGTACCATGTTTGCAACCTTCTTTTCATGGTCTACATTATCTTCTTGTGTATTTTCATTATCTATTTGTGTCTTAGCTTACATATTTCATGTAATTTTCTTCTACATATGTGATTATGTTTTCTTGTACTAACACTTGTCTCCTGGCCATTTTTTTGCACGTGCCTTGGTTTCTACTGAGCACATTCCCTTCCCCTTACAGGGAATAGTTTCAAAATAGTGGTTAGACCTCCTTTAGGATGCATACTACTTTAGTGACATCACATGTACCCACAAAAAGGGGGCATCATTTGGGTGAATCATTCATCCCATATAGCATTATACACAACACAACACGATACATGTACAACATAGTTTTCAGTTTCAGGGCTCATAATAAGACTTGGGTCCTTAACACATTGTCCCTTCATGGATTCCTATAACTAGGGGAAATTACACAACAATTGGTAGTTTAAAATAATCTATAGAACTCCACAAAATGGATTTTACATGGCACATAGTCCTTAGCACTTGTGTTTATACACACCATATACAGTGGTGTTCTACATTGCGGGAAGTAGTTAGAGGTTGGAGGATGAAATCAGACTATTCTCCCTACACATTTTCCATTTCATCGACGTGAGATTGCCCAAAAAATTTGTTTATCTACAACATCTTTAGGACCCTTTATATACTCTTTCCTCATCAAAGATCAGGTGCATATGTTCCTTTTTCACATTTTCAGCATTTTTACATACTTCTTTACATGATTTTTACACATATAGATGCATATTTAACTATTTTTTCATCTTCTCTTTTACATGTCCTTCTGTATGGGAAGTAGTAGTCAACATCACTTAACATCATTCAACAATACCACACATCGACATTGACATTGACAATAGGAATGTTCATGATATCTACACCTTGTGTTCCCACCCTAGGTTTGTCATCTCATCACTTTGTGCACTTTATCATCTTTATTCTTGAAGATCCATCTTTTTATCACTCCTCATTTTCCCTTGTATCTCGGCATGTTTCTCATCATTGATCTACATGGTTATCTGGTACATATCTCTATCTAATTTATGTTATTGATTTTTCCATCAAAACATAAAGTGGGGGGAAATATAAACACTATATCACGTTATTTGGGTAATTATCTAGTCCTATTGCATACTAGTCTATTCATGTGATTCCTAAGTAAGAAAATTACTAATTAACCCATGTCTTTGTCCACCTTTCTTTTCTTTATGTTACCACTTTTGGTCTTACACATCTTTTTTCTAAGTCTAACCTTCGACACTTCAATGTTTTTGAGTTTGGATTCCATGCCCATCTAGGATGCCAGCGCCAAGCACCCTACCCCCTCGGGGCACTCCTATCCTATTTGTACTTTACTCACCTCTTTTTGGTCATTTCTAGTCATTTGAGCACTTTATCTCTCTTTTAGTCGGCCTTTTCAATGTTAATTACAAAATTCAAGCAAGGGAATCATATAAATATAAATTTATGTGATCATAATAAAGAACCAAACACTAAAAATTAGCTATCACCACCTAAGGTTGCATCCAAAGGCATCTAAGTGCTCCATTGCATCTATCTAGTACCATCACAAAGGAAAATGGCTGATTTTATGCATCACACTTCATAGGAGGGGAGTTCATTATATTCCATGCACACATCTATTTACATCTTTTACATCTAGTTATTTGTTTTCTATCAAGTTCAACACGCACAAGAGCCACCTAGGTCATGATTGGACACACACAATGAGATCTAAATTGGGTCTAAAATGTAGTGCAACACTCATTCGTAAGTTCACCATTGTGACAACTGAGGATAGTCTAAACCCTCATTCTACATCTTTCTTTTTGGGATTTGATGTTTATTTGAGGGTTTAACAGGTTCATACTTCATTGCAAGTTTCCAACGAGCTTAGAGATCTTAGTGGGAATCTAGAGTGATAAAAGGAGAACATCAGCGACCAACTTGTAACCTCAAAAAGTGGGATATCCAACATTTTCCTATACCCAACCACCCATTTCAAGTTTATAGAACTAGTGGTGCCCCTCCCCATTCTAGGCATCCCTATCTAGCCTATTATACTAGATTTGCATTTTTACGAGATTCGATGTGATGGTAAGTTCTTTGTATTTTCTAGATTTCAAACTCTATGAACTTCCCAAATCTTTGTGAATCAGCTAAGGATTTTTATCCTCTCTTTGAAATTAGGCTTTCAATATTTATTACTTATTTGTTTGGGTGTTTATTGATGTACTTAATTAGTATTCATTTCCTTCCATAATAGCACTCAGATTAGGCTTCTATTATTTACATTTTAGTTTAATTATTCATACTCATCAGTTTATTAGTCCACCACATTGGCCTAAGTCCCCTACTAGGGCATCCCTTCTTCATAAGTGCTCACCACCTCCTTATTCACAATGGTCTCCTTTACATGCACATAGTTACTCTCCTATATCAACAACTGTAGACACCAAAATTTGGTATCGCTACCCTTGATTGCCTACACATGCATTTTCACCATGGTCCTAGCTAGACCCCCTTAATTTGATTCATTTATTTAAATGACCATCTATTATCCCATCACCTTTAATTCTTAATTAATTCTTATTAATTAACCTAAATTAGCTAATTACCCCTAATTATCTTTCATCTCTCCTAATTAGCTAATTACCTCTAATTGGATTTATTTTGGATGTTTTATCCCTAACCACCTAAATCCACATCCCTATGCTTTTTCTAGATTTTATCTAACCCATATTTATCTCCTATCCACCCATGACACTTCCCTAAACAACCCTTACCCACCTACATGCTTTAAAGAACTTATCCCAATCTCTAAAAGCCCCATATCTTGAATAAATCAATGATTTTACTATCAAGGAATGGTTTCCCATAGTCAATGGTGACCCAGCCGAGTTACCATCGACCCTATAAGACTAATTTCACCCCCTTCCAAAATGAGACACAACCCAATATTTCTTGCGCTGTGCAAACTTATCTTCGAATCTAAGCATTCTTGCAACTATGTCAACCCTCTTAGAGTTCATTAGAGGTTGTATTACATCACTTGTGGAAGCTTTGGGAGGTTTACTTTGATTTCATGCTTTTCTATGATATCATATGTGATTTCCATTATTATCTTGTAGAATCTAACTTCTTGCAGGTCCAACTTGTTGGAATTTCATCTTCAACATGTTCTTCTAGTTGTTTTGCTTGTAGGTTTCTTATTCAACTCATCCATCTCTAGATTTTTTTCACTATCTAGGTCTTCGTCGCTCTACCTAGGTTGTCATTGACCCATCCCTATGTCAGCATACTTCTATTTCTAGATCCTTCCCAAGTGTCTACTTTTACTCTATTTATGTTCCAGTTTTTAAATCTACCATCGTGCTACCCTGTTATTCCCAATCTATCTTATTTGCACTCCAGTAACCATTAACCGAGTCCTGTTTACACCCAATCCACCATAATCTATATTTTCTTACATCTCATTTACTTTTCTATCTCATATCTTCTTCTACAAGTTACTACCAACTTTTATAGGCTTTTGTGATCACCCTTTGCATTTAGATTCTTGTAGATTTGCACCATCAGCTTTCTTTCCACTTTCATCTACTCATGTCATCATTGACCTACCCCTATCTAGTTTGGGTCACCATCAACCTAGTATGGTAATTTTTTTAACTTATTTGAATTAAATCAGTGCTTTCCATCCATTACTATAAGTTTCATATTCTTTCATGTATCATTTTTTGCATGATATCTAGCAATCTATCATTTATTTCATTATCTTTTATCAATTGAGGTTCAACATCCGTGGAAGGAAGGTAACAATTATTAGGACCAGATTCGTCAAAAATATCCCACATATATCATCTAATCCATTTTCTTCTTAGTTCTTCTTGTCTTGTAGGTTCATCGAGTTTACAACAAGATCATTCACTTTGCGCTCATCCATTTACATCCATCATGCATTCGAGGTACCTTAAACCCTCAAATTTTGGAGTTATTTAATTTTCTTTAGTATTAGTTCATTAACTTGAAAAGGGAAAAAATTAGATCAACATTCTAGCACACTCGGTGGGACAACCCTTTTAGGTGAGTCTCTTGCATTTTTCTTTCATTTTTTTATTTTCCACTAACATTGTGGTAGAATTTTTTTGCTTTTTCTTATTTGTGTTGGGATTCTGGAGTTGTTTACATTTCTCTTCACTTGCATCTTCTTAAATATCATATAAAAAGGAAAAGTGTTCTCCATGTATTCTTCTTTTTTTTCTTATTTTCTCCTTTTACATCACATTTTCCCTTTCTTTTGTGTTTGTCCTCATCAAAATTTCACATTTGGATTTGGATTAAAATGAACCTTTTAGCATCCTTTCTTGTTAATCTAGCTTAAGTAGGGGTTAATCGGTTACATCTCACATTCTATCACACATAACCAAATTCACACATCAATCTACACATCTAGACATCTTCCTACTAGGTGGACTGATTGGGATTTCATCACCCAACATGAATCCATTTGGTGTTTTGGCTACGATAGAAATATTACATAGACATGGGCCTCATGTACCTTCAGGTATATCAAGGACTTCCTAGCCATAAATACCTAAAACAAACTCTAGATTTCCATTTCTTAGGTACCTTTGTTATCCATTCCCCCTTTTATTTTTCACACTTTCTTAATAAATAAAAAAAAAAGAAATTTTTTGTGCTTGAATTTTTTGATCTAGTTAGTATATATTTTTTTCATTTCATGCCCATAGTTTTTCATTTGGTAGCACAAAAAAAGGGAACAAAAATCTTCCTCAAACAGTTCAATCATCTCATCTCAACAAACATCTACCATGACCAATGTCTCATCTATTCCCTTGGTTACTTCCTCCATGGGCACCCAACCTCTCATCAATGTTTCTCATCAAGGATCTTTTGTTCAAAATACTACCGTAGGTGAGACTAATCCTTTCTTATATCATCAACATGTCCCATCTTAACAAACCACCCCTCCATCTCCTACATCTAAACCTTTTGGATCTCCTATTATCCTTAATGGTAGTTTGGAGTTCCAAGAGCTTCTTGATGCCAATACAATAGCTCTTCAAGACTACACTCTTAGGAATTCCATCCAACTTCCTATTGATGGTCCACCACTTCAATAAATTTATCCTTATCATTAAAACCCCGAAACCACCCAACTTCCCTCCTCACAAATTTCTACATTCCAACGTGATCTTGCTTCATCTTCTACCAATCCCCCACCTCATCAAACCACTCAGTTAATCACACCCATTCCTCCCAATATCCCTCCAATCAACACAACTATCACCACATCCATTCCTATTACCTCTTACCATTATCATCACTAGTGTCCCTACCCAATCTTCCCAAATATCACATCCCATATCAAACAACATAACCCTTATTTTCCTCTCACATCACACATACATTTCATTTCTTCCCAACCTCCCCTTACGAGTGCTTTGCATTATATGGTGTCTAATCCACCTCATCAATAATTTTAACCTATTCATACCTACATTCCCACTCATCATTTACCACAACAACCAACCCAATCCCAACAATCATATCACATCCCCATATCACAACATAAAACATTACAACAACCTCCTCAATCTCAACCCATGACTTACATACATCCTTATCAAACAATTCCTCAAACACCCACACATCCACAAACTTATCAACCACCTTATCAAGATACTTTCCATGCCACACAATCACAATCCCAACCAATCATCACATCGAACGATCTCAAGAAAGCCCTAATGAATACGTTGGCTACTTTGGAGGCCCCTACCTTGGGACCCAAGGTTACATTATCTTACAAAAATCTATAATGAACCTATTCATCTGTCAGTTTAAATAAAACCTTAAGATTCTCAAGTTTACCAAGTTTAACAGCAAGGAAGATCTCCAACAACATCTCCACACATTTAGGCATGCATGTTACCTTATTGCACATGATTAGGATCTTATGCTTCACACCTTCCCTATGTCCTTGGCTGGTCTAGCATTGGATTTGGTACAATGATGTTCCCAACATTCTTTATTATCTTTCAGCCAACTCATGTAATTATTCCTAGAGAATGTTTTTATCAATATTGCGAGTGAAATCACCATCACTGAATTATACGCCATTAGAAAATTTGATGATAAGTCTATTATAAAATTTGTCACATGATGTCATGGCATTATAAACCAACTATCATTTTCTCTTCCATAAACCAAACTCATCAAACTCTTCTCACATTCTTGTGCAAAGCATATTTATTCTACATTACAAATCTAATCATTCCAAACATTCAAAGAATCCTTTACCATGGCTTGTAAACTCGAGACTTTTTACCTTGAACAAGGCCACTAAAATTTAAATGAACAAACCCAAAATGAGTTTAGTAAACCATCCACACATAATGATAAATCTAAGAGTGTAGCCAACATCGTGGTTGTTGAGTCTTCTTTCACACCTACCTCTAGCATGTGGTCCCATCAACGATCCCCTAGACCAATGCCCAACTATACTCCCCTTAGAGAATCGTATAGTTTAATATTTGAAAAGTTGATGGTGGTTAATCTTATCACACTTCCTCCTATCTGACCATTTGATGAGTCTAGACCAAAAACAACGTGGTATCATGAGGATCATTACTGTAAATACCACCAAGTCTGAGGAAATGATATAGATAGGTGTCAAACCTTTAAAGATCTAGTCCAAAGACTCATTGATCAAGGCAATCTTCAAGTGGACAATCCTAATACATTTCCTAAGCAACCACTTGACATCTTTAAACAACCATTTTCCAACCATTCATCTACAAGTCAAGCCACCACTTCTTCTACATCCCAGGTACCCAACACTCATACCATCAACACCCTCCATACCATTGATCAAGATCCTGCCCCATCCACAGTTTCACCTCCTTCATCCACCTCTTTAGAAATTATTCCTACATCTACAAGCCCATCAAAAATTATCCCCATAACCACACCAATCACATCCACATAAACCTCGACATATATTCCTAAATCCACACATATTGCATCTCCCCATTCATAAGTATATCAATGATGTCCCTTGAAACATTTATGAAACAACCATCTCCACCTAATTCTACATCCACTATCGATTCTACACCTATATCTACTTCATCACCTACATCTACTTCACCACTTATCACATCCACTTCATTGGATTCAACTACCTTACCCACATTTATTCCACATTTACCCATCATACCATCCTTAGCATCAATCCCAGTTCCTCTTTCTTCACTTTTTCCACACCCACCACATCAACTATTGTGACAATATATAAGTCACCTCCTCCTTCCACATCACTTTCATCATTTTGAATAATTTTGGAAAGCACTTCAACTTGCAAAACTTCAAGTGATCCTCCCATCTCATCTACATAATCAAACACTTCTACATCAAACCAATCTTCACCTTCTTTAGACCTCATCATGAAAAAACTAATCCCTCCACCTGCATCAACCACAACACCACCCTCAAACCCTATAATAGATATTTTTGTCATCCCTCCCAAGGGTTCCTCTTTACAAACAATATCTATAACCCTAGGTACATTTCCTCAATGTTCTCTTTCACATCCTCACATTAAAATCAACATCCCTTCTCCCAAGTTCAAACAATCTATCACCACATCATCTACCTTAGGATTGCATCCATCTCTTGTAGGACTAGACCCTTCATCAAAAAAACTTCAACCCACTAAAAAACCCAAGCCAAAACCATCAACACTTCTTCTTCTAGAACACTAATCATAACCAAAATTGAATCCAAGACATCAAAACTCTGAAATACTCAAACTCCACACTTGACATCCAAATCCTCTCAAACTTTTGCTTCTCCTTCCAAAGCCAATACATCTGAAAAAGATAAGGAACCTCATAATATCTTGATTGAATCATATGTGGAGGTCATCCAAAACTTACTTCAAATTTCCGCCATCACGATTCCACCTATTAAGGCCTCCGACTGAATAGTAATAATCCATCATGGTTTGATTCCAACCTCATCTGCACTTATCATTGTACCCTAGACATGACATGGAACGGAACATCCAAAGAATCCAAACCATTTTCCACAACATCATTGAGGAAGATGACCTTCTTCTTGAGGAAAACCAATCTCCTCCTTCCACATCCACTCCAACATCTACACCTTCAACCTCATCCATCTAAATGCAAAAGTCCCCACATTCCTCATAGACGTTTGTAGCCATACCACCTCCAAATGATGATTCTTTGATGGATGCTCCCCATTTATTCATCAATGTTGTTCGCATATCCACTCAATATGGTCCACATGATACTAAATCAACATCCCAACTGAATTCCAAGACCTTTGTCACCATTCCTCCTCCTAAAGAGTTCACCGCATCATTCAAACCTAAGGTTTCTATCTTAGCTTCCCCTCGGCCAATTCAAAAAGTATCATCAAACATCTTAATCATGCCCTAGTTAAGATGTCTCTTTACAATCTCATCCAAATCTTTCAGACCATAGACAGGCCCTCACTAAAGCTTTGAAGCATATTCCGACATCTAGTGATGAGGCTCATCCATTTCATATCTCTCGTAGGAGCTCTTACAAATTCTACTGCTATCTTATTTAATGATACTGAGATTCTAGAAATCACTTAGGAATAACATGACCTTCCCCTTTTCATCACATTATGATCAATGATACTTTCATTCAATGATTCATGATTAATAATGGGGAAATAATTAACATCATCCCATCACATACCTTTGATTAGCTCAAGATCCCAAAATCCACCATCACCCAAACACCTAAAATCCTTCGTGCCTTCAACAATGCTATTGCTCATGCCTTGGGAATGACAATAATTTTTATGCACATTTTTGAGAATGTAGTCCACGAGGTCTTCTACATCAGAGAAGGAGAAATTTAGTAAAAGTTTCTCCTTGGAAGACGTTGGATCTGTGTTATGCGTTGTGTCCCCTCTACACTTCATCACTTCCTTAAGTACGAACATGAGGGGGAGATCTTGACACTTCTTGGGGATGCTCTTCCCTTCAAAATGTGCAACATGACCTATCAACCCAATAATGTGTTGGAACATAATGATTAAGTGGTTTGGCCAAACCTTAATTAATATGGGTCCATTACTATTATATAGGTTAAATATTTAATAATATGAAATACTTTTCTATTATTAAATATTCATACCTAGGTAATATACATTAGGTAAGTATTTAATAATGTGAATCATTTATGTTTCTATTTATTCACCTAGGTATATGTGTCAACCATTTAAGGTTGAAAATATGGGTCAGGAGACATACCCGATCACCTTATATAAAAAGGACTTTAGGTCCTCATTTGATATATTTTGGGAAATATATCAAAGGTGTGCAAATCAAGTGATTTAGTTTTACCCTTTGTAAATAGGGTTTCAAAAAAGGAGGTGATCTTACTAGATGTAAAATAAGTTCTCTGAGGTAAAAGGTTATTTTCCAAGTGTTTTTTACCCTATTGGAGGTTTCTGCTATAAATATTGTGTCGCCTATGTTATTTATTTCCTGTAAGTATTTATTTATTTATTTATGTTATGATGCAACAACGTTTATTTAAATATTTATTGTAAGATTATATAATATGTAAGTTGATTAAATCTGTATTTATTAGAATCCTCAAATTCTAACATGGTAAGAGAGCGAGGTAAATTAAATAAATTAAGATCAAATGTTTTGTATTTTATTTATTTAATTTGTATGAGTTTTTTTAACCAACCTAGAAGGGTATTTAAAATAACTAGCCCCTTCTTTCCATTGTGTAACCTAAAAGTTTTGCTTTGTGAAGAATCAAGGTGAATTCACAGGTGGAAAATTTAGAAATTTCTTACCTTCCATGAAAACTTGTGTACAGGTAAGGGTAAAATATTTGAAATATTTTTTTCTATAGTTTTAATATGTGTAGGTTGAATTTTTTCAATGGTAAATGTTGGACCCCTAGAATATTGACCAAGTATGAAGGCACGTAGGCACATAGGATCCCAGTTATGGAATGGCGTGCAAGGAAAAGTGTGCAAGAGAAAGGTTTAAGGAAGAAAATAGCACGTGTGACTGTGAAAGGAGGTTTAGGACTTAGTCGATTTCAGTGACTAGGGAAGAACACATGAAAAGCATGACCATTGTGCATGGATAAGGTGCCAGCCTAGTGATAGGTTGGCCTAGATAGGAGCATTCCTGTAATGGAATCTTCTAGAAGAACATCATGAGATGAAGTGGTAAGATCAGGCCTTGATAATCATGATCACATGAAGGACCACATTCAGACACTTGGCACCAGATCTGAGGGTGCTAGAGGGTGAGTTGGTAGTCTAGGAAAGTTATAAATACAAGTGCATTGGAGTAAAAGATATAACAAGTTTGAGAGACAGCATGGGCAGAGCTCTACAAAATTACTGCTATGAGGACTCTATTAATGGATAGTTACATCTAGGAGAGAATGTAATAGGCATGGAGTTGTAATTTTTCTTTTGATAGCTTAGTTACATAATTCTAGTGAAATGCATGACTGTGGTTTGCTTTTCTATGACACTCTGTAATGGTTTAATGAATGTAATGAGGTTACTTGATACAATATATACATGAATATCAATGGTTCTAATGCATATTTCTCTCTTATGAGTTCTCTTTCCTTTCATGCTAAGTATGAATGCTTGTATATTTCTTTCTTGTCATAATACATGTTTTGGATTCTATTAAGCACATGGTCTGATGTGACTGCAAGGATCTAGAGGCCATTCTGAGCCCTATGGTTCTTATATGTCTTAACTTCCCTCCTAAAAACTCTTACACTAATCATAGATGATGTTTCCCACTAAAATCACATAAAAGAGAGACTCGGTACCCGTGTGTGCCTCGGGTGAGTGCTCATCTTTCATTGGGTGATAGGCCGGCGTGCATGGGGTTCCTTCCTTTTGTGATGGGAGTAAAAATGACTACATCTTGGTTCCATTTCTAGGACCTATTTTCAAAGTTGTAGTGGGATATAACATACATCATGATCTGTGTAATGAGTAATGACAGAGTGGTTAACATTGGAAAATGTTGAATCATGGTTCAAGAGCATGGAGGATGAATTTTCTAGAGATTCAACACTGGACCTAATTTTAATGCACATAGATGGGTAGAAGAGAACCTCTACCATGATCTATATGAGACCTTCTTTGTTGCTTCCCAAGTAGAACTATATGAATGGCTTTTAGCCTATGCGTCTAGATCAAGTTGGCATTATGGATCGCATATGTGGACCAAAGAAGACTACTAAAGGTTGCAGGATGCATATCTGACATGGACCCATGCTATAGATCATTGGTGGAGAGGATTATTGGCTAGCTACACTCTAGAGTACGCCATTTCTACGTATTCTTGTTTGGAGGTTGCTGAGTTTGAATTTCTATGAGAACCTAGAGGAACATTTCTACGTGTTATTCCTCTAGCTATGAAGATATTGATGGTTACCATGAGTTTAGAGGCATTCCCAATGGCCGGCTAAAACCATTTTGAGTGCTGGGTAAGGGAGCTTGGGTGGAGGAAGATGGAAGATATCATGACAGAAAATGAGAGGGAGGAGAGATGACTCAAGTATAGTGAAGCATGTGAAAGGGAGATTACTAGATGATGTGAGGCTACTAGTGTGATGGATCTATGGAGACAGATGTTGTGGGAATGAGTTGAGGTTCACGTGGAGAACATGGAACCTGAGTAATTTGTTGGTGCCATTTTTAAGCTTACACCATGTTGCCCTAATATTTTCAAATCTACATCTGCTAAAAATGTTTTACCCTTTGAATTAATGGTCTAAATTTCTTCCCCTCCAGTTGAATGTTTTAAATTGCTCACAAGCTTGTTTTTTTGCCCTAATTTGAAGGAATAATCCAAGTTTGCCCTTTTCTATGCCCTAATTTTTCCAATTTCATGGGCTATGTCATTTTTCCCTTTGCAAAATCATGGAAAAATTGAATTTGACCAATTCATACTTTTTTTTATTTAAAATCCAATCCCAAGGTCGAAAATGTTGTAAAATCATGCTTCAGTTGATTTAGAATCGAAAAATCTGCCATCCTTGGTGAAAAAATTGAATCTAGAGCATCCCTAGAATTTTTGCATTTGATGGTCAGACGGGCATCATTTTCCCGTCAAATTCATCCTCATGAGGTATTGGCAACGTGGTGGGTATGCATTGGATGAGGAAAGGTGGGAGGAGGCACTCTAACTTTTCATTTTTTTGCCTTTTCAAGCAAATGGGGCATTTTCGGGCCTAGGGCTCATTTTTCCAAATTACCTATGGGCATGTTCTTATTGGCTGAGGAGATGTGGGTGATAGAGAAAAAATTTTGAAATTTTGTGTTTCTTGGCTCAAAATCTTAAGGGAAAATTTTGGCCCGAAATCCCAGCCTAAGGAAGAGGACACGTGTCCTAAAAGTTTCAAAATGGAGGAGCGGGCCGGATTGGGGAGTTAGAGTTTTTAACTCTATTTTCTAAAGTTGCAAAATTATTTGTTATCTCCACTCCAATAAGAGGAGGACACGTGGCAACATGGCAGCGTAGAGTGGGTCGGTGGGTTGGTGGAGGGAAAAGGGGATTTTTCCCTTTTTTCACAAAGAAGTTAAAGAAAAATTTTGGGCCGAAAGCCCGTGGCCGATAACAAAAGGACACGTGTCCAGAATTTGCAAGGAAGGTTTAAAGGAAGAAAGTGAGAGTTGGACCCATGCAACAAATAGGATATGGACACGTGGCGTAGAGGACAAGGCGGGTGGTGGGCCAGCGGAGGTAAACGGAGATTTTTCCCTTTTTCACAAAAGAGTTCAAAAAAAAAATTAAGTGTTGGCCCACTAGCGAATCACAAGGAGACACATGGCAAGGGAGAAATCAAAGGTGCAGGCCCATGGAAAAAAGTGAAAAATTTCCAATTTTCCAAAAAGGTCAAAATGCATAGAATTGAAGTGCGATCCCAATGGGACCCACCATGTGCCATGTGTCAGCTCCAAAATTCAAAGGTGAGGGGCGGGGACAAAATGAATTTTTTTCCAAATTTTCAAAAGGTCATAAAGTAAATGTTTTAAAACTAGGCCCGATCCAATCATTTTTTGCCACGTGTCTAGCCTTATCCAAAATTTAAAAAGGTAACTCAAGCTTATTTCTAAATCCGCATCTTCCACATGGAGGGCCAGGATTAAAAGATGGATAAGATCGACGGTTGTTATGCATCCATTTGTTTTAACCGCCATGGGAGCTCCAGAAGCATGGAATCATGATTTTTGCATCAAAATTCATCAAATTTATAGTGATTTTGTGTCATCTTGGCCTTCTAGGATCATTGGCATCACTTGCATGGCTTAATTCTTTGATTTGAGATGTTTCTGAAGTAATTTTTTTTTCCTAGCCCAAGCAAACATGTGAAATGACAAAATCAAAAGTTACAGAGGTAATTTGAAAAGGTAAAAAGGTGAAAATGATGATTCAAAGGTGTTTTCATGCCTCAATGATGAAAAACGTGCCTCCAGGATGGATAATGATCTAGATATTTGTAATGATTTAATCTTTTTGGCACACCTAGAAACTTGCGAGTGTTTTTCTATTTGATGTCATTTTCATTGAATCATGAAGAATTGTTGTAACAAACTTGATCCCATGGCATATTATTTTCTTGGGAAAGAAGGCTCTAATGTGGCATAGGGTATATAGTGCATTTTGGAGAAATTGTAAAGGGGGTTTTGGGAGTTGAAAATTATGGGCAAATTTTGAGAGAAAGCTCATTTTTTGATAAATCCACCAAAGAACCAGGTTAATGTCTCATGTGTTGGAAATTCATGTATGTGAGTTGGTTACAAGTGTATAGCCATCACACAACTCTATGAGATTGTTCATGTAACTCTCTCGCTATTGAATCTAACAAGTTTTGAATTAAATCTATGTTTTCTTTGGGCAATATGATGTCTGTTATCATTTTTAAATACTGCAAATAAATTTTATTGTTCTTGTTGCAATCTTGCATTGAAAGTATTTAGAAATCACACAGATCTCCATTTCTAGTTGATAGTTTAGTGGCATTTACAATCTCATATTAGAAGAGCCTTCATCATTGATAAGGAGATAAACAAATTTAAAATCACTTTACCTTCCTTGACTGTAGAGATTTCTTGTAAGCCTTTGGGGGTACCTTAGGCGTGGTTTGATCATGGATTTTTGTGTTTAATTGAGTTCTTTACTTCAAGATTTTGTGGTGAGTTCTCAAAGATTATGTGAAGAGTGTAACCTAGGCTTCCATTTGTGCCTCTTCTAGTTGAAAGAACATCTTGATTATTTTAGGTATTTCATCTGATAGATTGTTCAAGTATTGTATAGATTGTCAAAGATCTGATCTATCCCAATTTGTCTTGTCAATCCCCACCAAAAATCATATAACAACAAAGATCCTATCATGTACTATCCCTAATTTGCATTTGTATACCCACAGAAGATCAAAATCCATTTGCAAAAGTATGCACAACAAATCAGGATTTCCAATGTCTCTAGTAACCTTTGCCTTGTTTTGAGAACATACCCATTTTTTGAGAAGTGAAAACTTGTGAGAGTTCAGATCTAGGGTGTTGATCATGTTTTCATCAAGGTCTCCATCATAGAATTCCAAGTAAAGATAAGGACATCTTCATCTCCTTCACCATTACAAGGTTACAAAATAGGTCCTCTTACCTTGGTTGCAAGGCACAACCTAAAACAACTAGGACAAGATCAAGTCCTATTGGAGTGCTATCCATTTCTCCACAAACCTAAGTGCCAGCTAAACCATATCCCCAGCTACCAATGACATACAACATGGTATAATCTATCTTTAAGCTCCATGACATATCTATGGTGTTGCTTAGACTGAAAAGGAGAACAAATTTGGATACCAACACAAGTGGCACCGTTTGGGGGAATTCTTGGAATTTCTTGTTTTTTTGAAGTATTTAAAGAGTTTGAGAATTTTGTATTCAATTATTTGAGCTGCTACATTTTTAAAATATCATTCTATGCTTCAGATCTGTAAGTTTTAAGCAAAATTTTCAAGCTTTGTCTACCCTTTTTCATTTCCTAGTAGTTTATACACTTTGGTTGCATTGTGATTGATTGATCTAAGAGGAAGAAGGTCTGATTTATAAGGATTTGCAAATTTTTTAGTGCTAAGCAAACATTTGATAGATTATTTTAGTGCATCATTGCACAACTAAGGTGAAATTCCTTAGTGGTGACTCTATGCTGATTTGATTTTGAAAATACTAGTTGTCTTACCTTTCTGTCATTCATAATTTGTTGCTCAAATCTACAAAAATGGAAGGAAGAAGATCTCTCTTCATCAAGGACTTTTCCAAGAAGTTGTTTATAGATTCAAGAAACTCAGAGCTAGAGGGGAGAAAGGTGTGGAAGGTTGTTGGAGACTTGACTGTAAGAAAGGAGATCCCTATTGTTGAGTTTGAAAGTGAGCAGCCTATTATTGAGGACTATAATTCTTCTTCAAGTGGATCTGATTCAGACAATCCTATTGCTGATTTGAATTCCCCATCAGGTGAGGGACCTTCTTGTGCATTTGAAAGGATTTCTCCTAAATCTTCTCTCTGTATTTTCTAAATTTTCTAGAGATCATCAAGAAGGAGTGCCCTTAAGAGAGATCTATTTTGAAGATTTCATTCCCATTCCCCAAAGACCTTGCACTCCTCATCAGCTTGTTTCACCTCCAAGATCACCTCCACCAAACAATATGGCTCAGCCTAGACCTCCATTTTTGTTAACACCTTTGGTCCTATAAATTTTAGAGGAATGGATGGTTACCCAAATATTTATCCCACAAGATGTCAAAAATAGGTTGCCAAAATTCCAGGGTAACAATGTTATTACTGATGATCAACATCTCAAAATTTTTGATAACATGATGGAAGATTTTGAGATAGATTTTGAGGATGTGTATGTCAAATTGTTTATTCATACACTAGAAGAAGATGCTAGGGATTGGTACAAGGCTCTACCTGATAATTCTATTGATTCATGGATGAAATGAAAAATGCATTTAGGTTGTAATATGGTGACATGACTAATCCTAGATTTATTTTATTTGAGTTTGAGAATATCAAGAAGAACCCTAATGAATATGTCCATGACTTCAACACAAGGTTTAACAAAACTTTGAGAAGGCTGCCAGTTAATCTGAGGCCTTGTGATGAATCTTGTTTAATCAAAAATGCAGATGCATTTGATAAGAAGGCAGCCTATTACCTAAGATACAAGACCTCAACCAATCTAAGACAAGATTTCACCATGGCACTTCAAATTGAGAACAATATCAAACAATTGGGAAACTCTCAAGAGAGATGGTGCAAAATTTGATAAACCCTGAAAAACCTCAAGCTAGCAAAGGTGCTGATTTAGAAGAGGTTGTGAAAACTTTAGCAGGGGCTATCAAAGAAATCTCAAACAAGTTTCCAAGAGTTGAGAAGGGAATTGGGTAGACTTCACAAGGTCATCCTAGGTAGTAGACACAAGATAGATTTGGTAGTCACCATAGGAATGAGCAGAGGTTTGATGACAAAGGTAAAGGGCTGTTGGATCTACAAATAGACATCCTCAAGCACATGAAGGAAGAGTTTTTCCTGACCCCTTAACTGCTAGGGGGTTGTTGTTGATGAATATTGATTGGTGTGATAGGTGTCTTCTACCCCATCCTCCATGTGAAGTGGACCAGCAAGAAGGTGAAGCTAATAATGATGATGGAACTAATGATGATATTTGCATGGTGGGTTGTTCTTCAACCTCACAAGGAGGAGCAATATCTAGTAAAGTAATAAGTGCTAGGACTGCTGCTACCTTTTGGGATTGCATCAAATGGGTACAAGTCTTTCTCCCCCCTCATGCTCTTGAAGTTGATGTAGTGCAAGCTTTTGAAATTCTTAACAATGACTTTGAATACTTAAAAGCTTTGATGATTAAGAAGTATGATGGTGGTATCCCTTTGGAGGAAGATAGACAATTTTGATGAATGTTGTTGTAGCTCGGAGAAAGACTATAACACTAGAAGAAAATTTGTTAAGGGAAGTGGGCCTCAAGCCAAACCTAAAACACCCTTGCTCACAAGCATTCCAAAAGAAGCTCCTAGGAGAGAAGCACCTTTTAGAAGTTTTGTTGTCCCAAGTAAAAATTATAGTCCTCCTCATGCCCAAGCTGCCAAGAATCCACTTCCATCAAATGAATCCTCTTGTCCCCCTTCCAATGTTGTTTTCCCAAAGAGTGTTCCTATGACATAGCCCATGTATTGAGCCAAATTAAAGTGAGTGTTCCAATCATTGAGTTTCTTAGAATTCCTGAGCATAAGAAGAGAGCAATTGAGTACTTGGGGTTGAAGGAAGAGAAGATCACCCCAATCAAAAATGTAAATGTTGTTAAGACTCCTCCTCAAATCATTACTGACCTTGAAACACCACCAGCAGTCAAAGTTCTTAGAGAGACACCTGAGGTATATTTGGGGACATCTTTGGTTGATTCCTAGTTGAATGTTGATCCATTCTTCACAACTTTTCTCATAAAAGATAGGCTACTTCACAATTGTATGTTTGATTCCAGTGCATCATGTAATTTCATGCCTCTAGAAGTCATGAATGAGTTGGATATCAAAGTGACAGCTACCTATGGGAAGTGTACTACCATGGATTCAAGGGAAGTGCCGGTGGTTGGTTGTGTGAAGGGTTTGGTAGTGCAACTTATAGCCTATCCGGGTAAGAATTTGAAACTTGATGTTGTAATTGTTGACTGCCCTACCAAATGGGGTATTCTTTTGTCAAGAAAATGGGATAAGTGTTGGTGGTAGCATTTAGATGGATATGTATTTTGCCACCATTCCCATTGAGGGCAGCCTTGTCAAACTTTATGGTGAAAAGAAGATGTTGCACCTAATTGAAGATCCCAACAATGCTTCCTATGAAGTGTTGTTTCTGATGTAGATGATGAGAATTTCATTGGTTTTTGCTGATGGAAAAGAACACAAGATGGAAAAATCAAAGTGCCTTGATATGGTAGGTTCTCCTTGGACCTTGTTATTTGATGGAGCTTGCTCCAAATTTGGAAATGGTGCTGGTATAGTTCTGCTTTCTCCTAGTTTGGAGGAGTTTGCTTTTTCCTTCAAACTTAATTTTGAATGCACTAACAATGTTTCTTAGTATGAGGAATTTTTTTGGGGTTAAGAATTGCATGGAAGTATGGAGTGAAAGATATTTTTGCAAAAGGAGACTATAGAGCTGGTTGTCAAACAAATAATAAGAAAATTGTATGCTAAAAAATCAGCGTATGAAACAATATAAGCATGTAGTTTGGGATATAATTGAAATGTTTGATTCCTTTAACATTGTGTATCATGAAAAAGGTCTCAATGTTGCTGCTAACAATTTGGTAGTGTTGGGGTCAAGATTTGGAGTTTACACTATTTCACCTTATTGTGAGTACAATGTTAAAGTGTTGACTAGGCCAGTTGTCCATGACAACATCAAGCATTGGCAAGTGTTTGATGATGATTCCCAAGTGCTAAGGTTCTTAAAAAACCAAGTTGAGTTTGCAAATCAGAATATTGATTGGGAACCAATGGTTTGTATGACTAAAGAAAGAGAGACTTTGTTTGGAAAAATATCATCCAATTGAAAACAAACACCATTCCTAGAGGTCTTGTTGCACTTGAGTCAAATTTTAACAATTTTGATTGTGTCATAAATAGAAACATGTCTACCTCAAGGGATGTGGAAGAGCATGAATTGGGAACAAAGGACAAACGAGGAAGGTTTGGTTGGGCAGCAATTTAAATAAAGAAGAAAAATAGTCCTATGCCCAACTCTTCAAAAATATCAAGACTGCCTTGCTTGGTCCTATTCAAAGCTGAAAGCATATAGAGAAGATTTATTTTAGCATGAGATCCCTCTTGAAACAAATTCCAAACCATTCAGATAGAGGAAAAGGCCAATTAATCCACTTCTCTCCATGAAAATGCAAGAGGAGTTAAGGAAGTTGAGAGATGGAGGTATTATTCAGCCCACTAGATATTCATCTTGGGTTGCAAACCTTGTGCCAGTCAGAAAGAAGAATGGAGACATCAGAATTTGTGTGGATTTTAGAAATCTAAACAAAGCATCCATGAAGGAAAACTATCCCTTGCAAAATATGGAAAATATGTTGCAGCTTGTGACAGGGTATGAGTTGCTTTCTACATTGGATGGTTTCTTCGGATACAATCAAGTGGTTGTCAAAGAATCAGAAAGACTTAAGACAACATTCACTACTCCTTGGGGAACATATGTTTTTGTTAGGATGCCCTTTGGTTTGATGAATGTTGGTGCCACTTTTCAAAGAGCAATGGATGTTACTTTTGTTGGTTACATCAATGAGTTCATTGCAGTTTACCAAGATGATGTGACTGTATTTTCAAGGTAGAAAGGTGATCATTTACAGCACTTGGAGAAGATGTTGATCAGATGTAGGAGTATGGAATTTCTCTTAATCTAAAGAAGTGTCATTTTGGCATGTAAAAGGCCAAGCTTCTTGGTCACATTGTGTCAAAATATGGTGTTATGGTAGACCATGAGAGAGTGGAAGCAATCAACAAAGTACCTATCCCAAGAACCAAGAAAGGCATTCAATCTTTCTTTGGTCAAATTAATTTTAGAAGGTTTGTTTCCAAATTTTCTGAGTTGACTCTTCCAATCACAAGCATGCTAAAGAAGGACCAAGTTATCAAATGGGAGGAGGCTGCCATTCAATCTTTTAAAGGAATTAAGGATGCACTTAAACATGCACCAATTTTAGCAGCCCCAAACTATAAGAGGCCTTTCCAAATCTTTTCCTTTACCTCTGAGTATACCATTGCTTTTGTTTTTCTGCAAAAGGATGAGAATGGGGATGAGAGGCCTATTGTCTTCTTTAGCAAGGCTTTACAAGCTACTGAGTTAAAGTATACAATCATGGAGAAACAAGAATTTTCCTTGGTGAAAGCAACAAAAGTTTTAGGCCTTATATATTGAGTTCAAAAGTTGTTGCATATGTTCCCCACACCATGGTGAAAGACATCTTATCAAAGATGGAGATATCAAGTAAAAGATGTAGATGGGTGAACAAAATATAGGAGTATGATATGGACATCCAAACCACAAAGTTGGTAAGAGGTTTGGGTCTTGCTAAGCTCATGGCTGAGAGCAACTTGCAGAATGTGGAAGTGAATCAGCTAGAGGAAGAAAGGGTAGATGTGCTTGCAAAGTTGGTAAATTCTGAGTGGTACAAGGATGTAATATTTTACCTTAGACACCTTTGTTGTCCTGATCATTTAAATAAAAATTAGAAAAGAGCCCTCAAGTTGGCTTCTCAAAAATATATCATCACAGACCTTGGGTTGGCTTGGAAGAACCCTAAAGGTGTCCTCTTGAAATGCATAACTGAAGATGAAGCTCCCAAGATAGTTGTTGATTTCCATGGGGGAGTTTGTGGAGGACACTTTGCTGGAAGAGTAACATCACATAAGATTTTGAGAGCTGGTTATTGGTGGCCTTCTCTCTTCAAAGATGTAACCCAACTAGTTAGAAAATGTGATAGTTGCCAACATTTTCTCTAGAATACTGAAAGCTTCAGGCTCCCTTCCTTTGTAGCTTGTATCAATTGAAGCTCCTTTCAAGTAATGGGGGATGGACTTCATTGGTGAGATTTCAGATCCTTCTAGTGTTGGCCATAAATGGATCCTTGTAGCCACTGATTATTTTACAAAGTGGGTAGAGGCAATCCCCACCAAGAAAGAAACACACCAAATAGTTATGGACTTCTTGTTGAATCAAATCATATGTAGATTTGGAGTCCCAATCAAGATTGTAGCTGATAATGCCATCTACTTTAGAGATAAACCTTTAATGGCAATGTGTAATGAATATGGAATCAATATGACTTATTCTTTGAACTATAACCCCAGGGAATGGACAAGTTGAGTCCAGTAATAAGAATTTGTTGAAGATCATTAGAAGAACCTTGGAGCAAAACAAGAAGAAATGGGGTGAACAATTGAAATTTGTAGTTTGGGCTAATAGGATAACTCCTAAAAGAGCTACTGGTAAAATCCCATTTGAATTGGTGTATGGAACTTAGGCTTTGCTGCCCTTACACCTACAATTATCTTCATTTCAGTTTTCCCAACAGTTGGAAGATCAAGAGCTTGGCCCATATGAATCAAGGATCAATCAAGTTATTGAGCTTGATGAGGAGAGAAGAGCATACCATCAAAGGCATGTCAGATTTAGATAAAAATTGAAGAGATTGTTTGACAAGAAGGTCACTCCTAGAGCCTTCAATGTTAGAGATCTAGTCTTGTTGTGGGATAGTAGGCATGAAGACAAGGGCAAGCATGGAAAATTTGATGCATTATGGATGGGCCCTTATGTCATTGATATCAAAATTGGTGAACATACTTTCTTTCTCGGGGACTTAGATGGGGAATTTGCTAGAGCTTGCTGTTAATGGAAGACATTTGAAACATTTCTTGGATTAAACCCAAAATTTGAGGTATGCACCATCTTATACAGTGTATAGTGTTTAGTTTTTGCTCTATTTTTGGTGTTTTGTCGGTCTTGTGGTTTACCTTGCTATGTGGCAGCCATTTTTATCGGGTTCTCAGCTAGTTTTTGGTGATTTTGGCTCGTGACTCCTTTTCCCAATGGATATTTTGGCACTTGGTCTACATTTTGTCCTTGTGGCACTCACTGGGAGTGCCCATTCCCAAGCAAGAGCTGATGTTGGTGCCATTTTTAAGCTTGCACCATGTTGCCCTAAAATTTTCAAATCTATATCTGCTAAAAAAAAATGTTTTACCCTTTGAATTAATGGTCTAAATTTCTTCCCCTCTAGTTGAATGTTTTAAATTTCTCACAAGCTTGTTGTTTTTCCCTAATGTGAAGGAATAATCCAAGTTTTCCCTTTTATGTGCCCTAGTTTTTCCAATTTCACGGGCTATGTCATTTTTCCCTTTGCCAGATCATGGAAAAATCAAATTTGACCAATTCATACTTGTTTGTATTTGAAAATCCAATCCTAAGGTTGAAAATGTTGTAAAATCATGCTTCAGTTGATTTAGAATCGAAAAATCTGCCATCCTTGGTGAAAAAATTTGAATTTTAGGGCATCCATGTAATTTTTGCATTTGATGATTAGACGGGCATCATTTGACCATCAAATACATCCTCGGGAGTTATTGGCAATGTGGCGGGTCTGCATTGGCTGAGGAAAGGTGGGGAGGTGCTCTAACTTTTCATTTTTTGCCTTTTCGAGCAAATGGGGCATTTTAGGGCCCAGAGCTACATTTTTTCCAAATTTCCTATGTGGCATGTTCTTATTGGCTGAGGAGATGTGGGTGGTGGAGAAAAACTTGTGAAATTTTATGTTTCTTGGCTCAAAATCTTAAAGGAAAATTTTGGCCCAAAATCCCACAGCCAACCGGAAGAGGACACATGTCCTAAAAGTTTCAAAATAGAGGAGCAAGCCGGATTGGGGAGTTAGAGTTTTTACTCTATTTTCTAAATTTACAAAATTATTTTTATCTCTACTCCAATCAGAGGAGGACATGTGGTAGCATGGCAGTGCAGAGTGGGTTGACGGGTTGGCGGAGGGAAAAGGGGATTTTTTTCCTTTTTTCACAAAGAAGTTAAAGAAAAATTTTGGCCCGAAAGCTCATGGCTGATAACAAAAGAACACATGTCCAAAATTTGCAAGGAAGGTTTAAAGGAAGAAAGGGAGAATTGGACCCATAACAAATAGGAGATGGACACGTGGTAGAGGACAAGGTGGGTCGGGGTAAAGGAGGTAAAAGGAGATTTTTCCATTTTCACGAAAGAGTTCAAAATTAAAAATTTAAGCATTGGCCCACTAGTGAATCACAAGGAGACACGTGGCAAGGGAGAAATGGAGGTGTGGGCCCGTTAGGGAAAAAAGTGAAAATTTTCCAATTTTCCAAAAAGGTCAAAATGCATAGAATTGAAGCGCGATCCCAATGGGACCCACCATGTGCCATGTGTCAACTCCAAAATTCAAAGGTGGAGGGGCAAGGGAAAAAATGAATTTTTTTCCAAATTTTCAAAAGGTCATAAAGTAAATGTTTTAAAACTAGGCCCGATCCAATCATTTTTTCCATGTGTCCAGCCTTATCCAAAATTTAAAAAGGTAACTTAAGCTTATTTCTAAATCTACATCTTCCACATGGAGGGCTAGGATTAAAAGATGGATAAGATCGATCGTTGTTGTGCATCCAGATTTTTAAGCGCCATGCGAGCTCCAGAAGCTTGGAATCACAATTTTTGCATCAAAATTCATCAAATTTATAGTGATTTTGTGTTTCTTGGCCTTCAAGATCATTGGCATCACTTTCATGGCTTAATTCTTTGATTTGAGATGTTTTAAAGTAATTTTTTTGCCCCTAGCTGAGCAAACATGTGAAATGACAAAATCAAAAGTTGTAGACATAATTTGAAAAGGTAAAAAGGTGAAAATGATGAGTCAAAGGTGTTTTATGCCTCAATGATGAAAAATGTGCCTCAAGATGGATAATGATCTAGAATTTGTAATGATTTATTCTTTTTTGGCACACCTGGTAGCCTACGAGTGTTTTTTTGTTTGATTTCATTTTCATTGAATCATGAAGAATTGTTGTAACAAATTTGATCCCATGGCATATTATTTTCTTGGGAAAGAAGGATCTAATGTGGCATATGGTATATAGCGCATTTTGGAGAAATTGTAAAGGGGGTTTTGGTAGTTGAAAATTACGAGCAAATTTTTGAGAGAAAGCTCATTTTCTAAAAAATCACCAAAGAACCAGGTTAATGTCTCATATGTTGGAAATTCATGTATGTGATTTGGTTACAAGTGTATAGCCATCACACAACTCTAAGATTGTTCATATAACTCTCCCCTGTTGTTGAATCTAACAATTTTTGAATTAAATCTATGTTTTCTTTGGGCAATATGATGATGCTATCATTTTTAAAATAAATTTTAATTATTCTTGTTGAATCTTACATAAAGTCTTTAGAAATCACACAGGATCTCATTTCTAGTTGATAGTTTAGTGGCATTTGCAATCTCATATTAAGAAGAGCCTTCATCTGATAAGGAGATAAACAAATTTAAAATCACTTTACCTTCCTTGACTGCAGAGATTTATTGTAAGCCTTTGGGGTACCTTAGGCATGGTTTGATCATGGATTTTTGTGTTTAATTGAGTTCTTTACTTCAAGATTTTGTGGTGAGTTCTCAAAGATTGTGTGAAGAGTGTAACCTAGGGCTTCCATTTTGTGCCTCTTCTAGTTGAAAGAACATCTTGATTATTTTAGGTATTTCATGATAGATTGTTCAAGTATTGTATAGATTGTCTAAGATCTGATCTATACCAATTTTCTTGTCAATCCCCCACCAAAATCATATAACAACAAAGATCCTATCATGTACTATCCTAATTTGCATTTGTATACCCATAGAAGATCAAAATCCATTTGAAAAAGTATGCACAACAAATCAGGATTTCCAATGTCTCTAGTAACCTTTGCCTTGTTTTGAGAATATACCCATTTTTGAGAAGTGACAACTTGTGAGAGTTCAAATATGGGGTGTTGATCATGTTTTCATCAAGTTCTCCATCATAGAATTCCAAGAAAAGAGAAGAAAATCTTCATCTCCTTCACCATCATATGGTTACAGAATAGGTCCTCTTAACTTGGTTACAAGGCACAACCTAAAACAACTAGGACAAGATCAAGTCCTATTGGAGTGCTATCCATTTCTCCACAAACCTGAGTGCCAACTAAACCATATCCCTGGCTACCAACAACATACAACATGGTCTAATTTATCTTTAAACTCCGTGACATATCTATGGTGCTACTCATTGAAAAGGAGAACAAATTTGGACACCAACACAGTCTGTGCTACCCCATTTTGGCAAGTGCGTAAGGGAGACCCCTTCAGCTTCTGGTGAGAGCTCATTGCATGGAGAAAGGAGAGTCATTCATTGGCATATCTAAACCCACCTAGTGACTAAGCCATGGTGTTTGGTTTTCCCAAACCAGGAAGAAGTGTTATTGATCTATTTGATATTATTAAAGAGACAAATCCATACCTAGGAGATATAATTTTTCAGTTCCTTCTTCTATGGCTACACATATTCTAGTATTCGGAGGAGTCTTTGGACAAGGAGAAAGTGTACAAGATTTCAGTCTCACATCAGGGAGTGTGCGAAGTACATGGTAGGTGGTGAGGGCATTATCACAAACCGTTGGCACATAGTCTAGTGGAACCATAGGGGAAATTGGCACAGCTCCTATAGGCCTTATATGGATGTGTTTGGACTTGTGAGGACATGATGTGACCTAGTAGATCGGGTAGTAGAGGAAACATTTGGAGGGAACCAAGGCTCTGGCTCAAGAGGATAGGGACCCCAACCACCACCTCAAGTATTCTTTGAGATGTCTCTACATTTTCTAGATTACAGGGGCATTGAGGATGTTGGGAACATGTTCACAAGTGTGAACTGCTATGGTGTGCGAAGGGTATCACAACCCCAGAGAGGAAGGCTAGTCAGTTTGCAACCATGTTGCAAGGGCACACACATAACTGGTATAGGAAGTATGACCCTCATCAAATGGTGGTGGACTACACTACTTTAAAGAATGCATTATTGGTAGAGTTCCACATTCCTGAGTTGAGAAGAAGAGCATTAGTGCTTTAAAGGAGATCCAACAAGGAATGGCTAGAGAGTGTGAGGGAGTATGATGCATGTTTTAAAACCCTCTTATCTAAATTATCATATGATATTCACCCTTCACAACATGCTTAGTGGTTTGTTGGAGGGCTGATCACCCATTTTCAAAGGGCCTTATCTCATAAAATGTTTATAGACCCGCGAAGCATTGGAAGCTTCCATGCATGCTAAAGCTATTGGTAGTATTTATACTGGCATTAGCCCATTCTTGGAGGCTCAGATTGTTGCTATGGCCAAGCAGTTGGAAAAATTATTTGTGAACTCAGCCCATGAGACTTGCAGTGGTTTATGGTGCACACATTGTGAAACAGAGGGGCATGTTAAGGATAATTTCCCCCTGGAGGATGGTACACTATAAAATTAGATTTTGAAATTTATCATGGGGACGATGATGAAAGTAGATGTCCCTTGTTGTAGCATGCAATCAGGAATAATGTATCTTATTATTGTAATATTTGCACTTCTACAACTCATGATACTAAGGACTATAGGTTCATTGATCAGATCCATGAGGCCATTGATCATGGGGTGTGCTAAACCAGCATTGCTAGTGGTTCTAAGGGTGATGATTGCCATTATGAGGAGTGCATAGATGGAGGTGCACATGAAAGAGGTTTTGAGGAGGATGATGTGGTCGAGGTAACCATGGAGGAGGAAGGAGTGAGTTCCTACGTGGAACATGTTTCAACTGTGGATCTATAGAACATTACAAATGTGAATGCCTAGACATGTTGTAGTGCTCGTGGTGTAGGAAGAAGCATGACTATGAGGAGTGCTCGGAATTATTTGAGCATATGAATCAGCCACACCAGAAGGACAAGGGTGTTATAATGGTCAGCATTAAGAAGGTAGACATATAGTGGATGCCTCAAGTAACAAGGGATGCAGGTTTGGAATCTATCTTGGTAATAACAAGGGTAGAAGTTGTGCGCGTAAGTGAGGTACCAAGACATAAGAACCTAGTTTCAAGGGAAGAAGTCATTCATGGAAAATATCCAGACCCTATGCATCAAAAAGAGATATATCAGGAGACCATGGATGTTATTCGGAGCTTACAAGGGGAAATCTAGTGTCTAAAGGAGAAATCCATGAGGGAGGAACAAGGAAGGAGGATCGAGGTGTAAAAGGATGACCTGGATTAGGTCAAAGAGGTGTGTAAAATGCTAAGGTAGGAGAATATCATTCCCTTGCTAGGATCATGGTTGAGAGATAAAGTGCCACATGCCGGAGAAGAGTGAGAGGTAGGTCTTACACGTAAACCTTCCCCCTCATAGCCTTGACTATGATAAGGAGATTACGTTGAATGTAGTTGTAGATGGATGGCTCCTTAGTAATATCCTCATTGACACATGCATGGAGGTTAATGTTCTAACTTTGGATGCATGGCATTAGATGGGAAGACCTATATTACAACCATCTTCAAATGTGTTGTATATGGAAAACAAGACTAAGGTAATTCCCATCGGTGTCTTAAAGGATGAAATTATTACTCTCCAGGGAGCCAAGTTTATTGGGGACTTCAAAGTCTTGGTGCTCACCAAGGTAGACAATTTCCTAGCATTACTTGGGTGCCCTTGGTGTTACAAGAACAATGTGGACCTTCGATTCAACAAAGGTTACATCAGCTTTGAGAACAAGGAGGAATGAGTTATTATACCCCTGGTTGATGGGAAGTCGATGCCCTAAATTGAATCATTGGGAGAAGAAGTTCTAGATAGGATATATGTGCACTCGACGAGAGACCACGAGAGGATACACCCTACTAACGGGGTTATCCAGTTTGAGGATGCTCAATCAGTAAGTGATACCACTAGCCTGGCATGTGATAATTGGGTGCATGGAACTTATGGATTGATGGGACGATAATTGAGAGGATCAGTGACCAAAGTAACAAAAGTCGCGCATGGTTCGGTGCTTGGGAGGAAAAGAACTACCTAGGTATTCAGGAGGCCTTCCCTGAGATCTTTCTACATGAAATAGAAGCTCAATATAAGGATGAGAAGGAATAGAGGGGAATGTTAAGTTATGTCTTGATCGGAACAGTAGCTTGGTGGTGGGCCACCCATCTGGAGAGACTTTTAGAGTGGCGTGAGGTAAGAATTGCTCTCTTTGTCAGATTTTCTAGGAGCAAAGTACCCACCACCATCAAAGACTACCATGGGAAGGATCCCACCTCTTTCCATATCTAGAAGTGTGAACAGGTCTAGAGAGAAGGCGTGGAAGCTTTTCCACCATCCCTCTTAGTGCACAAGTTATATTCTACAATACAGATTGTACATGTGCATGTACATTCATTCAAAAACACACCACCGGAAAAGGAATTGGCAAGAGCTCGTGGCTGACCTTATTCAAACCTTTGAGTATAGGAGTACCAAACCATTGATTGATAAGGCCTTATAGGGTATCAAGTGCCTTACCATGGGGGATAGTGCTAGGATGGAAGATAGGCTATTGGAATTACTAGGTGAACCAGGATTAGAGGTGCATTTTGAAGAAGTAGAGGAAACAAAAGAGTTATAGCTTGAGCGTGCGTGTTTAGAAAAGGAAAAAGGAAAATTGGTGTATGTTATTAATGGAGAGGAATTGGAAAGCCTAGATGTTATCCATTCTATAGGGATGTGCGAGGTAGTAGATAGTGAAGATACTCATGCATGCACCTACCATGAGCCTTTAAAAATGAAGAAAGTTAACATTGGTTTAGGAGAAGAACCTAAGGAAGCTGTTATTAGAGATTAATGGATGGAGAAGGAAGTATCTAAGATCATTGATCTACTACACAAATTTGAGGATTTATTCCCATGCAGGTACCATGAGCTCAAAGTGAATTCACCATTCCTTGGGGAGATGAAGATAAAACTGAAGGATGGTGCGCACCTGGTTAGGAAAAGGCCCTATCGGATGAATCCCAATTTACACGTGAAGGTCAAGGAGGAGACACAAAAAATGATATTTTCTGGAATCATTGAGGTAGTGGAAGAATCGGAGTGGACAAGTCTGATGGTAATCAGTATCAAGAAGGATGGGTGGATTAGGATTTGTGTGGATTATAGGGAATTGAACATAGTTTGTGTCATTGATCCCTTTCTAACCCCTTCACTGAAGAAATTTTGGAAGGATTCACTGGGCGTGAAATCTATTCCTTTACGGATGGAATTTTTAGGTACCACCAAGTCCAGATTGCAAAGGAGGACAAGAGAAGACAAATTTCACCACCGAGTGGGGAATTTTTGCATATAAGGTCATGCCCTTTGGTTTGAAGAATGTGCCAACTATCTTTTCATGCATAGTGGTGCAAGCATTCCAGGACTTCATCCATAAGTTTCTTCAGGTCTATTTGGATGATTGGACAATGTATGGTCTAGTTAAGGACCATTGTGATAACTTGAGATTAATGTTTGAAAGGTGTAGGCAGTTGAGGATATCCCTCAACATTAAGAAGTGTGTTTTTGATACACCCTTTGGGACTTTATTATGACATATCATATGTAAGGAGGGCTTGTTGTAGATCCCACTAAAGTTGTAGTTATTGTGGGGTTAAGGGAACCTACTAGCCAGAGTGCAGTGTGCGGATTTCTTGGGCATACGGGATATTACATGAAATTCATGAAAGGGTATGCCAAGATTTCCGCACCTTTGGAAGAGCTACTTAGACATAAAAGTGCCTTCCATTGGGGAGATTCGTAGTAGAGGGAATTTGATACATTAAAAGATAGACTTATCACCGCACCTATATTACATTTTCCCTCTTGGGATAACCCCTTCCATGTCCATGTAGATGCTTCAGGGACCGCCATTGGAGTAGTGCTTGCACAACTAGGTGAAGGGATTGTTGATCATCCCTCTGTGTTTTGTAGGTATGAAGATGACACCAGAAGAGAAAAACTATACCACTATCAAGTGCAAGGCATTGTCAATGATCTACGCACTCTTTAACTTTAGACAGAATCTATTGGCAACCCCCTTTGTGTTTTACACCGATCACATGGCATTAAAGTATTTAGTGAACAAGAATGTTCTACAAGGGTGCATATGTCGGTGGGTGTTGTTGTTTCAAGAGTTTTAATTCACCATTATAGTGAAGCTCGGAAAAAGCAATTGTGGGCCTGATCATTTGTCAAGAATTGATTCAGTGGAGGATGTGAAAAGTATTGAGGAAGCAATGTCAGATGCACAACTATTTAGGTTGTGATGCACCCTCAGATTTGGAAGAGATTGCAATATTCTTAAAGGAAGGTGTGGCATCGGAAGGAATGAAAACATTAGAAAAGAAGTATTTGGCCATATGCATCATACCCTACATGTTAATAGTGGAGACTTATACAAGTTGGGACGTGATGAAGTTTTGCATAGTTTTGTCTTAGAGCATGAGCTCCTGGCCATCATGGAGGAAGCACACGGAGGAAGTGCGGGTGGGCATTATGCAAGTGATGCCACCGTGTGCAAGATATTAATGGTAGGATTGTGGTGGGAAACCTTGTACAGGGATTGTAGAGACTATTGTAATGTGTGTGACCATTGCCAGTGCATTGGTAAACTAGGAAGGAGAGATGAAATGTCTTTGCACCCTATCCCTAGTGCGGAGCCTTTTGAAAAGTGGGTGATAGAACTGTTTTGACCTATTGCACCAGCAACGCGTAGGACTAGGTCATGTTATGTCATCACTTGCATGGATTATCTCACAAGGTGGGTAGAGGCAGCCCCAACTAAAGACTACATGGAAACAACAACAACAAGGTTCTTGTGGGAGAACATTATCACAAGGTATGGATGTCCATTGAGTTTTACCAGTGATAAGGGTAAACATTTCTTGAATGAGACCATGAGGATCCTATTATCAAAGTTCATGGTGGCTCATCACAAAACTATGCCCTATCACCCACAAGTAAATGGAACCTGTGGAAGCATTCAACAAAATATTGAGTCATACCTTGACCAAAATTTGTGATTTGGAAGACAAGATTGGGATGACAAAGTATTAGTATTATTGTAGGGTTATAGGACAACGTATAAAAGGATAAACAAAGCCACACCATTTTAGTTGGTTTTTGGTGTAGAAGCTATTTTTCCAGTTGAATTTATGTTACTATAAATAAGTCTTCTTGGTGTTTGTAAATAAGGCAGTTTTTCCAGTTAGTTTAGAAGTTTCCTTAATGCTTTCCCTTTCTTGTGTTTCCCTTTCACATTGTTGTTTTGTTTTACGCTTGGGCACTTTGGTAACCTTATTGTTATTTTTGAAATTTGTGAGTGTGTAGAGGACCATGCATCATTTTAAGTGTGGGGTGGAGAAATGTGAAGGAGCGCATGATTAAAGTACCAAGGAAGTTGTGTTGAAAAGCCTTGTTGAATGGCCTAGTTGAAAGAGGTATATGAAGAGAAAATATGGAAGAAGAATGGTTGGTGCCAGGGTAAAGCTACTTGTAGATCCCACATACTAAGGAGGAGAAAGTGCATTTAAAGCAACATGAGGTAGGTGAGAGCAAGAATCAAGATAGAAGAAGTGCCTTTGGCATGGATTATGCACACGTAAGAGTCTCCTGTCATGTTGGACTGGTTGTGCGAGAAGGTTGGAGGAGCTTTCGTGCAGGTTGGGCGTGTGAGTGAAAGCGTGATGATGGGATTTGTTTGAAAAATATGCATTAAATGAACAAAGTATGGTGGTAGGTGAATTAGCATTTAATGTTCAAAAAAGAGAAAAGCTATAAGTAAAGGGTTAGGGCACTTTCATTTTTACTTTGTGAAATAGAGAAAGAAGCGAGTTCTATAAACTAGGGTTTTCAAATTCGATGAGTGAAGAAAGATCTATGAGATTGAAGCGTAAACAACCAATTTGATTTTTGAACCGAGAAGGAAGGGGTTACATGGGCATGAAAAGAGTTGTGAAGAGGTGTTATCTTGTGAAGATTTTATCCCAGTTAGGGTTCGAAAACTAGGGCATGGGTTCAAGAGAGTTATATCATAGATTTGAGATCAGAGGTTGGAAGAAGTAAGATAGAGTAATGGGGAGGAGAGAGTAGGAGTGATAAGAGGACCTCGAAAATGGCACCCAGAAAGGAAAGGGCAAGGCTAAGGCTAAATAACAAGAACCTGAGGTGAACATAAATGAAGAATGGTATGCAGAGATGCAATACCAAGATGGGGTGATGATGGGGAAGGAGTGGGAATCCCACCTAAGAAATGTACCTATAAGTGACTATAATCATTGCAAAACATGATAGAGAAGGAAATGGCACTAGAATTAGTGTGCCCCACCAGTAAATGAACACCAGAGGGCTTTGCCGATATACAATGATGACATTAAGGTCAAAATGGAGAAGGCAGGGCTGTTGTAACTCTATGAGTTTCCCTATTTTGGAAAACCAAAGTGCTGTACCAATGGTTAATGTCATGGGTACATGAAGAATACTTCCACTTTACAGGAGGCACAAGACACATTACTCCCCAACTTATCTCACAATTTATAGGCTCATATGTGAGGGAGATAGCTTAGAAGATGACCTAGGTGACAAGGAGGCTATTCAGGAGACCATCACCGAATATGCCTACAAGAAGGGGTCAAGGTATTATGAAATTTCAGACATCAAGGACCCCATGATGAAAATGGCCATGCATCTGATGACTAAGCTAAATGGCTAGGAGAGGTGGACCCAAGTCAACAAACCCTAGTTACATGTCTAGAAAAATTACAGAAGGCACCATATACAACTTATCCGCATACATCGTAGAATAAATCGTTAAGTGTGCAAAGGAAGGGGATAGGATCCTCTTCAGCAATGTCTTACTCACCATTGTATTTTTAGATATCAGAGTACCTGATGCACCTGACAAGTTTGTATGGGAGTACCATGTTGAGGATCCTTTTCACCCACGAAGAGGTTCAAGAAGTATGCATGTGATATAATGATAACACCCCACAAGGCATGACTGGAGAAATGGTATACACGCCTGAGGAACACGTTCAAGGTAGAATGGAGAATCCCTAAACAACTCCTAAAATCCACTAAGGGGGAAGACAAATTTGTTTTTATCAACATTTCTACCTGGGTAAGTTCAATTTGATAGAAGAATCAATGAGCCCATGTGCAAGCTTCCCTTCGCGTTCACTACTCAATACTTCCAGGTGGGAGTAAATATATTTAAGGAATCAAAGAAGTTAAAGATGGAGTTAGGTAGTCTGGACTAGGAGCATAGGGAGATGAGAAAGAAGTTGAATTACCCTAGTCGCAAGTGTGCGTACGTAGAAAGGTACGTGTCATACGAGATCCAGATGACAAGGCTGATGACACTACCCATTTTGGAGGATCCATGGCATGCGTGTACCTCCACATAAGGCCGAAGTTCGAGAAGGGCATGTATCTAGAGAATGATGTCTCCATACCTAAAGATCCCTTGGGTAAGAAGAGGCCCATGTCCAAGAAAAGAGGGAGAGGAGAAGAAGAAGCACCAAGTGTGCATACTACTCAGACAGTGAGCATGCCAACCACGAGCGCCAAGCCCAACACTTACATTCAAAGAAAGAATTCCTCGATGAAGGAGAAGATGCCAGAAGTAGAGGTGCCTAGGAAACCCCTCACCAAGGAAGATTTGACTGAGGGAGAAGATAAGGCCGAATCCCCTCTTCAAGAGTCACCTCTCAGGAAAAAGCAGAGGGTGGATGAGGAAGTTGACTCGGAGGTGACCAACAGCTTGGAGAAGTACTTGGGAGAAAGTGAAGGTGAGAGTGAAGAAGATAGCAAGCAAGAAGAGGAAAAGAAAGACCATGAGCTACATGTCTTCAGCATCTATGAATCAGAAGAGGAGAGTGGAGATGAGAAGCAGGAGTTTGTATTCACGTGGGCATAAGGGCATAGGATGAGGAAGACACCGGAGATGTGGAGAGGAATGAAGAGGTTGGCTGGGGAGAAGTAGGGAGCTATAAGTTTCACAAAGGAGCAGATCACTGAGGTGGTGGAAAGAGAAGCAAAGAAAATGCTCAAAGCTTTGGTAGACCAAGAGTTGGAGCTCAAGTGCGGACATAGTGTTGAAGGAAGGGAAGGAGGAGAACATTGAAAAAGAGCATGACAACCTGGGAGGAGGTCCCTGCTCTAACAGTAAGTTTCCCCAAAGGCGCATGCTCGGGTAGGAGGACTCTTGATATGGAGTAGAGGAAAGTAATGGGCTACGTTGATGACACAAAGAAGGTGCTATGTGTGTGATTCCAAAGCACTGTACCCACAGAAAGGCTTTTAGCCATGGGGTCTTTTGAAAAGGATGGCGCGTACCCCAAAACAAAGAAGATGCTCTCTTGGGCGTTTGAGTCCCACATTGATGAGCCAAACTTTGAAGTCTGTTAGGGAGCACTCATAACATTGCTAGAATCTAAGGGGCCCAATCCCTTAGTGAATGCTTAGGAGCTCTCAAACGAGCAAGTCTGTAATGCACTTAACAAGGTCTTGGTCGAGACCGAGGCTATATTATTCACGCGCAACAACAAAATCAGAGTGTTGGAGGGAAAGTTAGGGAAGAAAGAATAAGAATTGGTGGAGAAGGCTAAAAACTTAAAACAGGAAGAGTTAATAGACACAATTAAGGCATGAGCTAAATGGAAAAAATAAAGGTGCAAGAGGTATACAAGAAGGTGGAGGCTATTAACACCGCCATCATTTTAAATCACTCGGACCTAGTGCCACCTGCGTAGAAGTAGCACGCATCCTCTCTAAAGTGCTTAAAGGATCTAACACACGTACTCACTATGGAAAGGTGACCTTTGGCCCTAGAGTCTACAAAGGAAGTGGTGCATGTGCTTGAAGGAGGAGGATAGATTGAAGGTGGTAGTGCTCATTGTCGAGTATATCCAAGTGCTCATGGGGTTAAGGTCACTGCCTAATCTGTGGAGGCCGCGTGTGATACATGTGTAGATAGAGATAAGGTGGCAAGCTCCTTATTCACCACACTCAAAACGGAACTAAAATAGTTCCAAGAAAAGAACAATGGGAATAGAGTTGAGAGGGACAAAGTTCTAGCCAAAGTAGAGAGAAAATAAGAGGAAATTAAAACCTTAAGGAGTTTAATTAAGACCCAGCTAAAGGAGTTATACCCTTACATTACTAGGAGGATGGAAAAGCTTGAGGAACTAGGCAAGGAGATGGAGATGATCATGGACACTTTAGGCACCCTGGGAATTGCCTAAGATTTTTGACAAAGTGAGCACCACGGTGGGTTACCTCTATCGAAGGCATAAGGTGAGGTCAAAGTATAGAATAAGCTAGAGGCAGACTTGCGGAAGGATTTTCATAGCTTGTTGAATTAATGATCCCCCCATTCTTCATTCTTTCCCCAATTCTTTCATTTAAAGTGTAATATTATTCATTGAATCCCTAAGGCAGTGTGCATCTTGGTTAAGTAAAGTGTTTCTGAGGACGGAGAATAGGTGTAGTGTGGGGTGATGTTGGACCCCTAGAATATTGACCAAGTATGAAGGCACGTAGGCACAAGATCCTAGTTATGGAATGGCGCACAAGGAAAAAGCACGCAAGAGAAAGGTTTAAGGAAGCACATAGCACACGCGATGTGTGAAAGGAGGTTTGGGACTTAGTCAATTTGAGCACCCAAGGTAGAACACGTGAAAAGCATGACCGGTTGTGCATGGATAAGGTGTTAGCCTGGCGACAGGTTGGCCCAGATAGGAGCATGCCTGCAATGGAATCTTCTAGAAGAACATCATGAGATGAAGTGGGAAGCTTAGGCCTGGAGAAGCATGCTCGCATGAAGGACCACATTTGGACACTTGGCACCAGATCCGAAGGCACTAGAGGTGAGTTAGCGAGACCCAGAATAGTTATAAATACAAGTGCCTATAGAGTAAAAGATATAACGAGTTTAAGACATAGCGGGTTGGAGTGAGAGTGAGTTTGAGAGATAGCATGGGTGGAGCTCTACAGAATTACTACGAGGACTCTGTTAATGGATAGTTGCATCCAAGAGAGAATGTACTAGGCATGGAGTTGTAATTTTTCTTTTGATAGCTTAGTTACACAAGTCCAGTGAAATGCATGACTTCGGTCTACTTTTCTATGACAATTTGTAATGGTTTAATGAATGTAATGAGGTTACCTGATATAATATATACATGAATATCAATGGATCTAATGCATATTTCTCTCTTATGAGTTCTCTTTCCTTTCATGCTAAGTATGAATGCTTGTATATTTCTTTCTGTCATAATACATGTTCTGGATTCTATTAAGCACATGGTTTGAAGCAATGCTGAGGATCTAGAGGCCATCTCGAGCCCTATGGTTCTTATATGTCTTAACTTCCCTCCTAAAAATCTTACACTAATCATAGATGATTTTCCCACTAAAATCACATAAAAGAGAGAATCGAGTACCCACGCATGCCTCGAGTGAGTGCTCTTATTTTGCTAGGTGATAGGCCGGTGTGCATGGGGTTCCTTATTTTTGATGGGAGTAAAAATGACTACAATAAATGAAGGAGGAGACAAAGCTCCATCAAAATAGGATTTGAATTTTTTCCATTGGAAGCGTGAAAAATGTTGTCTCCTTTGTAAATTCTAAGGTTTATGTAGAATTTAAAATTACATGGCCTGGTAAATGTTTTAAATCTTTTTTTCATGAGGCCCCCGTAATAAGGGTTATATGTTTTTTTATAAAGTATATATATACTATAGTTTATAATTTTTTATAGACTATATGTTGTTTTTTATTTACATTATATAAACTATATACCTCTTTTTAAAAAGTGAATATATTTTTACATTATAAATTATAATAGGTTAATATAATGTATTAAAATATAACCTCCCTAATATTATACAAAAGAAGAAATTATGGAATTTCACATTCTGGAAATACACAACAAGTTTTGACTCCATTAAATTTGATGATCAAATGACTATCACGGGACCAAACATAAGGCAGTATGACAATCATTTAGATGTTAAATTTAAGCTCGTAAGTTCCAAGAAAATTTCACTGTGTTAAAATTGATGGTCAAATAACCGTCATGATAGACCAAAAATAAGTCATAATGATAGTCATTTAGACGTCAAATTTAAGATGGCCGGATATTTTTTCTACATTATTTATTTTTCTAAAAATTTGATATTATTTTACATTCATAGGGGTTTCTTCTTCACTTCTATACGGTACAAGATTTTATATATATATATATATATATAAGTCTGGGGTATAATGCAAATCCCTTTATATTGCGGGTTATTATTTTGATCATGGGAGGTTAATTAATATGCATTGTAATGACATAATTAGTTATGATTAAATAGTTTATGTAGATCTATAAAATTTAGATATGATTCTATTAAAAGTGTTGCTTTTTTTGATAAATATGTATCTAACTCGTGGTACATTGTATATTATAATGGGGTGTGTTTTATAGGTTCAGGTAAACAATGGTGTCTAGTTATTTATGACTTGAAAAAACCCAAATCTGAATGGAACCAACTACAACATTTGGAAGATCATGGTCAAATAAGAACTTATGGCGAGGAAACTCTAGATAATTGTTTCTAGATCTGAGGTTTCTCCCACTGGTCATCAAGCAATTGTAGACAACATGAATGTATTCTCACAATGAATGTAGGAGGCTCTTTCCATGATTCTACACAATGTGAATGATGAGTACCTTCTACACATTGGTAATATCAAACATCCGAAATAGGTATGGATGCAACTAGAATCCATGCATGAAGGTATACATTTATCTAAAATTATTAAATTATTTTTAGAATTGTTTACAACTTCTATGAAAGGAGATGAAAAAGTAGTTAATTTCTTAGCCAAAATTAAAAATATTAAAGCAAAATTAGATGGATGCAATTTTGATTTAATTGGTGAAAAATTAATCTACTTTATTGTTTAGTTAAATATACATGAAATATTTAGGAATTTTATTTCTATCTTGAACTCTAAATATCAGAATGAAAATGATCTACTTGATTTAAATACCTTGAGTTCACTTTTGATATAGGAAGAGAAAGTGATGATGAACTTTGACTCTAAGGAGAATGTCCTCTTAGGAACTTCTTTCTCAAAATTCAAAGTTCAAACCTCGCAAGCCCTTCTCAAATCAGAAATTTAGATCTAAATATTCTTTTGTTGATAATTTTTTTCTTGATCAATTGCATGTTATATTTAGTGGTAAATGTCACAAATGTGGTAAATTTAGACATAAAAAGGAAGATTGCAAAACTAAGAAACCTATCCATAAAAAAAAAAAAAAATTTGTTTCTTCTAAATATAATTTAAGGAAAAAGGATAGCTCTAATGATATTCCTAAAACTATTGCATTATATGTTGTGTTGTATTCTTCCTCTAATTTTGAATGGATTCTAGATTCAGGTGCATCAAATCATATGACTAGTGTTTCAAATTCTTTATTTGATGTTGTGAAAATCAATGAACGTGTGTATCTTGGTGATAACTCATCTTTAGAAGCAATAGAGAAAGGAAAAGTAAAATTTGATAATGGTGTGTTAAATAATGTTTTATTTGTTCCTAAACTCAAAAATAACCTTTTATCATGTTCTCAATTAACTCATGATGGTTTGTCTATTCAAATTTTGAAAGATACTTGGTATATCAAGGATAGTAATGATAATATAATAGCTGAAGGAATTCAAAGAAATGGTCTGTATATTTTTGATGATTTCTCTTTTGCATCCTGTTTTGTTTCTCAAAGTTTGAATAATTCAAAACTATGGCATGAAAGATTAGGACATGTTAATTATCAAAGTTTATATGAAATGGCTAGATATAATCTTGTGAAAGGTTTTCCTATGTTTTCTTCTTCTCATGATGCGTGTGAAGGGTGTTTACGCTCAAAACAAAGTGCTAAACCCTTTCACTCACATCTTGAAGAGAGTTCCTCTTCCCCACTAGAACTTATTCATAGTGATGTTAGAGGACCTCTTGAAGTAGCTTCATTAAATGGTTCTTTATATGTTGTGACTTTCATTGATGATTTCACCAGGATGATTTGGTCATATTTTCTTAAAAATAAATTTGATGTACTTGGGAAATTTAAGGAATTTAAAGCATCTGTTGAAAAACTTCAAATTATAAAATTAAAAGACTTAGAACAGATAACGGGGGTGAATATGTTAGCAAAGAATTTGATTTTTTATTGATTGTGGTATTAAAAGGGAATTAACTTCTCCTCATTCTCCCCAATCTAATGGTGTTGCAAAATGTAAAAATAGGACTATTTTAGATATGGCTTGCACTATGCTTCATTTGTTGGTCTTCCCAAATTTCTATGGGTAAAAGCAATGAACACAACACTCTACATTCTAAATAGGGTTCCCACCAAAGTTATTCATCTTTCAAATCCTTTAGAAAAATGGTCAAATAAAAAACCTGATATTTCTCATCTAAATTTTTTTGGTAGTCCTACTTCTTTATACATTCCTAAAAAGAAAAGAAAGAAACTTGATATGACTTATTTTTCTTGTGTTTTCATTGGATATGGTATTAACACTACATGTCTAAGGATTTACGACCCTATAAAAAGGGAAGTAACTGAAAACCGTAATGTGGTGGTTTTGGAAAAATGATTTTGTTCATCTGATAATGGTAAAGATGTTCCTAACTCTATCAATATTTCTAATGATGGTTATGATTCTGATAATAAGAATATAGTAAATGGTCATGATGATGTTTCTTGTGTTGATACTATAGATGCTTTTGAATCTCCTAACTCCCTAGTTAAGAAACCAAAATGGGCTCAATCTATGTTAGAAATTTCTAATCCTATTGATCTTAGGAAAATGACCAGAAGCCATCATACATACCATGCATTAATGACCTTGTATGAACCTAAGCCACAAATATTTGAAGAAGCTTCTCAGGATGAGAAGTGGATCAATGCAATGCAAGTTGAATATAATGCCCTAATTCAAAATCAAACCTGGGAGTTGGTTCCACCTCTAGAGAAAAGAAGTATTATAGGGTCTAGGTGGTTATACAAAGTAAAATATAATGCAGATGGTAGTATTGAAAAACATAAATCTAGACTTGTTGCTAGAGGTTTCACTTAGAAACTTGGTATTGATTATGTTGAGACATTTTCCCCTATAGCTAAAATGAGTACTGTTATGACCTTATTTGCAATTTCCGCTCAATTTGGGTGGAAAATCCACCAAATGGATGTGAAAAATTCCTTTTGAATGGTGATTTAAAAGAAGAAATTTACATGTCTCAACCTAAAGGATTTGAAGAAACTGGTAAAGAAAACTATGTTTTTAAATTGAAAAAATCCTTGTATGGTTTAAACTAACCTCCTAGAGCTGGGTATGTGAAAATTAATTCTTTCTTTAAACAGTTAGGATTTGTTAATTGTTCTTCTAAAAATGATCTATTCATTAAGAAATAAGGATCACATATTATCATTGTTTGTATATATGTTGATGATTTGCTTATGACTGGTGATAATCCTACTTTAATTTGTAGAATTAAAGAAAAATTGAAACAATACTTTGAAATGACTAATTTAGGTCTCTTACATCATTTTCTTGGCATGGTTTTATTTCAAGATAAACATTCTATTGTTGTTTCTCAAGCACAGTATGCAACCAATGTACTAATTTTTTTAACATGATTGATTGTAAACCAATTTCTACTCCTATGGAAGTTGGACTAAAAATTGATCCTAAACTTGCATGTGAAAAATTGATCCTACTTTATATAGGCAGTTAGTTGGTAGTTTGATTTATCTAACTATCACTAGACCAGATATTTCCAATGCAATAGGAATTGCTTCTAGGTTTATGCAGGAACCTTATAGAGATCATTGGAATCTTGCAAAAATGATTCTTAGATATATTAAAGGTACAATCAATTATGGGTTACATTATACTAAGAATGAAAATGCTAACTTATATGGATTTTGTGATTCTAATCATGTTGGTGATGTATTGGATAGAAAATATACTTCTGGTTATGTGTTTAAATTTGGTGTAGGTGTCATTACTTGGTGCAGAAAAAGTAGCCAACTATTTCTATCTCTTCATAGAAGTGTAATGAAAGCTACAAAAGAGGGTCTATGGCTAAAGAGGTTGTTCGATGAGATAAAGATGAAGGATCCACACAGTGTTCCTTTTTTCTACGACAACCAAAACACCATAGCTCTTGCACATAATCTAGTACAACATCAGAGGATAAAGCACATTGAGATACATATACACTTCATCCGTGAGAAGGTGCTAAGTGGTGAGATAGATCTCAAGTTCGTGCTGACTGAAAAGCGGGTTGCTGATATCTTCACAAAGCCCCTGAGTGTGAAAATGTTTTGTCACTTTTGTGAAAATCTTGTATTTTTAGAGTTGCCATTGAGGGGAGTGTGCATGAAAATGTCACCTCCTGATGGAACCTTGTTTTTGAAAAAATACCTTCAGAATTTGTAAAAGACCTTCAGGAAAGTGTAAAAAGACCTTCGGTCATGTATACCTCCTTGAATTATTTTTTAAAAAGAAGTGTAGAAAGATCTTAAAGGTGGTATTAATAAACTCTTTAGTGTTATTGAGTTTACTAGTAAACATCCAATACAATCATATTATTAGGGAGATCCTTGGTTAAAAAAGGCTCTATATGCTTGGGTTCAATAACCTTTTATGAAAACATGTGAGAATATGTAAAAATCACAAATCATACTTAGCCATTGATCATGGGATGATCTTTGGGATTCTAAATCCTTTTGTACCAAAAGGTAACTTGAGTATGATGAAGGTGTTATAATTCCTTCACCCAATATGCTAGCCTAAAACCTTTATGTTTTAAGGATTATAAATCCTATAGTGTACCACAAGTAGGTAATCTATTGGCATATGTTATCCCACTTAACATTAAGGGGGAGTGTTGGAACATAATGATTAAGTGGTTTGGCCAACCCTTAATTAATATGGGTCCATCACTATTATATAGGTTAAATATTTAATAATATGAAATACTTTTCTATTATTAAATATTCATACCTAGGTAATATACATTAGGTAAGTATTTAATAATGTGAATCATTTATGTTTCTATTTATTCACCTAGGTATATGTGTCAACCATTTTATGTTGAAAAGGTGGGTCAGGAGACATACCCGATCACCTTATATAAAAAGGAATTTATGTCCTCATTTGATATATTTTTAGGAAATATATCAAAGGTGTGTAAATAAAGTGATTTGGTTTTACCCTTGGTAAATACGGTTTCAAAGGAGGAGGTGATCTTACTAGATATAAAATAAGTTATCTAAAGTAAAAGGTTATTTTCAAAGTTGTTTTTACCCTATTGGAGTTTTCAACTATAAATATTGTGTCACCTATTTTATTTATTTCCTATAAGTATTTCTTTATTTATTTATGTTATAATGTAATGTTTATTTAAATATTTATTGTAATATTATATAATATGTAAGTTGATTAAATCCTTATTTATTAGAATCCTCAAATTCTAACACAATTTCCTTGTTCCCAAGAATGATCCATCTGCACCATCCACCAACTCATCCATCCCTTCATCAAAACTTCCAAAAATGACTCCCTAGAGAAAGTAATGGACAAACTCACACTAGGGAGTATCATCTTCTTACACTCAACACCTTTCCCATTCCTCACCGTCTCATTAAACCCGATCGCATTCAATATATCAAACCAATGTAAGGGATATCATTCCTTTCGGTCCTCCCCATCTTCAGACCAACCTCATCTATGGTGGTTTTGACACCCCTTCTTCTCATATCATTGATCATCCACATGCCAAACCCTATACCGTGGTTTTGGCTTCCTCCAAAAGCCATCATTCACCCACACCTATCTCCATCATTGTGGATGGAAGGGATTCAACATGGGATGTTATGAGCATGGGCCACATGGCCTTATTATTGATCAATGCCGCAAGCCTCATGAAAAGTTTGGGTTAGGCTATCAGGGTCATCCCACTAACCCCATACCACCATTGAGATGTGCATGGACATGCCTTCTCCATCTTCACCATCCCATGATTCCATGGATACAGATAACACTTTTTCTATTTCCTCTGACTTATTTTTAGTCTCCACCACCACCTTGGGACTGATCACTTATCAGTGTTAAAATCAAACTAGGTCCCTTCCCCTCCACCATCTGGAGATGATATAAGAAAACTCTTCTACCATCGACATTCTTCATTGTGTTGATGATGATGCCATTCTTTCCAACATGGGGGAAGGTGATTCTTATCTTCATTAGACCTTAGCATCTGACACATCTAATCTTCTCAATGAACCCACAATAAACATACATATCAGGATTCTCCAAGAGCCTCAAATTCTCAAAGTGGGTCAATCTCTTGATCCATAGGAGCTTGAGTCTTTCATCACATTATTCTCTTGTCATAGCTAGAAATTCACAGGGAAATATTCGACATGTCAGGTCTTGAACCTTCTATCATCATACACAATATATTCACCCTTCCCAACATAAAACCGATTAATAAAAAGCTTTGCCGCATGCACCCTCAAGTTTCCCTCCTTGTCAAAGAGGAGTTGAAACCTCTTCTTTCTGCCAATTTCATCATTCCCATTGACTATCCCCAATGGGTTTCTAATATTTTACCTATCACTAAAGTGTCTTGAAAGCTTCATAAAGGCTTTATCTTTTGAGATCTTAATCTCTCTTGCCCTAAAGATGAATTTCTCTTCCCAACATCGATCAACTTGTGTATCTTACCAAGTCATGAGATGATTTCTATTATGGAGGGTTTTTATGGTTATAATCAAATTCTTATCACACTAGAAGACCAACACAAGACCTCCATCATCACTCCTTGGGGTACCTTTTACTACCATGTCATAACATTTGGTTTGAAAAATTCCAAAGCTACCTATCAATAGGCTATGACTTACATTTTTCATGATCTCATCCCCAAAACAATAGAAGATTATGTTGATGATATTTTGGGTAAATCTAAACTTTTCCATGACCATCTTGGCATTCTTGCAATCCTTTTCAAATGCCTCATTCGTTTCTTCCTTTGTCTCAATCCAACCAAGTTTGTATTTGGGGTGTTAACCGATAAACTCCTTGGCTTTATCGTGTCTATAAGGGGCATTGAAGTTGACCCTAGAAAAATAAAAGAAATCATTGAAATGCCTCCTCCTTCTAATCTTAAAGCAACTTCACAGTCTTCAAGGTTGACTTAAATTGGTTTGTCGATTCATCTCCCAACTTTCAGATCATTTCCAACCCTTTCATCATCTTCTTTGCCAAGACAAAAAATTCAATTGGGATCATATATGTCAAAAGGCCTTTGATGATCTTAAACAATATCTATTATCTTCACTAGTTCTTACACCTCAACTCGAGGTGGAGTGTAGAAATAAAATAATGTAATTTAGGCATTATTTAGCTCGATCTTATACTACTATTTAGAAGGTTCTCAAGTGAATAAAGTACTAATTAATCCCACATTTTGTGTCATCCTTTTCTTATATTTTATTTCATCATTATGACATATTTTCTTGCACTTATCCATCCATTTCATAACTTCCCCATCATTCTAGCATAAAATTAGGGTGCCCCAAAGCACCATCATTGTCCCACCCCAGGCACCTAGGTCTATGTTTCTCTTTTCCCACTTATTTTTGGGGCCTTTCTAGACATTTTTATCCTTATCCTTTTCCTAGTCAACCTTTTTGGGATTAATTACAAAATTAAGCATGAGAGCCCTATAAATATAAAGGTATAACACCATAATGAGGGTCCTAGCATCACATAACTACTATTACTCCATCTAGAGTTACATCCATTACATCACTTGCATCACATAGTGCCATACATCAAGGCTAGAGATCTACATCACACACACTACATAGGGGGATTCTATTCTATTCCATGCACACATACTATTTACATTTTCTATAGTTAATATTTCTTGCTAATGCACAAAGTGTGAATGGTACAAGAGAACCTAGGGCATGACATGCATGCACTCACAAGAACTACATCTAGTTCTGAAATGTAGCAAAACTCTTAGTGATAAGACCACTAGTTTAGTGCTAAGGTCATTTTGACGACCCATTCAATTTGCATTTTTATTTTCCTAGGGTTTGATACTTCCTCTCGTATTGTAGGTCATTATTCACAACATTTGGACCAGTCCAGCAAATCCAAGGTGATAGAAAGATAGAGTATGGGATCAACTTGTGACCATACCAAACTCAAATCCGAAGCACTTATAGAGACCAGGGTGCATCGGGGCATACCAATACCTTCCCGACACTTCATTCAGTTCAGATCTTTCAGATCTATTCTTCGCAGGGTTTCTAAGTGATCATCTACACTTCTAGATTCTATTTTCAGACCTGCGACAACCTGCGACAACCTCTTTGAATCAGCTAAGACACTTCTCTCCCTTCTCTTGCACATTTAGGGTTTTATTTCACTTAGAATAATTAATTACACTTATTACATACTACCTTAGTTTATTTATACAAAGTTTTAGTCCTAATTAAATTAACATTAATACCCTATACTCATTAGTCTAGGAGCCTTTCAATATTTTTGTTAATCATTTTGTTGAACCCAACATCAAGATTAATCATCTATTGTATTTCCAAGTCAAGTTAAGAAACCTCCTCCATTAAAGATATCGGCCACATCACCAAGTCATACACAAAAATCACTACCTAAGGTTAAACTTGTAATTCCAGCATCCACTATAGATCCTACATACATTGATGATTGGAACCTAGATGACCTCTACTATGATGAAGAAACATGTGCTGGTCATACTTCTCTTTCACATCCCATCACTTTTGTTAAGGAAAGTAATCCATATCTTGATCCACTTAGTGTCTCTTGATTAGACCTTCATCCCATATACACTGGGGGCATAGAAATCACACATTCCCCCTCTTCTTTTGGCATAGTCATATAGTATTACATCACACATGTTGTAGCTATCACTTATTTTCATCTCCTATAGGCATACCATATCACTTCACACATTTTCACACCATCATTACCCGATGACGCACTCTTGTGCTTCGGTTCACACTAGAATGTTGAGGGATTACCATTACAATGAGCCCTACACATGACACTCTAGGTTCTACACATTTACATTTTATCACATACACTACACATCATGAATAATCCTTTCTATACTTATTCTAAATCCTACATTATCCTATACATGCCTCATCTATTAGTAATTTATACATCATCTATGTCATACAAACTACACTATTTGTCATATCATTGTCTAGTTTAACATCCCTTTCTTATATTAAATATTTCCGCTAGGTCACTTTATGCATGGGTCTAGCTTTACATGTCATCACTACATATTCTATCTACATCTATCACCAGATCTTGCACACTTGATACACCCTACATTCCTACATTCCATAGTACATCTATCGGTCATACACATTTTGCATGCTACACTAGATTCCATTGCATGCGGGTCTAGTTTTCCTTATCATCATTTACATATTCCATTTCTATATACACTTATTATTACATTACACACTTTACATATCCTATATTGCATTTCCCACACCGTGAATTTACATCCCGTATTCATCACTTGGTCATTTATACTACGTTGTCTTCTACGTGCGCGCACTTACTCATAACCTTATAAAGCAATTTAGTTCCTTGTTCCATAATTGACTTCCGAGGGTTTACCAATCAAATGGATCTTACATTCACCAATCTGACATTTTACTCATGTGACATTTCCAGTGTTAGTGACATACACCTTAGGTTAAATTATCACCTATCTTATCATCTTGTAGTGGTATACACTTTAGGATAAATCACCACCCCCATTATCATCTTGTAGTGGCATACACCTTAGGGTACATCACCACTCCCTTCTTATCCATCCCATAGTGACATACACTTTAGGATAAATCATCACCCATCTTCATCCTTTCATCTTATAGTGATATATGCTTAGGGCTAAATCATCACTCATACATTCAACAAGTCATGGTATACGCTTAGGCTATAGGGTCCATGAACATATTTCCATATGTCTCATCCCCATACAATCATTCTATAGTGATATACACTTAGGACTAAATCATCACTCTTCCATTCCAATAACTCTTGATATATGGTTTTTCTATAGGGTTCATGCACATCTCTTCACATGTCACATTTCATCACCATTAGATATACACACTCATCACAGCATGCTAGATACAACCAACACTACTCGACCATTTCATGATGACACACTCTTGTTTACAATTCATTCTTGACTACTGAGGGGGAAAACAAAATGAACCTCACTACATACACTTCCATCCAATTGGGGGCACGTTGCTCTTATCATTCCATCTTGCATTCCATTCCATCCATCCACAACATATGGCATTGTCTTGGGGGCATTTATTCTTGCTTGCTAGTGTTTTTGCATGCTCACTTTATTACACATGTTAGAATCTTTCTTATATGTCATTATCATACACACATGAGCATTCATTCCTTTGTTTAATGTGATCACAGATACAAGAATCTACATGTGACATGGATGCTCACCTTTTACCCTTCCTATACTAGTCGCTAGGGGCATCCACATTCATCTTATCTAGGTGAAATTGTTTCATTTTGTACTTACCATTTTACACTACTTTTTATACACACTTTGACATATTGGTTATCACTCTAACATGCTAATGAGTGTTCCATGTGCAACACTTGTTTTGGAGGATTACATGTTTCCATGACTACTTAATTGTTTCTACTTGTTTTCTTTATTTTCCATTTTATGCGGGCTTTTCCCATTGTTTGTGTACACACTTGTCTATCGTTTTTAGCCATGATGGCCTTGAGTGTATTTTGACATCATGAGTGATGTACCATGTTTAAAACCCTATTTTTATAGTCTGTTTGTTTTCTTGCATGTTTACACTACATTTCTTGGTAGTTTCTACATTGTCTATGTATTTTACACTTTTGTTATTGCATGCATGATGTTTTAGACTAACACTTGTTTTGGTTAGCCATCCCCTTTTTTGTGTGCCTTGGTATATACTAAGCATTTTCCTTTCCCCCTTTAGGGAAGAGTTCTATAAGTCGAGTGTGGTTAGTCCTCTTTTGGTCTTCTTTTGGGGCTGTATTCTCCTTTTAGTGACTTCACATGCACCCTTAAAGAGGGGGGTATCATTGAGGGTTTTATTCTAACATGATGTATTCACACCAGTTCACACATAGTGAATGAGTTCAAATCAGTCTACAAACTCCATACACAATGTCCTCTACAGGACATAGTATCCTTTGGAAATTCGGAGAGAGTTAAGGTTTAGGGGTTACATTGGGTGTGCCTCTCTACACTACTCCATCTAGTGGCATCGGATCACCAAAAAAAATAGGACAATACATAGATCCCTTCACACATTTTAGCAGAAGTGGTTAAAGTTTAGAGGACACAACACATTTCCTCCCTATACTTCTTTAGCTAGGGTGGCGTGAGATCACCCAAAAAACTCACAATAGTACATGGTATCCTTCTACACCATTTTTCTTAACATGGATCAGGTGCACATGTTCCATTTACACTTTTATTCTAGTGTACTTTACATTTGCGTACATCACACATTTCTACATACATGGATATTTTACAAAACATTTTATACATACACACATATTTGACTACTTGATCATTTTCTCCTTACAGGTCTAGCTATATGAGAAACAAGCAATGAAATTGGGGGAAACAATAACAATAAGAAAAATGACAATGACAACACCCCACCCTACATGAACTTTCCTTTACTAACCATGAAGGTACACTAAACATAATAGTAGTTACACACATTCCACCCGAGGTTCAATCTCATCACTTTTATGCACATTTTTCATCTTTAGAATCCATGCTCCTCCACTCTTTATTTTTTCATTCCACGCTTTAGTCTAGTCCATCTACACTTCTTCTTCTACACTCTACTTGGATATCAAGTACACATCTCTATCTACTTTATGTTACTAATTTTTCCACTCACCAACATAAAGTGGGGGAAAAATGTAGTAACAAAATCATCCACTTTAGGCATTATTTAGCCCGATCTTATACTACTATTTAGAAGGTTCTCAAGTGAATAAATTACTAATTTATCCCACCTTTTGGCCATTCTTTTCTTATATTTTATTTCATCATTCCCGCATATTTTCTTGCACTTATCCATCCATTTCACAATTTTCCCATCATTCTATCCCAAAATCAAGGCACCCCATCTTGTACTAGGACACTATGGGGCACCCTGGGTGCCCTAGTCTATGTTTCTCTTTTCCCACTTCTTTTTGGGGTCTTTCTAGCTTATTTTCATCCTTATCCTTTTCCCATTCATCCTTGTTGGGATTAATTATAAAATTAAGCTTGAGATCCCTATAAATATAAAGTTATAACACTATAATGAGGGTCCTAACGTCACATACTACTATCACTCCATATAGAGTTGCATCCATTACATAACTTGCATCCACATAGTGTCATGCATCAAGGCTAGGAGATCTAAATCACACACACTACATAGGGGGAGGGATTTTATTCTATTCCATGCACACATGTTATTTACATTTTCCATAGTTAATATAACTTTCTACTTCACAAAGTGTAATAGACACAAGAGCACCTAGGACACAACATGCACACACTCACCAAAACTACATCCGGGTCCGAAATGTAGTACAAATCTCAGTTATAAGACCACTAGTTTAGTGGCCGAGGTCAGTCCTACCCATTCATTTTACATTTTTATTTTCCTAGGGTTTGATACTTCCTCTTATATTACAAGTCATTATTTACCACATTCGGTGCATCAAGAAAATCCAGCTTCATAGAAAAACAGAGTATCAGATATACTTGCGACCATACCAAACTCAAATCTGGAGCACTTACAGAAACCAGGGCACCTAATCTACAAACTAGGGCACCCCAGGGCATGCCAGTACCTTCCCAAGTGCTCCAGTTAGTTAGGATCTTCTAGGTATGTTCTTCACAAGGTTTTTGAGTGATCTTTTACACTTCCATATTCTATTTTAGGACATGTGACAACCTCTTCGAATCAGCTAAGCCATTTCTCTCCCTTCTCTTGCACAATTATGGTTTCATTTCACTTATAGTAATTAATTGCACTTATTACATACTACCTTAGTTTATTAATACAACATTTTAGTCCTCTTAAATAGATTAACATTAATACCCTATACTCATTAGTCTAGGAGCCTTTTAATTTTTTGTTAATTAGGGAACCCTTTTACCTATACATCTCTCTCTCGATCATGCTCTAGGGGCTATGTTAGCCCATCGTGATGACCAAGGTCATGAGTAGGTCATTTATTACATCATCCCACCCTTCATGAATGTGAGACTCACTACACTAAAGATGAAAAGTTGTGTTGCACTCTCTTCTTTGCCACTCTAAGATTCAACATTATCTTCTCAACCACAAGACTTGTGTCGTTACTAGCTTCTATAATCTTAAGATGATGCATTCTAAACCATATCAAAACCATCATATCACTTGATGGGTCATCATCATGACTGAGTTTGACCTCGAGTTCATGTCTCAAAAATATATTAAAGGCCAAGATATCACAGACCAATTAAATGAAGCCCCTCTTCCTAGTATGCATCTTCCTCATGAATAGTTTCTAGATGAATCCATAAATGCTTTTCACCATGAGGAGAATACCCTTAAGATGACCATCTTCTTTTGGTGGTTCTAAGTTTCAACAAGGGAGAGGCACTAACATCATTCTCTTCCCTCTTGGGGATTCTCCTATTCCCCTCACAAAAAACTCAATTTTGAGTGCACTAATAATATGGTAGAGTATGAAGCCCTCATCCTAGGTCTTGAAATTGCTGCCTTTCTAGGTGTTCAAATTCTTGACATCTATGGAGATTCTGAGCTTATCATCAAACAAGTTATGGGTGAGTATCAATGTAAAAATTATACCCTTCAAAAATATAGAGATATCATCCTTCTCCTCCTTGAGGCCTTGAATTTTACACTATTTAAAATTCTCCTTGATCATTTAATCATTTTAGTGATAAGATGCCATCCCTCATAGCTCTTATCCCATGGACAACAAAATAATCCAAACTTTATGTTTCATTCATGGTAGTGATCATCCATTCCATGACCTACCTTGCATTAATCTCGTTTAATCCACTTTGTCGGATCTTTGGTATTCCAAAATTTTTATTACCTATCCAAATCTATCATTCCTTCTGATCTATCTAAGAATGTTATGAGGTATTTCCTTCAGCATGCTAACCATTATGTTATCCTTGGCAGCCTATTCTTTATAAATGTGGATTTGATAGTATTCGTATTCGATGCCTTGAATCTCATGAATCTTCTCGTGTTATCCAAAAGGTCCATGACATTATTTGTGGTGGAAATTTTAGTGGCTTAGCTATTGTTAAGAGTGTCCTTCATATTGGCTATTATTGGCCTTCTCTCGATCATGATTGTTGTGAGTATGTTAAGAAATGTGAAAATTTCAGCAACATTCTAATCATAATTGAATTCCTAGTGAAGCCTTGCAGCCGACTCAGGATCTTTTTCCCTTCTCACAATGGGGTCATGATCTCATTGGTCTTATCAATCCTTGATCTTCATAGCAGCATCCAAGGTTCATTTTAAGATACCTATGTGAAATTGAAAGTGGAATATCCCTGGTGAATATGGAACCACTTTTGAGAAACAGGATAATTTTCTAGGGTTTGTGTGTAAAATTTTCTCTCGAAAAAAGCTTTCATTTTCAGGTCAAGCGACAACAAGGTTGTTGTCACACAAAAAAATTTTGTAGTCATATGACAACAATGTTGTAGTCACATGAAAAACAAGGTTGTTGTTGTGTGACAATAATTTTATTGTCGTTCTACAACTAGTTTTCATGACAACAAATTTTTTGTCACATGACATCAAATTTTTATCGCATGATAAAAAAATTTTGTCGTGTGACTAAAATTTTGTTCGCATGATAACAACCTTGTTGTCGCATGACAAAAACCTTGATGTTGTGTGAGTATGTGACACTTACTATTTTGTGTGATCGCAAACTTGTTATCACTTGACAAAAACCTTACTTTCGCATGAATGAAAACTTATTTTCATGTGACAGGAACCTTACTGATGTGTGACTGCAAACTTTCTATCATGTGACATAAAATCTCTTATTGCACTTCTCTTAATTTCCATGTCATGCATCTGATGGTACTTTTCAAGTTTGTATGGTACTTTATTATGCTTTAGATAGTACCTTACTAGTAAATTAGTAGTAAACTACCCGAAAAATTACCTATGTTTATATAGGATTAGTTTCTATAGTAGGCAAAGCCAACCCCTAAAAACATTATACTAGAAAATTTAGGTGAATGGTACACTATCCTACTCTGAAAAATTTGCCAAATTACGAATATTCACTACCAAAATTTTCCTTGGCAGCATCACTACAAATGAATATTTCACTAAGTGGGTAGAAGAAATTCCCCTCACCTCAACTAAATCTGACCCAATTATGAACTTTATTTACCAGCACATCAATTTTTGTTTTTCCGTTCCTCAAAAAATCATCATGGACAATGAAAATTCCTTTTTAAAACTTATATCTCAAGAAACTTTATGACTCATTTAATATCCAACTTAGTTTCTCTTATCCATATTATCCTCAAGCTAACGGCCAAGCCAAAGCCACTAATGAGACTCTTCGTAACATTATTCCAAAATTATTGATCAGTCAGGTCGTGGTTGGCACCTTCATCTCCCTTCACTCTTTTCACTTATAACACTAACATCCGCACTTCCATAGGAGCTATAACCTCTTCTCTTGTGTATGTTTTTGAATCCATTCTTCCCCTTGAAGTTAAGATCCCATCCTTGTGCATGTTTCTTCGTGACTTCATCTCTAATGAGGATTATCGGCATGAGCATGTACCATGGCTCAAATTGTTAAATGAACCTCACCTCCTCACTCTTGAACACCATCATGTTTATTAAGAATGCATCAAGCATGATTACAATAAGTACCTCAAAGAGCATGACTTTAATGTCAATGACCTCTTCCTTAAATAAAATTAGATCATTACTACTCTAGAAAGGATCCAACATGGAAATTTTTCCCCTAACTAGATTTTTCCATAGATTATCACACATAAGTATGGGTTAGGAGCCTACCATTTGGCCTCCCTTGATGGTAAACTAGAAATAGAACCACTTAACACCTTGCACTTGTGACCATTATATTATTATCATGTCTACCAGTGAGCACTTAGTCATATCCTTATATCATCCCTCCATCATAACATTTTCCTTCTATCATTGTAATGATTTATACCTATGTGGTCTATCGTCACTTTCCTATATATGACCTTAAATATGGGCACCATGACTCTTCCCAAAGAATTTTTCCTTATGGATATGTTCTCCCTTTTTGGTGAGGACTCCACAATCATTACATCCATCACCCTCTTGTTTACCTCTTGGAACCATGCAAAGGGCTCATGAGTGTTTCATGTATATTGTTGGTTTTCAAATTAGAACTTTAATGAAAACAACAGTCAAGGAATAGAAAGTCCCTCCTCTTTAATGGGAGAGGTGCCCTTATTGAAAGCAAATAGAAAAACTATTTACAAATGTACAAATTTCTACTTTAATGAGGAACTTTGATATCATGAAAGTGTTTTGATGCAAAGATAGATCATCAATACAAAATAATAGAAGAACTAAGGGAGGGAAAAGGTAGAACATAACAACATTCCCAGGAAATATAGATAGCAAAATAGTTCCTTATAAATGTTGAAAGGATGATATATAGAACATAATCATTCATTTTAAACCACCAAATATTATTTCATAGACACAAAGTTCCAGAAATGACATCCATAAGAATAAAAATATTCTTAATGTAATAGATTAATGATTCACAAAATTTATACAAGCAAGAGAGAATAAATAGATGTAGATAGAAATAGGAAGGGAAATCTTCTATATTGATAGCTTTTAGTTCTTTTACACTTTCAAAAATTATCAGAGTTCCAACCCCTTAGAATGGTTTGGAGATCCAAATATATAGCTTACAAAGTGGTTACATTTAGTAACCATTTCTTTTAACCAAAATATTAATTAAGGAAATACACAATATAAAGTCCTTAATTAAATAACAAGGAGATCCAAGCTAAAACTAGAAGAAGAAAGTCAAGAGTCAGAAGTAGAGACATATGGTTGTGGTTGAGGAGGGCCCACTGTTTTGAGGATCTGGTGCCTGAATCTCTTCAATACCTCCGCTATCTCCATGCCCCTTGGAATTGTTGTGTTGGAAGTAGCATGAGTCCACGTGTCTAGGCATTTCTCCACATCTTTTCAAACTCAGTATGCTCCAGATATTCCTTATTAGCCTTGGCTATAGCTGAATGGAGAGAACAAATGTCCTTCATTTTCTATTTGGTGATTGAATCTTCCTTAAACAAATCTTCCTTGACAAAGTCTTTAAACTGAGCCTTGATTTCTTGGAGAGAGAAGCATACACCCATGGTTTCATCCTGAAAATGGAAGTGGATATCCTTGAAGGAAGATAAAACACAAGTTTTAAAAGACTCCCCTTTTCGCCATACATTCCTCAATTCCCCTAGTGCTTCTTCTAGAACCTTTATTTTCCATTCGATGCTAAAGATCCATGTCTTTGACAAGTTATTCTTGACATCATCAAACACATTGTTGGCCAACAAGATCCTATCATTAGTTTGACCCATTATATGGAGATTTTGATACATCCACTCTAGACTTTCAATTCCTTATCCATAGCCTTGATTGAGGAAGTGAATTTCTACTACAACTTGATCACCTTATCATGAGTTTTGAAGGCTTCCTAAATGAAGTTTAAACTATACAGTTATATCATTCACCATCCCTTCAACATATTCCCATAAGTAGAATACTTGTGGATGTATTTGATGGTTTTAACCTCATCTTGGCTGAGAACTATGGGAGGTGGGAGAGCGGCCAATAAGGTTTGGATCCAAAACTTTATCCTTTACCAAGAAGGATCTGATAAAGTTGGAAAGAACTTGGTTGTACTCTTTCAACTACTCTATGGTTTTCTTGCCTTTCTCCACTCATTCAATAACCTTAGTCATGGTTTCCCAAAGGTTATGAACTTCACTCTCAGGTGTGGATTCTCTAATTGGAATTCTAGAAAGCTCCAAGTTAGAGATCAAAAGATCACTCTCCTCTTTATCCACTTTGGGCTTTGCAACCTCCAAGAACTAGCCTTGGGCATCAGTTACCAACCTTGAAGTAGTCTTCACTTTCTTTGCTAGAGGAGGAGGGGTAGTACAAAATAGAGCTGCTACAACATCAAAGTCAAGCACTGTTAATTGGGAGGAAGATTTCCTTTTCTTGTTGTGACTAGGGGCTACACCCAGGAAAAGGAAGAAGAAGAAACAGAAGAATCAAGGGACCCAAGTGCAAGTGAACTCATGGCACTCAGAGTATGAACCATTGTTGTCTCTAGTGGGGAAATGAATGCAACCTCAGGAATTTCCTTTGTAGAGGAGTCTGTTAAACTTGGAGGTTCAGTCCTTGGTCCTTCCTTCTCCACTTCAGCAGTGATTTCAGGGGTTTCTTCTAGGTCTTTCATCTCATCATCATCATTCTCACTTAGAAAAATAATGTTCTCTAGCCCAATAGGCAATTATGACTGCTCTAGAAGAGTCTCTTCCTCGATTAGTTCTTGTTTGACTTCCTTGACCTTCTTTTGATACACTTTAGTGGAAGAGGAAGGAGTAGACAACTCAGGTTCTTTCATCAAAGAATAAGGAGTATTTTACTCAAGTACCTCAAGTGCTAGGTGTATGTACTTCCTTCCTAGGTGTGGAAGTTTCTCTTAAAGAGGATCTACCCTTGTTCATCCTGAGGTCATGTACTTTTCTATCAAACCAAATCTTAGTTTTAGCGAAGACAGGAGTGATCACCTCATCCAAATCATCTCTTTCCTTCACATACCAATCTAGGGTTTCCAGAGGAGTGTGCTTGATTGATCTTTCATACTCAAAGGATTGCAAATATTCATCATCATCCTTAAGCCCTTCAGGAACCTGGTAGAGGTTGATGTCTATGATCTGTTGTAGGGAAAATCTACCAAAATGCCTCCTTGTTGCTTCAAAATCATCAGCACAATCAGCCTAATAATCCTCAATGTCACGACGGTGATGATAAGTTATCCTGAGATTTTGATCAATGTATCTCTTAAGATCAAAGCAAGTCCTAGGCTTAAAGAAATGAACTGTAAAAGGAGCAATATCCCTTTCTATATTTTGGGCATCTAGAGTTGTCTGACATGTATAATTCCCCAAGGTGATAGGGAAATGAAGACCAGTAATCTTCTTATCTCGACAAGTTCTATGAAGTTTATCCAACTACCTACACACCTCAACTAAAGCCATTTTATCATTGCAGAACATGGGAAGCTTGAGAGGTGTGCTTTCAAAACAAGCCAGCCTGATGTATGAGAAATTTTGGAGCTGAGTGAAGAAAGCCCCATACTTGGTTATCAAAGCCTTAGCCTCATCAGATAACCTTCTAGCAGTGTCACCCTCCAAGAGCCTCATAATGTACATGGTGAAGGCATCATTTACCCTTCTGAAATTATGATTACTGACCTTGAGGGTAAACTGAGGGAAATATGCGTAGATGGGCTCATCCTTCTTGTCTTCAATGAAAGTGAAGCCGAGCCACTCACGAGATGCTGCCAAGGTGTACATGAGATAGGAATTCATGTAGAAATTTTTGGTTTATTGAACATTTGACAATTGTTCAGTCAGGTTTCCACAGATAATCTTGGCCCAATTCAGATTTTGCTTACCCTCGTAGATGATATTTATGAAAGGGCACATCCAAAAATGGAATTCGTTAGTAGAGGGAATTCCCATAATCAGGAAAGAAAGGTAATGATATATGATAGTTATTCCTTGAAGTTGACACTGAAAAATTCCTTAGAGATCTGGGACGCTGCCTTCTTAGGGCACTTTAGCCATGATTTCACTACCCGAGTCTTATATTTCTCGTCGTCTTGATCAAAAAGAGACTGAGCTTGAGTGAGAGTGAGAACAATGGAGTCTTCTATTTCGGGGATGCATAGGGTAGTGGCAATGGTGGTGGTAGCATTAATTTTGCAATCAACTCACCATGCACATTGACAACCTCCTTGGTGTCTAGATTAAAACTAGCCCGTAGGTGAGCATAGTGTCATCACATTGCACATAGAGAGGAAAACCAACAATGTACATGATTCCACTATCATTTATCATTTGAGCCATGGGAGAAGGGTTGTTGCATGCTAATCTACCCTAGAAATCATTGAAATCCAAATGTCGAACTTCACTATCTCTAATATCGGGCACATAAGTCTCCAAAGGGGATAGATGCTCATGCCCTTGAAATTTGATCTTCATTTTGATAATGAATAGAGGAATGGCTTTCAAAGAATAGACTCACAACAATTATTGCAAGGAGATATAGGAAGGTGGACAAATGACTCAATTTTGTAAAAATGTGGGCAAGAGATAATGAGTAGGTAATGTGACAAGTGCATAGATGGTTGCCCCTTTAAATATTTGTTTAGGAGAGAGAAGATCATAAATGCGTATTAAATATACCTTGCATTGACTCAAAAAGGTGAAATGTGGGAAAAGTGGAAAAATGGCTTAGATGGTCCATGGAACATTGGGACATGAGGGACGTGAAAAGCCGATTCGGCCGATGTGGGTAATGTGGGCCAAGAGAGCATGGGCAGTCCGAGGGACACAAAAATGTGAAGGATGTGAAGATCTGATTCAGGTGATGTGGGCCAAGAGAGCACGGGTGGTTTGAGGGACACAAAAATGTAAAGGACACGAAGAGATGATTCGGCTGATGTAGGTAATGGGGAATCGGTGAATAGGAGGCCCATGCATACTTGGGACAAGATGGGTTGAAAAAGTTTGAAAAATATGACAAATAAGGACTTGTGGGGAAAAAGGCCAATCAACAAATAGAGGCCCACCAATACTTGGGACATGAGGGAAAAACATGTCCGAAAGACCCGCAAGTCACTAAAATGGCCACAAGAAACAAAATTTTCACCATCTCTTCATTTTCTTACTTCACTAAAACACTACTAAAGGGTGTCAACTAAAATTTTTCAAATTTTTGACTTTCAACAAAGAGGAATTTTGAGGGGAACAACATACATTCATTATTTTCTACTAAGTGGTCTACCTAGCTAATCCCAACTCTTCCCCATGTTAAAATTGAAATTCATGGATGCTCTAATCAAAAATCAAAGTTATAAAAAAATAGACTCCTCCCTCGAAGGACAACTGTTCATGTAAAAAAAAAAACAATACTAAAAATTAAAATAAATAGACTGATCCCTTGAAGGAAATCTATCATGTATCTACATGTGTATAAAGTAGAACCATACCCTCTAAGGATGGATAATATTTTGTATCAAATGCTTCCCGCATTGATCAACTTTCTTCTACCAAACGTCCCACATTGATCAGTTTTATCTTTCCCCTTCCCAAAATTAAGGCATTGACTTAGGTAACACCACTTATGGAGAACCCTCTTCCCACATACAAGTTACATCACAAATCCCTTTATAATGTCTATATTAGGTTTATGAGTTCATTCCATTTAATTTTCTATATGATTTTTGGAATAACTAACTATTATTGGTTATATGATAACTCTTGTTTTGGTTGCATGTGCATTATGTTACCTGGAACCCCTCTTGTTTACCTCTAATGCAATTGGAGGCATCCTTTCCTCACATTTTCCTCGATATGGCGTAGTGTCATTCGTACCCATGGGTCGTTAAGTTGCATTTTATTCTAAACCTTTCCACATCTATATTTTATCTCTCCTTTTTTTATTACAAGCACATCTTTCTTTATGTAAATCCCCTTTATGCTACCCATCTATGATATCACATCAACTTTCCTACCCTTACCTATGCCTATCATTCATCATATCTATTTTTAAATAAATTTTCTCAACATAAAATACTATCCATGCATATACATTCATCATCATAATCAAATCCAAAGTAAACATGTAATCATCACCATCATTAATATAAAACATATCCTCATAATAATATTCATCAAAAATCATCATCAAATAAAACATGTCATCCTATACTTTTACCATCATCATCTAATATAAGTAAAACATCCAATCACATCATCATGACTTAAATAATCAACGTCACACAATATACGCATGATAAACCACGAAAAAATCATATATCAAATATTTCACTAAAATGAATTGTATCAATACATCGTAAACCTCTAAGGGTCCTCTCTCAAAGTGGAGATGTCAGTAAAACTCTTGCCCCTGTGAGACAAGTCCCTTGGTTTTTTTGTCGGCCTCATCACCTTCACCCTAGCCCTCTCCTCGATGCAGTTGGGCCACACTGTTTTTCTCCCATATGGCCTAGACTCCACCTGTCACTCACCCCTGTAGATGCTCTAATATCTAGTATTCATGAAAAATTGTTGATCACAATCCCCTCATAATACTTAGCCTCTATGGCAAAGGCTTTGTATCGATCCATAGCAATCATGCCAAGAGGTGCCATCTCTCCTCCTCCTGCGATGTTTCTTGTACACCACCCATAGCCTCGAAAGCTATAATGGTAGAAAGATATCCAAAACACATCCTATAAGCCTCCCTTTGTCCGTAGATCTTGGTCCCTAACCTTGGTGACTCGATTCCTCTGTTGTGTAACTACATCCCTTTGTAATAACCACTTTTTTCACTTCAATTCTATGTAAAAAAAAATTAATTTATGAAATTAAACATTTTCCATCAATTATTTAAATGTACAACCAACATTTAAATCTAGCATAATATCATTATAATTCTTTAGATAATAAATCAATAAAGCATGTGCAAGATTATGGTTCTACTAAATCCTACTCGATTCCCCATAGAAACTCTTTCAAGTTAGTACACAAAGTATACCGGTAGTTCCCTTTCTAGTTCATTTACAAGTTTTTTTAAGTGTATACCAAGATTTCAATCAATAAAATCCCATCCGAAATCACAAACTTATGCTAGAAATAGGTGCATCCTGACAATGTAATACCATACACTACTTGGCTGAAGTTTTAAAGTCATGTATGCCATGCTCAGTTTTAGGATGACACATTCGTCAATAAAAACATGTCCCATCACCATATCACTTGATCCATTTATCTAAATTGAATTACTTTTCTTTCACCTTATCACTTAATTTTTATTATCTTGAATAGGATTAAACAGTGGTGTTAAAAATAGTTAATGTCTCGTATAAGGTACAAATCTAGATTAACTTGCATGAAGACGTACCACTATGTCATCTTAGGATGCCTATGGAAAATTAAATGTCTCCGTAATTATTTGCATCATTACTATACCACTTCGCTTCCCATATCCATCATAAGTTGGCATTGGGGTACGTATCAAAGAGGTTCAATCAACATTTTTAAATCTAACAAAGCTTGTTCTTAAGAACATTACAATTATCACCATTTGAGGGAATTGATGAGATAACTTAGTATAGTTGCTAAGCAGCACTATCCAATTAATGACCATCATCATTAAAGAGATAAGACTACATAGAAACCATAGCGATTTGGCCTACTAAGTTCCTTAAATTGGAACATTGTAACTTAATTTTTCAAGGTAATTAATTAAATCACAATAGATTACCCTAGATCTCAGGATACTTTCACCATGAAAGAATCATACCTAAGGTCCTATCTCAAGATAACCCAATAAGTCAAATGTAGTTCACCTTCCTTTCTATTTCCTAGTTGTAAATGTAAATTTACTTATTGTAATAAATTTTCCAACCAAGCTTGGTCTATTTAATCAAACATAGTAAAAATTCCCAAGAAGTTCTTTTATTTGTACTACATAACTGTCTAAGTAAAATAACAACTATTTTATTTTACCATTTGTGAGTAACCATAATACATTTATTCATATTATGTCATCTAATATGTCATAATCATTCACTCACTAACACAACATACTACTCAACATATGATCCATACATCCATTTCAATAATTAGAACACCCTTATTCTTCTAATTGAGCCCATTTTGTCTGCATATTCTTGTTACCCTTAACTTGGGCCTTGCTCTGGTTTACCCAGGGATACAACCTTTTAACCCTTATAATACATTATATAAATTCAGTTGTGAGCAAGCTACCCATATCATGGACTATTTAATGAATTTACCCATGTTTTATTTTATATTACAAAGGACAAGTCTTGATAGCACTTAAAAATTCCTAACTCATTCATCACTAGACCATTATATGGTAATTGTTGTTATGTTAGGTTGCTTACACTACCTAGGTTTACTTTATACAACACAAGATAAATATCAACATTCCCAAATAGTTCCCATTTCCAATTTGTAGGATACTTCAATTATTTAAGAATATTATAATACCATGCTTATTCATAGCCAAAAAGGAGTCTATAAAAGAGTCAACGTATACTAAGCCCATAGCCCCTCATTCATAACAAGGATATCTTCTAGCATTCTTTATCCTAACCATTAATTATAGTACCATTGTCAAAATAACAACACATTATTCCAGCTATATTTTATAATCTCATGCTATCCAAGGTGATCAATTATGAATTGATTTTACACTTATATTCAATAAATTCTTTGTTCACAATCAATAATAGAATCTTGTGAAGAACAATACAAATTAAACATTTTCTAGATATTCAAACACAATCTCAAGTACCAAATCAATGAGAACAACTTTTATGGATAAAATCATCAATTCAATTTTATCAACCAAATGTTAATCGTTCTTACATCAGCCTTAGAAAATTTCCCATATATATACACCATATATATATATATATATATATATATCACTTTTTAAATCATCAGTATAAATGTATATATTTCATTTTGCATGATTCAATATAAAAGCAATTATTATCAGATGAATCTTTCACTTTGCTATACATGTTAAACACATTCTTTCCATTCATAAAAATAGACACAAATGATCAATGATTACACAATTCTTCCTTCCTTTTATTCACATAATTCTGTAGTTGTGTTAGTACATCACTTGTTATCTCTTGCACACATTTTTGAAGGAACTCCAGAGTCTCTAGAAAATTAGAATTGCCTTCCTCCTCGAGGCATCCCAACATTTACAGAGTAATAGAACAAGACCTTCACATATTTATAAAGCCTCCTCCCATATTCCCTTCATATTAACAGATTTTACATACTCTGCAATGTAAAATACACACACCATAATAAAATAAAAGTCGATTTTATCATCTCCTAATGTCGTCGTTAGTTTCTACTACAGGACTTCGCTCACACTGCAGCATATCAAGCTAAGAGAGTATATGAAAAACATTACAAATAGTCTTACAATGTATTCCTTGGACAATTTAACAAGGAATCATCATTAAATCCTTATAAAAATTGAGATTCTAATGAAAATTACAAGAATCATTGGTCACAATGATCAAGAAATATATATATTAGAGGATAATTCAAAACAAATAGTCTAATTAATTGCTCTTCGATCAAGATTATAGATCTTTGAGCATCTCAGGATCCATCTCTCTCTCCCAGTATATTTCTTCCTAAAATTCAATGGTGAAGATGTGCCAATTCTCTTGTTTTAATTTTACTTTTTTAGTCAACATTTATTACAGATTTCATTTTAGCCTAATTGTCCTTTCAAATTATTGTCGCTGCAATAGATAGTCCTCTCATATCTACTTCATCTACCCTATGCGGGTTTTTATTTCATATTGGATTTAAGTTCCAAATATGTCATTAAGATAGTTCAACAATCAAGAAATTCTATGCCAATTATTATCATTTAGTTTAAGTTGTTTGCCTTGGCTGATCATGTTCACACTTACAAGTTTCTCCCAACATCATTCTAGTTTCATGTGTCATGATGGACTTTTACAATATTATCTAACTTATTGCCAAACCTAAAGCATAGTTTGGTCTAGTTCATTCTCCACGGTACATCATTCTCACATTCATTTTATTTTGTTAATAATAATTAGAATTCAGTAAGTGTAAGGACTCAATAAGTCCAAGAGTTGTAACCATCAACTCTGATAGTAAAATGTAACAACCACTTTTGTCACTTCAATTCTGGGTGTTTTTTTTTAATTTCCCAAATTAAATATTTCCTTAAATTATTTAAATGTAAAACCAACATTTAAATCCAACATAATATAATTATAATTCTTCAGATAACAAATCAATAAAGCATGTGCAAGATTATGGGTCAACTAGATCCTACTCGATCCCCCATAGAAACTCTTTCGAGTCAATATACAAAGTATACCAGTAGTTCCCTTCTCGGAATTGATTTACAATTTTGTTCATAGTGTCTATTGGATTTCAATCAATTGAATCCCATCCAACATCACACACTTATGCTAGAACTAGGTGCATCCTAACAATGTACTACCATACACTACTTTGGCCAAAGTTTCAGAGTCATGTATGCCATGATTAGTTTCATGATGAAACATTCATCAATAGAAATATGTCCCATCACCATATCACTTAATCCATTTATCAGAATTGAATTACTTATCTTTCACCTTATCACATATTTTTTGTTATCTTGATTATGATTCAGACAATGGTGTTATAAATAGTTAGAAGTCTCGTACAAGGAACAAATCCATATTAACCTACATGAAGACGTACCACTATGTAATATTTGGATGCCTATGGGAAAGTAAATGTCTCCATAATGATTTTCATCATTACTAGACCACTTCCCTTCCCATATCCATCATAAGTTAGCATTGGGGTACGTATCCATGAGGTTCAATCTACCTTTGTAAATCTAATAAATCTTTTTCTTAAATGATATATGATTGTCACCATTTAAGGGACTTGAAGAGACAACTCAATATAGCTGCTAAACAATAATATCTAATTAATGAAAATTTTCATTAAATGGATACAACTATGTAGCGGCCATAGTGAATTCACCCACTGAGTTCCTTAAATTGGAACATTATAACTTAATTGTTTTAAGGTAATTAATTAAATCATGAAAAATTACCCTAGATATCACGATACTTTCACCATGAATGAATCATACCTAAGGTCCTATCTCAAGATAACCCAATAAGTCAAATCTAGTTCACCTTCCTTTCTACTACCTAGTTGCAGATGTAAATTTACTTACTGTAATAACTTTTCCAACCAAGCTTGGTCTATTTATAAACATAGTAAAAATCCCAAGGAGTTATTTTATTTTTACTAAATAACTATTTGAGTAAAATAACAACTATTTTGTTTTCCCCTTTGTCAAGAACCATAACATATTTATTCATATTTTGTCACCTAATATGTAATAATCATTCACTCACCAATACAACATATTACTAAACATATGATCCATGCATCCATTTCATTAAATAGAGTACCCTTATTCTTCCTAATTGAACCCATTAGGTTTGCATATTCTTGTTACCGTTAACTTGTTCCTTGCTTTGGTTTACCCCAGGATATAAACTTTTAACCCTTATAATACATTATATAAATTGAGTAGTGAGAAAACTACTCATATCATGATCTGCTTAATGAATTTACCCTTGTTTTTCATATTTCATATTGCAAAGGATGAGTCTTAATACCACTTAAAGATTCCTAACTCATTCATCACTAGAACATTATATGATAATTGTGGTTTTGTTAGGTATCTTACACTACCTAAGTTTACTTTATACAACACAAGATAACTAACAACATTCCCAAATAGTTCCCATTTCTAATTTGTAGGATACTTCAGTTATTTAAGAATCTTATAATACCACACTTATTCATAGCCAAAAAAGAGTCTATAATAGAGTCAATGTATACTAGGCCCATAGCCCCTCATTCATAACAAGGATATCTTATAACATTCTTTATCCTAATTTTAGACACAAAAATTGGGTCATACTTCCATTAAAACCTCATTCATTAAATTAACCATATCCTACCCATTCATATCCCCTAGTGCACATGTTAATTGAATTAATTATCTTAATTAAATTAATTAATATCCTCACTTAGCCACCTCACCTAGCCACCTCACTCAATTACCCACTCAAACATCAATAATGACCTAAGACCAAGTCTAAGATTATCCTAACCAACTAGGACTTAGTCTAAACCTAAAATTAACTCTTATTAACAAACCTAAAAGGAATCTTACTCATCCTTCCGTGATCTATCACTCAATAATCAGATGAATATTGGAGACCACACCAAAAATAACAACAATCAGGATATTTTTGACCAACCTAGATATTCCCAAATTAACCGACACTAGTTATATCTCAAGTGACGCCGGTCACCTAACCATCACCGGTTAGGTTAAATACATTTCCAAAAGCCTTTTCCTAGGTTGGTGATTTGATTCAGGATCTCATAGGAACAAAGACTTGGAGCACTCAAAATTTATGAAGCACTAGGAAATGGAAAATGTATGGAAGCACTACCAAAAACCATTGGCATTCATCATCTTCTTCATGATCACCGATTCACATAGAGAAGCACGTAGGTTTGAACTACTAGGACAATAACACAAAATATCTTCTCTCAATATCTCTACCATCACTTTCCTCATCACCTGCATTCTCCAAACCTAATCTTCAGTAAGTACCTAACATCTCTTCATTTATTTTTATTTTATTCCAATAAGATTGATTATTCAGCTAAGTGATTTATCTTTCTCCACATTTGTATAATCCCTCCTCCTTCCAACCTATCACCCTACCATACTCGACCATTTCACCTAGTTTTATCCTCTTTTAATCATCTTTGAGCCTCCAAGGCCATTTTACGACCTTACCCTCACCATTTCCAACCTCTCTGCAATCACAAATATTTTGAGAAACAAGTTTTAAGTCCTTTTTTCTAGTTGGCCATATCGACACTAGTTATTGTGCTTGGTAATATATTTCAAACCAGCGAACTAATATCCACTTCCCAAAAACTAAGAAAACTTTCTGATCTTTACCAGATATTATCTAGAGCCTTTACTAGACCTACAATGTAACACCACCCAATCACCTAACCCATTTTGACCTCAATCACCTTTTATCTGATCTTTCTTATTGTTTTGTGAAAGATACCTAAATCATTTCAATTTCAATAGGATATTTACTTCATGTATTATTTGAATAACATTAATATTGTTATATAAAAGTGGATTGATAGCCTGTTTAGGAAGCATCATACTTCCGGATCTAGATCCCACTAGGAAATCCACTCATTGTCTTGTTTAACTCTATCTGGTGGTATTGTTTTGTATTTACATGTAGTTTCTCCTAGCCAAAATGGAGTTCTCGCATAAACTTCGATAAGGAAATTAGTTTGCACACATAACCTTCAACTAACATCACAAACATGTATTCCTTCTTAGCCTTCAACCCTTATCTATTTCATTAATTTGTTAAGAATCTGGTGAAACATTTTGGCATGCTTGGTGGGACCCATCTGAAATTCCTTGCATTTATTCATTCTTAGGGAACTGTTGTATGTTTTTTTCTTTTTAAAAGGAAGTTAACATTAAACTCTCTCCCTGGAAATATTCTCTTTCTTCTATTTGTCTCAAAGTGAAATTTTATTTTGGGACTAAAAAGAATCGTTCTTTTTCTTCTTGCATTTGCATTACTGAAATTCATTCTCTTTCTTATTGACTCTTTGTTTACATTGAATATCACATTTCAATTTGGGTTCTAAAATACTTGCATTTCATACTTCTATGCTTGTATTTTTAGCTCACATTAAAACTGAGGGCAACCTATATGCTAGAATTCATGCCCAGTTGATGGTTGACATAATTTAATTGTATAACACTTTCTCTTCTCTCTCTTTTGCCAAATTGCACAAATATAAATTTAAAATAATATTAAACAACACCTTACCTAGAAGAAGTTTTCAACGATCACACGATTAGAGGATTGACAATGGGAGCCTAGCTGGTTTCTATGTCCAGTCATTAACTCAAAGAAAGGACCACCCCCACCAAAACATAACCTGAAACCACCCTTATATCTTGCCTCTTCATAAGACACATTTCCAACCAAAAACCTTTTTTCTATTCACAAGTCAGACTTAAATAGCATAATATAAAACATAAAATTCACTTATAGGATTTCATGTTTTTCTTAGCTTTTCCTTGAGTTGTGTTTTGATTTTTGAGGCCACATTCATTATTTTATTCTTCCTTTCACACTCTACTATCATAATTGGTGTATTCTAACTGTTTCTGAGTGTGGTAGGGTCCATTACTATCATACTCGGACTTCGGGCTGATATTCCATCTAACTTAATTTACAAAATCAAATTTTCTTCATCTTTTCCAATTTCACAATGACCAAATGTCGGTCCAAGTTGACTATCATTGTTTTACCTAATCATTGTGAGTTTCTAGCTTTTTTGGTCATTTTACCAAAAACAACACTCATCACATCTTCTATTCTTTTTTAAGTTCTTAGAACATCATCATACCCCCAAAATTTTAAAATCATAGTCAAATACTTTACTTTATTTTCATCAGATTTTTGCCTCATTTGTAAAAATGTTGATATCCCATAGTAACCAATATAGTCACCTTATCACCATCATTGGTTACCCTAACCATCGCCGGTTCTTGTGTTTTAACTTTTAATTAAAAATGACCAGTTTCATCTCCCAAAATCTAATTTTTCTCCATTTCTGGTTTTTTTGTGTCATTTATAGATAAAAGATTACAAGGTTTTCACTAACTCACATGGTTTTGACTTGTAGCCAAGATAATTTCCCTGTGTTTCACACTAACCTTCAGCCACTTCCACCTAGCCCATCACTGCCTTCAATCCTATCGCCTTTGGATCCAATTCATCCCATTACCATTAGTGCCAGTGACGAGGAGTTCACAAGACTCCTTGAGCAAAATCCCATTTCCCTACAACACTATCTCACCCACTCATCTACCCGGGACTCATCGAGATAGTTGGTATACGACATGCCCATGTCTATCCCTCCTACCCTCACCCCCATTACTATCATCCACCTTACCACCTATGTGTGTCTCAATAGGATACCACATCCTCTATAACTACTACACTTACAACATCCGTTACACTGTGGTGTCAACTATTCCTTTGTCAATCACCTTGAGCATAAACCCATTTGCACCTTTTACCTCATGTATCGCTTACATCACAACCACCCATGGTGTTGGAAACCCATACCCCACACCAAAGCCTCACCCTTTTCATTTTTCAATCCCTACCCCAATCACCAAAAGATTCGTTACAACTACCCCACCTACTTATACATATCACCAATAACCCCCAATCTCATCTATCACCTATTCAGGATACCTTCCACCTGCATCTATTCCCCCTTCACATTTATCATACTCAGCACCACCATATACTAGGATGTCATCCACATCATACATTCATCATCAACCTCCTTATACTACAGGGGTGCCCAATCATCACAACCCACCAACGACCTTATTAAAATGATGATGGAAAAGATGCAAACATTAAAAGCATTAGTTTCTGGCTCTTGTAACTCCTTAACCTACAATGAAATCTGTAATGAGCCCATCCATCCATCTATTCCCATTCACCCATACCTTGCACATTGGGAAATGCCCAAATTTAACCGGTTCAATAGTAAAGAAGACCCACAAAGCAACACTTGCGGTCTTTCAAACATGGGTGTTATCTAATTTCCCATGACAATGCTTTACTCCTACGAGACATTCCCCATGTCCTTAATGGGACCCATGTTAGACTGGTATAGTGGTTTACCTCGAGAATCCATTTACTCATTTAATCAAGTGGCTCAAGCCTTCTTTGACCATTTTTAATCAATATCATCAATAAGGTCACTATGACAGACTTGTACTCAACTTGCCAATATGATGACAAGTCTATTGCCAATTTTTTTACTTGTTGGTAGAGCCTCATCAACTAGCTAACATTCCAATTGCCTCAAACCGAGCTTATAGAGTTTTCACTAGAGCTTGTGCCAAGCACATCTCACCAAATATGTAAGTACAAACCTTCCATACCTTTGATGAAGCATTTACCATGGCACAAAAACTAGAAATTTGTGCCATTGAAGAGAAGAAAATTCAATTGTGTAACAAAATGCCACATTTAAATCAAATGATGTTTCTTCCTCTTCAAAACCCCAAAAAAATTATTCAAAAGCCAAAGGATCTACTAACACGGTAGTTTTAAAGGCTGGCCCATCTCACCCCTCTAATCAATCGAAACCTACCTCCAACCTTTCTCCCGTTCAAAATTTTTAGTTTATATGCGAGCAACGAAAATTATCTCCAATCGGGGAGCCTTATTCTTCATTATTGGAAAAACTTATTATGTCTAGAGATATTGCTCTTCCACCCATAAAACCACATATTGGTTTTGACCCCATTTATCCTATGTCGGCATGGTACAAGGAACATGACTATTGTAACTATCATTGCATAAAAATCCATAGCGATGGTAATTGTATAACCTTCAAGAACATTATCGAAGAAATATTAGATAATGGAGATATCATCCTAGACAACCCGAACGCACCTACCAATCAAAATTTGCATATCTTCAATAAGTCATTCCCTAACCATACCCTATCATCAAACCAAATTGTTAAACCTTCAACTAATGATAGTAATGTCCACGAGGTCCATTATGTGTTTGACACCATACCGACCCTTCCAAAATTTCCTCTACTCCTTTGTGGGTGAAGGTGTAGAGGAAGTAGGCTCCTCCATGGGTAGAGGAGATCATGATAGAATCTTCCCCTTCACCTCCCCCTTCACCCATGAAGGAGTCCACAATTTCTACCAATGTGGGTTCACCATTTACCTTATCACCTAACAAATAACCAATGATAATAAATATCCTACCCACGGGAGAGTCATCTTCACTTTCTTCTCCACTAAAAGAGGAAACTATCTCATCCCAGCTGTCATCTCCCCTACCCATAGGGGATATTTTAGGCGTGCTGTTGGGGATAATTCCCCATTAGCATTCTAGGATCCCGTTGATCTTCTCTTAGTGCTCTTACCCATAAATTTTGAAGCTAACCAATTTCTGTCTCATAGACATATTTTACATGGATTGCTACTAAGCCAATGTCATCTTCCCTTACAACAATGTTGTTTTCATGCCTGGTTGACATCTTCTATTACGCTTTTTTATCCCGTAAAATTGGCAAGCACAATTTTAAAGATAACTCTACCAAAATTTTGTTTCGGTCCCTCGTCAGGGACTCCTTACATTCGGAACGTTGCAAAATCCCCTCCCGGAAATCTAGTTTTCCGAACTTAGCCATTTTTGGTCTTTTTTAGGTTGGGTGCACCTAATATCTATGCAACATGCAGTGTTCATGCGCCCCCTTTAAATCCTTTGGTGCACGGTTTGAGTTGTCGACACACATCTTGGTGCACCTCACCATGTTGCACCTTTCTTGCATGCACCAAGGCGCATGTGCCTTCATGTCAACAATAATTTTGTTGCGCCGCATTTTGGTGTGTCAAGGGTGCACATATTTCCATGTTGACAACACTTTGGTGCGCCAAACATGCACATAACTTCGTGTTGATAGGTGTTTTGGTGCACCAAAGGGCGCATGCTTTCCGTTGTCGACAAGCGTTTTGGTGTGCCACTTCAAAAAGTGGTTGGCACATTTATTACACCTTTGCCTATATATAGGCGCATCCACCCTGTCACTTTCACCAGTCAGAAAACACGTGATTGATCTTTTTCCTCTCGCACTGCTGGGCCGTGCTGCTGTCGTCTTCGTGTCACTTTCGTGGACCCAGTTTCACCTCTCACATTTTATAATCCTGGTATGTGGTCCTTATTGCTCTCATATTTTATGTTTTGGTTATTGGTTGTTTGTTTGTGGGGTTGGATTGTATGATTTTGAAACCATGAAACCCTCCTTTGTTGTTTTTGCTGCCCTGGTTATCTCTCCCCTGCTCTCCTTCCTCTTCCCAAATCTGCTGGTAGAGAGAGGTTTTTCCTCAAGAACACTTGGATCTTTTTTGCCCCCCCTTCTCTATCCCCAAGGAACCTGTAAAAGAAACTTAACACCTATCCAAACACCATGGAGAAAGAGGACACTTAAAATTGATAAAAACTATGTTTTTTCCTTCGGTGCATCCGCCACCCTTGCGCATAAATAACATGGCGCAAAAATAGTCGATAGTTGCGCTCAATGGCGCACTTTCCTCACTTACAACACCCACTTTCCCTGTGCCCTCTTGGCACACCAAACTCATGTGCAACATTGCAAAAACTTGCGCCATTGGCACACCCTGCATCCATGCAACATCAACTTTATTTGTGCAAAGTATAAAGCATAGCATAACAGCGCATCTCTTATTACAACAACATAATGTTAAGCAATCCCTTCCTACGCCACTCTGAGTTTCCTTTGGCGCACATAATGCATATGTCACACAAGCCATATACGCACCTTTGGTGCACCAAAGTTACATGTAACATAAAGATTATATGCGCCACTGGCGCATCCTGTTCCCATGTAACATGAAGAATATCAGTGCTGTTATAAAATGCATATACATGGCGCAGGCGGACTTCCGCTTGCAACAACAAAAATGTCCTCTGTAGAGTTTTCACGTGCCTGCGCCCTTTGGCGCTGATTTTTCCTTTGCAGCACCTTTTTCTGTGTGCCATACTATTTAACCCTGCAGCCTGTAGTGTTCATGCACCTGCGCCCTGAGACCTTAAAATTGCTAACTCTTCCTTCTGTCAACGCTTTAATGGAAGATCAAACAACTAATATGACTTTCCTGCATTGGGTTTCACTTCTTCTTCTTGCAGATCAGCAACTGAGTTCAGAACTACATATGTCAACATCAAGTAAGAGACCAACCAAGTCCAAGGGCAAAGCCAAACTTACAGAAGAAGAGATGAAGTACAAATATTAGAGGGTCAGGATGCCCGAATCCCAGGCAGAGTGTGACCTGGATATAAGAGACTCAGAGCTCAGACACATTGATATGGAGGATTTTTGGGCCAGAACCCGGAGGGTCACAGGAAGTCCCTGGATGGACAAACTGGTAGGTAGTGGCCTACATTTTGCTGGAGGAATCCCAGTCAGTGCAGTAAATAACGAATTCATGATGGTAGTGGCCCGCTGCTACAACAAAGACACCAGGTGTGTCCTGAATGAGAAGGGCGAGGTCGTGATCAACCTCACTGCCCGACACTTTGAAATAATGCTTGGCATCCTCACCACCGGCACTTTGTGGCCGTAAGCCAAGAAGACTGCACCAAGGCTTGGGAAGATAATGAGGATCAGTGTATGTAGTTGATGAATGAGGTATACCTGAAGAACAAGAAGGTGGTGACCAGATGGCCACAAGTCATTCATCGCAGCGATTTCTTAGAGGAACTCAGTGATACAATCACATTCCTAAGCAGAGTATTTGGGCTTCCTGACGCCCACTACTTTCACAAATGGATGCTGAGATATTTAGAGACAATGAACAAAAATGTGCCAGATCAATGCTTCGAGTGGGCGGAGATCATAAGCAGCACCATATCTGAGCAGCTCCAACAACTCACCATAACGGGAGGTTCTACATGAACTCCTACGTAGTTTATGTTGCGGCCTCAGAAAGGGATTATCCAGCCTTAATGCGGTGCGGGGTTTGGCCCCAAGTTAAAATATATGAATACTATCCAGAACTAAAGCTGGAAAATAGTATTCCCCAGTTCACAAAGATTAATGATGCCTTCTTCTACAGCATCGTCTACCTTTTGAGGCCAAACATGACTCACGGTCGTACGACCAAGAGCATTGTTGCAGCTATAGAGAAATGGGGAGCCTTGTTCACACAATTCCCCACCTTTACCTATCTAAGGGCAGCCAAATTCTTGGGGGAACCAACCAAATTACCGAGATACGCCGGCCCCAAGTTGATCCTGTTGGAGTTGTCAAGACAACTTATAACCTACCACAAGAAGTGCCTAAAGAGAAAGAAGGGTGGAACTCCTTTCCCCCTCACAGTGGGTAGGTATACTTGTCTCTCTCACCACAAAGCATGGGATATGTTTGCAGAATTGGAGCTGCTAAATTTAAAGCACAACTTCCCGGCAAGGCCCACTTTCGACCCAAGGAATTACCTACCCAGAGCCAAACTCGATCCGATCCACGTTCCATAGATCGAGGATATTTATATCGACCTATATCATGAGGTCGAGCTCAGGAGGAAAGACCATTCCCGCTTGGCCTTGGCTGAAATCATCCAGTATGGTGTGGCCATCATCCCAAAAGGTTATCAAACTGCTGATCAAGAAGTTGATCAAGTATATCTTGACACGGGTGGGGATGACTGGCCTTTCGCTATAATTGACAGAACCAAAGCACCTCAGACAATAGAGGAAAGGGTCAAAGAAACTCTGCGAAGAATAGAGCACTGGTGCAGGATGAATGGTCTCATCTACCTCGGAGTTGATTTCACCACTTCTCCATTGGGCAACGCACCTTCCAGGCCAAAATAGCTGCCAAAGAGCAAAGGGAAAGACAAAGAGGGTGAGTCAAGCTCCACCCAAGAGGAAGCTCCTGAAAGTCCTCCTTCCACTTCACAAGAACGGGTTGTAATCCCGGAAAGCCTAGAGAAAGAAGCGGAAGATGTTCCGATAGGCACATCCACTCAGGATGTTGCCACTACTGTAACCATTGAGGTCCCTTCTATCCCTTCTCCCTCTCCTCCTTCCCCTCCTCAGGTGACCCAAGTGACCATTCCTTTGGTCGTGTCCTCTCCCCCATCTTACTGTTCCCCCTTCCTCATCATCCATCTTCTCTTCTCTCGGAGCTATCCCCCACCATTTCTTCCCTCATCTCTCAGCTCCCTTCCATTCCCATGTCTACCTCCCCTGCAGTATCCCTTCCTCCCGTGAGCACTTTCTCGGCTTCCCTCTCAATGCCACCTCCAAGTGTCTCGTGCATTTTCCTCCTACTCTCTGCAATTTGCTCCCTTTTCTATTTTTGGTCCTTCTCCCATAAGTCCAGCATGGATCTCCCAAAGACTGAGTCAATAAAGGAAAGTTCCCATCACACCGATGGACTTATCCGTCATCCCATCAAAGGGGACCAAGAAGAAAAAGCCTTTAACCCGATTCTCTTAGAGTGCATCAGGGGAGAGAGTAATGTAGAGATAGCATACCCCAATATTTTAAAGGATAAAAGAATCTGTCTTCGATAGATTACATAGTGACCCAAGTCACAATGGGGACATCTTCAGAAAGCCTTCAAGGAGAGGCCCTATCTGCAGTTGACACCCTTTGCAAGAAGCTCCAGGAAGCAAAGGAAGAGAAAAGGCTGTTAAAGGAGCAAAATAAACATCTTCTCCACGCCTTGCAGAAAATGGGCAGTGCACCTCCTACAACTGCCGCCAAAACTCCTGAGCCTCTGAGCCAGGATAAGATTAATGAGTATACTAAAATCGGTGAGCAGGGTATGGCAGTTTCCACTGGAGGAGCCAAATCCTCAAGGAAAGTGAGGGAGTAATCGCAAGTTCACCAGTTTGTATCAGAATATCAATCGGGTGAACAAAGAGCTCCAGGCGATAGCAGGACCCATCTCGAAGAGCTGGACCACGCCAAGATGTAGCATGAGACCTTTCAGAAAATGTTCAACTATTCAGTCGAAGATCTGGTCAAGTTTGGCATCCTTGGTCACCCCAGAGCCCTCAACAAAATCCTCTCTACTTTGGATTATCGGGTTGATCAGTTGGAGTTTTCTGGAGAAGATTGATAAGATAAAGGAGGAAGCCCTGGATGCAATGCATCAAATGGAGCAGATTATCCTAAGAGTCTCTTGGGCTTACTCACTCCTTCTTTCACCTTAAGAAAGGTTGATGAAACTATTTAGATCTTCAAGGAGATTGTTTCACAGGGGCTGGGACCAGAGGTCACTTTCGACGCGAATCCATCAACAATCTGTTGGCTTGTCGTGACTTCATGGGTACCTGATAGAGGCAGAAAATGATTATTCCAAACTCCTAGAAAAGCTCACAGATGAGCGGGAGACTTGCGAAGCTATCAGTGATCGACACAAGGATCCTTCCTAGGATCAACTTCAACCCATGATCAGCAAGTTCATGGAGTACCATGCCCAGTTCCACATCTCGTCTCCCGAGCAAAGCAATAGCAAAAGTAGGATACCCCCTTCCAGCCGCGGGATGATGATGAATAGTTTCTTTCTTCCCGACTTTCTCCTTGTAATTATCCAAAGTATGTTGACACAAATGATGACATCATCCATGTTGCATCATGAGATGATGTCATCCACCAAAGTTGTCAAAAGTCAACAAATGACTTTGGAATCTTTTGTAAGATATTTTGTAATTAGGTGGTTGTTTCCTTTTTGCCTTCTTTTCTTCTCCTTCTTCTATAAATACTTGAATACTTGTTGTATTCGGTGGTGGACATTTTTCAAATGAAAAATAGAAGTGAGAAGAAAAGGCTTTGTACTTTTTGTAACAGAAGAAAATATTAATACAAATATTGAGACTTTGTGCTGAATATGTGTGTTATGGGCATCTGATATTTCTTATGTCAGATTTATGTTTCATTCTGTTGGATCTATCTCTACTTTTTTGTCATTTGTTCATCGATATTGCTTTGTTTATCTATGTAAGTAGGTTTGGCTCTATTTACTACCAGCCCAAAACATAGACCCTCTAACCTTTCTACTTTGGAATTCATTTCTTTTCTCCCTTCAGATCCATCTTCTTCCTTCCTTCATTCCTTTCTGTTCTTCATCGGAACTACTCTACTGGGATGAGATCCCAACCCCTGAAGGTAGAATATTGTGAGACTTGCACAAGATTCCTGCTGGTAGAATAGCAATAAACCAGTTTCACTTTGCTGACTCAAAGAGGGGCTATGCCCTGCACACTGTTGGCTCATTTATCCATAGATCTGTCCATTCGACAGATTTTCAAACCAACAGTTTTTGGCGACTCTACTGGGGATCGAACAGATCTATCAGATCTATGATGGTGGTATGATAGAAAATCAGTAAAAATCAGAAAAATCACTACCTGTTTGCAAATTTTAACTTTTGTTCAAAATCCAAAATTTTTGCAAAAGTGCTCCAAACTGAAAATTTTCTTCAGAGATCCATAGATCTGGGCTAGATAGAGATCTTTAGTTCGCTGAGTTTTTACAAAAATCTATATTTCTTCGTAGATCTGAGTTTTTGACAGTTTACAAAAATTCCAAACTCTTTAAAAAGTCAACTCTAGATCTGAAAATCAGCTTACTAAGTTTTACCATCATTTTATCCTCATTGATATTTGTTGTTAAACCACAATCGGTTTTCAAAAGAGGGATAAAATTTAAATATTTAGAAAAGTACATGCTGCTGATTTTTGTCAGAAAAATCAGAAAATCAGCAAGTACAACAAAAAAGTTTTTAAATCTGCTCCAAAATATTGCAGATTTGGAAGGTACACTGGTAGGTGAACCATTTACTCGTAGCAGGAGAGCTCATGGAGAAGTTGATCCCACTTTGATCTGCTTCAAAGGCACAACTTCAGTGTTACACCAGCACGCTTCTCGTTGCTGAGCTTGGCTGATCGGTCATCCAGGAGTGTCTCACCTCCACGAAGGAAGCATTTTTCACAAGGAGCCTCCACATCCCTTTGTAGTGCCTTGTTGCTCAGTGGGACCATCCTGCCAGCACACGTTCTTTTTCCACCCGTCCAGATGGCAGTACCATGGGGAAATGCTATGGGCCCTCTCGCATTGCCGCATCCAGTTCACGCACTCCCTCACGAAATCGAAAGAATTTCCGAGATTTGATGGGAGTGGAAATCAAAGCACGGATGCACATATATCTGCATTCATCATGTCATGCAGCATCCTGGATGTGACCCATGAAGATGTGTCAGTTCACCTCTTCCTAGAGACCTTGCAAGGACCCGCAGCAGAATGGTTTCAGCAATTTCCGGCCGGATCTATTACTAGTTGGGCCACCTTGCGAACTGCATTCGAAGAAAGATACAAACCTTCGGAAGATGCATTTGCATTGTTATCACAAATCACTCACCTGAAGAAGGAGGCTAATGAGACTATGCGTGACTTCATCACCCATTTCAATTCTCTGATCAACCGTGTTCCGCCTACCATGCTTCCAACACCGGAGAATCAAAAGTGTTTCTTTGTCAATGCCATGAGCTCAAAAGTAAGTTTCCTACTCCTACAAGAACAAGTTGCTACTCTAATTCTCACCCAAGCTGCTGCCATACGGATTGAAGACAACTTGCTTATATCTGGTGAATTGAAAAGGGAATCATCCAAGCTTAAATCTTCGGGCCCTTCTCCCACTACTTCGTCTGATCCAGCATTCCAAAAGATGGCGAATGACTTGCTCACATTAAAGAAGTAGTTAGCCCAAGCTTCCCCCAATTCCTCATACCGGGATATCCCATGAAGAACTTTCACTCCCAACAGCGTCCCGCATAGGCCGCGTCTGCCTGCAACTGCTCCGCGGTTGGCGCTTGAGGCTCCTCCGGTCAACGCTTTGGCCGAAATCGAAGAAGAGGAACAAAATTACGAAGAACCTTCGTCTCAAGGTGAAGATGATCAAGATGTCGGTGAACCGACTGGTGACTCTACTATCGGGTATATGGAATTTGATGAGGAAGAATCTGACGAAGAAGAGGGTACCCAAGGATATGCAAGTGGACAATCATATGTTGTTTTTACCCGCTCGCAAGGAAAAGAAGCAGAGGTCACTGCCAATGTGCAGAAAGAGAAGGCTGCATCATCCACACCCCCAACTATTGCTAAAAGAGGTAATCCTCTTCCTGCTCAACCCCCTGTTAAGTCTTTTACAAAGAAATCTTTTCCTCCCATCTCTCCTCCAAATCAGCCTTCTTCTATTTCCATGAAGACCAGTAACTTTACCCTACCATCGTGAAATGAAGGACTCATTCCTCCATCAACGCAACCCTTGGCCACATTTGACATCATAGATCATGCTAAAAAGACTAAGATCCAAATGTCTGAAGCCGAGTATCTTCAGTCAAACCCCGAACAGCTTGTAAGGTTGACCAAGTATATTCAAAACCAAGCTGTCATATCTCCCTAGATCTCCCTAAAAGGAATCCTTTCCACTCCTCCCGCATCCCACATAAATGTTGCCTTGACTTCTGCATCAGGCAAGATAAAACCTTTCTATCTCTCCCTCCTAATCAATGGCCACAAGCTAAGTAAAGCGCATGATTGATTACGGAGCTTCGATAACGTCATGCTTTGGAAAAAGTCACCCATGCTTTGGGCCTCGCCATTACCAATCCTTTTGGCAGATGTTATTCCTTGGAAACCAAGCAGGTTCCGCTGATTGGTCAAATCAAAGACACTTAGTTCGCATTTGCGGCATTCCCAGAGAAAAGAGTAAAAATGACCGTCCTCGTTGCCGACATTCCAGCAGCCTATGGAATTTTGCTAGGAAGAAGTTTTTGCAGTGAAGTTGGTGGGGAGATTCATATGGACTGGTCTAAGGCTAGAATCCCCGTCAAAGGTGTAATGCAGACATTGGAGCCAGAATCACAAAAGAAGTACTTGGTTACTAACTCTGAGGACCCCAAAGCCCAAATTCTTTTCAAATCATCAGGAATGGGGAACTATTTCTTGTCTACCGAGTCTGACAAAATGGTTGTCCTCATCCAAGAAGAAGATCTTAACAAGATCTGGACTTACTGATTTGATGGCATTTTGCACGACTAGTGGATGCGGTCTTTGGAGCCGTGATTATATCTCCTGAAGAGGAGATTATTTGTCTCTCTTTCAAGCTGCAGTTTTTCAACACAAATAATACTACTGAGTATGAATCTCTGCTACTTGGCATGCAAGCCGCAAAGGAAAGAGGGATCAAAAATTTGAAAGTACAAGGTGATGCAGAGCTAGTCGTAAATCAAGTTAAAAGGATATATCAAGTAAAGAATGAGAGGCTCAGGCATTACTGCAATGTGGTGTGGGATAGCATCGAAGAGTTTGATGCTTTTTCAATAGAATCCATTCCAAGAGCTCAGAATGACATGGCTGATTCATTGGTCGTTTCAGCATCCCTCATGCTCTCTCACCCAGGTTTGAAAACAGACAAATACACCATTGAGGTGGTTTTCCGCCCAAGCATGCCGGATAATTCTCAACATTGGCAAGTATTCAATGATGACAATCAACTCATTTCCTTTCTAGAAAAGGTGGAAAATTTTAAGGAACTTCATTTTGAAGGATCCACTTCTACATGTCGTGAATCAGTTACCGGTCAAAACGATGAATCCAAAGGGAACGACGGCATATGTCAGCTCAAAGGAAATAAAATTCCAAAGGGCCTGGTTTCTCTAGAGTGGTTTTCGATAGGCATGATTGTTTTGTAAAAAATAAAAGGTGAGATGATACTGGCTCCTCCCCAGAAACCGAACCGGTTAATTTAGGTTCAGTAGAACATCCGCAGTTTGTGAACATCGAAAAATGTTGCACACCTGAAGAGAAGTAGAAGTTTTTTCAAACTTGAAGAAATACATGGATGTATTGGGATGGTCCTACACCAATCTAAAGTATTTTAAGCCAAAGGACATCCAGCATGACATCCCATTGAAGGAGGACGTCAAACCTTTTCACCAGAAGCAGAGACATTATAACCCTAAGATCTCAGGTACTATCCAGGCTGAAATTCAGAAAATGCTGGATGCGAGAATCATTTTTCCTATCCATCACAGTACTTGGGTGGCAAACATTGTGCCAGTGCACAAGAAAAATGTTGAAATACGCATATGCGTAGATTTTCAAAACCTAAATCAGGCATCCTTAAAGGACAACTACCCACTTCCTATAATGGATCAAGTTCTACAAGTAGTAACTGGATCAGAAATGTTGTCCATGCTTGATGGTTTTTCAGGCTACAATTAGATTGAAGTCTCACCTGAAGACCAATTTAAAACAGCATTCACTACCCCCTGGGGCATGTTTGCTTACAGCAGGATGCCTTTTGGCCTGACCAATGCTGGCGCTACTTTCAGCGGGCCATGGACCTTGCATTCAAAGGTATGATGGGGAAGGTCATTGTGGTTTATCTAGATGACTTAACTGTGTTCTCTAAATGGTGAAATGATCATTGTGATCATTTGGAGCAAGTATTGGCCAGATGCCGAGAGCATGGGATTTCCCTGAACCCAAAAAAGTCTATTTTTGGAGTCACAGAAGGAAAGTTGCTAGGACATGTTGTTAGCAAAGAAGGAATGAAGATAGATACCGAAAGAGTTAGGGCTATTCAGAGCCTTACTTTTCCTACAAGCAAGACCGGTGTTCACTCTTTCTTCGAGAAAGGTGAATTTTCTCAGGTGCTTTGTTCCCGACTTTGCTGAAAAAAATTGCCACATATTAGACATGATGAAAGGGTCACCAACTTTCCGATGGAGCGAAGGAATGAGGTCATTCGAAGAAATAAAAGCTTTCGTCGCTCACATGCCAGTCCTGGTACGTCTTGATTTCTCCAAAGATTTTATTATGTATAGCTATGCATCTGAGCACACCATGTCGGCCATCCTAATGCAAAGGAATTCTGAGGATGTTGAATCCCCGATTGCATTTATGAGCTCTCCCCTCAAGCCTCACGAACTAAAAATGAGCCAGCTAGAGAAACATGCCTTCACCGTTGTCAAAGCAGTTAAGAACTTCAGGTATTACATTCTAAACTCCCATACGGTGGTTCTGGTTCCTGACACGGCTAGTAAAGTCCATCTTAACTCAACAGGAGTTAGGAAGCTTGCGAGGAAATTGGATTGCAAAGGTCCAGGAGTACGATCTGGATATAAAACCAACCAAGTTAGTAAGAGGCAAAGGCCTGTGTCAACTTATGGCTGAAAACCAAGATTCAGAAGTTCCCGGAGGAAAAGATGATTGCACCAATGGAGCATAAAGCCAGTTAGAGAAACCTGATTCACTGCTTATGGTCCTATTTGTCGCAACCAGTGATGAATGGTATTCCAATATTGCTTTCTTCCTCACCTACGGCGAATGCCCAGCTCACCTAACTGCAAAGGAGAAGTGCGCTATAAAGCTCAGAGAAGCTAAATATGTCATCTGGGATGATAGTTTATACAAACGCAAGATAGATGGCATCTTCTTGTGATGTGTTGACAAGCCACAGTAGGTGAAGTTACTTGAAAGTTTTCATAATTCGGCCTATGGGGGCCATTTCTCCTCTTTCGTGACGGCGCACAAGATCATTCAGGCCAGGTACTATTGGCTGACGCTTTTCCAAGATACAGCTACCTGGGTAACAAAGTGTGAGCCTTGCCAGCAGTTCGTCGGCAAGCCCAAGTTGGCTACTTTTCCCCTTAGGCCGGTCGTTGTCGACAAACCATTCAAGCAGTGGGGAATTGATTTTATCGGTGCACTCAATCCCCAATCAAGTTCCGGACATAGCTATGTCCCAATAGCAGATTACTTCACCAAGTGGGTGGAAGCCATACCTGTTAAACACGCCACTTCCGAGGTTGTTTGCAATTTCATCAAAGAGAATATTATTGTCAGGTTTGGCGTTCCAAACAAGATTGTTGCTGATAATGCTTCCAACTTCTCCTCACGAGAAGTTGTTGGTTTTTTCTATGTTTTGGGATAACTTTGGCTCACGCCTTAGATTATTACCCTCAAGGAAATGGTTAGGCAGAATCCAGTAACAAAAACTTAGTAACCATCATACGAAAGCTAGTGGATGAGAATCAACGAATGTGGCACAAGTCCTTATACGATGCTTTGTGGGTAGACCGCATTACTCCCAAGAGATCTCTCGGTATGTCACCTTTTCAAGTGTTATATGGCACCGATGTCGAGCTTCCCATTTCTGCTGAACTCCCTGCTCTATGCTTGGCACGAGCAATTGAAGATGAGACTTTCAAAATTCCCTTGAAAAGAGGATCATGTATCTAGCAGAGCTCGAAGAAAAGAGAGTAAGGGTGGTCGACAAGATCACCGAACATTAGAATCAGGTCAAAAGATTGTTCGATAAAAAAGCTAAGAAAAGAAATTTCCAGGTGGGAGACCTCATCCTTTTGTGGGACAAACAAAGAGAGCCAAAGGGCATGCATGGAAAGTTTGATTCCCTGTGGAGAGGGCCTTTCAAGATCAAGCATCTTAACGGAGAGAACAACTTCTATCTCTCGTATCTAGACGGAACTAGATTCCCGCTTCCCTATAACGAGCATCTAAAAATCTTCAGGAAGTAGAGCTTGCTCTCTTCTTTGTACAGTTTGCTTCAGTTGTGTGTTTGTTTTTGTCATGCATTTTCTTTTGTTGGTTGTGTGTTTCCCTTTCCGGTCTCCCTTGTTTTTGACTCTGTTGCCCAATGGATAGGCACGTGAAGATCTGGGATTCTCTACCCCGAGGTTCGCTCGAGAGATAGTCCCAGAAAGAGCCAGCTATTATCCCGTAAAATTGTGAGGAAATTTCAAAATTTTGTTTCGGTCCTCGTCGGGGACTCCTTACATTTGAAATGTTACAAAATCCTCCCAGGAAATCTAGTTTTCCGAACTTAGCCATTTTGGTCTTTTTTTGGTTGGGCGCACCTAATTTTTATGCAACATGCAGTGTTCTTGCACCCCCTTTAAATCCTTTGGTGCACGGTTTGAAGTGTCGACACACATTTTGGTGTGCCTCACCATGTTGCGCCTTTCTTGCATGCGCCAAGGCACATGCGCCTTCATGTCAACAATACTTTTGTTGCACCGCATTTTGGTGCACCAAGGGTGCACATATTTCCGTGTTGACAACACTTTTGGTGTGCCAAAGGCGCACATAACTTCGTGTCGACAGGTGTTTTGGTGCACCAAAGGGCACATGCTTTCCGTTGTCGACAGGTGTTTTGGTGCGCCACTTCAAAAAGTGGTTGGCGCATTTATTACAACTTTGCCTATATATAGGCGCATCCACCCTGTCACTTTCACCAGTCAGAAAACACGTGATTGATCTTTTTCCTCTGCACCTGTCAGCATGCCTGTCATCTTCGTGTCACTTTCGTGGACCCAGTTTCACCTCTCACATTTTATAATTCCTGGTATGTGGTCCTTATTGCTCTCATATTTTATGTTTTGTTTCTTGGCTGTTTGTTTGTGGGGTTGGATTGTATGATTTGTGAAGCCATGAAACCCTCCTTTTTTGTTTTTTGCCCTGGTTATCTCTCCCCTGCTCTCCTTCCTCTTTCTAGATCTGCTGGTAGAGAGAGATTTTGCCTCAAGAAAACTTGGATCTTTTTGCCCCCCCTTCTCTATCCAAAGAACCCTGCAAAAGAAGCTTAACACCTATCCAAACCCCATGGAGAAAGAGGAGGCTTAAAAATTGATAAAAACTATGTTTTTTCCTTCGGCGCATCCGCCGCCCTTGCAACATAAAAAAAGCAGATCCACGCCAATGGTGCACTTTCTCGCGCAACACACCCGCTTTCCCTGCGCCCTTTTGGCGCACCAAACTCGTATGCAACATTGCAAAAACTTGCGCCATTGGTGCACCCTACATCCATGCAACATCAACTTTATTTGCACAAAGTATAAACTATTAGCAGCACAGACGCATCCCTTATTACAACATAATGTTATGCAATCCCTCTCTGTGTCGCGTTGAGTTTCCTTTGGCGCACATAATTCATATGTCACACAAGCCATATAAGTGCCTTTTAGCACACCAAAGTTACATGTAACATAAAGATTATATGCGTTACATTAGCACATCCTATTCCCGTGTAACATGAAGACTATCAGTTCCTATTATAAAATGCATATATATGGCGCAGGCGCACTTCCGCTTGCAACAACAAAAAATGTCCTCTGCAGTTTTCATGCGCATTTCACCCTTTGGCGCTGATTTGTCCCTTGCAGTACCTCTTTTCTATGCGCCATACTATTTAACCCTGCATCCTACAGTGTTCATGCGCCCTACCAAGTAAGAGGCCAACCAAGTCTAAGGGAAAAGCCAAACTTACAGATGAAGAGATGAAGTACAAATATCAGAGGGTCAAGATGCCAAAACCCAAGCAGAGTGTGACCTAGATATAAGAGACTCAGAGCTCGGGCACATTGATATGGAGGATTTCTAGGCCAGAACCCGGAGGGTCACAGGAAGTCCCTGGATGGACAAACTGGTAGGCAGTGGCCTACATTTTGCTAGAGGAATCCCAGTCAGTGCAGTAAATAATGAATTCATGATGGTAGTGGCCCGCTGCTACAACAAAGACACCAGGTGTGTCCTGAATGAGAAGGGCGAGGTCGTGATCAACCTCACTACCCGGCACTTTGAAATAATGCTCGACATCCCTCACCACTGGCACTTTGTGGCCGTAAGCCAAGAAGACTACACCAAGGCTTGGGAAGATAATGAGGATCAGTGTATGCAGTTGATGAATGAGGTATACCTAAAGAACAAGAAGGTGGTGACTAGATGGCCACAAGTCATTCATTGCAGCGATTTCTCGGAGGAACTCAGTGATACAATCACGTTCCTGAGCGAGTATTTGGGCTTCCTAACGCCCACTACTTTCACAAATGGATGCTTAGATATTTAGAGACAATGAACAAAAATGTGCCAGATCAATGCTTCGAGTGGGCGGAGATCATAAGCAGCACCATATCTGAGCAGCTCCAACAACTCACCACAATGGGGAGGTTCTATATGAACTCCTACGTAGTTTATGTTGTGGCCTCAGAAAGGGATTATCCAGCCTTAATGCGGTGCGGGGTTTGGCCCCAAGTTAAAATATATGAATACTATCTAGAACTCAAGCTGGAAAATAGTATTCCCAGTTCACAAAGATTAATGATGCCTTCTTCTATGGCATCATCTGCCTTTTGAGGCCAAACATGACTCATGGTCGTACGACCAAGAGCATTGTCGCAGCTACAGAGAAATTGGGAGCCTTTTTCACACAATTCCCCACCTTTACCTATCTAATGGTAGCCAACTTCTTAGGGGAACCAACCAAATTGCCGAGATACGCTGGCCCCAAGTTGATCCTGTTGGAGTTGTCAAGACAACTTATAACCTACCACAAGAAGTGCCTAAAGAGAAAGAAGGGTGGAACTCCTTTCCCCCTCACAGTGGGCAGGTATACTTGTCTCTCTCACCACAAAGCACGGGATATGTTTGCAAAATTAGAGCTACTAAATCTAAAGCACAACTTCGGCAAGGCCCACTTTCGACCCAAGGAATTGCCTACCCAGAGCCAAACTCGATCCGATCCACATTCCACAGATCGAGGATATTTATATCGACCTATATCATGAGGTCGAGCTCAGGAGGAAAGACCATTCCCACTTGGCCTTGGCTGAAATCATCCCTGTATGGCATGGCCATCATCCCGAAAGGTTATTGTTAGTGCAAAATCACAGCACCTGGATGCACATCGAGCTTCTAGGTTGATGTTCGGGCATCCAGTGTGATTGGACAACATGGAAACCTCTCTCCAAGAGTGGGACTTGTAAAACCGAGAGAGGAATCTCCAGAGAAGGCTGGTTCCTACTCCTAAACTACCTGCCACAAGCTATTCCAGTGCAGGCAAGCTAATCTAATCCTAATCTAACCATGCCAAGGAGACAGAGAGAGAGAGAGAGGGGAAGAACAGAAAAAGCCTACACTAAAACGGTGATACACCAGAGAAGGAGAATGTTGAACATCTATCAAAACTGCCATGGGACAAAGAGAGGTGAGCCATTGGGAAGGATGGACAGAAGCATCACAACCCCAAGGATAGATTTCACATAGAAAATGTCCCAAAACTCCATGAACACAGCTCCAGACCTGCAATGAACATTCAAACATGCACAGACACCTGCAATGAAGAGAGGCAAGAAGAGGACAAGAAAAATGAGAGAGGATGGACAAATGCATCACGTAACACGTTTTGTTGCTCCGAGGTTTGCATGCAGAACATCATTCCATTAATGGTAAAAGGAAGGAACACCATTACAGAGAAAGGGAGGAGGTTCGAACTCCATTTTCAACCCTAGAGAAGAAAAGAAGGGAGGGCCGAGTAGAAAGAATGAACAACTTTTTTAAAAATGAGCCAAATCTGGCTTTTACATTGCATGGGTCGAGCCCAGGGGACAGAAAACATGGGAAAACATGCAAGCCCATTCCTCATTGACTGCAGATGCATTAAATCAGCATGGAGGATCTTACAAACCCATACCCTATCACTTTGACTGATTTGGAGGAGAATGCGACCCATTTGCATTAATCTGGCCGCTAAAATGTCACTTCTGGCCGTGCAGAAGAAGAATGCGACCTATTAGCATTAAAACAGGTTGTTGAAAGGTCGCTTCTGGCCATTACCACACGTCAGAGCCATTTCTCGATTTTCTTTCTTCAGACCACACCAAAACTCAAGATTGATCCCAGAATCATGTAGAGCATCTCAACAGCTTTTCGTTGATATAAAGAACGTGGAAATCCAAGCTCTGGATCAAAAGATATGGCGATCTGAAGATTTAGGGCACGGAACAGATCAAAACGAATTTTAAAATATTTTCCCACGCACCGCCACTTGGACACCCACGTGGCACTGCTATTCGCTAAATAATTCTCTCTCCTCTACTTTTCGGCAGTTGTCTCTCGAATTTTGACTTTTGGTGCTCTTGGAACATTTTCCACATTTTTTCCCACGCCCGCCACTAGGGAAACGTGGCATGCATTGGTTGGTTGATTGAACCTGCGGGTCTTCCTTCACTTTTACCCTTTTTGGCTTAGATTTGGCCAAACTTTCCAACTCCTCCCCGAGCTCCGCACTTCTATGCTCCATTGGACACGTGTCCAATTTCTATTGGCTCGGGCCAGCGCTTCAAACCTTGCCCTTTGACCTTTTGGCTTCTCTTGATGACACGTGGCAATTTCTCAATGGTTCTCGGGCCTGCCGGGTCTTCCGCGTACTTCGCGTCCATCCGTCCCGGACGTCCCAGTGCTGCTTGGGACAAAAACCTCCGATCCGCCCGAAATGGGCTTCCTTGTCCCTCATTTGGCCAAAGACACGTGGCACCTTTTGATTGGCTTTCGGCTCCTTCGGCTTCTTCGCGTATTTCGGGTCTTTTTGTCCCGGACGTCCTATTTTGATTTTGGACCTTTTGGGACAATTTCAGCCGATTCGGCCGGTTCGGGTATTTCTGGCCCGCTTGTCCCACTTTGCTTCGGACTGACTTGACCCTTTTCGGCCGGTTCGGCCGGTTCGCGCCCTTTTGTCCCGCGCGTCCCAATTGCTTGAACTGACTTGACCCTTTTCGGCCGGTTCGGCCGGTTCGCGTCTTTTTGGCCCGATTGTCCCATTTGCGCCCCTCTCAGCAGTTAGCCAATTTTTTCTCGGTCGAACCGGCATTTCGCGCCCGCCGCGTACTTTCGTCCCACTTGTCCCAAATGCTTTGTGGGCCGACTGGACTCATTTCGGCGGTTCGGGCGGTTCGCGTACTTTTGTCCCATTTGTCCCAACTTGTGCTGGACTGGGACTTAGCCGATTTTCACAAATTTTCCTGGCCCGAACTACTTGCTTTCTGCAACCTTCTCCGCACTTTCTCAGAGCTTTCTCCTTCCAACTTCGACCAGGGGAGTTAGAAAAAATCTGAGGGGACCCTGGAAACATGAATTTTGGCCCCGAATCAATCAATTTTTCTGGGACCTGAGAATCTGATGCATGTTATCGAAATTTACCAGGGGGGGTGAAATTTTGATAACAGTTTGGCGACTCAGTGGGGGCATCTGCCTGCTAGATGAATGATCAGTAGCCTGAAGCATCCATTGGGCATGGAGTCATGAGTTGCAACCTGCAACTGATCTGAACTTTGAAAACCTCCCTCTGAGCCACTTGGAAACCCATTGAACCTGGAGTGTCTTCACCAAGATGCCACTGAAATGAACTGTGCAAGAGCAAAACCAGCAACACCAAAAACTATGTACAAAACTGAAAATCATACATGCCCCAAATGGAACATGCAGAGTGTGCACAAGCACTTCTTCTACTGAAAGCAAACCTAGCTACTCTACTCTAACTGGAAGCAAAGGCAAGCTAAACAAATCCTGCAACTGGTTGTGAGAAATAGCTTCCTTTCTTCAAAATTGGCAGCCATGGAATTGATTTGGCACTGATCATGGCTGTTTGGATGGATGGAAAATCAACAAGAAGCTGGTCTTCTATCCAAATCATCAAGGTATCAACTGAAAAATCCAATACCTCTTTTAGTTGCTCTGCATTTGGATTGAAGAGGTATAGCAGCTGATCCTTGGTACTTTGTAGCTCGTCCTCATGCTCAGAAGCAAGCATGACTGGTTTTGGCTTCTCCCTTGGCTCCAATGAAGCCAAGTACCTGATTGGGCAAGGTCTGATCCGTTTGATATGCCCATTGCTGTGATTTTCAACTCCAAGAATGGAGTCTTCTTGTAGACCCTCTTGAATGGATGACGTGGAAGAAATGGTAGGACCCTTCTGTCCTTTCTCTTTCTCCAATGAAGAACAGGGAAGATTAGAATCTTCCAATTTTGATTCCAAAGGGCTGTTGTAAGATGCGTGCTGCAAATGAAAGCTCTCCTTCATGGCAGCAGGCTCTGGTGTTTGGAATGTGGATGATGAAAGAGAGAATGGTGAAAACTCAACCGGCTCTTCTTCATCAAAATAGTCCTCCAAAACTGACAGGTAAACTGCCTCATTGTTGTCCCGCTGTTCTTGTTCAACTTCCTCCATGGTGTTCTCTTGGTCTGCAACTTGACCACCATGGTTTCCTTCTTCACTTCCAATATTGAGTTTGAGAGATCAAACTCCTCTTGAGCTAGAACTTGAGAGAGATGAAGTGGAAAGAAGAACCGAAGGTTCTTTCGTAACTCGCTTTGTGCTCAAAGCCCTTGGATCTGTGTTTTTCTCCTCCATAGCTAGATTGTGCTCCTCTTCTTTTGGATTTGGAGCAGCTTCTCCTTCCTCCAATGTTTGAAGGCAATCTTGCTCTTGATTGAACTCCTTCTCCAAAGCATGAAGTTTGTCAAGTCAAACTCTTCAATCTCTGCTCTAGAGGACAAGTTGGGACTGCAAGATCTTCTTCTTCTCGCTGCAATGCAATGTAATCGACCACCATTTTTCTCCAACCCTAGCCTCTTCTCGTAGGCTTAACCATCAAGGGATCTTTGTCATCCCAAATCTAAGAGCCCAACTCTTTGATTTTGAATTTCTTCATCTTTGTTGGCACTCTCTTTTTGCTGTTGTTTTCCTTGACTAGCATTTTGATTTTCATCCTCCCAACATGGATTGGGGAATGCAAGAGGAGGGATGGGTTGAAACTCAACTGATTTGACATTTTTTTGTGGTGGTGGAGGAGGTGAAACCTCTTGTTTCTTTGGAGGAGGGGGTGTTTCTCTTAGCTCTTGTGGAGGGGATGACTGTTTGGAAGGGAAGAGGAAAGAAGAATCGAGGTGCGGTGGAAGACTGAGAGGTGGAGACATGGATTCAACACTTGGGACAGCAGATGGAGGGTTTGAAACTTGACACTGCTGAAATGAAACAGATTGGGAAAGAGGAAAAGAAAAGGCATGAGATGGTGTGTTTACCTGTTGACAAGGTTGCTGAATACTTCTCTCATACATTTCTATTTCTTCAATCCACTTTGCAAGCAAAGACAGCGTTGCAATCATGAAGTCAAGCTTCTCCTGAGGGCTGTAATGCCTTGGAAAAGGTCCCACCCATGGACAGGGTGCTCCACAACCGATTCCAAATGCTCTCATCTGTGCCTGAGCCCTGGACTGCACCATCCCCTCCTCCATCTTTTGGATTTTCTCCAACAGACCAGCATCTTGGATCTGATGGTCTTCATTGTATGCACACCCTTGCTCTTGGAAAGCTCCATAGCCAAACTGACTTTGGCACTGCTGCTCATATGGGTATGCACACTGATCTTGAATCTGCTCAAAATGCTGATTTGGAGGATTTGCAAAATGTGTTGGAGGTGGAATATACTGCTGTTGTTGATGTGAAATCCATGATGGAAATGAAGTCATGATTGCACAACTTCATGGAATGGAAAAGAATGAAAGGGATGGAAAGAAAGATGGATGAAAATGTATGGAAACGGGTCTGCAAGCTCAGAGAAATGGGTTGCTGATCAGATGGAGTCGCCAGATGTGTTTGCAAGTGCCTCCAAAGGCTGAAATCTTCACAGGAACACATCAACCTGCAAAAGATGAAGTGAAAGACCTCTAAGGTCCCACCGGGCGTGCCAAAACTGTTAGTGCAAAATCACAGCACCCCTGGACGCACATCAGGCTTCTAGGTTGATGTTCAGGCATCCAGTGTGATTGCACAACATGGAAACCTCTCTCCAAGCATGGGACTTGTAAAACCGAGAGAGGAATCTCCAGAGAAGGTTGGTTCCTGCTCCTAAACTACCTGCCACAAGCTATTCCAGTGCAGGCAAGCTAATCTAATCCTAATCTAACCATGCCAAGGAGATAGAGAGAGAGAGAGAGGGAAAAAAGCAAAAGCCTACACTAAAACGGTGATACACCAGAGAAGGAGAATGTTGAACATCTATCAAAGCGCCATGGGACAAAGAGGTGAGCCATTGGGAAGGATGGACAGAAGCATCACAACCCCAAGGATAGATTTCACACAGAAAATGTCCCAAAACTCCATGAACACAGCTCCAAACCTGCAATGAACATTCAAACATGCACAGACACCTGCAATGAAGAGAGGCAAGAAGAAGACAAGCAAAAACGAGAGAGGATGGACAAATGCATCACAGAACACGTTTTGTTGCTCCAGAGGTTTGCACAGAACATCATTCCATTAATGGTAAAAGGCAGGAACGCCATTACAGAGAAAGGGAGGAGGTTCGAACTCCATTTTCAACCCTAGAGAAGAAAAGAAGGGAGGGCCGAGCAGAAAGAATGAACAACTTTTTTAAAAATGAGCCAAATCTGGCTTTTACATTGCATGGGTCGAGCCCAGGGGACAGAAAACGTGGGAAAACGTGCAAGCCCATTCCTCATTGACTGGAGATGCATTAAATCAGCATGGAGGATCTTACAAACCCATACCCTATCACTTTGACTGATTTGGAGGAGAATGCGACCCATTTGCATTAATCTGGCCGCTAAAATGTCACTTCTGGCCGTGCAGAAGAAGAATGCGACCTATTAGCATTAAAACAGGTTGTTGAAAGGTCGCTTCTGGCCATTACCACACGTCAGAGCCATTTCTCGATTTTCTCTCTTCAGACTACACCAAAACTTGAGATTGATCCCAGAATCATGTAGAGCATCTCAACAGCTTTCGTTGATATAAAGAACATGGAAATCCGAGCTCTGGATCAAAAGATATGGCGATCTGAAGATTTAGGGCACGGAACAGATCAAAACGAATTTTAAAATATTTTCCCGCGCACTGCCACTTGGACGCCACGTGGCACCTCTTGATTCTATTTGAATAATTCTCTCTCCTCTACTTTTTAAGGGAAATTTGTCTCTTGAATTTTGACTTTTGGTGCTCTTGGAACATTTTCCACATTTTTTCCCACGCCCGCCACTAGGGATACGTGGCATGCATTGGTTGGTTGTGAACCCTGCGGGTCTTCCTTCACTTTTACCCTTTTTGGCTTAGATTTGGCCAAACTTTCCAACTCTTCCCGAGCTCCGCACTTCTATGCTCCATTAGACACGTGTCCAATTTCTATTGGCTCAGCCGCTTCAAACCTTGCCCTTTGACCTTTTGGCTTCTCTTGATGACACGTGGCAATTTCTCAATGGTTCTCGGGCTGCGCGGTCTTCCGCGATTTGCTTGGCGTCCATCCATCCCGGACGCCCCAGGTCTTTGCTTGGGACAAAAACCTCCGATCCGCCTGAAATGGGCTTATTTGTCCCTCATTTGGCCAAAGACACGTGGCACCTTTTGATTGGCTTTCGGCTCCTTCGGCTTCTTCGCGTATTTCGAGTCTTTTTGTCCCGGACGTCCTATTTTGATTTTGGACCTTTTGGGACAATTTTGGCCGATTCGGCCGGTTCGGGTATTTCTGGCCCGCTTGTCCCACTTTGCTTCGAACTGACTTGACCCTTTTCGGCCGGTTCGCGCCCTTTTGTCCCGCGCGTCCCAATTGCTTTGAACTAACTTGACCCTTTTCGGCCGGTTCGGCCGGTTCGCGTCTTTTTGGCCCGATTGTCCCATTTGCGCCCCTCTCAGCAGTTAGCCAATTTTTTTCTCGGTCGAACCGGCATTTCGCGCGCCGCGCGTACTTTCGTCCCACTTGTCCCAAATGCTTTGTGGGCCGACTGGACTCATTTCGGCCGGTTTGGGCGGTTCGCGTACTTTTGTCCCATTTGTCCCAACTTGTGCTGGACTGGGACTTAGCCGATTTTCACAAATTTTCCTGGCCCGAACTACTTGCTTTCTGCAACCTTCTCCGCACTTTCTCAGAGCTTTCTCCTTCCAACTTCGACCAGGGGAGTTAGAAAAAATCTGAGGGGACCCTGGAAACATGAATTTTGGCCCCGAATCAATCAATTTTTCTGGGACCTGAGAATCTGATGCATGTTATCGAAATTTACCCAGGGGGGGTGAAATTTTGATAACAGTTATCAAACTCATCGATCAAGAAGTTGATCAAGTATATCTTGACACGGGTGGGGACGACTGGCCTTTCACCGTTGATCGAAAATAATCAGATTATTACGACACGATCTTGGACCCTTATAGGCTTTAATTATTTTCCGATAATTTAATCCTTTTAAGTAATCAATTTAAAAATAATGCAAGACAATAATGACAATTGCACTGATTGATTACGGAGTTCGGCAATTGCCTACGTCTCGGGTTCGTGATCGAACCGTTCCACTAGTCAAAACTTGTAAGTTACAATAGTACTTTCACAAGAAAACCTAATGGAATTTTACTTGCCTACCAAGATACCCGAGTTCTTGACGAAAAGGGTGAAAAATGGCACCCGACTTCCACCTTCTGGTGTACACTCCTTTATTGTGATCGGCCTTCCCGACGCAAACAATGCGAAGCTAGCACTCGATCGACAATCCAGGATTTACAAGTACTTGGTGTGGCTCAATGGGCTTGTTGGGTAGTTTACAATTTACTCCCAATCACAAATATTTCATCTAATATTGCCTGAAATAATAGGCCAATAGACAATACCTGTCGACACATCCCGTAAATAAGCTTAACAAATAATAAGCTCGGGATCGGTGTCTCTGTTGCACCGGTGTGTCATGTGTGTGCACCAGTGTGTCCACAACAAGCTTAACAAATAATAAGCTCGTGTTGTGTGTGTTTTTACAAAGGAGAGGAGTCCCCTATTTATACAAAAATAGGGCCCCAAAATAATGGAATAAAATATTATCCATAGGCTAATAATACCATAGCCCGTAGCATAGAAATTGGGATAACATATAATCCTAAGGCTATTTTTAAACTTAGCCTTACCCGTGCATTTTTTAGGGGGATTTAATCCCATTGTGGGCGCGGCATACATATTTAAATGGGTTAAAAATCCCATAAGGGCTGCATCTGGATAAGGTCCCACGTTGGGCGGTGGGGGATAATTCCCTAAGGCTGTAAATAGCCTTCTCCATGCGCATGTATAGTGGTCAATGACCACGTTGGGCTTATAAACCGCCCCCCAACAACCACTTCAAACCTCCTTCTGCCACGTGGACTAGTCTCTATGCATGGGTCTAATGCCCCCATACCACCGCTTCATCCCTCCTCCACATAGACATTTGGCGGTTAGGGTTTAATACTAATGTTTTAAACATTAATATATTTACATGTGGCTTTTGGAAAATGGCCTTACCAAATAATATTATTTCGACCCATACGATGTGGAATAGAAATAATTTTGTAGTCCACTTGTCGTCTCCCGATAGGCAAATCGAGTGAATTCGACGAGTGTTGGCAAGCCACGTGTCACAGTGCGATTTGGTCCAATATTGACCAGTTGACCATAATTGACTTTCCCATTGACCGAACTTTGACCGAACATATCTAGAGCTCCCGATGTCCATTTATCACATTCTCACAGTTGTTGGAAAGCTCTCGAGATGATCTTCTGCATTGACACCATTTACAGATGTTTAGGGAACTTTCAGAAATGATCCCCGGATCAATCAGTAATTGTGAACCAAAGTGCCTCAGACAATAGTGGAAAGGGTCAAAGAAACTCTGCGAAGAATAGAGCACTGGTGCAGGATGAATGGTCTCATCTACCTCAGAGTTGATTTCACCACTTCTCCATTGGGTAATGCACCTTCCAGGCCAAAATAGCTGCTAAAGAGAAAAGGGAAAGACAAAGAGGGTGAGTCAAGCTCCACCCAAGAGGAAGCTCCTGAAAGTCCTCCTTCCACTTCACAAAAACGGGTTGTAATCTCGAAATCCTGGAGAAAGAAGCAGCGGAAGATGTTCCAATAGGTACATCCACTCAGGATGTTGCCACTACTAAAATCATTGAGATCCCATCTATCCCTTCTCCCTCTCCTCCTTCCCCTCCTCAGGTGACCCAAGAGACCATTCCTTTGGTCGTGTCCTCTCATCCATCTTCGCTTTTCCCCTTCCTCATCATCCATCTTCTCTTCTCTCGCGAGAGATATCCCCACCATTTCTTTCCTCATCTCTCGCCTCCCTTCCATTACCATGTCTACCTCCCTGCAGTATCCCTTCCTCCTGTGAGCACTTTCTCAGCTTCCCTCTCAATGCTGCCTCCAAGTGTCTCGTGCATTTTCCTCCTACTACTGCAGCTGCTCCCTTTTCTATTTCTGGTCCTTCTCCCATAAGTCCAGCATGGATCTCCCAGCACCTGAGTCAATAAAAGAGGAAAGTTCCCATCACACCAATGGACTTCTCCATCATCCCATCAAAGGGGACCAAGAAGAAAAATCCTTTAACCCGCTTCTCTTAGAGTGCGTCAGGGGAGAGAGTAATGGAGATAGCATACCCCAATCCTTTAAAGGATAAAAAGGATCTGTCTTCGACAGATTACATAGTGACCCAAGTCACAATGGGGACATCTTTAGAAATCCTTCAAGGAGAGGCCCTATCTGTAGTTGACACCCTTTGCAAGAAGCTCCAGGAAGTAAAGGAAGAGAAAAGGCTGTTAAAGGAGCAAAATAAACATCTTCTCCATGCCTTGCAGAAAATGGGCAGTGCACCTCCTACAATTGCCACCGAAACTCCTGAGCCTCTGAGCCAGGATAAGATTAATGAGTATACTAAAATCGGCGAGCAGGGTATGGCAGTTTCCACCTAGAGGAGCCAAATCCTCAAGGAAAGCGAGGGAGTAATCGCCAAGTTCACTAGTTTGTATCAGAATATCAATTGGGTGAACAAAGAGCTCCAAGCGATAGCAGGACCCATCTCTCGAAGAGCTGGACCACGCCAAGATGCAGCATGAGACCTTTCAGAAAATGTTCAACTGTTCAGTCGAAGATCTGGTCAAGTTTGGCATCCTTGGTCACCCCAGAGCCCTCAACAAAATCCTCTCTACTTTGGATTATCAGGTTGATCAGCTGGAGTTTGTCCTGGAGAAGATTGATAAGATAAAGGAGGAAGCCCTGGATGCAATGCATCAAATGGAGCAGATTATCTTGAGAATGTCACCGGGCTTACTCACTCCTTCTTTCGCCTTAAGAAAGGTTGATGAAACTATTTGGATCTTCAAGGAGATCATTTCACAGGGGCTGGGACCAGAGGTCACTTTTGATGCCGAATCCATCAACAATCTGTTGGCTTGTCGTGACTTCATCGGGTACCTGATAGAGGTAGAAAATGATTATTCCAAACTCCTAGAAAATCTCACAGACGAGTGGGAGACTTGCGAAGCTATCAGTGATCGACACAAGGATCCTTCCCAGGATCAACTTCAACCCATGATCAGCAAGTTCATGGAGTATCGTGCCCAGTTCCACATCTCGTCTCCCGAGCAGCAGCAAAAGCAGGATACCCCCTTCCAGCTGCGGGACGATGACGAATAGTTTCTTTCTTCCCGACTTTCTCCTTGTAATTATCCAAAGTATGTTGACACAAATGATGACATCATCCATGTTGCATCATGAGATGATGTCATCCACCAAAGTTGTCAAAAGTCAACAAATGACTTTGGAATCTTTTGTAAGATATTTTGTAATTAGGTGGTTGTTTCCTTTTTGCCTTCTTTTCTTCTCCTTCTTCTATAAATACTTGAATACTTGTTGTATTGGTGGTGGACATTTTTCAGATGAAAAATAGAAGTGAGAAGAAAAGGCTTTGTACTTTTTGTAACAGAAGAAAATATTAATACAAATATTGAGACTTTGTGTTGAATATGTGTGTTATGGGCATCTGATCTTTCTTATGTCAGATTTATGCATTTATTCTGTTGGATCTATCTCTACTTTTTGTCATTTGTTCATCAGTATTGCTTTGTTTGTCTATGCAAGTAGGTTCGGCTCTGTTTACTACCAGCCCAAAACATAGACCCTCTGACCTTTCTACTTTGGAATTCATTTCTTTTCTCCCTTCAGATCCATCTTCCTTCCCTTCTTTCCTTCATTCCTTTCTATTCTTCGTTGGAACTACTCTACTGGGATGAGATCCCAACCCCTGAAGGCAAAATATTGTGAGACTTGCACAAGATTCCTGCTGGTAGAATAGCAATAAACCAGTTTCACTTTGCTGACTCAAAGAGGGGCTATGCCCTGCACACTATTGGCTCATTTATCCATAGATCTGTCCATTCGACATATTTTCAAACCAACACGTTTATAATTCCATGTTTTGGGGATGCCTTCAACTACCATTTTCAACTCAAATGCAAACTTCACCTGTGGATACTAGCTTGATCTATCCAAAGGTATTTCAAGGAACCCAATCAACCATGACCATGCCTATTGAAATGGCCTCTTCTTCATCACCCTCACCTACATCCAAACCTTTACCAATAACTAAAATTGTTCCTATGCCTAAGAACCTACCTATATCCACACCTTCCCTTGCATCCAGACCCATCACTACCTTGGGTATCATGCCAACATCAAGCCTAGTCCACCCACCCGTCAATTTGGATTTAGCCACATCTTCCCAAGATCACGCAAAATCCAATCCTCTACCTAAAATGAAGACCCAACCTTTTAGGCCACACACACCAATTTCACTCACCACGCCTTTGCAACCTTCACCCCCTTTTGTCTATCCTAGGGCCTTACCCATCAACCTTGGCCAAGAAACCACCCATCTAAGGCTAATCAAAAGCATTGCAGGATTCCTCTTCATCACAATCCTTTATTACACCCAACCTATTAGCATATTGTACACCTTCGTCATTACCCACATCTTTCTTACCACCTATACCCCCACCACTTACAATAATAACATCAATACCTATGATATTTCCTTCTCTTCAACCCATACCTTCTACCTTTCCTCCACCAGTAACCTTCATCGTGCCTCCTTTATCACCTTGGCTAACTCATCCTCTACCACCATCCACTTTCCCCTCTACATCACGTATGCCTCCTTCACCTTTACCTAGGAAGGTGTAACCTAAATTGAAAAACCCACTACCCTCCAAGGAGGTAGTTAAGCCTATAACACCTTCTATCACTAGTTCATCTACTATGCCTCTACTCAAGAAGGTACAACCCAAGCCTAAAATAGTACCACCTACCAAATCAATGGTCAAACCTATCCCATCTCCAATTCCACCTCCTATAGTACCTCACACATCACAATCACCTACACTTCAATCCAAACCCACACTCACCTCACATTGTGATCCATTGGTAGGGTCTTACACCAACATTCTAGCTAGCCTTTTAGATAACCCCATCATCACATTTCTTCCCCTTAGACCTTACAACCCACTCAAGCCCAAACCAAAATGGTTTGATGATACTAAAATTTGTGTCTACCATCATGTGCTAGGGCATGATGTAGAAAATTGCAAGGCTCTAAAAACCATTATTTTCCAACTTTTCCTCCTGAAAATTTTTTTGATGACAATGATATTCTAGACAAGGACCTAGTTCCACCTCCACCTATTACTAAAAATCCTTTCCCACTACCTATTCAACAACCTACACCACCACCTCCACAACCATTTTATCCACCTCCAAAATTGAGATCAATATGGTCCATATAGGAGAGCTATCCAAAACCGACCAAAATACTAGTGCACCCTACTCATTTCACGAGGTTGTTACCCCACTTTAGGTTTTTATCCATCATGTTGTTATAATTTTCTAGACACACCTTCTCCATCCACCTCTCTTGCTCTAACTAACATGATCCAAGTTTCCACTTGCACCCAAAAATACAATGGGAAGAAGAAAGCAACTAGCCCATCTACCAATCCTATGCCCAATATACCACCTACACCGGCACCAAAACTCACCATTCAAGGACCCACATATCCTTTTTTTGACAAGGTCACCCATCATACAATGATAAAACAATTACACCAATCCCCTCTAAAAATGTCTTTGTATGACCTCATTCAAACTTCTGAATCCCATCGATAGACCCTCATGGAGATTCTATAATCCATCGAGGTTTTACCTAACAACCTGACACCTCCATTCTCACCCCTCACCATGTAGTTTCTATCACCACATCCTCCCGTTCCTCTACACCTACCACTACTCACCAAGTATCTACCCTCAGTTTCTCTGATGAAAAGATTATACCTCTCTAATCAGATGATCCTAATCCCACCCTTTCCATCTCCATTTATATTCATAATATACATGTTCAATGTGTTATGATCGATGGCAGTGCTAGCATCAACATCATATCCTCCCATGCGTACAATCAAATGTGCATCCCTTCAAATTACATGCATAATAACCTAGTTATGTTGCGTTCATTGAATGATGTCATCACTTCCACTCTCAGCACCATCATCCTCCATGTTTGTGTGGGCCCTGTACTGTTCTAGAACTATTTTTTTATTAGAGGGGGAGTTCCAGTATAACTTGTTGCTTGGCCAACCTTGGATCTATGTCATGGGTTGTGTTCCTTTAACCTTACATCGTTGTGTAAAATTTGAACATGAAGGACATAACTATACCATCCCCACTGACCCTTTTCCATTCAAAACCTGTAACATGTTGTACTAACCTAATGATTTCTTGTACCAGTTAAGGCATCTACCATTGTCTCCACTTCTCCTTCACTCACACCCCCATCCACCAATGATGATTATAACTTTTCCACACCTACCTCCTCTATTCCCACCGCCCATTAGCATCTACTGATTGACCCATCCGTTAACCCATCCACTTCTCAACCAACCAATGATTATTCTTCCCAATCACCTAGTGATTCATCTATTCCTGCTACCCATATACCAACTACCGATCCCTTCGAAGGTGTTTTTCAATGTCTCACTAGGAGAGTACCGCCTGTAGAACATCGACACATTCCTTACTCCTCAAGAGTTTGGTAAACTTCACCAACACCCTTGCTATGATCACCGTGTAGGTGAGGTTTTCCCTTATGGTCCTCCTCACCTTTGTACAAACTTAACCTATGGGGGACATGATACTTATACCTACTCACCTGATCCACCTTCCAAAATGTGACCATTTTCCTCTGATCTTCAATCTCTCCCCAACCGCTGCTTCATCCACACTTTCCTCTATTATTGAGCATGAAAGGGATTTGGCTTTGGCTTCTATGAACAAGGCCTCCATACTATCATCCCGTGTATCACATGTAAACATAGTGGCTGCAATGGTATTGGCTTCACTAAACATCTTCTAAGAAAGCCCGCATTGAACTCATTGAGGATGACAAACCTTATTTACCCCATTTACAACCTTCACTTCCTTCACCCACAAATTATATGGATCCAAAATCCATTCCTCTTTTAAAAAAATTGTAAACACCATTTCTCTGGGACCTCTAACTTATCAATGTGATGGCAAGTCTCCCTCCTCTCTTCCCTTCCTGTATCCTTATAGGATCGATGACGATACACCTTCTATTAACATCATTCAATGTTAGGATGATGAGTCTATTCTCACATATCTTGGTGCGGAAGATTCTTATATTTATCAGGCGTTGCCTTCTGAGACGTAAACCATGTTAAATGAATTTACCATTGAAATCAATATTAACACTCAGGATAACCCCCACATCATAAAAATAGGCCAATCTTTAGACAATGTTGAACAAGAAGATTTTACCTCATTTCTTTGAGATCATAACAATGATTTTCTGTGGTCTTATGTTCATATTACCAATATTGACCCAAACATTATGGTCCATAATATCGTAGCTATTCCTAACGCAAAAACCGTAAAACAGAAGCTGTAAGAAATGCATCCCTGCATTGCCCTTCTTGTCAAAGAAGAACTTCAGTGCCTTCTCTCATTTTCCTTCATCCTACCCATTGATTATCCCCAATGGATCTCTAACATCATTCTTGTCACAAAAATGACAAGAGGACTCCACATATGCATGGATTTACACAACCTTAATTTATCTTGCCCTAAAGATGAATTTCCTCTACCTAGTATAGACTAACTAGTTGATATCATCGTCAGCCATGAGATGTTATCACTCATGGATGGATTCTTAGGTTATAACCAAATATTACTTTCCCTGGAAGATCAACACAAAACTACCTTCATCACTCCTTGGGGACCTTTTGCTATCGAGTCATGCCCTTTGGCTTTTAAAATGTTGGTTCTACATATCAACGGGCTATGAATTATATCTTTCATGACATTATGCATCACATATTGGAAGATTATGTAGACGACCTTCTTGCCAAATCCAAACATCAATCGAACACCTTACAAGTACTTAAGGTCATTTTTTACCATCTCATCAAGTATTGTGTTGGCCTTCAACCTAAGAAGTGTGTCTTCGTTGTCCTCTTAGGAAAAATCCTTGGTTTTATCATTTCTTTGAGTGGCATAGAAGTTTATCCCACTAAAATCCATGTTATTCTTGAAATTCCTCCACTTACTAACCTTTGACAAATATGTAGTTTGCAAGGAAAGTTGTATTCTATTCATCATTTTATTTTGCATCTCGACCACTGCCACCCCTTTCATCATCTCCTCAAAAAGGACGTCTCCTTCAAATGGGATGACGATTGCCACCAAGACTTTGAGGCCTTAAAACAATACCTCCTTTAACTACTTGTACTCATTCCGTAAGGATGACCAACCATTCTACCTTTACATTTTTGCTATGGATCATTCCGTGTGAGCCATGCTCACTCATCATGACGAGAAACATAGGGAGAAAATGGTTTATTATATAATCCATATGATTTTGGATTATGAAACCTGATACACCCACACCAAAAAACTCTACTTAGCCTTAGTTTTTGTTGCTACTAAAATTCTCCATTACCTACTAAACCATAAAAATTTGTTGTCACCAATACAGACCCCTTACATTACATGTACACTAAGCCCTACCAACATCAATGTGTTGCACATTGGATCATGCTTCTTGCAGACCTAGACCTCGAATTCACTCATAAAAAATCTATCAAAGGCCAAACTATCACTAACCAACTTACAGACACACCTCTCTTTAGAGATCAATCCTCTAAATTTGATTTCCCAAATGAATCCATCGCTACCCTCTCTTTAGACAATATCGTTTACCACATGACCTTATTCTTCGATGGTTCCAAATGTTAGCATGGATTGTGTTGGAGTTATCCTCATTCCTCTCGATAGTGAGCCTATTTTGTTATCTTTGAATCTAGATTTTTAATGTACTAACAATATTGCTAAATATAAAGTAGTTGTATTAGGCCTTCAAACCACCATCACCTTAGACATCAAATTAATTAATATGATTGGTGACTCTCAACTGGTTGTAAATCAAGTCAATGGCATATACCAGTATCGTAACAAAATACTTAAAAAGTATAAGCATTAGTTAGACATAATTTTCACTACATTTTACCACTATGAACTTCAAACCACTCCACATTCCACTAAAAAATTATAGATACCATGGTTTTCCTTGCTTCTCAGATACTTGCTTCACCCTCCGACTCAAAAATTATTGTCACAGTATAAAGGCTACAATCACCTTCCTATCTATTTCAAGACGTCAACCTCGTCGGAACCATTTAACCTAAACCACGTGACCTTTGGTATAAGTTGATTGTTGATTACCTTTCCCTTTTAATTCTACCTCCAGACCTTACTCGCAACATAAAACACACCTTTCTCAAAGTTGTCTCTTGGTATGTCATGATGGGAGGCCTTCTTTATAAACATGGTTTTTATGGTATCCTCTTGTGATGCTTTACAAGTTTTGAAATTCTCTACACCTTCAAGGAAGTTCACGATGGAATTTGTGGAGGTCACTTCAGTGGTTTAGTTGTCACTAAATGCATTCTCCGCCTAGGCTATTATTATCCAACCTTAAAATGTGATTGTTTTGATTATGTCAAACATTGTGTGAAGTGCTAGCAACATGATAATATCCATCACACACCTATTCATGCCTTACAGGTCACACACGACCTTTAGCCTTTCTCTTAATGGGGTTTAGATCTTGTTGGAGAAATCAAGCCCCATTCTTCACAGTGCCATCAATGGATTATTATCGCTACTGAATACTACACTAAATGGGTAAAACCCATACATCTTATTTCAACAAAAGATGAGAAAATATGTGAATTCATCAATCATCACATCATTTTTTTGCTTTTTTGTTTCCCATCGTCTCATCACTGATAGTGGAAAATAGTTCAAAAAAAATACTCTACGGAAGCTTTGAGATGCCTTTGGAATTCAACTTAGTTTTTTTCACCCTACTACCCTCAAACAAATGGCCAAGCAAAATCAACCAATAAAACCTTGAAAAAAATTCTTATGAAAGTTGTGGACAATACTGGAAAGGATTGGCATACACACATTCCTTTTGCCTTATAGGCTTATTGTACTAGTATTCATACATAAACTGATGCCACACCTTTCTCTCTAGTCTACGTTAAAGAGGTTTCTCTACCTATTGAAGTCCAGATTTTGTCTCTTCGTATCTCATTTAAGGAGATGATCAATGATGATGAATTTCTCCAAGACTATTTGGCATAACTCGAGTTATTAGATGAATGTTGTCTAAATGCTCTCAATCATCTCCAAATCTACCAAAAACGTATCAAGAGGGCCTATGATAAATGTTTCCACAAACGAACCTTCCAAGTAGGTGACCTCATCCTCAAGGAAAATCAACATGTAACAAAAGACAAAAAAAAGTAAACCGGGAAAATTTTCTCCTAATTGGTTGGACCTTATATCGTTACTCATACCTATGGATCAGGTTCTTATCATTTGTCTTCACTCGAAGGTAAACCTGAACTGAGACCCTCAATGTCTTCCATCTTTGACCATTAAACTATTGAATTAAGCCCTATATCACTTCTTGTCTATTTAGCACCTATTTCTTAAGTATCGTTCACCTTCCATTTTACCTATTTTAAGAATTAATGACTAAAACAAGAATCATGTGATTACTGTTACTTTTTCAACCTTATCCTCAATATGATTACCATAGCTCTAATCATAGCATGATTCTCATGGACACTTTTCATCTTTTTCAAGATGGAATCCCATGGTCATTCATCACTTAAAACCTCTCTATCATAGTTAACCTCTGTGTGCTATAGTTTTTCTTAAAAAACAAGAGCCTATTTTTCTCTATAGTCTTGTCCATGACTTAAAAGTCCAAAAGAAAAAAATAAAAGTAAAATGGGATTCAAATCCTTGAGTCAAACTTCTAGCAAAAATATGACTCCCTCAAAAAGGACATCTACACTTTCTATCTCGTTGTTATAAATAGATTGTTCCCTTGAAGGACAGCTATACAAAGATAGCCATATTGTACTTAGTTTATTATTAAAAGAAGACTGTTCTTTCAAATAATAGAATAAAAATATTCTAAATATTCTTGCATTGATCAGCTTCAAAAAGACCTCTAGGAGGAAAATATTCATCCCACATAGACTTCCCACATCGTTCGAGTCTATCAAAATAAAAGCAAAAGCAAAAGCAAAAAGAAAAGGATTAATATTTTTCAATTTGATCCAGCTCTTCATTCATGGCGTCTACCTAATGTTGATCTTTTCTTGCTTCTACAACATTATTAGGTTCTATCATTGAAAAAAATGTTATATCTTCATGGTTCTATTGTTCTCTTAGCATTCTTCTTGTGAGAATGTCTTCATATTTGTTTCCAATTATCTGATTGGAATGATGGTCCTTTTTGAATTTCCTAGAGGTTGCCTTGGTGTTTGGAATTTATTCCTCCTCATCTACTTCGTCATGTGGATTGTCCAATTCTTCATCATCTTCTTATTCTTCATAATTTCCATTGTGTTGAGTGCTTGTTTTTGCATACTCTGTCTCATCCACCCTCACATTAGTGCTTTAAAAAATTTCCTCTGATATTTTGTAGTCAATGTTAATCCTTCTCATGACTATAGAAAAATACTGGCTCAACCAGTATATTCTAATTTAAATATCAACATACCATTTGTATTCCAGTATCATACCCACAACCTCTCATAATAAACCATTCATTCCCAATAAATGAAGAAGTCCCTGAACCATTCCATTTCCCAGAACAGTTTACCATTGTTTCTCAATTTCTAAATCAGCTTTCTAAATTGGTTGGATGTTGCAAACACTCTAGAAGATTGCTTCCTAATTTTCCATCATGTTAACATTTCTCAAAAGGATAGTGATTGGTTAGAAAACTAGTTTACTAGCTGACCAATTATTAAAAAACTAAAAATAATAATGGGGAAAGTTGAAAACCAACAAATGGTTGCTTTTCCCAAACAAAAAAAATTGCACTTCAAAGTATTTCTTGGATCCATATGACTACTTCTCTTATGTCATTTGGTTGATGAAATAATTTGCTACTGAAAAGTTCTATGTTGCTAGAGGCCTTGACTTCATCTCTATTTGTTTTTTCAGCTACAGATGGAAATCACGAGTTATACAACATGATGAAAGCAAGGATAACTACTGAGTATGGTATGGTAACTTCTATTTTTCTATTCTTAAATTTTTTTATTTGTTGTTTTAATTACAAATATATTCACTTCTCGAAAGTTTTTTTAAAAAAGAGAAAAAGAGAGAAATTTGTCAAGATCTACAAGTGTTGATCAAGTCAAGTAACAAAGCAAATGATGCAAATGACATCTTTCTAGTTACAAAACTTGGGAAGTGTGGGAAAAAATCTCTCTACATTATCTACGAAAAACCTCATGAGAGCATGAATAAAAAATAAGTAAAAATTTTACTTCTAGAATCTCAATTTGTCGTTATCATGAAAAAGGAGAAGACAATTTGAAAGATGCATAATTATTGACAAAATCAAATTCTACAGGAAGATCAATATCTTGCATGAGGGCATGCAAGAAGTTAAGTATGGGGAAATGATGAGACAAAAATATGTCTCATTATATCACCAAATAACACTCTCATCCTCTTTCTTAAAATAAAGCTTTCAGGGTGAATTTAGATGTAGTTTTAATAATGGATAGCATATTTAAGGTAGAATATAGGATTTATCTTATCATCTCTTTAGAAATCTATTTGCAATCTAATTATTTTTATTTCCTAATATTTCTTCTAAAGTTGGAATGCAATAGTGTGTAGAAAACATGTCATTTAAAAAAATAGTTTGCATGAGGTCATGTATAAAGCTAAGTGTGGGGAGACTCACTCTCTTCCAAATATTTTGAAGAATGCATGAGAAAACAAAGAGCTAAGTGTGGGAAAAATATCTCTACATTATCTAAGAAAAACCTCATGAGAGCATGAATAAAAAATAAGTAAAAATTTTACTTCTAGAATCTCAATTTGTTGTTATCATGAAAAAGGAGAAGACAATTTGAAAGATGCAGAATTATTGACAAAATCAAATTCTAGGAAGATCAATATCTTGCATGAGGGCATGCAAGAAGTTAAGTGTGGGGGAAATGATGAGACCAAAATATGTCTCATTATATCACCAAATAACACTCTTATTCTCTCTCTTAAAATAAAGCTTTCAAGTGAATTTAGATGTAGTTTTAATAATAGATAGCATATTTAAGATAGAATATAAGATTTATCTTGTCATCTCTTTAGAAATATATTTGTAATCTAATTATTGTTATTTCCTAATATTTCTTCTAAAGTTGGAATGTAATAGTGTGTAGAAAACATTTTATAAGCAATCGCACTCCAAGTTCATAGAAAACAACTACCAAAAGTCTTCACATAGTTACGGATATGCCCAACTACATAAATTCTTCACTCAAAGCTACGAAAATGCCCAAACTTCGAAATGCCTAGCTAGTGAAAATATTTTGGTTTGTTCCAAAATAATGTAAAGGAGCACCGAACTATTCAACCTAATATTTTCTTCACATCATCAACCAAGAATATAGATCCAAACATGTGGCAATCCAAATTCATGCATGTATGTGGTATTCCAAGAAGAATTCAAAGTCATAGACTTAACACTCCTCCATTTTCTCTCCATGTTTCAAGGATGAGTAAATAGTGGAATAGTATTAAGAATGTTGAATAAGTACTCTCCCACTTTGTGTTCCTAGATTAAAGGGATGAGTTGTAGAAATATTCTCCACAATAAGTGGGTTGTTGTAGTCAATTTTGTTTAGTATTTATTGCTTTGAATAAATCTGCACCAAGAATAGGTAGTTAGTTATTGCGTAGTGTGGACCAAGTAAACTATGAGAAATTTCTATAAATACCTCGCCCATATATTTGGAAAGAGGGGCATATTTTGTAAATCAGTTTTGAATCGATACAAGTGTAGTTTTAAAAATTAATTGTAGTTGCTCCAAATCTAAAGGGAAGAGAATGGCCAAAATCCGCTCTTCCCCAAGGAGGAGGATTTTTTTGTTATTTATTAGTATACTTTATTTACTGTAGATTTATTTCAGTAGTTTAGTTGTTATGTGTTTCTTTTTCATGCATGTTTAATTTTTGTATGTTTTCTTAGGAATGAGTATTGTTGAATAAGATTTTCCTTTCTCCTTTTGCATACAACTTTAGACACCACCTTGGTTATAATGACACCAACTTGTCTATGAGTTGGTTAAATGAATGGTAATACAATGACCCATCATGTAGCAATAGAAGTAGGTAGAGGAACCAAAATTCTCTGGAGGTCTATCTCAAGCACGCAAGGTCCTACAACTTGGAGACAATCTCATGTTGCCTCAACAACCCAATTCAACCTGATCTGGTATGGGTGCAAGTTTGAACTAAAACAATTTCTGGCACACCCAGTGGGATATAGTTATAAAACTATAAATTTCAACATTACTAAATTTTGATGTGTGACTTAGTGATTTCCAAGCTTTGGAGGCTTAGTTTAACACATCTAATGACTCCCAAAACTCATATATTGTAACACCTTGAACAAACTATTATATTTATCTTTAAATTACAAGCATTGGCATGTGATTTTCTTGAATGAGGTGTGTTTCCTTGATTTTTGAAAATCATGCTTGTTATGGATAAATCATTTCTGCTCTTGGAGTCTTTAGAATGAAATGATATGGCTTACAAGAATCCATTTTCACTTCTTATTGATAGGCTGCAATCTAGTTTTGAGTGTTGCAAACTTATCTATGTCTTGACTCATCCTTGGATCAATTTTAGTGATCCAAGGAATGTTTTAAATCTTCTTAATGGACTGAATGGTAAATTGACATTCATTGGTTGAGAGACATAGTGGAATGAACTTTTTATGTTACAAGTTCTTTGGACTTGAGTGATCATGTCTTCATTCGGTTGTAAGTTTGTGCTTGGGTCTTTGGGATTGATCTCCACAGGACATTATTGGCATAAACAAAATATAGTCATCTTATGACTATGAAGGGGATCAGGATCCTAAAAACTTAAGGATAATCCTAATGGTATCCTAAGCTAGGTAAGAACACCTACTTCCTATCTACATCTATTCAATTGGGTTGTAATCTAACCTAAGCTTCTTATTCTATTGTGTTGGGGGGTGACCTAACCTAAGCTCTTGTGCTAAATGAATAAGGGAAGGGGAGATTACTATGGTGATACTATACTATGTTAACCTAATGCCTAATACTAATGGTTGTGAATTTGATATAACCTAAGGTGGTATTACCTATGGCAATGTTTATAAACCTAAGGAAATTATTTAGGAAATGATTTTTGACTAACCTAAGTTTTGGGAAATCTAGCCTAAATTATTTGAAAGGGGCCTAAGGTCACATGGCACTATGGTGATAGTTCCAATGGCTTTTATTTGATTTGATTGGATTTAAATGAAGGGAAGTACCGCTAGTTTGGCAAGGGCTAGTTAAATTTTAGTGGGGCTTACGTGGAGGCTTCGCTAAGTATGGAATTACATGTTGATTTGGAATTGGTACTTGCTAGTTTTGGGAGGCGGTGGTAAGGAGAGATAAGTGGGAGAATTGGGAGTTATGGCATTAATGAATCTTGGTTTTTGTGTGCAAACTGTCTTGGAAACATGAGAGCGGGTTTGTGAGAGGTTGTTTGGTTTTGCATGCCTCGTGAATTTTTCTCTACATGGAGCTATCTGGTTCTTTGAACCAGTAGTTTGACTTCTTCTTCTTCTTGGCTATTTTTGGGTTCTCTGGTCTATTTTCGATCAAGGGAATGTATAAGAGGCATTAGAAGAAGAATTGTTTGGTTGTTGATCTATCGTGGAGAAGAAAAAGGGTTGGAAACTTGGCTAGAAGTCTCCTTCGAATTGGCAGAGGCACTATCAGGCATGATAGGCTCTACCCATTAAGATTTCTTGCTTTCTTCTAAATGATTCATTAAAATAATTCTACTCACTTGAGATATATTTTTGCATGATGTGTCTAGTTATTTACTTGCATGTTTTCATGAAATCTCTATGGTTTTGGAATGTAAATCCATTACTAGTAATGGTAGTTTTTGGGAAACTTTCTCTATGCTAGTTTAATGGTGATATTCATGCAAAATTGTTTTGAAAGCTCTATAACTTGTATTCAAGGCTAGTGTTGACTAAACTGGCATTCGTTGTTATATGTTTCATTCTGAACTATCATTTAGAGCTTGTGTTTGTTGAATTTTGCAATAGAGATTCTTGGACATTATGGTGGCATTTGTTGCTTGTATGGTTCTGAATCTCTATTTAAGTTTTGTGTTTCGTTGAGCTTGTAGTGGAGCTTTGTGGTTGTTCTAAGATTTTGTTGAAGCTTCGTGATTGTTATGAGCTTTTAATGGAACTTCGTGTTTGTTCTGGACTGAATGGAACTTGGTGTAGATCTAAAATTTTGGTTGAATCTTCGTATTCGACACTATACTCATATTTAGTTCTTACGAATGCTGAACTTGTAGTCAATTTTTGATTTTTTCTCTATACATATATTATGAGCTAAATTTTTATTCTTATTTAAGGAATTGAGAATACTTGACTCGTATTGGATCTTGTGTTTGTCTGAACCGGTGTTAGAGCCTTGTGGAGTTCTGAACTTATGTTTGAAGCTCGTATTCGACACTGTACAGGTATTCCATTATTGCGTGTTTTGAACTTGTGTTGGAATCAATGTGTTTGATTCTTTACTTGTATTACAAGATGGGTTTTGTTGGTATTTTGGTTTTGAAAATATTTAACGTCATTTTTGAATATCTTCTCGAGGGGGTCTTGAGAGTTTTGTTTTGGTCAGAAGTAGACCGGTAACCTCTTTTTGAGATCTCCTCTATTTAGCTTCTTGAGAAGGAATGGTTGTATTACATTTGTCTTTTAGAATGTACTATGTTCTTGAACTTGATAGGGCATGTGAATTTGAAGTGTACCCTATTCTTCTCTCTCGCCCGAGCAAACCTGTGTCTTGTGGAAAGCTTGACTATTTTGTCCATTGTAATAAATGGATTGGAACTATGTCTGTTGTGGGTTTGGTTGATCTTTATTTTGTTTGGAACATTCGTTAAAGGTTGGAGGTTATGGAAATGTATTATTTACTTTCCTTCTTATTTTAGATGTAGAAACTATTACATTCCTTGTCATAATCTTTTAAACTAAAATTTGAAAGTCTTGTGGTGATTCTAGTTCAGTCGAGTTGGAAGTAAGTTTGGGACAGTACTTGTCTTAAACGTATTATTTAGTTTTCTTACTCTCTTATGATATTTTATTTGATTTTTGGGTTTAATAAGATGTTGAATCTAAAACCTAGCATATTGAGTGTTGTATAAAAGGATACAATATCACTGTTTAGAATGCTTTGTAATATTGTTCTTATTTGGGATCGTGAACTGCTTACTCATTTGCATTAAGTTGATGATGCCTTGTAATGGGAATTTAGTCCTTTGAGTTTGTGAGATGTATTGACCCTTATGTATATTTCATTGTTGTGGATTTTTGTTCCTTTTAGGATTCATTGAATGAGTCTTTGGTTTTAAAAAGGGAACTAATCATGTTCTCTTAGGGATGAGATATTGTTAGGGACTGTACTGTGTACTTCATTCGAGATTTGAATTTGAACTTGAGTTTAGTGAATGAAAATAGGAAACCAATTTGTAATATTTGTATTAGAAAGTTTGTAGTGTGCATTCTTTGGCTGCGCATTCGGTTTTGTGATCTCTTTTCAGTTTTTGTAGTGTAAATGAAATGAATTAAAGAATTTTTTTTTGATTGTATAAGTTCATTGGTGAGCATCTCTTTAATTGATTCTCTTCTAAGATGGAAATTTCTTATGGATTGGATAAGAGATTTATGATGTTGATCTATCTTGGATGGAAGTCTGGGAATTATATCTACTAACATATAGAATTTATAAACTTTCAGTTAACTTTTTTTCCTAATTGGATGAATTGGGATTCTTGTTTAGATGTTGTCTTTTATTTATGAATCTCCATATTTTATCTTTTGAGTGTTGTGTGTTCTAAAGATTCTATCATTTAGATGATTTTTGTAAGGGGAATAAGTATGTATTGATTCTCTTCTTTATGTGATTAAGCATCTAATATGAGATGTTGTAAAATTTCTTAGAAAAGATAAATGTGTATTTCTATTCTTATGGAATCATAAAACAATTAGAGAACAAAACTTTTGAATGTTTTAAAGTAATTGATAGGATCAATTAAACCATATGATATAAATGTAGGTGTAGTGAAATATATCATGCTCTTTTCTTAATAGTGAATTTAAACTCTTTAATTGTGCTTCTTTCCTAGGTGTTATTACTTATGATTTTTTGTACAATATATATATTAATTGTTTCATTAAAGCAAAATTGTTTAATGGAACAATTAGTGGAATGTACTTTACTTTAATGCTTAGTGTTTAACATGCTTAGTTCATTGAACTGACCCATGCTAGAAAATTTTGTAGATGGACATCGTAAGTGATAAAAGGAGGCAAGAAATTTTATGATGCATTGGTTTCTTTAATTCTAGATTTTATGTAAAGAGTTTCGAATCATTCTTGAAGTTTTATTGGAAAAGGAAAGTGTTGTTCTTTTGAGACCTTAATTATGATTGACATGCGAGAATGTCTAAAAGGCATAGTCTTGTAAATGTATATTTAAAACCATGTATAGAAAGGTCTTGTGATGGACTCCAATTTGAGATGTGAAATCTTGAACTTGTATGATGGAAATAATCATGATATCTCTACGGTATTCTTTATATCTATGTATACTATTGTTGTTATAAGATAATAAGTTGGATTGAGGAGATAGTATAATCTCCCTTATACTAATGAACTTGTTATATTGCAAGGATGTCATTCTCTATTTATATAACCTTAGTTTAATAATGAAATATGTTTGGGACATACAATTAAACTATATAAATAACGAACGATTAAAAAAAAGGGTTATGTTAAACCTAACATCTAACCATGAAAAGGAAGACTCTTCCTCTATCATGGAATGAAAGGTAAAAGGAATAGTGGTATGATCTTTAATCATTATCCTTCGTTTATAAAGTAAACACTAGTTGAATCTAAGTGGATGACACACTTGATTTGGATAGCTAGGTTGCATTAAGAATTAAATGTCTGATGTTTGTTGTCCTATTTTTTTGGGATAACTACTTGTTATGCCATGTTAACTAATAAAAATGCAAACATGAATTAATGAAGTTCTCTATATCTAAGGCTAGTGTTGGATAAAGAACTTAAGGAATGTTGGAATTAGGGTTAGGTAGGGTTGTTGTAATCTAATTTTTTAATCCCATTTAATTATGTTTAATAACCTCTAAGGGGGCATGTACATCTTGATGAATTAGTTATAACAGGTGTTGGCACATGCCAACTATAGGACTGTACCCTCAATAAGTCCTAGGACTTCTCGATGATACAGTGTTGTAGTTGACATGTGGAAACACCCTTCCATATTGTTCATCTAGATCTACACTCATCTGGACTTGTACTTAGTTTCTCTCTAGGTCAAGTTAGTAGCATATTCGGGATAGGTAGTAGCTTTCTATGACTTAGGGTACCTTGGCACATTTGGATGACTTAGGTCAGCCGAGTATTCCCATGTATCCTAAGTCATCATGAACATATTCCTATAGTAAATTATGTGCTAACCCGGGCTAGGGTCAAACCTTAGGCAAGGGGACTAATGGTAGTCAGTAAAGACCATTCAAGATAATGCAATAGTGAGGTGAAGGTGTAGACACCAAAATTGGGTCACACTCCCCTTGGTCCTTAGTCAAATAAACACCTTGAACACATTTACCTAACCGCAACCCTCTCCACCCCACTCTAATATTAATTTAATTAATTAAATTAAATTAATTCATTATCCTCCCAATATTTATTATTTAAATATCCTAATTGGATAATACCCAATATCCACCTCACCTAGACACCTCATCTAGCCACCTCACCCCAAGACCTATTCTTAGTAAGTTGCCATAACTAACTAAGACCTACCCAAACCCTAAAAATCAATGCCTACATTCCCTCTAACCACATTCCCACATGTTAGAATGAAGCTTCCATGCTAATTCATGGAGCCAACAAACGAGATCCCAGAAAATCAAGGGGATCTACCTAGTTTAGTAAACCTAGGAAATCCTGCCCTAACCGACGTTGGTTACCCTTAACCCCTACCAGTTAAGATGGAACCACCTTTGGTTACCATTTAACTCCCTAGACAACCTTATTTCAAGTTTGGCACATTTCTAAGAGATAATCACATCTTTTGAGAACAAGTGACGAAACCAGAGCTGCATGCAAGCATAACCAGTGTCAGTACACGCATCACAACATCCATAGCCAGTACCTGAAACAATCACACAACCATTTACCTTCACGGGAACATCCATGGAAACAAGCACTACACCAGGTTCATTCCATCTGATCACCCACCATTACCAACTAGGCATCAAGCTTGCATAAACAGTAAGTTTTGTTAACCAACACTTATCCATTTATCATTTGGTAGATCTTTTTACATTTGTTATTAGCTTCTGACTTTCATTTCTATTCCCCATCATCTACCTCCATGAAAACTTGACCATCTTGCTACCCATACCCTTACACCTTTGCCCATACCTAGACCTTGATCATTTCTGTGCATACCTCAGATCTATACAAAACTTACCACTACCTTCCCATCTTCATCTAGCCATAGATCTAGCACTCAGCTAAGTTTTATTTAACTTTCTTGTACCCCGACCATACCATCGCCGGTTAGCCTAAAATGATCCGGTCATCCTAACGATGTCGATCTCGTGTCTTTACCAGAAATCAAGAATAGAGCCTAAAACTTCCACCAAATACCCAAAATAGCCCAGAACCTCACTTTGACCAATACCAATACCCTGACAGTGACCTTGCCCTTCAGATTCAATCATAGCCTAGCCTGTTGTGAATGAATTTGCTTATTGTAGATGAATGAGATACCTAAATAATTTTAACTATAGTAGGATTTCCCTTCTTGTTTGCATTAAGTTGTTTTTAACAGTGGATTGACAATTTTCTAGGAAGTATCACACTTCCGAATCTAGCATATGCTAAGTAGTCCACTGCATATATTGTTTAACTATTATTTGGTGGTCTTGTGTTCCATTTCAGGTAGTTCCTCCAAGCAAAAAGGAATTTCTCATGATCAGTTGTGGATTCAGAAGTCATATGCATGCAACAACCTATAACCAAAGTCTTAATAGGTATTCCTCCTATGCCAGTTACCTTATCTGTTTCATCAACTTCCTATAAATGTCTAAGAATCGGGTGAAACAGAAGGACGTATTCCGAAATGACGAGTATGTTATCTAGGAATAGTAACATGAATAGTATGTTGAAAATATTTGGCCAAAGTATCGCAAGTTGTTGGTTGCGTTGTCCTATGTCACCTAGTTTAAATCAACGTGATGTCAGATGAATATTGGTAACAAATATTCAGATAGGTTCTTTAAAAATATCACTCAGTACCTAGAATAGGGTAGGAGAACCAAGTATATGTAGTATACATAAATTATTCTAAGAAGAAAAATTTCTAGAATGACCGTGCCTTTTTCATGAGATGGATACATACCATACAAAGCACAGAAGTTGAATATTCTTTCAAATATCTCCAACTATCTCTAAGAAGAAAAATTCCTAGAACGACCGTGTGTGAATCTCCATCTCTAGTGCCTCATGCACTTTCCACCACTACTCTTGGTATCCCTGCACCTTACCATGGTAACTCTGCCACCATAAAGAAACTTTCCATTTTCCAATTTCACTCACGGAATTCCTCTCCTTCTGAATGTACAACATGATATGTCAAAAAATGTGCTCAAAATTATTCCATACTTCACCGATGAGAATCAAGTCACTCCTACTCAGAACATCCAGGATGTAGCAAATGTGTGTTCTGTATATTTGGTTACACATGATGATGTAGCATTAAGGTTGTTAACATCTTCACTTAAAGGAAAAGCACTCTAGTGGTACAGAAGCTTGCGACCTGCATCTATTTCTAATTGGGATGAGCTTGGAACAACTCTTTGTAACTATTTTGAAGACAAGTCAGATCACCTATCCTTGGTTGAGCAATATAAAACAACAAAAAAGCACCCAATGAATAGATAACTGATTTTAATATCATGTTTTAGAAGACTTGGGATAGAATACCTCAAGTGGTAAGGCCTACTGACCCAACAATCTTTCTCATATTATCTAAGGGCTTTGAATAGTGACATATCAGTCATGATTTAGTCCATGGGGGTAGAACCTTACCCGCTATTTACAAAATTATAATAAGGGAATAAAATAGTCTTATTCATGAAGGGAAACTATCTCCCAGACTGTCTATGCCCTTATTTCCAGAGATGTCTTAGGCACCCCAGCCCTTTATTTCCCTTTTCCTCAAGTAAAGCACTCAACCCATTGCATTAACATCATATTCTCCAGTGCAACAGAAAGAAGATGTCGAAATGAAGGCTACGATTAGGAACATGTCCAATAAGGTCATGTCTTTAGAGAATCAGTAGGTGCAAACCTTCATAAATAGTTATAATCAAAGGTATAATCAGATCCATCAGCCCTTTAGAAATCAATTTGTAAATTAGAGATATGGGCAAAACCTAGTAAACTGATAGATGGTATGATAATGTGCATCACCCATTGCAAGTAGTACCCCCTGTGACCTCTTCTAGTTCCCAGCATAAGCCAAGCACTAGTTCCAGTACAAAACAATATGGCTCAAGAGTTAGAATGGTTCTTTCCTTATAACACGCCTCATATTCAGTATCTTTGTGCAATGCCATGCGTGTGTAGATGTATATGATCAAGAATGATTCTAAATGTGAGCCTTTTATCAACGCAAGTGAAGCATAAAATAAAGAAACTCCTAAAGTTGCTCCAGAAACCAACCTCATGTTCTTTGGAAATGAAGAATTTTATGCAATCAATCAAGTTGCGAGATAGTCCTAATAGACCATGCACTCAGGTTGTTGATAACACAAAGTATAAAAAGAGAATGCTCGATTCTAGCGTGCAATCTTCAGCTAGTGCCACACAAGTTGATTCTCAAATTCAAAGTGATGTAGCTAAGGCATATGATATTCATGGTGCATAAATTATTATGTGCAAGGTTCCATGTAATGTTTCAATAGAAGTGGCACATGCCTGTCCTTTGGTAGGTCAAACCTCTACGACAGCTAAGGCTCAAGCCTTTACACCTGAACAATCAAGGAAATATGTTGTTGTGCCTCAAATGCACAAAACCATGGGCCTTCCATTCAACATTGTGGACTAGATGAAGAAGACAAATGTGAATTTCACAATGTGGGATGCCCTAGCCATTCCATCTTAGTGACCTGTTGCATGAAGCTCTCTAGCACAACTTCCACGTATTGATTCAGTTATCCAAAACCATGTGTTGTTGTACATATATATCGAGTAGAAGAGATAAAGTAAGTAAGGTTTTCAAAACCCCACACTTCTATATGTCCTTGATTATAGGAAAACACCTTGTGCACAATTGTATGATTGACTCGGGTGTACCACTTTTGTCATGTCAAACAAAACTGTAGATGTCCTAGGTCTTTAGTACACCCCTATGTTTAAAGGAGTCTTGCAGCTTGATAGCTCAATTGTTACTACTCTAGGAGTCATCAAGGATATTGAGTTAACCCTCCATGTATGTCTAAGCCTCAAAATAACTCAATATGTGTCAATTACTGACCTACCTCCTTTGTTTTCCTTGTGTCTATCAAGAAATTTTACTGCTAAAGTGGGTGGTTAGTTATCTTTTGATTGGTCTCATATGTTACTAAGAACAAGGTATGGTACTCATTTACCATATAAGTTGAGCCAATTTTTTCATATCATGTTGAGTCAAATGACCCGTCACCCCTCCAAGCTAATTGCCTAATCCAAGAAGACCAAGTACAAGTCTCAGTTTTAGAAGATTAGCTTGTTTCTCCTCCTTTGCTTGACTTGATGTTAGATGAGTAGGTTGAGAGACAAAAAAATTGATTCATATGTTGAGGAACTTAAAGCCTTTGAAACTGGCCTTGGTACTTACTATATCCTTCAAGAAGTTGTGTTGCAATGCATGCTCAAGAAGAATCAAGAAAATGTTGGTTTGTGGAAGTTATACTTTGATGGATCTAAAAGTAAGAATGGTGCCAAGTGTAGGTGTTGTTCTCATTTCTCCCAAGGATGATAATTTCTTCTTTGCACACAGGTTGCAATTTACATGCTCTAACAATGTAGCATAATATGAAGCATTAGTGCATGGTATTCTAATTACTGAGAAGAGAAATATTAAGATGCTACAGATCTTTGGGGATACATAATTGGTCATCCACCAGGTCACCAACAAGTGCATGATAAAGAGTAAGTTTCTCAAATCTTATAAACATAGATTTTGGGACCTCCTTAAGGGATTTTATGCTCTGAATTTGTAGGTGGTGCCAAGAAATATGAACAAATAAGTAGATTAGATGGCCCCTACTTGGTTCGTAATTCTCACCTATGGAGGATTTCATCAAAGGAAACACACAACATATCAAAATATTGATCAAGAAATCTATTCCAGACAATGACATCAACTAGCAAGTGTTTGACAGTGACGTGTAAATTTTCTAGTTCATTCAGAATGAGGTTGAGTTCTCTTTAAGAATGCAAGCTAACTTGCATGAAAACTATGGTGACCAAGTGATTAAACTCAAAACCAACAAGTTTCCTAAAGGGCTAGTCATGTTAGAGAAAATGTTCATCCCTGATGATGTGTTTAAGGGTGAAGAAAATTATATACACATGGCATAAGAAGACTACACTCCAGTCACTATAACGTGTGGCAAGGAGTTTTTGTTTAGAAAATATTACATGCATGATGAAGAGAAAACCTTCATTTCTCTATGTCACAAATATAGTGATATCTTCTCCTGAGAGTATGAAGATTAGAAAGGAATTGATCCAAGTGTTGCTTAAAACTCCAATGACCTTGATCCTAGTATCAAGCCCATCAGAAAAAAGTAGAGACTAGTCAATCCAAAGATAGATCTCCTCATGAGGAAAGAGTTATCCAAAATCATTGAGGTGAATAGAATATTTCCTATAACTACTCTACTTGGGTCGCAAATCTTGTTCAGTGCGTAAGAAGAATGGTGAAATCAGACTCTGCATCGATTTTAGAAACCTGAACAAGGCATATTTGAAGGATCACTATCCTTTTCCTTAAATGGAGTATATTTTATAGATTGTGGCTATCATATAGATATTTTCCATGTTGGATGGGTATTCTGGCTTCAATCATATCTTGGTCAAGGAAGAGGATCAATTCAAAATAGCTTTTACAACCAAATGGGGGACATATGCATATCATAAGATGTCATTTGGCCTTTCAAATGTAGGTGCAACATTTCAGAGGGCCATGGACATTGCCTTCAAAGGATCTATAAATGAGTTCATCCTAGTTTACTTGCATGACATAACTATCTTCTCAAAGCAGGGCATAGATCATATGGCGCATCTGGAGAAAGTCTTTGAGAGATGTAGATAATTTGGGGTATCTCTTAACCCCAAGAAGTGTAATTTTTTTGTGGCGTAGGGAAATATTTTGGGCTATGTGATCTCAAAATATGGTATTGCCATTGATCCTGAGTGCATTTCAACCATCCTTGTTGTCTCCCTATCGGCGTATAAGAAAGCTTTGTAGTCATTCCTAGGAAAAATAAATTTTGTTAGGATATTTATTCCTAACTTTATAGGACTAGTTAGGCCCATCACCCTCATGCTCAAGAAAGATACAACCTTCAAGTGGATAACAGAAGGAAAAGAAATCTTCAAAAAAATCAAGCAAAAAATTTCTTGCACACCAACACTCATCAATCTAGATTAATCAAAGGATTTCAGCCTTTATATTATGGAGCTGATGCAAGTGTTGTTGTCATAAAACAATAAAATGAGCTAGGAATGGAGTATCCAGTGGATATCTTCAACCGAGGCTGAAGGATTATGATTTGAAATATAGTCACACAAAAAGATAGGTCTTTTCCATCATGTGCATGCTTAATAAATTCAAAATTATGATCACCACAAATCATGTTAAGGTGCTATTTTCACACTCTGGTGTTAGAGACTTCATCATGGGAGTAGAAATCAATGAGAAAAGAGAAAGATGGGTGACCAAGATCATGGATTTTGATTTGACTATCAAAGCCACCAAGTTGTTTAGAGGTGTGCGCTCTGTAAGCAGCTTGCTGAGGATGCGCTAAATGATCAAGAAACTTCATTATTTCTAGATGAAAAACTCGCACGTTGTACCTAAATAGAACATAGATCCTAACATGCATAGCTAGATGAAGGACATGATCACATTCCTTTCCTCTGGCACATATCCTCCTGGTCTGAACAAATCAAATAGGCATCATCTGAGGTTGTAGTCTATTCCATATGTGTTGATTGATGGTGTTCTCTTAAAAGAAATCTTGATGGCATGTTGTTGAGGTGTATTGAAGGCGTGCAAGTTGATAAAGTGTTAGCATAATTTCATGATGGATTCTCTAGTGGATACTTCTCTTCCAAAGCAACAATAATGAAAATAATTAAGGCATGATACTTTTGGCCTACCCTATTCGCAGACGCACACAAGTGGATCATGAAATGAAAAGAATGTGCTTTCTTTGCAGGAAAGAAGAAATTGGTAGCACTTTCCCTCCAACCAATCAAGCGGATCAGCCTTTTGTGCAATGGGGTCTTGATTTCATAGGCATGATCAATCCTCCTTCGAGTGTTGGGCATAAATGGGTATTGACAACTATGGACTACTTCACCATATAGACAAAAGTTTTTACACTTAAGGAATCAACCAGGTAAGTCATCCTTAACTTTCTCAAAGGCATTGTAACAAGGTTTGGTATTCCTCAAACCATTATTTCAAATAATGCAAAAGCCTTCCTTGGTACTAAGATATTTGATTGGGCTCTTAGTCTTGATATCTACTTGAAGACTTCTTCCAACTATTACCCTCAAGGTAATGGTCTGAAAAAGTCAACAAATAAGAACCTGATCAGAATCATGAAGTGGACAATGAATATCAACCATAGACAATGGCACACAAAGGTCTCGTGCGTGCTCTGGGAAGATAGGTCATGGTGAAAAAGGCAATAGGTACTTCACCTTAAAAACTTTTCTATGGAAAGGAAGCTAGACTTCCTTTATCTCTTGAGTTTCTTTCATTGGAACTTGCTCAGCAACTAGAATTTGAGGGCACATATCAGAGAGAAATTAGAATGGAACAGATGTTTGAACTTGAAGAGATAAGAAACTTTTTCATGATCAAGCTAGAACAACATCAAAAATCAACAAATAAGTTGTTTAATAGAAAGGCTAGGTCGTAAGATTTCAAAGTGGACGATTTTATCTTAAAATGGGATGCTGAAAGAGCTAAACCAGGGTGTCATTCAAAGTTTGATGCACTTTGGAGTGGCTCATACACTATTATTTCTTACAAGGAAGCTAAATATTTGGAGTTATCTCATCTTGATGGAAGCACGCTATTAACCCCAATCAATGGGATTTATCTCAAACCCTTCCATTAAGTTTGTTGTTGCATCATTGTATATATTAGATTAGTTTCAATCCTCGAAGTGCATTGTGCACACATTGTTATGTTTGTACACAAGTTATTTCCTCCCGCATGCTCCTCGCATGTGCTCTTATGTTGCTTTTAGATACCAGTTCAGTTTATGGCTTCTTCCAGCAGTTTTAATGGTTTGCAGGATTCAAAAAAAGTTCAGAAGAAAATGATTCATTGACTTCAAGGGTAGCTTTTCAAGGTTACAGATCAGAATTTCATCTTTTTATGCCGACACCATACCCAATAGATGCTCCAGGATACTGATCTCTTTCATCTAGCAAGCAGATGGCACCGAAAGTCACTGAATTGTTGTCCAAAATAACTCCCCTAGTTATTTTGGCAACTTATAACCCCACTCTAGTTCTGACATTTCATATTGCAAGTTACACACACTGTGGTTGACCTCTTGGAATATCTCTTTGGTTGTTGTTCCTGGCGTACCCTTGTGAGCCTTTCCCTTTCATACGCTCCTTGCACCTTCTTATGTGCTAGTTATTGTGCCACATGGGAAACTGTCAGGACTTGAGTGTATTACATGTAACCTATAAGAGACACGCTAACAAGGCACTAAATCCTTATGAAAAACCATTGTGTGACACATGGTAGAAACAAAAGAGATGAACAGTTGGCTGCTTCCAGCTAATAACCATACACCACATGTCATTGTGTGTTCATATTTTGTTGTAGCCTCCAAATCATCATAACTTTTGCTACAAGGATCTGACACATGTGCACCTAGGTTTGTTTGAAATCGATGACATGGGTTACACTCAAAATCATTCAAATTCAAATGTTGGAAGGATTTGGTAGGTGAGAAGAAAGAAAATGAATTTTCATCCATTAATGCATAATCTGATTGACCTAACCACTAGATTTCATTCAAATCTTGTATCATTCCTTCTTCTACAAGAAACATCAAACATAAAGAGGTGTATTCATCAGTTTTGTAGGAAGATTCATAGGAATTCATTGTTTTTTGTTGGTGGTTGAAGTTCAAATCCAAGTTTCCCTCTTCTTTCTCTTCTTATTCTCTCCTTCTTCTATAAAGTGTATGAGCATTTCTCATTTGTGGTTGTTGAATCCTTTGGTTTTTTAAGGACTTAGTTATTTTGTATTTTAAGTTACCGGCCTTTAGATCTAGTCTTTTACATGTGGACATCGGCCTCAAATTCCATTGTAATAGACTGTGCATTTATGTAAGTAATAGAAGTTTGATTTTTTGGCTATTCTCTACCTTAACTCATTTATGTAATTTATTCTTGCCTCTCCCTTTCATTTTTTTCTTGTTATGATATCTCACGTCCCTTGCAAGTCCATCTTCTTATTGTGCCCCATGACAATGACTGTGTGATTGTTTTCTGGACTATGATATGCATGCCTATCCTTCCCACAATCATTCTCCTTCATTTTCTCTTCAAGGGTTCATTCCCCCTCTTTATGGTGTTATCATCTCCCTTAGATTATTTTTCCCTTTCCACATATCCTCTATCTTTGGTCCTCAAAGCATAGATTATTTAGTATTTCATTTTCAGCATTAGGAGTAGTTGTAGCAATATAAATAGGTAGAGGAACCGACCTTCTCTAGAGGTTTGTCTCAAGCACGCAAGGTCCCACAACTTGGAGATAGTCCCATGTTGCCTCAATGACCCAATTCAACCTGATCTGGGACAAGTGTAAATTTGAGCTCCAAGAGGAACTCTACTCATGGTGCATGTGACACTTCAATCACTAAAAGTGCTAGAACTCAAGGGCCACCTTCTCATCCTATGTTTGGATAAAAATTCATACATAAGAAATAAGAAATTTTTCGTTAATTAAAAAATAAGATGAAATAATATCATTATTTAAAAGAATATAATTTCAAGCTATCCATAATTAAAATAAAATATTAGATGTTAAAAAACTCCATAAAATTTCTATGTATACAGGCCACTGGGGAGAATCCCAAAATAAGGACATTATCCAATTTATGTGTTCTAGGTGATAGAGATGGAATAATGTGTGTATCCATTTCCAAGAATCTCTAACTCATGGACGATTCTAGAAAATATGTTCAATTGTTTTAGGTAGAGCACAAGTTAGGCATTTGGGGTTCAAGACTCCAATGTGCTTAATTCACTCTCCAATTGTAAGGCCCTAGTGAACAAGACAATAAAGAAATGATTTATTTTGGTATCAACATTAGAAATCCAAACTTTATTGAGGTGATTAAGCCATGTTAAAGGTGAATAGTTAAATTTTTATTAAACAATGAGTTGGTTAAGAGATGGTGATGTACTCCTTAACTAGTAGATCAAACCAAGGGAGTAATTTTTGCAAGTGGTGTCACAATGTGCTTGAAGAAGTGGGTATTTTCCAATTTTTGATTGGATCCCAAAGATTTAGAAAAAATCAAGACATCAAAAAGCTTCATTCAATGACGCTTCATTATTAAAAAGTGTAATTTGGAATTGGTAGTCTTTAATGTTACAATTGATAAAATGTGATTTTTTATTTGAGAGCATAATTCCATAAATCTATCTTCATACATTTATACATGATAAATAATCTACCCAAAGGATTCAATGGAAATAACGTAAAATGTAATAACAGGAAAACCATACAAGAATATACAGGACCATACATAATTATTACAATCTAGGTTGGAAATGTTAGTGCAAAATCACATCACCCCTAAAAGTTTGCAACTCAATGGGTGAGACTCTCAGTGTGATTGCATAACATGGAGCATCTCTCAAAGTGTGGGACTTTGCGAATCAAGAGAGCTCTCCGGATGAAGGATGGCTCCTATTCCTCTGTTCAAGTGCACACATTCAAATTACAAAGGACTTACTCTAAAACCTATTCTAACTTTCCAAGGAGATAGGGTGAGAGAGATGCAAGAAATTAAACCTAATCTAACAAAGGTGATGCACCAAAGGAATGTTGAACATTTGCATTGCCCTTAAACACAAACCATTAAAATGTGATACAATATCCATGCATCAGATGACCAAGATTGCAATGAGGGATCAGAGAGATGCAAATAAACATAAGAAGGGGTTGAAATCATCCACAGACTTATTCTATTGCTCCAAGAATTTGATACAGTCCATTACATTGGCCAAGGGGCAAGATTTCATTACAATTTGAATGGGAGGTTTGAAGCTCCATGAATTTTCTTGGGGTAGAGAAGAAGGGAGGGTGCAAAGCAATAATGTCCAACCTTTTGAAATTTTCCCCCTCATGTACAATATATCAGAATCATGAAAGACGAAGGAGGGAAAATTTAGACCCTGTTCCAACTACCTCTGAAGGAGCATTGAATTCCCCTGTCATAATGATGAGTCTCACTACAACACCCATGCCCCCATCATTGTTCCTTGCTAGGAAAGAAAGGAGGCCCATTCTTCATCATGGTGGCAGGTGGGAGAATTGATGGCCTCGAAAATGGTGGGCCGAAACCTTAATGGTGGTAGTTGGGTAAGCAGTGCGGGAGCTTTCCAAAAACATCCCCTCCTCCTTGATTTTGAGCTTCTGGTCAAAATATATGGCCATCTAAAGGTGCTTTGGGTTTGGAGTATATTCACGCATATCACGTGGTGGCCTGTGCATCTTAAGGTTTCACCCCCTCCTCTACATTCTTGAGTAGTGTCGTCGAGGCACGTGACATTGTCCACGGGCCTACTCTATTTCTTTTGTTCTTTGCCTAAGACCCTACTGTTGGCGGAAACATTGTGTCTGACCCGGGACACGTGTAGGTTTCACACACATTTGGGGAATACCTTTGGATTCACGCCTTGAAGGAGCACCAAGGATACAAGTGACGTCGTTCGTTGGCTCTGCCTTGTTTTCTTGGGCAAACAAGGGGGGCCCACTTCATATAATACCCAAAACTCTTTACGGTGGGACCCTTGTAGCCAACTCCCTAAATTTTCATGATGGGACACATGGCTCCTTCCATGGGCTACTTCTCCATTTCCTTTTGTTTGGCTTAGTCCCCTTGTAGTCATTTTTACCCCCATCACAAAAGAAAGGAACCCTATGCACACCGGCCTATCACCCAGTGGGTGTTAGGCACTCACTGAGGCATGTGTGGGTATTGAGTCTCTCCTTTATGTGATTTTAGTGGGAAACATCATCTATGATCCATGTTTAAGAGATTTGAAAGGAAGTAAAACATACAAGCACCATAGAGCTCAGAATGACTTCTAGATCCTTGCAGTCATTTCAGACAGAAAGAGCTTAACAAATTTTATAACTTATACCAAAACAGAAAGAAGTTGTACAAGCATCCATACTTAATCATAAACATAAATGAAAAATAACTATGAGAAAGATGTATGCATCAGAATCATCAATGTTCATATTCATGTAAGCTGGTAACCTCATTACATTCATGGAGCCATTATAGAATGTCACAGAGAAGTAGACCGTAGTCATGCATTATAACTGGACTCATGTGGCTAGGTTCTCAAAATAAATTTATAAACCCCATACCCTTGATACATCCTTTCCTAAGCCTAATTACCCAAGCCAACAGAGTTCTTGCAATATTTCTATAGAGCTCGGCTTCCATCTACTCCTATCTATTTTACTTTCTAGCGCAGTGCTTGTATATATAGCCTTGCTAGACTATCAACTCATCCTCCAATTGCCTCAGATCTAATGCCAAGTGTCTAAATGTGGCCCTCCATGTGAGCATACTCCTCCAGGCCTAATATTTCCACTTTTTACCATGATGTGCTTCTAGAAGATTCCACCACAGGCATGCTCCTTCCTGGGCCAACTGTCACCAAGTTGGCACCTTATCCACTCCGCATGCACAGTCAGGTCATGCTTTTCACGTGTTCTACCCAAAACACCCAATATGGCTAAGTCTGAAACCTTGGTTCAGTCCGTGCACATGCCCTACGGGTTTCCTTAAACCCTACCCTGTGCACCTTTTCCTTGCGCACTTTTCTTCAACTAGGCCTTACGTGCCTATGTGTCATTTTTACTTAGCCAATATTTTAGAGGCCCAACATCACCCCACACTATGCCTATTCTCTATCTATGGGAACACTTCTCTAGTGAAAAGAAAGAATATAATAGATTTACGCCTTGGAACAAAAATAAGGGGATGAAGAAATAGGGAAAGAATAAAGAATGGGAAGTGATGGAATCACTGCAATAAGCTAGGAAAATCCTTTTGCAAGTCGGCCTCCAACTTGTTCAGGCATCGACTTCATTTTGTGCTTTTTGATAGAGGTCACCGACCAAGGCACTCACCTCCCAAAACTTAGTCCATTTCCTTGTGTGCTTATGGTGTTAGCAATTTTCTCTAACTCTTTACCTACATCATCTAGTGCATCCATTCTTCGTGTAATCTGGGTACAGTTCCTTCAACTAGTTTTTGATTGAACCCCTTAAGGATTCAATGGCTTTAGATTTCTTTTCGACCTTGAAAATGATTTTGTCCCTTTCCGCCCTATTTCCCTTATTATTTTCTTGAAACTCCTTGAGTTTCCACTTCATGAGTGGTGACCAAGATGTCTGCCACTTTTTCTCTATCCGCGCAATTGTCGTACGTAGCCTCCATAGTCTAGGAAGCAAATTTTATATCAGCAAGAACCTTGTTGTACTCAGCTACGAATGCCATGACTTTCAACTTATCTTCTTTCTCCAAGTACGCAGACCACTTCTTCTATAGATTCCAAGGCTAGTGGTTGCCTCTCCATGGTGAGGACTCTTGTTAAATCCTCCAGGCATCCCAAGGCAGATCCATACTTCTACGTGGGAGGTGCTAGGTCCGGATGCTTCAACACTATAGCATTATTAATGGACTCCACCTTTTATATACACATACCTTGGCCTCCTCATCTTTTAACTCACGTTGTAACTGAGCACTAATTAGTTTCTCTTGACCTAGCTCCTTTGTCCTTGCAGCTAGCTCTTCCTCTTTCTTCTTCATCCCCTCCAAGATATTTGATTCTATCATTCCACCTGAAGATTCTAGCTTCGACCTCAATGGAGACCTTGTTGAGCATGTTGCATAGTTGTTCATCCGAGAGCTACTAAGCATTCACCACTGGGTTATCTTCCCTTGGTCCTAGAAACGTTATTATTTCCCGTGGTTTACTTCAAATTCTGGCTCATCAAGATGGGACTCAATTTCCCATGAGAGCATCTTCCTTGTCCATGGGTATGCAGCCTCTTTGTCAAAAGATGACATTTCCATGAGCTCCTCTATTAGAATCATGCTTTGGAACCACGCGTGAAACACTTTGTTGGGGTCATCAATATAACCCATCCCTAGCCTCTCCTCCCCTATGCGCCTTCCTCTTGTGCGCATGCCCTTAGGAATACTTACAGTTAAAATGGGGCCTCCTAGTGCTGTTGTGGTCCTTTTTACACTCTCCTCCTTATCCTTGTTCAACACCAGCTCAACATTGCATTCCAACTTCTCCTCCACCAAGGTCTCAATGTTCTTTGTTTCTTCTATTTCCATCACCTTGTTCATTTGTTCCAGCATAAGGCTTGGAGCCTTCTACTTCTACACACCAACCTCCTCACTTCCCATGTCCTAGGTTCCTTTCTCTTCTTGGATATCCTTACACCACACGAAAAGGAACCCTGTTCCTCTTCTTCCCTTCTTCTTCTTCGAATCATGCATGTTGAAAATAGGTGGCCCTTGATCTTTTTCAAGTTCATCTTCCCCACTAACATCTTCTTCACTATCATCTTCTTCACCTATGTATTTCTCCAAACTCCCAATTTCTTCCGAGGCGGTCTCCTCTTCTACCCTCTGCTTCTTCCTAACGGGGATTCCAAAGTAGGTGACTCTATCTCTTCTTCTCCCAAGGACTCCTTGTCTGATGAATTTTCTAGATCCGAGTCTTCTCTTTGACTATGGGCCTCTTCTTGCATGAATACATACTCGTTTTGGTGCTTGTCCTAGGGGAACCTATTACCTGTGTATCCACTACACTTGGTATTTTCTTCTCTGGCTCTTTTTCCTCCTATTTGGGCATGGGTCTCTTCCTGCTAGTTGGATCCTTAGGTATAGACACCTCATTCTCCAGATATGTGCCCTTCTCAGATTTGGGTCTTATGTGGAGGTATACACATGTACGGATCCTTCTGCAATGGGCAAAGTCATGGGACTTGTTATCTAAACTTCATGTGATATGTACCTCTCCATGTACACACACTTTCCGGGGTAGACCAACCCTTTACGCATTTCCCTATGGTCCCGTCTAGATTACCAAGGTCTAGTTTCAACTTCTTGGATTCTTTGAACCTGTTTACTCCCGCTTGGAAGTATTGAGCTGTGAAGGAAAAGGGGAGCTTGCACCATGGGCTCCATGTCTCATCTATTAGTCTGAATCTACACAGAAGAAATGTTGGTAGATAAAATTCAGCTTCTCCTTTGGTGGCCACTGGAAAGTTGTTTGGGAATCCTCCATTCCACCCCGAATGTGTTCCTTAGCGCGTATACCATTTTTCCATGTGTGCCTTATGCACGATCATCATAGTGTCACAGGCATATTTTTCAAATCTCTTTGCGGGTGAAGGGTCCTCAACAGGTACTCCCACACAAATTTTTCGATGCATTAGGTACCCCAATCTCTGAAAACACAATGGTTAGTAGGAAATTACCAAAAATATTTTGTCACCTTCCTTCGCAGCTGACAATCTCATCCGTAATGAATGCAGAAAAGTTGTAGATGGTGCCCTCGAAATTTTCCTACAAACATGCAACCATGGCTTATTGACCTGGGTCCATCTCTCCTAGCCATTTAACTTTGTCACTAGGTGTGCGGCCATCTTCATTACCGGGTCCTTGATGTCTGTGATATCATAGTACCTTGACCCCTTTTTGTATGCGTAGGTAGCGATAGTCTCCTTAATTGCCTCTTTGTCGCTTAAGTTGTCCTCCAAACCGTCTCCTTCACAGATGAGGCTGTGAAATGTGAAATGAGATGAGGGGTAATGCACATCTTGTGCCCTATGAAATGGAAGTAGTCTTCATGCATGCGTGACATCAACCATTGATATAGGCGCTCAAGCTTCCGAAGTAGGGCAACTCAAAGAGTTACAATAACCCTACCTTTTCTAACTTGACCTTCACATCATCGTTATAGATGGGAAAACCCTCTGGTGTCATTTTATTTGTTGGGCACACTAACTCCAATGCCATCTCCTTCTCGATTGTGCTCATATGATGATTGTATTCATTTATAGACATGTTTCTTAGATGGGACTCCCACTCCTTCCCCAACAACACTCCATCTGGGTACTACATTTCTACATACCACTCTTCATTTGTATGTGCGTCAGTTTCTTTATTTTTTTCCTTGCCCTTGCCCTTCTTAGGTGTGCTAACTGGTTTCTTGGGTGCCATTGTCTAGGTCCTCTTACCACTTCAATCACTTCTTGTAACTCTGTTCTTCTACTCTTTCCCACCTTAGATCTCGAATTTGTGAAGAAAACTCCTTAAACCCATGCCCTAGTTCTTCAAACCCTAGCTGGGATAATCCCTTCACAAGATGGCACCTTCTCACCACTTTTCTTACACCCGTGAAATCCCTTCCTTTTGGTTCACAAATCCAAACTAGTTACTCATGCTCAATCTCTTCAATTTTTTCTTCACACGGATCAGTTTTGGAAGCCCTAGTTTTGCCAAGATGCAAAAAGTGCTTCTTTCTCCTTATACACAAAGTGAATAATGAAATGCCTCGACCCTTTATTTATAGTTTTTTTCTTTTTAAGCATTAAATGCTACTCCACCTACCACCATACTTTTCATGTTTAATGCATCTTTTTCAAACAAAGTTTGACTTTAGTGCTTTAACTCATGCGCCCAACCTTTCATGAACAATCTTCCAACCTTCTAGCGTGTAATCAATCTATCTTGACAGAGACTCTTGTGCACATGTCACCGGTACCGAAGGTACTTCTTCTATCCTAATTTTTGCTCTCGCCTACCTCATGTTGCTTATGCACTTTTTCCTCCTTTGTACATGGGATCTGAAAGTAGCCTTATCTTGACACCAACCATCCTTTTCCATCTTTTCTTTCCATGCACCTCTTTCAACAAGGCCATTCAACCTGAGCTTTTCAACATAGACATCCTTGACACTTTACCCATGCTCTCCTTCACATCACTCCACCCCACACTAAAATGAAGCATGGTCCTCTGCACACTCAAAAATCCTCAAAAAGTAATAAGGTTACTAGTGCCCAAGGTGTAAAACAAAACAACAACGGGAAAGGGAAACACAAGAAAGGAAAAGCATAAAGGAAATTCTAAACTACCTAGAAAAACTACCTTATTTACAAACATCGAGAAGCCTTATTTATAGTAGGGATTTAACCTACTTCAATTGAAGTGTCCAAGAAATTTCGTTCCATCCAGCACTTGTTACTGGCACGCACCCAAATCAAGGATGTACAAGATTTTATAGGGACCTAACTAATGGACCTTTAACTTCCCAAGATGCCACAAAAAATTAGAATCATACAGTAAGACCATCTACCCAGCCTCGAGCTTCTTGTTTCTGATGTGGCGATCATGCCATGCTTTTTGCTTTTCTTTTTCTATTGTTTGGTTCCACCTGACGAGTGATCGTCTTTCATCCAGCTTCATCAGTTCATCAATTCTTTCTTCCAGTGCTTGTTCATCAGCCAACCCTCCTACGCATGCTATTTGCAGAGAAGGTAACATGAATTCAACCGGTAAAATAGCTTTCGTGACAAACACTAATTGAAATGGTGTGGCTTTGTTCAACCTTTTATAAGTTGTCTTGTAAGCCCATAATATGGTTGATACCTTGTCATCCCAATCTTGTCTTCCAACATCACAAATTTTGGTTAAGGTATGACTCAAGTATTTTGTTAAATGCTTCCGCAGTTCCATTTGCTTGTGGGTGATAAGGGGTAGTCTTGTGATGAGCTACCATGAACTCTACTAATAGGATCCTCATGGTCTCATTCAATAAATGTGTACCCCTATCATTGGTTAAACTTAAAGGACATCCATACCTTGTGATAATGTTCTCCAACAAAAATCTTGCCACTATGGTTGTTGTGCAATATTTAGTTGGGGCTGCTTCTACCCATCGTGTCAAATAGTCTGTGCAAGTGATTACATAGCATGATCTAGTCCTATGCACTACTGGTGCAATAGGGCCTATGAAGTCTATTTCCAATTTCTTAAAAGGTTTAGTGCTAGGGATAGGGTGCAAAGGCATTTCATCTTTCTTTCCTAGCTTGCCAATACGCTAACAATGGTCACATGCTTTACAATAGTCCTTACAATCCTTATATAAAGTTTCCCACCACAATCCTGCCATTAAAATTTTATGCGTGGTGGCGTGACTTGCATAATTTCCACCCACACTTCCTTCGTGTGCTTCCTCTAGGATGGTGAGGTGCTCATGCTCTAGTACACACCTGCGTAAAACTTCATCATGCCCTAGCTTGTATAAGTCCCCACTGATCAACATGTAGGGTGTGACACGTATGGCTAGTTGCTTCTTCTCTAATGCCTTCATCCCTTCCGGCACCACACCTTCCTTTAGAAATATTGCAATCTCCTCCAAATCTAGGGTGGGTGTCGTAACCTAAACAATTGCACGTCTGGCATTGTTTCTTCAATACTCTGCACGTCCTCCCCTGAATCAATTCTTGATAGATGATCAGGTCCACAATTACTCTTTCCAGGCTTCACAACTACCGTGAATTCAAACTCTTGGAATAGTAGCACCCACCAGCATATATGCCCATGTAGAATAGGCTTGTTCATCAGGTACTTTAACGCCATGTGGTCGGTGTAAAACTCAAAGGGTGTTGTCAATAGATATTGTCTGAACTTGAAAAGTGCATAGATCATTGACAATGCTTCACGCTCAGTCGTAGTATAAACCTACTCTGTTGGTGTCAATTTCCTACTTGCAAAACATTGAGGATGATCAAAAATTCCTTCACTCGGTTGTGCAAGCACTACTCCAATGACGGTTCCTGAGGCATCTACATGAACATGGAAAGGCTTGTCCCAAGAGGGAAAATGTAATATAGGCGTGGTGACAAGCCTATCCTTTAATGTGTCAAACATCTTCTGCTGCACCTCTTCCAGATGGAAGTTACTTTTATGTCTGAGTAGTTCTTGTAAAGGCATAGTGATCTTGGCATACCCCTTGATGAAATTCCTGTAATAACCCGTATGCCCAATAAATCCACATGCATTGCACTCTAGATAGTAGGATCCCTCAATCCCACAATAACTACAACTTTGGCAGGATCTACTAGCAAGCCCTCCTTACATATGATATTCCCTAATAACATCCCAAAGGGTGTAGAAAATACACACTTCTTAATGTTGAGGGATATCCTTAACTGCCGACACCTCTCAAACATCAATCTTAAATTATCACAATGGTATTTTACTATCCCATACACCGTCCAATCATCCAGATAGACCTAAAGAAATTTGTGGATGAAGTCCTGGAATGCCTGTACCACTATGCATGAGAAAACAACAGGCGCATTATTCAACCCAAAGGGCATGACCGTGTATGCAAAACTTCCCATTTAGTGGCAAAATTTGTCTTCTCCTGGTCTTCCTTTGCAATCCAAACTTGGTGGTATCCGAAAATCCATTCGTAAAGGAATAGATTTTGCACCCAACGAATTCTTCCAAAATTTCTTTAATAAAGGGGGTTGGAAAAGGATCAATGACACAAATGACATTTAACTCCCTATAATCCACACAGATCCTAATCCACCTATCCTTCTTGACACTTATTACCATCTGACTTATCCATTTCGAATCTTCCACATCTTCAATAATCCCAGAAGCTATCATTTTGTATATCTCTTCCTTTACCTTCATGTGTAAATTGGGATTCATCTAGTAGGGTCTCTTCCTGACCGGCCACGTACCATCCTTTAGCTTTATCCTCATCTCCCCCAAGGAATGGTGGATTCCTTTGAGCTCATGGTACCCATGCAAGAATAAATCCTCAAATTCACGTAAAAGATCAATGATCTTAGAGACCTCCTCTCACCAGTAATCTCCAAAGATAGCTTCCTTAGGTTCTTCTCCTGAGCCGATGTTAACCTTCTTTGTGTTTAAGGGCTCAAGGTAAGCGTGCGTGAGTGTCAGCACTATCCACCACCTCACGCATTCCTATAGAATGGTTAACATCCAAGCTCTCTGCTTCCTCCCCATCAATAACATATACCAACTTCCTTTCTCCTTTTCCAAGCATCGTGCACTCAAGTTGTATCTCTTCTGCTTCTTCTACCTCTTCTTCAAAGTGCACCTCCAAACTTGGCCCACCTAGAAATTCCAACAGCCTATCTTCTGCCACGACACTATCCCCCATGGTAAGGTGTTTGACAACCTACAAGGCCTTATCAACTGATGGCTTGGTACTTCAATACTAAAATATTTGAATGAGGTTAGCTGCTAGCTCTTCCCAATTCCTGTCTAGTGGCGGGTCTCTGAATGTATGTACTATGTGCATACGTAACCCTGCAGTATAGAATACAGTTTGTGTACCCAGAGGGATGGTGGAAAAGATTCATGCCTTCTCTCTAGACCTCCTCACAAGCTTGGATGTGGAAAGAGGTGGGTTCCTTACCATGGTAGTCCTTGATGGCGATGGGCACGTTGCTTCTAGAAAACCTGACAGAGAGAGAAACTCTCACCTCTCACCATTCCAAAAGGTTATCCTGATGTGTAGCCCACCATTGTGCCATTGTGCCGAGTAGGACATAACTTAACATCCCCCTCCATTCCTTCTCCTCCTTCCACCAAGATTCCATCTCCTATAAAAATATCTCAGGGAAGGCCCCTCCTAAATACTTAGGTAGCTCCTTTCCTCCTAGGTGCACTAGACTGTACACAGTGCCTTTGTTACTTTTGTTACCAATCCTCTCAACTATCATCCGATCAATTCATAAGTTCCATGCGCCTAATTATCACATGCTAGATTGGTGGTGTCACTTACTGACTGAGCATCCTCAAACTAGATAACTCCATCGGTGGGATGGATTACCTCTGGGTCCCTAATTGAGCATATATCCTATCCAAGACCTCTTCTCCCAAGGGTTTAGTATAGGGTGTTGACTTCCCATCAACCAGGGGTATAATGACCCGTTCCTCCTTATTTTCAAAGTTGATGTACCCCTTGTTGAACTAAAGGTCCGCATTGTTCTTGTAACACCATGGGCACCCAAGTAGTGCTGGGAAATTTTCTGCCTCGGTGAGCGCCAAGACTTTGAAGTCCCCAGTAAACTTAGCTCCCTAGATAGTGATAGATGCATCCTTTAAGACACCGATGGGCATTGCCTTCATTTTTTTTTCCATAGATAGCACATTTAAAGATGGTTATAATGTAGGCCTTCCCATCTGATGCCAAGCATCTAGTGTGAGAACATTGACCTCCGCACCTATGTCAATGAGGATATTACTAAGGAGCCATCCATCTACGACTGAATATAATGTGATCTCTTTGTCATAGTCAAGGATGTGACAGGGAAGGTTTGCATGCAGGACCTGCCTCTCGCACTCCTTTTTGATGCGTGGTACCTTCTCCCTTAACCATGCTCCTAGTAAGGGAATAACATTCTCTTGCCTTAGTATTTTACATACTTTCTTGACATTATTCAGGTCATCCTTTGGCACCTCGACCTTCCTGTTGTTGCAGACTCACAGCACCCCTGGATGCAGATCAGGCTTCTAGGTTGATGTTCAGGCATCCAGTGTGATTACACAACATGGAATCCTTTCTCCAAGTGTGGGACTTGTAAAGATGAGAAAGGATTCTCCAAAGAAGGCTGGTTCCTATTCCTCTGTTCAGATGCACACAAAAATGCAGAGGGTTTACTAAAACCTAATCTAACTTGTCAAGGAGACAGGGTGAGAAAATGCATAGAATAAAACCTAAACTACAGAGGTGATGCACCAAGGAATGTTAGACACTCATTTTGAAAATCTAACACAGACCACATAGATGTAATACAAACACTATGCATAGGTAACCAAACTACAATAAGAGATCAAAATAACAGCAATGAATACATGAGAGGGTTGAGAATCAATCACAAACATATATATATATATTGCTCAAGAGTCGATACACTACATTGCAGTGGCCAAGAGGCAAAAATGGCATTACAATCCATATGGGAGGTTTGAAAAGCTCCACAAATTCTCCTGCAAGAAGGGAAGAAGGGAGGATGCAAAACAAGAATGTCTGACCTGTTAAAGGAGCTCCTCTTTACAATATATACTAAGAATGAGAGAAGGAAGAGAGATGAAAATTGAATCTACCACAACCACTTCTAGATACATTTAAAATCATCTCATTATGATAGAGGCGTGGTGGCTTTCGCAAAAAAGCTGAAATGAGCAGTAATGTCTCTGCGCATTAAAGTTGGTTGTTGAAGCATTAATTCTGTCTATCACCACATGTTAGAGACATTTTTTTAATTTTCTCCCTCCAAACTACACCAAAATGCAATATTGACCCCAGAATCATGTAGAGAATTTCAACATCTTTCCGTTGATATAAAGAACGTGCAAATCTGAGCTCTGGATCGAAAGATATGAAGGTCTGAAGATTTAGGGCACAAAACAGGTGAAAACGGATTTTTAAATTTCTTTTCCCGTGTTCTGCCATCTGGACGACACGTGGCAGGCTCTGGTTCGCTGAGCAATTCCCTCTCTCCACCTTTTTGTGGGCTTTTCTTGTGGGCCCCTTAAAATTGGACACGTGGCACTATTTCATTGGTTCGGATCAGTGCTCGAAAACTCGCCCCTTTGACTTTTTGGACTTTTTCCTTGGCGACACGTGTCATGCTGTGATTCATCCACGGGCCTGCCGGATTTTCACGTCCACCACGTCCTTTTGTCCCAGATGTCCCAAACTATCTGGGAAAAATTCTTCCGGTTCACCGAAATGGGCTTCCACGTCCCCTTTCTGCCAGTGACACGTGGCATTATCTGATTGGCTTTCGGCTCCTTCGGCTATCCGCATCCCACGCATCCCTTTGTCCCACTTGTCCTTGTGCTAAAATTTTCTATTTTGGGTGAACCGGCCGGTTCGCGTCCTCCGCGCATTCACGGCCCAGATGTCCTAGTGTGAAAGTTTCCTGTTTCGGCGAACCGGCCGGTTCGGGTCTTCCGCGTACTCTTGTCCCGCTTGCTCTCGGTGAAGGACTTGGACAAATTTTCTTTCTTTCGGCCGATTCGGGCATTTCACATCCATTTGTCCCAGATGTCCCTTTGCTGTTTGGGCCACCTGTAGGCTTTTCGGCTGATCCGTGCCTTGACGTCCCAAATGTCCCGACTGTCCCGGGGACTAGGACTTAGCCGATTTTCACAATTTTTCTGGCCCAAGCTTATTTTCTGCAACTTTCTCGCATTTTCTCAGAGCTTGTTCTTTTCGACCTAGACAGGGGAGTTAGAAAAATTTCTGAAGGGACCTTAGAAACATGATTTTTTCCCTGGATTAATCAATTTTCCTGGGACTTGAGAATTCTGATGTATGTTATCAATTCAACCCTAAGGGGTGAAATTGGATAACAATTTGGCGACTCAACGGGGTCATCTGCCTGCTAGATGAAAAGACCAGTGGCCTTTTAGCGATCCATTGGGCATGGAGTCATAAGCAATGACCTGAAATGAGCCTGATACTGCAACTCCTTCTACGAGAGCACGCTGAACTGTAAAAACTCAATCCAGGAGCAACAAAACCTGCGCCAAAGCACTTAGGGAAACTGAAACCTAACTACAACAAGACAATGTGCATACGCACTTAGAGGAATTGAAATCTAGACTAATATTTACAAGGGTGAACCTTTTATTTTCAGTAGCAATGTTTGAGATAGATTCCATTTACTGGAATCTGCAGTTCTTCACCATCCAATGAGGCCAATTGGAAAGCATTGCTGCTCTTGCACTTTGTGACCATGTATGGGCCACTCCAAATAGCATCAAATTTTGAATGCCTTCCCAGGTTTTTCTCTGTCCGCATCCCATTTCAACACTAGATCTCCAACTTGAAAAGATCTATCCTTGGCCTTTCTATCGAAGGTTTTCTTGATCAAAGCTTGATCCTTTTCCATTGCTTGGGATGCCTGATTTCTGATCTCTTGCAGCTCCATCAACTCTGCATATCTCACCTCCATGGGCTCAAATTCAAGTAACTCCAGCTGCTTCATGAGTTCCAATGTTGGTAACTCAAGTGACATGGGCAAGATTGCCTCTCTTCCATAGACAAGCCTGAATGGAGAGTTACCTGTGGATCTTTTGGGAGTGATCCTATCAGCCCATAAGGCTGATTTCAGCTTGGTGTGCCAAGACTTCTGATTCTCATCAAGAGTTCTCCTAATGATCCTCAACAAGTTTTTGTTTGTAGACTCACTGGCCATTACCCTGAGGGTAATAGTTCGATGAAGTGCTTAGGTAAATACCGTTCTTGACAGCCCACTCAGTCACCTTAGATCCAATGAATGCCAATGCATTATCAGAGATTATTGTAGCAGGTACACCAAATCTGGTTGTTATCCCCTCATAGAAGTCTAAGATGTTAGACTCATTCGCCTCTTTGAGTGCTACTACTTCTGTCCATTTGGTGAAGTAGTCCGTGGCCGTCAAAATCCATTTGTGCCCTTGGCTTGAATTGGGATTAATGACTCCAATGAAGTCCAAACCCCATTGCATGAATGGCTGGTCAACTGAGATTGGATGCAATGGAAGGGCAGCAAGTCTTTCTTTTCCTGTGAAGAATGCACAATTCTTACACCTCTTGATCCATGCATAGCAATCACTGAAAATTTTAGGCCAATAATAACCAGCCTTCATGATTTTTAGAGCTATCACTCTTGGTGCAAAATGGCCACCAGCTGGTCCACCATGAAACTCTTCCAACACCCTTTGAATCTGATCTGTGCTAATGCATCTCAGCAGCACTCCATTCACGTCTTTCTTGAACAAAACTCCATCAACAATGGCATACGGAACAGCCTGCAACCTGAAGTGTCTCCTTTGGGTCTTGTTCATCTCTAGGGGGCACTGGCATATACCTAGGAAGTGCATAATATCTTGGGTCCAGCAAGGAGTGGGGGAAGCATCGTCTTCTTCTTGATTGCCACTTGGCTCATGATTGTCCTGGACTGTCAAAACAGCCTCTTCTTCGTTGCATACTTCCTTTTGCTTCCCCAAAACTAGCTGCTCACACAGTCCTTTCCCTCTTACCAGCTTGGTGATCTTGATATCAATGTCATACTCCATGACACAAGTGATCCAACCTACCCTTTTCTCATTCAAATCCTTGTTGAGGAGGAAGTCTTTAACTCCAGCATGTGAGACCAGCAACTGGACCTTGTTGTTTGAGACTAAATGCTTGAATTTCTTCAAGCTTCGACACTCGCAAGTACATGCTTTTCAATAAAAGAGTACCTCACCTCACGAGTCATCTAGGCTCTGGGTGAAGAAGTCAACATGCTACTCATCATTATCTTTCTTCTTCTATACGAATGGCGGAGATAGTGTCATCACCTCCAAATGCATAGAGGATGAAATCCTTGGAGAAGTCTAGGTTAATGAGAGTTGGTGCTTGAGAGATAGCTTCTTTGATTGCCTCAAAACTCTCCTTGCCTTCGCTGTCCACTTAAAATCCATGCTCTTCTTCATTTTGGTGATGGGCTTGACAAGGGCTCAAAATCTGGGATAAACCTGTGGACAAAATTGATCCTTCCCAAGAAGCTTTGAAGAACCTTATTGTGACTTGGCAATGGCAAGGTGTTTCTTATGGCTTCAACTCTCTCTGGGTCAATTGCCAGTCCCTCTTTCGAGCCAATATGGCCAAGGAGCTTTCCTTCATGTGCAAGAAAGATGCACTTCTTGGGGTTCAAAGACACTCCAAACTTTCTACACCTCTGAAACACTTTTCTGAGGTGAAAGAGATGGTCTGCTGCATTCTTAGAGAATACAGTGATGTCATCAAGGTATATCAGCACTATCTTGTTGATCAAGCCCTTGAACACCATGTCCATTTCCCTTTGAAAGGTAGCACCAGTGTTGGACAGCCCAAATGGCATCTTCTTGTAAGCATACGTGCCCCATTTAGTTGTGAAGGCTGTCTTGAATTGGTCCTCTTCTTTTACCATCACCTGATTATACCCTGAGTAGCCATCTAGGAGAGAGAATCTCTCTGAACCAGATACTACTTGCAATATTTGCTCCATGGAAGGGAGTGGATAATGATCCTTGAGAGATGCCCTATTGAGGTCTCGGAAGTCCACACACAACCTGATTTCTCCGCTCTTCTTCCTGACTGGAACCAAGTTAGCAACCCAGCTTGAGTGCTTGATCGGGAATATAATGCTTGCCTCTATTAGCTTATTTAGCTCTTTCTTCATCAGAGGCTCAATGTGAGGGTTGATGTGGTCTCGCTTCACCGATGGGCTTAGCATCTGGATCCAATTCTATGGTATGTTGTGCCAAATTTGGATTGAATCCTCTCAATTCTTCATAGCTCCAAGCGAAGACATCTGGAAATTCTTGGCAAAGCTGAACAAAATCAAATTTCTCTTGTGAGGTACTTACTTTGCCAATCTGCAATGTTTTTCCTTCTTCCACTAAAATAGGCTCTGAATCCACACCCTTGACTTGAATGTTTGCTTTCTCCTTCCGGAACTGATCATTCGGGTTGAAGATTGACTCCAAGGTTATGAGGCCTTTTGGTAATTTGTTAGTTCTCAACTGCACCACTTGGTCACCATACTGCTGATGCAACTTGTCTTGATTCCTGGTAGAGAACTCAACTTCTTCTTGTAGGAAATTGACGATTTGCTGGTCATTCTCAAACACTTACCAACTGACATTGTTATCCGGCACTGAAGGCCTCACAATCACGTGGATGTTTGGTTGTACCTTGTCTTGTTGAATGCTTTTCGTAATGTCAAAGGCTGCCCCTACTACTGCAAGCCTGTCAGCAGCTTGATTCTCTTTCCTGGGAATGGATTCGATGCCAAAACCTTCAAAATCTTCCATGAGGTCCCACACCCTGTTCTTGTAGCACCTGAGTAGATCATTCTTGGTAGCATGCCGTCCCTTGACCTGATTTACAATCAATTCACTGTCCCCAAAGACTTGCAGATTCTTTATTTTTCTCTTGATTTCCCAATGCATCCCTTGCACCAAGGCTTCATATTCAGCAGTGTTATTGGAGCATGCAAATTGAAATCTAAAATCTGAATAGTACTTTATTCCTTGAGGTGAAACAAGCATGGCTCCACCTCCTGCACCTTGCCTACTCCTCGATCCGTCAAAAAATAGCTGCCATACCTCATTGTCATCGTTATGGCTTGGCTTGGTGATGCTAGGAACAGGTTGATTTTCTTCGTGTATACAATAGACTCCCAGCTCAGATTCTTCTACTTCTTGATAGGGATCAAAATCATGTATCTTGTTTGCCCATTCATCAAGAGTTAGGTCCGGGATACTTCCAACCTTGGTGTCAGCCTCATCAGTACTAGGGTGATCTTCTTGATCAAATCTTTGAACAATTGGCATTAATCGACTTGGGTGTAAGGATCAATATGGAAGTTTGCAATGGGTTTAGATCTGATTGTGGCCTTAGTTCCATACCTTGTTCTAAATAGAATGTGAGACCAATCAGCAGACAAATACCCTCCAATCTTGGCTGTGAAGTCCCTTGACAAGCAAAGGGAAAAGAGTGGTGGAAGGTCTATGATTGATACATCTTGTAAGACAACAAAATTTGGACATGCATGCAAGGTAAGATTCAAGTTTTTAATCACTCCAACTGTTGCTATTGTTGTCCCATCCAATTGCACTACTCCTTTAGATATTACTTAATATTCGAGACCCAGCTGATCAGCTATTTGCTTGGGCATCACGGAGCTACTTGCCCTAGAATCAATCATGCAATTGTGTACTAATTTATCCCCAATGATTAATGAAACATAGAAAGGAGGGGGCTTCAACATTTTACCTTGTTGTCCTCCATGACTTCCTTCAGGCTGGGCAACATTTGTAAGAACTTTGTCTTGCATCTGAATCCGCTGATTCGAAGTTGTCCAATCCTTCATGGCAGCTTGCAGCAGATCTCTTTGGCCTGGGATAGATAGGGATTCCCACATTGATATGTTAACGTTTGTCTTCTTCATCTGATCAATGATACTGAATGGTGATGAAGAATCTCTCTGCTGTCCTTTGGTTTGCACGTTTACTCCCTGCACGTGGGCAGCAACAGTTGGCATTTGAGTTGGCCTAGGGGCTATTCTTGGCTGCCCTTGTGTATTTGAAATGGACTCGCTTTCCAATCATTTGTGGAGCCGTGGAAGGTGTGGATTGGATTGTCTGGGGCTAATGGCTGTTCTTGACCAGCATTTCTCATTATTGACCTTGTGTTGGCTGCAACACCTTGAGAAATCGCACGATTCATGCCACGAAATCTTTCGCTTGCTAGTTCATCAATGTAGTGTCATTTGGGGCTGATTCTTTGTTGGAATGTTTTCGGTTGTTGGCTGTTTCCTTAACTTCCTCGCCCTCCACACACGGTAGTTGTCACCATTAGTGCTTGATTGAGAGCACCATGAAGCACATGGATTGGTTGTGAGGCTGTTGCATGGAAAGCACCAATCATATTCCCGAGAATGTTGTTTCGTGTTAGCACTAATGCCTTAGAGGTAGATATGGCATTTGAATTATAGGGCTGGAATGGTCTATTGGTAGGAGGCCTTACTTGGCTTTGATTTTGATTCATGTTTGCAGTTGGATTAGGTGGTCTTTGTGGTTGGTATGGCTGCCTATTAGGTTGAGCTTGAGGTTGATAAGAAGGTCTCGAAACCTTGGGCTTCACGCCTCTTAATAGTAACCAACTCATTTCCCAAATTTTGCAATTTGTTTCATGACCTCTAGGATTTCATTTGAAGCACTTGGAGATGAAGTGGAAGCTTCATTTGAACTCTGATTTCTAGGAGTGGGAACAGGAGCCAAAGTGGGTGCTTGACTAGTGCTTGGATTTTCTAAGTTTGGATACAAGGGCATAGGAGGCCTAGGAGCCAGTTTACCAGCTTGAATAAGACAGTTTTCAGCTCTAATGGCAATGCTATAAGCCATAGGGATTGTTGTGCCTCCCATGGACTGAATTAACATAGAAATATCAGAATTCAAAGCTTTAAGGTAATATAGAAAAGCACCTCCTGCTGTTGGCCTGACTGCCACTGGAATCCTATCCCAAGACCTTTGAAATCTGAAGTTGAAGTCAGTCAGCTGCTCGTTGGGGGCTCTCTTGATAGTTGTCAACTGCTCCAAAAGAGACAAGTTGTCTCCCTTCTCTCCAAATTGCTCGTGAAGTGCAATGCACAGCTGATTCCAGTTTGTAATAGAACCAGCCCCAAGGCTCCTAAACCATTGCAATGCTTTACCCTTGAATGAAGATGCCAGTAATTTGACAGCCACTTGCATTTCATCGATTTCATGGATTGCACAAAGGTTAGCAATATCTTTAACATGATCACCTGGAGTAGTCTGATTTTCTCCAGTGAAGTAGGGAATGTTCTTCAAGGCTGCAATAGGAACTGGATGTTGTGCATTGAGAGCAAGTGGGCTGCTGCCTGTGAAGTTGACGTAGGGGTTGTTCTGAGCCATTCTGATTGGTCTTAAAACCCTTGTATATTGAAAGAAAGGCCTGTCAGGTGGAGGAGTTGAGAGAGTTCTATTTGGTGGAGATGGAGACCTTTGAATCCTTCTTCCTCTTTGCCTTCTTCTCGGAGATAACTGCAGGTATTCAAACAGCACCTCTTCTTCTCTGACTCTTGACCTTGTGGTGATTCTTCTCATGAGTTTTCAGGCCTGCACTGCTGAAACCAGTTGATTCTTCCCCTTGGAGTCGCCAGATATGCAAATAATAGCTCTTATAAGAAAGAAAACTACAGCATATGCATATCAACTTTGCTGCAATAAAAATGAGACCTCTAGTGTCCCACCCAACGTGCCAAAACTATTGTTGCAGACTCACAAAGCACCCCTGGATGCAGATCAGGATTTTAGGTTGATGTTCAGGCATCCAGTGTGATTGCACAACATGGAATCCTTTCTCCAAGTGTGGGACTTGTAAAGATGAGAAAGGATTCTCCAGAGAAGGCTTGTTCCTATTCCTCTGTTCAGATGCACACAAAAATGCAGAGGGTTTACTAAAACCTAATCTAACTTGTCAAGGAGACAGGTGAGAAAATGCATAGAATAAAACCTAAACTATAGAGGTGATGCACAAAGGAATGTTAGACACTGTTTTGCAAATCTAACATGTAGACCACATAGATGCATTACAAACACTATGCACAAGTAACCAAATCTGTAATAAGAGATCAAAATAACAAAGAATGAATACATGAGAGGGTTGAGAATCAATCACAAACATATATATATTGCTCAAGAGTCGATAAAGATATTGCAGGTGGCCAAGAGGCAAAAATTGGCATTACAATCCATATGGGAGGTTTGAAAAGCTCCACAAATTCTCCTACAAGCAGGGAAGAAGGGAGGATGCAAAACAAGAATGTCCGATGTGTTAAAGGAGCTCCTCTTTACAATATATACTAAGAATGAGAGAAGGAAGAGAGAGGAAAATCGAATCTACCACAACCACTTCTGGATACATTTAAAATCATCTTATTATGATAGAAGTGGCGGCTTCTAGAAAAATGGTGAGCTGTCTAACAGGAGCGGTGAGTTGTCTGCTGCATTAAATTTGGTTGTTGAAGCATTACTTCTGTCTATCACCACGCGTCAAAGAATTTTTTTAATTTTCTCCCTCCAAAATGCACCAAAATGCAAGATTGATCCTAGAATCATGTAGAGAATTTCAACAGCTTTCCGTTGATATAAAGAACGTGCAAATCCGAGCTCTGGATCGAAAGATATGAAGGTCTGAAGATTTAGGGCACAAACAAAGAAAACGGATTTTCAAATTTCTTTTCCCGTGTTTCGCCATCCGGACGACACGTGGCGTGCTCGTTCACCCGAGAGCATTCCCTCTCTCCACCTTTTCACGGGCTTTTCTTGTGGGCCCCTTAAACTTGGACACGTGGCACTATTTCATTGGTTCGGATCAGTGCTCGAAAACTCGCCCCTTTGACTTTTTGGACTTTTTCCTTGGTGACACGTGTCATGCTGTGATTCGTCCATGGGCCTGCCAGATTTTCATGTCCACCACGTCCTTTTGTCCCGGATGTCCAAAATTTTTTGGGAAAATTCTTCCGGTTCACCCGAAATGGGCTTCCACGTCCCCTTTCTGCCAGTGACACGTGGCGTTATCTGATTGGCTTTCGGCTCCTTCGGCTATCCGCGTCCCGCGCGTCCCTTTGTCCCACTTGTCCTTGTGCTAAAATTTTCTGTTTCGGGCGAACCGGCCGGTTCGCGTCCTCCGCGCATTCACGGCCCAGATGTCCCAGTGCGAAAGTTTCCTGTTTCGGCCGAACCGGCCGGTTCGGGTCTTCCGCGTACTCTTGTCCCGCTTGCTCTCGGTGAAGGACTTGGACAAATTTTCTTTCTTTCGGCCGATTCGGGCATTTCACGTCCATTTGTCCCAGATGTCCCTTTGCTGTTTGGGCTGCTGTAGGCTTTTCGGCCGATCCGCGCCTTGACGTCCCAAATGTCCCGACTGTCCTGGGACTAGGACTTAGCCGATTTTCACAATTTTTCTGGCCCAAGCTTATTTTCTGCAACTTTCTCGCATTTTCTCAGAGCTTGTTCTTTTCAACCTAGACAGGGGAGTTAGAAAAAATTCTGAAGGGACCTTAGAAACATGATTTTTGCCCTGGATTAATCAATTTGCCTGGGACTTGAGAATTCTGATGTATGTTATCAATTCAACCCTGAGGGGGTGAAATTGGATAACACTTCCTTCCTTGTTCCTCCCTCCTGGACTGCTCCTTTAGACACTGGATTTCTCCTTGTAAACTCTAACTAACATCCATGGTATCTCGATATACCTCCTTCTGATGAGCAGGATCTAGGTACTTTCCATGCACCACTTCCTCTCTTGAAACCAGAGGTCCTCTTCCTTTGTATTTCCTTTGCACACATGGCCTCTACCCTTGTTGTTACTAAAATAGGTTCCAAGCCTGCATCAGGTGTCACTCACAACATCCATTGTGTTTATCTTCTTAATGCTTACCATTGCACTGCCCTTTTCTTTCTGGTGTTGTTGATTCATGTGCTCAAATAACTCAAGGCACTCTTCATACTTGTGTTTCTTCCCACACCATGGGCACTGCAATAGGTCTGGGTACTCTCGTGTATAATGTTATGTAGACCCAAAATTAAAACATATTCCACATGGGAACTCACTCCTTCCTCCTCTGCGGTTACTATGACCATGGAATCCTCCATGAAATCCCATTTCGTGCGTGCCTCCATCTGCGTGCTCCTCATAACGGTGGTCATCACCCTTAGAACTACTAGCAACGCTGGTCTGGCGCACCCCTTGATCAATGGCCTCATGGATCTGATCAATGAGCCTACAGTCCTTAGTATCATGGGTTGTGGAGGTATAGATGTTACAGTAACAAGACACATTCTTTTGAATTGCATGCTATAACAAGGGGTATCTACTTGCATCATGGTCCCCATGAAAATTTCACTGATCTCTTGTCACGGCGTGTCTTGTCCTCCGAGGGAAACTATCCTTGACATGCCCCTCTACCTCACAATCTATACACCATAAACCATTGTGAGTCTCATGGGCTGAGTTCGCAGACAACTTCTCCAGTTGCTTAGCCATAACAAAAATTTGAGCCTCCATGAATGGGCTAACACTAGTATCAACACTACTAATAGCCTCAGCACACAGATCATCTTCCAACACCTCACGTGGGTCTGTAAAAGTTTTATGAGATAAGGCCCTTCTAAAAGGTGTGATCAATCCTCCAACAAACCATTGAGCATGCTATGAAGGATGGATATCATATGATATCCTAGACAAGAGAGTCTTAAAGTGCACATCATACTCCCGCACACTCTTTGCCATTCCCTGTTGAATCTCCTTTAAGGCATTAATGCTCTTCTATTCAAACTCAAGGATGTGGAATTTGTCAAGAAGGCATTCTTTAAAGTAGTATAATCCACCACCTTCTAATGAGGGTTATATTTCCTATACCAGCTATGTGCGTGCCCTTACAACATTGTTGTAAATTGACTAGCCTTCTGCTCCGAGGTTGTGATACCCTTTGCATGCCATAGCAACTCACACTTGTGAACACATTTCGTATCATCTTCAACACCTCTGTAATCTAGAAAGTGTAAAGACATCTCAAAGAAGACTTGAGGGGGTGGTGGGGCCCTTGTCCTCCTGAGCCAGAGCCTTGGTTTCCTCCGATGTTTCTCTCCGCCAAATCCACCAAATCTTGTGCCTCTGAGCCATTAGAACCACCATAACAACTAGGTCCACCTGCCTCTGTCCATCCTAACCCACCAAATCCACCAAAACCACCAGGTCCTATAGTAGTCGTGTAAAGTGTCCCCAAGGTTCCACTGAACTGTGCACCAACGGTATGTGAAAATGCCTCACTACCACTATTGTACCTTGTTCCACTCACTAGATGTGAGACCGAAGGCTTGTATACTTGTTCCTTGTCCAAAGACTCCTCCGAATAAGAATATGTGTAGCCATAGAAGTGGGAAATAAAAAATTGTACCTCCTAGGCACAAATCTATCACTTCCACTAATATCAATTGGGTTAATGATATTACTTCCTTGATCTGGAAATCCAAGCACCAGGGTTAGGTTATTGTGTGGGTTCGATACGTACCAATGAATCTTCTCTCTCCGCATGATGAACTCTCATCAGAAGCCGAAGGGGTCTCTCTTACATGCTTTCCAAGATGGGGTAGCACAAACTGCTCAGGTTCCACATCCTCTGTGTGAACCTCGACTCCTTCCCACAATGTCTTCCTCCATAGATCCATCACACTTACAAAGCCTCATGTCATCTAGCAATCTCCCTTTCACGTGCTTCACTATACTTGAGCTGTCTCTCCTCCCTTTCCGTCTCCATCGTAATATCTACCATCTTCCTCCACCCTAGCTTCCTCACCCAACGCTCATAATGGTTTAGTTGGCCATTGGAAATGCCTCTAAACTCAAGGTAAAAATCAAGATATTCATTTGCCAGAGGTATATCACATAGAAATGATCCTCTGGTATCCCATAGAAATTCAAACTTAGTAACTTCTGAATAATAATATGTGGAAATAGCATACTCCAGAGTGTAGCTAGCCAACACAACTTCCCACCAATGATCCACAGCATGAGTCCATGTCAGATTTGTATCCTACAACCTCTAGTATTCTTCTTGGGTCCACACGCGTGATCTAGAATACCTAGCTTGATCTAGACACATATGCTGAGAGCCATTCATATAGTTCTACTGGGAAACAACAGAAAAATGTTTCATATAAATCATGGTAGCGATTCTCTTCTACCCATCTACGTGCATCAAACTCAGGTCTAGTGTTGAATCTCGGAGTACATTCATCCTCCGTGCTTTTGAACCATGATTCAACCCTTTCCAAAGTTAAACGTTCTATCATTACTCATTATATAGATCATGATGTATGTTATTTCCCCCTACAACTTTGAAAAGAGGTCTCGAAATGGAACCAAGATGTAGTCATTTTTACCCCATCACAAAATAAAGGAACCCCATGCGCATCGGCCTATCACCCAAAGAAAGGGCCGGGTGCTCACCCAAGGAATGCGCGGGTGTCAAGTCTCTCATTTATGTGATTTTATTGGGAAACATAATCTATGATCCATTTTTAAGAGATTTGAAAGGAGTAAAACTTATGAGCATCATAGAGCTCGAATGACATCTAAATCCTTGTAGTCATTTTGCAGTAAAGAGCTTAAATTTTTTTATAACTTATACTAACATAAAAATAAGTTGTACAAGCATCCATACATAATCTTAAACATAAATGAAAAATAACTATGAGCAATATGTATACACCGAATTATCAACGTTCAAATTCATTTAAGCTAGTAACCTCATTACATTCATGGACCCATTACAAAATCTCACAAACAAGCAGACCGCAATCATGCATTATGACTAGACTCATGTGGCTAGGTTCTCAAAATAAATTTATAAACCCCATACCCTTGATACATCCTTTCCTAAGCCCAATTATCCGAGCCAACAGAGTTCTTGCAATATTTCTGCAGAGCTCCGCTTCCATCTACTCCTATCTATTTTACTTATACAGGCGCTTGTATATATAACCTTGTTGGATTGCCAACTCATCCTCCAGTGGCCTCAGATCCGATGCCAAGTGTCTGAATGTGGTCCTCCATGTGAGCATACTCCTCCAGGCCTGAGCTTTCCACTTTTTACCATGATGTTCTTCTAGAAGCTTCCACCACATGCATGCTCCTTCCTAGGCCAACCTATCACCAGGCTAACACCTTATCCACTTTACATGCGCAGTTGGGTCATGCTTTTCATGTGTTCTACCAAAAACTCCCAATATGGCTAAGTCCTGAAACCTTTGCTATTTCTTTTTGCATGCCATGGGTTTCCTTAAACCCTTCCCTACACGCTTGCGCATTTTTCTTCAACTAGGCCTTGCGTGCCTATGCGTCGTTTTGTACTTAGCCAATATTTTAGAGGCCCAACACCCCTTTGTTTGGTGCGTGCCATATGTTTGACTCAATACACATGGGGGCTTGTGCAAGTTTGGGACCTAAATTTTGGGTCACAATATGAAGTTGTGTGGATGAGGCACATGGAGGATTCCACAGGCTCTTCTATACTTAGTTGATTTAATGGTTGGCTCTACCCCCTCTTTCAACCCTGACCACGTGGCGAGCCTGTGCTTGTTTGGAGATTGCCCCTTGGGTCCCACCCCTGAAGCTGCCTCATTGAGACATGTGACACCCTCCGTGAATCTGTTTATACTTGGACGATTCGAGCATTGATTCAAATCGTATGTGAAGTCTGAAAACTTCGAGCCCTTTCTCTAATTTTCTCCTATTGAGCCTCTAGTTTTCCTTTGTGTCATTCGGCCTCATCGCTGACCCTGCCCTTTCATTGTTGCATTTGAAATGCGGGCTCGCATGACTGAACCGTTCCCTCGATTATCTCTTGTGTAGGGTCGTGTTTGACCGGGGTGGTAAAATTGGGATAACATGAACTATATGGTCCAAACATGGAGATGTATGGTTTTTAACCCTATGATAATATGTATTATGGATTTGAAATTTTGTGTACTTCACTTTTCAGAAATGATGTTGGTTGTATGTCATGCTTTCTTGCATAACTTCAAGATGACCTATAGGGTAAGTGCACCAATTTGGGGGCCAAAAGGGAGTCTTAAGTGGACGCATTTTCTGAAAAATAAAAAACTTCAAATTTTATGAGTTTTTGAAATAGTTACACTCAAAATTGGAAGATGTTGTATAAACATGAATCGTATAATTTTGAGTCTAGTTTCTAAGCTACTAAATTTTATTGAAAATGGATAAGTTTAAGTGGGTCAAATAACTAAAATACCAACAAGTGCTCATATTTTTGTTAAAAACATAATAGAGTGACTTTCGTGCCCCCACCATTTTTTGAGCACCATTTAGTAGTTTTGAAAACCCTTTGGTGGAAAGATAGCTAGGAGCATCTAGTTTGTGCTAGATTTTGTTTTTAAGATTTTTTTAGCAAGTATTTATTTTTATGATTTTTCTAGTACATAAAATTTATGTTTTGAAAAATAACAGAGCTCGACCATGCCCCCCCCCTAACTACCTCAAAAATATCAAAAATTAGATTTTATTTTTTTGAATATGTATAGAATTAGGCCTAGTTTGTGCTAGTATAATTTTTCTTCAATTTGGATGAGCCAAAAAAAAGATACATGATGAAAGATCGACATATTTAAAAAAGGCATAGTTAGAAAATAAATAATATGGAAACCTTATATTAGTCAAAAAATTTGAAAAAATATATTTTTAGAAAGAAGAAACTCTACTCTATGTCGTGGTATAATTTTTTAAAAAACTGAATCAATTGTTTTATGTTGATTTATCATAGATGAAGTGACATTTTTACATTTTCCTACAAAAACACGTTGTTTGTTGTGTTTGTGCAAGTCCATGCCTCAAGCTTGGGGATCCAAACCGGATCCCAAGCCTTGAGGCATGACTTGGAAAAAGTGAAAATGAAAAACTTGTATGCGTTATAACGTGAACGCACTATAATGCGTAACGCGTTCCGTATACATAAGTTTTTCATTTATTATTATTTATATTTTATTATTTCTTATACTTTAAATTTATTTTTTTAAATATAAGAAATTAGGGTCACTTACACCCTATGGAATTATTCTCAACTCCATGAGTCATGGTTTAGGAGATAATTTTTATAGTATAATCAAAGTCATTACATAGGTAATTTTCAAGATTTTAGGATTTAGCCTAAATATTTTAGCGTTTAACTTCTACAATTGAAAACCTAAACCCTAGGCCATAAACCTAAACCCTAAACTATAAACCATGAGCCCTAAACCCTAACCCCTAAACCATATACCCTAAAGCCTAAACCCTAAACCTAAACCTAAACCTTAAAAATTCACCCCTAAACCATAAACCATAAACCATAAACCTTAAGTAAACGTTAAATCCTTAACCCTAAACCATGAACCGTAAACCATAAACCCTAATCCCTAAACACTAAATCCTTAACCATAAACCCCAAACCATAAACCTTAAACCCTAAATCTTAACCCCAATCCTAAGTAAACCTAACCATAAATCCCTAAACATGCTAAACCTAAACCCTAAACATAAACCTTAAATCTTAAGCCATAACCCCCGAACCTTGAACCCTAAACCCTAAACCCTAACCTAAACCTAAACCCTAAACCCTAAACACTAAACCTAAAAACCTAAACCCGTGAACCATATTAAACCATGATATTTCCTAGTCTTATGCCTAGAACCATCATTGAGTCTTCTTATATAACTACCTTGATTATGAGAGGTGGGACAAGTAACTAAACGGATATGACATTTACTTTGTGCCTTGCATTGCATATTACACATCTCTTCCAAACTTGTTTCTCCCCACATATACTTGCACTCTTGAATGTAAATTTATTCACACTCTAAAACAAATTTCACATTTCTCATATTTCCATGTATGGTATTATGCAAGCCAAGATGACCCATTGGAAGATGGAAAAAATAACCATCACAACACAAAAAATAATCTTAAAGGAAACAAAAGAAACATAGAGAATATACCAATGTGGAGGTGTAGGATCATAATTGAATTTCCTGTAGTATCCTCTCCTCCGGAGAAAGAGAAATTTCTTGTTCTACTGGAATGGATAGTAAATTTGACATAACTTCTGAAGTGTTCAAAATAAGCATAGAAATAGGGAATGGCTAAGAACAAAAAGGGGTTATCAATCACCTAGTAAATCTTTCTTGTTTAGTTCTAAATGGGAGTCACTTGGCCTATGACTTAGTGACCTTCCATTCATTGATAATTCCTTATATGATAAACCCATGGATGTTTTCAAAATCACCTTCAAAAAGATAGGGGTAGTCATCAATCCTAGTGAAGGGTGTGATGTGATTTCCAAGAAACTTGAAATTCATATAGATTTAGAGGTCATAACACAAATTTACAAATATCTCTATCATTATAAATGGAAGCCAAGTAATGGTGTCTCCTTGTACATCCAAGGATCGAGGACTATTGGGGTCGTGGAAGGATTGGACATTCAAGAATCTGACATTTCCCTCCTTCAAAATATCAATAGATGAAAGACATCAAATTGTGATGACTCTCTTTGAATGTTCTACCTACGAAGTCGATGAACCTTTTTAGTTGAATACTCTCTTTCAATTACTAATAAGAATGGGTAAGACACAAAACATTACAATGAGTGAAATATTTCCCATGTGATGGGAAAAGAAGATAGTTGTATTGGGTAATATATTTCTAAACCCTAAACCTTAAGCCCCGTAAGCCCTAAACCCAAACCTAAATAAGCCCTAAAACCTAAACATTCTAAAACCCAAACCCTAAATACCTTAAATGAACCCTAAAAAACCCTAAACCTTCAACCCTAAAACACTAAAAGCCCTAAACCTTAAACCCCAAACCTTAAACCCTAAACCTTAAATTCTTAAACATTAAACCCTAAACCTTAAACTATGAAAGACTTTTTAGAAGAGCAACAGTCAGGGGACAAAAAGTCCCTCCTCTTTAATGGGAGAGGTTCCCTTATTCTGAAACGAACTTATTTACAAATACACAGAACATTATTTTATGGTCAAACTTGGATATTACGAAAGTGTTTTCCACAAGGATCATCGATTACGCCGGGGTGAGGAAGGGAATAAGAAGATGAGCGAGAATAGCAACATTGAGAATTATAGATAGCGAGAATAATTCTTCGTGTATGCGAAGTTCAAAGGATTTAAGACAAGATCATTTGCATTAGTTGAATGGGATTAAATTTAAAGACACAAAGTTAGTAAATAACCTTCTTGATTTGTTAATCAAGGACACAAAGTTCCTTCTTGGTTGTACAAGATCACATTACTTGCAAAACTAAACGCAGTATGCAATCGAGAGAGACTAAGCGAGTTAGGAACAAAATGATCTTCACAATATTAAAGGAAAACGAGAGACAACAAGAATCGGATAGACAAAGAGCGGAAAGCCCTTTTGTATTGATTTCTTTAAGATCTATTTACACTTTCAACAAAATATCCAAGTTCTTCCTCCTTGGAAAATGGCGTGGAAAGGCCATTATATAGATTACAAGTCAGTTACTCTTCGTAACCGTTTCTTTTAACTAAAGAATAGTTAAGTACCGCTTGATTGCAATACCTTAACTAATTACAAAGAATACGAAAAGAAAGGAAAGAAGAGGAAAGAAAGGAGAAGGAGGCAGGTGGCGGCTATTGGGAGGGACCCACTTGTCTTGAGAATCCATTTGCTGAACTTCTTGATGACTCGGCTATATCTACGCCACGAGGGGTGGCGTGTTGGTTGCGCAGGCCCGAGTCAAAATCCCGGACATTTCTCCATCTCTTTATCAAACTCGGCGTGAGTATGATAGTCTTTGTTTGCTTCTTGATAGCGGTGAGAGAACAAATTTCCTTTATCTTGTCCTTAGAGATGGAGTCTTCCTTGAAAAGATTATCTTTGACAAAAGCTACGGCCCGAGCTTTGATTTCTTGCAAGGACAAGGAACGCGAGTTTTCATCTGAAGATGACAATGCATATCTTTGAGAAAAGCGTGCGGCAGTGTCTTGAAAGCTTCTCCCTTCTGCCAGCTATTCTTCATTTCTCCTACAGCTTCCTCCAGGACTTTGATTTTCCACTCCACGCTGTAGACCCAAGATTTTGACAGATTGTCCTTAGCATCATCGAAAATCTTGTTCGCCAGTAAGATGTTCTCATCTGTCTGGCCCATGAGGTGAAGGTCTACGATGCAACTACTCCAGAGCTTAAGCTCTTTATCCATTACCCCAATAGTAGAGGACAGCCTCTGTTGCAAATTATCTACCTTTCCATGTAGCTTAAAAGCTTCATCGATGAAGTTTAGTCCGAGCAACAAGCATGTCATCTACCATGGCTTCGATAGCTCTGCCATAGACAGAATACTTGTGCATATCTTTAATACTTTGCACTTCATCTTGGCTTAGAATTACAGGAGGCGGTAGAGCAGTCAAGGGTAGGGTCCAAAACTTTGTCCTTAGACAAAAGTGACTTGATAAAACTCGTGAGAACTTGGGCTTGTTCTTCTAGCTGCTCAATCGTCTGCTGCCCTTTCTCTACCCTTCCAATAACCCTTGTGACTGTTTCCTGGAGGTTATGAATCTCACCTTCAGGAGTAGACTCTCCCATAGGGATCCTTGAAAGCTCCAAGTCAGATGTCAGCAAGTCGATTCGATTTGTCTCTTTGTGGGCTTAGCAATCTCCAGGAATTGCTGACCTTGAGCATCTGACACAATCCTGGAAGTAGTTCTGGCTTTCTTGGCACGAGAAGGAGTGGTGCCCAACAAGGCTGCTACAGCATCAAAATTTGGTCCCAAGCTTTGAGAGGAGGATTTCCTCTTCCTTTTGTCAACCAGAGGTTGCACCCAAGCAAAAGAGGAAGAAGAATCTGCAGGAGAAGCAAGGGGACCAAGAGACAGGGAGCTCATGACACTCAAGGTCTGTGCAGCTGTTGACTCAAGTTGAGATGTGGGTAGAACACTGGAGGTAATGGCGGTAGAAGAATCAGTAGTACCTGGAAGTTCAGTGCTCTGGACCTCCTTATCTGCTGGATTTTCAGGAACACTTGCAGGAGTTGGCATCTCACTTTCTTCACTTTCACTGAGAACAATGATGTTCTCTGGCCCCATAGGCAACTGTGCCTGTTTTCTTGGAGGATCATTCTCTGCAGGCTCCTTCTTTACCTCTTTGAGTTTCTTCTTGTATACCTGGGTAGATGGAGAAGGAGTAGATTCCACAGTCCCCCATTTGTTGAGGGGGAGGGGTTTTCTTTGGTGTTCAGACTGGAGGCCCGATGTCTCTCTTATGGGTGTCGAATCATCCTTGGAGCTAGATTCTCCTGAGTGCCTCTTGAATTCTCGGATCTTCTTACTGAACCAGACCCTAGTTCTGATCAAGACTGGAGCAAGAATCTCAGCCAGATCATCTCTCTCTTTCCTGTTCCAATCCAGGTCCTCCAGAGGAGTGTGCTTAATCACATTTTCATACTCATAAGAGTATAGCTCAGAATTATCATCTTGGAGACCTTCAGGAACTTGGTACAGACTGAGTTCTTGGATCAATTGCAGGGAGAACCTGCCACAATGCCTTCTTCTGGCTTCAAAATCATCTGCACAGTCAGCCCAGTAGTCTTCTGTATCTGCCCTATGATGATATATTATCTTGAGGTTCTGTTCAATGAACTTCTTCAAGTCAAAACAGGTTCTAGGCTTGAAGAAATGAACAGTGATAGGGACCAGGGCTCTTTTACATGTTACGAGCATCGAGCTGTTTTGCATGTATAGTTTCCCAGAGAGATGGGAAAGTGCAAGCCAGAAATCTTCTTGTCTCTGCAAGTTCTGTGCAACTTGTCTAGTTGCCTGCATATTTCAATCAGGGCCATTTTGTCGTTGCAGAACATGGGGAGCCGCGAGAGGGTGCTCATAGCATAGCCCGGCTGATATAGGAGAATTTCTGAATTGAATGAAATAGGCTCCATTTGCGATATCGGGTTCATGGCTTCATCGAAAACCTTCTTGCGAGTATCACCTTGAGCAATCGACCACGTACATGGTGAAAGCATCATTGACCCTTACGAAATTGCGGTTCTTTGGTCTCAAGGTGAAGCTGGGCAATAGGCATACAACTTTGGATCATCTTTGTGTGCATCTACATAGGAGAAACCAAACCTTTGCTGGATCTTTGCTAGGGTATACATCGAGATATGAAGTCATGTAGAACTTCTTTGTTTCTTTGGAGCGTTGGATATTTGCTCGGCCAAATTCATCGATGATCTCTGCCCAGTTGATACTTTGTGTTCCCTCGCACACCATGCTGATGAGCGGGCACATCCAGAAATGAAATTCATTGGTGGAGGGCAAACCCATAACCCGAGCCAGCAGTATTATGAAGTCTGACAGTTCTTCATTGAAATCTGCCGGAAAAGGGTTTTGGTCAGACGAGAAGGACCTTTCTTAGGGTTCTTCAACCAAGACTTCGCCACTCGAGCTTTATATTTATCACTGTCTTGGTCGAACATGGCCTGTGCTTGATCCGAGAGACGACTATAGCATTGTCCATCTCCGGAATCCTCAGAGCAGCTCCAATGGCGGCAGCGTCCAGCTTGGCAATGAGCTCCCCGTGTACGTTTGTCAATTCGCTCGTAGCGGGGTCGAAGTGAGCTCCGCATGAAAATCTGATGTCAGCCTGCTGCTTTGCCTTTGAGATAGGGAATCCTCCGGCGAAAGCTAAACCGCTATCATTAATCATCTATGCCATTGGCGTAGGGTTTGCATCTGTCATTCTTGACCAAAAATCGCGAAGTCGAGATGGCGAGCTTCACTTGTCTCGATATTGCTAGCGGTGAGACTCAAGTGGAGAAATTTGCTCACCACTGAAACTTGATCTTCATATTGATAGATCGGGGCTGCGACCTAGACTACGGAAGGAATTTGCAAATGGAAGGGATATTTGCGCGGGAACTAGATTGCGAGGTTTGAGCAAGCGATAGCATGGAAGCAATGCGAAAATGCGAAGGTGGTATGCTTGGTTATATAGCCGTTTGAGGAGCGGAATGAATTTAATGCGCATTGAATACACAACCACCAATTTGAAAAATATCATACTTGGAGCGAGCGGGAAAAACTAAGTGTGAATGACACTTGAGTACGCTTGGGACATGTGAGGCGAATCACGCGAAACACGCGGCTCGGCCGGTTCGGGCGAAAGCGAGGAGAGGCGCACAAATGCATTTGGGACAAATGGGGACGAAAATGTGCGAAGTACGCGATTCGGGTGTTTCGGCCGAAATTGGAACAGCGGGCCCATTTGGACTTGGGACATTCGGGACAAAAAGTTCCGAAGTACGCGACTTGACCGGCTCGGCCGAAATTAGGAAAGCTCGCACTTTTTCAAATGGGGCAGTTGGGACAAAAAGTTCGAAGGGCCTTGCATTTTCGATTTGGGACAAATCGGCCGAAAATGGGAAAGCTCGCACTTTTAACTTTGGGACATTTGGGACGGGGAAAGTGCGAAGTATGCGGGAAGGATGATTCGGCGAAATTGGAACAAGTTTGCAAAAAAGTTTTGGGACACTTGGGACAAAACACGGCGGGCCCGAAAATGGGGGGACTTCGGGGACGATCGGGAACGAGTGCATTTTCGTACTTGGGACAGATGGGACAAAAAGTTCCGACAGGCCCGAAAATCACACAAAAAGACCCAAAACACAAATTTTTTCAACTTCACGACTTAGGCACTTCAGAGAAGAACTCTTCAACTCAAAATTTTGAAAATTTTACTCTTATCAGAGCGGGAAATTTTGAGTGGACAACAGCTGGCTCCTTCTGGGGATGACTTGGTGTAAATTCATAGAATGAGACAAGGCAAGAACTTAGAGAACTCGGTGAAGCAGACCAGTGCCTTATCCATTGGGCAAAGGAGTCAAAAACAAACCAATACGAGAGAGGGACACACACACACAGCGAGAAGGAAACACACCAAAAGCGAGAAAAAGCAAAAAAACACTTTGTACATAATATACAAAGGGACTCCCTAGTCACCTAGGACTTGAACAACTTCAAATACTGCCCACTATAAGGAAGTGGGAGGGGAGAACCATCCATGTAATCAAGATAGAAAGAGTCCTTACCAGCAAAGTGTCTTATCTTGAAAGGTCCAAGCCACAGAGAATCAAATTTTCCATGGCTGCCACGAGGTTCATGTCTTTTGTCCCATAACAGCACGGTATCACCAACTTGGAACTCTCTGGACCTAGCTTTCTTATCGAACAGAACCTTCACCTTTCTTTGGTGAGCGAGATATTCTGTCAATGACCTCAATCTATCCTCGTTCGGTTTGTGCGGTAGTACATGATTCTTTTGTCGAGCATCACTTTGAAACTAGTGTCTTGATGGCCTTCATCGGGTGCAAGGTGGCGGTTCCCTTGTCAGCTTTGGCAATTGAGCCTCTACTCCATACACTACTTGAAAGGGGACATTCAATGGCTCTTTTAGGTGTGATCTGTCACGCCCAAAGAGCATCATAAAGCTTCTTATGCCGGTTTATTTGAGACTCATTGACGACTTCCTTATGATAGTCACAGATTTTTGTTGGTGGATTACTACTTGTCCATTCCACAGGGATAATAAATCGAAGAATGAGCGAGAGAGATGCCATACCCGTGGCTTGAGAAATCCATTATCTCGGTTGAGGAGAAGTTGAAGCATTATGCATTCTGATCTTGTTAGGTACACCATACCTTACCAAGATGTTCTCTTTGATGAAGTTGCATCTGACTTGAAGTAGTGCTCTTGGATTGGAATAGCTTCCACCCATTTGGTGAAGTAGTCGGTGGCGGTTAGCACATGCGTGTGGCAGCACTAGAGTAGGATTCAGTGTACCAATGAAGTCTAGACCCCACTGTTGAAATGGTTCCTCAATCACAACTGGCTTGAGAGGCAAAGCGGCCAGTTTGGGTCTTCCCACAAAGGTTTGACAGGCCTCGCATTTATCCACCCACTTGGATGCATCTCTGAACAAGGAAGGCCAGTAATATCCTCCCCGGAGTATCTTGTGAGCTGTGACTGTTGATGAATAGTGCCCTCCACATGCCTGATCATGGAAAGCTGAGAGCAACTTTCTCTGCTGCTCCTTGTCCACACACTTCAGAAATCTCCCATCTAAACCACGCTTGAACAAGGCATTTTCCCACAGTACATATTGCGCTGATCTCAATTTAACAGTCCTCTTTTCCTTGGTAGTTAAATGAGAGGGGCATTCCCCATAGGTGAGAAAATGGGCAATGTCAGAATACCATTCATCGACTGAACTAAGGAATAGAACAGTAGGAATGTCAGCTTTCTCCTCCAGCAACTCATGTTTGGCTCCTTCAGCGATGAGCTCACAAAGACCCTTTCCACGAACCAGCTTGGTTGGTTTGATATCAATGTCATACTCCTGGACTTTAGCCACCCAGTTTCCTCTCTTGGACCCAAATTCATCGTTGTGTAAGAATTGACTTAATGATCGTATCTGGAACCGGCACCATAGAGTGAGAGTTGAGGATATAGAAAGCAGGCGCTTGCGGCTTTGACTACTGCAAAAGCATGCTTCTCCATCATGGTGTATTTCAGCTCATGATTCTTCAGGATATAGCTCATGAAGGCAATTGGTAGCTCATGTCCATCAGAGTCTTCTTGGGTTAAGACAGCGGCGCCAGGGTGTTATCTGTAGCATAGCAATAGATGATGAAATCTTTGCTGAAGTCAGGACAGGCCAAAACTGGAGTTTTAGCAATGGCTTTCTTGATACCCTCAAAGGATTCCTTTCCTTCAGAAGACCAACCAAATGCTTGCTTCCTTTCATCATCTGAGAGATGTTCAAAGTTAATTCAGCAAAATCAGGGATGAATCTTCTTAAAAATTGATCTTACCGAAAAGGAATGCACGCCTTTTTTACTGGTTGGGAGAGGAATTTGCTGGATGGCTTGAACTCGTTCGGGATCAATCTTGATGCCATCCTTTGAGACAATGTGCCCTAATAGCTTCCCTTCTGTAACACAGAAGACAGATTTTTTAGGATTTAAAGAAATCCCATGCTCTCGGCATCTTTGCAGAACTGTTTCCAAGTGGTCGAAGTGATCCGCTCTTGTCTTTGAAAACACCGTCAGGTCATCAAGGTATATGACAATACATTTTCCTTTCAAGCTTCCAAAAGCCAAATCCATAGCTCTCTGGAAAGTGGCACCAGCATTAATCAGCCCAAAAGGCATTCTCTTGTAGGCAAAGGTACCCCAAGGAGTGGTGAAGGCTGTCTTGTGTTGATCTGCAGTATCAACCTCTACCTGATTGTATCCCGAGAATCCATCAAGCATAGATAACATCTCGGATCCTGTTACTGCTTGCAAAATCTGATCCATCATAGGCAGAGGGTAGTTATCTTTCAGAGAGGCCTGATTCAGGTTTCTGAAATCAACACAGATGCGGATCTCACCATTCTTCTTCCTGACAGGCACAATGTTTGCAATCCATGTTGAATGGTGAATGGGAAAAATGATTTTAGCCTTCAACAATTTCTGGATCTCCTGAAAGATGGTGTCGGCTATTTTTGGATTATACTGCCTTTGTTTCTGCTTGAAAGGCTTGATTCCTGGTTTGAGAGGGATAGAGTGTTGCATTTCTTTTGGCTTGAAGGCTTTTAGATCTTCATAAGAATATGCAAGAACATCCTTATACTTCCTTAGAAGATCAATTGCTCTTCTCCTCTCATCTGATGTGCAACATTTCCCAATATTCACCAGCTTTGGGTCATCAGAACTCCCAATATCAATCTTATCATACTCAGCTGATTGCTGAGGTCCAGTAGAAGCTTTAGATCTCACGTATCTGTCATGTTTGTCAAACAACTCCTCCAAACTCACCAAACCTTTGGGAATCTTGTTTCCTTTGAGTTTAATGCACCCTTCCTGATCTGTTTCTTCTCCTTGGGTAACAGCTTGGTCAGAGGACACACTCTCACGAGGCAGGTTGTCACTTCCCTCAAAATATAGTTGTTCGAAATTCCCCTTGAGTTCGGGAAGGAAGCGAGATCTTTGGTCATCGTTGAAAACTTGCCAGTTATTAGTATTGTCAGGAACACTAGGCCGGTGGACCATTTCAATAGTGAACTTGTCCTGAGAGAATTCAGGATGGGGAATCAATAATGACCCTGAGACAGCCAGTGAATCAGCCCTGCTGTTCTTTTCTCTGGGTATTGCTTCAATAGAGAAGGCATCAAGGAATTCAATTGAATCCCAAACACTGATTCGGTAATGCTTGACCTCCCATTTTTACGAAAAATGCTTGACTTATTTTCACAATCAGCTCTGCATCACCACGAGCCAGAAGATTTTTTACACCTCGTTCTTTGGCCACTTGCAGTCCAAGAATGAGAGCCTCATACTCTGCTGTATTGTTAGTGTTTTCGAACTGCAACTTAAATGAAAAAGGGTGTAGGCAGCCTTCAGGTGATATTAGCAGAACACCAGCTCCAGAACCAGCCGAGGAACAACTTCCATCAAATTCTAAAATCCAAACACCATTGGGATCTTTGGGTGATACTTTGGAGGGTTGGATTTCATCAGGGGACAGAATCATGTAATTACCATGACCTATGTCTTCATAGAGTATTTGTGCCTTAGGATCATCTATTTTCTGCACAATATACTCAGACTGTTTCTCAGGGAGTAACTTCTTCATTTGTCCATTGACAGGTATGAGGGCGTGTGACCAATCCATTTGAATCTCCCCACCCACATCTTTACAGAAGTTCCGACTTAGCAACATTCCGTAAGAAGGAGGAATGTCTGCTACTAGGATGGTGGCCAAGACTTTCTTTTCAGGTAAAGCAGCAAAAGCCACTTGTGCATCTTTAATCCTTCCAACCAAAGGTACTTCCTTACTTTCCATGGAGTAGCAAGATCCATAAGTACGAGTAAGGGTCAAGCCTAAAGCATGGGCTACTTTAGCAGGCATTACGTTATCTGAGGCTCCGGAATCTATGACACAGTTACTGAGCCTATGGCCCGCTATAAGAAGTGTTACATAAAAGGGCTTGATTTTGTCACCAGGCGAGGTGACAGCAGCTACCAGACTAGGTTGTGGTATAGAAGGAGGAGTGGGCAAAAGGCCTTTAGAGGTGGTCTTGGAATGGGAATTTACAAATTGGATCATCTTGGCAAAAGCTTTGGGATGGGTTTGGTAGTATTCAGCTTCTGAAATTTGAACCTTGGTCCTTTTTAGGTGATCCACAATGTCAAAGGATCCAGAGGTGGATGGGCCATCATCATTTGAAATTCTAGGCTTATCAACCTTAGGAGAAAAAGAAGAAGAAGCAACTTTGGTAGCAGGATTGACAGTACTTACCTTTGGTGCAGATGAGGTAGGGATAGGAGATCCTCTTCTGGCAATTACAGGAATAGTTGCTGGTTGCTCCTTAGATTTCTTCGTGGGCTGTGTTACTTTCTCCTTACGCCTAAATGCATTCTCGAGTCATGACAGCAAATGATTCACTGTTCATATCTGCTACCACTTCATCATAGTTATCTCCATCATCAATGCCTTCAGTGGTAAAGAAATTGACTCGAGATCCTTCGAGTTCTTCTGCCTCATCATCGAATTCCTCCAGGAACTCCTCACAAGCTTCATTATCATCTTCGGCTCTTGACCTCACAAGTTGCATTCACGGAACTTTGTGGGAGGTCCTTCAAGTGCCGAGTCTTGTGTGGGGAGCTGGCAAGCGGTTTACAGGTTGAAAATTTCTTCTCGGGCGTCTGCATATGGTGCATCTTGGGCTAATTGTTTCTTTATAGCCACTAGATCATTTGCAAGTTTGGACTAATGGATCGAGTATTGGGTCGAGAGGTGGAAGAGGAAGAAGCGGCGATTTAGATTTAGGAGGATCTCTTCTCAACTTCACGACATGATCGGGTCATCCTCGACACTAACGACCGGTTCTTGATCTAGAATTAGCGTTCCGAGATTAGCCCTTCTTAGGGCATAAGCGACTTTAGGCGTTTGGGCATTCAAAAGAAACATTTTGAATTTGATCAACCGGTCGAGTATTTACAGGAATCTTGTTGATCAATCTGTTGAACCGAGCCACAAATTCTCTCATGGGTTCTGATGGATCTTTCTTTATCTGAGAAATCTGGGCAAGCAGGGCATGCACATCTTCTGCCGGCTTGAAACGGCTTTCGAACTGAGTTCTCATGGTAGTCCAGTCGGTGATGGCACCAGCCGGAAGGTGATAGAACCGTCGGCGGCATTATCTGTGCGTCTCAGCGAGCAGTCTTGCGAGCGTCTTCATGCTCAACCCCCAAAACTCCACATGCAACTATGAAGGCTGCAATATGTTCATCAGGGTGTACTTTGCCATCTCCTTTAAATTTTGGGAAGTTCTTTCGGTTACCTCTAGGTAACTCATGCAAAGGCTGCGCAAGAGCCAGGGGCCCGACACGTTGACCCCATGGCAATTGTGCCGCCATTCTTGGAAATACGGCTTGGAGGGGAACTTTAACACCAGCAAGGATCAAAGCTCGTAGATTGGGACTAGCAGGCTCTGAAGGAATACCACCCGTAGGACTTCTATCTTGAACAGGCGGAGTGCTCGTCGAACGAGTTCTTCTATTTGAAGGGAAAGGAAAACCCTGTTGCTCTAAAAAGCTGGCGAGAATCTTGATACCACGAGGGTCCTTCTCCCTCGAGTGAAACGTGGAGTCGCCAGATCAAAGGATGATCGAAAAAATTGCAGTACTGGAATGCGATTTTCCCCAGCGGAGTCGCCAAAAACTGTTGGTCGTCAAATAGGACTTTTTAGAAGAGCAACAGTCAGGGGACAAAAAGTCCCTCCTCTTTAATGGGAGAGGTTCCCTTATTCTGAAACGAACTTATTTACAAATACACAGAACATTATTTTATGGTCAAACTTGGATATTACGAAAGTGTTTTCCAAAGGATCATCGATTCACGCCGGGGGCGAGGAAGGGAATAAGAAGATGAGCAGAATAGCAACATTCAGAATTATAGATAGCAGAATAATTCTTCGTGTATGCGAAGCTTCAAAGGATTTAAGACAAGATCATTTGCATTAGCTGAATGGGATTAAATTTAAAGACACAAAGTTCCGTAAATAACCTTCTTGATTTGTTAATCAAGGACACAAAGTTCCTTCTTGGTTGTACAAGATCTTTGTACTTGCAAAACGAGCAGTATGCGATCGAGAGAGACTAAACGAGTTAGGAACAAAATGATCTTCACAATATTAAAGGAAAACACAGAGACAACAAGAGAATCGAGATAGAAAAAGAACGGAAAGCCCTTTTGTATTGATTTCTTTAAGATCTATTTACACTTTCAAAGCAAAATATCCAAGTTCTTCCTCCTTGGAAAATGGCGTGGAAAGGCCATTATATAGATTACAAGTCGTTACTCTTCGTAACCGTTTCTTTTAACTAAAGAATAGTTAAGTACGCTTGATTGCAATACCTTAACTAATTACAAAGAATACGAAAAGAAAGGAAAGAAGAGGAAAGAAAGGAGAAGGAGGCAGGTGGCGGCTATTGGGAGGGACCCCTTGTCTTGAGAATCCATTGCTGAACTTCTTGATGACTCGGCTATATCTACGCCACGAGGGTGGCGTGTTGGTTGCGAGGTGAGTCAAAATCCCAGAGACATTTCTCCATCTCTTTATCAAACTCGCGTGAGTATGATAGTCTTTGTTTGCTTCTTGATATGGCGGAGAAGAGAACAAATTTCCTTTATCTTGTCCTTAGAGATGGAGTCTTCCTTGAAAAGATTATCTTTGACAAAAGCTCGGGCGAGCTTTGATTTCTTGCGAGGACGAGGAACGCGAGTTTTCATCACTGAAGATGACAATGCATATCTTTGAAAGCTTGGCGTTTGCCGAGTGTCTTGAAAGCTTCTCCCTTACGCCAATTTATTCTTCATTTCTCCTCTGACTTCCTCCAGGACTTTGATTTTCCACTCCATGCTTTGTAGACCCAAGATTTTTGTGATTGTCCTTAGCATCATCGAAAATCTTGTTCGCCAGTAAGATGTTCTCATCTATCTGGCCCATGAGGCGAAGGTCTACGATGCAACTACTCCAGAGCTTAAGCTCTTTATCCATTACCCCAATAGTAGAGGACAGCTTCTGTTGCAAATTATCTACCTTTCCATGTAGCTTAAAAGCTTCATCGATGAAGTTTAGTCCGGCAACAAGCATGTCATCTACCATGGCTTCGATAGCTCTGCCATAGACAGAATACTTGTGCATATCTTTAATACTTTGCACTTCATCTTGGCTTAGAATTACAGGAGGCGGTAGAGCAGTCAAGGGGGTAGGGTCCAAAACTTTGTCCTTAGACAAAAGTGACTTGATAAAACTCGTGAGAACTTGGGCTTGTTCTTCTAGCTGCTCAATCGTCTGCTGCCCTTTCTCTACCCTTCCAATAACCCTTGTATTTGTTTCCTGGAGGTTATGAATCTCACCTTCAGGAGTAGACTCTCCCATAGGGATCCTTGAAAGCTCAAGTCGGATGTCGGCAAGTCGATTGATTTGTCTCTGTGGGCTTAGCAATCTCCAGGAATTGCTGACCTTGAGCATCAGACACAATCCTGGAAGTAGTTCTGGCTTTCTTGGCACGAGAAGGAGTGGTGCCCAACAAGGCTGCTACAGCATCAAAATTTGGTCCCAAGCTTTGAGAGGAGGATTTCCTCTTCCTTTTGTCGACCAGAGGTTGCACCCAAGCAAAAGAGGAAGAAGAATCTGCAGGAGAAGCAAGGGGACCAAGAGACAGGGAGCTCATGACACTCAAGGTCTGTGCAGCTGCTGACTCAAGCTGAGATGTGGGTAGAACACTGGAGGTAATGGCGGTAGAAGAATCAGTAGTACCCGGAAGTTCAGTGCTCTGGACCTCCTTATCTTTATCTGCTGGATCTTCAGGAACACTTGCAGGAGTTGGCATCTCACTTTCTTCACTTTCACTGAGAACAATGATGTTCTCTGGCCCCATAGGCAACTGTGCCTGTTTTCTTGGAGGATCATTCTCTGCAGGCTCCTTCTTTACCTCTTTGAGTTTCTTCTTGTATACCTGGGTAGATGGAGAAGGAGTAGATTCCACAGGTCCCTGAGCTGTTGAGGCAGAAGGGGTTTTCACTGGTGTTCCAGACTCTGGAACTGATGTCTCTCTTATGGGTGTCGAATCATCCTTGGAGCTAGATTCTCCTGAGTGCCTCTTGAATTCTCGGATCTTCTTACTGAACCAGACCCTAGTTCTGATCAAGACTGGAGCAAGAATCTCAGCCAGATCATCTCTCTCTTTCCTGTTCCAATCCAGGTCCTCCAGAGGAGTGTGCTTAATCACATTTTCATACTCATAAGAGTATAGCTCAGAATTATCATCTTGGAGACCTTCGGGAACTTGAGTGAGGCCGAGTTCTTGGATCGGTGCGAGGAGAACCTGCCACAATGCCTTCTTACGGCTTCAAAATCATCGCACTGATCGGCCCGGTAGTCTTACGTATCGCCCCTATGATGATATATTATCTTGAGGTTACATTGATGAACTTCTTCAAGTCAAAAGCAGGTTCTAGGCTTGAAGAAATGAGCGATGATAGGGACGAGGGCTCTTTCTATGTTACGAGCATCGAGCTGTTTTGCATGTATAGTTTCCCGAGAGAGATGGGAAAGTGCAAGCGAGAAATCTTCTTGTCTCTGCGAGTTACATGTGCAACTTATCTAGTTGCTGCATATTTCAATCGGGGCCATTTTGTCGTTGAGAACATGGGGAGCCGCGAGAGGGTGCTCTCATAGCACGGACTGATATAGGAGAATTTCTGAATTGAATGAAATAGGCTCCATCTTTGCGATATCGGGTTCATGGCTTCATCTGAAAACCTTCTTGCAGTATCACCTTCGAGCAATCTGACCACGTACATGGTGAAAGCATCATTGACCCTTCTGAAATTGCGGTTGCTAGTCTCCAAGGTGAACTGCGGGCAATAGGCATACACTGGATCATCTTTGTGTGCATCTACATAGGAGAAACCAAACCACTGCCTGGATGCTGCTAGGGTATACATCAGATATGAAGTCATGTAGAACTTCTTTGTTTGTTGGACGTTGGATAGCTGCTCAGCCAAATTCATACTGATGATCTCTGCCCAGTTGATACTTTGTGTTCCCTCGCACACCATGCTGATGAGCGGGCACATCCAGAAATGAAATTCATTGGTGGAGGGCAAACCCATAACCGAGCCAGCAGGATTATGAAGTCTGACAGTTCTTCATTGAAATCTACCGGAAAAGGGTTTTGGTCGGCGAGAAGGACCTTTCTTAGGGTTCTTTAACCAAGACTTCGCCACTCGAGCTTTATATTTATCGTTGTCTTGGTCGAACATGGCCTGTGCTTGATCCGAGAGCGACTATAGCATTGTCCATCTCGGAATCCTCGGAGCAGCTCGATGGCGCGGCGTCGGCAGCGATGAGCTCCCGTGTACATTTGTCAATTCGCTCGTAGCGGGGTCGAAGTGAGCTCGCGTGAAATCTGATGTCGGCCTTTGCCTTTGAGATAGGGAATCCTCCGGCGAAAGCTAAACCGCTATCGTTAATCATCTGTGCCATTGGCGTAGGGTTTGCATCTGTCATTCTTGACCAAAAATCGCCGAAGTCGAGATGACGAGCTTCACTGTCTCCGATATTGCTAACGGCAGACTCAAGTGGAGAAATTTGCTCCTGCCCCTGAAACTTGATCTTCATATTGATAGATTCGGAGCTGCGACCTAGACTCTGGAAGGAATTTGCAAAGGGAAGGGATATTTGCGCAGGGAACTAGATTGCAAGGGTTTGAGCAAACGATAGCAAGGAAGCAATGCGAAAATGCGAAGGTGGTATGCTTGGTTATATAGCCGTTTGAGGAGCGGAATGAATTTAATGCGCATTGAATACACAACCACCAATTTGAAAAATATCATACTTGGAGCGAGCGGGGAAAAACTAAGTGTGAATGACACTAGGTACGCTTGGGACATGTGAGACGCGAATGCGCGAAACACGTGGCTCGGCCGGTTCGGGCGAAACAGGGAGAGGACGCACAAATGCATTTGGGACAAATGGGATGAAAATGTGCGAAGTACGCGATTCGGGTGTTTCGGCCGAAATTGGAACAATGCGGGCCCATTTGGACTTGGGACATTCGGGACAAAAGTTAGAAGTCACGCGACTTGACCGGCTCGGCGAGAAATTGGAAAGCGCATTTTTGAAAGCACATTTCAAATGGGGCGGTTGGGGAAAAAAGTTCGAAGGGAAAGCTTGCGAAAATGGGAAAGCTTTTTAATTTGGGGGAAAGTGCGAAGTACGCGGGAAATCGGGAAGTTTCGGCGAAAATGGGAAAGCTTCGCACTTTTTAACTTTGGGACATTTGGGGGCCGACGGGGAAAGTGCGAAGTGCATTTGCGGGAAGGATGATTGGGCAAAAAGTGGAACAAGCCGAAAATAAGTTTTGGGACACTTGGGACAAAATTTTTCAACCGAAAATGGGACAGCTTCAGGGGATTTGGCCGATCGGGAAGAGTGCATTTTACGTACTTGGGACAGATGGGACAAAAAGTGAGTGGACAACAAAACCAGAAAATCACACAAAAAGACCCCGAAAACACAATTTTTTCAACTTCACGACTTAGGCACTTCGAGCCCTAGAGAAGCTAAACTCTTGACTCAAAATTTTGAAAATTAAACTCTTAATTCCTAAACCCTCAACCTTAAATTCTAAACACTAAACCATAAACCCTAAACTATGAAACCTAAACCTTAGACCCGAGCCCAAAACCCTAAACCCTAAATCCTAAACCCTAAACACTAAACCCTGAGCCCTAAACCTCAACCCTAAGCCCTAAACCCTCAACCCTAAGCCCTAAACCCTAAACCCTGAGCCGTAAAACATAAACCCTAAACCCTAAATCATGAGCTCTGAACCCTAAACCATAAACCCCAAATTGTGACCCAAAAACATAAACCCTAAACACTAAATCGTAAACCCAAAACCCTTGGCCCTAAACCCTAAACCTTAAACCCTTAACCTTGAGCCCTAAACCCTATTCCCGAACCCTGAGCCCTAAACCCTAAACCCTAAAACCCAAACCCTAAATATTGAGCCCTAAAACCTAAACCTTAAACCCTAAACATTGAATTCTAAACACTAAACCCTAAACCCTAAACATCATTTTAGTAAGGATCTCATTTTAGTAAGAAGTAGACAAGCATCATAGAGCTGATTTGTGGTCACTAAAGTGAATTATGGACCAAATTTCAAAATTAGTACCAATTCAAGCAGTGGTAGGGCCAAAATCCAATCTAGAAGGTCAAAAACCTACAAAATGACTATATGTTTTCATAAAACAAAGACCAACTACAATATATATGGCTTGAAAGTTTTAGGTCATTACTGAAATTTTGAAAATGAGTAAGTACTGATTAGATTTTGAAAAACTATCTTCTAGATTATCACTATCAAAACTACGGGACCACTTCCATCAGGTGCAAAGTGACCCTAATTTCTTATATTTAGTAAAATAAATTTAAAGTATATAAGATTTCTTTTATTATTACTTTATACTTTTATTATTTCTTATACTTAACATTTATTTTACTAAATATGGCTCCTTCCAGCCCCTACAAACTTCAAATAGAACAAAAAGCGTACGTGTTTTGTGTTCATAGAAATGCGTACGCATTTTAGGTTCGTGAATTCACGAGCCTAGGAAAACATAACGTGATCATGTTATTGCAAAACACAATCACATTTCGTTCATTTTGAATTTTTGTCCACTTTTTGGCCCCCTATCTTCGCGCACTTACCTTGTAACAAAGTAGAAACCGTAGCAACCTACAAAACCTTTCATCATATCATTCGCAAACCAAAGGAGAAAATATATGTGTTTGTTTGAGGTTAGATCACCATTGGTAGTCAAACTCCCGATTTTGAACCAATCCAAGTACTGCACTACATATCCTCATTGAGGGAATCAAGGTTCATGTAGTTCTCTGAGGTGTTTTTGTAAGTTTGTGTAGCTAACTAACCCCTTAAGGGCATCCTTGTGTCTCTTGACACCAAGATAGTGGGCTAAGTGTGCACTATAGAATATACCCAATTTGGTAATAGTGAGATATGGTGTGCCTTAGCTATGTGACCTAACCCTTTGTTGATTGCAACCCTTGTGCAATGCTTAGAGTGACTTTGCACTTGTTATGACGTGGCTCTATGACTTTGTAAGCTTGGAAATGGATAAAGCTAAACTCTTTGACCTAGTTGTGTGACTTTAGACTTGTAATAGGGATTGCTCTAGGTGATGTGCAACTGATTTATGAATATTTAGGAACTCTTTAAGAGCTCTTGGAATGATATTTATAATAGTAACTTGTAAGAATGTTAGGTGAGTTATAATGTGATGAATTTTCTTATATATCCTTTTGTTGGTGAAATACTCTAGTGAGGCCGCCCGTATGAAATGAAATGACCCAAATAATTATTTGAAATTAAAAACAGAATGGGTGATCGTGAAGGTGCAAGACTGCATACAAGTCAACCAAGATCAAACTTTACATCCCAACCCTTTTGTACATTTTCATAACAAAGAAAAAGACACAACAATTGAAAGTTGTGTCCTGAATATCATAGCTTTATGTTTCTTTGATTAAATAATATTCCTAGAAGTGATGACATAACATAGTGTAAAGATAAGTAAGTTGTAGCATGGCTAGAGATATTAGGAGACTCGATTCCAAATGTGAACATTTGTTTTAACAAGGATACTTGGTCACACTTGGCATTACACAAGGACAAGTTACCAGATTATAGTGTCTACTGTTCTATACCATAGGCGGTCCATGTGGTTTGTACCTAAATCTTTATCATGCTTTTAGAGAGCATTATTCGAAAAAAATATCATATTACAAAACAAAATCTCTAGCCACTTGCATGCATCCATTACAGCCTTCCTTGTCATTGTAGGATGCCTCTCAACGTAATATATCCCTCTCAACCCATACATATCATAATACCATTTTTCCAAACATAACACACAAGTTACCCGCCTTATCATTGATGTTAGATCTCATCATCCCATAACTCTTCAAGTGTCTTGTAAGGGCTGGTTGTGGCATTAACAAAACCCTCTCCACCCAATATCTTTTTCTGTTCAAGTTCACTAATCTTCTCATGATCATCCGATGATAAGGACCAATCAAATATCTGGAAATTTTCAGTTATTCTACCTTTGTTGTAGCTCTTGGGCAACACACTCACTCCCTGCTCTATTCCCCACCTTAAGCATACCTGAAAGCACATAAGGCAATAACTTTAAGTTTCCAAGCCACTATTGGTAGACAAGAAAATGTCCAAATTTGATTAGAACTAAATACCTGGGCTGTAGTCTTCCCGTGTTTGTGGGCGATTTCTTTAATAATAGGGCTATCCATCATCAGATTTGTACCCCACGAAGTATTAGGAGCTCCCAATGGAGACCATGCACTCACATGAAGTTTATGCTTGTTACAACACTATCTCAACTTTTTATGTTGCCACATCGGATGCATCTGCACCTACGATATGAATATCATACAAGAATTATCAAATATTATAACTGCGTAATTCATTATTTTATATTGTTTGCTTATATGCTTAACATTACCTGATTAACAAGTAGGGGGAATTCAGCATAGCCTGAAAGGAGTCTTCAATCTTTTTGGAGGAAAAATTATTGACCCCAATGGCTTTGGTGTTATGTTTGTGGAGCCTATTTTCATGTTAGAGTGTGGTACACCTTCTATGTGTTACACTCGGGTATTTTTACGGCGGTTTATTAACCCATGGGTAATGGGTAACCATTATGGGCTGTTTTTGGGCCCATGGTTTTTTCGGTACCCATTGTTTTGTAAAACCGCCTCTTCGGCTACCCATAGGTTTATGGGACGGTTTTGTTTTTGCCCATTGTTTGATACCCATGGTTTTGTAAAACTGCTTAAGCAATTGTCTATTTATATGGTCTTATGCATATGATAGAAGTACAAGCAAATGTATTGCAGATGTGCTTTGAATTCGGGTGTGAATTCTGTAGAGTTTGTTGAGCATAGCTCCAAACAGATCTGGGTATTGTATTGAGAGAGTGGAGGCTTGTAATAAAATATGAGCAAGTGATTCTTGGTGGACGTAGCCCAAATTGGGTGAACCACGTTAAATCTTGTCTCTCTATGTTGTGTTATTTATTCTGCACTTTTATTTGAGATCTGTAATATTTTCTGCATATTAGTTTCTACTGTTGCGATTTTGTAAGGGATTATTTCGCATATTTTATCTCTTCTTTCCTAACATTTGGTAAGCCCCATTTCCACACATTTCTCCATTCCCTCCCATGTAGACTTCAAATCTAAAGGCAAAAACTCTTCTTCTTTAGGAGCCACAAGGTTTTCAAGGGAAGCCTCTTTAATGAGCTTCACAGGCCAGTGGATAAGAAACAGATCTAAGTATTCCAGTTGTAAATCCCTGAACACCATAAATTATGTGCAATTATGAGAAACTTTACAAACAAAACTTTACAGGTTATTAAAGAAGATGATGATAATAATAATATGATGTACTTCAAGCTATTCTTGATAGATGAAACTGGGTCGTCATGATCGGTATTCCAGAGTTTGCTGGTGACAAAAACATCTTCTCTTTTGACAATGCCACTTTGAAAAGCTGCATTTAGAGCTTCACCTAAAGCACGCTCTGAACCATAAACCTTGCTTGTGTCGAAATGCCTATACCCCACCTACAAAAATTATTACATGATGAGAGTTGGTTACCAAAATCCATGACTTATTTCATTAGACAGATATGCCTGAATTCATATATGACCAAATGAAAAATTGCCCAATTTCATATTTTCAATGTTTTTCAATCACAAAAATAAAGGTTTCCCTCGAAGTTAAAAACCTTGTGCAGCGAGAGATAAGAGCAGAAGTATATGGAAGAACAGGGTTACACTTCCAATTATTTAAAAAATAATCCTTCAAAATTATCTTCTGAGCAGAAAAGGGTCAGGAGGGTTTCATGGCTCAAAGTGGTTTTCAAAAAGAACGGTTTCAGGAAAAAAAAAATTGAAGTAAATACTTTCAACATCAAAGAGTAAGTGCTTTTCCAAGCACCTGGATTTAATGTTTTGGGGGTTGATTTGGATTTACAAATTGATCTAGTTTAAATCCAACAAAAGAACAAATAACATGTTTATGCCAAGCAAGCTTTAAAACTTGCAATAAGCTAAGCTTGGTGGGGATTTACCAGGCAATTGATCGAAATGAAAATTGAAGCCCACCTGAAGAGCTATTGCGACGGCTTCCTGAAGATCGTTCTGAGTGGCAGCGGCAGTTCCAAGCCCAATCAATGGAATTTTCATTCCTGCATTCAATTCAGTAGCAGTGGCAGAGATGCAAGCAAACATTCCTATTTAGAGAAATTACACTCTGGTTTAGGATTCTTGTGCAGCACGGATGCTTTAGATGTAATAAATATATTCAGTGTCTCGATTGAATTCCGGATTCTTGTGTTGCACTGATTTTGAATTAAATCGTTTTTCAAATATTGTTAACGTTCTATAGATGCATTAGATGTAATATATTCTACAACTGAAGGGATTTGTTTTAGAATTTTATCCAAGTATTTTAAAGACAATTTTCTTGTATATAGTATTTAATATTATCAAATATTCACTTTAGTAAAATCTACTGAAGTAAGTCGGCTGTAATTTGATGGATTTAAACTAATGTTTGAGAGTGTAAAAATATCGTATTGATTTAAAAAAACAAAATAGTAAAGTGTTTATCACTTCAGTTTTGTTTTTCATTAGTTAAAAAATCATTTCTAAAACTAACCAATGAAAATGAAGCAAGTATAAGAAAATTTGACAAAATAACAAAACTTAATCTTAAAATAATATTAGAATTACAAAAAAATTAGTATTTTTTTTTTGCAGTATTCCCATCCTTTTTTAATTATTTTGGCAGGTTAATAATGCTTTTAAATCCACAACTCTTTGTTTTACTAAGTTTATAATTAGCTCATGCTTTGTTTTTTAAGATGTTCAATATAGAATCCATGGTAACATATGTTAGACGGTAGAATAAGATTGAGGACAAGCAAGAGTCGTGGCATCTACCTATTCGACCATGTTTTAATGCTTGGAATAGCTAAGGATTCATGCACATTTCTAGTAAATTGGCTACATAGATTTCCAGAGTACAATTCTCTCGAGTTTTACGTAGTAGGAGAGAGTTATGCAGATATATAAAAGCCTTTGTCTCTTTTCCTCCGAGAATTCCTTAGATTCAAGTATTAGAAATTTGTCTTAGTTTATTAAATTCTACCTACACTTCGATGTCATTTGCCCAGTAATGGAATAGTGATTTTAGCTTTATTTCAGATAAAAAATTCCTTGTGTGTGCTTAATGTATCTCTCCACTATATGTTGAAAAAGATTAATTCCCAATTAAATAGTTTATTCCCACATAAAACTACAAAGATTCTTTTTTTTGGTTGTTTCAACTGTATATTATGGATTTGGAAAGATATCAACAGTAACATATTACTTCATTTCTTGCCAATATTTTTTCATTAGCAATGTGAATAAAATACACACTAGACACGTTTATGTGTTTCTATAAAAAAACTATGAAGGCTTATGCAATTGCACTAGGGATGCATAGGCCCCATTTTGCTTCATGAGAAAGTCGTGTTTTCCTTGTTTTGTAATATTTCCATTCTTTACCACTGGTATGAGATCTACATCTTTAATTGTTGAAAGACGATGTGCAATGACAACAATGGATTTGTTTACATTTACAAAGTCCAACGCATTGTGAACTATGCACTTTGATTCAACATCTACAACATTTGTAGCTTCATCGAAGAGTAGTATCATGGGATCTTTTTAGTATTGTTTAAGAGCTTGATAGAAAAGGATCACCTATGTTAGTCAGCCTTCGACAAAGCACTTAGAGTTAAGATGAATGGGCATGTGGAGAAGAGCATCACCTTCTTTTGTTGGATTAATTTTGGTGATTATTTTTGAGATTGTCAATAGCATTGCAATACATATGGGATCTTGACACCTTTTCTTGAGTCACATTGTACATTAGAAAATATACTTCAAACTACTATGCAATTATGGTGTCATCATCCCAATAGCTAGACACCAAGTAAGATAAGCTTAGTTCTTGTGCGCTCCATACTTGTAGGCACATGATGACATGATACATAGTGATCATCATTGTCTTGCAGTTATTATCAGAATTTCAGAGTTGTTCTATCTCATTTGTGTGCGTTGGAATGACAACATTCCATGGCTTGAATAGTCTCCTCCATGGAAATGTGTTTCTATAATTTTAAAAAGGCAATAACCTAGAAGCGGTTTATAGTTTTTCACTTTGTTTTCCCTTACAAAATTGTTTTCTTCTCTCTCATAGAAAAATATGCAACTTCAAGATTTTTCATTACGCCGAAGGCGTTCCCCTTATGGGAAAGGCCCTTCCAGACGTTTACGCATTGACGATGTTTAATTTGATGGTTATTTGGACATTTTTTCAATGCGATTAATTTTGACGGCCATTTAGATGTTTTCATTTTTTTGGCTATTTTTAAGGGTTTCTTTTTTGTTTTTTTGTTGTATTTAGATTTACTTTTTCATGCATCTTGAATGCGGGTTTCTTATGTTTAGATTTGTTTTTTGTCTCTATTTTTGTGGCCTCTTTACTAGACATAGTTTCCTCTATGAAACAGAGAGGGTAAGCTAGTTGCCAAGGACATGATTTACTGCTCTTTGGATAGTCGTTCGATCGAGCTCGCGCACCTACTTTGTTTGGATTAGAGATTGAACTGAATCTTAAACCCGATAATGTCGCTATCATAGTGGCTTTGCGAAGGAGGATGGGAAGAGACTCAAACCCCATACATATTGTTTCCTTTTTAGGAACTCGGATGTCGTTGATATCATCGCCACAGAGAATTGTTCGGTGATCACGCTTTACAAGCGAGTTCTACACCATAAGCCCTCAAACCACTTTGCTTGCACTAAAAGCACAATAAAATCTTAGTCGAGTTCATGGAGCCATTAATCGAGAATCAAAGTAGTGTTATTTATTTTCCAATTGTTTTAGACATAAGCTCCCGAACCACCATGTTTATGTTGAAATTAGAGTTAATGATACCAATAACTATACAAGGTGGTTTTTAAGGGCTTATCCAAAGTAAAACAAGGCGTTTAAGATCTATGTCCTGTCTTTAGATGAACCCACCCTTGCAAACCGAGTGGAACAGAGGTAGGTAGTGCGATACAAAAGCATGGCAATGGTGAGGGTCTTGAAATTGGATGGTGGATGAGGAAGAAAATTAATATTGGGGATTTTTTTGTCATCAAGATAGGATTTCCATACTTAAGGGGATTAATTGAGAGTGAAGACGTATGCCTCATCAATGAGATCTTTGTGGTATGCAAATATAATCATGGTGTTGACTGTATGTAGGTGTTGCATGCATACATCGAATTCTTGATTGATGAATTAAAATTTCATGTAGATATGCCTTTACTTGATTCGCAAAGATTAAATGTAATTTTGAGATCATTTATCCTGGAATTTCTAAATTTCGGGAAGCAAGAAATTCTACAACTAGTATATGCTTGCACTTGTTACATTTTTGTTGGATACTTATTCTTATTCACATTCCATCATGATGCGCAGACCATCCTCAAGGTCATGGAAATCTTGCTTCACTCAAAAATACTTGATGGGTGGTAAGTTTAGTGCCTAGAACATGTGTAAACAACATCAACTACATATATAGTAACTGATCCTACCAAAAAGGGGGAATTTGCCATGTTTTTGACAAAGTGCATGAAGGTCTAGCATTACAAAGTCATGGTTTGGTGGACCATACCCATAGGCCATGCTATGAATTGGTTAATGATGGGTATCTATTTTCATTCTAATGAATTAGTTTTTAGTGCTTGTGGAGAGTTTTCAGGATATATTGCCAAATAACACTTAACATGTGATGATTTTTTTTTATGCGCATAAGTTTTAAACCAAAATCCTATAAAAGTTGGGTTTAAGGGGGAAACTTTTATTTTCAAATGATCATTTGATGCAAATAGAACACAAACTTCTCGCGCAACAACAACTAAGATATTTCAAGTGCATGTGTTCCATGCGCTCAAATTTCAAACACGAGCTCTACATAAACTAATTTTACGGCTTGTTTCGAGAGAAATATTAGAAAACGACTCAATCATCATGGTTAGGAGGAGAAGGATTCTGTTGTAGAGTGTAGACTATTAGAAGGCTGAAATTATGCAAATTTAGGCCATTTTTGGGTAAATTGTCCATTGGAAATGTGAGGGAGGTCTCAAGAAAAATAGTGATTGACTTTTGATGGATTTTAATTCCTATTGAAGGAGAAATAATAGTTTTCATCGAGCAATCGATGATCAAGATATATGGGAAAGAGTTCGATTGTAAGATGACTTGTTTTGGGAATGATGTGGTCATTGGTATACATCGAGGAAATATCTAAGAAATTGGAGACCTGATTTGATGTGGGGTTTTCAAGTAGATAGATGATTGTGCCTCGAGAATCAGCCCGAGATACTAGGAGTTGACAACAAAAAGATACAAACTAATGTTTGAATGAGAAAAGCTGTGCAAAAAGAGGTAGCTTGAGGTGATTTAAATGTTTCAATAACTTACAAAATTTTGAGTGTAGATTTGACGTGGAAACATTTGCAAATGAATGAAAGAGCCATTCTCTTGCACGAATGACATTTTTAAGCATAATGTCTGTTTGAAGTGTCCGGGAAGTTTTGTTGAAACCAATGCTTTTCATCTTTATATTTTGTTTGTTATCTTATTTTGAAAGTCCAACCATCGAGATACTTAAATTTTCATCTTCAAACATTAATTATGAGTGGGTATTGACTCTTTATCATGTAGAATGTCTTGTGAGTTTGAATTGTATTGATGTAAGGAAGAACCCGTAAAGAAGCTCTTGTGTATGTTAGTGTGATCAGAAATAGATGAACTCCTTGTGCTTTATACAAAATGCTATTTCCCCTGATGAGTAAGGATAATGGTGAGAGTAATGTTTTTGTATTGAACCCATGGTGCTGTTACTAAATGATGCAAAGAGTTTAGTCTAGCCATGAAGTTAAGGTATTCCTTTATTGGAAATTCATAGCTTGGCTACATCACAAGATAGTGGTAAAGTTTATGAATGTTAATAGCGCGAGGCACATGATTGATGCTTGCAAATTTGATGAAAGTGAAGGTAGATACATCTATTATAGTCGTTAATGCCTCGAGGGGCCTATAACCATGGCTTATCATCTCAAATAGTTGGTTTAACTTTAAAGAGAAATTGAATTACACTTAGGATGTTTTTTTGGTTTAAAATTATGAATGAGTGGGGAGGGTTTACAATTCTTTGATTTGGAACAAGTGTTACATTTCATGTTGTGTATACATAAATAGTGTTATGATATTTCTGCTACAAGACAACAATATTATAGAGTGTTGGCTTTGATTCCCTAAACCTTGATTTTTCTTAGCATTGAATACCTAAAAAATCTCAACCTTCTATGACGTATGTCTTGTTTTGATCATGTTGCGACCTTTTGTAGTAATTCCATAGGATTTTTAGGAATAGTTCATGGTCATGGTGCACAACCGCTACTTTGTGCTATAGTCCCAAAATACTTGAGGAACATCTCATACTATTAACATATTGGTGCCATTACATGGTCCTCGCTACCCTAAACATATTGTTAAACTTGTTAGTAGCAAAGGCACTTGACTCGATCTCCCTATAGGATGTTGAATAGTAAGAGTGTGACTTGTACTCTGCAAAAACTCAAGAAAATCTCAAGAAAACTTCACAAATGAAACAAATTGAACACTGTTGAAAAATTCATGGTAAAAATAAAAAGGATGTCTCATTCCATGATATCTTTTGTGGAGTGTTGATTTAGAGGCCGGTGGATACAAGGTTTAAATTTCATGTTGGGAGAAGGAAAATTCAAATCGAAGCAATTTTTTTGACAATGAGATGTTTTCCCTTTACCTCATGGCCCGTAGAAAATATTTATGGGCGGACAATCTCTTTTCAAAGCATTACATTCTTAAGAGATTTCCTTGAAATTTTCTGCCTAATGAACTCCTTAATGGATTTATGTTTATTCTTTTGGCTGAAACCCAAACAATTTTCTTCACTCTGTCTTATACTTTGGTCAAGATCACCTTATAATTCATTATATTCTTGTTTTCAATGAATGAACTGGGTGTTGTTCCTAGTTCTTCTATATTTAAATAATTCCCCCTATTTTATAGTTTTTATTTCTAGATACATGTAATGAGTCCATTATAAGTCATTTGTGTTTATCACAAGCTTCATGGTATGGAAAATTGCAACTTTATTTATATTTTTAGTACTGTTGTCATGGCATGAGGAATATGAGGAGCCGAGTCTTAGACCCTTAGTAAAATTTATATGATAAGCTTAAAGCTGATGCAATTTTACAATTCATTCTATCGGTTAATATTCACGTGGGTTCTTACTGAGGAGAGTACCACTCTTACTAAGATGACTTCTTCTTATATCAAATATCCATCCGAGAGCTTGAGATCTTAATGTTTTTTATGCCATGATACATTTTGAACCCTTTTTTTGCATCCAAATCCATTGCTGATTTTGAATGGGTTTTATTTTATCGATTAGACATCAAATTTTGTTTTCCATTAAGTGTTGATTTCCTCCATGGTTTATCCACAAATTTATCCTTGACATGTTCTTCAACATTTACAGGTTCATTTGCTATGCATTTTACCTTTGTTCCACTCATCCTTATTTTATCTTTTAAAAAACCTAAAAATTATCACTTAAATGTCCTCAAATTATTGTGGCTTGATTTCTAAAATTGAAAAATTACGAGACTCCTTCAAGAAAGAGTGGTACTAAAAATAAGATCTAATTCAGCTAAAATCTATCTCATGACTTGTTTCTTTGGTCATGTCACACTTTTGAAGATCAGCTTTTGAGTGTGCCCAAAATTTATGAAGATCAATTTTTTTGTATAGTTTTCTTATAGACTTGACATTTTTTTACTGCAAATCAACAGGCTAATCAAAGTGCAAATACTTACAATAATAAACCCTTAATGTCACGGGATGTTTGTCATATGGAATCCTGCTACACTAACCTTCTCTATATTTATTAGCTTAATGAAATATTAATGAATTATATTACACATCAATATTTTTATTCATTGATTAATTTTGAGAGTTCACTTGCAAACGAATCATGTATTTTTGGGTAAAGCTTAATTACGGAAACTACTATTTTTTTCTATGTCATAGGTTTCCTTTTTGATCTTCAAGACAAGCAAAAATAAGAAGATTTGAGTATAGAAGTTGCATTCATTGTATTTATTTATGATATTGTCAATGAACTAAAATCATTTTAAAGCATTGATGGAAATGTTTCACTTCAAAACCATTTACATTTAAGGGAATGGATTTTTTTCCTATTCATACTTTTGTGGATTTTGTTCTACAAATTTTTATACTTAAAGGACACATTAGATTTTTAAAATGACTTGATTATGCATTTCAAAAGAAAAATTGTAGATATGAAGAAAATTTGTGAACGAGGCTTCTCTTTTGAAGAAAAAATGACACACAAAAATGGTCCAATGCATTAATTTGTGAACGAGGCTTCTCTTTTGAAGAAAAAAATGACACACAAAAATGGTCCAATGCATAAAAATGCATCAAATCACATTCATTCCAATCATGTGATTTGGTATTATGTCTATAATTTTGAGGAAAATAAAAAACTCTAAACTCATTAATGCTTGTCTTTAAGGAAAACAATGACTTCAATTCATGTATTTGACCATGCCATTTAGAAGAAGCTTGTGATTTTATAATTCCTCACATGTACTACTAATTATTAAAACATCGAGTGTTGTAGCACTTCATCTTTGGAGCATGTTTGCACATTCTTGAAATTTTGGGTCCAACAATCAAATTAAAATAAAGTGCATAAAACAAACACACACACACACACACACACACACACACACACACACACACATACATATATAAAAGTTCAAAAAAATGTTTGTTGATTTCTATTGGTAAAATTTATTTGCTATCACCTCTTGGTTTGGATGTTATTATAAGGATTTAATTCTTTGATGTGACATTTTAAAAATAAAAATATTTGTTACTTAAATTTAATATTAAAAGGATTATAATTTGATTGGGAATTCATGGTTGTGTAAATTTGAAAGGAACTTTTTGAACATTCACCATTAAATTAGGCACAATGGTATTTCTTTTATGATAGTGATGAAAATTAAAAACACATCATTCATTTATTTTAACAATTTACAATATTTATTTATATGTATCAATATAAATAATATAGATCTATATAAATTGTGATTATATTTTTATTTGAGTTGGGAGTAGTATTTAAATTTGAAAACCATTTATGGTTGTCAAATAATTTTCATGTTTTTAGTTATTTTCCAAATGTGTTGTCTTTCAAAGTATTATATTTTTAATTCACATTTTCAACTAAAAATAAAAGACAAAATTATATTTATTTTAAAAAAATTTATGTATATCAATATGATTTACATATGAATCTTTAAATTTCTTTTAACAACTTTTACATATATCAATATTGTTTCTATGAGAATCTATATAAAAATGATATTACATTCTAAAAAATATTTACATCAAATATAAGAAGAGTGGATTGTCTTCTCTTCCTCCACTCACAAATTTTCTTTACTTCAAATATTTTATGTGAGTGGTTGAGGGAAAATATGATTATTTAAATAGACGCATCCTAATATGGATGAAATTTGATTTTTATTTTAAACATATAACCAATCTCTAATTGAATACAATAACATACTTTGAAGCATATTGATTATGCTCTATATTTTTTCTTCATTTTAATCTCGCCACATATTTCATACTGAAATTATGAATGTAATAAAGATACACTCTTATGCTAATTACACTGAATTTCTTTAGGAGCCTTTGTAGCACGTGAGATTGTTGAAAACACTGCGGCTAAGATTTTTTTATATATGTAGAAGTATTACTGACAGGGACTATGTCATCGCCTTAAAGTTGAGAAATGACATTATTGTTGTTAAAGTGTAGTCTTTCTTCCTTTCCCCTTGCTATATATCTTTCAGCGTTCACATCGTACATTTCATGTACGATTGCTAGTATCATAGAAACCTAATGATTTTATGTTTGGTTCTTTTTTAGGGTGGATGAAGCGGTGTTTATATCTTCCTGATTATAATTATGTCAACTCCATTTGTAGATGGAGCTGAATTTGGAGGCTTATATGACAATGAAATCAATTTCTTGTTAACAATCTCTTGCATTTTCGAAGAAATTTACACAAAGCTCTCATGCCTTGCCATTCTCTACATATAATTTAGTACTTATTGTTGAGATTAAATGATTTTCTTAAATTTAATATGGCTGCCGATACTTTGAAAATATTTTGAATCCTCAAACTGTTAAAATTTTAGAGGAAATTTTGACATCTTATATGGTATTTTTCCTTGTAAACAATTTTAATTTTTTAACTTAACTTTTATCTTAAATTTTTACGGTTACTAATTCTCATTTAATCTTAATTTATTTTGTTTTATGAACAATTAGGTTTTGAAAAATAGTAATTTCTTCATCAAATATGTTATAGGGTCTTCGGTGGGCTTTCTATGATTTGGAACCCGCCAAAATCTATGGCACCTTAATTAATAAATACATCAAGTAGAAAGTTGTAGAATTTCATATCACCGACACGGCTCAATATTTTCTCTGCAAAAATGTGGATGGTCTAAGAACTAATGTTGGTAGAGAATTATGTTGGTTATCATTTAAAACTCTAAAATCTATGCACCTCGATGATAGCTAGATTTTTGGAGGCGATTTCAACATAGTCATATCTCCCTTGGAAAAATATGGTGGATCTCAAACATTTCCACAACTACCTTAAAATTTGCTCAATTCATTGAAGAAAATGATCTTGTGGACATCCCCCATAAAAATGGTCAATTCACATCGACAAATAGAAGGATTGGCAAAAACTTTTTGGTGGAAAGGTTTGACAGATTCATCATTAGTAAAGCTTGGATTCAACAACTAGCATTAATTGAAAATGAAATTGTTTGGGAGGTTAGATCATATCACTGGCCTATTTTACTGTCAATAATATCCCCCTCATCCCCTCTGGCAAAGAGGCCTTTTAATTTTGAGATGATGTTAACCAAAGACCCAACTTTATTTGAAAATTTAAAAATATGGTGGAATACAAATGTACAAGGTACAAAAATGTACATACTTTGGAAGAAAAACTTAAAAGGGTAAAAAAGAAATTGAATGCATGGAAAAAAAAACCTTTGGAAATATATTTGAAAGGAAATCTAAGATACAAGGATGATCCTTCAAATTGAGAAACAAATGCATGAGAATGGTCTTCTTCAAGAAGCAAAAGAAGAAAAGGGCTTGATTGATGACCTTGACATTGTTCTTCTTCAAGAAGAACTCCTTTGGAAAAAATAATCTCAAATCAAGTGGCTTCAACCATAATTTCATTAAATATGGACATTTTACTAAGAATCTAGATTTATAGTATTATCATTTTTGGTTTTATAATTGTTGAAATTGGATTCCTAAATTGCCATTATTGGTTTTTATCTAGTGTGATATCGGATTCCAATATGTTTATTATTGGAATTTAATTAGTGTAATATCGGATTCCAATATTTACATTGTGCCATACAAGTATGTTCCTAATTCTATATTGAGTTTATGAGAATGGGAATATTCCCATTCTCAACACACTTATAATACAACTATGTTCCTAATTATTTTTATGTGTATCTTCTTTATCTCAATTATTTTTCTATGATTCCTATATGAGGCATTTTGATCCCTTTTGAAAATTAAAATAATGTGATATGGGTACATGTTGTATGAAATAAGAAGCAACTATTGAGTCTATGAGAATGGACATATGCCCATTCTCATCACACTCATGGTACAAGTATGTTCCTAATTCTTCTTATGTCTATCAACTTTATATCTATTCTTCTTCTATAATTCATATATGAGATATTTTTACCTCTTTCAAAAATTTATATCTTGGCATATAGTAGGTTAAATCATGGTGCATTTCTAGACACTCTTGTTAAGAGAATTAAATAATATATATTGGCACTCCCAATACTATAGTTTTGCATTCAAGAATTAGGGGATTCTAGGCATATAATTTAGAATGTACACTTCAGAAAAGTTTATATTTTATGAAGTTTTAGAAAAATTAAACAATAAATTATCTAGAATTATTCACATAGCTTTAGGAAAATACCATATAATTGTGGTTGTAATGAATGTGTAAATCAAGACTAATTCCTAGAAAAATCCAAAGCATTCATCTTTTGAATTGAATTACTTGTAAATCACATCCAACTCCCTTTAAATCACAAGATCCATCTCCATGTAAACTTACTTAGAGCATAATTAAGTATTTTTTAAATTAAATAAATTGCATGGTGGAAATCATATTATTAATAATACATTAATAAGATTCAAGAGTTCCATAAGCAACACAATTTTTTATAGAATTATATTATGGAAAAATATTCCAAAGTAATATAATACTCAGTCTTTCATTTAATTATCAAATAATAGTACAACTATAAAGTTTTATAGGACCAAGGTTTGGAAATAATTTTTAAAAAAACCCACATCTCCAGGCCAAGATGATTTCACATACAAATTTATGAACTTCAATAGTTTCTCCAAGTCAACATTCCTTATCTTTTCAAGTAGTTCAAGGTATGATTTAATGGCCACATGTCCTTTATCAGGTATCTTTATGGATCCACTTTGCCAATTTTTGTTTGGTGTCCATGCCAGATGATGCTATCCACATCGATATCTACTTTAGGTTTGTTTGAGATGGTCCAATTTTTATTTGGATTTAAACAATCGATACAATGTTGTACCTTCTCCTCTCCATGTAGATTTCCAATATTGAACTCTCATATTTTTAATTACATCATTGCTTCCTGTTGAAGGAAAATATCCCCATCTACTCTCCCCATCCATATCTTTTCATTATCATTTCTGGTTGTATAAGTAGCATTTTTCCCTTGAACACATCCTTCAATGGATTGAATTCTTGGTTAGATCTTCCACAAATAGGCCCAACGTAAATATCATTATTACTTGGGATATGTTGACTAATGTAGTATTCTTTGTGAATATGTGTGGCTCTGTTATTTGGTCATATATGTCTTTCTCCTATATTGTTTTTTGCTAAAAGCAAAACATCTAACCTCCTGCTACAATTTAAAAATGGTCTATACAAAGCACGTAAATTTTTTTCCCAATACACGATCTTCGAAAGCCAATATTCACTACCTTATCCTATTGCACTTTTCCCCAATGCTCAATATATGCTTTTATTCCCTTTTTCAGATCTTCCATTTCTTTTAGTTCCTTGAAAGGTGTCAAAGGAGGTTGTGCTTCTGGTAAGCTTAGTTCCCCATTATACTTCATATGACATATATGGATAGAATGAGACCATTATTGATCCTTTAAATGTTTCTTTGTACTCCATCACCGATATTCCATCCACAACATGGAATCTAAACAACTTAGGTTTGTTGATACCCACTATCTTATGGTTTCCATCCAACAAGAATGGCTCCACAAAGTCCTTGAAGTTGTACACTTCCTCAATAAAATAAGGAGTGAATGTACTTAACCCTTGTTGGCATGTTCTATAAGAGTCCATGATATGTGGTAAAGAAAATGTGTCTATTTTATGTAATGATGTTGTTAATATTCCAAAAGTCCCATCTATATCCTCATGGGTGTGTCCCATTGGAAGGAAGCTTACATACACAATGTTGAATACCATTTTACTATCAACATTGATACGAATGCAAATGATGTACGATTCTTGTTATCACTTGAAGCATTATCCAATTGCAAGTGGAGGATTGGTGGTTTCTTTATGAAAGAAATATTCGTGTTAGTAACACTAACTAATTTTGAATGGTCAAATATTTCCATGTACGTTTTACATTTTTCATGCACATCTTTTTGTAATAATGCATCATGTAATGGTTGTTGGAATGATCCACAATGATACAAAAAATCTCAATACTCATAAATTCAAGGTTCTTCAAGCTTTCTAAGACACAAAGCTAATGATGTGAATATATAGTTTTCTCCACGTTCAACAAATTGCAGACCAAAATGGCCAAAACCCCGGTCTTGTGTCCATGTGTGAGCATACTAGTCAAAGTAACTGGTAGGTTCATAACATTACTTATTGACTTTGCTTTTGTAGATTCCTAAATTCGATTTTGCAATCTTATTGCCAAAATACACACAAATCACTCTCTTTTTGCCAATTCCGTTATAATTAGTGATATTTTCTAATTAACTAACATTTTTTACCACTTTATCTAATTAACACCACATTGTTGATTGTGTAACCCCTTTCACATTCAATATACCACTTTACTGGTGAATCGTAAGTCAAAATCCTCTTCAAAGCAGGACAATTAGCATTTATTAGCTAATTAAGCCTATTTTTCCCTTGTTTTGGTCAAAATACCCTAATATTGACTCAAACCCCTCTTCTAACCACTCAAAATCATGCCATTCACCTCCATCTGTCTCAAAGAAGCTTCAAAATTTTATCCTAGCCTCCTAGTTGACCCTAAGTGGTTGATTAAGGCTTCACACCTCTTAATCACTTGGTAATTCACTAATTGTGATTAGCAAAGCCTAATCATGATTAGCAATTCTAATCTAATTTGGGGATTTTAGTCCCACATGCACTAAAATACAAGTTTCTCCCAAAAGGAAAACTATAAAAAAGTGTGCACCTCATTTCTTTATATTTTACACCATGCTTTGATTTGCATCTCCTAAATAAATATGATATATAGCCAAGTTCAATCCTTACTTAAAGCCTTAAATGGGGTTAGTAGATGGATATCCAAAATGACCAAGTAGTCATTTGGAGAGGCCATTTTACCTTGTTTGGAGTAGCAACCATAACCATTTGATTTCCCCCTTAGGTCTATTTACGTCAATGTTAGGTAATTCAAGCATATTAGTAGGCATGTTTAGTTATATTTTGTATTGTTTTTATACTAGTTAAGCATTCTTTTGAGCTTCTATCTTAATGTTACATTCATAGACTTAGAACCTCGGCTAGATGGATGGAAATGGTGTTAGCTTCCCTTGTTTAGTCATGTAATTTACTTTGTAAAGTTTAGGGTGTCATCACTTGGCACACCCAGTGGGACAATACCCCATTGCATTCAATTTTTAAAGCTTTTTAAACTTAGTTTCAAAAAATTCATTTCAAATTTATAGATTAGTTTCAAGTTCCTAGATTAACTTCAATTTTTTTAGTTTACTTTCAAGCTTTCTAGAGTACTTCCAAAAAATTTAGATTAGTTTCTCAATCTTTTTGGATTAATTTCAAAGTTTTCTAGTAATTTTCAAAGTTTTTCATTTCAATTTTATAGATTAGTTTTAAGTTTCCTAGATTACTTTCAACTTTTCTAGTTGAAATTTGAATCTTTTAGAGTACTTTCAAGCTTTTAGATTAGTTTCTCAAATGTTTTAGACTAATTTCAAAGTTTTAGAGTGATTTTCAAAGTTTTATAGATTAGTTTCCATTTTTAAATTTATTTCAACTAGATTAGTGGTAGAAGTTGTGTTTTCTTTCTTTTTGCAAGATTAAAGGAGGCAAAGCCTTGTCAAAATTGCAAAAAATACCAAATATTTGACCTTTTTGAAGAAATTCTTGTAAAAACTCAAATTTTGGCCACTTCTATGAAGGGGCGTATAGCCATTAAACTGTGAGCATAGGCATTGAACTAGGAGCACAAGTATTGAAGTAGAGCACACACGTCAGCTTGTATTTTTCAACTCTATCATTTTTACAAAGGGAGTGTACATGTCGGTAGGGGAGTGCAGACATTGAACTGGGAGTACAGGCATTGAAGTAGGAGAGCACATGTCATCTTTTATTTTTAAACTATCTGTCATTTTTACAAAGGGGAGCGCACATGTCAGTAGGGGAGCGCAAGCATTGAAACAGGAACACACTCACTTGTCTAGAAACGCACACGTTGGCTTGGATTTTTCAAATTGTTTGTCATTTTTACAAGGGGAACACTCACATCGATAGGGGAGCACAGGCGTTGAAACATGTGTGCACATGTTGATAGGTGCATGCAGGCATGTTTGTATACATTTTTCCTGTAAGCTCAAAGCTTCCATTTTTAGTTTTTATTATTTATGTTACTTTTCAAAGGTTTTTAGATGCCATTTTTGTCAATTTCATAGATTTAGAGTAATTTTTCTCATAAAATCACTTAGAGTTTGAAGGAATTAATCTTGTTTCCATGCTTTGTATGAGTTTGGGTTAAGGTGTGTATGCTCTTCTCTTGCACTTCATGTGACCTAGAGAATCAAAAGCACTCTTAAACCTTCTTTTCTATCATTAGAGTAAGTAGGAAACTTTGTTAATCATCTTTTGGTTTAAACTCTTGTTTTCTAAATAACCAAGGCTAGAATTTTTGTATGCTCTTCCCTTGCACCTAGTATGATCTTGGGAATCAAAAGCAATTATTAAAAAACACTTGGAAGAATTGGGAATAAACCTTTTTTTTGCAAAATTTGATCGTAGTTAATTGATTTATAAGCATTTTTCATGGTTATTTTCTTATGATTTTATGAATCTATTTTTGAAACTACTAACCATTTTGTGAAGGACCTAATGCTAGTCAAAGAAAGAAGGACCTAAAAAAATTCTAACTACACGTGTGATTGTAGGTTGCCAAAAGGAGTACGACAAAAACCACATTAAGTCTAAAAGATAAAAATACACCACAATCATCACATTGTACTTGCAAGTTTTGGTTAAGAGCTACGGCTCATCCGCTTAACTAGGACATAACCCCTTTGGCATAAGCCTTAAGATACAACAATGGGGGTGGTCCTAGGAACCCTAAAGTAGTTCACACAAGAGGGAACCTTGTGAACAAAATAGGAAATTGTTCCAAACTACTAACTTTTCTAGTATACCTTGGTGAGATTAGCGTCAAAGATATCCATATCGCGACCCCAGTGAAAGTATAACTAAACGCACTTCGGTGATCATTATATTGAAGGGGGTAAAGTAAATTTGAGATACTCCCAAATTAGTCAATGTGATTTTTCAGGTAAATCAATCTCACTCATAGATATCTTATGACACCCAAAGAGAGAACCAGCTAGGAAGATTGTCGGCTTGGAGCCTTTGTTTTTGTCTTATATAGTATACTTGAGAGCCCTCAGAAAGTTACAAATTTGTTAGATTCAAACTCTTGTTTTTCAAACAAGGGAAATAATCTCTTAAAGTTGAAACTCGTGACATTTCATCACGAAATATACTTAGTGTCATTTTGTCCTAGTTTTTCACTTGTCTTAAGACAAGGTGAAACTCTGCCAAAATAACACCAAGTTTATTTCAACACCACTTGGTCTACACCCTTGTTTTCTTGTTGCCCATTTTTTGAAAAAGGAAACAACATATATGGATACCACTAGATATCGCGTGTCCACCACTTTTTATTCTACTTGCATGACTAGGTTGCAATGCCAAAGCACAAGTGTTGAAAGTGTGCATGGTACGTACTCATGATCTAGTATGCCCCTTGTCTCAAAAACCCATATTTGAGACTTATTATCATCATAGTTAGGAGATTTCATCCTTGTCTTCTTTTTGAGTTGTTACACTGCCCACATTATAGCCATATAATTGAGATATTTACATCTTGTTTCCATTGTGAAATTAGGCCTAAATCTCTATATTGTAGAGTTATGTTGTTCGCACGCATAACAATTTCTTGTTATACTTAGACATAGTTTTTACATTCCAACTTTTTCTTTAGTTTTTTGAGTGTTGAGGATACATTGTTAGCATCGCGATAACATCATTTTGACACTAGAAATAATGCTTTCCCAAAATCTTGGTTCACGTGTACAAATAGTGTTGTTACGTTGCTCACATTGTTATTGTCCATTTTATGAGACTTGGACTTTGTTAGTGTTTAGAAAATGGCTTTTAGTATATCTAGTTAGAAGATCACGTCGACATTATCTCATCATATAGGCCTTATTTTTACAAACTTGATCTAACTGGTGATGTTGCGTTGTCACTATTTGGTTGCAAACCTATCTAGACTAAATCTTAGAGAATAAACTATTAGGTGTAAACCAAATTTTGAGCATTGTACATCATTATATTATTGTAAGGAAAACTTGTGTCATATATTACCTTTCTAGGGTAGCTTGTGCGTTATTATTTAGTTTGTACGCTTGCTTTGACCTTTCAATTTTGTGAATATTCTATAGTCACCTTTTTTAGACAAATTAGGGTCATTACGCTACAAAACTTTAACTAGGGTCCCTTGTTAATAAACCTTCTATTCTAAGTAATGCCTACTACGAGAATGGGGTCATGAAAGCTGGAAGTCAATATCTTTAGAGGTGACAACCCTCTTAAGGAGGATAATCTAATGGTCGAACATAGTGGCGGAGAGGAAGATTCTCCTCGCGCGGATGCAGAGCTTCATTCCTCCCATTTTGACGAATACATTTTTCATAATAAACATGAAGTTATTATGCGGGTTGTGGAACTAGGAGCCAAATTATGTTCCATAGTACACCCTTCTCTTATCATTAGCATGGTTTGGGGAGAAGAAGAAGTAGACCTCCCTCATCGCACTTTTAATGAAATTTTAAATCTAGGTCATGCCTCTACTTCTACACAAAGAATAATGAGGAGATACCATTTGAAAATGATGGAGATTATCATTTTCCTCCTATTAAAATTTGCGAATACCATGAAGAACATTTTCATCATGCAAAACCTCCTCCTAATGAAGATCATCATGAAATACCTATTAAAGAGGTTACGTTATAACAACATGTCCAAGCCCTCACTTGTCAATTGGAAAGTTTGGCTTCGCATATACAAAAGGAACAACTAAAAGTTGTGAAACAAACTATACTAGAGACAAAACCTAGAGCTTTGTTTTACAAATTCCCAATAAATACTCCTTGACGAGAGGCAAAAAGAGATCTTTATGAAGAAATTCTTGCAATAAACCGAGGTGGGCATTCACCTAAGCCTAATTATTTTTATAGGCCTAATCTGCCACCCACGTAAGATCCACTTTTTAATCAAGAGTGGTCAGCACTAAAGGACTCCCTTTAAGCATTACAAGAGGGCCAAACTGGTAGTAATAACAAGAAGTATCAGTTCGATGAGTTATGTCCTTACCCATTTAACAAAGCCATGTTACAGGTACCTTTCCCAATAAATTGTGATTTTCCAAAATTTGATAAATATAAGGGAAAAGGTGACCCTCATGATCTTATAAAGGACTTTTATATGGCATGTCAAGAGGTGGCATTCAAGTGACAATTATCTTATGTGCTTGTTTCCACGAAGTTTAGGGGCAACAACACTAGATTGGTTTATGCATATCCCTAAGGGATCCATATCAACATGGCCATAACTAGCAAAGAGTTTCATACGAAACTTCTCTTTCAATATAGAAAATGACATTACCATGTTAGATCTCTGCAATGCCAAGCAACGAAACAATGAAAACTTCGTTGCATTTTTACAAAGATGGAGAGGGTTAGCTAGTCACTTTCCTTGCTCCCTACTTGAAAAGTAGTTGATAGGAATATTTGTTCCCAACCTCCATCCAGACATTACATTCCACTTGAAAATGCATTGTGGTAGCATGTTCGAAGAGGTAATAAAAAAGAGGATTCAAATTTAAAAGGAATTGCTAGCTAGAGGGACTCTAAAAAAATTCTCCCACAAACACAACGATTATAAATCTAATGATAAAACAAATTTTGTTCCTAATAGAAAAAAATTTCGTTAGTGATGGGATAGTAGACTCTAAATGGGTGCAATCCATGAAGAACCACACAACTGTGAAACTTGTAAAGGGTAATCCATCTACCAAGTATAAATACTGCACTTTTACTCCTCTATCATACGAATCCATATCGTCTATACAAAACCAGTTAGAGGCCGTAAACATGGTAAAATACCCTAAAACATAACCCTATGGGGAAGATACACCTAAAACATCATGCTTTAGGGAGAATGAATTTTGTGAGTTCCACCACGTTAAAGGTCACAAAACGAATAAGTTTTTGAAGTTGTAACACTACATCCAGGACTTAATCAAAAATGGTGATGTGGAGATGGATTCATCCACTCTTAACAAATCCCCCAATATGAAGACTCTTCCTAAACATAATTGAGACAAGAATGATAATTATATTTCTAATGAGGAGAATCATTTTGATTCCCTCATTGGTTGTGTAGATACACTTTTTGAACATGTCAACACAATAACCCCTGTGATATCCCCTAGACTATCTATGTCTAGGTATGCACCAGAAAATATTGATTATCACCCAGTTCTACATACTTATCATAGTAAGGAACCTAGGTTTCATTATTCCCATCAAAGGATGCCTATCACAACTAGAACTCGTTTGATTATTCGCGCTAGAGAGCCTATTCGGGTACCATGTTCCCCACCTTAATCTCATAGTCTGTGGTATGGTTTGCACACTTCTAATCCAAATTATTATTCAGGTTCCTCCCACTCTTCTTATAAATCTGATCCAAAATATTATTTTGATTCTTCATATTCACATAGATTTGCTGAAAATTATAATTTGGTTCTTGAGTCGCATCCTCCCTTGCTTTGCAGGACCTCCCTTATTCACCGCCTCAATGAACCCTTCTTCTATCAAAGAGATCTCTAATTCAAATTCCTTCTAATCAATCATCCAAGTTGACTCACATGTCACATTAATCCAATCAACCTCTTTTGGTAGAAAATTTACCCACACTGATTGATTCATTTCAGAATGAAGAAGCAATTAGAAAATTTATGAGGGTACATGAAGACATTCCTCTAGAATTTTACAAGCAAGAAACCTCTTTAGACCTTGATACGTTCATGTATTGGGAGGAATATATTGAAGCCTTTTGCTAGAAAAATAGAGGAATACCATAAGACCATCGAACATGATCCTCCTCTTTATTTTCCATCTTCACATTCTTCATTGGGCGATGAAATGCCTGGGTCTAGCACTGATCCATGACCTATCTTCTCATTACCTAATCATTCTTTATCTATTAGGATTCCTCCATCACAATCTTACCTTGGGTTACCACTTGGTAGCCCATCATCTTCTTCTATATGTGGGCCAAGTTCAAGTGGCCGACATCATCTATATGTGGCTCACCTCCCCGGTGGCCCATATTTTTCTATATGGGGGCATGTATTAGAAGTCACTTATCTTTGATTCTTGGGCCACGTCCTAGTAGCCCATCATCTTTTATTTATGGGATGCCACTAGGAAGTCCTTCATCTTCAATCTTAGGGCCACTTCCTTATAGTCCTTTATCTTCGGTCTATGGGACACCTCTCGGTAGCCCATCCTCTTCAATTCTTATTTGTACTCTTCATGTCCATCACATTTTGCTTCTATCAATGATTGTGGCAAACCCACTATCATTTATCCTAAAAATTCTATTCATCCATTTTCATCTCCCACTTTTCGGGATCAGACAAGTCACGTAGTAGGCCATAGGAAACCAAAATGGTTCCTTCATCAGGATCAAATCAAAAATTCCAAGAGCCCCAAAGCTCACAACAATTTAAAAAATCTTAAAGTTCATAATCAAACATGCTTCAAAAATGCACATCAACACAGCCATCAAGTATGGTGTAAAGTGCAAAAACCTCTAGAGAGGGACCTCAAGCTCCTACATACAACATCCACGTTTCACAATAAAACACATTCATCTATTGATTATGAGCTCACCACAATCATTGAGATCGGGGATAATATGACTCTTGATATGAAAACATGCCTAGTCTTCCTTATCAAGGAAATTGATAGCATTGTTGTTGGATCTTATCATGCCAAGTGACCTTGTCGGTTCTAAATTTCAATAAAAAAGGAAAAATACAAAATAAAGAGAAAACATTTCAAAAATCAAAGGTAAACGAACACACATTGTAATAAGGTATTGCATACACATGGATATTATTTCTTCCCTTCCTTACCATTCTTTTACAAGTCTTCCTACCATTCTCATCCCTCGGTGATATTTTTGTTAGCCAATTCACATCCATTTTGTGACATTTATCTCTATGGTATCCATTTGGAATTGGTATTTTATCACCTTAGTAAATTAAAGAATAGTGACCTTATAGAGATCCTACCACAATCAACATCTAAAAAACTTGTTGCGAACAAATTTTGGATATATTTATTGAAACTAGCCAATGTCATCATTGCAATCAATTCCACCTCCTTCCATCAAGACATCAGTGGTTCTTAACCCTTTTCAAACAAGAGAGCTGAAATAAGTTTTTCAGAAAGTAAAAGAATCAATCAAATTAAAAGCACGAAGTTGAAAGCAAATGCTAAAAGCAAAAGAAAATTGATATATAACTCTCTCTTGGGGTATTTCCAATAATCTCTACCGAGGTTATGGACAATCGACTAGTAGTAGAGAAATGTTATGATTAGAATTAAAAGCATCTCCTTCAAGACTATGGATACCTAGCGGTAAGCAGAGTAATGCACGGATCACCTTCCGCAATCCATCCATAAAAATCAACTTTTAAAAATAAAGCATTCCTACACATTGGCTAGGGTGTCTTCACTTGTTGTTTATAAAATATTCCCACCAAGAGGTAATAAATTTCCATGTGCACACACTAGATCTCTATGAGAAAATAGGATTAGTATGTTACCAAGTGTCTTTTTCTGGACCCTATTCAGAATCTTACTCTAGTCTGTATCTTTTCTCATGATTCGTGCATTTGGCTAACTACTTATTCATCACAACGCTTCTAACCTACATTCACATTGTTCTTCTACTTTTTTCAGAACAACCATGTGTATAAGATTTCCTTTTTGCCATGTTTGTGGGCACCTTTGTACCATTTCTCAAAACAAACTTCCACTTCTTTAAATCATGTGCTTCTTGGCCAGCTTACGCTAGGGGCATCTTTGCTCCTTCCTAGCACATCATTAGGTTACGTGCATCATCATGTTGAACTTATCCATATTGGCCTTGATCCATATTTTGTGCGTGAATAGTTTGCCTTTTTATATTCCCAGCTAATGTTGGGGGCATTTTCACATTTTCACTTTCTTGCACATGCACATGGCATTTGGCCATTGTGAATCCCATCATTGTTGCGGGCATCCACGTTTCTTCGTTTCCTATACATAGCTTCAGAAAACTTCTAGAAAATAAAAAACATTCAAATATGTTTCAAAAAAAAAAATGATGGTAAAATTTTTCTTAAATTGTTAAAATTTAAAATTTTACAAAAATGATAAACAACTTATATGAAATTTAAATCTTGTGTCAATTACATCATCCTCGAATGTTGAAATATGTCCTACAAAACCATCTTTTTGTTGTTATTGCTTATTCTTGTCTCAAACAACATGCATATCATCGTCATCTACCTCAATTAACAAAATCTTGGCTGCATACTACGCCGGTCCTCTCGTGCGATAGTGAGTTGTCGGGGTTGTGTCTTAGTGCACGAAATATTTTCCATGGGACTACTTGTTTCCTTTGTTTTTACCTTGTATGTGTTATTGCTTGGGGCATCATTTTTAACCCTTTTCATTACAACATGAACATTCGGGAACTACAACTTGATAACAAAAACATTAGTGCAATTGTCTTAAACATTATTTATTTGAGTGTGTGTGATTGTACTAGTTTCTCTGTTAGGTTAGTTGGTTTAATTTCTCACATTGCATTACATTTGTATGTTGCATGGAGATAAATATCGTTTTAATTTCTCGTATTGCATTGCATAATGTATGTTGTATGTAGTTACGTATTTTTAGCAATAAACAATTATTAGTAATTTAGCTTTTCATGTTAGCTTACACTTCTATTTATTTTAAATAAAGGTCGATGATATAGACCTAGGGGAAAAATGATGCTTATGGAAAGGTTGTATGCAAAGGTTGGAATTGTCCTATATTTCTCCATTAATCATTTCTTCTCCATTATCATTTATTACCACTACTAATTTTTCTTCCAAATCACCTAGGGCAACAAAAAGACATGTTTATCCCTATCCTTATTCATTCTTAGTACTAAGGATTTCACCCCTTTTCTAATTCATTTTCTTATATCCATTGTAAATCATATTTTTGATTGTCGATCGACTTCTTCTATCACCCTATCAACACTCGAGGGGAATCCTTCATTCTGCTAATTTTTCTTCAAAAAATTTACTGTTTATGTTTTTTTACTATATTTGAAGTGAAGTGACTAACTTCACCTCAAACAAGAGAAAATGTAGACACCTAAATTCCAATTTTGCAATCTTATTGTCAAAACGCACACAAATCACTCTCATTCTTGCCAATTCCATTATAATTAGTGATCTTCGCTAATTAACTAATGTTTATTACCACTTTATATAATTAACACCATGTTGTTGATTGCATAACCCCTTTCGCATTCAGGATGCCACTTTACGGTGAATCATAAATCAAAATCCTCTTCAAAATAGATAATTAGCGTTTATTAGCTAATTACACCTATTTTGCCCTTGTTTTGGTCAATATACCGAGTATTGACTCAAACCCCTCTTCTAACCACTCAAAATCATGCCATTCACCTCCATAACATCTCGTGAAGCTTCAAAATCTTATCCTAGCCTCCTAGTTGACCCTAAGTGGTTGATTAAGGCTTCACACCTCTTAATCACTTGGTAATTCACTAATTGTGATTAGCAAATCCTAATCATGATTATAAATTCTAAACTTATTTGGGGCTTTTAGTCCCACATGCACCAAAATACAAGTTTCTCCTAAAAGGAAAACTATAAAAAGGGCATCCTTCATTCCTTTATATTTTACACCATGTTTTTATTTTCATCTCATATAATAAATATGATATATACCCAAGTTCAATCTTTACTTAAAGCCTTCAATGGGGTTAGTAGATAGATATCCAAAATGACCAAGTAGTCATTAGGAGAGGCCATTTCACCTTGTTTGGAGTAGCAACCATAACCATTTGATTGCCCTCTTAGGTCTATTTAGGCCCATGTTAAGTAATTCAAGCATATTAGTAGGCATGTTTAGTTAGATTTTGTATTGTTTTCATACTATTTAAGCATTCTTTTGAGATTTTATCTTAATGCTACATTCCTAGACTTATAACCCTTTGGTAGATGGATGGCAATGTCATTAGCTTCCATTGTTTAGTCATGTAATTTTTTTGTAAAGTTTAGGGTGTCATTAGCTTTTTTACCCATCCTTGGTATGGGAGTATTCATTTTATCCATTTTATCATGCACAATGCTCAAGAATCCATGAGTCTTTTCTTTTGATTGCAATTTGTGGGAATAGTAAGTTACACAAGAAATTTGAATATATTCATTGTGTCATGTTTGTTCCTCGTCAATATTTATGAGTGCTTCTGGGCATGTGGTGGCTCCATGTTTGTTGAACAAATATGTGCACTCATCACACTTGGAAAAGATTTTTTTTTGCAATGGAAACATGTGGAAATTTTTGTTCATTATGTTATTGAAGCTTGATTGTGACACTGAGGAAGTTTCAAGAATTCAAGTTCCTCATTGCATTTTTTCGCAATATATTTTGGGTATAGAATGAAGGAATAAACCTTTGGGGAACTTTTACTCCATCCTGTCCTATAGAATGAGTGTGATGTAGAGAGATATCTGAATTTCTCTCAACAATTCTTGATATGTAGGCAATTATTACGGCAATTTTTCTTCTTTGTTTCTCATTTCTAGTGTTGTCATTCATTGCAAGTCTATTTCCACTTATCCATTTAGATTTATGTTTATAGAAGGAACTCCTTAGGTACCCATATAATTTGTGTCATGCATTCATAAAAACGTCCATCCTATCAAATCTTATGTATCTCCATAGTTTTGTTACCAACATTGAAGATAGCATTTTTTATTAATGCATCAAACAAAAAAAATTCTATCAACTTCATTCAAGGCTATAGTTGTGCACCAAATTTTTAAATTCTAACTGAAGAAAGAGGTAATTTTTAGAAAGAATTAGATTTGCAACAACTAAACTCCACATTTTCCACTTCTAGAAATATTGACCATTTTCTATCCTAATCAGAATTCTGATTTGATGGATTGGCTTGATGGGTATCCAACTTTAGATGTTTTGTAGCATTATAATATATTTTTATCACTCTATTGGATTGATTGTGATTAGTGGCATAAATGAAATTGGATAAACAAACTAAGTTTTTCACTCTTCTAATGCATCCCACATGATGACCTCAACCTCCTTTTGGACTTATTTGAATCTAATATCCATCTGAGAACCATTTATGTCAGCCAATTGCCTAGCAGGCCATTATATAAGAGATCCTTTATATAGGCAACATCCTTTACAAGGAGGGTTAAGTACTCTATCAATATACACATCAAAGCTATTGGTATCTAATATTTTAAAATGTGTCATGTCTCCTTCAACTACGTTTTTAATTTTTCCCTCTGTTATAAGTTTACACTCAATCGAGCAAGTAATGGATTAATTTTGTAATAGCTCCCTTGAATTTCAAATTGCACCGATCATTGTGTACAAGGTGTAGACCAGCAAGTTGAGCACTCCCTTGCTTAATGATAAGGGAAATTATTGTTTGGGAACCTTTTGAATAACTTTGGGATTGCTTCTGACAAGACAAAATTTGCGTTTGAAGCAAACGGAGCCATATTATTATTTTTATGGAAATAAAAGAATGATCAGACTAACTGATCAATCCACTAATTAATGAAAGAGCCCAATGCCATAAAAATGCATGTTCAGTTCTTCAAAAACTCAAATCATTAAAAATAAAATTCTTTATAGGCCAAACAATTGATTTATTAGGTTCTAGTGAGTCTGAGCATTCTAAACACATATTTACCACATTCTCTATGCATACACAAAAATTCAAAGGACCCAACCTCTCTCCATCAATTTCATGAACTTGTATCACATGAGTTATATAACCCATGGCTATGTCATCGTCTTTGCTACAATATTTGTTTCTAAGAATGACATTGTCTTTGATAAAAGATTTTCTATATTTAGGACCTGTATTGATTGTGCTTTCACTTTCATCACTACAATCTCCGCCACTCTTTTCATTGTAATCCTCCGAACCACTACAAATGTTTTCACTTCTTGAATTGGGGAAATGGATGAATCTGCATGCTTTAACAATTCACTCTATTTCTAAGCAATGTAGTATCCTTTATTCCTATCATCCTCCAAGGTTTCAAATTCATCAACTGAGAAAGGAAATTTTATAGTCCTATCCAATACCATGTTAACACTAACAACAACAAATCCTGTTCCCACATCTTTGCAATGTAGTGTCTTCCTACTTGGATATAATCTTCCCTTTGCAGCTTTGGTTCCTTTTGAAAATAATTCCACATGATCATCCTCTATAAATGCAAAAGCCCTTGTTTCTCTAACAACAAAAAATACAAAGTTTGCGAGATGATGGAAAATCTATTAAACCATTGCATAAAATAAATTAAGAATTATCATATATGTACAACTGTAAGTATATTGAATACACATAACACATGAGTTGTGAACTTTTATAATTAAGTAAAGTTTGGAAATACTTAAAAATTATACATATAATTAAAATTGACATAATATATTTATAGCACGATTTCCAAACTAGATTGAACTTAAATCATTTGAATTTAATTTATGAGAAATAATAATATGAGGTTGAATTTAAATGATGAGACATAAATAAATAGAGGTTACATAGAAGTTAAGTAAAAACTTGATTCCTAACCACTTCATCCAAATATCTTCATCATATTAACATAACATATATTAATTTTACAAGAATTCCTCATACTACCCATATTCACCGACTATGACAATGGGTGTAGGAGAATTTGTATTTCTTTCTATATTTAGTTTATGAGAATGGGAATATGCCCATTCTCATCACAATGATAAAAATATTTGTTTGTGTGAGAAATGGAATATCTCCATTATTATCACAATGATAAAAATATTTGTTTGTATGAGTGATACAACCTAGAATTTATAAAGAATAACCTAGGCGCATTGGCACATCACTCGGCCTAGACTGAGTGCTCACTCGAAGTGCATAAAGGTACCAGGACCCTCCTTAGAGTTGTTTGTGTAGGATACAAACATGATGAAAGGTTAATGCATTCATATCAATAAACAATATACACTTTCCACAAAGCATATTCTAGATATAGAACTTAAAGAATCATGAATTCAATGATAAACATAATGAAACTATCCATGAAATAACTATTTAAAATCACCTTTTCCACCATTATTCATCCAATAGAATCCATTATATTAAAACACAATGAACACAAAAGATTCTTACAATAAGTAGTACCATAAGTTCATGCGTGCATCAGTTCTGACAACATAAATACACAATAGCTCATATAAAGTAATCTCTACTAATCTACGTATATTAATACATATTTATAAGGGTGAGGTATTTCCCTTCACTGCTTACATAATTCCCAAAATAGGTCGCATGTTGAAAATATCCATGCGCCTTTACAATAATAGACACACATGTAAGTGCGCTAATAATAGATCTCTTCTAGTTAACTGGTAGTGGTAATCCTATTATTAACTTGAACTCATGCAAAGCGCTTAGTAGACACTCTTCCAAAAATAGCATTTGTGTGCCATGCAAGTTTCCATCTGGTTGTGTGCCTGCACACTATCTCCAAAAATAGCCCATAACCATGAAAATGGATAAGTCTAGATTCATTCTATCTTTCACGCGCACTTCCTTCCCTATCCTTTTGCACCTTCAAATCTACCTTGTTACCACGCGTGAATATTTTGTGCACCTTCTTAGTTTCATACTTTGTGTGCTCAACATTACCCCACACTAAACGACATTGTCACCCCAGTAATGGTCACCTTTTTATACTTTCAAGAATAAAGAATGGGAATTAAAGAATTAATGTACAAATAATGAACTTTCACCTTGCAATGTCCTCTGTTTCAACTGGAATAATTAACTTTGGATATTCTTCTTTTATTTCAGCCTCTAAGGTTTTTCAATCACTTAGCACAACTTCTACCTTTTTGGAATATATAATGCAATAGAATCTAACTCTTCTTACACAATATCTTCCTTCTCGTTCTGTAATACTAGAACAATGTTGGACATTGTAGTCACCCTTCCTTCCAGAAGATCCATCTTCTGCGCTATAAGCTTCCCAATTTCATCCAGCCTTTCTTTATGGGGGTCTTGGGCTGCTGCAAGGGCCTCACACTTTTTCTTTACCAGTGTTAATCTCTCTGTGTGCCCCAAAGTATCATCCTTCATTGCCTTCAAGACTTCATTGTCTTTTAACATCATCAGATTTTGATTACTACTTCTCAAGTTTGTAAAATATTCAATTCTTGGTCTGCTTTCTTTAGCTCTTCTTGTAAAGTCTAGAGCAAGGATTTATAAGATGAAATCTTTCTAACTATTGAGGTCCTTGATCTCTCCACTTTCTATTCAGGGTCCTTTAGCGTTATCATTTGAATCGGTCCATCCTCAAGCACAAAATCAACTAAGGTACGCACATAATGCATAGCCGAAGGGAACCTTTTAGGTACCTTGGACTCCAAGTGCGGTCTTGCCTTTAGGACATGATTGTCGATCTCCTCTACCATGCTAATGAGGGCCCCATTCTTCTTTTTCTCTAGGTCCTCTCCTTTTAGACGCGCTATTTCAACATCTTTGGCCTTGTTATCTTCTTGTAGCACTCTAATAGTGGAAAAATTATATATGTTCCTTCATGCCACTTCTGTAGATACCTTAACTAAGGCATTGCTTACTTGCTCATTGGACATGAGAGTGGGATTTATAGTTATGTGCTTGTTCTGCAAAGCACCTTCTTCATTCTTCTTGACACACATGACTCTTCACATACATCAAAATTAGGCTCATCCATGTGAGTTTACATGGACCATGACAATTGTTTCCTTGTGTACATGGTTGCCATGTCTAGGTCCATCAACTCCCATCCATACAACTCCTTGAGGCCCATTGTATTCTTGAATCGGGCACGGATAATTTTACCTATGTCCTTGTCATAGCCCATATGCAGAACATTGTATTCTCCACTTGTTTGCTTCATTCTTGGCCCCTTAGGTACTTGAGTGCCAAGGTTTGGAGCTAGATCTTCGATGTGATGAGTTATATCATGTTACGGTTCCCCTACGTCTTTATCCATTCTATCTTCATCCGTGAGTTCTTCCACTTCTTCTGGTTGTATAGGGGATCCAAGCATGCTCTCTGCAGACTCCTCCACCTCCTCATTCAACTTCAACTTCCTCCTTTTCCTCTCAGTTGTCTCTTTTTGAGGAGAGATTCATGGCAACCTCCTAATAGATTAAGGAGTTCCCATTCCTTGTGTTCTTGTTCTTCTGAACACCCTCTTGAAACAACACTCTCCTTGGATTGCTTCTAAGTCCTCTTCTTCTTCTTCTTGCACATGAGGTAGGGTACTTGTGCACTCGGTCTCCATTCTATCTCGTGGGTTGCCTCTGGTCTCTATGTTCTAATCCACCACTATCCTCATCATTTACCTCTATATATTTTATGGCCTTTGGGGTTGGCACATTCTCCACTTTGTATGCTTTCCCTTAAGTGGTCCTGGGAGCACAAACTCATTCTCCACATATTTTTATTCTCCATCTTGGGCTTAAGATGAAGGTATACGAGCGTTGCTCTAATGTCCCTAATTTCCAAGCTTACAGGCTTCATGCTTATAACATCTGAAATAAGCCTCTCAACATAGGAAGTCTAGCCTAGAAATACATATGTCTTCCTCAGAGTGTGGTAGTCATAGTCTACCTTGTTTCCGTAATAAAATTCAAGTGGTGTGCATTAGTAAAATGGTGGAATAATGCCTAGAAGTAGCATGCTATGAAGGCATATGGTAGTTTGCACCATGGGCTCCATGTCCCATCCCTCATAGCGAATTGCATGATGTATAAGTGTTGGTACACTGCGAATTGTACTACCTTACCAACTACCGTAGGTAGCTCCTTGGGGATGCATCACTCCTCTTCAAATGTCGTGTGGAGTCAATCATACCACATCTCTCGCCCTTTGTTTAAACAGCCCACTCATGGACCCTTCACATAAATACTTGTCAAATCTTTCTATCGGGACTTTTTTTCCATGGGATATTCCCAAATCTTGTTCTTTGGCCCATCGGGCACTCCAATTTCCATAAATACTAAAGAAAGTAAGATAGCACCAAAACTGATCTTATCACTTGTGTGCACTTCTTCGATGATGGTTTCTGTAATGTAGCTTGTTATGTTATAGACTACTCCCTAAGACATCTTCCTTGTGACATGGAGCCACATTGTATTCACCTGCGACCATCTCTCCTGATCATTCAACTTGGTCACTAGATGCACAGCTACTTGTACCACTAGGTACTTCTTCAATTTATCAATGTCCATTCTACATGGACCCTTTGTGTACCCCAACTCCTTTTGTGTCTCCATGATTTTTGCTTTATCAGTCAGGTCACTAGCTAGGTCTACCCCTGTGCCTTTTAATCCTATCAATGTCAAAATCAGGGCTATTGTAATCCTTACCCTTTGTCTAACAAAATAGAAGAAGTCCTCATGGACTCTACTCATAAGCCACTGATATAGAGGTTCATACTTTCCAAAATATAGGAGCTCATACAACTGATAGAATCCCACTGTTTTAATAGTTTCTCCCCAGTGTCATCATATACTGGCATATCTTCCGTTGTGCACTTGTTGGTCTTTGTACTCAACAACACATCCAATTATTTCTTGTTATCAGAAGTGCGGTGGTTGTAATCACTCACCTTGTAGCTGTGGATATGGGAATCCCATTCTTGCCCAATTATCACACCTTTTGGATACTACATTTATGAGAAATTACTCTTGGGAGCAATTTCAACTTCTGTTTCTACTTTATTCTTTCCTTTGGCTCCTGCGGCAGGTGCTTTCTTTGGTGCCATCTAAAAATATCAACTTTATGTCCTATGTAGTGATAAAGTCAAAACCCTAGCTTGAATCTGTGTGCCCTAATTTGAAACCACGTGCCCTAGCTCTTTCTCAACACGTATGATTCACTCAAACCCTTCACCAATGGGGATGTAAGCTTCTTCTGCACACAAATCCTCTCTCCACATCTAGTTTCACACTCTTTGCACCTCAATACTCTTCGCTTGGCTCGGTCACACTTAGCTCGTTCAAATTCTTGTGATCAAAATGGTAAAAATGAACTCGCATCACATCTTTATATAGATTTTCAAAAATTTGGTGCATTTATTGCTCCTCCACCTACCAACAATCCTCTTATTAATTGACCATTTTCACACTTTCCACGTGGTACATCTTCACACCAAGCTATAACCTTCTAGCATGCCTTCCTACCTTTTGGTTGTAGACTTCTCTTCAATGACACACTTCTATGCACTTGAGTACCTCACCACTACACCTTCCCTTGGTAGTCTCCATGGCCTCTGCTTACCTCATGTTATACTTGTTCCTTCATTTATCTCCATCTATGGTCCTTGTTTGGAAGCAATATTCTTTCCAACAACTCTCCAAACTTGAATAACACATGTAGTAGTTTGTTCCTTTATGTGTACCCATTTTTCAATAGCCACCCCACAAAAATGGTATGTGTAGTCCTCTACGCATAAAATTATTCAAATGGTAATTAGCTTCCAAAGACACAAACATGCTTATTACACAAAACACCAACTAAAATGACAAAGCATAGAGACAAAAAGGAAATACATTAAGGAAATACATAAATGAAAACCTACTCTAAATGGAAACAGTGCCTTATTACAAATACCAAGAAGACTTATTTATAGTAGGGCTTTAGCCTACTCCTATTGAAGGAACCATGTAACTGTATCCCATCAATTTTTTCTAACTAGAAAGTGAATGTTTCAAGTATGTGAGTGATAAAATATGGTCCCAACCAGTGCACTTTAAGTTTTCCTAGATGGCGCAAAAAATTAGAGTCATAAAGAAGCACCGTCTATCCTATCTCAAGCTTTTTGTCACTAATGTGCCTATCATGCCATGCTTTCTGCCTAGCATTTTCTTACTTCTGACTCCATCTTGATCAAATTTCCAATTCACTCTTTTAATGCTTTCTCATTAGTTAGACTTCGTGCATGTGAAATATGAAAATAAGGTAACATGAATTCCATAGGAATATCTCATTCGCATCAAACACCAATTGAAAGGGTGTGGCCTTATTCAACCACTTGTATGTTGTTCTATACACTTAAAGCATGGAAGAAACTTTATTATACCAATCTTTCCTTCCAACATCACAATTTTTTGTAAATGTCTGGCTCAAATTCTTGTTGAAAGCTTTAATAGTCCCTTTTTCTTGAGGATGATATGGTGTAGTCTTATGGTATGCATTCATAAAATCATCCAATATAATTTTGATTATCTCATTCAAAATGTGTGTGCCCCTATCACTGTTCAAACTCAACGGGCATTCATACCTTGTAAGAACATTTTCCCATAAGAACATGGATGTTGTAGCTGCTTTGTATAATCCTTGGTAAGTGTTGTTTTTTCCCACCTTGTAAGATAATCTATGAAAGTTAAGATGTAGCATGATTTAATTCCTGCGCGCGGCTAGTGAAATAGGACCCACAAAATCTATAACCCATTTTTCAGACAATTCTACACTAGGAATAGGTCGTAAAGGCATTTCATCTCTTTACCCTGGTTTTCCAAGGTGTTGATAGTGATCACAAGCCTTGTAATATGCCTTATAATCCTTATATAGGGTCTTCCACCACAATCCGAGAGTAGAATTTTGTGCGTAGTGGCATCACCTATATAGTGCCCACCTGCAATACCACCATGAACCTCTTCCATGATATCTATGCGCTCATGCTCCAATACACATCGGTGCAGTACTTCATCTCGGCCTAACTTTTATAGGTCGCAATTGATCAACATAAAAGGTGTTACACGAATTTCTTGTTGTTTCTTGTCTAAAGATTTGAGTCCTTCTGGCACCACACCTATGTGTAGAAAAACATAAATATCCTCCAAGTCTGAAGGTGCGTGATGTAACCTATATAACTATGCATCTAGAATTATATCTTCAATTGTTTACACGTCTTCCCTGAATATATCCTTGATAAATGGTCTGGGCCAGAATTAGTTTTCCCTAGTTTTACCATGTTGTAAAATAAAATTCTTAGAATATGATCACCCATCAACATATGTGCCCTTGTAAGACTGGCTTATTTACCAATTATTTCAATGTCATGTGATCCTTATATATTACAAATGGTGTTGCTAGCGGGTAATGTCCGAAGTTGTATAATTACGCCATGTGATCCATAGATCATTGACAAAGCTTGTGAGTGATATGTCTATAGATCGGTAATGCCATGTGATCCATAGATCATTGACAAAGCTTCGCACTCTGTAGTTGTATAATTCTACTCTGCATGAGTCAACTTTCTACTAGAAAAATAGATAGGATGATCTATAATACCTTCTCCAGGATGAGCCAACACCATATCCAATGGCCATGCTAGAGGCATCCACATGTACATGAAATGGTTGGTCCCATGAGGGAAAGTGTAGAATAGGTGTTGTAGTAAGTTTCTCCTTCAATGTCTCGAATGCACGTTTCATGTGGTTCCCCCAATAGAATGTCCCTTTCCTTTTAGTAACTCCTCCAAGGGTGCGACAACCTTAGCATATCCTTTGATAAATTTTCTATAATACTCAGTGTGACCCAAAAATACGTGCATCTCACTGACTGGTAGGTTCTTTTAGGCCAACAATAACTATAATTTTAGCTAGATCTACCAACAAACCTTCCTTGCAGATAATATGCCCTAAGTTCCAAAATGTGTACCAAACATACACGTTTTATATTCAAAGAGATGGTTAACTATCTAAATCTTTCAAACATTAAGTGCAAATTTTCACAATGATCCTTAACAAGCCCATACACCATCCAATCATCCAAGTAAACTTGCAAGAAAAGATGAATAAAATCTTGGAATGCTTGAACAACTATTCGTAAAAATATAGTGGGTGTGATTTTTTAGACCAAAGGGCATCACAAGTATATGAAAAACTTCCCCATTCAGTGGTGAAAGTAGTATTTTCCTGATCCTCCTGTGCAATCCTAACCTGATGATACCTAGAGAATCCATCTGTAAAGGAATAGACTTCACACCCTACAATGCCTTCTAATATTTCCTCTGTGAATGGCATAGGGAAAGGATCAGTCACACATACAACATTTATCTCCCTGTAATCCACATAGAACCTAATATGACCATATTTATTTATATTTATCACCATTGGACTAATCCATTCTAACTCGTCCAGGGGCTTGATGATTTTAGACTTCAGCATTTTGTCAATTTCTTCTTTAACCTTTTCACGCAAGTTGGGGTTCATCTGTAGGGTCTCTTCCTGACCGAGCGCACACCTTCCTTAAGATTTATCTTCATTTCTCCTAATGATGCATGCACTCCTTTCAATTCATGGTATCCCCTAGGAAATAAATCCTAAAAATCACAGAGAAACTCCACTATTTTTGCTACTTCAGATTCAGACCAATAATCTCCAATTATTGCCTCTTTAGGTTCAACATTCATACCAATATTCACTTTCTTGGTCCTCATAGGTTCATGATAGGTGCATGTGTTATTATCTGCACTATCCAAGACCTCGTGCACACCTATTGAATGATATATATCTAGTTCTTCTACTTATTCATCATCCACTATGTAGACCATCTTCCCTTTTTCTTTCTCAAAGCAAGCACACTTAAGTAGTGTGGCATCTGTCTCTATTCCTGCAAAAAATGTGCTCTTGATTTGTTTCCTTCAAATAACCCCCTGAATGAGTTCTTCCACCTTTGCATTGTCTCTCCCATAGTTAACCACTTTATAACCCTTAATGCCTCTTCTACTAGAGGTTTAGTAGAGAAGTATTCAAAATTTTGGACCATACCTATAATCAAATCCTGCCAATTTCCATTTTCTCTATGTAGCTCTACATATACATACCAAACACGTGCGCAACCTTGTAAAGTGGAATAAAGTTTTTGCACCCATAGCGAAGGTGGTAAATCTTCCTACCCCTCTATCCAGAGCCTCTCACACTATTGAATGTGGTGCTAAATAGGTTGATTACCATGATATGTGCATATTTTAGTTGGTGCATTTCTCCTGGAAAACCGAGTTGTAAGAGAAATCCTGACTTCATTCCATTCTATAATATTATCCCCTGTGAATCACCCACAGTGCCGTTGTCCCGCATAGGGTATATGCTAGTATACTTCTTCTCTCTAACTGGTCTATCCACGCGCGGGAATATTGTAGGGTCCCCTTCCCCAATGTACCAAGGTTTGGAGCTATTACCTATTCTCCTAATGTAATGAGGTTTACTATTTCATGCAAATGTGCTCCTTACTTCACACCCTACCAACTCATAAGTACCATGAGCCCAATTATCACAAGCAATACTTGTGGTATCACTAATATATAAAACATATTCCCACTGAAGGATTCCTTCTTTAGATGGCTCGAGCATATGGGTCTCGAATGACGTGTACATAAATCCTATTCAGATCTTCCTCACTCAAAGGCTCAACATAGGGTGCAAATTTTCCATCTGTTAAAGGGATAATAAATCTTTCCTCCTTGTTTTCAAAACTGATATATCCCTTGTTGAACCAAATATCAACATTATTTGCATAACACCAAGGGCATCCAAGCAGAGTTGGGAAACATGCCTTCTGCAAGCGCTAAAACCTCAAAATCCCAGTGAACTTGGCCCCCTATATAGTAATGGATGCATCTTTTAAAACTCTGATAGGAGTGGCCTTAGTTTGATTAGCCATAAATAATACATTAGAAGATGGCTGTAATGTAGGTCTCCCCATCTGTACCCATGCATCTAAAGTAAGCACATTGACTTCCGTGCATGTGTCAATCAATATATTACTCAAGAGCCATCCATCGACAACAACATTTAGAGTGATTTCCTTGTTGTAGTCTAAGCTATGGGGGAATATTTACATGTAGGATCTGATAACCATTCTCAGTATTAGCACATGGAGTGTTTCCTTTAGCCAACTCCTAGTAATGGAATAATATTCTCCTAGCGTAGCATTCTGCATACCTCCTTCAAGTCATCAATATCTAACTGGACCATCTTTGCTTCCTTTTTTAGTTCCATCTTCCGTGATTACTCCTTTAAACATTGTATTTCACCCTGAATATTTCTAAAGACCTCCATGGTATCTTGATAAACCTCCTTTTGATGGGTAGGATCTGTGTACCGGGCATGCAAAACCTCCTCTTTGGTGACAATAGGCTTATTTGGTAATGCCTCTTTAGCACACGTAACTTCAGCGTGGGTAGTGATCTTTACAGGCAATACCTCAGGTTCCAATTCCAACTTTGGCATCCACTGATTTTCCACATTTTTTTGTATCCTAACCATCCATACACCTTTGTTTTATTATTTATGTTTCTTACTAAGATGCTCATATAAGTCTGGGCATTCCTCATAGCTATGATTCTTTCCACAGAAAGAACATGTAATATTATGAGGAAATTCATGCCTGTAGTGATCAGGTGATCTACATGTAAAGCATGTTCCAAAATGGAATTCACCTCATCCACCACCACGGCCTTGACCTCTTCCACGTCCTCCATCACGGTGCCCCTCATTCCAATCATAATGTTCTTGATTGTGATCCCAATCTGAGTGCTCATTATTACCTTAAGAGTTATCTGATACCCTTGTTTGTTGCACACCAATATCTATAGCATCATGGATCTATCCAATCAACACGCATTCTTTTGTATCGTGAGTTGTGGACTAGAAAATCTTACAATAATAGGATACATTCTTCTTTATCATGCATTGTAATAATGGGTAACGGTTGGCATCATAGTTCAGGTGACATATCTCATAGTCTAGTAGTAATGAATGTACTAATTTGTGGGGAAAATTATCCTTGGTATGACCTTCCACTTCACAATCTGTACACCAAATCCCAGTGCGTGTCTCATGTGTTGAATTTTCTGATAGTTTCTCCAACTACTTCGCCATAGCTGTAATTTGTGCCTCCAAGAATGGGTTGACTCCAGTGTCTATACTCTTGACTACCTCAAAGCATGCAAAGCAGCTTCAAGGGCTTTATGTGGATCGAGTGTATGTCTAATGTGATAAAGTCTTTCTAAAAGGTGTGATCAAACCTCCAACGAACCATTACGCGTGTTGGCTTGCATGAATATCATAAGAAAGCTTAGATAAAAGTGTTTTGAAATGGGCATCATACTCCTAGAAACTTTTAGTAGTTCCTTGTTTAATATCCTTGAGCACACTTATACTCTTCTACTCAAACTTAGGGATATAAAACTCTTTAAGGAATGCATCTTTGAACGCTACGTAATCTACGTAAGTTTGATCAAGTTCAAACTTCCTGTACTAAATGTGTGTGTGTCCCTACAATTTTGTTACAAATTGACTTTCCTTGCATTTAGATGTCATGATCCTTTTGCGTGCCATAGTATTTCACACATGTGCACGTGCTTAGCAATGTATTGTATGCCCCTATACTACGGCAAATGAAGATACATCTTTATGTAAATATTTTGGGGTTGGTGTGAACCTTGCCCACCTAATGCAAAACCCCCTATGTTTCCTCTACCTCCGAAGCACCGAGATCCACCAAAACTAGAACCACCTACCCCCGATCCCCCACATGTAGCCAAAAGTGGACTAGAAGATGTACTTCCCTATGTCCCAATAGTAGTACTATATTGAACTCCTATAGTCTACGTGGTGGTACTACTCCTAGAAGTGAGCCCCAAATTCTATGCGAGATAATGCACCTAAAAAGGTACCTCCAAACAACAATGAAGATGTTTTCCCTACCATTGATTTACTTGTTATGTGAATTACTCATGCTTCCCTACTGCCCAATTTAGAATGTTGACTATTAGATGTGATAAGTACTAGAAAACCAAATACAAGGGCTAGTTTTCTAGATAGATTCAGAGATGTGCATCGTGGCCCAAAGTTGTCTCTGTTTGGCGTGCTCCCATGTGAGGGTGAAGAGGGTTCCCTTTCATGCTTTCCCAAATGGGAGAGTTATTGATGCTCTAGATCCATGCCTTCTACGTAAGCTCCAAATTCTTCGCGAGCCATCTATCTCCTTAACGCCGTTCACTTTGCAATGTCACGTTGCTTCTCTATCTCCCTCTTGCACACCTCATTTTACTTAAGTCACCTTTCTTCTCTCTGCCTCTCTACCATTAGGTCTGCCATCTTTCACCAAACCTTCTCCGCCCGCGCATGGTGGATTTTACTTAGCCATAGGTTTTCTTTCTAATTTCATGGCTACCATGAAGATCTTAATTGTCGGTGGAATGCCTTGCAAGTAAGTTTCCCTAAATCTTGTCAAAATGGAATTTTGCTACCTCTGGGCAAGAATAAATGGAAATTGAGTACTCCAGAATATAGTTGTTCAGAACACCATGGAACCAAGTATCCACAACGCATGTCCAAATCAGATCAACATCATAAAGGGCCTGAAATTCTTCTTGCATCCAGAAAAGTGCATGATACCTCCAATTCATTTTAGAAAAATATGCAACCAACCACTCATATAGTTGTACTAGAAAAATAGTAAAGCTCTCATACTATTTGTCATATAGATTCTGTTCCGCTCACGCACATGCATCAAACTCAAATCCAGTGTTGAACCTCTGTGCATACTCTTATTATAGATATTTTATCCACTCCTCAACACTTTCTAGGGTCAACCGATACGTCTTCATCGTGAACCATCTTGAAAACAACTCAAAAATAATTCCTAGAAATGGAAGCAATGATGTAGCTTAGAATTTACCAAGAATAACCCGGGCATGCTAAATCACTCCCCTAGATCGAGCACTCACTCGAAGCACGCAAAGGTACTAGGCCCCTCCTTAGATTTACTTATGTAGGATGCGAACATGATGAAGGGTTAATGCATTCAGGTCCATAAATAATATACACTTTCCACATAGCATATTCTAGATCTATATCTTAAAGAATCATAAATCCGATGATAAACATAATGAAATTATCCATGTAATAACTAGTTAAAGTCACATTTGACACCATTATTCATCCAATAAACTCCATTATATTAAAAAAATGAACACAAAAGCTTCTTACAATAAGTAGTACCATAAGTTCATGCACGCATCAGTTTTGGTAGCATAAATCCATAATAGCTCATACACAGTACTCTCTACTAATCTATACAAATTACTACATATTTATAAGGGTGGGGACTTTCCCTTCACCACTTACATAATTACCAAAATAGGTTGCATGCTAAAAATAGCCATGCACCTTTACAATAATAGACACACATGCAAGTGCGCTAATAATAGATCTCTTCTAGCTAACTGGAAGTGGTAATCCTATTATTAACTTGAACTCATGCAAAGCGCTTAGTAGACACTCTTCCAAAAATATCATTTACACATCGCGCAAGTTTCCATCTGGTTGTGTTCCCCGCATGCTATCTCCAAAAATATCCCATAACCATGAAAATGGCTAAGTCTAGATTCATTTTGTCTTTCACATGCGCTTCCTTCCCTATCCTTCTGTGCCTTCAAACCTATCTTGCTAGCGCGCACAAATATTTTGTGTGCCTTCTTCTTAGTGTCATACTTCGTTTATAACACAATTTCCAAACTATGATTGAAGTTAACTCATTTGAATTTAATTGATGAGAAATAGTAATACAAGGTTAAATTTAAATGATGAGAAATAAATAAATAGAGGTTACATAGAAGTTAATTACAAACTTGATTGCTAGCCGCTTATCCAAATATCTTCATCATATTAACATAACATATATTACTTTTACAAGAATTCCTCATACTTCTCATATTCACGAACTATGAGAATGGGTGTACGAGAATTTGTCTTTCTTTATATATTCAGTTTATGAGAATGGGCATATGCCCATTCTCATCACAATGATAAAAATATTTGTTTGTATGAGAAATGAAAAATCTCCATTCTCATCACAATGATAAAAATATTTTCTTGTATGAGAAATGACATATCCTCATTCTCATCACAATAATAAAATTCTTTGTTTGTATGAGAATGGGCATATGCATATTCTAACCCTTCTAACTTATTGAAGCATTATTGAACTTAATCATTTTAATATCACTATAAAGGATGTGAGAATGGGCAACTATCCATTCCATAACAAATTAAATATTACCTCTATTTTTTTCTTTGATTCTTAGACGAGAATGGGAATATTGTCTCAAGATAATACCTCTATTTGTATTTTTTCTATAATTTTGTCTGTGTATTTCCATAAGATAATACCTCTATTTTTCTTCTATGATTCTTATATGAGAATGGACATATTCCCATTCAATATAAGATTAAAAAAATTATACGAGAATGGACATATGCCCATTTTGTTATATGTATTTCCTCAAGATAATAATAATTTTTTTCTCAAAAAGGAATAAAAACTAATTCCTCTAAATGTACTTCCAAGGTAATATCTCATTATTTAGAACATTTAATATCAACCTTTGATGTAATTACTATAAGTTATATAGTTTTTATCAATTTCACAACCATATTATAGTATCGAGTGATTTTAACACAAACACATATGGGAGATGTAATTATTTTCAAGTACATTCAAGATATTTATAATAGAACTTGTTAAATATCGAAGATACCTATCAAAATATATTACAAAATATAACTCAAAGTTAAATGTGATGAAAAATTCAAATAAGAAAAAAACTTAGATATCATAAAATATGGTATTAATACCAAATAATAGGATTTTCCTTTGTAATCAATGAAATAATAATATTAAATGTTTTGGATCGATCCGCCCCATCCCCTCTTTCTATTTAAGTCAACATTCCCATCTAGAGTTTAGGGAATGGTTGAAGCAAGTAAACAATTCAACATTTGAGTGATTTCATGAAAACCACACGTCATATATAGTTGCCCTAACTATCCCCTCTCTAATAAAAATTAGTATCAATTAATTTCAAATGCAAACAAAAACCTAAAACATGACTATGATAATTTTTAAAAATTATATTTTACTTTAAATGTAAGTAACCTAAATCATGACTATGATAAAGTTAAAAAAAAATTGATATGCAATAAACCTAAAACATGGCTATAATTTTTTTGAAAATTTAAATTTTATTTTAAGTGCAATTATTAAACCTAAATCATGGCTACCATATTTTTTAATATTTATATTGTTTTTGACCATGGAATAATGAGACCATTAATTTGCAAATAAATTGTTTTCCACCGTTAATTTTTATTAATTGAAAGTACTTGTTTTTTTAATTAAAGGTACTTGTTTTTCAAACAAGTATTTGACCACTAGTTGGAGGGAAATTGGTGAAGTTAATGGAAATTAATCAACACCACTCCGTGGAAATGTAGAGAGAATGACGACGATTATTGTTTTCGATGATGAGATATGTCTTGGGAATTGCAAGGTTTACCGTTGGTCGCGAAGCTATCTCTTTCTTTTTCATCCTTTCCGCTTTCTTTTTCTTCCAGTTTCCACTTTTTTTTTTTTCCTTCCGCTTTGGGTTACCCATTTTGTTAGACCATTTTTCCTTGTGAAGAAGAAGATTTGAATAATATTTATGAGATATTGTTCATCCTCTCCACTAAAATTTTGTTGACCTTTACTGCTTTGGGCTCTCTCGGTTTCTTAAGACCGTTTTGGCATATGATGCACAATATTTGAAGAAAAATTAAGGAATGAATTATTCTAAATCTTCTCTGTTGAATTATTATTAGATGTAGAGTATCATTTGGTTATCTTTCCCTTATATTCCATTTTGGGTTTAAATATAATTCCCTTTTTTAATATTCTAAATATTTTGATCTAGGTATTAAAAATATCACTTCAATGTTTTGAAAGACATGCATAGTTAACCAAATCATAGTTTCGAATATGGGGAGTTATCTGTTATGATTTTACCAAACCACCGAGTGGTCTTACCACATGGTCGACATTGATTTTTTTTTCGAGATGTCTTTGGTGAATTCTATAGGTGAGAATGATCCATTATTAGAAGAAGCAATTACTTTTTATAGTGAAGAAAATTTGTACTTATTTTTAAATTGAAGATAAGTTTTAGAGATACTTCTAACTCTTATCTATTGATTTATTATGAGATGAAGAATATCATCCTTCTTTCTTTCTCTTGTATTCTGATTTGGGTATAAAGATAATGACATATTTTTATATTTTGTATTATTGATATGTGTTTTAAGAATATCACTTCAATCTTTTGAAAGACCACCATAGTATTATCCTCCATATTTTTGATCTTTGTATTATTGATATGTGTTTTATTGCTCTATATGGGTGCACAAACCATTATGTTTCTACTTAGAGGCAAAAAAATGATTTCCAGACGTAGGAGAAGGTTTTCAAATCAAAATGGAGTCGGGAAACAAATTTGACAGAGTTTCCCTATGCCTAGAATAATCTCTCCTTCTCAAAAATGAGAAGTGTTACAATATATAGAAAGAAAAAGGAGAGAGAGAAGAGGGAAAAGTCGAATCCTAATCCAACCACCATGAGATATGCATTGAATCCCATTTTTAAAGCTCAACTATTGAATATCAATTCCTCCTATAAATCCACCCACAATATGTCACTTCTATTTCCCCAACAGATCGAATCGAATCAGATCTGGTGGTTGAGGAAATTGGATTCTCGTATTATTGGCCGGAAGACTTTTCTTCATTTTCACCTTCCGGGCCTATAAAAATGGGTTTTTATGTTTCCATGGTGTAGAGGGCATCGATACGTTTCCATAAAGTCTTCTCCTACCCAAATCTAATTCTCCAGTCAAAAGATATGGCCATTTGAATATTAGGGTTGCGGGGGCAAGATTTAAAGAGTCTGCCCCTTTAGGAAGCACGTGGAGGCCTTGCACACATTGTATATTTGGTCCCTGCCCTCACTCTTAAAATAGCACCTGATCAACATGTGGTAGCCTCCGCGAGCTTCTTGAAATTTCAACGGCTAACTACACTTCTTTAGACTCTAGGACACGTGGCGGATTGGCGCTCGTTTGAGGTCTTGCCCCAAATTTTGCTCTTGAATTAGCATTGTGCCGACACTTGGAATTCTCCACCTGGCCTATCTCAATATTTGACTATTAAACCAAACCCTATCACCCTTTTAAAATGGGATACGTGGAGGCTCTGCGCTCACTTGAATATTTGCCTTTGAAGGAGCATTAGGTGACACTTGGGAAGCCTCCGCAGGTCTTTGGAATTTTCAACGACCCTTCTTACCTTTTCAAACCTTAGGCTACGTGGTGAGATCTTGCTTATTTGGGTCTACAAATTTTGACTAACTTTTGCATATTTTCCAATCTTACACGTGGTGGCTTCGTGACCACTTTTATACTTATCCTTTTTTGAGGCCCGCCCTGTCCACCTTTGACTTTTAGCATTGACTCTGCCTCTGTTTTTAGGCACGTGGCACGTGGAACCCCGACGCTTGTTTGGATATCTCTTTTAGATTCAACTTTGGAGAAGCGCCGTGCCAACACATGACTCTCTCCACAGCCTCCTTCATACTTAGCCAGCTTTTGGACTCGTTCTGAACCGTTTTGAGTCCGAAGAGTTCAAATCTTCGTCGTTTCTTCTCTTTCTTGCTCCTAGCTTCTCTATGATGCTTCTCCTCCTTCTCTAACCCTTCTATTTTATTTTTGAGCCTACCTATAATTTGTTTGATGAATTCAAGGCACGAGATTCACTCGACGAAGCCATTTCTTCTCTTTCTTCTTACATAGGGTTGTTAAGTCTTTTCGTAGGCCTTGCCACTCCATTATTCGGTCCTTCTATGATCCGTTTGCAAGATTTAAATGTGATTTATTTGGATCCTTTTTTGTGGGGTCGTGGCTGATCCAATATTTTCCGGGGGCAAAATATGGATAACAATTTGGTGACTCACGGGGACATCTATGTGCTAGATGAATATATCGGTGGCCTTGAAGCATCCATTAGGCATGGAGTTTTCTGATAAACATGAAACTGATCTAAAATTTGAAGATCTCGATCCCGAGCCACTACGAGCCCGATGACATGCATTTTCTATGTTTTTCGACCCTGAATCTATCCTGCTATCTGCAGTCTCAATTTTCATAATAAAATCTTGGAAATGGAGTTTACGAGAGTATAAAATTTTTTTGACTGCACTGGGGCTTTCATCTATCCTTGAAATGGACTATTTTCGACATGATTTTAGTTGCTCTGTATTTGTTTTATTTTTCAATTTGTAACTATTACATGCAACTATGAGTCTTCTACCATGAATACTGAAGAGCTTAGCTTTATGCACCTATGGAGTAATGTGAACAAAAATTATGTACAAGGACCAAATCATACATGCCTCAAATGAGACATGTAGAGTGTGCAAAGCACTTCTTCTGCTGAAAGAAAATCTACTCCTACTCCTAAACTAAATAGAGAGAAAGAATTCTAAACAAAGTGTACCACTAGCAAGGAGAAGTAGCTTCCTTTTCTCAAAAATGGCAGCCATGCAAATGATTTGATGCTAAATATAGCTACTGTATGAGTGAAAAACTAGCTATAAGCCTATCCTCCACCCAAATAATCAAGGTATCAATATTAATGGAAAATATCTCCTTAAGCTGACTTGTATTAGACTTTTGGAGGTATTGATGGTGACCCTTGGTATTTTGATGCTCATCCTCATGCCTTGAAGTAGGCATGACTAGTTTTGGCTTCTCCTTTGGCTCTAATGAAGCCAAGTACCTGATTGGGCATGGTCTGATCCTTTGGATGTGCCCATTTTTCTGAAATTTAACTCCAAAAATGGAGTCTTGCGAACCTTCTTGGATGGATGGTGTGAGAGATATGATGACATCCTCTGTCTGCCTTTTCTCTTCCTTTGAAGAACATGGAAGATCATGGTCTTCCAACCTTGGTTCCAGAGAGCCATTATGAAGTGCAGGCTGTTGCACTTGAATATTCTCCTTCATGGTAGCAGGTTCATGTGCTTGGAAGGTGGAAGATGGAGGAGAAAATGATGTTATCTCCTCAGGCTCCTCTTCATTAAAACAATCCTCCAAGTTAGACAGACAATCTGTCTCCTTGTTATCCTGTTGCATGTGCTCTACCTCCTCCATGATGTCCTCTTGATCTGCAATTTGATCACCATGGTTCTCCTCATCCTCAAACATGAAGTTTGAAATATCAAACTCCTCCTCAACATTAGAGATTGAAGGAGATGAAGTGGGAGCAAGAACTAAAGGTTCCTATGTGGTCTTCTCCTCACTTGGAGCCTCAAACTGTATGGTCCTCCTCCATCATGGGTTCATTAATCAAATCAAGCCCTTGAAATGAAAGCAAAAATCTTCAATGATGATTTCTTCATTGAGTGGCTTCAACTCTGATTTGATCCCTTCCATCTGCTCCTCTTCAATGGGACTTGGAGCTTATTGTTCCTCCTCTTCAAGTAGTTGTGCAACTTGGGTTAGGTCAACATCTTCTTCAGGAAAAGTGTCATAAATAGACTACTGATTCTCTTCCTCTTGTTCTTGTTCTTGTTCTGCTGCAAACTCAGCCTCAACCACCACTTGTTCTTCAACTCTAACCTCCTCCATTGGTTTGACCATCAAGGGGATCTTTGTAAACCCAAATTTGGCAGCCCAACTCTTCAAATTATCTATCATTTCTTCTCTGTTGGGATCCTCCTCTTGTTGTTCTCCTTGACTGGTTTCTTAGGACTCTTCCCAACATGGACTTGGGAAAGCAAGAGGGGTGACAGGTTGGGGTTCAACCAATTTTGCAATTGTTTGTGGTGTGGAGGGAGGTGGAACTTCTTGTTTATTTGAAGGGGATTACTATTTAGAAGGGAAAAGGGCAGAAGAACTAAGATGAGGTGGAAGACTAGGAGATGGAGAAGAGAAATCAACCCTTGGGGTAATAGATAGGAAGATTAACTATTACCTCTGTTGAAATGATAAAAATTAAGAAAGAGAAAATGAAGGACAGGGAGCTAGTGATTGACTTACCCATTGACAAGGTTGTCTCACACTTTGCTCATAAGCCCCAATGTCCTAAATCCACAGTGTAAGCTAAGGTAACACTTCAAACATGAAGTAAGGATTCTCTTGAGGGCTATAACATCTTGGAAAAGGGCTTTCCCATAGACAAGGTGCCCTAAAACCAATCTTGAATGCCTTCATTTATGCAATGCCCCTTGACTGAACCATACCAACCTCCATTTTTTGGATCTTCTTCAACATACCAATATCTTGCATTTGATTGTCTTCATTGTTTTCATACCCCTGCTCTTGAAAATCTCCATACCCAAACTGATTTTGGCATTGCTGCTCATAGGGGTAGACATATTGATTTTTCCTTTGCTGAAAATGTTGATTTGAAGTTGTTGTCAAACATATTGGAGGTGGATTTATCTGTTGCTTTATAAGTATGAGTTCCAAGAAGGAAATGAATTCATGATTGCACAATCTCAAGGAATGGGAGAAAATGAAAGAGATGGAAGAAGAAAATGGATGAAAATGAGCAGAAATGGATGGAAAAGGTCTGCAAGTCGGAGAATGGGTTTTGACTAGATGGAGTCGCGGATGTGTTTACATGTTCCTCAAAAGGATGAATCCCACTAAGAACACATCAACTTGATGAAATAAAGTGAAGAACTATGGTCCCACTGCATGCCAAAAATGTTAGTGTAAAATCACAAAGACCCCCAAATGAGTCATCGGATCTACTTTTCTACGGTAGATTCATTTGGTGTGACTTACATAACATTGAGCTCTCTCCAAGGTGTGGGACCTTGCAAATGGGAAAGCTCTCTAGAGGAGCCTAGTTCCTACTTCCTAATCTACCTGCCATAAGCTATTCTAGTACATGTAATCTAATCTAACCTAATCTAACTATTCCAAGGGGACAGAGAGGGAGAGAGATGGTGAAAGGGCCTACACTAAGCTTTAATACACTAGAAAAAGAAGTGCGAGATATTCTGTTGAGGGAGAATGAACAGGGAAAAGAGGAAGGCGAGAGAGGTTAGACACAAGTGACATGAACTCGGACCCGGATCTGCCATAGAAAATCCATGAAGCATGATGTCCTACACCTGTAAATGAGAAATACATGCACAAAAAATAGATTTGAAAGGAAGGGGCATAGAGAGACAACCAAAAAATGCAAAGGGTTGAAGAAACACAAAGAAAACATGTTTTATTGCTCTATATGGGTGCACAAACCATTACGTTTCTACTTAGAGGCACAAAAATGATTGCGGATGTAGGAGAAGGTTTTAAACTCAAAATGGAGTTGGGAAAAAAATGACGGAGATTTCCCTACGCCTAGAATAATCTCTCCTTTTCAAAAATGAGAAGTGTTACAATATATAGAAAGAATAAGCGAGAGAGAGAAGAGGGAAAAGTTGAATCCTGCTCCAACCACCATGAGATATGCATTGAATCCCATTTTGAAATCTCAACCACTGAATATCAATGCCTTCTATAAATCCACCCACAATATGTCACTTCTTGTTCCCCAGTGGATCGAATCAAATCAGATCTGGTGGTTGAGGAAATCAGATTCTGCGTTAATGGCCTAGAAGACTTTTCTTCATTTTTCACCTACCAGGCCTATGAAAAAATGGTTTTTATGTTTCCATGGCGTAGAGGGCATCGAGACATTTCCAGAAAGTATTCTCAAACCCAAATATGATCCTATAGGAAAATGATATGGCCATTTGAATATTAGGGTTGCGGGGGCAATATTTAAAGAGTCTGCCCCTTTAGGGTCCACGTGGCGGCCTTGCGCACATTGGAGATTTGGCCCCTACCCTCACTCTTGAAATAGCATTTGATCGACATGTGGTAGCCTCCATGAGCTTCTTGAATTTTCAATGGCTGACTACACTTCTTCGGACTCTAGGACACGTGGCGGATTGGTGCTCATTTGAGGTCTTACCCCAAATTTTTCTCTTGAATTAGCATCGTGCCAACACTTGGCATTCTCCACTAGCTTATCTCAATATTTGACTATTCAACCCGACCCTTTACCCTTTTGATACAAGATGCATGGAGGCTCTGCGCTTACTTAAAAGCCCGATCAAGATTTACCTTTGAAGGAGCGTTGGGTTGACACTTGGAAGCCTCCATAGGTCTTTGGACTTTTCAATGACCCTTCTTACCTTTTCAGACCTTGGGCTACATGGTGAGCTCATGCTCATTTGGGTCTTTGCCTTTGGACTAACTTTTGGAGATTTTCCAAGTTAACGTGTGGCGGCTTCTATGACAACTTTTATACTTAGCCTTTTTTAGGCCTGCCCTGTCCGCCTTTGACTTTTAGCATTGACTCTAGCTCCATTTTGGGCTTGGGACACGTGGATCTATAACGCTTGTTTGGATCTCTCTTTTTGGATTCAACTTTGGAGAAGCGTCGTTCCGACACGTGACTCTCTCCGCTACCTCCTCCATACTTAGCCAATTTTTGGACTCATTCTGAACCGTTTTGAACCCGAAGAGTTCGGATCTTCACCGTTTCTTCTCTTTCTTTCTCATGGCTTCTCTTTGATGCTGCTCCTCCTTCTCTGAACTTGTTATTTTATTTATGAGCCTACCGATAATCTATTTGATGAATTTAAGGCATGGATTCACTTGATAGAGTCGTTTCTTCTCTTTCTTCTTGCATAGGGTCATTTAGTCTTTTGCAAGCCCCACCACTCCATTGTTGAGTCCTTATGTGACCTGTTTGCAAGATTTAAACGTGATTTCTCTAGCTCTTTTTATGCGGGGTTGTGGCTGATCCAATATTTTTCTAGGGGCAAAATATGGATAACAGATGTCTCTAAATATGATCGCTTCTTGGATGTTTAAGATTACGAACAAGATCATTCCCTTGAAAAAAGAATGTTTTTGATTCCAAGAAAACCACTTCCAATCCTTCATGCTAAGATGAGAAGTTAACTATTTTTTATTACCAAAGTACAGTGTAGGGTTACCACCTAGGAAATGTTAGTTATTTTTCAAGATGAATGGCCTAGTTGCGTTGGCCGAGATGGGCGGGTGAGCTACACAAGCCAAAATGACTGGTGAGCCAACCCACAAAGCTTGGCAGGTGAGATGACTCACCGAGCTCAGTGGGAGAGCTGAATCGTGGAGCTCAATGGGTGAGTGACATTACGAGCTACATGGGTGAGCTGATTTGCTAAAGGTGGTGATTGTGCTAGCATGTTGAGTGGGATAGGGGCTGACCCTCGAGCTAGGGGGCGAGGGTGACCTATCGAGCTAAGCAAAATTGAACTTAATCATTGTCATATAGGAATTAAAATGATAAATTTCAATGATGTATCTAATGAGAAAATGCTCGTTCTCAAAATTGTAAATCATAAAAGAAGATCATAGCTAAAATCTATCTTGTTTTTTAATGGATAGTTTCCCATTCTCATAGCCTTCATAGAGTTATTGAAAAAATAAGTTCAATATTTTTGTATTGCAATGATTAGAATGGGTATATGCCCATTCTCATACAAACAAACATTTTTATCTTGAATAGGTAGATGCCCAGTCTCTTATAGGAATCATTGAAGAAGAATAGAGATTAAATTTAATTTGTTTTTGAATGGGAAGTTGCATATTCTCATATTTGAATAATATATTAGGAAAAATAGAGAAAATTTACTTTATTTTAGAATGGATGGCTCTTTAATATCACTTTCCTCATATTTATTAAATTATTTTCTAAGTTCAATCATGTGTTGAACGAGAAAATGCGAGTTCTCATATAGGATTCATAAAAGAAGAATAGAGATAGAATTAAATTATATTTAGAATGGTGAGCTGCCCATTCTCATAGCCTTCAAAGAGTTATTAAAATGATTAAGTTCACTATTTCTTGTATTAAAATAAAAAGAATGGGAGAATGTCATGGAAACATCCTTTAACTGATTTCCTATAATCATGTCTATAGGGAAGGGAACAAGGTTATTGTTTACATTGTAAAAAAAGATTAAATAGGTTGAACTTTCTATGTCATTGTAATGGTTGGAAAACATTCTCTGTCAGTATTGGGTATGAAAGAAGAGTAAGAAGTAACGAGGAGACATGTTAGAGGTTGGATGATATAAGTTCTTACGTTGGGTTTAGAAAGGACATTTGGTCTAGAAAACGGCTTAATAAAGTATGATCATTGGTTTTAGAACAAACAAGAAGGTTTCGAATTGGGTTGGTTTTATTTCCATTTTAATAGAGAAACAAAAAAAAATGGGTGGTGAATTGGTTCATCTAGCACGTGATTCGATCAATGGGATTAGTAGAAGAGTTTGGATGATGTTGGAAAAGGTAGCTATGTCATCTCTATTTCAAAGTTTTAAAGGCCACAAATAAGCCCTGAGAAAGGATTTTGTTACTCATTGGAAGGATGGTCGGGCAAGTATCAGGTGTTTTTCTATAAAAAATTCTATGGATTTTATTTCTATAGTGATTGGGATAAACAACAAGGGGAGGGAGATTTACAAATGAAGAAAACATTTGATGAGAAGATGGGAAATTTTTTTGTGGGTAAAGAGAAACTAAGACATCACTGTATGAGGTTTTGAGAGATATTCTTTACCCGATCCTTTAAATGAAATCTCCCTACATTTGATGCAATTCAACACCTTAGAGGGTGGGTACAAGGTATTTTATGCCCATCATTTCCTATGTTAAATCATATCTGCCATGATGGTATGCATTATAATTTCCCATAATTTCTTAGTTTTCCCTGCACAAATCAATTGTGAATTTCAAAAAGGAAAGTTGAAAACCCCTCTTTATCGGGATTAATGATGGTCTTATTCCATTTGGGTTCTCTGATTTCACCAAATCAGAGAGTTTAAGAGGATTGTTGAACGATGATGTAAATCATGTTGAGGATGAGAAGTATATAGAGCAGGAGGATTATGCAAATTTTTCATTTTCAAGTTATTATGACATAAAAGAGTATTTTATGCCATTGATAAACACCGTAGATGTTGTTGGTAATATGGAGAAGGAGGATTTGGAGGACCTAGATGAATTTTGTATTCTAGTTAAACAAATGAATAAATTGAGGAAGATGAAGGATATTGATATTGATTCTAGTGTTTTTATGTTTGATATCAAAGGGGAACCTTCCAAATGAAAATAAAAATGGAGTCTGATTGGAGTATGGCATTGGAAAAAATTTCCCTTAGGGTTTTGTAGTTGGAAAAGAACATTGTTTCCCTCGATGAGTCTAGGGTGGCCATGGTATGTACTTGTATGAAGTATATTGAGGCCTTGAAGAAAATTTGTACTTATCAAAATTCCATTAGAGAGGAATTGTCTGGGCTTTAAAATATGGTTATGGATATTCAGAGGAGGCTAGATCAACTGGAGAAGGGAAGCAAAAAGCACAGGCTTAAGATTTACCTTAGCATCTCATAGGAGGACAAGATGGTGAAGGATGATATGAGGGACGTTATTGGCAAGGAAGAAAAAACTATGGAATAAGAACTTTATATGAAAATTATAATTTAGAAACTACATTCTTATGCACAAAGTCAGACTCTTATAAAATGATGATATTGAAGTAGTGTTTTTGAGTCTTATGGGAGTCCTTTAAGTTGCTGATATAAGTGAGAATTTGATAATAATGTAAAACGTAGGTTATTCAAGTAGCATTATAGTATGAGTGAATATGAGATAAAAAAAATTATAATAATGAAGTAGCATTGTTGATGGGTTTGGGTGTCCATCATGTAGCAATCAAACTGAATAGATGTTACATTTGCATTTGGTATTGAAAAGATGTTACTTTTCATTTTGTATTGAATAGATGTTATATTTATATTTTGTATAGAATGGGAGTATGTCCTTTGTCATACAGAAAATATGGAGGAAGAAGATGTTGCTTAATATATGAAAATGATAAAAAAATTATATTATTAAAATGGTTGTAATGAGTAGAGGCCCAGTCTCTGTTGATGTGTGGGATCCTATATGTCCTCCACACACATATGGAGGGTCATCTCACATGGGTTAGGTTTAGGGTTTTCTTGTGTGTCATGCACTAGGGTTACTCAACACCCTATATGTATCCCTTCATTTGACATTTATGAGTATGCCAAGACACTCCACTATCTTTCTCTATGTGCAATCTTTGTTTTTTATGCAAGTTCTTCCATTGATTGATCGATTCCTCCTTGTGATTACACTGGAGCTATTACGTTTCCTTTAGAGTGCAACTTCATCATGGTGCACAATTTTTGATACGATTCTTGCCAACTCTTTTATGGTATCTAGAGTTGAGATCGGGTAAACGTGCATTCTTCATCTGAGTTGCAATTACTCTTGGTTTCATTATTTTTTACTCCTCGTGTAATTTTTTTCTATCATTATAATTTGGAAATTTATTGCTAACATTCTTAACAAGTTGTTCTTGGAAAATATTTGGTTTTTTTGTGTTCTTCATGCATGTGTAGATCTCCTTGAATTTTCAGGGGTTTTGTAGCTACATTTAGTAGATCAACTAAAATAAGAGGTTCTTTATTCTAGTTTTTTCAAATTAATTTATTAAATAGAAATTTTTAGATCTCTTTTTTGGTCTTTTTGTGTTTGCATGGTGTTTTATTTTGCAGAGATCCAGGTTTAATATTGGTGGTTGTATTGGTATTTACGTTTTTTGTTTATGCCTACAAGCTACAACTCCAAACATGAGCTCTACAAACTCTTGAGACTCCTTCATGATCAATTTTTTAGCAATCAATTCATGTGCTAACCCTAATTGAAATGCATGGTTTGACTTGTGCCTACATGTCTTTGGTCGCTCGTGATCGGTGCTGCGTTAGCTCTCACCTTTGACCCTACAACAGATTTAGACTATGTGGCTTTTTTATTTTACGTGTTTTCATTGTGGCAAGCTCTCCTTTTAGCCCTTGATTGTTTGTTGTTTTGGCTCGCCCCACCGCATGGTCCTCCATTCGTGCTAGCTGAGTCATTCCCCCTCCTCTCCTCGCAAGCTCCTTCCCTGTCGTGATCATGAGTTTCCTCCTCGCCTAGAGCTCCCTCCTCCCCTGTCTTCCTACTTCCCTCGCCACAGTCTTACCGCTCCCCGTGTGCTCTACTCGAGCTCCCTGCTTCCCATGCCCATACTTGCATGTTGGCATTTTCACCCTTCCCTTTATGCTCTCCCCTTAACTACTTGTTGAGACCCATGCCATGACTAACCCGAGATCCATGCCGAGCCAAGTGGGAAGTTCATCTCATTTATGGTAAGTTTGGTAAGTTTGTTTTAATTTCCAAACTGTGGGTATTTCAAATAACGGTAAATTTTTTTAAAAAATCTCTTTCTATTAATAGATATTAATAGAAATTAGTTTCATTTAAATTTGGTAGATCTTAATAGATCTTATATAGTTTTAAATTTAGTTTTAAAAAGGAAAGTATTTAAAATATTTAATTAGATCTTAATTTTTATTATTATTTCAAATTAATTAGATTTAATTATATTAAATCTAGTTTTATTAATTTCAGATCTAACTCTCATTTACGATTAGTAAATAATTTTAAATCGTCCTTTAAATTAACAATTACTTATCGTTTCTTAACTCCCATAGCTTTAAAATTAGCTAAATTAGGCGTTTCCAAATGATAATTTTTAAGTGTTATTGTCGATTTTTACTAATCATGTGCTCAAGTGTGCAGTAACACTCCGAGCTCCTATTTGTCTTCCATGTGTTTTTCTCGGCATTCTGAATATCCCTCAAACTCATCTTGAGTTCATTTAAAACATTGTATTTTACCCTTATTATTGCTTGCGACTAGTGAGCGCATCCGCCACAATTTGCAGTAAGGGGGTATCCTTTGTGATGTGAGACATTTTTCTCACAACTAGGATTTGATTTCACCTCCTTCCTAGTTTTTGCATTTTTGCTTGTCTACGGTGTCACCTTGCTGCACTCCATGAAACATGATTGTGGTCTCCTCTCTTGTGTGTTATTACACTGATTGTAAGGTGAGTTACCAAGTGTTTCGAGATGCACACTTGGACCCGATTATATTCAATGCACTAAACTATAAAGTCTTTGAAAGAAGGGGGTTATTATATTGTCTTGGGTGGTTGTGATTCTTGTGTTTCTTTTCTGCATTCTTTCTCTCTCTTCACTATAGATGCACTTTCAATTCCTTTGCTTACATGCATTCAACTTCTTCGAATGGAGATCAAAAATAATTATGAAACTAAGGGGTAAAGGGTTATTCCGCATCACCATGGGAACTGAGACTGAACTAGACAACGACCCTAAAAAATCTAAGTGGTTAAACCATAGTGATGAAGCTTTGGGTCTTCTTTGCATCTTTGTTTCTCTTGACTTGATCTTCCACATTGAGTCGTCTGAAACACCTAAATCTGCGTGGGAAACACTTGATGAAATTTTTGGACAACAAGATGACATGAGAGCACATGAGTTGGAAAACGAACTACTAGGGTTAAATCCTAGTGATTTTGAAAACCTACAAGCATACTTCTCTAAGTATTTCCACACTATATTGTTGTTAAAGGAATGTAAAGTAGAGAAGAAAGATTCTCAACTAATCTTTTCGATTCTCTCTAAGTTAGGTCCCGAATATTCTATCTTTGTGTCAAATTTTTACGCTACAAAAGTTACCTTAGGCAATACTTGGAAAATGCCCTCCTTTGATAGTTTTTCAACCCAACTCATTCAAGAATAGGAAAAAATCATGCAAATGGGGTATCTCAAGTCCAAGTCACATGCTCTTGTAGAAAGTACAAGTAAGGAAAAGAATATTGAAAAGAAGAAAGAAAAAAGGATCAACCTAAGAATGAAACCAAGACCAAAACTAATAATAACATGAACACTTCGACTTCTGAGCCTAGAGCACAGAAAGACAAGTATTTGTGTTCCTATTGTAAGAAGCCTGGTCATAAAGAGTATATGTGTATGAGAAAACAAATTGATCACCTTACTCATTTGCTTGAGAAAAATCAAATAGGTGTTCTTGAGTCTATCAAACAAAATGCTTTGAAGGCCGAGTCTTCTACTGCAAAAGGTTCTAAATCTGATAAGAAGAAAGGAAAGGCCCTTGTAGCCAAATTTTCTCCTTCATCGACATGGATTATAGATTCGGTACCTCACACAACATATCTTCTTCACATACCAAGTTCTCTAACATCAATCCTTGTGGTATGTCCCAAATCACAATGGGTAATGACACGACAAGTGTCGGTTTATGATAGTGGATCGGTAGAGATGGATGGGGAAAATTCAACCAAGTGTTGAGTGCTTGATCTCTCTACTAATCTCCTATCGAGTTACCAAATTACTCACCTTGGTGAAGGAATGCGAGTGGAATTTTTCCTAAGTCGGTGATTATTCATGAGGTTAAAAATGACACTATAGTGGATGAGGAAAGGTAGATCACCGTTCACGGTTGTATACCATTTTCCCACTTTAATTTTGATTCTACGCCAATTACCTTACTCACTCATGAAAATGAGGTTAGTAAGCTATGGCATGAGTGTTTTGAGCATCTAAATTATCACTACTTTGAGCAATTGAGCCAAAACTAAATGGTTAACAAGTTACCCACATCAAGTTCTCTAAGGGTCTTTGCGAGGGTTGTACCCTTGGAAAGCATCCTAAAAAGAACTTTGACAAAGGAAAATCATGGAGAGCTACTCATCCTTTGGATCTTGTTCACGAAATATTTATGGTCCATTTCCATCTCCTTCATTTACTAGACCTCTTTATATTCGACTTTCATTGATGACTATTCGTGATATACTTGGTTATATTTTCTTAAGCTTAAGTCTGAAGTCTTTGAACATTATCAGGACTTTAAGGCTCTTGCCGAGAAACAGATAGAATGGTCTATTAAGGTTCTTTGAACCGACAATGGAGGTGAATATGTAAACAATAGTTTCATGGATTTCTATACTTCTGAAGGGATCTCCTTGCAGCATATAATTGCTTATAGCCCTTCACAAAATGGAGTAGTAGAAAGAAAGAACCGTACTCTTAAAGAGATGGCCACTTGTATGATTCAATCGAAGTATCTTCCTCCGTAGTATTGGGTTGAAGTAGTGAATTTTGCTAATTACATTCAGAACCATGTTCCACACAAGGCAAGTAAGAGGGATGACACCCTTTGAAGCCTGGTTTGGACGCAAGCCTGATGTTGAGAACTTTCGAGTCTTCAAATCTAAGGCTATGGCTCGGATTCCCAATAAGAAATGCAAGGCATCGGAACCACAAAAAAATTTGTATCTTTTTAGGATATCCCGATGGTGTGAAGGGATATTGATTGTTGAATCCTACTTCTCATGAGATTTATATTGAGAGAAGTGTTAAGTTCGATGATTCTTCGTTGACTTCCACTTCTCTACCTATTGAGGTTATTCAGCTTTCTGATTCAAATTCTGACTCATCATATGATGATATTGTTTAGCGTGATCCTCTTCCTAATCCTCCCAACCATCAGACCCTTGAGTCTTCTGATTCTAAAAGTAGTGATGATGAGGACAAAATCCCTTCTCACTTGAGTGATGAATCTTCTGACTTAGAGCCTGATCCTCCTGGTCCTCTTTGGGATAGGAAATATTTGCAAAGTGTTGGAGATTTAGTTAGATATACTTCATATGTGATGCAAAGTGTTGGATATTTAGTTATATATAGTTCATATGTGAGATGTACTCGCTCAAATTTCATTGTACCCCACTCTTTCTTCGCCTCTACCTCTAATCCATAGTCTTTCTGGTAGGCTTCTGGTATTCTTGAGTGGGATTTTTCCATGGATGAGGAGTATTCCTCTCTCATGAAGAACGATACTTGGGATCTCACCCCTCTTCCGAAAGGAAGAAAAATCATTCAGTGTAAGTGGGTGTTCCGAAAAAATTATGGAGTAAATGGAGATTTCAAAAAAATTAAGCATAATTAGTAGCTAAGGGTTTCTCTCAGGATAGTGGGGTTAATTATATGAAAACCTTTTCTTGATTGTGAAGATGACTTCTATTCGACTGACTCTTGCCATTACCATAGGAAACAGATGGAAAGTCCATCAAATGGACGTTAAGAGTTCCTTCCTTCATGGTGACCTAGAGGAAGAGATCTAAATGGAAAAACCTATGGGTTATGTCCATGATCCATCCCTCATTTTTAAGTTAAAGAAGTCTCTTTATGGCCTTAAACAAGCCCCTCGGGCTTGGTATGCCAAGATGGACTCCTTTTTACTTACATCAGGGTTTACTAGGTGTCACTCTAATCCAAATGTTTATATTCTATGGCAAGATGACTCCATACTCATTCTTGTTCTCTATGTTGATGACTTGTTGATCACGGGTAGCTCTTCCTCTATCATTGATTCTATGAAGATTGCCTTGGCCAACAGGTTTTCCATGACTAACTTAGGTTTGCTTCATTACTTTCTTGGGATCCAGATTTCACAATCTAACTCAGAATTTTGATTTCGCAACCTAAGTATGCTCTTGACTTGCTTACTTGTTTTTAGATGTCCGATTGTAAGTCTTATCCTACTCCTTTTCTTTCCGGGGTTAAGTTGGTTTCTGATTGCTCTACTCCCTTGTTTGATGGTACCCTTTATCGACAATTATGGGGAGCTTGATTTACTTGACTCACACTCAACTAGATTTATCTTATGCTATTGGGATCATGTCCAAATTCATGCAAGAGCCACATGAGCTACATTGGAAAGCAGCTAAGAGGATCCTTCATTATGTTTGTGGCACCTATATTGATGGCATTCACTATTTTGGAGGGGTGTATATTGACTTGATTGGGTTCACAGATTCTGATTGGGCCGGTGACTTAGATCATCAAAAATCTACCTCTGGCTATAGTTTCTCTCTTGGTTCTAGTCCTATTAGTTGGTCTAGGAAGAAGTAGAATGTAATTGTGATATCTTCTACAGAGGCATAATATAGAGGAGTAGTTAACATTGCCACAAATGTTGTTTGGCTACATGGTATTCTGACAGCATTTGTTATCCACTTTTGGTGGCCTACCCTTATCTATTGTGATAACACAAGCACTATTTCAATTTGTAGAAATCTAGTTCAGCATTAACAAACAAAGCACATTGATATCCATATGTAATTTATACGAGATATTATTCATGATGGTATCATTGACATTCAATACATGCAAACAAATGATCAGATTACAGATATATTCACCAAGCCCTTCACTGAGGTGAAGTTTCTTCACTTGTGGTCTCTTCTTGGGGTGAGGTCTTATGCAGTTTCTCATCTTCTTCAGGCTATATAGTCCTCTTCTTCTTCTTCTTCTAGGAATATTTTGTTTGTACATGGGCACCTTATCAGGCCTTTAGTTTCCAGTCCTCATTTACACAACTTTCTTAGTTGTTTAGGAGTGTCTTCTTGTTCTATCTGACTCATCATAGCCACTCCCACACCTTCGATGAAGGGGGTGTTGGTGTGTGAGATCCCATATGTCCTCCACACACATATGGAGGGTCATCTCACATGGGTTAGGTTTAGGGTTTGCTTGTGTGTCATGCACTAGGGTTACTCAGCACCCTATATGTATCCCTTCATTTGACATTTATGAGTATGCCAAGACACTCCATTTTCTTTCTCTATGTGCAAGCTTTGTTCTATTATGCAAGTTCTTCCATTGATTGATCAATTCCTCCTTGTGATTATGCTAGAGCTATTACATTTCCTTTAGAGTGCAACTTCATCGTAGTGTAAAGTTTTCAATACAATTCTCGCCAATTCTTTCGAGTCTCATATAGGAAACATAGAATAAGACTAGATGTTTAGAATAGGCATATTCCCATTCTCATATAAGAATCATAAAAGGATAATAAAGACACAATTTACTTTATTATAGAATAAAAATAGGTGCATTCTCACAACCTTATTTTATTTTAAAATGGGAAGTTGTGCATTATCATGTTGATTGCAACCCTTATAAATAGAAAATATTTCTAGTGAAAGAAGCTTGACAATGGGCAAAAGGCCATTCTCATACAAACATACAAATTTTTGTTTTTTCATTATTAATAATTGTATTATACTAGCTGGACTATCCCTGGAAGAGCCAAGTGATGCACTACATACCCTCGAGAGGGATCAAGGCTTATGTAGTTCTCATCATACAATAAATTTATATTATTTTAAACATTTTTAGAATGGGTTGTGAGAATGGGAAGTGTGTTTGTAAAGGCAATATTGAATGTAATCATGTTAACCACCGTCAATCTCTCTACGGTGCCACGAAGTGGCGTGAATTAATTGCCATTAATTTTGTCAATTTCCCTCCAATGGGTGTTCAAAGATGTGCTTGACAAACAATTACCTTCAATTAATAAAAGGTGGTAAATACTTTATTTTCAAATTAATTGTCTCGCTATGTCATGGTAAAAATAAATATAAATATCAAACAATATCGTACCCATATTTTAGGCATACGATCGATTGCTATATGACAATTGGCATCTGCACATACAATACAAGCAATATTGAACTTAAACATTTTAATACCTCTATAGAAATGGATACCAAACCATTCAACGGAAATAAAAAAAAAAATTTGTATGAGAATGGGTGTATACCAATTCTAATCATTGTAATACAAGAAATATTGAACTTATTCTTTTTAATAACTCTATGAATGTTGTGAGAATGGGCACTGTCCATTATAAAACAAGATAAATTTTATCGATGATCTTATTTTATGATTCCTATATGAAGAAAAAGCTATCAAGTAAATTTTTAGAAACACCAATCCATTCAAAGACATGAATCTATCTAACTCTTCTCTGTTGATTTATTCTGAGATGAAAAATATCATATGGTTTTATTTCCCTTGCATGGTGGAGAATTTCCCATTGTGAAAAACTTTATTTTTATCTCTAATCTTATTCTATGATTCCTATATGAGAATGGGCATATGCCCATTGTATATGCCCACTCTCACATAGGAATCATAACATAATAATAGAGAAAAATTTATTTCACATTTTTAGAATGTAGTAAATTCTATATCTATTCTTCTATGATCCCTTAATGAGAATGGTCATATGCCCATTCTCACATAGGAATCATAGCAGAACAATAGAAAATTAAATTTCATCTATATTGATTCTTGTGATTTATTTGGAGATGAATAATATCATCTAGTTATTTTTCCTTACATGGTAGTGAACTAGCCATTGTAGAACAAAGTAAATTTTATCTCTATTCTTCTATGATTCATATATGAGAAAGGGAATATGCTCATTCACATATAGGAAGATATATTGAAGTAAATCATTTTGATAGCTATATAAAGGCTAAGATAATGGGAATTGTCCATTCCAAAGCAAATTAAATTTATCTCTATAAATTCCCACGATGATGTATGACTTTTGTTTATGTAAAATATTGATGTGAAACGATCTTATTTAATGTTGAAATTTGTATCATTATTAAATGCTACTATTACCTTGTTTTCTATATTGATTATTGTGATGATTAATGACTTTATTTTCTTGCTTATCAGATTTGCGATTTTGCTATATGATTATAAAATTAGGTAGTAAAGTTGTTTTTCAATGAGATTGCATTATTACCTTGTTCATTGATATTATGTACTATGTAGATAAAAATGATAGTTAACCATTTTGTAATCTTCATTTACTAATAATTCAACAAGATTACAAGTTGAAAATTCATGCCAGTTCATTGAATTGACATGCATATAGTTTATTCTTTTCATATGGTATGCAGGAATCAGAGTAATCATTATGAAGTGATACATTAGATTTGATACACCTACAAGGGCAACGATATTAGGTAATTGCCCATGCTAAAAAAATTAAACGTGATCTATATTCTCTTTATTATACTTATTCACATATCTTTATGAACAATAATGTACTTTTTCTTATGAATCCTATTAAAGAGAATAGACATATGTCCATTTTTCATATTTTAATGTTATCTATGTAATTATTTTTATGATATTTTTTAGTTGTCTCTAGTATGAACAATAATTGACATTTTTAAAACTATTCCCTTATGAGAATAGGAAAATGCCTATTCTAAAATAAATATTAACGAAAATACGCATGAAATATTAAACTTAATCTTTGAGATACCACTATAACGGATGTGAGAATGAGAATATGACTATTGAATACAAGAAAAATAAATATTTGTTTGTTTTAAAAGGAGCATATGCACATGGGAATCCTATATGATAATATAGTATTAAAAGTACGATGCACATTCAATACAAAACAAAACAATTTTGTTTGCATGAGAATGGGCATATGTCCATTCTAAACATTGTAATACAAGCATTGTTGATTTTATGAGATTTCTCCTATTATTCCTATTTATACCTATTTAAAAAATGTGAGACTGTTTAATCCATACTCTTCTTAGTCTTATTCTATTATTCCTATCTACCCAATAAATTATTCTATAATTCCTAAATGAGAAGGGGCATCTGCCCATTCAATAAAAGATAATGCAAAAAATCTACATCAATTTCATAACTCTTTTAACAAGATGTGGGAATGAGTACACCTCTATAGAAAATTAAATTTGATTATTCCTATCATAAAGGGCATATGCCCATTCTAAACATTATAATACAAGTAATATTTATTTATTTTAGAATGGGCATGTGCACAGTCATGATTGAATAATATTTGTTTTATGAGAATGGGCACATTCTCATACAAGCAATATTGTTTGTGATTCCTATCTACCCAAAATAAGGATTCCTATATGAGAATGGGCATCTTCCCATTCAATAAAAGACAATGTAAAAATGGTCAATCAAGTTCATGCCTATTTAAAAGCTATAAGCATGTATAATCCATACTCTTCTTTTAACTTTCCAAATGCCCAAGCAAGTCCTCTATGATTCCTAAATGAGAAGGGGTATCTTCCCACCCATTCTAAAACACAGTTAATAAGAATGAAAATAAATTCAACTATTTAATATGCCCTTTCTAAATAGACATATGCACATTCTAAACATTATAATATAAGTAAAAAAAAAAAAATTCGAGAATGGGCATGTGCCCATTATCGAATTCTCATAAAAGAAATATTGATTTTATGATAGTGGGCATGTGCATTTTCTCTGCATTATCATACAAGCAATATTGTTTGTGATTCCTATCTGCCCAAATAGGTCTTTTAGGATTTCTAGATGAGAATGGGTGCCCATTCTAAAATACAGTAAATAAGAATGACAATAAATTCTACTATTTAAAATGCCCATTCTAAACAGGCATATGCATATTATAAACATTATAATATAAGTAATTTTTTTTTGAAGAATGGGCATGTGCCCATTCTAAACATTCTCATACAAGAAATACTAATTTTATGACAGTGGGCATGTGCATTTTCTCTACATTCTCATACAAGCAACATTGTTTGTGATTCCTATCTACCCAAGTAGGTCTTTTAGGATTCCTATATGAGAATGGGCATCTTCCCATTCAATACAAGACAATGTAAAAATGCTCAATCAATGTCATTACTTTATACAAGTCGTGAGAATGAGTTCCCTTTCTAAAACACATTAAATAGGAATGACAATAAATTATACTATTTAAAATTCCCATTCTAAATAGGCATATGCACATTCTAAACATTATAATGCAAGAAATATGTTTTTTTTTCAGAATGGGCATGTTCCCATTCTAAACATTCTCATACAAGAAATATTGATTTTATGATAGTGGGCATGTGCATTTTCTCTACATTCTCATACAAGAAATATTGTTTGTGATTCCTATCTTCCCAAGAAGTGTTAGGAATAATATTAGATATTGTGAACATTATTATGAGTGTGGAAATAAATAATATAGTGTAATGTAATACAACTATTTATGAGTTGTTAACTCATGTAAATAGTTGTAACTAGATAAGGTTTGTTGTGAGAGAATAATGGGATTGAGAGTTTGAGTGAGATATTGTGGGGATTAGGAGAGATATGTGGGATGAGTGTTGACTCCTAGAATCAAGGAGATCAAACTCTATATATGTAATCTTCCTCTATGTATTTGATGTCCCGAATTAATTGAATTCTGTGTTTTTTATATGGTTTATTTGTTTACAATATGGGTGAAATATAATATTTGGTATCAGAGCAGGGATTCTAGGATGAGAGTCTTTAGAGATATTTGAGATTTAGATTCTGCTGGAAGTGGGTTCGAAGTGGTTTGACGTTCTGATCCTGCGTATTGGAGCATTCTGTCTGTGATTTGAATCATTCTACGTGCATAGTTGTTTGTGCGTATTTCATCGTCCTATTGCTGCGCATTCTATCGATCGCCCGCATATTGTGTTGCCATTTAAAGTAACTATGATTGGCTTTATCACTATTTTTAGCAACTGTGTTTTTTTTTTGCCATTTTTGGACATACCAAAAAAATCACAAGGAAAAGAAAAAAATTTCCATTTTTGGAAAGGGTCCAGAAAAGAAGTTGGACTTAGAACTTAAAAGTGTCATATCTTTCACCTCGTAACTCAGATTGAGGTGATGTTTTTTTTGAAAATGTATGTTTTTTCAAGATCTTTGCATTGATTATATGCTTTCTGCTACCAATTGAAAGTAAAATTTTACTTTATTGTAAGGGTGCATTTTCGACTGAGTTCGACATCCATAATGGAAATCCCATTACAAAAATTCAATGGAAAATAATTTCACACATGGCAAGTGCGAACTCAATTACTTTTGATAAATAAAGACTTGTGGGAAATTGTTGAAGGTAAAATTTCAAAACCAACTGATGTTGATGAAGCCACCAAATGGGAAAGCAAGGATAGGAAAGCAATAGCAATTATTGGTCTTGGATTGTCTGATGCTTACTTGCATCATATTGATTTATCAAAAAGTTCAAATTTCATATGGACTACTTTGAACAAGCTATTTGGATCTCAAATAGGGAGTGCAGCGGTGACACTCAAGCAAAAACTATTCGGGCTCAAGATGGAAGAAGGTGAGAGTATGGTTGATCACATAAGTAAATTTCGTTCTATTTCAAATCAACTAGCTGGAATAAAAATTGATGTGGGAGATGATGATGCAAAATTAATATTGTTAAATAGTATGCCACCCAGTTATTCTAACACTTGTATTTACTTTGAGTAAAGTAAATCTTAGTTTAGAAGATTTGATTTCATCTCTCATGGAGGAAGAAAATAGAACAAATAAGAATATTATTTCAGAAGAAACAACAATGTTTGGTAAAAATAGGTCATATGATAAAGGAAGATTCAAGAAAGGATCTAATTCTAGAGATACAAAGAAACATATCACTTGCTACTATTGCCAACAATCTGGACACCTTTCCATAAACTACATGAAAAGAGCAAGAGATTTACTTGATGGAAAAATTGAAAATGCCATGATTGCCGATGAAGAAGAAGATGATGATAAGGAAGAACCAGAGGGTGATTTCAGTGGTTATGATTTTGAAGACTTCCTTCTTTAGATAACTTTCAAATGGAGGCCGGAGGCAACGGAGGAAGGAGGTTGATCAGTGACCTCTCGTCAGGCACCATCGATGAGGCCACGGTACTGATTTGGTGAGAAATTTATTTCAGTTGGGTGTTTTATAATAAAAACAAAAGGAAATTCTTGTTCAATTGTGATTTCCTTTTATAAACCTCCTTGATGTAATGTTGTAATAGAAAGAAGAAAACACAATTACAAAGTCAACATCATGATACTTAAAGGGGACAAACAGAGGTTCATGAAAAAGGGTTCTTACCTTGGACTGAGGTCCATATGTGTACCAAGATCATGAGCAACGGGGGTGTGCAAGCTGCAAAGAAAGTGTAACTATTCTTTTCTACATTGTTCACATTAGGGGAGTGTATGTGTGGAAATAATAATGTTAACAATAGGGGAGTGAATGTTAGGAATAATATTAGATATTGTGAACATTATTATGAGTGTGGAAATAAATAATATAGTGTAATGTAATACAACTATTTATGAGTTGTTAACTCATGTAAATAGTTGTAACTAGATAAGGTTTGTTGTGAGAGAATAATGGGATTGAGAGTTTGAGTGAGATATTGTGGGGATTATGAGAGATATGTGGGATGAGTGTTGACTCCTAGAATCAAGGAGATCAAACTCTATATATGTAATCTTCCTCTATGTATTTTAGGATTCCTATATGAGAATGGGCATATGCCCATTCAATACAAGAAAATGTTAAAAATGCTCAATCAATTTCACAACTATATACAAGCCATGAGAATGGGTGCCTATTCTAAAACACAGTAAATAAGAATGAAAATAAATTCTACTATTTAAAATGCCCACTCTAAATCTGCTATATGCACATTCTAAACATTATAATAAAGTAATATGTTTTTTTAGAATATGCATGTGCCCATTCTAAACATTTTCATACAAGAAATATTGATTTTATGATAGTGGGCATGTGTATTTTCTCTACATTCTCATAAAAGTAATATTATTTATGATTTGTATATGCCCGAGCAAGTCTATTATGATTCCTATATGAGAATGTGCATCCGCCCATTCGATACAAGAAAAAGTAAATAATGCTCAATCAATTTCACAACTTTATACAAGATGTGAGAATGGGTGCCCATTCTAAAACATAGTAAATAGGAATGCAAATAAATTCTACTATTTAAAATTGCCATTCTAAACAGCATATGCACATTCCAAACATTATGATACAAGTAATATGTTTTTTTCCGAATGGGCACATCTCATACAAGAAATACTGATTTTATGACAATGGGCATGTGCATTTTCTCGACAATCTAATACAAGTAATATTTTTGTGATTCCTATCGCCCAAGCAGGTCTTTTAGGATTCCTATATGAGAACTGGCATATACCCATTCGATACAAGAAAATGTAAAAATTCTCAATCAATTTCACAACTTTATACAAGCCGTGAGAATGGGTGCCCATTCTAAAACACAATAAATAGGAATGACAATAAATTATACTATTTAAAATTTCATGATTTCATTATTTATTATTGTAGGATAGTTTCAAAAAAATTATAACTTTATATAGGACGTGAGAGTGGGTGCCCATTCTAAAACATAGTAAATACATAAAAAGTACAATGTATTTAAATTTCATTATTATAAAACATATATTTTTACATATATGTTTCATTATTCACATAGCTATTTAAAACATTTAAATGGGTCCAATAAATTCAAATATCTAAGCATATTAAAGCATTAATAGGTGGTGATTTGTTAATGTATTATATATTCAAAATATTAAAGCATTAAAAGGTGGTGATTTGTTAATGTATTATATCTTGATTTTAAATGTATGTACAAAAATAATAGTATGTATTTTTCATTATTCTAATACCTTTTCAAAATATTTAAATGTTTCTAAACATTGGGATAAAATGACATTAGTGTACATAAATAGCACTATGTATTTTTCATTATTCTAATACCTTTTCAAAACATTTAAATGTTTCTAAACATTGGGATAATATGACATTAAAGCATTAAAGAAATTTAAGCATTAAAGGTTAGTGATTTATAATGGTCGGATAGATTCAAATTTTGAGACTTACAATATTAGGATACTAAAAGAATTTAATCATTAAAGGGTGGTGATTTATTATGGTAGGTTAAATTCAAATTTCAAATTTTTGGCGCCATTTTTTAGAGGTAATTTTTCTTAGTCAATTACTATATAAAAATATAGATTTTGAATGGCTAGGGTTTTGATATTTTTCTCTCTTATGAACGACTTTTTTTTTTTTGTTACGGCCGGGTTTTTGCGTTCGGATATTTTGGATGAGAAATAATAAGTTATGCGAAAGGATTTGGGATGATTGGAAACATACACTATTGAAAAAGAAACTTGTTGTAGTGGTAATAAAAAAAGTTACAAGAAGATAATTGGTACTAAGTTTATCAAATCGTATTTTGCTTATGCGAAAGGATTTTTCCCGATTGGATACATAGATTATTGAAAAAGAAACTTGTTGTAGAGGTTATTAAAAAGACACAGAAAGAGACATAAGACTTAATCTATGTAATCATTTTTTGCACCATAAACAGTACACATTTGAAAGAAATAAATTTTTTTGTATATTCGGTGGTTGTTACATTTACAAATGTAAAGAAATTAATTTCTCTATTTGTTTTCTATTACATTTATGAATGGAAACAAATAGATACATTTTTATGAGATATATGGAAAAACGGTTCAGATAGTCTATTGTGAACTAAAAGATCTATGCTTATACATTTTTTAGGCTTTAGAAGTAAACATGGAAAAAATGAGATATAAAAACCTGGAATAGCCTACTATGCCATTGTTGTTTTCCCTTCGAGAAATATTGAAAAGTATCCCTTGCAAAATCTTTTATCGACAACTATTTCTTCTTTCTTCTACAAAATATTTGTATCTTCATATCTCTCATGCTATCGGAAGCTATATCTTCTTATTTATTCTGCAAAATCTTTGTATCTTCGTATTTCTCCAGCTACATCTACGTTCTTCGGCTTTCCCCAAGTAAATCTCTTAATGAAAATAAATCAGTCGTGGTAGAGCAAAAATCAAAACTTGATTCATTCAAAATCATTAGTTTTATAATGTATTTAGTCAAAAATAGTGCTTCATAAAAAAGAGCTCCCAAGATTCAAAATTTGAATCAAACCTACCATAGTAAATGACCAAATCTACAAATAAGAGCACCGAAATTTCAAATTTTGAATCAAAGATACCATATAAATTATCATTAAGAGTCTTCAAAAAAAAAAGTGATCCTATCAAATAATATTAAATATAATAATTATTATTACAACAACAAATTTACATTACTATATTAACTAGAAATATATTAATAACATCTAATTATATTATTAAATTGTATAAACATAATGCTTAATTAATTATAATACAAATTATCCTATCAAATAATATTAAATACATGAATTATTATTACCAACAAACTTACAAATTACTATATTAACTAGAAACATATTAATAACATCTAATTATATTATTAAATTTTATAAATATAATGCTTAATTAATCATAGTGCATTTTAAAATTGTAAAAATATAATAAAACTTTATAAAACTAATTAACGACATTAACAACATTATTTCAAACCATCATTGACAAAGCTACTAAACAGTAGTTGTAGATGCTTCTACTGTCCTTGTATGTTTTTTTGTTGTTTTTTTGCGGACCCTTTACTACTTTTTTGCAGTAATTTTGCTGTTTTGTTTCGTCTTGGTAGTTGTTTTCTGCCTACTTTGAACTTCATTGTAACATTTAGATTCTGATCCTTTTCTCTCTAGTTCTCTTGCTTATTCTAGCTTCTAGGCCTTCTTTTGTAAACAAGGGTATAGTCCCTTTCAAAAAACTATTTGCCAATAATAAAAAAAAAAACATTATTTCAAACAATTATAAATTAAAGAATATGTATTTAACATATGATATAAGGATTAAAGAAAATTAATTAATTAACAACATTAATTAATAATACTAATAAATAAATACCATAATTATTATTGCCAACAAACTTACATTACCATATTAACTAGAAAAATATTAATAACATCTAATTATATGATCAAACGACAATTAAATAATATTTTAAAAATATAATTAAATTTTATAAAACTAATTAACAACTTTATCACCATTATTTATAATGCTTAATTAATTATAGTGCATTTTAAAATTATGAAAAATACAATAAAACTTTATAAAACTAATTAACGACATAAACTCCATTATTTCAAAAAAATAGAAATCAAAGAATATGTATTTAACATATGATATTAGGACTAAAGAAAATTAATTAATCAAAAACATTAATTAATAATACTAATAATTAAATACAAGAAATAACATCATATCATTTAATAATACAAATAAATTTCAAAACTTCATATGGGCATCTGTTTACTCGAATGGGCATGACATGAAGATGAAGTGGATTGTGCCCCATTTGGAAATGAAAGGAAAATGAGATGTTATTCTTCACATTGAGAAGAGTTAGAAATATTATATTTTTATTTTTCATGAGAGAGAGAGAGAGAGAGAGAGAGAGAGAGAGAGAGAGAGAGACCAAAAGCTAGAGAATAAACACTATAAAGGCTGTCAGAATGTGCCTTTCCATTGCAATCATCTTCCTTCCATGCAAAATGGGGAACAATCCAACAATAAATGTTTGTTTGTTCGAGAATGGAAAAATTCCCATATTTCTAAATGCCTACAACTATTCCTAAAACAAAATAATGAACTACGTAAGGCTTGATCCCCTCGAGATGGTATTTAACAAAACATGTTAATTAATCCTATATGAGAATGAGAATATGCCATTTCTAAATCAATTTAATAAAGCTAGAGAATAAACACTATAAAGGCTATTAGAATGTGTCTTTCCATTGCAATCATCTTCCTTCCATGCAATGGGGAAAATCCAATAGTAAATGTTTATTTGTTTGAGAATGAACAAATGCTTATATTTCTAAATGCCTACAACTATTCCTAAAACAAAATAATGAACTACGTAAGGCTTGATCCCCCTCGAGATGGTCTTTAACAAAACATGTTAATTACTCCTATATGAGAATGGGCATCTACCATTTCTAAATCAATTTAATACAACTATGAGCTATAACAATGAGCACTTTCCATTTCTAAATAAATTTAATACAACTATGAGAATGGGCATCTACCCAAGGGTATGTAGTGCAACACTTGGCGGAGCCATGATACCCATTCCTAAAACAAAATAATAGAGCTATATAAGGCTTAATCCCCCTCGAGATGGTCTTTAACAAAATATGCTAATTATTCCAATATGAGAATGGGCATCTACCATTTCTAAATAAATTTAATACAACTATGAGCTATGAGAATGGGCACTTTCCATTTCTAAATAAATTTAATACAACTATGAGAATGGGCATCCCCAAGGGTATGTAGTGCAACACTTGGTAGAGCCATGATACCCATTCCTAAAACAAAATAATAGAGCTACATAAGGCTTGATCCCCCTCAAGATGGTCTTTAACAAAATATGCTAATTACTCCAATATGAGAATGGGCATCTGCCATTTCTAAATCAAATTAATACAACTATGAGAATGGGCATCCCCCTAGAGATGGTCTTTAAAAAATATGATAATTACTCCAATATGAGAATGGGTATCTGCCATTTCTAAATCAAATTGATAAAACTATGAGAATGGGCACATGTCATTTCTAAATCAATTTGATACAACTATGAGAATGGGCATCTGTCATTTCTAAATCAAATTAATACAACTATGATAATGGGAATATTCCATTTATAAAAACAAAATAATAGAGCTACATAAGGCTTGATGCGTGAGAATGGGAATCTACAATTTCCAAATAAAATTAATACAACTATGAGAATGGGCATCTGCCATTTTTAAATCAAATTAATAAAATTATGAGAATGGGCATATACCATTTCTAAATCAAATTAATACAACTATGAGAATTAGCCATTTCTAAATCAATTTAATACAACTATGAGACACACAACACTTGGTGGAGCCAAGATGCCCATTCCTAAAACAAAATAATAGAGCTACAAATGCTTGATCCCCCTCGAGGTGGTCTTTAACAAAATATGCTAATTACAAAAAATATGAGTTTGGACATCTGTCATTTCTAAATCAAATTAATATAAATTTTCCTAAAACAAAATTATATAACCACATAAAGCTTGATTCCTCAAGGGTATGTAGTGCAGCACTTGGTGGAGGCATAACATGTCTCTACCAAGGATAGTCCAGCCTAAATGAAACAATTGTATTCAAGATAAAATGAAGAAAATGTTTGTTTTTTTGTATGTATGAAAGAATAAAAATGGGCATCTTTCTACTACAATGAAAGTAGATAGTCCCCCATTTTTCTATGAAAAGAAAACTAGATGTTATACTTCACATTCAGAAGAGTTAGAAATATTCATTGTTGTTTTTCATTAAAAGAGAGAGACCAAGAGTGAAAGACTAAATAACAATTAGAGATAGAGGATTCATATCCCTTTAAGCGTAAGCAATGTAACACTAGGTCCTCCATGGATGGTCCAACAAATATGATATAATTATTAAGTCTATAAAGGATGTCAGAATGTTTTTACACTACTAAAACATGAATTCAAATGAATATTGAGATGAGGCGATATGGCGAGCAATGGTCCTCCTTCCATGCAAAATGGGAAACTACCCAATAGTAAATGTTTGTTTGTTCTAGGATCGGAAAATGACCATATTTCTAAATATTCCAATACCATTGATAAAAATACGGCCAAATTAAAATGTTAGAAGATCTATTCTCATTATTACGAGAAGTCTAAGTATTGTTTTAAAACAATTACCTATAATTAATAAATAGACGGCGGTAAAAAATATATTTGCATGTTGGTCTCGATATGTCGGGTTGTTAAATAATATATTTTAATTTCTCCTATATGAAAATGGGCATCTTCCGTTTCTAAATAAAATTAATAGAACTATGAGAGTGGGCATCTGCTCAAGGGTATGCAAAGATAAAATTAGAAAAATGTTTGTATCAATTTCTTTTAGTATCTTGATGATGGGCATATGCCCATTACAATAATAGGAATCACAAATAAAAATAGGCATAAGGAAAACTACATATGATCCATTTCTAAAAACAAAATAATGAGATGGTCTTTAACAAAATATGCTAATTACTATGAGAATGGGCATCTACCATTTCTAAATCAAATTAATACAAATATGAGAATGGGGATCTATCATTTCTTATTCAAATAAATGCAATTATGAGAATGGGAATCTTCCCAAGGGTATGTAGTACAACACTTGGTGGAGACAAGATGCCCATTCCTAAAACAAAATAATAAAGCTACATAAGGCTTGATCCCTTTCAAGATGGTCTTTAACAAAATATGTTAATTAGGAAAAATATGAGTATATACATCTGTCATTTCTAAATCAAATTAATATAAATATTCCTAAGAAAAAATTATAGAACTACATAAGGCTTGATCCCCTTCGATGGTATGTAGTGCAACACTTCGCGTAGGCATAACATGTCTCCACAGAGGATAGTCCAAATTTAAACGATAGAATTCAATTCAAGATAAATTGAAAAAAATGTTTGTTTGTTTGTATGAAAGAATGAAAATGGGCATCTATCTACTCGAATAGGCATGACATGAAGATAAAGTAAATAGTTCCCCATTTTTCTATGGAAGGAAAACCAGATGTTATTCTTCACATTGAGAAGATTCAAAAATATTCATTATTGTTTTTATGAAAAGAGAGAGACCAGAAGAAAAAGATTAGAGGCTTCATATCCCTTTAAGGGTATGTAGTGTAGCACTAGGCTCCTCTAGGGATAGTACATACAATCAATAAAGGTGAGATGGTGAGCAATGGTCCTCCTTCAATGAAAAATGGGGAACTACCCAACAATAAATGTTTTTTTGTTTGAGGATGAACAAATTTCCATATTTATAAATAGTCCAATACAATCGACAAAAAATATGGCCAAACCATAATGTTAGTGAAAAGAGTTTGAGAGAATCGAATCGAAAATGAGGCACCACAAAGTAGTTGCACTCCAACGGAATCGTGAAAGCTCCAGCGATAGCAAGGAAAAAATGATTAGTAATGGAAGAAATTTCTCAACAAAAACAAAGCTTGCATAGAGGAAAGACAATGGAGTGTCTTGGCATACTCATAAATTAATAGAAAAGGGGTACATATAGGGTGTTGAGTAACCCTAGTGCATGACACATATGAAACCCTAAACCTAACCCTAAACCTAACCCATGTGAGATGACCCTCCAACATGAGAGGAGGACACATAGGATAACTCACACTAACACCCCCCCTTCATCGAAGCTAGGGTAGTAGCTGTGATGAGTCAGACGGAAGAGGAAGACACTCCTAAACAACTAAGAAAGATGTGTTAATGGGGCCTGCAACTAAAGGCCTGATAAGGTGCCCATATACAAACACAATCTTCCTAGAAGAAGAAGAAGAAAAGAAGGACTACATAGCCCTAAGAAGATGGGTAGCTGCAGAAGACCTCACCCCAAGAAGAGACCATAAGTGAAGAAACTTCATCTTAGTGAAAGGCTTGGTGAATAAGTCTATAATCTGATCAGTTGTCTGAATGTACTGAATGTCAATGATACCATCATGAATAAGCTCCCGTATGAAGTGCATATGGATCTTAATGTGCTTCATCCATTGATGCTGAACTAGATTTCTAAAAATAGAGATTGTGCTTATGTTATCACAGTAGATAATGGTAGGCCACCGAAATTGGATGCCAAACTCTGTCAGAATACCTTGTAGCCAAATAGCTTATGTGGCAGTGTTAACTGCTCCTCTGTATTCTGCCTCTATAGATGATATCGCAATTGCATTCTGCTTCTTGCTAGACCAACTAATAGGACCCGAACCAAGAGAGAAAGCGTAGCGGAAGTATATTTCGATGATTTAAGTCACCGCCCAATCGAATCGTGAATCCAATCAAGTCAATATCAACCCCTCCATGATAGTGAATTCCATCAGCATAAGTGCCACGAACATAATGAAGGATCCATTTAGTTGCTTTCTAATGCAACTCATGTGGCTCCTGCATGAATCTGGACACGATCCCAATAGCATATGATAAATCTGGTTGAGTGTGAGTCAAGTAGATCAAGCTCCCAACTAACTATCGGTAAAGAGTACCATCAACCAAGGGAGTAGAGCAATCTAAAACCAACTTAACCCCGGAAAGAAAAGGAGTAGGAGAAGACTTGCAATCAGACATCTGAAACTAAGCTAGCAAATCAAGAGCATACTTAGGTTGCAAAATCAAGATTCCCGAGTCAGATTGTGAAATCTAGATCCCAAGGAAGTAATGAAGCAGACCTAAGTCAGTCATGGAAAACTTGTTGGCTAAGGCGATCTTCATAGAATCAATAATAGAGGAAGAGCTTCTGTGATCAACAAGTCATCAACATATAGAACAAGAATGAGTATGAAGTCATCTTGTTGTAGAATATAAACATTTAGATCGAGTCACACTTACTAAACCCTGATGTAAGTAAGAAGGAGTCCATCTTGGCATACCAAGCCCGAGGGGCTTGTTTAAGGCCATAAAGAGACTTCTTTAACTTACAAATGAGGGAGGAATCTTGGACATAACTCGGAGGTTGTTCCATATAGATCTCTTCCTCTAGGTCACCATGAAGGAAGGCACTCTTAACATCCATTTGATGGAATTTCCATCTGTTTGTTGCGGCAATGGCTAGGGTCAGTCGAATAGAAGTCATCTTTGCAACCGGAGAAAAGGTTTCTGTATAATCAACCCCAGCTATTTGGGAGAAACCCTTAGCTACTAATCACACTTTAAAATTTTCAACATCTCCATCTACTCCATACTTTGTTTGGAACACCCACTTACACCGAATGATTTTTCTTCCTTTCGGAAGAGTGGTGAGATCCCAAGTATCGTTCTTCATGAGAGAGGAATACTCCTCATCCATGGCAGAATCCCACTCAAGGAATACCAGAAGCCTCATGGAAAGACTGTGGATCAGAAGCAGAGGTAAAGAAAGAGTGCGTTCCAATGAAATTTGAGTGAGTACATCTCATATTTGAAGTATCTCTAACTAAATATCCAGCACTTTACAAAGTTTTCCTAGCCTAAAGGTGACTAGGAGGATCGGGTGGTCAGCGTCGGAAGATTCTTCACTTGAGTGAGAAGGGACATAGTCCTCATCATCATTATTGTCGAGTAATCGAAGACTCAAAGATCGATGGTCGGGAGGATCCATAAGAGGAGGACGCTCAACAACGATATCATCATCGATGAGTCGAATCCGAATCGTGAGCTGAAGATCCTCTATAGGTGGAGAAGTAGAAGTCAAAGTCGAAGAAGACTCATCAAACTTAACACTTCTCTCAATATATAGCTCATGAGAAATAGAATTCATCAATCGATATCCCTTCACGCCATCAGGATACCCTACAAAGATACAAGGTTTGGATTGTGGTTCCAAGGCCTTATGTTTCTTCTTGGGAATCGAGCCATAGCCTTGGATCCGAAGACTCGAAAGTGCTCAACATCAGGCTTGCATCCAAACTAGGCTTCAAAGGGTGTCATCCCTCTTACTGCCTTGTGTGGAACATGGTTCTGAATGTAATTTACACAATTCATTGCTTCGGCCCAATACTGTGGAGGAAGAGACTTCAAGTGAATCATACAAGTGGCCATCTCCTTCAGAGTACGGTTATTTCTTTCTGTGACTCCATTCTACGAAGGGCTATAAGCAATTGTATGTTGCAAAGAGATCCCTTCAGAAGTATAGAAATCCATGAACCTATTGTTTACATATTCACCTCCATTTTCAGTTCAAAGAACCTTGATAGATTGTTCCACCTATTTCTTAGCAAGAGCCTTAAAGTCCTAAAAATGTTCAAAGACTTTAGACTTAATCTTAAGAAAATATACCCAAGTATATCACGAATAGTCATCAATGAAGGTTAGCACATAAAGAGCTCTAGTAAACAAAGGAGAAGGAAATGGACTAGAAACATCGTTGTGAACAAGATCCAAGGGACGAGTGGCTCTCCAGGATTTTCCTTTGTCAAATTTCTTTTCAGGATGCTTTCCAAGGGTACAACCCTCACAAAGACCCTTAGAAAACTTGATGCGAGGAAACCCGTTGACCATTTCATTTTGACTCAATTGTTCAAGGTAGCAATAATTTAGATGTCCAAAATGCTCATGCCATAGCTTACTAACCTCATTTGCATGAGTGAGCAAGGCAGTGGGCGTAGAATCAGAAGTAAAGTGGGAAAAGGTGTACAACCATGAACGGTGATCTACCTTTCCCTCAGCCACTGTAGTGTCATTGTTAAGCTCATGAATAATCATCGAGTTAGGACCGAATTCCACTCACATTCCTTCACCAAGATGAGTAATTTGGTAAACCGATAGGAGATTGGTAGAGAGATCAGGAACACTCAACACTTGGTTAAATATCCCCCATCCATCTCTACCAATCCACTACTGAAAACCGACTTAATGTCATGTCATTACCCATCGTGATTTGGGACATTCTACAAGGTTCGATGTTGGAAAACTCAACATGCAAAAACCCATGTGTGTGTGAGGCACCAAAATCTATAATCCATGATGATGAAGGAGCAACTTTGGTTACAAGGTCCTTTCCTTTCTTCTTATCATTTTTAGCACCTTTTGCAATAGAAGACTCGGCCTTCAGAGCATTTTGTTTTATGGATTCAGGAACACTTATTTTATTTTTCTCAAGTAAATGAGATAAGTGATCAATCTATTTCTTAAAACAGTGTTGCTCGTTGTGACTAGTCTTCTTGTAATAGGAACACAAATACTTGCTTTTTTGCACCCTAGGCTCAAAAGTCAAAGTGTTTGTGTCAATTTTAGGTTTGATCTTGGTTTCTTTCTTAGGTTGATCCTTAGTTTCTTTCTTCTTTTCAGTCTTCTTTCCTTTGCTAGTACTTGCTACAAGGGCATGTGACTTGGACTTGAGAGACCCCATTTGAATGAGTTTTCCTATTCTCAAATTAGTTGGGACGAAAAATAGTCAAATGAGGGCATCGCCCAAGTATCGCCCAAAGTAGCTTTTGTAGCATAGAAAGTTGACACGAAGACAGAATATTCAGGACCTAGCTTAGAGAGAATCAACAAGATCAGTTGAGAATCTATCTTTTCTACTTGACATCCTTTTAACGATAATCTAATGTGGACAAATTTCGAGAAGAAGGCTTCTAGGTTTTCAAAGTCACTAGGATTCAACCCTAGTAGTTCGTTTTCCAACTCATGCGCTCTCATGTCATCTAGTTGTCCAAACATCGCATCCAGCATTTTCCATGCAGATGTAGGGTTTTAGACACCTCAATGTGGAAGAGCAAGTCAAGAGAAATGGACATGCAAAGAAGACCTAAAGCTTCATCACTACGGTTTAACAACTTAGATTTTTCAGGTTTGTCATCTGGTTCAATCTCAATTCCCATGGTGATGAGGAATAACCCTTTACCTCTTAGTTTCATTATTATTTTCAATCTCCATTCAAACAAGTTGAACAAAGTGTAAGCAAGGGAATTAAAAGTGCATCCATAGTGAGAGAGAGAGAAAGAAATGCATAAAAGAAACACAACCACCCAGGACAATAACAACCCCTACTTTCGGCACTTTATAGTTTAGTGCGTTGATTACAATCGGGTCTATGTGTGTGGTGTGAAACACTTGGTAACTCATCTTGAAATTAGCGTAATAACACGCAAGAGAGGAGACCACAATAGTGTTTTGTGTAGCACAACAAAAAAGGACACCATAAATAAGCACAAGTAAAAAATAGAAAGGAGGCGAAAGCCAACCCTGGTGGTGAGAAAAATCATCTCACGTCACATGAAAGAATCCCTTTATCGTAAGACTATGGCAGACGCACTCACAAGTCCACAAAAAAGGAATAGAACAAAGCTCAAAAGAATGAGCTGAATTAAGCAATACAAAGACACCCCTGAATGCAAAGACATTATAAAATTAGTGTGTTTACAAAGTTAATGATTCCATCATCTAGAGTGCAAAAAAACATGCAACTTTGACTAAAGAAGTGCTCAAAACCGAGCAACGAGTCAAAATTTATAGCAAAACCAATTCCCACAATTGATTAGAAAAAGCCAATAAGCCTACAAACGGATTAAAAAAGTGCCCTAAACGCATGCACAAGGTGTCGTATGTATACTCATTGGAAACGACATAGAATTTGAGATAGGTTTTGTTTGTATTGTGAGCGGGGATTAGCCACCTGCCTATCCAGGACCTCACCCTTCGTCTTCGGCACTCGACAAAAGGTTAAAAATACAACAAGCCAAAGACCAAATTATAATGCCAATGAAATATATTGTTTAAATAATGTTAATGAAATAAAATTAGATCTGATTTAATTAAATCTAATTTGATCTAATCTAAAGAAGATTTTTAGATGAATATTTTAAAACAAATAAAGATCTAATCTAATCTAAGGGATCTCTCTGCATTTTTAGAAAGTATTTTTTAAATAAAGAAGGATTTGTTGATTTTGTGTTTTAAAAGGAAAGCTTTTAATCAAAAACCAAGAAAACACAGCCGTATGTTTTTAAAAACTGAGGATTTTATGGAGAGTAAGATTTTAGGTTTAAAAAAGGAAAGAAAGTAAAAAACTGACCAAATCTTACCAAAGGCGATGGAGAGGGATAGCGCGCACCAAGAAAACGTAGAGGAAAACAAAGCCACGCCAGAAAGTGTACAAAGTCATTTTGGAGTTAGATGATGCGTGGGCGCCAAGGGTATAGTCCACACAAGAGAAATTACAACCCCATGATGTGTGCCAATTAAAAAAATGTAGAAAGAGTGCAAGCCACGCCAGGAGAGATAATAGCCACGTTTTACCTTGCTCAGACCAAAAAACGTGGCAAAGTTGTTTAAAAACACCTAGGATGATCTTACAGTCCACGCATGATAGTTAACAGCTTGTACATAAGAGTTTACAACCCCTTCAAGAAAAAAACGTGGCAGAGGTTAAAAACGCCTAGGAATGAATGAAAAAAGTGCAGGCCACGCGTGAAAATAGTCCAAAAATGGTCAGAGGGACAGCAGTTCGTTGATGAGCAACCACGATTGAAGAACTCAAAGATCCTGTAACTACAGACAACATGCATAGACAAATATTGCAAAAACCAGAGATTTTAAAAAAATTCACTTCCATTTTAATAAATGAAAGAAATGAAAAGAATCTCTATTTTGGATTTTGATACATCTAACTAAAAAAGCTAGTTAAGAAACCTGATTTCTCAAGGTATTTTGAAAAACATGCACATGCACAAGAAAAAAAACACAAAAAAATTCTGAGAAATCTTGTTAGAGATATTAGCAAGATAATTTCGAGAAAATAGTGATCAAAGGACTTGCATGCAGACTAACATAATGAAACCAAGAAAAGTAATAGAAACAAAAAATAAATCGAGTGCACATTTACCGATCTCAAAGATTGATACCATGAAAAGATTTTGCAAGAACCGAAACAGAAATGAGGCACCACGAAGTAGTTGCACTCCAATGGAATCATGAAAGCTCTAGCGATAGCAAGGAAAAAATGATCAATAATGGAAGAACTTGCTCAACAGAAACAAAGCTTGCATAGAGGAAAGATAGTGGAGTGTCTTGGCATACTCATAAATGAATAGAAAAGGGGTACATATAGGGTGCTGAGTAACCCTAGTGCATGACACATATGAAACCCTAAACCTAACCCATGTGAGATGACCCTCCAACATGAGAGGAGGACACATAGGATAACTCACACTAACATTAGAATTTAGAGAATGGGCTAATGTCTATTCTCATTATTATGAGCAATCCAAGTCTTGTTTTGAAACAATTACCTTTAATTAATAAATACACGGTGGTAAACAATATATTTGCATGATGGTCTCGATATGTCATGGTCTTAAACAATATATGTTAATTTATCCTATATGAAATTGGGCATCTTCCGTTTCTAAATCAAATTAATAGAATTATGAGAATGGGCATCTACCCAATGGTATGCAAAGATAAAATTAGAAAAAAATTCGTATCACTTTCTTGTAGCATCTTGATAATGGGAATATTCCCATTCTAATAATAAGAATCACAAAGAAAAATAGGCATAAGGAAAACTACATATGATTCATTTCTAAAAACAAAATGATAGAGCTACATAAGGCTTGGGGAAATTTAATACAACTATGAGAATGGGGACTTTCCATTTCTCAATCAAATAAATACAACTATGAGAATGTAAATCTACCCAAGGGTATGTAATAGAACACTTGGCGGAGCCAAGATGCCCATTCCTAAAACAAAATAATATAGCTACATAAGGCTTGATCCCCCTCGAGATGGTCTTTAACAAAATATACTAATTATGAAAAATATGAGTATGGACATCTGTCATTTCTAAATCAAATTAATATAATTATTCCTAAAAACAAATTATCGAACTACATAAGGCTTGATCCCCTCGAGGTTATGCAGCTGCAACACTTTGCATGATGCATAACATGTCTTTATTAGGATAGTCCAACCTAAATGATACAATTATATTCAAGATAAAATGAAAAAAATGTTTGTTTATTTGTATGAAATAATGAAAAATGGGCATCTTTCTCTTTCAAGGGGTGTGACATGAAGATAAAGTAGATAGTTCCCCATTTAGCAATGTGTTGTCACAAAATCACCGCACCCTCCGATGGCCGAATTTGGATAGGAGGTTTAGTGTGATTGGGACACATGGGATCACCTATCAAGTTTGTGGGACTTGGGATTGAGGTGAAACTCTAGAAAATGATAGATTCCTCTTCCTAAACTAATTTTTGTGCTACTCCTAGTGCAATAAAAATGGTTATCTAGACCTATTCTACACTTTCATGGGTTTTAGGAAAGAGATCTGCAAGAAATGAAACTGAACTAGGGATGGTGATGCACCAAATAAAGGGTGTTTCTAGACTCAAGAAGCGTTGATTTGAAGAGAGTGTGTGCACCATAGGTCAAATTCACCTACTACAACGTAGAGAGGGTAACTAAATACCACAAAGCTATACCACATGCTAAGAAGCATGCATTCCCTTTGTTAAACTTGATCGGGTAAAACAATTTATCAGTCTTCTAGTGAAGAAGGGTGGACTTGAGAAGGGTGAAAAACACAACTCAGCTGCATGTAATGCTCCACCACTTGATAATCATAGAACTCGAGAACTTGTAATAGAAACTTGAACTTGCACAGTGTACCTGCAAGCATGAGAAAAGGCACAAAGAAGTATAAAAGGATGAAAGGACCGAGATTAGTCACAAAACACACACTTTTATTACTTCAATAACGTGCACAATGCATCATACATTCAGAAGAGGCAATGGTTGCCATTATAATCTTGGAAAGGAGGCTTGAAAGTTCCCTCAACATACAAGGACAACTTGCAGAAGAGAGAGGACTCTTGAAAAATTTACACTTGCCTAAGATGTCTAACTTTCCAACCTGTTTGACCTATTAGAACCCCTTAGAATGAGCTTCTAACTTACATTTATAGAATAATATGTGAGAGAGAAGAGGAAAGGTCATAATTACATTCCTAAATTGAAGGCACATGATGTATTTATTATAGTTGGTTGAACCACTTTAGAAGGTTCCATCATGTGTCATTAATGCCTGGTTGACCTAGTCTTCTCAATTAATTAAAAGAATATTTAAATAAAATATTTAAATAATAATAATAAATATTATTATTAAAATATTTAAAATAAAAATATTAAATTAATTAAAATACTGGTGGGACCCCCATTGACCGGTTTGACTTGAAGAGGGAGGGTCCATGTGAATGAGTCAAAAAATAACCCAACTCGGTGATTAGCTCACCGAGCCAACTCACCGAGTTGGTGTCGAGCTCCTAGTCTTCACCACAACCGAGTTGAGTTCCTACCACCGTGATTGAGCTGAGTTCAGGTATCCATCTCCTTGTTATGGACCACATCTTAATTTTATACCAAAATGCAACTCAGCTCATGTTATCCTTCAACTCGATGTCGAGTTGTTCACGAGCTCGGCATGGCGAGTTATCCAAATAGCTCCCTTTCCTACGAACTTGTTGATCGAGTCACACAATGCCTAACAAGATTGGTTCGAGCTACTTCATCAACTTGATTCTTCCTCATGAGTCTGTTGTCTCATCCTCCATGCAATCTTTCCCGATCTCTTCTCAATAAATGGTGAATGGCCCAACTTCTGTGTCATCATTTCCAACTCATGACTCGGCTCTATGAGACCGAAACAATTCAACCATTGAGCTCCATGAGCTTACACCCATGAAGTCATTTCATGTATTCCTTTATAGATGGTTAAAATAGAAATGTTTGAAATGTTAGCCTATTTCGAACCGAGCTCATACATGAGCATCGTGTATACAACGAGCCTCATTCTCTGCAAGTTGTTTTCCCACGACCGAATAACTTCCCACCGTGTCACCTCACCCAATAACTCGTTCTCTTCCTAGTTCGAATCGATCACCACGTGAGCTCCGAATCATCAAAACATTTTAACACTCTGTGCTCCCTACAAGTGACTCGCTCACCACACTGAGCCACTAAGCTCATAATGAGCACTCGTGCCCATTCTTGCATAGATATTTCGGTTAGAAAGAGTTGGAGCTCAAGTCGCTTCTATTCGTGCCAAGCTACGTTCTGTGTGATCCGACTTGCGGCTCTACTAATTAGCTCGACATGAGTTCATTACCATGCCAACCTAATTAATCCTTCATTGATCTCCCCTCGAACTCATTATATAGATCCTGAGTCCAAGCTTAAGCTCACCACATCGCTCAGATTCCATCTTTGCCGAGCTCGGCTCACTTTGAGCTGTCCTTTATGTCAGCTACTACCAAGCTCGATTGATCTCCCTCCTATGTATTAATCACGAGTTCCTCACTAGTTTGAACTCAGAATCCCGAGCCCTTTCTTATGCATATGACAAATCCCATTCACGAGTCACCTGAGTTATCACATCAACTCGGCCTCCATGAGCATCCAATAGTGATCTATTACTAATCGTGAGCTTATCCTTTCAATCTGAGATGCCGACTGGACTCAGATTTTATTCCCTACGTGCTTCACCTAAAACTGATATCATTGATGCAACTCAGACTTAGATCATCCCAACGAGATTTCTCCATTCTGCACTGGCTTGTTGAAAATTCCCACATGTCGAGCCCCATTGACGCCAATCTACCAGGATACCGCATTGCACCACAAGCTCCAAAATCATCTCTCCTATTTGTCATGTATGGTTTGTAACAACCTATGGGATATCCCAATTCGTGTCTCAAGCTATCATTCATGCCTGTGAGCTCGATCTATCACTCTGAGTATTTGAGTTGATCCACTCAACTCCATATTTATTTACCATCGACTCGGTTCAATGTCATGATCAAGATGCTCAATGATTTATCCTTAGTGGCAACACAACCTACACCATTTCCTTGAACACAAATAGATCTCCCTCCTCGAATGCATCATCACTGAGCTAGCCATGCAGGAGCTCAGATTTCTATGCATCACCTACAATTTTTTTTTCCTTCGAGTTTTGAAACGACTTAACTCGAGCTTGAAAATCTTGTATGAGGATTATCTCCTTCCTCTTGACCTAGTAATCTTCAACTAAACTACCTCATGTTTTGGCATTTGAATAGTTCAACACGTCATGCTGGGATGACCTCCCACATTCCTTGGTTTCTTTTCCTGGTTTTTGGTAACTATCTTGGACCTCTTCTCTACACAGAATTATTACAATGGCTTGCCATTATGAAATCCTCACCTAGAAATCAGTTTGAATTTCTCCAACTCACAGAAATCCCATTATGGTTTGCCAACGTAGCACTTCCACTTGGCATTAGGCTTCCCAGATTCCCATGTTATGTCTAAGTGCAGGATTAGCCATTGTATTCTCCCACCTGATCGGTAATGGAGCAAGAATTTTCTGAACTCCCTTCAACCTAGTAATGTAATTTGACACCTTGCATCGACCGAGATTCTCGTCTTTTTAACTTAGCTCATCTGAGCTCCTCTGAGTGGAATTTTCATTGTCCCATGGCGCGACCCTTCGAAACTCCCCTTTCCTCATGCTCAATTGAGTGAGCTCTTCAACCTAACTCACCTCAGCACTGATTTTTCCACCAACTCTGCCATGTTGAGCTAGCTTTGAGTTACTCGATCTCAGCTCTCTCAAAGTCATTATTTCTCAGGATTAATTCCTTTTGATTCATCTTCCATTTGCGAAATCATCAAACTTTGTGACCTGACCTGAGCTCTACGTGTTCACTGAGTTTTCCTATCCGAGTCGGTCCATTCATTCCACACTAGTGAGCTAGTCCTTCATGCTCATATTCACAAGGATTCCCGTGTTGTATTACCTTAACTCTCAAGGGATTTCATAGCTCGATCCAACCATAATTAACTCGACCCATTCCAAGTACTACTTTCCTTGCATCCAGTCACGAGTGTCATACCTATGAGCCACACTTGCAAAGATATCCATCACATGACCCTTCTGAGATCGTCCTCTACATTGGTTCAACGCTAACTCCTTGGCTTGAACTTGAGTTAATCACCATTCTACCGAGCTGAACTCATTTGGTTCACCCGAATCATGTAAGAGTTCTACCCCCGTTCCAAGTGCCATTGCTAGGCATTGACCATTGACTCCCCAAGCCAACCTATCAACTCATAACTCATCCTTAGCTCGCCGAGCTACTTGGCGAGCTATTTCTAGCTCAATGTCATGTTACTCTTTAAATCTAACCCTATCCCAATTTTTGATATTCTGGGTCTTTTTCTCAAAATCAGAGAGTTATGGAAATGTAACAAAACCTTTTAAACATAAATTATCAACTTTGATGATTACTTGTTTGTGTTGAATGAATGTAGGCCCACCAAGGGATAATTTTTTGCTCTGAGCAAACTTGAAACCTTTGAAACTCGAAATGAAGAAGAATAGTTCAAGATGACTCTGAGACCACCTGGAACAAGATAAAGGTTTCCTAAATGTAAAATTTTGACCAATGTTCCGAATACCTCATGAAGTAGTTTATCAGCCTTAATTCCTAATAGGCTCTCCATTGTCCAATTTTGTCCAAAAGGGAAATATTTGACAACACAATGAAAGGAAAACTAGATCTTATTCTTCACATTGAGAAGAGTTAGAAATATTCATTGTTTTTTTTAATGAAAAGAGAGAGACCAAAAGAGAAAAAATAAACACTAGTTAGAGATAGAGGCTTCATATCCCTTTAAGGGTATGCAATGCAAAGACTAGGATCCTCTAGGGATAGTCCACCAATACAATACAATTATTAAGTCTATAAAGGTTTCCATAATGTAACTTTTACATTATAATTTTTCTTCTAATCTAGTCCTCCTTCCATTGCAATGGTCATCCTTCCATGCAAAACGGGAACTACCCAACAATAAATGTTTCTTTGTTTGAGAATATTAACAAATGCCCATATTTCTAAAAAATTCAATATAATTGACAAAAATATGGCCAAACCAAAATGTTATAATTTCTATAGAAGGGGCTAATGTCTATTCTCATTATTACGATTGATCTAAGTCTTGTTTTAGAGAAATTAGCTTTAATTAATAAATACACGGTGGTAAAAAATATATTTGCATGTTGGTCTTGATATGTCATGGTCTTAAACAATATATGTTAATTTCTCCTATATGAAATGGGCATCTTCCATTTCTAAATCAAATTAATAGAACTATGAGAATGGGCATCTTCCCAAGGGTCTCGTAAAGATAAAATTAGAAAAATGTTTGTATCAATTTATTATAGCATCTTGATAATGGGAATATGCCCATTCTAATAATAGGAATCGTAAAGAAAAATAGGGATAAGGAAAACTACGTATGGGTAGGTGTCTACTCAAATGGACAAGACATGAACATGAAGTGGATTTCTCCCCATATTTTTTTGCAATGAAAGGAAAAAGAGATGCTTTTCTTCACATTGAGAAGAGTTAGAAATATTTGTTTTTGTTTTTCATGAAAAGCGAGAGTGACCAAAATCATAGGGAATATCCACTAGGGATAGTGTAGCCAATATGATACAATTATTAACTCTATAAAGGATATCAAAATGATTCCTTCCATCACAATCATCCTCCTTTCATGCAAATTATGCGGAACAATCTAATAGTAAATGTTTTTTTCTCAAGGATGGATGAATGCCCATAAATATAACTATTCCTAAAACAAAACTATATAACTACATAAGGTGTGATCCCTCTTGAGGGTATTTAGTACAGCACTTGGCAGAGGCGAACTTGGCTCCACCAGAGATAGTCCAGCCGAGAATGATACAATTATATTCATGACATGAAGATAAAATGGGTTGGAACTCATTTTTCTTTTAAAGGAAAACTAGATGTTATTCTTCGCATTGAGAAGAGTTAGAAATATTTGTTCTTATTTCTCAAAATTTTCCTTGATATTCTTCATGAAAAGAAAGAGACCCCACAAGTAAAAGAGTAAACAACAATTAGAGATAAAGGCTTGATGCTCCTTTAATGGTATGCAATATAACACTAGGCTCCACTAGGATAGTCTAGCTAATATGATACAATTACTTACTTTATAAAGGTTGTCATAATGTTTTTACACTATTCTCCTTCTAATATGGTTGTTTCCCATTTTGGGTTGTTCCCTCAATGCAAAATGGGGAACAACCCAAAAATAAATGTTTGTTTGTTATAGGATGGAAAAATGCCCATATAAAAATGGGTAGAGATTGGGCATCTTCCATTTCTAAATAAAATTAGTAAGAATGGGCATCTTCCGAGGGTATGTAGTGTAGTACTTGGTGGATCCAAGACGCCCTTTCAAATTCAAAATAATAGAACTATATAAGGCTTGATCCCCTCGAGGGTATGTAGTGCAGACTTGATGAAATCACAATTAGTCTCTTCCGTGGTTTGTCCACCCAAAATGATATAAATGTTTGGTGGCATTGCAATATGACTAATTCCCTTTGTATTTGAAAACCCTATTTAAAAATATGAAGTCACATGGAACATACCATGAGACCGATATTTTTATTAAAAAATTACCAACAATTCTTTAATGCTTCGGAAGTTTCCCATTCTCACAATTTTTATAGAGGTATAAGTTCTCACATCTTATACAGAGGTATTAAAATGATTAATTTCTTGTACAAAACCCTATTTAAAAATATGGAGTGACATGGAACATAATATGAGAACGAAATTTTTATAAAAATTTTTACTAACAATGCTTTAATGCTTCAGAAGCTTCCCATTCTCACAAATTTTATAGAGGTATAAGTTCTCACAGCCTATACAAAGGTATTAAAAGGTTTAGGTTCTTGTACAAACTAACTTCCCATTCTCACACCCTTTATAGAGGTCTAAAAATTATTTGAGTTCAATATTTACTTGTATTAAATGGGTAGATGCTCCTTCTCATGTATGAATCAAAGAAGAAGTTTGTTTAAGAATATTTAGAATTAAAATTTAGCTTATGCCCAATGTAAACATTCTAATACCCAATACTATACAATAGAAGGGTTTTTTTCATCAAGGTAAGATCATAGTAATGGAAGTGCAACATTTAATCTCAAAGGATAAACCATACATACATTGGACTTGCGTATGTGGTAAATCATTCAATAATGCAAAGAGAAACATATGATATCGAGGCTACCAGATGTGACATGATTCACCGTTGATGCAAGGACAAGTAGCAAATGATTCGCTATCGGGATAAAATTCCTTACATGATTCACCATTGATGCAAGGCCAATTTGCAAATGATTCACCTTGAGGATAAAATTCTTTACTTTTATTAATATTATCTAACCTTGATGAACATCAATTATGAACAAAAAATATCATTTTATACAGAAAGAAGAATTACAAAATTATCATTTATTTTGTGATCAAATTTCATGCCCAATTCAAGAATTCAAGAAACGCCTCCTAAATGGTAATCTCACTCTTTACTTTGGTAAAAACATAACAAATGACTCCCCATCTTAGCATGAAGGATTGGCAATGGATTTCTTAGGTAACTCCATTTCTTACCAAGAAGGAGAATCATATACATGTTTTTGCAAGGGAATGTGATTATGTCGAGAATTTGAAACATACATTAAATAGTCATATTTAGATGCAGTCTTGTATAACTATGGAGGATACAACTAACAAGTATTAAAATTTTTTGAAGTGATATTTTTAATACCCATATCAAAAATAAAAAGTTCTAAAATACGGCATTGTAATTTATATTTATACCTAGACTCGAAATTCAACAGAGAACAGCTTAGAAGTATCTCGCAACTTATCTTCAATTTAAAAAGAAGTAACACCCCATATTAGAACTATGATTAGGTTAAAAATATGCATGTCTCACAAAACATTGAAATGATATTCTTAATACCCAGATCAAAAAATACAAAAGATAAAAAATAGGGCATTATCTTTAAACCGAGAACAGAATATAATGGAAAGAACACCAAATGATATTCTTCATCTCATAATAATTCAAAAATAAGATTTGAATAATTTATGACTCAAATTATCTTCAAATCTGGTTCTTCAGAAGACAAAATAGTCTTATGAAATAGAGGGAGCCCAAAGCAGAAAGGTTCAACAAAAATTTAGCGAAGACATAAAACAATATCTCAGAAATGTTGCTCAAAATTTTCCACTTTGCAGGACGAAACGGACTATGAGAAGGTACTTTTTTATATAATGGTAAGTTGTGCTTTGTGACATCATTTATGGAAGTTGTGTACGTTTATAATGGGCAAAAGCCCATTCTCATACAAATGAACATTGTTTGTTTTGTAATAATTAATAATTGTATTATATTAGCACCCTCTCCTAAAAGATTTATTTCCTTGCTCCCCCTCCTAAATGGTTAACTACATAGACAAAATGGGAAATCATTCAATCCATATGTGTGTGTGTGTGTGTGTGTGTCTATATATATAATTCTTTGTATTTTTATCAAAATACAGGCAAAAAAAAAAGTAAAAACTAGATTAAAAAGAAAATGGAAAGGACCAATAAGAAAGATATAGCTTCATCGACGACACACGGTTAACCTTGCAATTCCTAAGATCTCTACCATCATCGAAAAAAATAACCTCCATCATTCTTGTTGTTACCAAATCAAGTGCACCTTGAATGGCCCGAGAATGAATCAAAACATTTGGTGTGATTGGGACACATGGGATCACCTCTCAAGATATGGGACTTGGGCTTGAGGTGAACCTCCGGAGAAGGCTAGTTTCCTCTTCCTAAACTTAGCACAACACTACGTCTAATGCAAGATAAAAAGGCTATATATTCCTATGCTAACATTTCATGGGATTAGGGAGAGATATTTGCAAGAAGTAAAACCTAAACTAGAAGTGGTGATGCACCAAATAAAGGGATGTTTAATATCTGGAAGGGTTAATGTGGGTAGGATGCTTGCATCATTGGCCACCTTCACCTATTGCAACTTGGAAAGGGTACAAAATACCATAGACCATAAGCATGTGTTTATTTGGTTAAACTTGATCGATAATAAACTACCAATCTCCCGGTGAAGAAGGATGAACTCGAGAAGGGTGAACAAGCACCACAACTCAACTGCATGCAATATTCACCACTTGATAAGCATGTAACTTCCATGAACCTGCAATAAAAACTAGAACTTGCATTGTGCACCTGAAAACATGAGAGAAGAAAATAGAAGCAACAAAATCATGAAAGGACATATAATTGATCACAAAACATAATTTCCATTACTTCAAGCACTTTGCACAATGCATCATTACATCAGGGAAAAGGCATAGGCTGCCATTACAATTTTAGAAGAAAGGCTTGAAATCCTACAAATCACAACATCTCAGCTTGTGAAGAGAGGGGAAGCTTGGAAAGTGTCTAACTTATCCAACTTGTATGACCTGTTGGAACCTACTGGTTGGAACCCCCTTGGAATGAGTCTCCAACTTACATTTATAGAAGAAATTGAGAGAGAGGAGAGGAGTCATAAATTCCCTCCCTAAATGGAAGGCACATGATGTATCACTTATTACAGTTAGTTGAACCACTTGAAAAGGTTCCATCATGCATCATTAATGCCTGTTGACATAGTCTTCTCAATTAATTAAAATAATATTTAAATAATAATAATAAATATTATTATTTAAAATATTTAAATAATTTGTGGGCCCCATGTTGACCGGTTTGAAGGAAAGACTAAAAATAAGTCCAACTCGGTGGTTGGCTCACCGAGTTGAATCCAAGCTCCATCATCCTTACTCTCCCACTGTTGCACCAAGATGAGAACCAATTTCCATCCACCGAGCTCCTTTGATAACTTGTTACTCAAGTTGACCTCGACCCATGACTCCTTCTACCATCATTGACTGAGCTCCCTTCCAAACACTGATAGACTCCCCATAACCAACATGGAATCATCTACGACATCTCTTATTTGAAAATGCATGTTCATTGAATAGCTTAACCTAAACTCGACTCCACCTGATTTATCCCCTCTTGTTGGTGTAGATGTTGACTGAGACATGTGGAGGGCTTGTACTTTTTAGGACATGCCTCCGGAGTTTATATTTGAAGTTGCACCGAGTGACACATGGCACCTTCCGCTGGCTCTACCTCGTTTAGACTTTTTAACAACCAGCCGCTTTGGGGATCAAACCATGTGGAGGCTTCACACTCATTTGGGACCTACCCTTTTGATTCTACCTTTGAAGTTGCATGGATGAGGCACGTGGAGGCCTCTGCAGGCTTTTGGAATTTTCAATGACCGGTGTCCCCTTTTCGAACCTAGGACATGTGGAGGGCTAGCACTAGTTTAGGGTCTCTCTTTGGGCCATGCCTTTGAAATTTCACCGATGAGACACATGGAACTTTCCACTAGTCCTTTTATACTTAGCCAATTCATGCCTTGAGAGAATAAATTATATTCGCTTCCTTGGCGGGTCCCTCATTGTTGACTCCACATGGAAGTCCCATGGGGTTTTGAGTTTCACTGTTCCCTCTAACTCTTGGATACGCGTTGGTGACACATGGTACCTTCTACGAGTCCGTTACTTTTCCTTGACTTTTCAATAGCCGGTTCCACCCTTTTGGGCTCTAACCACGTGGAGGGCCAACTTTTGTTTGATTTTCTCGCTTAGATTCAACCTCGAGGGTGCATCGATGAGACACATGGCACCGTCCGCCGGTCCTGTCTTGTTTAGACTTTTCAATGGCTGGTGTTACCTTTTTTAGACTCTGACCATGTGGTGATCCTGCACTCATTTGGGGACTCCTCCTCTATTGTACCTTTGATGTTACAATTTTGAGACATGTGGAGGCCTCCGTAGGATTTTTAATCATTTCGAGCTCCGAATAAATGATCTTTGTGCCGGCATCAAACTCGTTTATCAACTCAGTTCCTACCACCAGCGAGCTCCTCGAAAGATCTCTCTACCAAAACACTAAGCTCCTTACCTTGATGAGCTCCAAAAAAAATTATTTTCTTTCTATCTTGAGCTCACTATTGATTCGCCATGTTGAGCTTAACCCTAATCTACTCACTCGAGCTACTCCCGATTCAAGCTGATCTGTCATCCATGATATTTCTGGTCTCGAAAGAAATGACTCGTCAAACTGAATTTGATCTCAAGCTTGCATTCATTTCACAAATCTCAAATCTTCTTGCTTGAGCTCTGTAATTGACTCGAGATCTTTAGGTTTAAGTTATTTGACTGTACTATCTACATCGTATTGGTTTGTATTAGTGATCACCTTGTTGATTTCACATATTCTCAAGTTCTGTGAGCTCAATCATGTGCCAATCTCACTTGTTTGACCTAGCTACGTGGAATACGCACCAAGTTACTTGGTTTGGGATCCTCCCTTGATTTTCTCGGTGATCATCCAAACTACCGAGTTAAATAGGAATTGTTCCACCACATTGTCGCTTCTAACTCCGAGTTTCAACCATCTTCGCAATCACCGATCAATCGTTGGGCTCTATGATCCATTGACTCACCTCTAAAGACTAACTGAGCTCACCTTTTAGGTTCTCAAAACTGAACCTCCCACTTGCTAAGATCCGATCACCCCAAACCTCCGAACATACACACTTCCAAATCCTAAAAACTAGAAACTCTGAATTTCTGAGTTTCAGAGTTTCAGGATTCGGAAATATTTGACCCATTTAATGTTTCTAACTCCAAAATATTTGAAATTCCAAAATGGAATTTTCCAAAATATTTTCCAAAATAAAACTCTGAAAGCTTGACCTCGGCCTACCTCATTCGAGCTCCTAGTCCCACGATGACTCCACAACCTTCATTGCTCACTACCTGAGCTTTGTCCCCTTCCTCGAGCACTCGATTCTCCCAAAACATTCTTCCATTCTTGATTTATCCCTCTCTATTCATCCCATTGAGTCAGTCATGGCTGAGTTTACCTATGGTCAAGCTCAGAAGAGCTTCCTTCCTTCTCTATGTGACAATATTGAACTGTTCTTGCGATGAGCTAAATACAACATTGGGCTTTTTCATTTCAAGTGGATATGCCTCTACACCATAGTCTAATTCATTTCCATGCCCATGTTCATGGCTCACCATCATCGAGCCCATATTGTATTTGAGACTCCTCTTTTAACCACATCAAACTTCAACCCAGCCCTTCACGATGAGTTCTTAATTTCAACTCGGACCGTGACTACCGAGTGACTAATTCACTACAATATTTCTAGTGAGCTCATACTCACCCCCATTGACCTTCTTTTATCTTTGATATGGACGAGATCCAAACTCGTCGCAACGCATCTAAGCTCAAAACTAGATACTTCCTATCCTCGCAACCACCGATAAGTTTGCATTCTATATTGCCTCGGTGTAGTTGAATCTCCTTGCAAGCTTCTAGAACCAAAGAACCTCTTCATTCAACTCGTTTGTGGTTATTTCAACAACATGTCTAAGAATATTTTGAGCTGATTCCTATCTTGACCGAGCTATTCATAAGGGCTCGAGCTAACTCCCCACCCCTATAAAACACCATATTCCAACATCAAGCTCGAGAGATTAATTCAAACATAAGCTTAATAAAAATTATTTTAATTTGCATTAATGCACTTATGTGTTGATTTAGGCTCAACTAAGCTATGTTTGAGGTTCCTTCTTCTTATGTGCTTTGAAGATCCATGGAAAGGCACCATGAAAGTATAGAAGATCCTCCGAAAATTTTATATACCAACTTTGACAATTTTATCTTGTAGACCCATGTTGTTCATGGACAACAATTCTCTCTATCATGCCACAAAAGAATTATTTTCCATTAATTTCACCAATTTCCCTCCAACAGGTGCTCAAAGATGTGTTTCAAAAATAAATACCTTAAATTAATCAAAGGTGGTACACAAATTTATTTACAAATTAATGGTAAACAAATACTCTATGAAGGTTTTTAGAATGGGCAACTACCCATTATAAAACAAGCTACATTTTATCTTTGTTCTTATTTTATGATTCCAATTATGAGAACGGGCATTTTATCATTAGATACATCATTTAATATTTCGTAGCTCTGTGAGGTGAGCTCTGCCCCGCGCAACTTACCCATCCATCTAGGTCTCCAGGCAACTAGGCCACTCATCTCAAAAAAATAAGTAACCATGCCTATGTCCTTCTTATTTGGGCTGCTTGTATTTCGTAAAAATATATATATATATACACACACATGGACACGATTCACCTACATTGAATGATTTCCCATTTTGTCTATGTAGTTATACATTTTTGCAAGGGAATGATCTTGTTGAGACTTTGAAACATGCAAGAAATGGTCATATTTAGATGCATCCTTTTATAACTATGGAGGATAATACTATGCAAGTATTACAAAATATTGAAGTGATATTCTTAAAACACATATCAATAATACAAAAAATCTAAAATATGGCATTATCTTTATACCCAAACCAGAATACAAAATAAAGAAAGCTAGATGATATTCTTCATCTCATAATAAATCAATAGAGAAGAGTTAGAAGTATATCTGAAACTTATCTTCAATTTTAAAAAAGTAAATTCTTCTTCCTTGAATCATGCTTCTTTCATTATTTCTATATTTTGAATTGGAATTTTCCCAATTCTAAAACAAAATAATATTTATCTTCCATATTCCTCTTCTAAACATATGTTGTTCTTCTATGTTTTATATGAGATAAAAAATGCCCACAATTCTTTTATGATTATTATTTGAGAATGGACGTATACCCATTCTAAACATCTACTCCTATTTCATCTCGTTATTCTACGTTTTCTTCCCATTTCGAATGGGATTGACATGAAGATGAAGATTGATTTGTTTTAGAATGGGAAGCTCCTCACTTTGTGAATGGAAGATGTGTTTCAAAACAATTACTTTTAATTAATAAATAAACTATGTTAAAAAATAAACAATAGCAGCCAAAAAGAAACAATAAAATACAAAAGATGCAATTCTTAGTCCAACCAAAATGATTGAGTTCAATATTTCCAACCCATTCTAAAACTAACTAATAGAACTACATAAGGATCGATCCCTATTGATGGTATGTAATGCAAAGACTTGGCAATGTCTCGCACTTAGCTCCACCAAGGTTAGTCTAGTCAAAATGATAGTAGCAATTATAAACAAAATAATATAACTACATAAGGATCATTTTGTTCATCTATTTCCTACCGTATGAATATGGATAAGAAATTGGGCCAATGAAAATTACATTTAAAAATGTTTACCATGCTTAGAAGATAAAAATTATCTATGCTGGAAAAAGACATTTCAGAATCTACAAAAGAGAAATTATTATTAAAACAAGCTCAAAATTGATGAAAATATTCATCTTTTTTTATTTGATGAAAATTCATTCAAAATTGATATTGGTCATTTCCATGTAGCTCTTGCAAAATACCAATACATATCACTTGATTTAGCAAGTGTTAGTTTCCTTGTCCACTCTATGTTATGCAACCCTATACCTTTTCAGCGGGATGTAATTTTTCTTCCTTTTTAAAAATTTACTGGTGTTATTTATTTTGGGCTTCCATTGTATGTTTCCCATCATTTCTATATTATTGATGGGAAACATACAATGGATTCCCAAAAACAAATCCTTACAAATCCTGATTTTCCATCTATTAGTTATATAAAAACTACATGGAATTAAATTTATCTCTATTCTTCTTCTAACAGTTATATAAAATAAACTACATGAGAATGGATATATATATATATATATATATAGAGAGAGAGAGAGAGAGAGAGATGAGAACTCGCATAAGGCTTGATCCCCTCGGGGGTATGAAGTGTAGCACTTGGGTCTGCATCAAGGATAGTCTAGCTAGTATAATACAATTATTAATTACTTCAAAACAAAAAAAAATGTTTGTATGAGAATGGGCTTGTGCCCATTATAAACGTGCACAACTTCTATAAAGGTTGTAACAATGCACAACTTCCCATTCCTTCCCATGTTAAAATAAAGTAAATACAATATGTTGAACTTAAAGTTATATCTATTCTTAAAGTTTTAAAGTGGAAAGGATTAACAAATAAAGTGGAGAGAGAAAAATTAGCATAAATAAAGTGGAGAGAGTAAAATTAGCATAAACATTTTCTTCAAATATTTTTGAAACTATCACAATGCACATCTTCCAATTCTATATTCTATAATTCTTATATGAGAATCGGCATATGACCATTCAAAATATACATTCTTATTTTATGTTTCCTAAATGTGAATGGACATATATATATATATATATATATTATCAAATGAGATCTACATAAGGCTTGATCCTCGTAAAGCATATGTAGTGTAGCACTTGGCTCTGTTAGGGATAGTCCATCCAATATGATACAATTATAAACAATTATGATTTATAAATGCATAAAATGATTTTCAAGGAATGTCAGTTATTTGTTCCATATATAGTGTTCATAATTCAACTGGTATAGAGGTGGAAAATGTGATAGTGGATCGAGATTGGAAACATTCAAATCCCTTGGATATTATCAAACTGAATGAAATTGGATTTTTCATCCCTGAACATTATTTCAAATGATTGAGATCAGTGCATATTTGGGAGCACATGATCAAGAGATGTAACTCATATGCATCCCCTATAGGCATATTTGGGAGCTCATGAACAATTATGAAGTATTTTTTAAAATTTAATATTATTTTTACTTGTCAATATTCACAAGAAAATAAGTTTCACATGTGCAACAATACTCTTGAATACATAAGCTTTCAAAATATCATACGGAAGCACAAATGAATAATGATATAATTGTTATAACAACAAAACAATTATATTCGTGAATATAATAAGACAAATATGGTTTAATAAAACCATATAAAAACAATAATTAATTAATAAAAATAGTTAAATAATTAATTATACAATGCATAATTAATAATATTAGGTAAATGATAATTTTAACCTAACATTCCCCCTTAATTTTGCATTGTCTCAAGGGATGAGGAGAGGAACTCTCTGAACAACTCAAACTTGTCACGTGCAAGTGAATTTTTGAAGATATCTTCCCATTTTTTAGTTGTTGGACAAAATTGAAGCTGGATGTTATGCTTCAACACATGTTCACATATGAAATGAACCTGTACTTCAATATGTTTTGTTCTTTCATGAAACACTGGATTGCGAACAAGTTTGAGAACACCTTCATTGTCAACATACATGGTGGTCGGTTTGTCCTGTGGTATTCCAAGTCCTTCGAGTATGTGACATAGCCAAATCACTTCACAAATAGCTTCTCCTATAAGAAGAATACTCAAATTCTCTGGAAGAATGAGAAACAAAGTGTTGTTTCTTACTTCCCCATGATATTGGTCCAGATCCCATAAAGAACACAAATCTTGAAGTGGATTTTCTTTCATCAATATTTGTCGCATGATCTAAATCAATATCCTGACAAGAAGAAGTTGTCATTTTTCTTGTATTCTAGACCAAGATCCATTGATCCTTTGAGATATCTCAAGATGTGCCTTACTTCTTTCAAATGAAAAAATTTGGGTTCCTGCATGAACCCGATAGATAGATAGCTTACTCCAAATTTCCTGATATCTGGTCTAGTGTAGGTTAGGTAAATGAGACTCCCAATCAACTACCGATAGAGAGTGGCATTTACCTGTAGGAGATGGATCTAAACGAGATAACTACAATTTGTTCTCCATAGGTGTAGCAATTGGTGTGCAATCCATCATCTGAATTTCTGAGCATTGTCTTGGTATATTTCATCTGAGAAACAAAGATGTGATTCTCTTTTTGCCATACTTCCAATCCAAGACAATAATGCATTATCCCGAGATCTGTCATGTCAAACGATCGATTAAGATCTTTCTTCATTGCATCGATCATCCTCATTAATCATCTGATGACTAGATCATCGACATAGACAACAACAATCACAATCTCCCCTTTCTTTTTGAGGTAAAGATTGGGATCGTATGGATTTCTAACAAATCCATGTTATACGAGATGCTCATCAATTTTGATGTACCATGCCCGAGGTGCCTGTTTGAGGCCATACAAAGATTTCCTAAGTCTGCATACCTTTGCTTCTTGACTAGGTACTACATATCCCCTTAGTTTGAGTCATGTAGACTTCTTCTTGTAAATATCCATTCAGAAGGCACTTTTACGTCCATCTGATGGACTTTCCAACCAAACTATGTAGCTAGAGAAAAGATCATCTTGATCATTTTGATCTTAGCTATGGGAGAAAATGTCTCCTCGTAGTCAATGCCTTCTTTTTGTGCATACCCCTTTTCTACTAGTCTCTCTTTATACTTGTCCATTGTCCCATCTGCTTTGTACTTTGTTTTGAATATCCATCTGGCATCCAATGGGTTTCTTCCTGGTGGAAGATCGACAAGCTACCAAGTGTTATTTTTCATTACTGATTGATATTCAAAGTCCATGGCATCTTTCCAAGATTTTGACTGTAGGGCTTCCTAGACTGTAGAGGGCTCATCAGACTCAATAACTCTACTCATCAAAGAAAAGTTGACTTCTTCTCTTGCTTTACTGGTGAGTCTGTGGTCCAGGGTGGATGTATCTGGTGGAGCATCCATTCTTGCATCTCGTAATGTGCTAGTACACCACTTGGGCATATGTTGAACTGTTCCCATGGGTCGTGGTTCTATCATATCAACACCATCATCCCCATCATCACTTTCATCATCTGTGGGAACATCAACTTCAATTTTTACAACTGGTGAAGAATCTACATCAAGGTGATTCTAGAGGAGGAGACTTTGCTTCCTTCTTCTCAAAAAACTCAACATCTCTGTTGGTGTAGACTTTTCTAGTCTTTGGATCCATCAATTTGTACCCAAGAGTCTCTTCACTGTACCCAATGAAGATGAGTTTATGTGACTTCATGTCCAATTTATTTCTATTTTTCTTGGGTATGTGCATACTTGCTTTGCACCCGAATACTCTAAGGTGTGCAATAGATGGTTTCTACTTTGACCATGCTTCTTGTGGTGTTACTCCGTCAAGAGAAACTGTGGGCACTGTTCAAAAAATACATTGTTGTCTTTGTTTCTTCTTCCCATAATGTCTTTGCAAGTCCAAAGTCATCAATCATGCATCACACCATTTCCATGATAGTATGATTTCTTCTCTCAACAACACCATTTTACTGCGGTGTGTGTGGAGGAGGCATTTTTGATGAATCCCATGAGTTTGTAGGTAGTCTTTGAACTCATTACTGGTGAATTCCCCCTCGATCTGAGTGGAGAGTTTTGATGTGATGACCAGTTTCATTCTCAACTACTACTTTGAACTTTTTAAAGGTTTCAAAAGCTTCACTTTTCTTGTGAAGACAAAAATCCACATTTTTCTTGAATAGTCATCAACACAAGCATGAAGTACTGAAATCCAGAATGACTTGGTTGCATCAGACCACAAAGATTGGTATGAACCAGATCAAGCTTACCATGAGCTCGATATGTACTCTTTGGAATGAAGCTCTGTGTTGTTTTCCTGCTAGGCAGTGAGGACACTTGTTTGTATCCTTCTGAAGAGATGGTAGCCCATGTACCATATTACATCAAATGTAGTGTCTCGAGATACTTGAAACTAACATGACCAAGTCTCCGATGCCACAATTGTGTTGAGGTAGAGTTCTTAGCCACAAGTTTTGATCATCTCTGTGGAAAAATCAAGTTGGAACATGCATCCCACATTGGAGGATTTTGCAACTATTTTCGAGCCTCATGATTTATCTGAATCAAACATGTTTTCTTTCCGAATGAGTATCAAAGTCAATTTTTAGGTTGTGATCTAGGAGTTGATTGACTAAAAGTAGATTCTTTGTCAACCCAGGGACATATAAGACATCTGATAGTCTATAGTTGTGTGAACCAAGGGTAGAGAAATGTTCCCAATCCCCTGAACTGTATATGAAGAATCATCACCCAATGAAACATGGTTTTTCAAAGGCGTGTCCCTCATTGAGTAAACCAATCTCTGTGGTCGGTCATGTGTCGAGTGGATCCCAAATCAACATACCATACATCACTAGATGACGTGGATGGTTCACTTGATTAGCAAATGTACAAGAAGTCTTCATTATCTAAATGTTCTTCTTGCTCAACAATATTTCCTTGTTGATGGGGTCTTCTTTTCAGTTCCCCTTTTTCTTCCCTTGATTTTAGTTTATATGTCCTTTGTGAGATTTTGGTGTTGAGGTCTAGAGTTTCTTGATGAACCTTTCTTGTAAGTATTATACCAACAATATTTTAATTCATGTCCTCTTTTACAATTGGACATTGCTTCTTTTGTTGTTTGTCCCCTTGATGTTGATATTGATTCTGATGTTGGGACTTTTGATAGGAATTAGGTTTTCCTTTACCTTTTCCTTTCCATTTTTGATGTGAAGAAAGTGTCTTCTCCTCTTCATCATCCTTATTATGCATGGCTTCCTCTTGTTGCAGTAGGTTTACCAGCTTGTCAAAACTAAACTGTGTATCTGACACGTTTAGTGTTGTGACAAAAATGCGGTAAGAAGAGGGGAGTGCTCTCATAATAATGGGAATGAGAGCATCATCTGTGACCACTTCTCCTAGGGCTAGAAGTGAAGCCCTCAACTCTGTAACTCTTCTTAAGAAAGCTTCAATTTTCTCATTTTGTTTGAACTTTAGTGTATGTAATTGACTCTACAAATTTAGTATGACATTCTTATTTTTGGCCTCATATACTGTGCTCAATTTATCCCATGCTTCTTTGGTTGTTTTGGCATCGAATGTGGGGTTGCACATCATCGGACACTCCAAACAAGATGATGAGTTTGGCCTTCTGATATGCTTTATCAAACTATCGTTGTTGTGTTGTATCAGTAGTTGATCTAGTCAGAGTACCATTCACAACAATCTAGATCTCTTCAAACTCAAGTTGTGTCTTGATTTTTGTCTTCCATGCAACATAGTTGTTTCCTCTGAGTAGTTGTGAATCTGGAAGAAAAATTTGGGGGCATTGGTGCCCATTTTATAGAAATCACTGATATGGTTTTGGCTCTTATCACTCTAGGTATAAGGTCTCCCAATCTATATACCGTCAGTCCGATATACCAAACCTTTCTATATACACACCCTTCCGATATACCCAGTGGTACATGGAAGAAGCTCACCCTTTCTATATACCCGGTGGTATGTGAAAGAGGCGTTAATGTACGTGAAAGAATTCAATACGTGGTACCAAGACAATACTGAAAGGGGTCTGTGTGATTATTGACACCGGCTCAAAGAAATATCCTCATACACACGCGTAACTTTCGCTATATACTTGGATAATTTCTCAGTCCTGGATTTATGTCATGCAATCATTCATGATGGATGGGATGGCTCATAGTGTGTGCACTGTGACCTTATTACTCCCTGTTGATTTAAAGGGTCGATGCCAGATGACATTGTTGCAGCTATATTAGGTGTTAAGTGTAGTAGTAGTAGTCATGACGGCTTTACCCATAAGCACTTCCCTAGAGGCACCGTATATACCAAATGCGAATGAGATCTAGGATCTCGTGAGTGTTTTAGAACCAATTTTTACTATTTTTATTACAACTCTCGCTAGTTTCTAAGTAGTTACAATATTTGTGGTTGACTATGGCAACCTACAAATTAGTACAATATATTGAAACATGCAATTACATTCAAAAATTTGGAAAAATTGAATGACAGGAAAAAAAAATTGTTTTACGGGCCTGGTGGCCTCCGGAGCCCAAAATGACCCTCTATGCAAAAAAATTATTAAAAAAAGCTAAAATGACAATTTTTAGACACCTCCTTTGGAAAATGTTGTCCGGAATCAAAAAAATAGGCCTATTAGGAGAAAAATGTTTTTACCCTAAATTAGGGTTTTTCTCACTAAAAAATTTAGAGGTGGGTTTAGTTGTAACTAACAGGTTTAGTGGAGGTTTTTCCACCAAATGGCCCTCTAATTGTGGCGGTTTCTCCAAATTTTCCACCAAATTCAAATTGTTTAAAAAATTGTGTTGGGGGTGGGGATTGAACCCCAAACCTCCCTTCCCCAAGACTATCACACTAACCACGCTTGGCTCTATGTTTTTTTGCTTAGTAAATTGAAGCAAATTAAATTTAATAATAATGAAATTTGACTCACCTTGAAAATGGTGATTTGGCAGAGATGGAGCTCCACGTGGCTTTGTTGGTGGTTTAGGGGAGTGGATTAGGTTTTCCAGCTTGAAAGATGGATCAAAATTCCAAATTCTCTCCTTCTTGTTTATTATTAACGCTTTTTTTCCACCGCTTTTTATTTTTTTGTAATTGTTTTAATTTGATTTTAGGTCTTTTGCATTTTATTTGAATCAACCACCTTTTTCTTCAACATTTGGATTTCATGAGCTAATTTGTTTTTTTTTTTTGGCTTTGCAGGTTGGTTTGTTTGTTTGTAGGGTTGGAGGTTAGTTTTGCTTTGAAGTTAAATTTCATTGGATATTTGCTTTTGTCGAATGTTCAAGTTCTAATTGTTTTTGGGAGTGGAGGACATAAGTTGGTTCAGAGGCTTGCAAATTTGTTGTGTAGGAGTTTATATTACAGATCCGCCATCTTAGGGGAGCTTTCACCAACCAATTCAACACAGATTCATTCATGGATGTAATGGCTCTCGGCATGTAGATTTTCCCACTTATAGCAAATACGCTGCCAGCTTGTGCCTGGCTCAAAAAAATAGCTCATAATGTGAAATAGTGACTTAAATCACTTGTTTTTCAACTGGCACATTCAATACAATGTGCCTAGAGTTGCAATGTTAATACACTGAACTTTACAAGCAATTTAACTCTCAATGTTTTCAAAACTCACAACTCGGTGTAAATGAAATCCAATGTAACTCCATGTAAGGCAACCTCCAAAGGAAAGACCTCGATCTAATCAAAAGGTCAATCAATATAAATCAGTCTATGATGGAGAGCTAGAACAATTTTAGCAATAAATTCCTCTAAATTTGATAATACAATATTAATTATTTACTAACATTGTCACCAAATTTAGTGACAAAACCCCTAATGGGGGGAAAATTTTTTTTTTATAAAATTCATGTATATGTAAAAGCTCCAAAAATAAATTTTCCTAGTGCAGAGAGCACCAAGGCAAAAAAATTTCTTTCCATTTACCTAGAGATCGCACATAGAGGTATGAGATGCAGGATGTGGGAAGCTACGGAGGAACACCTTGGCTCTCCGATGTAGCAATTTTCTTCTCCAAAACTTTTCCTTCCTCTGCAACCTTTCTCAACCTTTCCAGGAGCTTCAACCAGCTCTAGTACCAAATGTAATTTCAAAAACAGGACGAAAGCCTATAAATTATATTAATCAACCGAATCAAAAATACAATGGAGTATTACAATTCTTATAGGAATTATACAGCTGAATACACACAAGAAAATAAGTTGCACAAGTGCAACAATATCCCGAATACATAAGCTTCCAAAATATCATACGAGAAGCACAAATGAATAATGATATAATTGTTATAACAACATAACAATTATATCCATGAATATAATAAGACAAATATGGTTTAATAAAACCATATAACAACAATAATTAATTAATAACAATAGTTAAATAATTAATTATACAATGCATAATTAATAATATTAGGTAAATAATAATTAACCTGTAAGAGACATATTAAATGGATGTTCTCTATTTCAAACAACAATGGAACAAATTAATAAATAAAATTGTGTTTATTTCATTTTTCTAGTTCTTTTTCCCATTTCCCATTTGAGATGATGTTATTGATGGTTATTAGCATGTAGCGATCAAAATGTGTTTATTATAGTTTTTAGTTCTTCTTCACATTTCATCCAAATGATGTGATTAGTATATAATGCTCAAATCTAGATTTGACATGTTTATACAAAGATCTCACTTTCCTGAAGATAAGTTATTGGTTTTGGGGGTGGAAATTTGAATGCATTATAGAAAACATTTCACACTTAATATGTACATGGGTTATTGAATTTATTACCATCATTTTATGCCTATATATATATATATATATATATATATATATATATATATATATATGACTTGTATTATCTCATAACAACACATTTCCATGATTACTGAGCTTGATTGATTTTACTTGTTACTATTATGTTGATTAATAAATATAAATTAATTGGCTTGTTTTTTTGTAGTCTATCTCATAAAAATATATTAAAATTGGTCTTTTTGTTATAGACTATCTCTTAACAATTCATTTATTACCATCATTATATGTTGAAAATATTTCATAACACATTTCCTACCTTCATTCTTTGCAAATAAATCCACATTATAATTAAACATTTGTCACACAAATATATATGATCAAAATATGTAAAATATACAACATTCAAATATGCACTACCCCATAGTTAAGAAAAATCACATCTAAATTTTCTCTCTTTCTATATTGAGTTTATTTTTCTTCTATGATTCTTATATGAGAATGGGCATATGCCCACTCAATACAAGCTATAAATGTTTGTTTGTATGAGAATGGGTATATTCCCATTCAATACAATATAAAAATGTTTGTTTGTATGAGAATGGATAAAGTATAAGTATTTTTTATGCATTGCAATCTTATAAATGTATTAATTATTCCAATAAGTATTTCATAATCTTACCATAAAATTGTAAACTCCTGAAATCCAAATCCCTCATACATGATATATAATGCCAAATAATCCCTTTTTGGATTCCAATAATAGCCAAATCAAATTCCAATGTTTGGTATAAGAAAACCAATATAATCGCTTTTGGTATTTAATCTAGATTGTAAAATGTTTAAATTTAACGAAATTATGGTTCTTCACGAAGTTTGATAGAAACATTTACTTCTTTCATAAAACTGTTATATTGAGATGAAAATTCAAAAGGCTCTCCAAAATCACTCTACCTTCGGTGAATCTACCTCTCGATAACAAGCAAATTTGTAAAGAAGTGCAAGATATTTCAAGGACCTTGATGCGTACATCATTGTAAATATGTAATTTTGGTTTGTCCTAACTATCTTAGGTGTCTTTATTCCATTTGAGTTTGTACGTCTTGTATTTAGTCCATTTTGAATACTTTGGATGTAATAAGTGGCTTTTGAGAGGTTTCCCTCCAAAACCACACTTTGAATATTTGAAATTAGTACTTGTAATGAGTTAGGAGTCTAGGAGTTAGTATAGTCTAATAATGTTGAAATAAGTGCTTATGGGACATGTTCTCCACCTTAACATAACCTACTCAACTCTACCTAGGTGTTAACTCACTTGGGTTAAGCTAATCATGGGTGATTTAGTGGGTTTAGAACCCTAACTACCATATTTTTATATTTTCTTTGAGGTATTCAAATGGATGTGTGAGTAAATTAAGGAAGAGTGATAATAGATGTAAAGGTGTTTTTACATAGCCACGAGAGCTCAAGAAGTCTTGTAATGTTTATGAAGATAATAAATAAAAGGATTTCTTGAGCCAATTATGTACATTACTAAGTATTTGTGTAAGAATAATGGATAACTATGTTGTGTATGAAGTATGATTGAATTTACAGGTATATAAAATTGTATGAGAATAGATAGATCATGATATACAACCATAAAGGGAGAGACTGCAGTGAAAAACATTTCTTGAGGAAAACTAGGTACTAAGATTAGTAGGCCTTTCTTGGTATTGAGAGTATCATTTTAATGTAATGAACTCGCTTGAAAATTCTATTCGAAATGAATGAATTTTGATAGGGTTCATATTGTGGTGTTTCATAAGTTAGATTGACACCATAATTTAGATTGATAACATTTATATGAGGAAGAATATAATCTGCCTAAAATCCAAACTTGTAACCCAACCTGGAACTCTACATTTGAAAATATTTGTTATGGTGATTTGATGGTTATTGATGAACTCTTAAACTATGACAAGCTGTAAAGTAGGTTTGTGAGGAAGATCCAAGGTCTGTGATATATGTTGCATCATAAAGAAGTGTATTAAATTCATTATAAGTATAACTAATCTAAAAACCTTCTTCTAAGACCATGATACCCTGTTTCAGGTGGGGTTGAGACAGTGATCACTTGAATAAAGCTCATATGAATTCTTAAAAACCCATTATAGTTTGATTAATAAGGATTTTTTTAAAAAAATTATGGTATTCTTAAAGCATAAATACAGTAGAAGCAACCTACGTGTACAAATCTGAAAAACTCATAGTTTACAAAGATGTATATAGCTAGGAAGGTATGAAAGGTATGTCAAGAGTACAATGGTCTTGTTCCATAATTAGTTGAAGTTTGAGAGGCCTTTGGAATGCTTGAAATAATATTATGAAGATTCATAGAAAGGTTTAGAAGTGTGTCTAGGTGATTAAAAATATGATGAGCTCATATACATAGTCCTTATCTAACCAAATGTGTGGCGGTCATGATTAGGTCTATAAACAATGTTTTAAAAAGACAAGTCGTCAAGGAAATTGTTGTAAAAAATAATGGGATTGTTTGTTAGAGTAAGGAGAAGGCATTTAAGATTTTAGAAAGTGTAATAAACCATAATCATATTGTAATCCTAAACTTTCATGTTCTTGTTATTTTGAGAATCTTGAGAGAGGAGGAGTCTATTAGAAGAGCTCTAGATGAGAAAACAAACATTTGGGTGGAAGTGTATTAGAAATGAAGTTTTCAAGTGTAGGAAAATTCTCAAGGTCTTGGTAGGTGTGTAAAAACTCTATAAGGATTCATATTCAAAGAGAGTATATGTTTGTTTTAACAAGGGAAAAAATCAGTGATAAAAGCATGAAAACTATATCCTAGTGTCAAATTTTGGCTTGTAAACCCTCCTAGGCACTCCCGTGATCATTTTTTCCTTTTTGTCAAGATTATCCCCATCCTACAAGTGATCATATGTGTTTTTATAACCTCTTTCATCTATTTTAAATGTGAAAAAATATCATAGAACTCTTCGATACGGTGCTTCTTAGGAAGATTCTCTAGTGAACCTAGAAAGGCTATTCCTAGTCTTTCCAAGACCGATATACATCCTATGGAAGATATTTGAAGGCTCAAATTCATTGGAAAGTGATCTTAAGGAGATAATACCATTGTGTAAGTTGTTTATGATGATTTAGAAAATATTTAAAGGTTTAGGAGCAAGTTCAGTGAAAGTGGGTTTTTGAAGGTGAATGAGCTTGCATTTCAAAACAATAGCTAAGCTTTGAAAAGTGATTTCAAGAGCTTCGTAATGAGTTGGAGGTAAATAAATATACCAATGTAAAGGTAATTCAGTGATCTAAATTACGGTAGTTTCATATTTCTCACAAGACATAGGTGCTTATTCCCACAGTCTATTTTTTGTAAGCATAACCTGCGGTCCCAAAAAAAAGGATATTTTTTATGGGATTTTAGAAATAATTAGAGCATATGACCCATCCCATTCTTATAAAAAATATTTATGGATACAAATTTATATAAATAATTTCCCAAAATATCTTTGGATGCTCTAGAAATGTCATCGTCAAGCCTCTCTCCAATGTAAGCTTTCGAGACTTAGCCAAATTTGAGGGTGGACAAATGTCATCACCAGGTGAAGGAACACTTTTGTGTCCTATTGTTTCCATCCCTTAGGATATTTGGGACAAAACATTGTTCCCATTCTCAAGAAAGACCTATGGATCGTCATGTGACCCCGAAGAAGTCCAAACTTGCTAGTTAAGCTCCTTCTCACCTATTTTCAGCTCTTTCCCATTGCGTTATAGAAACTAAATCACACACTTTGGGTATCTATATAGTACCAATTTCATACTACTATTCATATGATTAATAAGTAATAAAATTACTAAAAACCCATGTCCTTGGCCATATTTGTTTCCTTTCTTTTTCCACTTTTGGTCTTACACTCTTTCTAGCCCAATCTATCTTTTCATACCTCGACATTTCTCATCCTGGACACCAGTGCCAAACCAGACACCAATGCTAGTTGATTTTTTCCCCTCTAGGTTCCCTTGACCTCTTTGTACTTTGTTTTCATATTTTTGGGCCCTTTCTAGCTATTTGGGCATCTTATATTTTTAGTAACCGACCTTTTCAAGGTTAACTACGAAATTCAAGCAAGGGAATCATATAAATGTAAAGTTACGTGATCATAATAAAGGACCAAGAACTAAGCATTAGCTATCACCACGCACGTCTGTTGCATCCAAAATCACATCTAAATATTGACATTTAGATATGTCACTCATAAACCGAGAAGTGGAATGAGATATGAATGAATGGAGAAAATGTGGAAGAAAATCCATGAGAAAGTGTTATTTATTACATTTTTGGAATATATAGATTTTTATTTTTGAAAGATGTTTAGTTGTGTGGATGTGTGTGTTATTGTTTATTTCAATTATCATGGTGTAGGATGTGTGGAGAATCAATTCATCTTTCAAATCCAAGATAAATGAAGAGAAGTGGAATGTATGGAGCATGCAAAATGTGGTAGTGAAGATAAATGAAAGTCCCCTAGTCCGTATAGGGACTAGGTGAATGAGAGACATGATGTATAAAAGTAAGTGATAAATGAGATAAATATTAAGAGTGTATGGGATGACGTTGATGATAAGTGAAGTAATAATACTTAATATGATCCATATAATGGTGTTGAATAGAGGACGTGAGTGTGGGGATGAATCATGTAAGAAGGGTGTTGAGTTTTGTGGATGTGTGAAAATGTCAAGTGGATGAAGACATCAAAATAGATCCATATTAGAAGATAAAGTGATATGAATAAATGATTGAGAGATGATGTCAGGTGGATGGGGAGTGGAGAACATAGTCATGTATGGAGGAAGTGGAAGAGGCGATAGTAAAAATGGTTTCGAATGAGTGGAAACATATGCAATAAGATGGATGTGAACAGATGCTCTAAGAGAGGTGAAGGAATGAGAGCTCTTGAAGGTGGCTTGTGATAAGGATAAGAAAGAACACATAGATATGAATAACGGGAATAAATGTGAGAGGAGTGTAAATGATTGTGATAGATGGTATAGGGTGTAACAAAGGTTCCACGAGAAAGAATGGAGCTTGAATGAGTGATTATGAAAGAATTGAGATGTATGTGGAATAAGGCTTTAGAAAAATTAAGTGATGAGCGAACCGGCATGTGATGTAGGTGCAATGATTGATTTGTGTGATAAGTGGAATATATAGGACCACAGGGAGTGATGACTGGGAAACTGTGGTGGGAAAGATAGAATCACATGATGATATAGATGGTGAAAATGTGGATAATGTGGAAAAGAGGATGAGGATGATACCACATCCAATGTAGAAGTACATGACAAGGTAAATTGAGAAATATATGGCATAGATGATGATAGACTAGGAAAACACTGTTGATGTGGATTGTAAGGTGGAAATGTATGATAAGTTGGGTTGTAAAGTAGATGATTTAGATAATGATACACAAAGTTAAAATGATGATTGTGATGTATTGGGAATGACGGATCAGATGAGGGAGACATAACACATGGAGAAGAAGTGGAAATAGTATTGTGTAAAGTGATTGGACTCGTTTTAGAAGATGGAGGCTCGATGGTGATGTCCCCTTTGATGAGAAGGTCCTGAATGATGTTGTAGAGTTGGGGACATGAGTCAAGAGGGTGGACATCAATATGATGATAAGAACATATTTCATGGGTGGAACACCACAATGGCGAGGGTGGTTTGGGAGGGAGAGTGAAGAGATTGGTGTCAAATAACTTGTGAAGAATAAAATAAAGTGTCTTGGTCAATGGAGTGAATGTGCGAGGGGATTGGATGAAGCTATAATATCTAGGAGAATGAAATGAATTCAAAGATGTAGGTGTATAAGTTGGAGATATGTGAAAAATATCTAGTTGAGGACATTGTGAACATGGGAGTGTGAAGGTGTAGTAGGTGGAGGAGAGACAGAAACATGCGGTAAGGAAGGAGAATGACCAAGGTGGATATCATCAAGGTGTTTTTTCATGTACACGACATAATCAAATGTTCATAGTGGATGGATTTATAAGTGGTGGGATATTTGGGGGACTCAAATTTTGGAAAAGATATCAATTATCTCAAATTGTGGGATAGGAAATGAAAGATGGTGACCAAGTGTACACCAACGCGAAAAAAAAAAAAAATCAATAATGGAATCATTATGGGATTTCCAAAGCATGTGAAGGTCAAATAAGGTTGATTTCGGTGTAATATGGATGGAGAAATGGGATAAGAATGTTTCCAAAATTTGTGTGAATGTGTAAATGATATGTTGTGGGAGGCGGGAATACCAATCAAGTGCATGACTAGAAAGTGAAAGTGGAAAAGTGTAGAGAAGGAGAGCATCATCATGTTAAATGAGGTAGCATGCATAGCGAAGAGATGCAAATGATGTTGAGGGTCCTTAGTGCCATCAAATTTGTCAAAAGTTGGCAATTTGAAATGTGGTGGGTAAGGACGATGTGGTACCATGGGATGAATAAGCTCAGTACAAATGCAACAATAAGTAAGTGTAGGTAGAAGTCCCCCTAAATGTTTGGACTCAAGTGTAAAAATATGGTTAAGAAGTTGTTGATGAAGAAAATTAGGGTGTGAATGAAAGTGGAAATGAGTAGAAGCCATTAGGAATGACGAGTTACACCCATGAATAGGAATTTGAAACATGAGTGGAAAAAGTCAGCAAGATGATATGACCAAACAATCGTAGGTCATTTGTAGTTGTGGATTTGGATCTGGAATAAATAAGGAATCGAATCGAATGCAAAATGGATGAGTTGGGTGAATCATAACAGTCAATCACGGTGGTAACTATCTCTAGGATGACTATAGAATCCGGACATAATAGATGAGTTAAAATATTACAGATCGATCACCATTGCAAGCCCGACTCTAAGAATAAATTGGGCATCGTGATAAAATGTAGAATGAATGATTTGGAAGGTGATAGGTCAAGTAATAATTGCAATTGAATCGGGGAAGAATATGTGATGAAGAATCATAATACGAGGCATAGTTGTGACTCGAGATAGGGAAAAATTAGGACTTAGAAGGATGACAAAAATAAATATGACAAAGTGTGAGAAAGGTATGTCAAGAATAGAAACAATCACAGGGCAACTCAAAAACAATGTTTGTTTATCTCAAAGTGGAATAAAAGGGGCTCAATATGATTGGTTTCCTATTAAATATTCGTCTCTAAATACTAAATATTACACAAACGAGTGTGGTACTCTAAATAATTTCCAATCACCAACTTACGTTCACCTCCTTGATTAACCAAACTCGGGTTTTACTCTACTCAATCAATCAAACCGGGGCCATCACTAAGGATAACCTTGGCTCAAATCTCACGAGTGTATTAGTCAAGTAAGTGGGGTACCTATTTCATTAAACTTGATTCCTTAAGGTGTCAACTGCATTGGGGTTCATGTGGTACTCCTCACAATGCGTTTTTGAGATTTTTCCCACACACTTCCCACGATTATGCGAGATGGATATTTACCCTTACCTAGACCTACGATAAAATATGTAGTTCATTCCTCTAAGAAAAACAAATGTGTTTTTAAGTTTTTGTAGAAACAAAGTTACAACACGGTTGTAGTTGAGACTTCCCTGCAATAAAATTATTATTATTATTTGTGTGAAATTGCAACCTAGTTACTGATCAGAATGGTCTGCAACTTTGATTTTTTTGGATTTTCAACAAACTGCGCAAGGACTAAATGTTATATTTGTAACATATGTTAGAAAAAGGATAAAAATAAACATAAAAGAAACCCTAAGAAAAAAACTTGTTAGATTCAGAAAATAAAAAGAGTTAACCACAACCAAAACGATCCCACCATGATCACCAAAATGTATGTCTAGATTTGGATCACCTGTAAGATGGATTATTTGATATGAAATCTCCAAATCAATGCTACTCAAAATAGAATGGGATTATGCTACCATATGAATAAAGTGGGTAAAAACTCTTTTAGATATGAATCTAAACTTGCACACAAGCACATTTGAAAAATGTTAGTTGTTTTTTTGTGGTTAGAGGACCTGCCTTAGTTAGATCCCTAATCCTTTTAAGGAGATAAAATACATTTTCTTTATATAAAATGATAAAATAGTAAATAAAAATGACAATTATACCTAACTCTAATAGAAAGACAATTATAGTTGTGATTCACTGAAAAATTGATGGAGATCACAATCCAATCACAGTTGTGATTCTGCATGTGTTGGAATTTCGCTGAAAAAGTGCTACAAGAAGTTGTGTCATCCTTTAAGCTTCACTTTCACTTCTTCAAGACTCGTAAAATCGAGATCTGCATGAGCAAGAGTGTAATGAAACTCAAGTATAGCCCTAATGCACAAAGAGTTGCGGCAAAGAGTTGTTAAGAGATGAAATTATGTGGGTGAGTGGTGGCTTTATAGATTTGGAGTGAATAGGGGAGTGGACACACATGGGTGCAATGATAGGGTCCATAATGCATTGGGCATGCACATGGGTAGGTGGGATGGACATAATTAAATGTGAGTGGGCGATGATTAGTAAATGAGTAGTGAGGTGTCTTTTATCTCCAATTTTGTGGGGTTTTATATTTTTTATTTGTTTTTGTGGGATTGTTTGATTCATTTGGGTTTTTTATGTTTTATGATGTTTTTGGTATTTTTGAATAAGGTACCTTATGCGCTAAAGAGTGCATTTTCTAATGTCTATGAAAACCTATGTCTACATATTGCTTTATATAGCAATATAAATAATATCTATAAGAACATTGTGATTTTTTGAAATGGTAAAGCCTATTTTCATCTCTCACACCAATTTATCTTATAACAATCTTAGAGATAAACTTGGTTCGAAGGTGGAGTAACACATGCTTGAAGGTTGTCAACAATTCTAATAGTTGCCCGACGGGCATGTTTAACAATCCAAACGTAGTCACCAACTTATCCCTATGGTGGCAGAGAAATAATTATTTTCCCCCTTTATCCACGTTACTCAATACATGTTTTGAACTTTAAAAATATCCTAGTGCCTTCATCTCTAAGACATTTCCTCCAACTTTACATAGATCTCCGTATGTGTGGGTATGAGTTGTCTCCTCCACATCAAACAAGCACCATTTTATGCCCTTCAATCCAACTACATTTGGAAATCATTTTACTTCTTCTATCTTTTATTAATCTCCTTACCATTTTAACGTTGAAGATGGATAAACCAACACCTTCTGCATAGATGTTCGATAAAAGAACATTAATTTGCAACATTATGAAGATTGAACTCAAAAAGAGTTATTGTAACTAATATTGACTCCATATTTTTATGTCCTCTATAGGCACCAAGTGAACGTATCCATTTAAAATTTGTTTTTAAATATCCTGCAAGCATGCCATTCTATGAGAGCACATCACTTTGAGGCATGATATTGAACCGTTGACATGCCTTGTACATGCTTCTACATTTTAGAAACATATCTACCATGACACTTGCAAAATAAAAGATCTAGCAAAGTCAAATCTCCATTATGCTTTGGTGGATGTCATGACCCCTCCTATTTTGGTAGTTAAATAAAGAAAGTGGACTTGGAAAAACATATATGTGTTTATACGGCCATCAAATTTAACCTTTAGTAATGGCTGTCAAATATAACTATGTCGACGACCACCGAACAAGACGAAGTGAATTCTTCTATGAACACTGAAGTATATATATCCGACCAAACCCAAGGAGAAATGAATGACTGCGATAAATCCAGAAGACGGTCATCTCCAGATCCTTCCGGAACTACCTCACGCGGATATGTCATTTGACGTGTGTTTTAAAATGGTTGATGACATTTCTGCAAACCATTTGAATGACACTGATATTCATGGTCGTTGGTTGTGGATCCCACAAAATTGTTCATTTCTGTAAAATTCGGCTCATAATTTAATATATTCAGGGTTGAATCTTCCTTTCGAGGCCGAGCCTCAGCCGCCTGTTCATTCAATTTGAAGAAATTTATACTTGTTTTGACCGTTCAAAAATCGAGGGAATTGGACATCAATAGATAGAAATTGTCGGGCGTTCGATCCATTAGGCATCGAATTGGAGAAAGTATACATTTCGCAAGATAAATTCATTGTATCTTAACATATTTTGTGGTAGATTTTGAACATTTAGCTGATTCTATCATTTTATGAAATCATGTACTTCTAAGTTTTCCCCTTAGAAAATCTACCGTATTTTTTATGTCACCTAAAATTCAAACCTGTAAGAAAACAACCGCTGAAAAATGAGGGTTCTCAAGTTGAAGTTAATTTAACAATTTCATTTTGATGTCAATAAACAAATGAAAGAAAGTGAAATGAATGAAAGAAAATGTATTTCTTCCACATGATTAAATGATATTTTGATGATGAAAAGGAGAGTTTCCTCAAACAGGACAACATGACCAAGAATGTAAACTATGCAAAAGCATAATGTCATTCAAGTATTTATAGAACCCGCATTTAATAAAACTCCATGGTTGGATGGTAATTTAATGAAAATGAAGCTTACATGGTCGGGTATGTATTAGAATATTTCACTAATCTAAAGAGTTTTTGATCATCCATATAAAAGTCTTTTTTTTTTTGGCATATCATGTAACCACATTATGTGACTCATTTTGTTAAATAGTTCACGTATATTATGTATGTCTATATTTGGATCACTAAAAGATGTATTAGTAGATATAAAAATATCTAAATCAATGCCACTTAATAAATGGGCTTACTCTACCATTGACAAGATAACGGTAATCATGGGTTTTTTCACTAAATAAAGTGTGTAAACTTTCGATATGAATCTAAAACATGTACATAAACACACTTGGATAAATGTTAGTTGTTTTTGGTGGTTAGGGACTTGCCTTGCTTAGATCCCTAACAATTTTAGGAGATAACATAAATTTTATTGTAGAAAAATGAAAAAATAATGCATAAAAATGGATGATATACATGACTTAGTCGAAACCATTCACACTTGCGATTTTTGGAAATGCATGGAGGTTACAGCCAATTGGGGCGCGATCGACATCTGCATAGAAATTTTGCCAAAAACAAGTGATCTTACGAGTTACACTAGTCCTTTGTGATCCACCTTCACCTCTCCAAGACCTATAATACCGAAATATGTGAGCAAAGAAGTAAAAACTCAAGTGCACAAAGAGTCAAGGGAAGATCAAAATGATGAAATGATGGGGTAAGTGGTGTTTATAGCTTTTGAGTGCATAAAAGATTTTGATACATATGGGTGTCTTTGTGAATAGATGGGTGAGATGATAAGGGTTCATAGTGCATTGGGCATGCAAATGGGTAGGTGGGATGGACAAAATTAAATGTGAGTGGGGTGAGGTTAGTAAATGTAGTGTCTTTTATCACCAATTCTATGGGGTTTTATATTTTAGTTTCTTTTGTGGGATTATTTGATTTTTGGAATTATTGTGTTTTATGGTGTTTTTGGTATTTTTGTATAGGAGAACTTACTTAGCAAGATGATTTTTAAGTGTCTACATATTTCCCCTTTTTGGGTTGCTTGTTGTAGTATGTAGGATGCGGGCAAAAATGAAGATGAGATGATGATCTTTAACCCTATGATAATGGTTTTCACTGATACACGGGCTTAGATGGTTGACTATATAGACAAGAACTTGGAAATGTGATCGATGGGCCACTTCAACTAGAGTCTATGAAGGGATTGATAGGTTGATTTCACAAGGTAAAGACTATTGAGTTAATTGACTAAGATACTTGATTATTGGATGCTATAAGATTTCACAAGAAGGGTTTTGATATGATATCCCCCTCAGTGATGTTTTTAGAGCTGTAAATCTCCCCAACATAACGCGAGACAAAATGTGGCAATTAATAATGATAGAAAATGAACCTAGAAAAAGGCATGATGAGTCAATGGGAGGAAAATATTTCCTTAGCTATGTGGAGGTGAAAATTTGATGATAGATATGTACAAGAATGGATGCAAGTTAGAGAGTGTGAGAGTAGTGTTTCCCCAACCTAAAGTGATGAGAAATGATTACAAGGTAAATGACATGAAAAGTGGTGATTATGAAAAAATGTGTAGAAGGAAGCAGATGCCCATGGATGTTCATTCCAAATGAGGTGGAATGTAAGTATGAAAGTGACATGGTTGTAATAATGGAGTGCAAGAGGTGTGTAGGTGTATGAACATGGTTTGCAACAAGAGTGTTGGTGAACACATGATGAGCGAGAAGGAATGAGTCATGAGACAATAAATGATCTAAAACAAGAGCTTGAAAAAGGTATAAAAATCATTTGGAGACATACTAGCCATGTGTCTCATTGAGATCATGTTTATACATGTGAAAGTTAATTTTTACTTGAAATGAAGAAATGTATGAAAATGAGTGAAAACACAAGACAATGTTTACATGTGAGTGAAATGGGCAATTTGTGATAAAGCTGAATGGAAGGAAATTGTAAGTCATACGTTGCTCCGCTACAGAGATAGACATCTATAGCCTCGATGGAGATACATTTAATTCTATTCACAAAATTTATATCTGTCGCCACTACATCCATAGCCCTGGTAGAGATACTAGAAAGACCCCTAAGAGAGAGTGTTTGATATTGCTTTTGTTTTCTATTTTTTTTTTTGAAGTGTGACTCATGTTTTCAATTTTTACATGATATTTAGCTCTCTTATTTTTCTGATGGGTTTAGAACCACTAGTGGCTTGATGGAGGGAGTGGAAGTGATTATGGAGATGACATTGACAAGTGTCAACAAATAATGTCATAGGGCATTCAAGATAGGTTTTTAAGTGTGAAAAGGCGTGTGGATATCTAAGAGGATAATGGTTCTTAATTCACTAAGTAATGACATAATAAGTTCCATAAAGCTGTATTAAAGACTATTGGCTCACAAAAATGTGACAACAAGATAATCAAGAGTTCACCAAAATATGTGAAGCAAACCAAGACATGGAATGCAAATGAACTATAAATGAAGTATGTAGTAGTGAACTGATAATTGGAATGACATATGAATGAATGGAGAAAATGTGGAAGAACATCCATGAGAAAGAATTTTTATTACAATTTTTGGGATATATAGATTTTTGGATTTTGAAAGATGTTTAGTTGTTTTTGGATTTTGTGTGTGTTTGTGTTTATGTCAATGATGATAGTGTAGGATGTGTGGAGAATTAGGACATGTTTGAATCCAGATGGATGAAGAGAATTAAAAATCTAAGGAGCGTATGAAGAATGTGGTAGTGAAGAAAAATGAGAGTTCCTTTAGTCCGTGTAGGGTCCAAATGAATAAGAGACAAGATGTAGGAATGCAAGTGATATATGAGGTAGGTAATTTCATTAGATTGTATTGAATGGGGAATGAGTGAAGAAATGATGGAAAATAGAATCCATAGGATGGTGGTGAGTGGAGGATGTGAGTGTGAGGATGAAGCAAATAAGAAATATGTCAAGTGTGGTGAATGTGTGATAATTTTGGGTGGATGAGGACATGAAAATAGATCAATGGTAGAAGATAAAGTGATATGAAGCATGGTACTAGTGATGATGTCAGGTGGATGAGGAGTGGAGAACATATTGACGTGAAGGAAATGTGAGATCCAAGGGTATGGTCTTGTGATGAATGGGTGTGATGGGAAGATGATTACATGGAATAGGAAGGGGTATGTAAGAGTGGATGTCAAACAAATGAGAATGTGGGAGAAAATCAAAATGATTGGAAAGTATAATTGGATGTGGAGGAGGCTTGTGAGGAAAATGTGTAAGAAAAAATGGTTGTGTGGTCATGATAGATGATGTGAACAAAGGAGGAGTGGGTAATAAGATATTTTATCTAATGAGTGGTCATGGAGGAAAAAAGTTCCATGTGGAAGAATTTTTAAAATACATGAAGAAATGAGAGTAAATTTAGGTGACTTGTGAGGAAGAGATGAAAGAAAAATTGAATATAAATGATGAGGCATAGATAATAGAGGATTGTGAATGAATGCAATAGATGATATCAGATTCAATAGAGGAGCAGGAAGTGATAATGGTGCTTGAATGAGTGATAATGAATGCAAAGTGAGATGTATGTGGAAGAGGTCTCAAAGATAGAGGAAGTGATGAGTGGTACCATGTGTGATGAAGAGGGAAATGTAGGTGTGGAAATCGATTGTGCATGAGGTGAGGTGTAGTCAATCAAATAAAGTGATGAATTAAAGGACTTGGTGGTTAAGATAGAATTTTATGATGATATAAGTGATGGAAATTTAGATATATGTGGTAAAAATGTGGAGGACTCTAGAAAGGATGAGGATGAGACCACATCCAAAGTGGAAGCACATGATGATGGAGATTAAAAAGGGGATGATGTAGATGATGAGACACTAGGATAACATGATGGTGGGAAGTCCAAGGTGGAAACATGTGATGATGTGAATTTTTAAGTGGATGACCTAGATGAGGAGACACTAGGTGCACATGAGGATTATAAGGTAGTGTTAGTAGGTGAATCCGAGAGGAGATGGATATTCAAAAATAATGTCCCCTGGTTGAGAAGATCTTAAATGATGTTATGAAGTTGGGGACATGAGTAAGTGGAATTACTATTAGTACGATGATATTCATGCATTTCATGGGAGGAATGCCATAATGGAGGGTGGTACGTGAGATAAAGTGATGAGATTGGCATCGAGGATACTTATGGAGAATAGAAGAAAGTGACTTGGTCAAAGGGGTGAATTTGTGAGTGGGTTAGATGAAGCGATGATCCCTAGTAGAACATGTAAAATACAACTATTCATATGTGGGTGTAGAAGGAGATGAGGTGTGAGGAGGATCCGGTTGGATGACATTGTGAACATGGAAGTTTGATGGTGTACTATTTGGGGTAGAAACAAAAATTACTGCAAGGAAGTAGGAAAACCAAGATGGATATCTTTGAGGTGTTATCCCATGTGCATGGCCTCGTTGAAAGTGCGTGGTGGATAAATTTGTAAGTGGTGTGAGATGTGGGGATGTAAATTTTGGAAAATAGGTCAATGCACTCAAACTTTGGTAGAGGAAATGAGAGGCGGTGAATGAGTGCACGCCAAAGCACAACAAAGCCAATAATAGACTCATTATGGGATTTTTAAAGCATGTGAAGGTCAATTAGTGTTTCTTTGGGTGAAATATGGATGAATAAGTGGGATAATAATGTGCTAGAAATCCATGTGAATGTGTAAATGTTATGTTATGGGAGGCGAGAATACCAATCAAGTACTTTTCAAGTGAGTGAAAGTGGGAAGGTACAGAGGAGGAGTGTGTCATCATGTTGAATGAGGTGGCATGTGTAATGAAAGAGATGCAAGTGGTGTTGGGGGTCCTTGGTGCCATAAAATTTTTCAAATGTGGGAAGTTTGAAATATAGTGGATAGGGGTGGTGTGGTACCATGGGGTGGATATGATCATTATAAATTATGTGATAAGTTGGTGTGGGTGGAAGTCCCCCTAAGTGTTGGGACTCAAGCATGGCGAGGCAATCGGCGAGGTGTTTGTGGAGAAAGTAAGGGTATGAATGAGCATGATGATGAAGAGATGTCATGTGAATTGACTAGGTAGAAGGGGTGGGTGGAGAGCACATATGGTGATATAGGAGAAATGATGTAGATATGAAGACAAAAAAATGGTTGAAGGTTGTTGGGAGACCCCTAGTGGTGTGGGCTTGGAGTTCAGAGAGTAGCTTGAAAAAGAATGGATTTTCTTTTTCTTTTGGAAAGCATGTAGTCATAGGTGGGACTGAAAAGAAGAACAAGATCCCAGGGTGACCGATCGTGACCATGATCGGGATGAATTTTTATGTGTGATTTATTTGGTGCAATGAGGAAGTGACATGGATAGATAAGCGGTTGCGGGCACAACCAAATGGGTGGGACCCGACTATGTCCACCATCTTGGGTGGTTGGTGTGTCGAGGGATAGGGAGGAGGTGGGCTAGGGAAGGAGTAAGGATGTGGTCATAACAAATGAGTGGTGGAGGGATGATGTTGTGATCTTGGGGGTGATCGAGTGGTGGAGAGGGGGTAGTGGTGTAGGTGAATTGGGTGAGGGTTTTGAAGGTAAGGGTAGAGGTGAGGAATCACCGAGTAGTAGTAATGGTGAGTGATTGCATTCCAACCATGGATGTGAGTGGGAAGGGGAGGGATGAGGTGGGGGGAGAGTGTAGGGTAGGGGTAGGGGTGAGGGATTACAAGGTAGGGGTAGGGGTGATGGATTTTATCCGAACATGAGAACGAGTGGATGGAGGAGGGTAAGGTGGGGGAAAAGCGCAAGGTAGAAGTTAGGGGTGAGGACTAATGGGGTAGGGGATAGGGTGGTGGAGGTCATGACTACAAATAGGAGGAGAGGAGGGGTGGGGTGGAAGATGTAGCAAAATAGTAGGGGAGTTAGCATCCCATGTGAAGGGTAGATAGGAAGGGGTGAGGAGATAGCCTAGTCGTGACCATGACCGGGTAGAGGTGTGTGGCCTCATAACAAGACAAGAATGGTGTCAAAAATGGATATGAGGTAGTTGTAGAATGTTTGCAAGGAGGTTGTGTCTATGACCAAAAAAATTGAGGAGATGGAGAAAAGGATGAATCATAATGCACAAGGGATCAAATTACACAAGGGTCTAACTAGAGTAGATAAGGGATTGGAGTATGCAAAGTCAAGACTGAAGAATTCAGGAAACGAAGCATGCAAGGGGAATACTATAGCATGCAAGGGACTCAAGAGTGTTAGAGGCATACTAGAGCATGCAAGGGGAAACCGGATAATGAAAGGGACCAAAGTTCATAAGGGGAAGACCAGAACATGTAGAGGGTAGATAACCTAAATATTTTCTTTATTAATACTCAATTACATGAAGTTGGTTTCTTTCTTTGGAAATTTCAAACACGATATTTAGACAACGCTCAAGAAATTATTGTCGAGGTGGAAGATGACCTCATCTTTTCAGGTAAGATCAAGAATCCTGTGATGAAAGATAAAACCCAAAGTTACAAATATGTGAGAACTAATCCAATGTTGGAGAATTTGGTAAATTAATTGATGATGATGAAAAGATAAGTTTATCAAAGAGCATCTCATCCAAACCAAAAATAAATTAGATTGCATGAGCATCCCAAAGGCTTTTCTTGGAGGCTCTGTCGGTCAATGCAATATGTGAGATCAATGAAGATGGAGAAGAATAATTTTTGAATCATAATTTAAAGATGAAGGAGAATAAGGATGTGCTTAGATTGGTTTTTTTGAATGTACACTTGATGATGAATAACCCTAAGATATTTACTCATGTGTGGTGTTTACCGATTGCAAAAGGAGAAATAAAGCCCTTCTTCTACTATCCAAGATAAGAAATTGAATCCTCAAATTGTGACTCCAAGAAAAAAAAACAACAAAAAGAGGATCATCAAGGTCCAATTTAGTAGGGTGAAATGAGAAAAATCATTAGACCAATCCTTATGCCTCTTTAAGTAAGTCTCCTTTAACTTCCTTTGAAAAATTATTTTTGTAAGTATTAAGAACATCCTTCTTAGAGCTACCATAACCCCTAATGTTCCTATCATTTCCTCATCCTTTGAGATCATTGACCATTTCAAAATATCCAAAGTCAAAAATTTTGAATTCGAGTAGTACTTGAGAACTCATCCCAAGAAACTTGAAAAACTTGTTTAGTATATGAAAGGAGGTAGCTCTCTTCTATTGATGTCACTACCAAAGAACCATCTTTTGTATTTCAAACCACTCCATCTCCGAACTGTATTTCCTCCACAACCTCTACCTCTATGAAGGTAGATACTTTCTACATATCCTTTTTCGTTAACATATATAATTTGAATAATTACATCATCGACTCTGGAGCCTTAGACAACATATTTCCTACAAAAGTTGCTAAAGTTGTCGGGCTTTCCATTTCCCCTACCTCTAGCCAATGTCTCTCCATGGAAATGAAATAAGTACCTCTCGTTGGAAAAATAAAAAATGTTGAGGTAGCATTGGCAAACTTCCTAACGATAAAATCACAATAAGAATCCTTGTAATGGACATGTTCGCCTCATATGACATGTTGTTTGGCTAAATATTCTATCGAGATGTTGGAGGAAATATGTAGCTTGATTGATCACACACCATCATTCCGATCAATGGTAAGACAAAGGAAATTCTTTCTATTAGGAAGATGAAGTATACTGTGTAAAGGCCAAATGACCCAACAACATGATATCTCATGTTAAAGTTATAAATCTTGTAACTTTTTCATGGTCCTGTGAGGATGATCTCGAATTGCCCATGTTGGTAGAGGAATGCCCAAGAATCACAGATATGATAAAAGAGCATAATGATGAGTTGATGAAATCAAATTTTAAAAAAGTGTACTTTTCATGGGATGAGAGTATTAACGAAGTCATTCCACTAGATGTTATGATGGTGATGATAGCCTTGGATTGCAACAAATAAATATTGAAATAAAGAGAAATGTGGATCAAGAAGGAATTACGAAAAACAATTTATTCACATTAACTTTAATATTTTTTATCATGTTCTTGAGGCTCAGTGTGAGTTTCCATGTGATGAGTATGTTGGTGAACTTGCTTCTCTTTCTCATTGGAAGAAGATGACAAGAAATGTAAGAATGACAACATGTTTTTGTCTCTTGAATTTGAACATACTCAAGGAGATGATGATTTCATTGTGGAAATGGATTTCTTGCTTCTTGGTGACCAATAATGGGAAAATGATAACAAAAACATTTCAGCTCCAATGTTGTGCTCATTTCCTTTTCATGAGGATGAAAAAATTCTCAACGAAAAAATGGAGAAATGGAATATTGCTTCATCATATGGCTAGTTTTGTTCAAAATGGAAACATTTTTAATGGACTTCAACTAATAATTTCTCACATCGCTAAAGAGAATGATACAATGTACATGCCACACTGCATAGGGTAGCATGTTGCGGAAAAGAAAGAGTCCAAGAATGATGGTTTCTTTACCCAATTGAGAAACCAAGAAAATCAAGAGGTGGATGATGATACCAAAGTTTCTGAGACATCTTCCAAGAAGAAATCCATGGATGTGGTGGTCATGAAGAAGATGCACAATGAAGAATAAATATATTGTTATAGAAATTATAAGCCAAGAGTAATTAATATCCATCTTCATGGAAGTGATGAAGAATCAACAAATGGAATGAACCGATAAACGAGGAGAATCCAAAAGAATGTGTCAAAACAAAAGAGGTGATGTAATGAACAAATTGATCATCAATTACACTATAAATCATGTTATATTTCTCAAGAAGCTGGGGAGTGTTTAATACTTGAGTGAACATGTCAATGTATTGCGAGAAGAATGGCTTTTGGTGCTATCCATTCATGGGTAAGCACTCAGTTCAAAGTTTTACTTCATTCAAATCAGGTTACCCCAACATGTACATAGGTGAATTAGGTTGTGTCCCTTAGGTGTTGTGTAATTAATTTATCATTTCGTGTTCCCATTGTGTTGTGTTTTTATTTTCTCATCCGGTGTGTTTGTTACTTGCCACGTGCATGTGTTCAATAAAGGAAGGCGTGTTGTATATCCTGTGGTGACTCTGTAAATCCCAATGGATAAGGAACTATTCCATGTTGTATAGTGATATTATGGGGTTCTTTCTTTCTCTCTTCTTGTTATGATCGATCCATATGATGCCCCCAAGCTAGATCCAATTATTGTCATGTGTTTTGCGGGGGGAAAAATTCAGTGATGAAAACATGACAACTATACCCTAGTGTTAAAATTTTGGCTTGTAAACCCTCCTATGCACTCCCCAAGTGAATTTTTCCCTCTATGCCAAGATTATCCCCATCCTAAAATTTCTAATATGTGTTTTTATAACCTTAACCATTTGTTTTAAATGTGAAAACAAGATCATGGAATTCTTACGATGCGGTGTTTCTCGAGTAAATTTTTCAGTGAACCCAGAAAGGTTATTCTTAGTCTTTCCAAGATCAGTATGCATCCTCTAGAAGAGAGTTGTATGCATCCTATGGAAGAGGTATGCATCCTGTGTAAGTTTTTTAGGATGATATAGGAAATATTTAAAGGCTTAGGAGAAAGTTCAATGAAAGCAGGTTTTTGAAGGTGAAGAAGCTTGCAGTTCAAAACAACACCTGAGCTTCAAGAAGTGATTCCATGAGCTTCATAATGATTTAGAGGTCAAACAAGATACCAATGGAAATAAAATTTATCAATATAAATGATCATGGTTTCATATTTCTCATAAGACATGGGTGCTTATTACCACAATCTATTTTAAAGAAGCACAATCTATTTGAGGATAGACACATGTCATTACCTGGTGATGGCGCACTTTGTGGGCCATATCCCCATCCCTTTGGGAAATTTGAGACTAAAAATGCTCCAATTCCCAAGATAGCCCCCTATATCATCATGTGACCCAGATAAAACCCAAACTTGTTAGTTAAGCTCCTTCTCACCTATTCTCATCTCTTTCCATCGTGCAATCACAAAGTGACACTTGTCACTCCTAGGTGAGGGTGCAATTTCCTATCCCATATATCCCATCCTGTAGGGACATTAGTGATAAAAAAAATTTCCCCTTACCTAAGTTGGTCCTTGATTCTCCATGTGACCCTAGGAAGGCTCTACAGGCCAATTTTCAAACCCTCTCCTCTCCGCATCTCCAAATCAACTTCGCCACTTGTCCTCACCGGTGAGTGTGCATTATTTTTGCACCATCTTTCCTATCCTCTTAGGATATTTGCGACATAAAAATTCACCCAATTCCATCCATTTCCTATGTCCACCATGCGACCTAGTTTTAGCCCCAAGAGCTTTTCGAGTGTTTCTTCTCTCTCCTCTATCGAGAAATCACCTCTTACCACTTGTTAAGATGAGATGAGGACACATTTTTATACCTCATATGAATCTTATCCTTAGCAAATTTTGTACATAAAATTATGCACCCTCCTAAGAAAATGTGAAATAAAAAATTACAAAATTTCTAACTATCGTGTTGCTTCTTCCATGTGCATGCGAGTAAGGTGTTGCTGGAAGAATGTATAAAATCCATTACAACTCAATCCCACTTCAAATTTCATCCATATATCCATGAATGTTGCTGAAAAATATCCATTAAACCTATAAATTCTTTAGACACCATGTCAAATTTCCCTCAGAGCATCCGTGGTTTCCAAAATGAATATTTTTCACTATTGGTGAGTGAAGGAATTGATCGTACCAAGGTTTGAGATGATTTTATTCTCCAAATTATATATATGATATATTAAGCATATTAAATCCATTAATGGATTCCATAGAAGCTTTAGACCAAAATCCCTAACCGGGAAAAATATTGTTTTTTTTCCAAGCATTCCGACAGGTGAAACATGGTGAAATTTGGAGCATGAGATCGCGATGAAGAGCTGAATCTAAAAATAATGTTTCCATCACAAACCAAGGTCATTTTTTCACTTACTAAAAATAACATATGTTATGCCCCTCCACATGATAAAAATAGTAAGTCCCTCAATTTTCAAGCTCTGATCATCTAGAACACTTAGAAATAGTGTAAAATGGTAAGTAGGGTAAAATTGTCAATTTTCCCAAAATAGTAGGTCTAGAAAAAGAACCTAATAAAACTAGAAAGTTGCTTAAAAATTGCAATTCATCACCAGAAAAGGGAAATTTGAATATGGAAGAAGATTTAAGAGGTCAATTTTGAGCAAAATAGGTGATATGTCCCAAAATAGCAGGTCCCGCTCTTACCTGTAAAAATAGAAAGTCTTCATTTTGGGTGCAGAAAGTTGTAGATGGTGTAATGCCCGCTTCAAACTACCACTTGAAACCAAGAAACAAAATAGGATTAGCTTAGGAAAATTATGGAATAATTTTTTTATTAAAGTGTTTGTAAAGAGGGTTACAAGATCACAGATAGCACAACCCTGATAAGGGTTAACAAGAAAAACCGACTAGCAAAAAATACTTCAAGCAACTAATAACAACGAGGCACAAGGTCAAAACAAGAGGTTAAATTCATCACTTAGGTTAGGAGAGTGAAATCTCTCTCTTCTCTGCCCTAACAGGCTTACAGGGTTTAACTTGATTTTTCACACACTTAGAGTCATCAAAACTTTCCTAAATCATGCCCATTAGATAGGAAATTCTCTCACCTTTCCAACCATATAAAGAAGTCCTCCTAACTCCTTATAAATCACAAGTTCACCGGTGGAGTTTTGGGGAGAAATTTCCCGGAGGAGTCTATGGGTTTAGGGAGAAATTTTTTCCCTTGAGCGGGTCGGCGGAGCAGGGAGGAAAATTGAGAATTTTCCCTCCTTGAGCGCAAGAGCGCAAAATGCCTCCGCACGCTCGCGGGTCCGACAGGGAAGAAACATGTCACTTCCCGATTAGCACAGGGAAATGTGGAGTGGTGGAGCACTTTAGGTTTTGGATATTTTATGCCAAAATCCCAAGGGCAAAAATGGATGTGTGCCTCTGCCAAGGAGAAACCCATGCCATGTGTCAACACGTGATTGGACGGGTCTAGTGGGTTGTGAGGAAAATTTGGAAATTTTTCCCAAGGTCCAAAAACCAAATTTCCGAAGGAAAATTTGCCTTCATACCTCCAACCTCACTCAAAAGGCCACGTGGCATCCTGTGATTAGATGCGGGTCAGCGGAGTGATGGAGAGATTTAAAGTTTTGTGCCAAAGGTGTTTAAAAGTCAAAGACTTCAAGGCTGGCCCACACGCCCGCTAGGACACGTGTCAACACCTCATTCGCTACGGAGTATATGGGGCCACGAAGGAAAAAGTAAAATTTTTCCAAAGGAGTTAAATGGTTAGGTTTTCAATTTTATTCCACGCACCCACCAAGCCACGTGTCAGCACGTGATTGGGCTGCAGGGCAGTTGTAGGGAAAAATGGGAAAAATTTCCCAAAGTCAAATTTTCAAAAGTTAAGTTTTCAAAAAGGTCCGCCCTTCCAAAGTGTCATGTGGTAACATCTGATTGGTTTTGAGGGATGCATGGCCGTGGAAATTTTGAGGAAATTTTTCCAAAGGTTAAATTTTGATTTTTATATAGTTAGATTAATTTTTGGATGGCCATTTTGAAGTAAGACTTCAAATGGCCATAACTTTGATAGAAAAGTTATTTTTGGGAAAACAAGGACTTTCTCGGAAATCTCTCATAGTCCTCTTTGCACAACAATAATCAATTTTGGATTTTGATGAAGTTTCAAAGGTCAATTTTAAGAAATAGATCTGTAGGGTTTAAAATTCAAAATTGGCAATTTTCCAACTTCTCAATTTGATTAAATTTGAACTCCTCCTTCACTCCACATGTCAAACTAACATGGAGGATCAGTCAAAGGAGGGTCTAGAGTGTTTTAGTGAAGTCAATTTGTCTAATTATTCAAGTTTGCATTTTTTGGCAATAGACGGGAAAAACGACTATGCAAGCTCCGAATTGAATTCTATTAAGTTTTGGAGGTTCATTCTTGACTGTTAGAGTGAATTAGAGTTCCTTAGGTCTTCCTAATGTGAATTTCAAAGTTTTATAACTTATTGTTGAGTATAAGTTTGAACTGCTCATTTTTAATAAAACATGAATTGCCATAATGAAGTTTTAATTCGGTGAACTGTTTCTTTTAAGTCTGCATGCCAATTTATCTTTTAAAAGTGTGTATAGTTTCTAATTGGTGTCATATAATTGCTTATTAATTCTTATATTCAATTTTGGGTTAGATTAAAGTTTAGATTTCAATTTGAATATGCATCTTGCAAGGAATACAACATTGTCTATCATTTCCATGCATTCTTTCTTTTCTTTTTAACAAGTCAATTTTCAATAATAATTCAAATCAATTGTGCAATACACTTGTACAACTTTCCTTTCTATTTGATTTCAACAAACATTACATTCAATATGTAAAGTAAATTTCAATTTTTAAAACTTTCTTCAAAGGAACAAAGGACTATCATTTCTTTCCTACGTGTTCTTCTTCCCCAAATAGAAATTAGAAACGCAATAGCAATTAAATTGCAATAAAACAATGCAAGTTGAGAAAGGAATGTAATTCATTATTGATTTCCACCAATATTTAATAGATTATTTCTTCCTTTGAATTTCAATATGTAATTTACAAATTGTATGACATTCTTTTCCAAAACAAAGAATAGAATAATAAATCTTTACATTTCCCAATGGATCTCAATATTTTCTTTCCAATGCAAAGTGTCTTCTCATTACAACAATAATACAATCATCCACTTTGAAGTGGGAAGGTTACAATTTTTCTCTAAGGAAGGGACTGTCAAACTGTATTTTCTCCAAGCTCCAAAACAACAGCATGCTGATTTCTTCATCTTTTCATTTGATCACAACAAGGAAGGGGGAAAGGCAATGCTCTCCACCCAACCAAGACATCCAATGGGAAAGGAGAAGCCATCTTTCCCCATTGGCCCCCAAGCCCCAACCATATTGAAATAGAGTATGAACATCAACACATGGCAATAAGGCTTCTATCACAACAAACAACATTCTTTTCACATGCATAACACAACAAAATACACAGTCCAAACAAAGATAGTAGTTCACAACTGCAATAAGAATCATACACACAACACATGGGCTTGATCAAGCAATCCATCAAGAGAAAGAACTATGGGGAAACAACTTATGCCTCCCTATTTGGAATTGAGCATCCACCTAAATCATACCGCCAATAAACATATTGATTCCCATAAACCTTATATCTCTCAACCCCTCCTTATGCCCCCAAAGTTTCTCCCTTATGCCCCCAATAGTAATAAATGCAAGTAGTTTCTTTTCCTAGGTGGATCCCAATCCAAAACTCCCTCCAAAATAGAACAAGTGCCATTGGAAATCCCTTATGCCCCCCATATGAAATCCCCATAGCCTTCTCCTACACCTTTCCCTAAGAATTCTACCCAACCAACCAACAATACACAACACACTTACCATTTCATTCATGCAAGAAAAGGGAAGAACAACATATTAAAAAGGAAAGATCCTACCTCTCCATAATGGAGATTGTTTCCAAAACAGCAAGCTCCTTCAATGCTCAAAAATGAAGTCCACACAACAAGCTCTTCAATGACCAAAAGGTAGTCCAAGAACAGCAACACCAATCATGCAATGAATTTCTAACCCCTTCCACAATGTAAGACTCCAACAACAAAAGAAAATTCGACCCAAGAAGGAAAAGCAAAGTTTCAACAACAACCATAACTAAGAGAGGAATTCAAATTTTAAAGGAGAGGGAGAGGAGAGGATCTTTGTGGATTCCAAGTGGGATGCCACATCATTCTTACTCAACCCCCAAAAATGAGAAAGTCAATTTCACAACTAATCTCATTAAATGGATATGACAATCAACTTACACACTCAAAATTAACCCATAATTTAACAAGGACTTAATTAAAAACTTGTAAGGAAAGTACAATAAAAACTTACACATAGTCATTTCAAAATACAATTAAAAGGTCTAATTTTGACTCTAAAACCATAGGTATGGTTGGTGGATGATTTTAAGAGGTGTGGGACAAGTTTAACTTGTCCCACAAGCCTCGAAATTTGGCCTCAAGGTCAAATTCGAATTCTATAAAAGATGGAGTGTTTGACCTTCTAAAATTAGCCTTATATACTCTAACATATTTCTTACACATCCTTACAAATTAACTTACACACTCTTCCAACATTATTATTTAAACTCAAAACTTTATTAATTACATTCCATGTCCTAATTAAATTTAAATAAATTTTAACTATGTGACTCTCACATTAAATCCATCACATTTAAATTAATTAAAAAAAAACACATTACAAATAAAAATACATACAACAATAATAAAAAGGAACACATAAATAAAACACATATCCCATGGTCACATATAATGGAAATCCCCCCCATGGGAATTCCTAGCAAAACACAACACACACAAACAATATAGTTGCCATGGTGACCTTGTTGAATTCACCTGAATTTCAATATGGTTAGTCTCCAGTCCCGACATTGTTGTGATTTTTAACCTGTAAAATGCAAATACCTCCTTCGGCCTCATGGCCACATCAGACATCCAAAATGATATAAACAATATCTCAAAATCATCTAAACACACAAATCACAACAATATCATTAATTCAACATTATCATTTTTAATTAAATAAATCAACTATATCATCATCAAAATCTACCATACCAGATCTACTCAAATATCCAATATCATAAGTCCAAATCAACATCTATAATATGTCCATGTCACAACAGTATATCATCAACCACATATAGAAAATGTCTCTAGTAATCATCAATCATAATAACTGAATCCAGATCAATACTAATCCATGATCTAACATCTAACCATCATACTAAAACAAAACATAGTAGTGTCCATAATATGATCAATAGTATCAAAATCAGTATCAAAAGTGTCAAAGGGAAGTGGGAACTACAGATGGTTTCATTTTCACTCATCTTTATGATTTTTGGAATCTCCATAGGATTATGGGATGATATCATATCTCAAAAAAAGAAATGAAACCTTTGTATGGATCTTGGAAATATCATCTTGAGCTCAATTGTGTCCAGATGCAAGACAAAACATCATGGGGTACAACATGGTAAAACCCAAGGACATCATGAGGTTAGAATAGATTCGAAAGATGTCAAGAGCTCAATTGATTCATCAGATAAGAGGTAATCATATCTCCTTAATCAAGTTGGATTATCATCATCATCTCTTAGTGAGCTAAGTGATTTGAGATCAATGAGTTGAATGGTTTGAGCTCAGTGAGTTGGGTGGTTTGAAGTGAGTTTGTTGGAGTGAGATCAATGAGCTCAATGAGATAAGGAAGTTGATCAATCAAACATCTAGATCACCATCATGAAAATGTCGTGTTCACCTTGAGCTCACATCAGGGAATCCTTCAATAGTGTTTCTAAACACTCATTTGGAAGCCCAAGGTATCTATGCATCATGTAAAAGGAGGAGACTGTGATCATCATTAACAAGTTCTTCATCGAAAGAGATTCTTAAACAAGTTCAATAAATTCACTTCCCTTTCTTCATTTCTCTCCCTTTCTTTTAATTATTTGTTGTATGTAATCATGGTATTTCTTCCTATTCACTTAAGTGACAATATTTTTAATTTGTAAAATTATTCTCTCAAAATTATAAGAGAGATGCTAAAATTTTTCCTTCTAGGGAAATAGATAAGTTACAAGTGAAATAGGAACATGAAGTGTCATATGGGGATAAAAAGGCTAATTCACAAGGCTATAAATTGGGATGGCCTCTTTATTCCAAAGGATCGAAAAATGCTACATTTTGATAGATTCTATGTTGTATCGATTATGGATTATTATTGTTGAGCATTATATCACCAATGCACACGAGATAAAAGCTACATTTCTTCCAAATACTTTCTCATGTGTTATTATGTTTTCTCTCTATTAAGCACTTCTGCAAGCATAGTGTTGGAAATGAACTTTGCATCCTTGATAGATGAATCTCACGGAATTTTGTGTCAATAATTCATTGGTCCCACCGATGAATTCATTATTTCCTTCAATTGGCCTACTCACTGTCATAACCTTCCTTTCTTAATTTCTCTCCTTCACCCCTCGTTGTTGTGATTTCCTCCTTATACATTATATAAGAACGTTTCCACAGTGCAATGGAGTGTTCTGTGTGATCCCGACCTATTTTTCCAACCCACAGACTTTAGATAGGATTAGATTAGTTAACATTTAATAATGGGAGTTTCACCATTCAATGTAGAGGGGTGTATCCCAATGAACGTTGGTGGAAAAATATAATTTTCCATATCGACAAATTTTCTCACCAACATGTTGTAGTTACAATTTTATAAGAGGAACTATGAGAAAAGAGTGAGTATAATGAAATGTATTGAATGACATGTGAAAAGAGTTAGTTGTTAAAATGTATAGGAAAATAGTAAGAAGAAGTTTGAAAATAAACTTGAAGAAAGCTAAGAGGAAAGTGTATGGAAGAAAAAAAGTGTCTAGACACTTTGTACTCTATCGTCCATTTAACTAGGGTATCAAGGCAACGAGTAATAGACACACCAAGAACGACACATAATGAATAGAATAAGAGGGGTATTGGTACATCTAGGATCACATATCCAAAGGTACATAACCCTTACACTAGGAAAACCTAAGGTTTCCAAGGCCCTAGGTCAAAGAAGAGGAAGGAACCCTATTGGGATATCGACATTATGGGGGTAATAAAAGATAAAATAAACATATAAATTCTATGCTAACCAAATTAAATCATGTGACATGAAGTAGAGAAATAAAATAAAATATGCTAACCTAGCATGTGCATAAAATACTAAGCTAATGTATAGTATGAAAAAACATGTAGGAGCCTACTTTATACAAAATGAAAATTCGGGTTAGAGAACTTACCATTGGGCGATTATTGATGCATCTATATCCCAAAATACCATACACTAAGAGAGTATCTTTTAGGTGGAGAAGTGAAAATATTCCATTCCTATATAGGTGACCCAAAGTATAAGAAAACCAATCCAAAAAGAAGAATCTCCAAGCCAAGAGTCAAGATGCAGGAAATCTAAGAGTTGAGTGAGCAGATGCAAGTTGGCGCAAGAGAGAAAATCTAAGGGTGAGTTCCTTTTAATCTAATGTGATGATATATAAGTGGTAAAGGTGTATTATAGGTATTCATGCCAATGTCATCACCCACGGGAAAATGCATCGACTAGGGACTTGAAATAGTGTCAATACAATTGCCCACAAAGCGATGACATTGGTTAGGAGGGAAATGTAAAAGGTGTGTGCAATGTGTCATGAGAAATGAATGAAAAAAATGTGGTCATGAGAAAGTGATGTCTCAAAAGAATGGAGGAAAATAAGAAGGTAAGAGAAAAAAATAACATGAATGGGACCAAAAGCTACTCTCTCTCCATGTATCATCCCTAACCCAATGGTTATGTGAATAACCATACCCCTATCCCAGAACGAGCCCCTTAAGGCACATGTTCATAGAAATAGATGCATTAGCAACCTATAACATGGAAAGACAAATTTTTAGTTATGGGTATAAAAATAGAAAGAGTAACAATTTAGATGTATACGAAAGATTCAAAATAAGATTTAGGTTAGTAAATGTTAAGAAGCAAGCCAAGTCTAGAAAGCAAAACATGGAAAAATGGTATGAATGAAGGAAAAAGGTGTGCAAATAATTGGGGAGACTTTAAATAAGTGTGTTATAAGTTATTTAAGGTTCATAAGTGATTGTAATTGATCCAAAGTGATAAAATCCTTGAAACCTAGCTAGACCTAGCATTTGCACTAGGCCCGAAGAGAGAGAAATTGGAGCTATAAAAGTTGTATAAAGAAATAAACCATGAAATTTACATGAGAGAAAGAATTCCCAAATGGGTATCTGAAACATTTTTTTACTTTTGTATGGAATTTTAGAGTTTTTTCATAACAATAAGGTTTGTATATTTGGAGGGCTAGTTGAGAAGACCTAATCAAAACGGTGAGGAGAGAATAAAAATTCATGGGCTCAAAATTGGTTCATGAAACTTGGTGAATAGTTAAAGAGGCATGATGGGTCCTAGGAAAACTTAGTAGTGATTCTTGAAACCTTGTAGTTTGTGTTTTTCATCAAAGTGTCATTTTAAAGGGTTAGAAGCAAGTTTTGAGGGCTAAATGGTAAATGTGTGAAGTTGATGTTTTGAAAATTTGTCAAGTGAGTGAGCATGTTTGTTTGGATTGATAGAGTAGGTCCAAGGCCTCAAAGCAATTTGAAATCAATAATCTTATGTAGTTTGTGGTTTGTAAGCAAAATACAGCTTCTTGAGTACATTGAAACAACCTAGTTTTGTTTGTTTTTGAAGAGTGTTGATCTAACTTCTTATTTGGTTGTGAGTTGGTAATTGTTCTCTACATCAGACTTGTTAATTGATTCAAGTAAGAATAGAGACACTTCTAAGAACCAAATTCTTAGTCAAATACCCTCACTCATTTCTCATGAGGATAATGAAATGCTCAATGGGTTTATTTCTCGAAGAGTAAGTTAAAATTGTTGTTTTCTCTTTTAAACTGAAAAAGATCTTGGGCTAGATGGTTTCCTTATTGGCTTCTTATAAATTTATTGGAAAATTCTTATAAATTTATTGGAAAATTATCTGTAAAGATGTTGTGGAAGTTGTTTAAGAATATAGATCCACTAAGGATATTCTAAAACATCTTAATTCCACTTTCATTGCTTTAATACCCAAATCGAGAGAACTTTGATTCGTTTGATTCCTGGCTGACCCATATCTCTTTATAATGTCTCCTACAAGATCATTTCCATAGTTATTGCAAATAGACTAAAAAACATCCTACCAAGATTATCTCACCCGAGCAAGGTGTGTTTGTGGTGGAAAACAAATCTTGTATCGCATAGTGATAACACATGAGCTTATCCACTCGCCAAACACCGAACCAAAAAAATATGTTAATTAAATTGGATATGACCAAATCATTTGATAGATTCAACTGGAATTTCATTATGAATGTTCTAGAAAAATAAGTGGCTATGACCAAATCATTCGATAGAGTCAACCTGGCCTTTCATTATGAATGTTCTAGAAAAGTAAGTGGCTATGACAAAATCATTTAATAGAGTCAACTGTCCTTTCATTATGAATGTCCTCGAAAAATAAGTGGCTATGACCAAATCATTTGATAGATTCAATCTGGCCTTAGTATTGAGTAGTATGGGGTTTAAATGAAGATTCTCAAACTCGTAAAATAAATTGGATATGACCAAATCATTCAATAGAGTCAACTAGCCTTTCATTATGAATGTACCCAAAGTGTGTGATTTAGTTTCTACACTACCCACCACCAAAACAATGTGAGACTAAATGGGACAAACATAGAAAGGTCAATATGCATTTGGTGGTCAAAGCACCCAAGGGAAGTTAAGCCCACGACCTTGGTGAAAAATGATAAGGCTCTCGACCAATGCGTCAAGCCTTGGTAAACAATATAAAAGGTGTTTTATTGTATTTGAAGGGAAGTCGGTCCATGATTGTGTATAGTCCCAAAATGGGAATTTTGTAAACATGATCATATTTAGCCAATTTAGGGGAATTTTAGGCTTTATGAAGAACCTGGGAAATGTTCAAAATTTCCAGACACTACCTAAATATTTTATTTTCCCAATTGGTGTTCATTTAACTTCATTTTGAAACCATTTTTGACCATTTTTGACGTAGAACATGGGGAAATGGATCGTGCAAGTGCTACTACCTGGGTAAGGTGGAGAACATAGTTGGTCAAGTTTAGAGTCCTTTCAAGGTCCGATAAGAACATTTTTGTAGGCAACAAGATCCATTAACATTTTTTATTTTTTAATTGTACTTGCAAATTTGATTTTTAATGGATCAAATTATGTTTTAAGAAATTCCACGAGATGTAACCCAATCAATAGGTGAAATTTGTTATCAATTTGGTGTTTTGTGTTCAGTTTGCATCATTTTTATTATGTTTTGTGTAGATTTAAATTAGTGATTAAATGAAATCAGTACAATTATAACACTTTTACAACACTTTTTGAAAATTGTACTTGATTAGTGTTTGATGTGCAATTGGAAATGAATGAATTATAATCATATTTCAATTTAGTTATTTAAACACATTTTAAAGGTTTGGATCAAAATTTTAATCAAGAATTTGGAAAAATGATTATTTTTTAAATAATCCATTTTGATAAACTATTTATACACAAGCCCAATTTTAGTTTATGGATCATCTTCTTTTTCAGTTTACTTTGGATTTGGGTATTTTATTGTCTCTTGTTCATGACCTAGGTAAGGTTTTGGTGTCACTATGTGCCAAATGCAAAAAAATAACACACACACACACACACACACAAAGTATTCAAAGGGGAAATTGGGTTATCATTTCTATATGTACCACATAAAAAAGAAAAACTTCAGAAAATTCTTTCTTGATCCTTGTGGAATCTCATGAAGTGGGTGAGTCAAATCTAATGGGCAGTGTTTTTCCCCCATGGTATAGGTGTTGTTTTTTCCCATCTCTTTCTTCTTCAAATTCTTCCTCTCTTTCTTCTTCTTCTCTTGGGAATTTAAAATTCAAAGGTGGGTGAAAGATAGGAGAATTTTTAGGAGTGTTAGTAGGAGTTTGAATAGGGTTACTATGGGTACTTCTCGATGAATCAGATGGGGATGAAGCTTGAGATAAGTAGTATGGATTATCTCTGACTCGCTCTTACTGATTTTGCAAAGCTTCAAAAGTAGGGTCAATGATTCCTCTCAACCTATTCAATTTGGTATATCTTCTTTCAACTAGGTTTTCTCAAAAGGTTTGTAAAAAGGATTTTTGATCATTCAAGTAATTTTTTTATTTTATTTTTATTTTTTTTTATTTTCCACATATCTATTCAAGTGCACCATGGAAAATCTCTCCCCAACAAGAGTTGTCAAAAGCTGTTGGTGAGAAAATATTTTGATATGGAAAATTAGGTGTTTATAATAATTTTTCACGAGGCTACATCCCTCTTCATTGAATGATGCATCTCCTAATATTGAATTTTAACTAATATAATCCTATCTAAATGTTATGGGTTGGCCAAATAGGTTGGGATCACACAAGAAAACTCCACCGCACTGCACTGTGGAAAAGATCTTGTATGGTGTACAAGGAGGACATCACAATGATGAGGGGTGAATTAGAGAAATTAAGAAAGGAATTTTATTATAGTGAGTAGGCCAATTGAAGGAAACAATAAAGTCTTCAGTGGGACCAATGAGTTCAAGACACGCATTTCTTTAGATTCATATATCAAGGATGTGAGGTTCCTTTCCAACACTATGCTTACAAAGTGCATAACAAAGAGAAAAAGAACACATGAGAAATGGAATGGAATAAATGTAGCTTTCATTTCATGTGCATTGGTGATTCAAATCTCAACAACAACAATCAAAATTTCAAGAAAAAAATCTATCAAAATCTTGAATTTTTTTATCCTTTGTAATCGAGAGGACATCCCAATATATAGCCTTGTGAATCAACATTTTGTCTCCCCATATGGATCTTCATGTTCCTATTCCACTTATCACCTTTAAATTTTCCCTAAAAGGGAAAAAAATATTATCTCTCTTATAATTTTGAGAGAATACTTTTACAAATTATAAATATTGTCATTTAAGTGAATAGGAAAAATACCATGATTGTGAACAACAAAGAATTAAGAGAAAGGGAGATAAGTAAATAAGGGGAAGGGGATTGATTAAAATTGTTGAAGAATCTCCTTCTAATGAAGAACTTTTTGACAATGATCATAGTTCCTTCCTTTTGCATGATGAAAATATACTTCAACCTACCGAATGAGTGTTTACAAACATTGTTGAAGAATTTTATGTTCCTTCTTAGCTCAGTTTGTCCTTCAAGATGTAGGCCCATTCAATACTCATCAATATCTCAGCCATTCAAGAGAGCTATTCATCATCTTGTTCATATTTGGAAAAATGGAGCTCTTGTGCAATTACTAGATTGGATTAAGAGTGAAAACTTTGTTCAACAATTCACTTTCTTTTGCTTTCCAAAATATGCATTTCCTTATATGCTTTGATCCACAATAAGGAAACATTTTAGTCATATCCCATGCCTCTATTTCATCTTATGATAGACCTACCATGAAGTTCCCAACTTCCTTCTCTTGTTCTTAATACCCTTTTCACCTAGTCCATTAGCTCAAATATTAACCCTTGTCTCCTTAGCTCTACTAAAACACTCCCTCATTATTCTTTTACTCACAACATTAGTCTTAACTAGTGTACCAACTGCCTTAACTTGGCTTCATCCTTCTATGGACCATCAGTCCTTCCCAATGCATATTCAAGACTACATTTATGATACATATATTGAGTGATCGGGGACTCGTACTATAGTTTTCAATACAATAGGCTCATAATGGAATATAAGCCTTAACATTTTTATCAACTTGTATCATTAATCAACATGTTAAGACTACTCAGCTTTTTTCTAATTCCAAACTTGACTCCTTAAGCCCATACCATGGTACTCATGAGGAATTGAGGTTGTTAATCATCATCTTGAGAAATCTATGATCACTAAATTAATTCCTTATAAGAGTTCAAGTCTTCTATATCCACATGCAAGATTGTTTCACACTACAAAATCCATTCATGAGGTTAATAACACATATATCCTTCAATTCCTCTTAACCATGTCTGCTTTGTTGTGAATTCTGTTGTAAATAAAATAAAAATATCATTCATACCTATTAGACATGTTAAAGGTATAAAATCCAAGAATTTAGGATCCTCAATGATTTCTCAAGCAATGGTCTTCAAATAGAATCCTTGGTATTTTTCCCCAAGCTTGTCATAGTTCATAAATACCCAATTCAAGACCCTATATGAAATTATAAGGTTTTCACGGAAATGTTCCATGTTCTATAGACCTCTCTCATCATGATTGAAGTTATCCCAACCTTACATGCACTAGCTATCTGCACATTTCTCCTAGCTCACCTTTTTGTAGCCTTTCCTAGTGACTTAGTATAGTCTTAACCCCTGTACAATCAATCCTTTATTAAAATGATGGAATTTTATTTGTATAATTCTCCCTAGGATCATTGAACTTCATCAATTAGACCTAATTCCACCTCCATACCTAGTCTAAGGTCATGACAATCAAACCTTAGTATGAATTCTACCTTTTCCTTAGCATACATGTACTCTGTGTATCCTCCATTATAGCTCAAAACTACTGTTATCAATACCTTCTCCGTAGATACTCAATCACTATAAAAATTGGTAGATCTCTAATTCAACATGAGACATAGATATTTTTAAAATATTATCCAAATTCATCAATAAAATTAAAAGCTATGAGAAGCCCTAGATCAAGCTCCGAGAGAAGACAATTAGCCATAAAAGCCACACCATAGACTTTCAAGATATACAAAATAGTGGTTACATTCCTTAACACCTATAGAATCTTTATATATTAATAATTAAGATAAATTTAACATATAAATGGTAGTGAGGGTTTCATACCCACTGTCCTAGCACATTCCCTAAACACAACCCGTAAGAAACATGCTAAATTCAGTGAAACATAAGAAAATTCTTTATTCTAATCATCATACCATCTTCATTCATCATTTAACAATTTATTACAAGCTCTCCCCTTTTGAATTCTTCCTCCGTTCATGATTGTATACCTATTCTAATCCTTTAAGAAGCTCAACTAGTTCCTAGTTTAACTGAATCTACCCTAGGAAAACTCAATCATGCTTTTAAATATAGCAAATGTGGATAATCTTCATCTAAAAAACCTCACAACTCATTACAAACCTCTTTGTATCATCTTCATGACCATATCTACCTCATGAAAACTCATTTCCACCTAATAAGCCTCCCTTTCCTAGTCAAACTTGACAAATTACCACTTACTACAATGTTTTTCACCTTCACTATTATAATGCACATAGAAATTTAAACTTGAACAATGATATAATGGAGGGGAAACTTTGACAACCCCTATTATATGCTTAATTCCTTTCATAAGATTATTCAAACTTTATTTCCCTTCAAAACTACCATGATGATGCTCCTACATCAGGCTATCCAACTTGAAATTTTTCATGAGCTCCTGCTCATGAGTCTTCATCTTTTTCTTATTCCTTGATCTGTACCTGGGTCCCATATTATCCTTTCCCATGCTAGTTTTTTTGTCTTCCTAGTATATTCTCTATATCTCATCTTCTTGCTCCTTTGTCTCTTCTTGTACTTTCCTCTTCTTTTCTGCTTCTCATTTACTAGGCTCCATATTATTGCTTCATCTTCATATATGTCTTCAAGATCTTCTTGTTCTCTTGTTTTCAAGAGCTCTCTCATGTAATCATGAGCTTCATCCACCTTATCATCTGCTATACCTATATACACAACACTAAAAGAAACCTTAGATACAAAATTTTGAAGCCATGAAGCTTCTTGCTTGACTTCATGTTGTTTCTCTTCTTCTTCTTTTTTTTTCATTGACCAATTTCAATTTGATCCTTTCATCTCTATTTTTTACATGGCTTGTCTCATTCCCAAGCTTACCAATGAGCTTTTCATTCCAATCTGTTATTACAATTGTTGCATTTGCTTCTCCTTTCATAATTCTCCCTTCTTGAGACTCATTTTCCTCATTCCCATTACTCTTCTCTTCATTATGAAAATCATTGACCTCTCCATGATAAATAACATGTTCTAATGCATTCATTTCAGCCTGCAATTGTTCCATATTCTCATAAACAAATTCATTTCCTTCTTGTTCAAAATGCATCATTTCTTGAATAAGGTTTATATCATCAATGTTAACATCAACACAATCTGATTTCAAACCTTCATGTTTTACCTTTTCATCATAAACAAGATTCACTCCATCATCTTGAGGTTTCTCTTCTTTATTCTTCCATGTCTCCATCAATTCTTCACCTTTGAGACATGATTTTACCTGCATACAATGTTTCTATCACCTTTAACTCTTCCTGTAACAAGAAATCATCAATTTCTTCATGCTATTGATCAATTTTTGGGTCTACATTTAGACATAGTTTTACTTCTTCTAATAATTTTCCATTTTCTTCCATTTTCTCATTTTGACCTCCATGAGAACATTCACCATTTCCATATTAGTCCATCCCATACTTTCTTTGCAAAATTCAGTCATGCATTCATCACTATCACTAGTCATGCTTAAAATATCATCAGCTGATGTATCAAATTCAATTTGTTTACCTTTGTCTCTCATTTCATTTACCTCTCTTGAAATGGCATCAACCTTCTTCTAGTAGCTTCTTGGAACAATAACTAGTTCTTTAGTGTCTTTACCTCCATATGCATCTTTTTGGAATGTTCTTGTACTTCCTTATTCTTTATATGATTTCTTAGGTGTTGTCTTCTTGAGCCATTTGGGCACTATGTATCCATGTTCCTTACAAGATCCTATATGCTCATCATTTTCTCTTCCTTCCTATTTACTTGTTACATAGTTTCATTTATGAATTCTTTCAAATGCAATCCTTTTTGTCCTTCTCTCAAGAAATATTTTCTTGATCTTTCATCCATCATGGATTCCTTGGCAAGGATGCCCTTTATACCTGCAAAATCAGACTTTAACATAGTATTAACATCCAAAAATTTCCTTTGAATGGACTTCCCATCATTCTTCTTCACTTCTCTTTGTGGCTCCTCTTCATCTTCACTAGACCACTCATCATCACCTTCCATGAAGCTTTCACACTCATACTTTGTTTCATCTTTACAAGAGTCTTCACATGCTTCACTCATGAAGCTTAACTCCTCTTGTGTATCCATCATCTTATCCTGTTTGCAATCATCTTCTTCATATCCTCCATCAACTAGCACTTCATCTTCTTCTATAGGGTCTTCATCATCCCTATACTCAATCCTTGTTGCTAATAATTTATCCTCTAGGAGTTCAATTTGCCTCCTTATATCAGCAATCTCCCTTGCTCTCTTCATCTCTTTCCTCTTTTTCTCTTCTACCACTCTCATCCTCTTCATTGCTTGCACCAAAACTATTACCTGTCTCCATGGTCTCTCTCTCTCTCTCTCTCTCTCTCTCTCTCTCTCTCTCTCTCTCTCTCTCTCTCTCTCTCTCTCTCTCTCTCTCTCTCTCTCTCTCTCTCTCTCTCTCTCTCTCTCTCTCTCTCTCTCTCTCTCTCTCTCTCTCTCTCTCTCTCTCTCTCTCTCTCTCTCTCTCTCTCTCTCTCTCTCTCTCTCTCTCTCTCTCTCTCTCTCTCTCTCTCTCTCTCTCTCTCTCTCTCTCTCTCTCTCTCTCTCTCTCTCTCTCTCTCTCTCTCTCTCTCTCTCTCTCTCTCTCTCTCTCTCTCTCTCTCTCTCTCTCTCTCTCTCTCTCTCTCTCTCTCTCTCTCTCTCTCTCTCTCTCTCTCTCTCTCTCTCTCTCTCTCTCTCTCTCTCTCTCTCTCTCTCTCTCTCTCTCTCTCTCTCTCTCTCTCTCTCTCTCTCTCTCTCTCTCTCTCTCTCTCTCTCTCTCTCTCTCTCTCTCTCTCTCTCTCTCTCTCTCTCTCTCTCTCTCTCTCTCTCTCTCTCTCTCTCTCTCTCTCTCTCTCTCTCTCTCTCTCTCTCTCTCTCTCATCCATCCACACACACACACACATACAAGTCTCTATCACCTTGGATTGTAGCCTTCTTTCTCTCTCTTATCCAAGCTTCTTCTTGGATACTTCTGACTACCTCTTCCTTCTTTCTCACAACTTCCTCACCTATGCAAGCTTCAGTGGCACCTATGCCAACCTCCTTGGCTCAATATTCTCTTTCTCTACTAGCTGTAGTTTCTTTCTTGGGATTTTCTTAGCCACACTTCTCTTCTTCCTTCACCTACCTACAACCTTGCATCACCTGATCATCCAATCATTAACATAATTATATAAAGTAAAAGAAATAATGACTTAATCATATATCAATTCATAAATACATAGCTAAGGTATCATCGCTCGATACCAAAATGATTTTCCTTCTACGCTCATTTTATCTCGTAGGATGTAGCCCCATTCAAGATTCATAAATATCTCATCCATTCAAGTCTATTCATCATCTTATTCATATTTGATAAATGGAGTTCTGTGCAATTACTCCATATTGGCTTAAGAGTGAAAATTTTGTTCAACAATTTAGTTTTTTTGGATTTCCAAAATCTTCATTTCCTTATATGCTTTAATCCACAGATAAGGAAACATTTAAATCATAGCCTTAATCCATGCTACCCTACTCCTCATGCCTCTAGTTCATAAATACAAAAATGCAATTACTAGTCTTATGACATACCTACCATGAAGTTCCGATCGCTTCGTTGTTCTTATTACCCTTTTCACCTATTCCATTAACTCAAATCTCAACTCTTGTCTCCTTAGCTCCTAGCAAACACTCCCTCCTTATTCTTCTACTCACAACATTAGTCTTAACTAGTGTACCAACTGCCTTAGCTCAGCTTCATCCTTCTATGGACCGACAGGCCTTCCCAATGCATATTCAAGACTTCATTTATGATATATAGACTGAGAGATCAGGGAATCTATACTATAGTGTTCAATACAATAGGCTCATGATGGAATAGGATCCTTAAGATTTTTATCAACTTGTATCATCAATCAACGTGTTAAGACCACTTTGTTTAGTCTAATTCCAAACTTGACTCCTTAAGCCCCTACCATGGTACTCATGAGGAATTGAGGTTGCTAGTCATCATCTTGAGCAAGCTATGATCACTAAATGAATGCCTTATAAGATTTCAAGTCTTCTATATCCACATGCAAGACTGTTTCATACTACAAAATCCATTCATGAGGTTACTAGCACATATATCCTTTAAGTCCTCTTAACCATACTTGTTTTCCTTGTGAATTCATGTTGTAAAAAAGCACAATATCATTCATACTGTTACACATGTTAAAGGTATCAAATCCAACGATTTAGGCTCCTCTATGATTTCTCAAGAAATGGTCTTCAAATTAAATCCTTGGTATTCTACCCCAAGATTGTCATAGTTCATATATACCCAATTCAAGACCCTAAATGCAATTGGAAGGTTTTCAAGGTGTTGGCGAGAAATTTTCTCGGGTGGACAAATCTATGGATTTCTTACCAACACTCTAGGAATCAAAGTCCCTCTACTTAGATGGTGAAAATTTCGTATTTGCATATGTGTGAAAAATGTGTATTTTCTTGTGGCCTTGCAGCCAGGGGATCGAGCACGGGCACTCCATTATACCTTCAAAAAAGCTATAAATCACTTGCAAGATAACACTTTGTCTTGAAATTGGGAAAGGGAGTAAGAATATGAGGTAGGGGAACTAATGATGCAAGTAGAAAATCAGAGTCTTACATACATCAGTTAGAATTTTCATCTCATGGAATAAAATTGAGAAGAAACAACTCTACAAATAGCAACAAGACCAATTAGAATTTATGAGCACAAAGTATCAATAAATCCTCAATAAAAAAATTCTAGAATATCCTTCTCCTTGTATTTATGCTTAAAAAAATTGTACGTAGTGTGAGAATAGAGGAAATTAGAAATAAAAATGGCCAACTCTTTTCACTCACAAGTAAGAAAAATATTTCTCATGAACCTACAAGAATACAACCAACTACTAGAAGAATTTCAGAATCGAACCCCTTAGAATGAGGAGCTCATTATAATTTATAGAAGAAAACTGACTCTTCATCATCCCAGTGACTTTTCATATGTCACATTTTGACTTTAGGTTGTTCATATCCCTATCAAATATTAAGTCCCTTTTATAAAAACAAGGATACTTAAGCTTTACATCATGTTTCTAAAGTCATGTAAAGACATGTCAAAAAGTGCAAACCTGAACGTGAAATTAGAACATTGAAGAGAGAGAATGTTAGGAGGGAAGAGAACAAAGAGAGAGGGAAAAAGAAGAGCATGTTTCATTCTTGATCAAGTCTGGTTGTCCTCTTCCATGGAAAGCTCCAAATGTAGTGAAGCTCGAATCTTTGAACTCCTTGCACCCTGAGAAACTCTTTCAAATTGGCCCACATATGCCTTAGATTAAGTGTTAAGAAATGATGTTGAATGTTTCTACCAATGACCACAACTTACATCCTATGTATGATATACATGTGACCTAAACCATGTAATGAGTGTCGAAAGACACCTGTAAGGGTCTCTCGAGATGAGTTTTAAAAGATCCACGAGAGACGTTAAAGATGCTTCTTGTGAAAAATTTATGACCCAATGAAGAAGATAGTACATTTAGGATGTGGGCATTGAATATTAGTGAAGGAAATATGCAGTGACAATGCCCATTCTATAAACTTGAGTCCCGTCGTTTCTTAAAACTTACTATTTCTGGAAAAAACAACTTACTATTTTTAGTAAGTGTAAAAATTCTTCTCTCGAATCCCAATGCAGCTTGCCAATCTAAATATTCAACTCTCATAATGATCCCTTTTGCAAAATTCACCCTCTATAATGACTTACTATTTTTAGTAAGTGTCCAGGAGATAACTTACTATTTTTAGTAATCGTGAAAATTTGACTCTTTCGAACCTTGATTAGATGTGGAAATTTAAATTCTTTCTTCTCCCTATGTTCCCCACACCTTCTGGACCATTTTTCTATTTTTAGTAGGTGCTCGTGAGACCACTTAATATTTTTAGTAAGTGTCAATTCTGGACCGAGATGATCATTTCGATGTTTTTTCTGTGATACCTCTTTTGTGTTCACCCCCTCCACATCTTCTTCAGTTGATGAAATTCCTTAAATAACATTCTCCCATGTAGAAGACTTGTTATTTTTAGAAAGCAAGATTATGGTGGTCGATTGTTGTGGAACAAAATTTTTGATATGGGTTTTTTTCCCAATATCACCCCTCTAAAATCTTAGACTTACCGATCAACGGTTTGTGAGATTTTAAAATTTCAAAATTTTGACCTAACAGAAGCTCTAGACATGAAAGGCATTAACAGAGCTTGAAATTTGTATGCATGGTTTTCTTCTCCATTCATGAAAAAATCATATTTTTGTTGTGGGTTTTTGTTTCTTGTTCCACGGTGAAATTTCTCTTTGAATCGATTGTTGGTTTGACGAGAAATCTAGTTTTTGTCTTCATTGAGCCAAGAGGGAGATTTCTTCTTTGCGAGTAATTTGTGCTAAGAAATGGGGATTTGAAGGTGTTTTTTTCTCGCCCTCAAAATGAAGAACACATCGACAACGGTTATCCTATTAGATGCACCGATCTATAAGATATTTTTGAATCTTCGTCTCACAAAGAATGGAGATTTTCTAATAATTTTCTTTGTTTCTTTCTTCGTTCTTTAACTCTTTTGATCAATTTTACTTCTAAGACGTGTGTATTTTCATGGAGTGGATGGTTTGGTTTCCATGGCGGAATTGGTTCGAGAGAAATAATGGTGTTGGTTGTTCTCTCTGCAACTTTCTTTTGCAATGGAGAAATAGCAAGAAGTGGTAAGAAGCGGTAAAGGAGATAGAAATTTCAACTTTTAAGTTGGGGTTTGGTGTAATTTTATGTCCCTAATGTATCTTAAGCATTAAGGTATTAAAAGGACATCAAATTCCACATCACACCTCCATGCGACACTTGGAAGAAATCCAACGGTCAAACATTAGGGCTAAAAATCTTGAGAAAAGAACCTAAGGGATGGAAGTTGGTTGTATGAGGAACCAAGAGGCATATCGGGGATGAGCACATTTTCTCATCCCTCAATAATTAAGGGATGAAAGGGACATAAATTTTCACATCATTCCTAGATTCGACACTTGGAATACATCGACATTTACTCATGCATTTGGCTCCACTATCTCACGGGGTTGAAAACTTGCACTAAAGGATGTCACATGGATGACTTGAGAGCTTCAAGGGTTGGGTGCATTTTCATGTCCCTCATGTCCATTTTCCAAAGGGACATAAGGTACATCATTTTTAACATCATGACTCCATATGACACTTATCACAATCTGAGTGAGTGAGGGGATAGGCTTTGGAAAGCACTTGGGAGTTGAACTGACAATCTGGGAGGTTCTATGTGTGACCAAAGGGATTCTTAGGGCTAGGAAAATTTCTCTTTCCCCTTTATCCCTTTTATTAAGGGATTAAAGGGACACAAAATTGTGTTAGGCTCCTAGACCGACACATGTCCTCACTAAAATTTTATTAACTCCCAAACTCTTACCTTGAGGGAAATTTGAAACGGTGATAACTTGAGCTCTTGGTGGAATGTTTTGGAAAAATTTAATATGAAATTGACTTAAAATGGCCTTCTAAATATAATGGTGGGGCTCTCACATATTTATTCCTCAAATTAATCCCTAAAAAATCTTTTCTTTGATCTGGATCCCTGATTGAGCCTGGAAAAACTTAGATATAAACTTATTGCACCAAAGTGTTGTGAAAGATATGATTTCACTATATTGTAGATATTTGAATTCCATTTACTAAGATGTCTTGTTTATCTCCTAACTCCATCCAGATCTCCCGAAATCACCTCCCGAAGCTAAAAATCTCTCTTGACCATGTGCATTACCTAAGCCTATGAACCCTATTTATGATGAAACTGCCCCAACTCCTCCCAATATTTCCTGAATCTTCTAAAATCAATTCCATGATGTTTTTATACCTTCAATTCATCTCCATGTTGGATTTTTCTCCTCCTTTCCACTCTAGGGGGTTGCGCCATCCTCGGGAAGTCTAATGGTATCCCTTTTCAACACTCCCCAAAAATAGCATTCTTCAATAACTCCTAAAATAACCTAGGGGGGTTGACTTAACCTTCTTAATTAACCTAAGGGACTGATTTAACATCAATTAGGAAGTCATTGGACTTATTGGGCAGACCTAGGATGCCTCAGAAGGGTAGAAATTGAACGCTTTTATATAGGGGTATTGTTGTCATGCAATTGGAAAATTATCAATTTTCTTGTTGCATATTTACATGAAAAGAATTGGCTCTATCTTGGGGACATGGTATGGATTGAGCTCATCAAAGACATGACATGAAGAATCCCATAATCTCAACTTATACTAACCATTTCCTTATCCATTGGGCCCTGTGAAGTCATGTACAACTTACAAGAGAGAGATAACAAGAAGAACATACACACACCAAAAAAATGATGAAAGGGAAACATACAACACACATAGAAAGGAAATGACACAGGACAATAGAAAAGGAAACAAACCACACACAAAAAGGGAAAAACACGCACAAAAGGGGAAGGGGAAACAAACCTAAATCACCTATAGTACAAGGCGAGGGACAACCCAATTTCATTGTAGCACTCTTCTCTTCTCAGAGGTTACCCCGAGTGGGATACGTTGAGTGATGTTTTTCAAAGTCATTGACGGTTCGAGAAAGTAGCCTCCTCTCCTTAACTATTTATGAAATCCAGGTGCTTTCATGATTTTCTGTGTACTTGGTAAAAGTGAGTCTACATGAGCTTCTTGATGCTCAAGCCTTTGCTTAGAAATTACATTGCTTTCATTACCTTTAAAACTTGTTTCATAGTGCAATTCCATCCTACTTTTATCCACATATTTGATTCTTTATTGAGCATCCCATCACTTGCCCCAAGGCTAATTTTCATTCCAATTTTTTGAATATTTTGAGATCTTTTCTTTCCTAGACCTATGCTTATTGACCTCTTTTTGTGAGAAACCTCATACTTATCTTTAATTTCTACTCCACTATGATGTTCTTGAAGATTAAATGGAGTATCAAAACTAATCTTGAGGTCGTATTTTTGGTATAGATACTACTAAATATTCCCCATGGTGAGTGCCAAAAACTGTTGGCAAGAAAATTTTAGGGTGGACAGATCTATAGATTTATTGACAACACTTTGGGATTGAAGCCCCTCTACTTAGATGATGTAACTTCGTATTTACATGTGTGTGAAAATAAGGTGGATTTTTCTTGTGTCCTTACGACCGGGCATCAATAGGGTCACTCCATTGTCTCTTCTACAAATCTAGTAATCACTTACTAGAGAATACTTTTATTGAGAACGGGAAAGGGAGTGAGAATATGAGGTAGGGGAACTAATGCTACAAGTAGAAAATCAAAGTCTTGCATACATCAGTTAGAAGTTTCATCACATGCATTAAAATTAAGAAGAAAAAAATCTATAAATAGCAACAAGACTGATTAGAATTTATGAGAACAAAGTATCAATAAATCCCTTAGTCAAAAAAGGATAGAAACTGTTTTTCCTTGTATTGATGTTTAAACAAAAGTTGTACATAGTGTGAGAATAGAGGAAATTAGAGAGAAAATGGGCTAACTCTTTTCACTCACAAGTAATCAAAAGCTCTCTCATGAACCTACAAGAATACAACTAGCTAGAAGAATTTCATAATCGAACCGCTTAGAATGAGGATCTCATTACAATTTACATAAGAGAATTGACTCTTTATCTTCTCGGTGAATTTTCATATGTCAAATTTTGACTTTAGGTTGTTCATATTCCTATCAAATATTAAGTCAATTTTATAAAAATAATGAGACTTAAGCTTTACATCATGTTTCTAAAGTCACTTAATTACATATCAAAAAGTGCAAACCCCAATGCAAAATTAGAACATTGAAGAGAGAGAACATTGGGAGGGAAGAGAAGAGAGAGAGAGAGGGAAAAAGAAGAAATGTCACTCCCGATGAAGTTTTTGGTTCTTGTCAATGGAAATCTCCAAATGTAGTGAAACTCTGAATCTTCAAAATCCTTGCACCCTGAGAAAATCTTTAAAATTGGCCTACAGACACTTTGGATTGAGTGTTAGGAATCGATGTTGAATGTTTTTGCCAATGACCACAACTTTCACCTTATGTATGATATACCTGTGACCCGAACCATGTAATGAGTGTTGAGAGACACTGTCAAGGTCTCTCGAGATGAGTTCTGAAAGATCCACGAGAAACGCAAAATATGCTTCTTTTGAAAATTTTATGATCCACTGATGAATATAGTACATTGAGGAGACATGCATTGAATCTTAGTGAAGAAAATATTCAGTGACAATGCCCATTCTATAAACTTGAGTCCCGTCGTCTCTTAACACTTACTATTTCTGGAAAAATCAACTTACTATTTTTAGTATGTGTGAAAATTATTCTCCGAACCTCAATCAGTAGCTACCAAAGTATGAATATTTGACTCTCAAAATTCTCCCTTCGTGAAATTCACCCTCACGGAATGACTTACTATTTTTAGTAACTATCCAGGAAACAACTTACTATTTTTAGTAATCGGGAAAATTTGACTCTTTCAAACCTTGACTGGATGTGGAAATTCAAATTCTTTCTTCTCCCTATGTCCCCCACACCTTCTGGACCAATTTTCTATTTTAGTAGATGCTAGTGAGACCACTTACTATTTTTGGTAACTTTCAATTATGGATCAAGATTATCATTTTGATGATTTTTGCCTGTGATACCTCTTCTGTCTTCACCGCCTCCACATCTTCTTCAGTTGATGAATTTCTGAAATAACAGTCTCTCATGTAGAAGACCTGCTATTTTTAGAAAGTGAGCTTCTGTTGGTCAGATCATTGTGGAACAAAGTTTTCTGATATTGATTTTTCCCAATATCACCCCTCGAAATCTTAGACTTACTCGATCAACGGTTTGTGAGATTTTAAAATTTCAAAAATTTTACTTGACAACAACTGACTCGCACATGGCAGCCATTAACGGAGCTTGAAAATTGTAGGTTTGGTTTTCTTCTCCTTTCATGAAAAAAATTATATTTTTGTTATGGTTTTTTGTTTCTTATTCCACTAGTGAAATTTCTCTTTGAGCAGATTTGTCGGTTTGTGGAAATCTAGTGTTTGTATTCATTGATCCAAGAGGGAGATTTCTTTTGCGAGGGATTTGTGTTGTGAAAGGGGATTTGAAGGTGTGTTTTTATCACCTTTGAGAATGAATAACAAAAAAGAAAATAGTTCTCCTATTCTTGCACTAGTCCGTAAGATATATTTGAATCTTCGTCTTATGACAATAGAGGTTTTCGATCAATTTCTTCATTTCTTTCTTATGTTCTTCGATCCTTCAAATCTTTTGATCAATATTAATTTTGAGACCTATGTATTTTCATGGATTTAAGGGTTTGGTGGCCATGGCAAAGATGGTTCGGACAAGCAATGGTGGTAGGTGTTCTCCGTAATTTTCTTACTGGCAATGGAGAAGCAGTAGGAAGCGACAAGAAGTGACAAAGGATATAGAAATTTTAAAATTTTGAAGTTGGGGTTGGGTATAATTTTTTTTCCCTTAAGCATTAAATGATTAAAAGGACATCAAATTTCACATCACGCCTCCATACGACACTTGACAAAATCCAAAGGTCAAGCATTAGGGCTAAAAAGCTTGAGAAAAACACCTAGGGGGTGGAGGTTGGTCATATAAGAAATCAGGAGGCATACATGGGGCTGGGAACATTTTCCTATCTCATATTTCCCTCAAGCATTAAGGGACAAAAGGGACATCAATTTTCACATCGTGTCCGGATTCGACACTTCGTGGGCATCCAACAGGTTGTGCATTTGGCTCCACTAGCGCCTGGGTGCTGAAAATTTGCACTGAAGGAGGTCACATGGATGACCTGAGGGATTCACAGTGCTAGGAGAATTTTCATGTCCCTCATGTCCCTTTTTTAAAGGGACATAAGGGTCATAAATTTTCACATCGTGCCTCCATGTGATACTTGTCACAATCTGAGTGAGTGAGGGGATAGGCTTTTGCAAGCACCGAGGGATGAACTCAGCGATACAAGAGGTTCTAGGTGTGACCAAAGGAATTCTTAGGGTTGGGCACATTTCTATGTCCCTGTAGTCTATTTTATTAAGGAATGAAAGGGACACCAAATTTCACCAAGCTCCTGGAGATAACACGTGTCCTCACTAAAATTTGATTAACGCCCAAACTCTTACCTTGAGGTCAACTTGAAACGGCAATAACTTGAGCTCCCGATGTAATTTTTGTAAAAAATTATATGAAATTGACTAAAAATGGCATTATGAATCCAATGTTTTGGGTCTTAGCTCTTGATTCCTCCATTTAATCCCTAAAAAATTGGAATTTTGATCTAGATCTCTCGACTAAGCCTGGAAAACCCAGATATAAACCTATTGCACTAAAGCATTGTGAAAGATATGATTTCACCATATTTTAGATATTTGAATTCCCTTTCCAATAATGTATTCTTTAGCTCCTAAATCCATCTAGATCTCATGAAATCACCTCCCGAAGTTTAGCAGCTCTTTTGACCTTGTGCATTACCTAGGCCTGTGAACCATGTTTTTATGATATCGCCCCAACTCCTCCCAATCTTTCTTGAATCTTCCAAAATAAATTCCATGATGTTTTAATACCTTTAATTCATCTCCATGTCATATTTGTCTCCTCCGTTTTACTCTAGGTGGTTGCGATAACCCTGGGAAGGCCAGTGGTAGCCCTTCCCAACATTCCCCACAAATAGTCTTCTTTAAGAACTCCTAAAATCACCTAGGGGTTGACTTAACCTTCATAATTCATCTAGGGACTGAGTTAACATCAATCGGGAGTTCATTGCATTGGCTGGGTATACCTCATATGCATCGGAAGGGTAAAACTTGAAAGTTTTGACACAAGGGTAGCATTTTCATGCAACAAGAAAATTTTCAATTTTTCTTGTTGCACATTTGCATGACAACAACCGGCTCTAGCTTGGGTACATGCTTTATGGAATGAGTGCAATGAATACATGACATGAAGAATCTCATAATCTCAACTTATATTGACCAATTGCCTTATCTGTTGGGCCTTGTAGAGTCATGTACAAGTTACAAGATAAAGATAACAAGAAGAAAACACACATAACAAAAAGATGAAAAGGAAACACACAACACATACGAAAGGAAAAGATAGACAGAAGAAAAGGAAACTCACCACACATAGAAAGGGAAAAATACACACAAATGGGAAAGGGGAAACAAAATTAAATCACCTATAGTATAAGGCAAGGGACAACTTGCTTTCATCAGAGAGCTTTTCTCTTCTCAGAGGTTACCCCTAAGTGGGAAACATTGAGTGATGTTTTTCTGTGAATCCATTATTTCGTTCAAGAAATTAGCTTCCTCTCCTTAAATGTTTATGAAATCCAGGTGCTTTCATGATTGCCTATGTACTTGGTAGGAGTGAGTCTACATGATTTTCTTGATGCTGATTCCTTCGCTTGAAATTCCATTGCTTTCATTCCCTTTAAAATTAGTTTCATAGTGTCAGTTGCATTTTGCGTTTATCCACATAGTTGATTATTCATTGAGCATCCCATCACTACCCCAAGGCTGATTTTCATTCCAATTGCTTGAATATTTTGAGTTCTTTTCTTCCCCAAATCTATGCTTATTGACCCCTTTTTTGTGACAAACCTCACACTTATCTTTTATCTCTAATCCACTATGAGGTTCTTGAAGATTAAATGGAGGATTAGAAGTAACCTCATACTTGTCTGTATAGTCATGGCATGAGCCAAGAGATCAAGAATTAGCTCAAGGTCTTCCGTAATTTCTACCGCATCTAGGATTTCTTGCACGAGTTATACTTTGTTGCTTCATGTGGCTCATCTTTGTACATCCTTGAAGAATCTTCATTTTGAAGCTCAAGGAAACTATCTAGATGGATTAATTCATCTCCTTGAAACTTATTAAATTCCACTACTTCTTTTTCAGGGGTATCTTTACCTTCAATGAATTCAACACCATCTATTTCATATTTTTCATCATGGAAAGAGTTTTCTTTTTCAAATGGGAAAGAAAATACCTTCATTTCATTGTTGTATCCATCAACTATTGGCTTGGGAGAGACATTGGATTTCTCATCTTGATTTATTTCAACATGGCCAACCTTCACACTGATTGAGGCTTCCAAATCACATTCGCACTTGTCTTGCAAATTCATGGCTTGCATCAAGAGTTCAAGACTTAGTTCAGGGTCTTCTATCTCTTCAAGGTCTCTTAGGATATCTTACACTGATTGTTCTTTCAAAACTTTTGCAGGATCATCACAAGCTGGTCTTGTCCCTCCATGGATGGAATGATTGAGATAATCTTCATCTCCAAATAGGAATCATAACATATCTTCTTCATGGATAAGTTTACAAACTAGTTTCTTGATTTGTAAATGATCAAGAACCATTTCCTCTTCTTCGTGGCTCACATCATCCAGTAAATCAGATATATCCTCTTGGAAATCAATTCTTCTTCAATATCCATAATCCTTTAGGAAGGAATATTTGGTCCTATCAAAATGGAAATATCCTCTTCTTCTTCATTCATTATGAACAGATTCATCCTCCTACTATCTTGGTACAAAATGTTAGCTTTAGGATTTCCAATTTTTGCACTGTGTACCTCATTTTCTTCTTTGGAAGCAATCTTTACATGTCTCCCTTAACTAGAACGATTGCAAAAGACCAGCTCATTTTGATTTTACCTCCCAAATGTTGGCAAAAACTTCTACTCAATTTTATTCGAATGAGGTTGGAACATTTTCTACCAAAATTATCATTGAGACCTTATCGGGAATTTAACAAGGGCCACCTATACATCTTTGACCTTCCCAACGAGTGGAACCTATTTGGATTCCATGGAGTAATAATAGCCACTTGGTGGGATTATGGTGATTTTGAGAGCCTTGGAAACTTTTATAGGCATTACATTGTCAAATGCTCCAAAATTTATGATGCAATTATTCAGTACATATTCTCCAACAAGGAGGGAGACCTAGAAAGGATTGATCTTATCAATATTTTATGCACTCAAATAAATCATGTTTTGTGATGGAGGTGTAGGTGGGTTTGTTAGTATTCCTTTAGAACTAGTAGTTACAAAATTAGGTGTTAAACTACCACTCTTATATATTAGAATAATCTCTCAAATTTTTTAGGGTGATTTCACAAATATTCAGTTTCAGTAATCTACACCTTGGCTTTGTTAACATATTATACGAATTCAAAATGGGAAGATGCAGAAAAGGGAATGAAGGGACTACTTTTGGATTTGGGATAGGTTTGGAAGAAGGGTTTGATGTTTGGGGAATGGAGGGTATTTTGAAAGGCACACTAGGAACTTTTGAAGTACTAGATTCTATAGGAGTAGATTTAGATTTAGAACTAGAAGAAACATTAGAAGACTTACTTGGAATAGTAGGTGACTTCATGCTTGTTACTGAGATTAGGTTTCTCTAGTGTAGACTCCATACAAGGTGGGAGTGGAGATCCTCGACTGATTATTTTGTTTTGTGGAGTCACCACAAGAGGATCATCAACCTTATTTTTATTTGCAATAGTGGAGGGAGGTGCTCCTTTCTCATACTGAGAATGAGTGAATACCGCACATGAGAAACTGGGTGCATCTTCTTCGTCATCTTCATCACCTCCAAAATACTCATAGAATCTGATTTTTGTATCATTCTCAAGTTCATCAACTTCTAGGAAATTACCACCTTCACTTTCTTGTTCAATCTCTTCTTCATTTTCTTAAATCCTACAACTTGCATTGATGGGTGGGGCCTCCAAGGCAAGCCTTGAGTGCTCCTATAATCTGATTTTTGTTGTTTCTTTGAGAATACATTCATTCAAAAATTTCCCTCTTCAACGATGCCATTTCATTTGCTAATTTTTGCAGCAACGGATCTATTCTCTCATCTCTAGGACACTAATCCTTACCCCTTAAGGGATTCTTGATCTTTCTAGAGAGGATGAGATCATCATCAAGTTTGATGGCCATCCTTTGTGCTTCTGCAATGTTCCTTGGTTGAACTCTTTATAGGAAAAATCATACCTCTAGTGATTGAGAATTTATGAAGAACCTCTTGACATTTTTTAGACGGTGAATCTTCTTTGGTATCCTACAGAGCAACCGGTTGAAACAAGCCATGAAGTCTCTCATAGTTTCATTTTCTTCCTTATTCATTTGTGCCAATTAAACAAGGATATCTTGACAATCCTCAGTAGATTTGAATCTTTCCTTGAACTTGGTTTTGATATCATTCCAACAAGTTATTGATCTAGTGGGTAAGAGATAGAACCATTCTGCTACTTTTTCTTGGAGATATTCCACAAACAATCTAACGGCAACGTTTTCATGTACAACTCCAATAATCCCACACTATGTGGTGAAAACGGTGATGTGTTCTTCAAGATGTTATGTGCCGTCACCTTTGAAATTTGGAAATTTCTTGTGGGAACCTATTGGTAGATCACAAAGATGGGGTTCAAGAGAAATCGGGCGTATTTCTTCCCATGGAATAATGGGTTGAGGTATTTCGGAATAATGGGTTGAGGTTTCTACTTGGCTCTTATTTCTAGAAATTCTTCTTCAAATCCTTATCCTGGTCTTTCATCTTCCTCGAAACTCAATGCTCAACGGTGATTGAAAATTGGGAGAATTTGAAGGGGGTGTCATGGGATTCGGATGGGGTTACCGGGTGAACTACTTGAAGACCCGGATGGGTATCATAAGAGTTATCTTTGATTTTATTTTGTTGGTTTTGGAAAGCTTGAAAAATGGAATGAACAACACCTCTTAACCTGCTCAACCTGTTACCTATTTTTTTAGCTAGCTCTAAGAAAATTTTATGATGGGAATATTAAAGGACACTGTGGAATGTGAGAATTTATATGAAGAAATAAACAGTGTGTCTTTTAGCAATGGATTTTTTTCAACTCCTTTTTCTTTATTTTTTAATATTTTTGGACCTTACGGTTGTATTTTGGGTGCAGATGCTGCTAAATTTTCCCCACGATGGGTGCCAAAAAAGTTTGGAAAGAAAATTTGTCAGGTGGAAAAATTGATGGATTTCTTGGCAATGTTCGGGAGTTGAAGTACCTCTGCTTAAATGGTGCAACTTACATATTTTCATGCGCATGAAAATGTAAATTGAGCAACAGGGCGGAAGCTTGATTGTCTTTATTAAACTCAATCAACCATTTACACAGAAAGAGCTACAATACTTATATGTATTGTACATTTGAATACAAATAAGAAACTAAGTTGCACAGGTGCAACCATATTCCATATTTACATAAGCTTCCAATATTACATCCGGGAAGCATAAATGGATAATTACAATTATATTGTTAAAACAATATAACCACACTCGTATCTGAGACATAAAGGCAATTAGATGGTTATGAAGAAATATAACCATATAACAAAATTATTTAATTAATAACATTAATTAAATAATTAATTATATAATGCATAATTAATTAACCTAACATTCCCCCTTAATTGTGCATTATCTCAAGGGATGAGGAGAGGAATTCTCTGAACAACTCAAACTTGTCACGTGCAAGTGACTTCGTGAAGATATCTACTTGTTGTTCAACTGCTGGACAAAATTGAAGCTCAATGTTGTGCTTCAACAAATTCTCATGTATAAAATGAACCCATACCTCAATGTTATTTTTTCTCTCATGAAAAACTATATTTTGAACAAGTTTGAGAACACCTTCATTATCAACATACATGGTGGTCGGTTTTTCTTGTGGTATTCCAAGTCCTTCTAGTATGCGACGTAGCCAAATCGCTTCACAGAAAGCTTCTCCTGTAGAATGATACTCAGCTTCTGTGGAAGAGAGAGAAATGAAGTGTTGTTTCTTGCTTCCCCATGATATTGGTCCAAATCCCATAAAAATACAAATCCTGAAGTGGATTTTCCATCATCAATATTTCCTGCATGATCTGAATCTGAATATCCTGACAAGAAGAAGTTTTCATTCTTCTTTTATTCTAGACCAAGATCCATTGATCCTTTGAGATATCTCAATATGCACCTTGTTGCTTTCTAATGACACACTTTAGGTTCCTCTATGAGACTGGATAGATAGCTTACTGCAAAGTTGATATCTGGTCTAGTGTAGGTTAGGTAAATGAGACTCCCAATCAACTGTCGATAGAGAGTGGCACTTACCTCAGGAGATGGATCTAAATGAGATAACTATAATATGTGATCCATGGGTGTAGCAATTGATGTGTAATCCATCATCTTGAATTTCTCAAGCGTAGTCTTTTTATATTTCATCTGAGAAACAAAAATGTGATTCTCTTTCTATCATACTTCCAATCCAAGACAATAATGTATCAACCCGAGATCGGTCATGTCAAATGATCGATTAATATATTTATTTGTTGCATCAATCATACTCACTAAAGCGCCAAAGTGATAACTAGATCATCGACATAGAAAACAACAATCATAATCCCCCTTACTTTTTGAGGTAAAATTGGGATCATATGGATTTATAACAAATCCATGTTGTATGAGATGCTCATCAATCTTGATGTACCAAGCCCGGGGTGCCTATTTAAGGCCATACAAAGATTTCTTGAGTCTACATACCTTTGCTTCTTGACCACGTACAACATATCCCTCAAGTTGGGTCATATAAACTTCTTCTTGTAAATCTCCATTTAGGAAGGAACTTTTACATCCATATAATGGACTTTCCAACCAAAGTCATGCAGCTAGAGAAAATATCATCATGATCATTTTGATCTTATTTGTGGGATAAAATGTCTCCTCATAGTCAATGCCTTCTTTTTGCATACCCCTTTACTACTAGTCTTACTTTATACTTGTCCATAGTTCCATCTGCTTTATACTTCGTTTTGAATATCCATCTACATCCAATGGGTTTCTTCCCTGGTGCAATATCAACAAGCTGCCAAGTGTTATTTTTCATCATTGATTGATATTCAAAATCCATGGCATCTTTCCAAGCTTTTGACTATAGGGATTCCTGAACTGTAGAGGGCTCATCATATTCAATTACTCTACTCATTAAAGTAAAGTTAACTTCTTCTCTTTCTTTACTGTGAGTTTTTGGTCCAAGGGTGGATGTATCTGGTGGAGCATCCATTCTTGCATCTCGTAATAAGTTGGTACACCACTTGGGCATACATTGAACTGTTCATGTGGGTCGTGGTTCTATCGATCAACCCCATCATCCCCATCTTCACTTTCATAAATGTCTGTGGGAACATCAACTTCAATTTTAGAATTGGTGAAAAATATACATTTGGTGAGTCTGGGAGGAGGAGAATCTGCTTCCTTCTTCTCAAAAAAATCAACATCTCTGTTAGTGTAGACTTTTCTAGTCTTAGGATCCATCAATCTATACCCAAGAGTCTCTTCACTATACCCAATGAAGATGAGTTTCTGTGACTTCATGTCTAATTTATTTATGTTCTACTTGGGTATGTGCATGCTTTCTTTGCACCCAAATACTCTAAGGTGTGCAATAGATGGTTTCTATTTTGACCATGCTTCTTGTGGTGTTACTCCTTCAAGAGCAATGTGGGAACTCGTTCAACAAATACATTACTATCTTTGTTGCTTCTACCTAGAATGTGTTTTCAAGTCCGAATCATCAATCATGCATTGGACCATTTCCATGATAGTATGATTTATTCTCTCAACAATGCCATCCTATTGCGGTGTGTGTGGAGGAGGCATTTGTAGATGAATCCCATGAGTTTTTAGGTAGTCATTGAACTAATTCTTTGTTGAATTCCCCCTTGATCCGAGAGGAGAGTTCATTGTGATGACCGAGTTTCATTCTTAAGCTCGCTACTTTGAACTTCTTGAAAGTTTCAAAAGCTTCACTTTTCTTGCAAAGACACAAAATCCACATTTTCCTTAAATAGTCGTCAACACAAAGCATGAAGTATTAGAACCCGAGAATGACATAGTTGCATCGATTTGTAAAGATTGGTATGAACCAGGTCAAGTTTGCAATGAGCTCAAAATGTACTCTTTCGAAATGAAGCTCTATGTTGTTCTCCTATTTGGCGGTGAGGACACTTATCTGTATCTTTTGCAGAGATGGTAGCCCATGTACCATATTACGCCGGAGAAGTGTCTCGAGATACTTGAAACTTATATGACCAAGTCTACGATGCCACAATTGTGTTGAGGTAGAGTTTCTAGCCACAAGTGTTTGATCATCTGTGTGAACAAAATCAAGCTGGAACATGTGTCCCACATTGGAGGATTTCGCAACTATTTTTGAGCATCTTCATTAGTCTCGAATCAAACATGTTTTCTTGCTAGAATGACTATCAAAGTAAATATTTAGGTTGTGATCAAGGAGTTGACTAAGCTGGAAGAAAATTCTTTGTTAACCTGAGGGACATATAAGACATTTGATATTCGTAGTTGCGTGAACTAAGGGGTAGAGAAATGTTCCCAATCCCCGAACTATATATGAAGAATTATCTCCCAATGAAATGTGATTTTTGATGGCATGTCCCTCATTGAAGTAAACCAGTCTTTGTGTCCGATCATGTGTCAAGTGGCCCTCGAATCAACATACCAAACATCACTATATGACATGGATGGTTCACTTTATCAAGAAGTGAACAAGTAGTCTTCATTTTACGATTGTTCTTGTTTCTCGGCAATATTAGCTTGTTGATGGGGTCTTCTTTTCTAGTTCCCCTTTTTCTACCCTTGATTTTAGTTCGAATTTCCCTTGTGATATTTTTGTGGAGGTCTAGAGTTACTTGATGAACCTTTCTTGTAAGTATTATACCAACAATATTTTAATTCATGTCCTCCTTTACAGATTGGACATTGTTTATTTTGTTATATGTCCCCATGATATTGATTCTGATGTTGGGAATTTTTATAGGAATTAGGTTTTCCTTTACCTTTTCCTTTCCATTTTTGATGTGAATAAATTCCCTACTCTTCTTGAATCATCCTTATTGTGCATTGCTTCCTCTTGTTGCAGTAGGTTTACCAATTTGTCAAAACTAACTGTCATATCTGAAAAGTTTAGTGTTGTTACAAAAATATGGTATGAAGAAGGGAGTGCTCTCAGAACAATGGGAACAAGATCATCATCTTTGACTACTTCTCCTAGGGCTAGAAGTGAAGCCCTTAATTCTATAACTCTTCTTAAGAAATCTTCTATTTTCTCATTCTGCTTGAACTTCAATGTGTGTAACTGACTCTGCAAATTCAAGTATAACATTCTTGTTTTTGGCCTCGTATACTATGCTCAACTTATCCCATGCTTCTTTGGTTGTTTTGGCATCTCGAATGTGGGGTTGCACATTGTCAAACACTCCAAACAAGATGATGAGTTTGGCCTTCTGATCTGCTTTATCAAACTGCCACTGTTGTGTTGTATCAGTAGTTGATTTGGTTAGAGTACCATTCACAATAGGCCAGATCTCTTCAAACTCAAGTTGTGTCTTGATTTTTGTCTTCCATGCAACATAGTTGTTTCCTCTAAGTAGTTGTGAATCTAGAAGAAAAATTTTGGGGGCATTGGTGCCCATTTTGTAGAAATCACTGATAGGGTTTGGCTCTTATCACTCCAGGTATAAGGTCTCCTAATCTATATACCGTCAGTCTGATATACTAAACCTTTCTATATACACGCCCTTCCGATATACCCGATGAGTACGTGGAATAAGCTCACCCTTTCTATATACTTTCCGGTACATGAAAGAGGTGTTAACATACATGAAAGAATTCAATATGTGATACCAAGATAGTACTAAGAGGGTCTGTGTGTGATTATTGACACAGGGTCAAAGAAATATCCTCATATGCACATGTAACTTTGCTATATACTTGGATAATTTCTCATTTTGTATTTATGTCGTGCAATCATTCACAGACAAATGGGATGGCTCATAGTGTGTGCACTGTGACCTTATTACTCCCCATCGATTTCAAGGGTCGATTCCCAGACGATGTTGTTTCAGCTATATTAGTTGTTAAGTCTAGTAGTAGTCACGACATCTTTATCTGTAAGTGCTTCCCGGAGGCTTTGTATATACCGAATGCTACGAATGAGATCTAGGATCTCGTGAGTGTTACAGAACCAATTCTTTTACTTTTTTTATTATAATTTTTTGCTAGTTTCTGAGCAATTACAATATTTTTGGTTAAGTATGGAAACCTGTAAATTAGTACAATGTATTGAATTATGCAATTACATCAAATATTTAGCAAAAATTGAATGGCAGGAAAAAAACTATTTTGTGGGCCCTGGTGGCCTCCGGAGCCCAAAATGACCCTTGATGTCGAAATCTGTTAAAAAAATCCCAAGATGAATTTTTTGGATGGTCTTCCTTTGGAAAATGTTACCCAAAATAAAAAAACAAGCTTAATGGAGAAAAAAAAGTTTTACCCTAAATTAGGGTTTTTCTCACTAAAATATTTAGAGGTGAGTTTTAGCTATAACTAGTTGTTTAGTGGTGGTTTTTCCACCAAATATGCCTCCAAACTTAGCCGATTCTCCAAAAATTCCGCCAAAATCAAATTGGTTAAAAACAAGTTCGGAGTGGGGTTTGAACCACAAACCTCCCACTCTATTTTGTTGCCTTTAACCGCTTTGGCTCTATGAGCACTTAAGCATATAAATGAAAGAAACAATATTTATAATGCACCGAAATCTACTAATCTTTGAAAAAAATGTCTTGGTTGAGTTCCACGTGGGCTACATGTGTGTATTAGGGTTCTTCTTGATTTTTCCTTTTTTCGATCTTGCTTTTATCCGCATTTTGCATGTATATAGCCCCTAGTAGTGGATTTTATTTGATTTTGCTTTGGAATGTTTTTCTAGGTCTATGTGAGGAATTAAAACCTTAGCCATTGTTTTTAATTGTCTTTGTATTATGTTTGCACACTTTATATGCCGAATGCAAGTGGATCACCCTTCTTTTTATTTTTCCACCGGTTTGTTGTGTTTGTTGGTGTTATTTGGACGGTGGAAGATTTACAAGCCAATTTTTCTTGGAGGCGAGAGGGTAGAGGGAAGATTGTTCCAAAAGAGCCAACCCTTTCTTTATTGTATGGTCTCTGCGTTTTTAATTTATCCACCGTATTGTTTCTAACACGGGATTTACATTTCCTTTGACCTCCTTCTTTTGCTACGGGTTACAGGTAGGGGTTGGCGCTGGGGAGTTTGATTTCTCCACCACTTTGCAAGATCCAGCTGTGTGAAAAATAATACCGCAATCATTCCAACACTCACCTTTATATGAAGAATAACTTAGAGCTCTTCAAATGTAGCAGGTTGCTAATATTAGCAGTAACCAAAAGCTCCTATAATATTAGAGGTGAAACCCTTGACAGGGAAAAAAAATTAAAATAGCATCCAAGGAGAAAATTTTGCATGGTGCAAGAGGCACCTAGGCAAAAAAAAATTCCTTACAAACACCTGGAGAATGGCAAGAGGTTGTGGAGATACAGAGCATTCTAAGAAGTTATTGGAGGTAAAACAAACTCTCCTAGAGTGCATAATCTCCTCCAAAACATTTTACTTCCTCTCTCCAACCTTCTCGCTTCACGAGTCCAGATTCTCACTCACGGTACCAAATGTAAATCAAGCAATAGGGTCGAAGCCCGATTATCTTTATCAAACTCAATCAACCATTTACACAGGAAAGAGCGGCAATACTTATAGGTATTGTAAAGCTGAATACAAACAAGAAACTAAGTTGCATAGGTAAAACCATATTCTAGATTTACATAAGCTTCCAATATTACATCTGGGAAGCATAAATGGATAATTACAATTATATTGTTAAAACAATATGACCACACCCGTATGCAGACATAAAGACAAGTATATGTTTATGAAGAAATATAACCCTATAACAACATTATTTAATTAATAATATTAATTATATAATGCATAATTAATTAACCTAACAAAAAAATGTGGTTTTTCCTAATGACCTTGTTGTAAGGGATCTAATAGGGGTACTCCACTATCCTGCGACAAAGCTCACAATCGCTTGCAGAGAATAATTTTCTTGAGAGCGGGAAAGGGAGTGAGAATATGAGGTAGGGGAACTAATGCTTCAAATAGAAAATTAGATTCTTTCATACATCAGCTAGAAGTTACATCACATGTATTAAAATTGAGAAGAAACAACTCTGTAAATAGCAATAAGACTAATTAGAATTTATGAGCACAAAGTATCAATAAATTCACCATCAAAAAGGATAGAAACTCCTTCTCCTTGTATTGATGCTTAAAAAAGTTGTACATGGTGTGAGAATAAAGGAAATTAGAGAGAAAAATGGCTAACTCTTTTCGATCATAAGTAAGCAAAAGCTCTCTCATGAACCTACAAGAATACAACCAGCTATAAGAATTTCAAAATCATAACCCCTTAGAATGAGGAGCTCATTACAATTTATAAAAGAGAAATGACTCTTCATCTTCTCGACGACTTTTCATATGTCACATTTTGACTTTAGGTTGTTCATATTCCTATCAAATACTAAGTACCTTTTATAAAAATAAGGAGACTTAATTTTTACATCATGTTTATAAAGTCACTTAAAGACATATCAAAAAGTGCAAACCCTAATGCAAAATTGGAACATTGGAAAGAGATAATGTTTAGAGGGAATAAAAGAGAGAGAGGGAAAATTAAGAGTAGATGTCATTCCTGATGAATTTTGTTGGTCCTCGTCAATGGAAAGCTTCAAATGCAGTGAAACTCTAAATCTTTGAACTCCTTACACCTTAAGAAACTCTTTCAAATTGGCCCATAAATGAACTTTGGAGTGAGTGTTAAGAAACATTGTTGAATGTTTCTTCCAATGACCATAACTTTCACCCTATGTATGATATACCTTTGACCCAAACCATGTAATGAGTGTCAAAAGACACTATCAGGGTCTCTCAAGATGAGTTCTGAAAGATCCACGAGAGACACCAAATATGCTTCTTGTGAAAATTTCATGACCCAGTGATGAAGATAGTACATTGAGGAGATAGTCATTGAATCTTAATGAAGGAAATATTTAGTGACAACACTTATTCTATAAACTTGAGTCCGTCGTCTCGGACACTTACTATTTCTAGAAAAAGTAACTTACTATTTTTAGTAAGTGTGAAAATTCTTCTCCAAACCCCAACTGTAGCTACCAATCCAAATATTCAACTCTCGAATGCTCCCATTTGTGAAATTCACCCTCTGGAATGACTTAATATTTTTATTAAGTGCCCAGAGAGACAACTTACTATTTTTAGTAATTGTGAAAATTTGACTCTTTCAAACCTTGACTGGATGTGGAAATTTGAATTCTTTCTTCTCCCTGTGTTCCCCACACCTTTTGGACCAATTTTACTATTTTTAGCAGGTGCTCGTGAGACCACTTACTATTTTTAGTAAGTGTCAATTCTAGACTGAGATGATCATTTCGATGATTTTTTCCTATGATACCTCTTCTGTGTTCACCACCTCCTTCGTATCTTATTTAGTTGATGAATTTCTTGAAATAACAATCTCCCATGTCAAAGATCTGTTATTTTTAGAAAATGATCTTCTAGTGGTTGAATCTTTGTGGAATGATGTTTTCGATATGGTTTTTTCCTAGTATCACCCCTCTCAAACCTAATAATTACCCGATCAACGGTTTGTGAGATTTTAAAATTTTAAAATTTTGACACGACATCGACTTTGAATACAATGACCATTGGACGGAGCTTGAAATATTCAGGTCTTGTTTTCTTCTTTGTTCATGAAAAAATCATATTTTTGTGGGTTTTTGTTTCTTGTTCCACCGGTGAAATTTCTCTTTGAATCGATTTGTTGGTTTGGGAAATCTAGTTTTTGTCTTCATTGAGCCAAGAGGGAGATTTCTTCACTGCATGAGTGATTTGTGCTACAAAAAGGGGATTTTAAGGTGAGGTTTTTATGGCCTTCAAGAATGAAGAACACGAAGAAAATATTTATCGATTCATGCACCAATCTGCAAGATATGTTTGAATCTTCATCTCACGGAAATGGAGGTTTTCTGATGAATTTCTTCATTTCTTTCTTTTGTTCTTCAATACTTAGACTCTTTAGATAAATATTACTTCGAGACATATTTATTTTAATGGATTGGAGGGTTTGGTTACCATGACAGAGCTGGTTTGGAGCAGGAATGGTGGACTGGGTGTTGAGTGTAACTTTCTTCTCCGACAATGAGAAGTAGTAAGAAATAAAGCAAGAAGCGGGAAAGGAGATAGAAATTTTAAAATTTTGAAGTTGGGTTTGGGCACAATTTTTGTTTTCCTAATGTCCCTTAAGCATTAAGGGATGAAAGGTACATAAAATTTCACATCACACCTCCATGCGATACTTGGAAAAATCCAACGATCAACGATTAGGGCTATAAATATTGAGAAAAGTACGGGGTTGGAAGTTGGTCATATGAGGAACTAGGAGGCATACCTAGGGCTGGGAAAATTTTCCTATCCCCTATGTCCCTCAATCATTAAGGGATGAAAGGGACATCAATTTTCACATCGCGCTTGGAGTTGACACTTGGCGGGCATTCGATAGCTGTGCATTTTACTCCTTTAGCTCATGGGGGCTGATAATTTACACTAAAGGAGGTCACATGGATGACCTGAGGGCTTTAAGGGTATGGGAAAATTTTCATGTCCCTTTTCCAAAAGGACATAAGGGACATAATTTTGCACCTTGGACCTCTGGGTGACATTTGTCATGATCTGAGCGAGTGAGGCAATAGGCTCCTGTAAGCACTGAGGGCCGAACCGGCGATCCGAGAGGTTCTATGTGTGACCGGAGGATTCTTAGGGATGGGATAATTTCTTTATTCTATTTTTCCCTTTTCTTAAGGGATGCAAGGGACACCAAATATTGTCGGGATCCTGGAGCTGACACGTGTCCTCACTGAAATTTGACTAACTCCCGAACTCTTACCTTGAAGGAAACTTGAAATGGTAATAAATTGAGCTTCCGATCGAATTTTTTGGAACTTTTTTATATTAAAATGATTGAAAATGACCTTATAAATCCAATGGTGGGGTCCTAGCTCTTTATTCCTCCATTTAAGCCCTTAAAATTTGGATTTTTTTAATCTAGATTGTTGATCGAGCTCGGAAAAAACCAGATATAAACCTATTGCACAAAATTTTTGTGAAATATTTTATTTCACCATATTGTATAGCTTTGAATTCCCTTTCTGAATATGTCTTGTTTAGCTCCTAACTCCATCTAGAGCTCTCGGAATCACCTCCTAAAGCTCAATAACTCTTTTGACCATGTGCACTGCCTAGGCCTATGAACCTGTTTTTGATGAAACTACCCCAACTCCTCCAAATATTTCTTGAATCTTCCAAAATCAATTCCATGATGTTTTTATACCTTCAATTCATCTGCATGGCATATTTGGCTCCTCTCGTGCTTCTCTAGAGTGTTGCGTCGGCCTTGAGAAGGACAGGTGGTAGCCCTTCCCAACACTACCCAGAAATAACATTCTTCAAGAACTCCTAAATCACCGAGGGGGTTAAATTGACCTTCATAATTCACCTAGGGGATTGGGTTAACATTAACTAGGAGGTCATTGGACTGACTTGGTAGACCTGGGATGCCTCGTAAGGGTAGAACTTGAAATTTTTGACACAGGGGTATCGTTGTCATGCAACACGAAAATTGTCAATTTTCCTATTACATAGTTGCATGACAACACATGGCAAGGTTCCATGTTCTATAGATCTCTCTCATCATGATTAAAGTGATCCCAACCTCGCATGCACTAGTTATTTTCCCATTTCTCCCAACTTATCCTTCTTTATAGCCTTTCCTAGTGCCTTAATATAGTCTTAAACCATATACAATCAGTCCTTTATTAAAATGATGGAACTTTCTTTATATAATTCCCCCAATGATAATTAAACCTAATTCCACCTCCATACCCATTCTAATGTCATGATAATCAAACCTTAGTATGAATATTTCCTTTTCCTTAACATACATGTACATTGTGCATCCTCCATTATAGCTCGAAACTATTGTTATCAATACCTTCTCCCATCGATATTGAAAGGAACGATAAGAAGATTGTTCCAAGCCGTGATCTCAGATGATAATAGTACACCACATTAGATTTTCAAAACAGAAGAGCTAAAATACCATATATGGAAATCCATCATAATCCATAATGCTCAATACATTACAATACAATGACTTGAATTATTCAATAAGAAAGATGTACATATAGGAGGAGGGAAGTGCAACTACTACCTAAATCAGTGGTGAAGAACTCCCACTAACTGATACTGGTAGTTAAGTTAACTCCAAAAGACTAGTAAGCTAACTTCACATAACTGAGAAGCTAACTCAACACAACTAGTAAGCTAACTCCACACAACTAGTACACCTAAGAAAGCTAACCCAACAAGTGTAGGGTTAACACAAGTGTAAGAATTATCCTAATAAATAAATAAAAGGATAAATAATAACCTACACTAACACCCTCCCGTAAGCATAGCTTAGGTGGGTGGAAAAGAAGGTGGGTCCTGCAATAAGGCCTGATGAGGTACCCACGTACAACAACTGGGAAAAATGGACACCGCAAGGTACCCAAAACCAATAATAACAAAGTAGAGAGAAAAATCCTACTACAAGATATCCTCAGAAGCTTGACTCCAAAAACTTGTACAATGCTGAAGAAGTGTGGTGCACTGATATCGTATGAAATCTACTGCTCGATCATATAACTCAAAAACAACTGACACTGGGCTTCACCAGAATAGCTCCATGCAGAGAAGAGCACAAGGAGTGATGTCAAAAATTCAAAAACAAACACCAAACATAATTTGATCAACTGCTACAAATAGGTGTGCCACGATCCAAGAAAAACCAAGGCAACAAGGCAAGGACACGAGATCCAAATAAATAGGAGTGCCACGATCCAAGAAAAGCCAAGGTAACAAGGCAAGGGCACGAAACCTAAAGAAGTAGTATCAACACCACACCCTCCCATACTGTAGAATGGGTAGAGTGACACCACAAATCTATATGAGTTGTCAAAATCAACTACTCGAACACTGAAAAACTAACACTGGGCTCCACCAGAATAGCTCCCCCACAAGAGAGACTGTCAACATGCCAAAAAAAGTGTCGAAAATACAGATCCAAAATATCTCAAAAAACAAAAGAGATATAAATGTATACACCCATAGATACAAGAATGCAATACCCAAAATTTTAGGACGTCGGGCTCAACCGAAAATGCATCCACAAGTGATCACAACACCCTCCCGAATTTGGCACTTTATAATTGAGTGCATGTAAATATTACAATGAGTAAAAGTACCTTTTACATTTGAAATATGTGTATAAAAATCTCACCAATGCGTAGATCTCGAAAAAATACACAATTTAAAAAAAAATCACCTTAATCGAGCTACAGATCAAAAGTTATGAGCTCTAGAAGGTTTTGCTATTAAAATAATATTTTAATGTTGATCTTCTTTTCAAAAGGTACACGTGACACCCAAATGTCCAAAGGGTAAAAGAGTGCATCCACACGATACAGGCTTGCGACCAAAGGATAAAATCCTGCGCCCAAAACTGAAATATCCAGAGGGTAAAAGACTGCATCCGGAAGGTACACGCTTTTATCCAATGGATAAAAGAATGCACCCAGAGGGTACAGATCTACGTCCAGTGGATAAAAGACTGCATCCAAAACTGAAATATCCAGAGGGTAAAAGACTACATCTGGAAGGTACACGCTTTTATCCAATGGATAAAAGAATGCACCCAGAGGGTACAGATCTGCATCCAGTGGATAAAAGACTACATCCAAAACCGAAATATCCAGAGGGTAAAAGACTGCATCTGGAAGGTACATGCTTATATCCAATGGATAAAAGAATGTACCAGAGGGTATAGATCTGCGTCCAGTGGATAAAAGACTGCATCCAAAACTAAAATATCTAGAGGGTAAAAGACTGCATCCGGAAGGTACACGCTTTTATCCAATGGATAAAAGAATGCACCCAGGGTACAGATCTGCATCAGATTTGACTGTCTCAAAACATGGTCGAGTTTACAGTCGATTCTAGGGTTTTGGCACCTTCCAAATCCAATGGCGCACTCCGTTTTGCATAAAAATGCATGCTGCAGAAAAGTGCTAACAAAATCCGAATACATGAAAAATAAACTCTTGCTTGCAAAGAAAAACTTACAGATGGATGTCTACATCATCTATAGCTCTGATACCATGAAAGGAACGATAAGAATATTGTTCCAAGCTGCGATCTCAAATGATAATAGCACACCACATTAGATTTGCAAAGTAGAAGAGTTAAAATACCATATATGAAAATCCATCATAATCCATAATGCTCAATACATTACAATACAATGACTTGAATTATTCAATAAGAAAGATGTACATATAGGAGGAGGGAAGTGCAACTACTACCTAAATCAGTGGTGAAGAACTCCCACTAACTGATACTGGTAGTTAAGTTAACTCTAAAAGACTAGTAAGCTAACTTCACATAACTGAGAAGCTAACTCAACACAACTAGTAAGCTAACTCCACACAACTAGTACACCTAAGCAAGCTAACTCAACAAGTGTAGGGCTAACACAAGTGTAAGAATTATCCTAATAAATAAATAAAATGATAAATAATAACCTACACTAATGATACTCAATCACTCTAAAAATTGGTAGATCTCTAATTCTACATGATACAAAGATATTTTGACAATATTATTCAAATTCATCAAGGCAATTAAAATCTATGAGAAGACCTAGATCGAGCTCGAGAGAAGACAATTATCCATAAAAGCCGCACTTTAGAATTTCAAGATCTAACAAAATAATGGTTACATTTCTTAACACTGTATAATCTTTCTATATTAATAGTAAATATAAATTTAAGATATAAAAGGTAGTGATGGTTTAATACCCACTTTCTGTCACATTTCCTCAACACTTGATCTTATAAGAAACAAGCTAAATTCTCGAAACATAAGTAAATAATTTCTTTTAATCATCATACCATCTTAATTCATCATTGAACAACCTATTACAAGCTCTTCCCCTTTGAATTCCTTCTCCATTCATGATTTTAAACCCATTATAATCCCTTAAGAAGCTCAACTAGTTCCTAGTTTGACTGAATCTACCCTAGGAAAGCTCAACCATGCTTCTAAACATAACAAATTTGGATGATCTTCATCTAAAACACCTCACAACTCGTTACAAATATCTTTTTATGGTCTTCATGACCTTATCTACCTCATGACAACTCATTTCCTCCTAATAAGCCTCCCTTTCCTAGTCAAACTTGACAAATTACCACTTATTACAATGTTTTCACCTTCACTATTACAATGCACATACAAATTTGAATTTGAACAATGATATAATGGAGGGAAAACTTTGACAAATCCTAGTATATTCTCAATGCCTTTCAAAGGCTTATTCAAACTTTATTATCCTTCAAAACTACCATGATGATGTTCCTACATCAAATTACCTAATGTGATGTCAAGATGACTACAAACATTTCTCATGATGATCCTCTAGATGCTTGATTGATCAACTCCTTTATCTCACTAAGATCATTCGGTGAATTGAGATCACTCCAACTAACTTACTTCAAACCACCTATCTCGCAAACTTAAATCAACTCACCAAACTCAAACCATTCAAACTCATCGAGCTCAAATCACTTAGCTCACTAAGAGCCGAGGATGATCCAACTTAACCAAGGAGCTATAGTGACCTATTATCTAATGAATCAATTGATCTCTTAACATCTTTCAAATATTTTCTAACCTCACGATGTCCTTAAGTTATACCATATTGCACCCTGCGATGTTCTACCTTCCTTCCGGACACTGATTGAGATCAAGATGATATTTCCAAGATTTATACAGAGGTTTCATTTCTCTATTTTAGTTATGAAACCATCCCATATCCCTTTTGAGAGTCCAAAAAGAGAAAATATGAGTGAAAATGAATCCATCTGCAACTTTCTGCACCCAAAATGAAGACTTTCTATTTTTAGCAGGTAAGACTAGGACTTGTTATTTTGGGACATATCACCTATTTTTCTCAAACCTAACCTCTTGAATATTATTCCATATTCAAATTTCCCTTTTTGGTGATGCATTTCCATTTTTAGCCACTTTCTATTTTTAGCAAGTGTTTTTTCCAAACACGTTATTTTGGGAAAAATGGTAATTTTTTAATGTTCTTACCATTATGCACTATTCCCAAGTGTTTTGGATGATCGAGCTTACAAATTGAGGGACTCAATATTTTTAGCATGTGGAGGAGCATATAATATTATTATTTTAGTAAGTGATAAAAATTATCTCGGTTTGTGATGGAAACATTATATTTAGATTTGGCTCTCCGTCGCGATCTAGTAAGTTAACTCTCCGCTCATAAATTGTGAACCTACTTGATTCTTCACTCCACTAAAGGACTAAAATAAGGTGATTAACTCTCATCTTATTTTTTATCACTATGTTTGATTCACTAATCCAATAGTTATCTTTACTTAAATAAAAACTAATACTAAATGGTGTTCTAATCGCAACGGTGCTCCTAGAATCACCCATCTCCAATCTACATATGATCATCTTTGGTCTCTCTAGGCAAGCTACCATTGGTGAGGCTTAGATCTTTAAACAATATATTAATCTATATGAACAAGCCTTGAACTAAAAATTAAATAAAATAATTTGAAATATATTCTTCTTCAACATAAACAAGTACTCTCATACTGATTTACGGGATCTTGGACATCAACCCTTGGTCCCTCTCATGTTCTTATCTTTGAATCCAACTCTTTTAAGGAAGAAACTACCTAATTTATGGAAATGTACCATTGATAACATTCCAAGAAATTTTGACATGGTGGAAAGGTAAGTGGTTATCCTTTACTGGAAGAATTCAATTAATCTCTTCTTGTGTTCAAGTTGTTCCTATATATATGATGTTTGTGCTTCCTATCCCACCTAAAGTGGGCAAACATATTAAATCTATTCAAACTAAGTTTATTTGGGGTGGATTAAATTAAGGGGAAAAATTCTTCCGGTAAAATGGGAAAATATGTCTTCCAAAAGGAAAGGGTGGCACGGGATTTAGAATCAACAAACATATGAATTTAGCACTCGACCCTAAATTATCTTGGAGACTCTACTCTAGACCTCATGTTATATGGATCATCATTCTCAAAAATAAATACTTAGACAACATACTCCCTAGACACATTTTCATTGTTCATAACCACCTTTCTAGTTCTCACATATGGAACTTCATGACTAAGGATTTGACCATTCTCAAACCACACTTAAGATGGAATGCTAGAAGAGGCTCAAAAATAAAGTTTGGAATGAAGCTCGGATCCTCAATTTCCCCTTGAATACCCATAACATAAAAATTTTAAAAGGATGGTATGTAGAAAGGTTTAGAAATTTTGTAAAGGATCGCTATAATCAAAATAAAGATGGCTATATTTAACTATTGGTCCCACAAAATCTGATCAAGGAGAAACTGTCCTTAATGGGCATCCTCAAGCCATTCCATTTCTCTAATCATCATGAATAGATAATATGGATGGGAGTAAATATGTAAAATATAATGTTAATGATGGATATTATATTATCGTCTCCTCTTCCAAAAGAGAGGTTTCCCCATTCCCCTTTCAAAAATTCTAGTACAAATATGGTCTACCTAAAGTTAATGCATTCCTCTAGAAAACTCACAGGGACAAGATCCTCACTCAGTCAAATCTCTGCAAACATGGATTTCATAGCCCATCTCCGTGCACTCTCTACCTCTGATATGAAGAAGAGACTAATCATCTCTTCATTCATGGTGAATACTCAACTAAAATATGGAATTTTGTGCTTAAAATGTTCAATTTGTCCCTGGTTCTCCTACTTCTCTCAATGACCTCATTTCTTGTTGGGACTTCAAACTTCACTTGGATCCACTTCTCCAAATATAAAATTCTATTCATGCAATGTTTCTTAGAGCATTTGGTGGAAAGAAACAAAATAATTTTCAAAAATGAAATTAAAACATTGAGACAACCCTCACTCAAATCTTGAAGGTTGTTAAAGAGCTCATTGTGACATGGACTCCTAAAGATGGGAAAATTTTCTCAAAATATATTATAACTTTTAATAATTGGAAAAGCATGATTTTAGGAATCCCTCATAAAGGGGTTAGAAACAAAATTAAAGTAAAATTCATATTTAATTGGAAACCACTACCATGTAACTTCATCAAATTCAACTTTTATGGAGAAACTAAACTGAATTCTGGAAGGTCCAGACTCATGGTATCTTTTGTAACACTTTGGTTAAACCCCTCCTTGGCTTTGTTCAGCTATTATACATTGTTATAATAACTTGTGGAGGCTAAGGCTTTATGGTGTGGTCTCAAAATTGCAGCTGAAAAGGGTTGGAATAACCTCATCATTGAAGGTGACTCTCAAATAATTATTAATGTGGTAAATAGGGGAAAATGGAACATTGGAACCTATATCACATTGTGGATGATTGTATCACCTTAAAAACTACGGAAAATTCCTCCACATTATCGTAAGTGAGAATAAACCCCTTCATATCTTTGCCAACTTGGGGGTTGAACTCAATATTAAAAATGAAAAAATAATCATTTTATAAACAAATGATATAATTAAGGAAATTGGTGATTTTCTCAAGCAGGATGGGCCTATCACATCATTACAAGTGGTAGGATAATATCTCTTATAGATTTCCCGATCATTATGACTAGGCACACCCATATAACCTCCCTCATGCATTATAATCTTTTCCATATCATCCCACAATGGGTGGAAATATCTCTTATATGTGTGAATGGTTTTATTACCCCATCCCCTTTTTACGGTCCTCATTTGATCAAAATAATTTCGTCTTCTACGATAAACTATGTAGAAAGGGAAAAATTGTGTTGGATCATTTATGCGCACAAGGATGGGAAGGGGGAAGTGACGGTGAGTAACACAGTGCATGAAATGTAGGAAAATATGGTGCATAAATTCTCTATTGATGATATCCACTACTCATATTTGAGTCCAGTAAACAACCTCAAGCTTAGGAAATTGTTAAATGTTGGTTATCTCTTGGATAAAGGGACTCGGGTCACTGCTAAAGAGGTTATGGAATTATGGTAGCAATATTTGGTTACGGGTGTCAAAGGCCTCAAGCTACTTAGGTGGATGGCTATAAACCTTCTATGGGATCAACTATCAACCAGACTTAGGAGACCATGACTTGGAGGAAGTGATGAAAGTGATGAATGACCTAGATCAGTCCTTTGCTAGGTTAGGCGCATTGAAAGTGGCTGAAATCATTAGTATATAGATGGTGTTGTTTGTAATTTATGATGACATGGAGTAGTTGGGGTTCAATATTGGACTCCATATGGATCAAATTTGGCAATTATCTAAGGCCCATGATCCGGAGAGCATTTCACAAGGTAAGCTGGATATGATCAACATAGTGTTGAATATACCATCTAATAAATTTTAAGACTCCAATCTTGTTGAATTGATGGCTACTCGATGGTGGAGGAGGAAGTCAAGGATGTTGAGATTCCCATTGTAATGCTATCTAGATCCTTTGATGAGGAGGTTAACTAATAACGGTTGTTCTTTTACTATGTATTTAGCTATAGTATAATCATACCATGTTTCTGCTACCTTTACGTGGATTTTGTATTCAAATTTATGTCTAGCTTTCGGGTATTTTTGTTATAAATATTATAGTAAGTAGTGCCAGAGCCTATTTTTGACTTATAAAAAATATTAAACATTTTAAATTTAAAAATTAAATAAGGTAACCAACTTAATATATATGCTTAATCCTAAAAATAAACTTATTTTCAATCTAAATGTATCATCTTATCTAAATTTAACATTAAAATGGATATTGCCCCAATAAAATTAATATTTGAAAATTTTCATTTTTTTCTTCTCAAATTTCAATGTAACGAGAAGAAAAAATTATATAAATGGTTGTATGTCAAGTACACATGTAAAAACATTTATCAACTACCTAAATGTAATGACAATGAATATGCATTGAGTATTACATCATCTCATATGTCTCTTCATTATATAATGGATGAGAGTGTATCTTAGCTTTATTCTTGGTATGGCCTTGTGATAACAAGACAAAGTGCTTATGGTGTGACATTTATAGATGTGTATGAGATTACTAAGAAAGTTGTATTGTTGTGTAATGAAAGAAAAGTTTTTTATATTTTCATGTGTTCTACATAAATTATTGTTTCTATCATTATATGATATTATTAGTATTAAGCATCTATATATTTTGGGATCAAAATAAAAAATGATTTCACCTATTATATTTACTATATTCATTTTTAATTAAATACATCAACTTTTGGAGGATTTTCTATCTCATGGCCTTGTTTTTATTGGAATGTATCATATACTATAAATTACACGAGTTGTAATCTACATCAAAAGGGATGTCCATATATAATTTTCTAATTGTAATTCAATCCAAGACAACCATCAAGAGATGTATTTTCCATCATCTCCAAGCATTAGATATATTGTAAGCCCTTTGCTCTTGAGATAGATCATACCATTCTTAACTACCTCCTCTCCTCATTAAATACGTAAGACGTATAATCCACTTTGTTACTTTTCTTGATGGTTGTACATTCGAGTTCGGTGTTGATCCAACCGATATCCATCGATTGTGATGTGCCTTTCTCTTAAAGATTCCTAATTGTAACAACCAAAGCAACCCTTATTGAAGATGATAAGATTTATCTTGAATCTTGTTTCGGTTTCCATGTTGATGGTATGTGTAATGCACTTTCATTTGTAATATTTTTATTTTGATATAAATTGTTTTTAATTCAACATCCAATGAATTTTTTGCAACTAATGTCAACAAATCAAGACAAGGAGTAGATATGCAAGGAATTGCACACCAGTTTCTTATTACCATGATTTATTTTTTCAATCCGAATTATTTTACGGTGGTCGAAAATTGATATTCCATAGTGGGGTTATTGCATAATTTTTGCATCAATCAAAAAGCAAAGATTTGATTAGTGCACATTTTTGTCTAATAAGATAAAAGCTGAGATTACAAATTTTGGAGTTCTTTGAAAAACAAGTTTTTCATTCCACTATCTCTCGTAGTCTTTATTACAAGGTGTATTATAATTTAAAAGGTGAACCAACTCCCACTTGCACGAGCGACACAATGAAGAAATTGTCAATTCCTATTGAAGAACAATAGGTTACTAGTTTATTTAAGCGGATAATTAAAGAGAATGGCATGGACATGGAGATTTTGTTCAAGGAAAAGGTAGTTGCAGATCCTTCTTTGGCATCCTATGGAGATGCTTCAAAGGAAGAAGAAGTAATCATAAATGATATAGACATTCTTTGCGGAGGATCTTGTTAGTTCTGGAATTATTGAAGCAAAGAATATAGTTGGGAAAAGCAACATAGAAATCGCCACAAAACCTAAAAAGGAAAGTATCGGTGGGTGTGAGGAACCAAAGCTAATGATTGAGCAAATAGTCCAAATGTAAATGTTTTTGTTGAAAATTTGAAAAGAGTTTACAAAAATTGAAACTTGAAATATTTGATAGTTTGAATCATGAAACTTGAATATTTGTTTAATTTGAAGAATGTTTAGAGTTGAATATACATTGCAATGGTTTTACTTTTCATGAAATCTCATTTTTACACGTATTATGTTGTAATCTGGATTTTTATATGTTGTTATATTCTATGTATATAGAAATTCTAGATTGTATAGATGGTCACCGGTGATTTTGATTTTGATTTGCTATGTGTCACATGTTTTGATTTATGATTTTGATGGTGTTTATGTTTGATATGGATGTGATGGTTACGAATATAATAGTGATAGATGATAATCATGATAATCATGATTCATGGATGATGATAATGGATTTAAACATTAGACATTATTATTTCTCTTCCAGTTAATACGAAAAATCTTCTTCTCTCTACTTGTAATGATGATGACATTAACATAGATATGGATGATGATGAATTGTATTTGGACATAGATGTAGTTGTTAACATGATCATGGATGATAATAATGGATTTAAATGATTGTGTTTTAAGAAAATTTAGAATGTGGTATGACAGTGATGAGATGTGATAGATTTCTGTAGACATTATTGATTCTCTTCCACTTAATACAACAAAATCTTCTTCTCTCTATTTGTAATGATCATAGATTTAGATGTGGCTAATAATGTTTTTTGGACATAGATGTAGTATGATCATGGATGATGATGATGAAATTTGTTTGTACATAGAATGTGGTATGACTGTGATGACATGTGATAGATTGCTTTAGACATTATTGATTCTCTTCCACTCAATACATGAAAATATTCTTCTCTCTACTTGTAAAATTTGAACTTTGTATCAGATTTCTTCACATTTCCTCTGTAAACCTTCTCAAAATCCTTAGGAAGAATCACATTATAATTTTTCATTTTTGTAGATATAAAAATATGTCTAGAATGCATTTGCTTTAATGAAGAAAGTTTAGTTATTTACAATGTGATGTTTTTTGGGAATATCAATTTTTACACGTAATTTAATTGACTACCTCATTTCACATGACTTGAGTACATTCAATATTTCATGTAATGATTCTCTTCCACTTAATACAAACAAAATATTCATCTCTCTACTTGTAAAATTTGAAATCAGAACAAGTTTCTTAACATTACCTTTCAGAACCCTTCTTAAAATCCTATGGAAGAATCACATAACAATTTTTCCTTATGAAGTCTAAAGAATCACCTCTGTAAATCCTTAGCAAAATCTTCTTCTCTCTACTTGTAAAATTCGAACTCTATAACAGGTTTCTTCACGTTACCTCTAATTGCATGTTTTAGTTTCTTCTCATGGAATGCATTTTCTTTAATGTTGAAAGTTTAGTTATTTACATCTAATTACGATATTTAAAAAATAGTATTCCAAAAATGCATGCCACAAACACTACATCAAATCATTTTGCAAATACCAAAATAAATTAAACATGATTATTAAAACTCTAGGTATGATAGGGTTTAAGGTACCTCTAGTCTTCTAGATGGGTGATAATGTATATGGAAGCAAAATGAGAAATCCTCCTTCGCACGAGAGGTAGACAACCTTTGAATCTAGAGAAATCAACATGAAAAATGGATTAGTATATAGATGGGTGAGTTTCCTAACAATGTCAGTCTCGAGAAGTGAGAGCTTCCTCGGATGGATGTCAACCCACATTTTTATAAAGAAAATATGAAATATTTATTGAGAAGATTAAGGAAGAAACAAAAACATCAATGCAATAAAGATAAATTAAAATGCAAATCTGACCTAAGAAAATTAAAGCAAACTAGAACTTGTGCATGTCGACGGTGACACAAGTGTCAAGAATTCAATTCCCAGTTGACAACGACTTGAGTAGATCAACTAGAATTCTTGAAGATACTAAGAGTGGCGAGAATATGTAGATACGAACTTTAAAGGCCTTACAAATTAGTATTCCAAAAATGCATGTCACAAACACAACATCAAAGCAGTTTGAAAAATCTAAAATACTAATTAAATAAAAAAAATTTATTATAAATAATTGTATTTAAATAAATGTAAATATATATACATGTAATATCTTCAATGATAACTAGATCTGAAACAAAAAATGTTCAAAAGCCTCCACATAGTTAATATTTACATCTGTAGAATTACAATTGTATTACGTCTAACTATAAACAATTATATTCAAATATATTACTATGAAATTGAATAAATAACAACAGTTAAAATGTCAAGTGACAAAAAATAAAAGTAAGGTCAAGGTGATACCTATTATCTATAAGTTTTGAAATCATATTTAAAGTGAAACAATCCATTTTCAATAGCTTCTTCATAGTCAATATTCACATCTGTAGAGTTTGACGATGCACTAATTCATGTCTCATCATTGAGAAAATTTGTACGTTTAGTTGTATTATTTATACCTCTTCTTTCAGGAAGGGAATTCCAATGCGTAATTTCTCTTTCGAAATGAAAGGTGCCCAAGAAGTAGAGAAAACATAACACCTCATGCAACTTTCAAGATTTTTATCCAACTTGTTTCTCAATTTTGATTTTATAAAAGATAAAGCACTGAAAATCCCTTTCATCCTCCACAAATCCCAAAATCATTGTTTGGCACAACTCATATAATCAAAAATATTCACTGATGTCTTCTTGTAACACACTACTTTGGTAGATTTTTCGCAGAGCCTTGTAATAACACCACTCTTGGAAGGTTCATTTAAAAATTTATACTAGGACCTCATTGTCATTGCAAAATTAGTTGATTGAGACTTTATTAAATCAATATTTAGTATACCTTTGATTTCGATACCCTTGACCTCTGACGTCTTGGTGAAATGATCCATTATTGTACCCATGGATTTATGGAAAAAATTACTTACAAAATCTACACGACCACCTTTAGTATTCCAAAAATTTGGATTCATCACACCCATAGCTTCAAGAATTTTATCTTTGTTGAAACGTTCTCTTATTTATGATGCTAAGGATTGTGTAATTTTTAAATTTTTTTTTCTCGTTTCAACTATAACAAAATACGTGTCACATGAACTTCTTCTCTTTTTGATCCTATAATATCTTGATGTTTTTGCAAAATGTGTAGTGGTATCTCTCTCCCATTAACATTGATATAGAGTTCATCATGGTAATAATTTTGGGATTCTTAAGATCCAATCAAACTTTCCAGTTATCAAAAATAGGTGTATCAAAACTATCTGGGGAAGTGTACAAGACATCAATATTTTGACATACCATTTTTCTCGTCCGTATAAAATAAACAATATAGATTAATCTCTCTTGTGCATGTTTCATCAATGTATTGATCTCCTTCAACATTGGAATAATGCCAAGCAATGTAAGCAATGTTTCCAAATCGGTTAAAGCGAGTAATGAAAGTCCTTCACCTTGTCAATAGCATGACGATATTGGTGCATGAAACTAACCAACGATGGATACTCCTCACAAATTTACGGATGCAAGCTCATACAAATAAATCCACCTTATCTCAACATCCTTCGAAGTTTCTTTCCATCTCGTAATTCCAATTGAATTTTTGAAACTCAATAAATCACTTTAGGATGCTTGCCATATAGGCATGTAATTTCTCGATAAATTCTTCTACTTTTTCAATATTTTCATAGTTGTTAGCCATTTTATATGCTTAATTCATTATATGATCCATACGGTGAATTGTTAGAATATAAGGACCGTTGTTTGTAATTGAAAACATAGCTCGGATTCGGTGACCCTACATGAATGATGCACCATTTTATCTAATGCATACGAACTTCGTAGTAATTTCATAATCATTCATGTCAGTAATATCTTACAAATGAGAAACAACTATTTTATATAGGTTTTCAGCATTACAATTTTCAACCATTTTTCGAACACCCAACAGATGCGGTGTCCTTATATGATTTTATAAAGTATAAATGTGGATACATACCCATGTAGTGTTTTCAATCGTTGTCATTTCATCAATTGATAGAGAGATAAACTTTGAATTTTTACACTCTATTTCAAATCTTCCTTATCTATCATTGTAAAGCATTTAGCCATTTCCCATACACTAATGTTTGACCAATGAGACTAAGGAATGTTGTCCATTCCATTATATTGATACAAAAATTTGAAATCAAGGAGATTTGAAATTGGAATTCTTAAGGATGTGGAATAAAGTAGAGAGTTGTACTATTTTAGCATGTAAATTTGACTGATTCATCTTACCAATTTGTTATGTGATCATTCCGTGATTTTCCACGAGATGTTTGTGTCTTTTCTGTTCTACTTCATACTCTGTTGTGTATTTAACATGCATGGATTATTTTTCAATTTTCCATCTGTGTGTTTTTATTTTCTGGCCATCCTCCCCAATTAGAGTCAAATATTGTTTTCCACAGTTTTTTTCAATTGTGTCCAGTTTCAGTTGCATTTTTTGTTGTTTTCCCAATTTCCACATACATATTATACATGTACATTTAGATGGGATATCTTCTGAATTATCTGGTTGTACAGGTTCGATAAAAGGAAATTTGGTAGCCCACTGAACCTATATGTCCTCCCAAGTGTCCAAATTTTCTTGTTTTTTTCAATGTTTTACTTTTATGAGAAGAATTTTGAGGAATATCATGATCATCTAGTTTCCTCTTTCATGAACTAGAATTTGCATTTGATTTTTGTGTTACATTTTTCTAAGTATTTATATTTGAGATATCTTGATGCACTCTTGGTTACACCTCAACAGGAATATCTTCAAGCTCTGGCATGGTATCATCATAGGTATTATTTGGTTGATATTGTGTTGAATCCATGTCCACTTCAATAACACCTTCCACATAGTCTATACTCTGATTGATTCCAATGGCAGTTATATGGGTGCTGGTGGTAGTGGTATTTGTAGCAGAAGAGTTTCCAAAATACTTGAACAGGGACTTCTGATATTTTTGTTACCTTTTGGGTCATCTAAGCACTAGCAGGTTCCATTGTCACAACCTCATATCTACAACCTCTTGTTTTGTGTCAACAATATTTTGTCGTGCGTTAACAACCTCCTATCTATAGCCTCATGTCATACATCACCAACCTTTTTTCATGTGTCGGAAAATGAGGGTTGTCACACTTCAGCAAATCAATGTTTTCACCGTCAACAACCTTTGTCATGCATCAACAAATCATTGCTATCGTGCATTAATAAACCAAGTTTGTTGCTGTCAATAACCTTTTTCGTGCATTAAAAGAGATTTATTGTCATATGTCAATAAACTAGGGTTTTCGCACATTAGCAAAAAGCAAGGTTATGGCACCTCAACAATTAAGGGTTGTCACACGTCAACAAATCAAAACTATCGCACGTCATTATTCTCGAGGCTTATCACCGAAATGCAAATATTATTTATCATGCATCGTAAGCATGGGCTTGTCACCCGACTACAAATATTATTTGTCACACGTCAATAATTAGAGGCTTGTCACTTGACTACAAATATGATCTACACTTTGTGTACTGGTGCTTTGCAAGTTCACGGTACTTGATATGTCGGTACCTCAGTAAGCTATAATAAGTTACTAGTATACTACCCGGTGAATTACCTAGGTTTATATAGGATTATTTTTCAATGGTAAGAAAATTAAAACCATACAAAAATTTATAATGTGGAAATTTTAGGTGAACAGGACACTAACCTTCTCCAAAAAATTCTCCTTTTCAAATTTTTCAAAAATGGAATTTTTGCCAAATTACAAATATTCACCACTAAAAATCCCTAAGATAAACACCATACATTTTCTCCAAAACACTTCAAATGGCCTTGAAAACCTTAATACAACATGTATCACACCTCTACATACCCTCATGGGCCCACAAACCTCTACACCTAACCTTCATGCTTCATTAGGTCACCAAGCACCTAGATTAGTTCTAGAATAACACTGCAAAACCATGTTCAAACCCTACATTCACCTTCTAAGATCTCGTATGACTGTCTCAACACACTCTCCTCATTCTCTCCATGTCTCTACCATTCTTCTCAATATTTCATGCAGCTCTGTCATTTATGTGTCATCACTCATGCCGACTAGGCTTCCTAATTAGGCCTATTTAACAAAAAAAAAAACTCTAACCTTCTTCATTCTTTTGCAACCATGCCACTCCTCATCTGCCCGTGTCATCATCATTACCAACTTTCTATTACACACCTTATCATCTCCCTTTATCATTAATGTCCTTATACCTTTTACATCGATGGAAACACTAGCTCACACATGCCAACATTGTTAGCAAGACATCCATGCCCTTGAAGAGAGATATTGGAAAGACCCCTAAGAGAACGTGTTTGAGATTGATATTTTATTTGTTTATTTATTTTGAATTTTGACTTTTTATTTTGCTTTTTTTTTTTTTTTTCACACAATATTCATCTCTCTCAATTTCCCAAGGGGTTTAGAACCACTAATGGATTGATGGAGGGGGTGGGAGTGATCAAGGAGACAATTGTTGGAAAGTGTCAACAAATAATGCCCAAGTATCTTCAAGACAATGTGATTAAGTTTGTAAGTGTACGTGGATATCAAAAATGATGGTTGCTCTTAATTCACAAAGGAGAGACCAAGTTCAAACAACTGTAGTAGAGACTATTGACTCACAAAATTTGGCAACCAGCCAGATTATCGAAGTGTGCATCAAAAGTTGTATAAATAAATTAAGACATGGAATGTGAACGAACTATAAATGAAATGTTTCCATCACAAAGTACTATTCATAAACCCCATAATACTCATAATGAAAGGCCACTTAGATATGACAAAATCAAAATCTAAAAATACTACTCATAATGGAAAACACAAAGTGTATGATTGTTCTTAGTATGTGATTTAGTATTTATAATGTTTTGTGAAAAGTGGCTATTCATATTACACTTAGGGTTTTGCGGCATTAGCTTATTTTTTGAGTCATTTATGTACTTTACTATCATATCTATATTGTTGTATCATACATAATAATTTAACAAACTAAATCTACCCATTAGTTTATTTTTGTTAAATCATTTGGTGAACCTAGCCATTACTACACTACCTTTATGAGAATGTATCAAATTATTCCTCCTCCTAAATCCATGGATCACTCTTCTTATCCTTCTTTTACTCCAACCAAAATTTCTGGTATTGTTACTTATGTTGTTGATTTCATGCATGTTTGTACTCAACACCATCCTCGTTTCATTACTCCTATGGTTGACCCAACTATCAATGTTGTTACTACTCACCACACTCATCCTCCTACGGCTCCACCGGATTCTATTCCACCACCTATTACTCCTACAAATCCTGCAACCATCAATAAAGGGTATGACATTATTGAACAACTTAAGAACACACCCGCTAAAATCTCTCTTTATGATGTACTTAGAATGCACCTGATTTTCGTGTAAAACAGGGACGGAAGCTTGATAGTATTTTATTAATCATCCAAATCAAATTACAAAATATGTGTTGCAATATTTATACATATTGGACAAAAATATACAAACAAATAAATGGGTTACACAGGTACAACCATGAACCAATACAAACAATAGTATTGTTAAAACAATACAACAACTCTCATATGTTGAATAAAACAAAATAGATGGTTATAATTAAATATAACCATATAACAATTAATAAATAAACAAACTAACTATGCAATGCATAATTAATTAAGGTAATAATATATTTACCCTAACATTCCCCCTTAATTTTGCATTGCCTCAAGGGATGAGGAGAGGAACTCTTTGAACAACTTGAACTTGTCACGTGCAAGTGAATTTATGAAGATGTGTGCTTGTTGTTCAAGTTATTGGACAAAACTGGAGCTATATATTGTGCTTCAAGACATGCTCGCATATGAAATGTACTTGTACCTCAATGTGTTTTGTTATTTCATGAAAAATGGATTGCAAACAAGTTTGAGAACACCTTCATTGTCTACATAAATGGTGGTTAGTTTATCTTGTGGTATTCCAAGTCCTTTGAGTATACGATGTAGCCATATCACTTCACAGACAGCTTCACTTGCAGAACGATACTTAGCTTCTATGGAAGAGTGAGAAACAAAGTTTTGTTTCTTATTTCCCCATGATATTAGTTCAGATCCCATAAAGAACACAAACCATGAAGTGGATTTTTTGTCATCAATGTTTCCTGCATGATCTGAATTCGAATATCCTGACAAGAAGAAGTTGTCATTCTTCTTGTATTCTATACCAAGATTCGTTGTTCCTTGAGATATCTCAAGATGCACCTTACTAATTTCTAATGACAAACTTTGGGTTCCTATATGAACTGGATATATAGCTCACTACCTGCAAAGCTAATATATGGTCTAGTGTAGGTCAAGTAAATGAGAATCTCAATGAATTGCCGATAGATAGTAGCATTTACCTGTAGGAGATCAATCGAATGAGATAACTTCCATTTGTTCTCCATAGGTGTAGAAATCGGTGTGTAATCCATCATCCTGAATTTCTTTAGCGTCGTCTTGGTATATTTTAATGGAGAAACAAAGATGTGATTCTCTTTCTACCATAATTCCAATCCAAGACAATAATGCATTAGCCCGAGATCTGTCATGTCGAACGATCGATTAAGATATTTCTTTGTTGCATTGATCATCCTCATTGAACTTATAGTGATGACTAGATCGTCAACATAGACAACAACAATCACAATAATCCCCCTTTGCTTTTTTAGATAGAGATTGGGATCGTATGGATTTCTAACAAAAATCCATGTTGTACGAGATGCTCATCAATTTTGATGTACCATACTTGGGGTGCCTATTTGAGGCCATATAGAGATTTCCTAAGTCTACATACCTTTTCTTCTTGACCAAGTACAAGATATCCCTCGGTTTGAGTCATGTTGACTTCTTCTTGTAAATCTCTATTTAGAAAGGCACTTTTACATCCATCGATGGACTTTCCAACCAAAAATGTGACTAGCTAGAGAAAAGATCATTCCGATCATTTTGATCTTAGTTGTGGGAGAAAATGTCTCCTCATAGTAAATTCCTTCTTTTTGTGCATACCCCTTTTCTACTAGTCTCGTTTTGCACTTGTCTATTGTCCCATCTTTATACTTTGTTTTAAATATCCATTTGCATCTAATGGGTTTCTTCCCTAGTGGAATATCGACAAGTTTCCAAGTGTTGTTTTTCATCACTAAGTTGTATTTAGCATCCATGGAATATTTCCAAGATTTTGACTGTAGGGATTCCTAGATTGTAGAGGGCTCATCAAATTCAATAACTCTACTCATCAAAGAAAAGTTCACTTCTTCTCTTTCTTTACTGTGAGTTTGTGGTCTAGGGGTGGATGTATCGGTGGAGCATCCATTCTTGCATCTCGTAACATGCTATTATACCACTTGGACATATGTTGAACTGTTCCATGGGTCATGGTTCTCTATCATCGATCATCACCATCATCACTTTCATCATTATTGGGAACATCAGCTTCAGTTTTTACAACTAGTAAAAAATCTACATCAAGTGAGTCTGGAGGAGGAGACTTTGCTTCCTTCTTCTCAAAGAACTCAACATCTCTGTTGGTGTAGAATTTCCTGGTCTTTGGATCCATCAATCTATACCAAAGAGTCTCTTCACTGTACCCAATGAAGATGATTTTTTTGTGATTTCATATCCAATTTATTTCTTTTCTACTTAGGTATATGCATACTTACTTTGCACCCAAATACTATGAGGTGTGCAACAAATGGCTTCATTTTTTAACATGCTTCTTATGGTGTTACTCCATAAAGAGAAACTATGGGCACTCTGTTCAACAAACACACTATTGTTTTTACTACTTTACCCGAGAATGTCTTTTTCTAGTCCAGAAGTCATCGATCATACATGCACCATTTTCATGATAGTACGATTTCTTCTCTCAACAACACCATTTTTACGTGGGGTGTGTGGAGGAGAAATTTTTCGACGAATCTCGTGAGCTTGTAGGTAGTCTTTAAACTTATTCTTCGGTGAATTCCCCCTCAATCGAAGCAGAGAGTTCTGATGTGACAACAAGTTTCATTCTCAACAGACTACTTTGAATTTCTAGAAGGTTTCAAAAGCTTCACTTTTCTTGTGAAGATAAAAAATCCACAATTTTCTTGAATAATCATCAACACAAAGCATGAAGTACTGAAATCCAGAACGAATCAGTTGCATTATTCTACAAAGATCGGTATGAACCAAGTCAAGCTTACCATGAGCTCAAAAATTACTCTTCTGGAATGAAGCTCTGTGTTGTTTTCCTGCTTGGCAGTGAGGACACTTGTCTGTATCCTTCTGGAGAGATGGTAAACCATTTACCATATTGCACCGGTGAAGTGTCTCAAGATACTTGAAACTTATATGACCAAGTCTTTGATGCCACAATTGTGCAGAGGTAGAGTTCTTAGCCATAATTTCTTGATCATCTCTGTGGACAAAATCAAGTTGGAACATGCGTCCCACATTGGAGGATTTTGTAACTATTTTCAAGCCTTGTGATTTGTCTCGAATTAAACACATTTTCTTGCCGAAATGACTATCAAAGTCAATTTTTAAGTTGTGATCTAGGAGTTGACTGAATGACAATAGATTTTTAGTCAACCTAGGGACATATAGAACATCTGACAATCTACAATTGTGTGAACCAAGAGGTAGAGAAATGTTCCCAATCCCTTGAACTGTGTATGAAGAATCATCACCTAACGAAACATGGTTTTTTGAAGGTGTGTCCCTCATTGAAGTAAACTAGTCTCTATGGTTGGTCATGTGTCGAGTGGCTCTTGAATCAACATACTAGACATCACTAGATGACATGGAAGGTTCACTTGATCGAGTAGTGTACAAGTAGTCTTCATTATCTGAATGTTCTTCTTACTCAACAATATTGCCTTGCTAATGGGGTCTTCTTTTCCAGTTCCCCTTTTTCTTCCCTTGATTGTAGTTTGTATGTCCCTTGTGAGATTGTTGGTGTTGAGGTCCAAATTTTCTTGATGAACCTTTCTTGTAAGTATTATACCAACAATCTTTCAATTCATGTCCTCTTTTGTAGATTGGACATTTCTTCTTCTATTGTTTATCCCCTTGTTGATTCTAATTTTGATATTGGGGTTTTTGATAGGAATTAGGTTTGCCTTTCCCTTTTCCTTTCCATTTTTGATGAGAAGAAATTTCCTTCTCCTCTTCATCATCCTTATTATATATGGCTTCCTCTTGTTGCAGTAGATTTACTAATTTATCAAAACTAACTGTCGTATCTGACAAGTTTAGGGTTGTCACAAAAAAGTAGTATGAAAAGGGAGGGCCCTCAGAATAATCAAAATGAGAGCGTCATCAGTGACCTATTCTCCTAGGGCTATAAGTGAAGCCCTCAACTTTGCAACTCTTCTCAAGAAAGCTTCTATTTTTTCATTTTTCTTAAACTTTGAGTGTGTAACTGACTCTATAAATTCAATACAACATTCTTGTTTTTGGCCTCATATATACCGTGCTCAACTTATCCCATGCTTCTTTGGTTATTTTACATCTCGAATATGGGGTTGCACATCATCGGACACTCCAAACAAGATGATTATCTTGGCCTTCTAATATGATCTATCAAACTATCTCTATTGTCTTGTATTAGTAGTTGATTTGGTCAGAGTACCATTCACAACATGCCAGATCTCTTCAAACTCAAGTTGTGTCTTTATTTTAGTCTTCTATGCAACATAGTTGTTTCCTCTAAGTAGTTGTGAATATAGAAGAAAGAACTTGGGGGCATTAGTGCCCATTTTACAAAATTTACTGATAGGGTTAGGCTCTTATCACTCTAGGTATAAGGTCTCCCGATCTATATATCATCAGTCTGATATACCAAACCTTTCTATATACATGCCCTTCTAATATACCCGTTAGTACGTGGAAGAAGCTCGCCCTTTGATATACTCGGAGGAACGTGAAAGAGGCATTAACATATGTGAAAGAATTTGATACATGGTACCAAGACAATACTGAAAGGGGTTCTGATTATATACTCGGATAATTTCTCGGTCTAGATTTAAGTCATGCAATTGTTCATAGATGGATGGGATGGCTCATAGAGTGTACAGTGTGTTGCATCCTTATTACTCCCCATTGATTTAAAGGTTTGATGCCTAGACGATGTTATTGTATCTATATTAGGCGTTAAGTGTAGTAGTAGACATGACGGCTTTACCCGTAAGCGCTTCCCATAGGCATTGTGTATACCGAATGTTGTGAATGAGATATAGGATCTCGTGAGTGTTTTTAAAACCAAATTTCAATGTTTTTATTATAATTCTCTTCCATTTTTTGAGTAGTTACAATGTTTGCACTTGACTATGACAACCTATAAATTAGTACAATATACTGAAGCATACAATTACATTCAAAAAAATTGAAAAATTGAATGGCAAGTAAAATGTTTTTGTTTTTCGAGGCCATGGTGGCCTCCAAAGCCCAATATTGCTTTGTGAGAAAAAAAAACCATTAAAAAGTGGCTCAAAATTCTATTTTTAACTACCCCTCCTTTGGAAAAAATTGTCGAATAAAAAATTGAGCAATTTTGGGGAAATTTTTTTACCCTTTTTAGGGTTTTTCTCACTACTATTAAGTGGGTTTTGGTTACAACTAACGATTTAGCTAAGTTTTGCCACTTACTTTAGCGGTTTTGGGCTAAAATTCAAACTATAAAATCAAGCATTGAGGGTGGTTGTCAAACCAAGCACCACACAATCCCAAAGCATTTGAACTAGCCACTTATGCATTCATAGTGTTCATACTATTAAATGAAGTAATTTCAATTTGAATTAATTCAAACAATGTCTAACCTATGTAGTAGCTTGACATGGTAGAGGAGAAGATCCATGTGGCTTTCTAAGTAGGAGCAGCGGTTTAAGATTTCCACTTTGGAGAAGATCGATACACCTTTCTCTCTTATGTTGTTTATTGTTTTGATAAATACCTTATTTGTTTGCTTTCGTTGTGAATGTTTTCATTTGGATTGATCCTCTTTTGTATTGTTTTTAGGTCAAGTCAAGTCGCAAGGATGCGAAGGAACTCACTTTGGATAGCTTAGTAGGGTCGTGTTCGTTAGAGTCACCATTTGTGGTTGTCAGAGGGTCAACGTGTGCATTTTTGTAAAAGAACCAGCTGAATGGAGGCTCGAATGGCACGGCTTGGGGTTGATCAATGCAAGTACTCGGTTCATATTTTGTGTAGATCACCTCACCTAATTAATGGCATGGTGGGTGAGCTTTTGGCTCTTCCTCCAAAAAAATCTCAGCATTTATTATTTTTGTAGAGTGATCTCTCCGAATACAAACACGGTATTCTTGATCCACTCAGACATGGAGTTCTCACCAAAAAAAACATGGTGGGGGGCTAGATAGAAACCAACAATTTGGCTTTTTTGCGGGAAAAGTTCGACTCGGAGGAAGGGTCTCAGTGTGTACAAAGATGGATCGATATCTAATGCAAGAGGGGCTCAGTCTATCATATCACAGCCAAGTGTGTGACTCGAACTACCGATGAATGGATTTCAGATCGATGAATATAAGTAGCTCGGTTCCTTTACAACATAACTCACTCACCAGTCAAAGCAAGCAACTAGCTCGATAGAAGCTCTTCAAACAACTTGTTCTCTCCAAATTTTTAGCAGATTCCTCCAAATGCAGCCAAACTAGTATTAGCTAAAGCTAATATTGTCACCAAAATTAGTGACAAAATCCCTAATGAGGTAGAATGATATTATTTTTTAAAATTTTGAATCTAATTTCTATAAACCAGAAATGGATCCATGAGCAAATTTTTCCTAGTGCTAGGGGCACCAAGGCAAAAAAATTGCCTTACAAACACGGAGAATGGAAGGATGTTGTGGGGATGAGGGATTCTGGGAAGTTGCTAGAGGCAACAAAAGCTCTCTTGGAGTGTAAAATCTTCTCCAAAACTTTTTGCTTACTCTCTCCAACCTTGTCTATTTCACAGGTCTAGATTCCTGCTCTGATACCAAAAGTAAAACAAGGACGGAAGCCTGTAGTATTTTATTAATCAACCAAATCAAATTATAAAATATGTGCTACCATATTTATACATATTGGATAGAAATATGCAAACAAATAAATGGGTTGCACAGGTACAACCGTGAACCAATACAAACAATACAACTCATGTATGTTGAATAAAACAAAATAGATGGTTATAATTAAATATAACCATATAACAATTAATAAATAAACAAAATAACTATATGCAATACATAATTAATTAAGGTAATAATATAGTTACTCTAACATGTCATAATACATTAACAACCACTTTGTTCTATACACATTGAGAGTGCTAACTCCCAGGTTATTTTTAGACATCTTATTCAATCTATGAAAAATCTACATGTTATATCCTTTAATGATGAGAACACACCTCAATCTGCTATTAACAACCCATGTGCTCCACTACTTATCACCGCTTACTATCGGAAATATTTGTTCCAAGTGAGTATTGATTGATAACGGGTCCACTATAAATTTGTGTGCTCATTCTCTTCTTAAACAAATTGGTATTCAAGATAATCTAATCACTAATAACTCTACTCTCATCCAAGGTTATGATTCCACTACCCGCACGTGCTTGGGTACTATTACTTTACCTATCCAGGTTGGCCCTAAGATTGTGCCTACATTGTTCTTTTTCATTGAAGCCTCCTTCTAGTTCAACCTCTTATTAGGTAGGTCATGGATTCATGTTATGTGTGTAGTACCATCTATAGTACATTGGTGTGTCAAGTTCTTACATGATGGTTATGAGCATACAATTGTTGTTGACCCTGAACCATTCAAATATTGTTGCATAGATCTTGTTATTGTTATGCTTATCCCTCCATTGCAGCCTATTCCATTTCACAATCTTGATACATATGATGTTGGTCAGCCTAGTGTTTCACTACCTTCATCCACATCTACGAACATACCATCTATTCCTACTCATACTACTACCATCATCTCACCCACAAAGATCTACTCCTCTAAGCACTATTACTCCACTCGTTGAGGCTCCTCTCGCTCCTACATCTAGTGCACCTCTTACCAATATCCTCAACACATCTATACAACATGAAAATGCCAACACAGATGATTCCAAATATTTTGATGATGAAGTTGATACTATTGAACTTACTGATGAAAAATTGTGTAATCTTAATTTCACTCCTATCGATATAGATGACTCATATTTCAATGACACTTTCATTGTCGATGGCCCTGGTGAATACAAATTCAAACCCCTCCTTATACTAATGCTATGGTACTTTATCAAGGTTCTTTCCACACTTTGGACATCGTTTCACCTTCTCATAGGCAATATGCATTTGTACCACCTCCTTTCACATGCACGTTCTTCATCAATAATTCTTATTGGCATCATATTCTGTTAGATCGTACTTGTTCTAATATTATTAACCACATGACAAATTTAGCTAGGCTTAGCTTGACTCTCAATGATATTCTACCACTACCTCACTCACCTCATAGTTAGCATGGATATTTTCACATTACAATCGCCTATGGTATTTTTTTGTTCCAATTAGAAATCTTCGCTGCACGTGCCCCTCATACTTCTTCATTGACACTTAGGGAATTTTGGCTTGATTATATTGGGGGTACTTTAGACTCCAGTCACACTTCTATCACTTTTCCTATTTTTTTCCATGTTTCTATTAGTAATGATTCATCTCCTGGCTATTCCCAAAATCTCACTCATTGGTATGCAATGGGTTTCCTCCAGAACTTTGTGATGAAGAGTATGCAATGACCGTGTACACCTCTATGTCGCAATGACTCTTTATATGATCCACCTCATACTATTACTTGTTAGGTATCTAATGCAGCTCTAGTCGGCTTTGATTAGGACAATGATGATCTTTTAGATAGTGTTACTTGATCATTCTTATCATGACACACTCGAGGGCATCATGCTTATTCCCCTTCCTTCTAAAGCATCTTATATTCTCATCCCCTCACATCTAGAATCTCACATACATCATGATACACACTCATATTGTCATTCCTGGCGATGAACTCATGTTTTATGGTTCTTACATGATTGTTGAGGGATCTCTTCAATAATAACCTCACGTCGATCACTTTTTACATGTTACACTTCACCAATAACATTTTTCTAGCATATAAAAACACATCATTCAAACCATTTCCCGATGATGCACTTTTGCTATACTGATTCATTCTTGATGTTGAGGGGTCTTTATAAATGAACCATGATTCACTCATGCGTACATATGTACTCGGGGGCACACTTCCCCTATCAAATTCATATTGCATTTCATTCCATCTCATCCATAACATGTTGTATATCTTGGTTGCACATAGTTCTTACTTACTTATGCTTACATGTACACTTTATTACACATGCTAAATAGATATCTTATATGTCATTATCTTTATCATACACACATGCACGTTCACTTGATTTCTATTTGTGATCGTATAATTTTACTGAGTGATACACACAACATGTATGCTTGGCGCAATACCTCATACCAGTCTCACAACGACTCTTGGGGGCATCCAAATTCGTACACATTTAAGGTGTTATTGTTCCATTCTTGTACATAGCACACTACTATATATAAAATTATACATGTTTTGATATACTTTATATCCTTCTAATATGTTTATGGGTGCTTCATGTGCAACATTTTCCTTCCAAGACCTATTTGCCACCATGGTTGTCTAATGATTTTCTTACTATTTATTGTCTCTATTTGATATTGGTTTCCATTGTTTGTGTGTTTTGTCTTGTGTGCACACTCTTTTCTTTCACCACTTGAGCGTTGATTTCCTTGCGACATCATGAGTGGTGTCCCATGTTTATAGCCCATTTTTTATGGTCTACATTGTCTTCTTGATTGTTAGCTTACACTGATTTCTATATACATGCTTATTTACACTAATACTTGTCTTCTAGCCACTTTTTGCATGTGCATTGGTTTCTACCAAGCACATTCCCTCCTACAAATCGATATCACTTAAGTATGGGGTATTCTTTTGGCGGCATCCTCCTAATAATGACACATGTACCCCAAACGAGGGGGCATCTATGGGTCTACATTCACACTTAAAAGACTATAGTCATATTTCAACACAGTACAACACAAATTCACCACAGTCTACAAATTCAAATAGGGCTCAGAATCAAACTTGGGTCCTTACTTGAGCATAGACACTAGCACCTAGAATTAGACTTGGAATCCTATGTGTTTGTGTCCCTTCTCGGGTTCCCGAGACCAGGGCGGATACACAACAGCTTTTGCATTCAAAGTACATTTTTCACCATTATCACAGACGATTTTTTTCATAGGCGGGCGGTCCTTCAACACTTGTAAATCACGTTTTACCACACCTATTCACATTGGAAGCAGACTTGTAAACACCATTTGCAGTGGTGTTTTTACTTGAGAAGTAGTCAAAGGTTGGAGAATGACACTAATTTTCTCCCTACAAAGCATGAGATCACCCAAAAACTCACTCTTCATCAACATCTTCAAGATCCTTTCTATCACTTTTTCTCATCATGGATTAGGTGCACATGTTCCTTTTTCTACTATTTACACATTTTTACACACTTTTTACATGCATTTTATACATCTATACACATATTTGACTACTTGTTCATTCTTCTCTTTTACATGGTCCCATCTTTAAGGGAACCGTAATCAACATCAACACACAACCATCACGCTCCAAGCACATCATCAACAATAGGTACAACATCACATCTACATGTGTGTTTTCACCCTAGGGTCATTATTCATCACTTTTCTTTTTACTTCCTCTTCTTTAGCATCCACACTTCACACTTTTTATCACTCCACACTTTTATTATCTCGACACACTCTTCTACATCAATCTACATGGTTATCAGGTATGCATCTCTATCTAATTTATGTTACTGAGCTTTCTCTCACCAACATAAAGTGGGGGAAAATGTAGACACTAAATCACGAACTATGGGTACATTACTAGGTCCTAAATCACATACTATTATTCATAACTTCTTATGTGAAAAAAGTACTAATTGATCATTATACTTGGCCTCTTAGGTTCTCTTTTAGTTTCCCTCTTTGCCTTACGGACCTCACTACCAAGTTTGGCCCTTCATACTTCACCTTATCTCGGTTATGGACATTATTGCTAGCCAAGACATCAACACCCGGATGCCCTCATCCCCTTGGGTGCCCTAGACCTCTTTGTACTTTATTCACTCTTTGTTGGGTCCTTTTCAGCCGTCGGGCATCCCTATATCTTAGGGGTCAGCCTTTTAGTTACAAAATTTGAACAAGAGAAGCATATAAATATTAAGTTATGTGACCAAATTAAAGGACCAATCTCTAAGCATCTATATTATCACCTAATGTTGCATCTCACAAGAACTCAAGAACATCTTTGCATCCATCTACCACCATTACAAGGGACAAGGGCTAGTTTTTTTGCATCACACACATAGGAGGGAAGTTCATTTTATTCCATGCACACATCTATTACATATTTTTACATCTAGTTACTTTTATCGCTATTAAGTGTGACACGCACAAGAGCCACCTAGGGCATGATTCGCACACACACACACACACATAGAACCACATTGGGTCTAAGATGTATAGTAGTGCTCAGTCGTAAGATCACCACTATGATAGTTGAGGATAATTTGACCCCTCATTTTGGATCTTTTTAGGATTTGATGTTCTTTTGAGGGTTTTTATAGGTGATCTCTTTATTACAGGTTATCAAAGTGACATCGATGATCTTAGTGAGACCACCTAGTGATAAAACAATGAGGGTTTCAAATCATCCAGTGACCCTGTAAAATTTGTGTCTGGACCTCTTGCGTAGACCCTAGTTCCTAGGAAAGGATCCTAGCACCCAGGTGCCTTAGTACCACTCTAGGCACCCTGGTCCCTACTCCTAATTTTTGCACTTTTATGGGTTTGTTTTCAAGGTCCTATACAATTGTTCTATCATTCTTCCACCTTCACACACTACTAGAGATTTTGTGAAATCATTCTACGCAACCTATCTATTGCACTTAGGGTTTTACTTCCTTTTCTTATTTTCTTGAGTCATTTTTGTACTTTATTGTCATATATTGCTTGTTGTAGCATACATAATAATTTAACAAATTAAATCTACCTATTAGTTTATTTTTGCTAAATCGGGTAGAAAGTTTGGTTAAATGGGGACGTTGTGGGATGCATAAATTGGCCATTGGGCCACTTTTTTGGAAAATGCAATGCATTGGTTAATATGTGGAGCACATATATGCGCATAGGACTTGGTTGTGGAAAGTATGTGTATGTCATGTGGGGTGTGCTTAAGTTACAATGTTGTAATGTGAGTTCGATGTACCACTATGGAAAATGTGGTGTGAGTTGGTAAGGCAATGTGGCAATGCATAATTTAATTCAATGTGGAAATTTAGTCCCACATGCATGGTGGGCTAGAAAATATGGCATATAAATAATAAGTTATCTCCAAGCTAATATGAAGAATAGGAGGAAAAGGCACCCCTCCTCAAAAAGAGTATGTTGGACTTGGATAAAGGCCCCTAGCCAACAAATAACATGGCCCATTTGTCCGAACACAAGCGTCAAAGACCAGAGGAAAAATAAAACCCCAAAAACTTATTTTACACCATTTTTCTAGATGTCGCAAGTTGATTGGTCCACTTGGAAATTTTTCATGAGTTGACATCATCTCATACCTATGTGTAATTTTACCAGTTGAGCTAGAATTTCAACATGTGATAACTTTTGCATGCGATCTCCATTTTCCATAATCCACACATTGTTGGAAATATAGGGATGGATATTCCATACTATATTAGTTTAGGAGAATTAGTGATATTTTGACCACATAGAATGTCCTCTGGATCAAAAGAAAATAAGGTGAAGAAAAAATTTCCCTGGAAGGACATTAACACCCAGGCACTCTTGTCTATCTAGGTGGTACTATCCTACAACAAGAAAATAGAAATAGAATGAAATATAGGAGCAAAGATCCTTGTGACTCAACCAAAAAGATGTAAATGTTGTATAAAAGACACGAGCATAATCAATCAAAGAAAGAAAAAGACCAAAGAGGTGTCACCAGTGCCTAGTTTCCATACTTAGAAATCATGTATATAACAACATACTAGAGGTGTAACGTAATAGTAATAAGTGCATATTTTAGTGACTATATGTGCAAGTACTTCCAACTCAAGTCTCGTCATATTTTGATTCTTCCAACCTAAAATCATTTAATGGGGGTTCATGGTGCTATGCACTCTTCCTAGTATGCAACACTTTGGCATGGATGATGGATCCTTAGTGCTCATCGATGTTTTTTCAAAATCTCCATGTTTACTTATTTTGGTACATCATAAGCTTTCAATTTGTGCTACAATTATTTGGACCGATATTGGCTTGGCTATGGGATTACTATGGAATTCACATTGATCTATCTTGTCTCGCTTCTTAGCTCTTCTTTCACTCAAACTCGGATATGATAGCTTTACTACAACTTCATTGCATTCTCCATGGCCATATTTTCCACCAAGTGTTACCTCACATTTCTATGTTGTGAAAAAGTGAGGGGAAGTGTTGAACGATACCTAGCCATGACATTACATTAGTTGACTCACAAAAATGCACAAAAATTGGGATGGCTCATCCCTAGTAATAGGAAAAAATAACTATATTGAAATTTTTCTACCTTGGTTGGAAAATGGAAAAACTTTATTTGCTTATGAATAGCTTTCGCATAGGATTTGCACATGATATTAGAATGCACGCTTTGAGCCCTCATGATGACCAAATTAATTTTTCCATGTGTGCTCTCCCACTACACTAATGTGTAGTTTAGGCCCTTTGGATCACCGTATCTTGCTGATGTGTACCACCCACATATGATTAATTAGTTATAATCATTAAACTCTTAAAGTTTATCAAGCAAGGAGGTAATGTGGTAATGTTGTAATTATCTCTCCCATCATAAGGTGTTTAGGTCTTCCTAATATGTTTTTATCTTTTTAATTAATTAATTTAATAAAACTCATAACTAATATATAATTAATTAGTTAATTAACTAATTAACTAATCTTGCACAATTAAGTATTTAAGAAATTATGAAACTATATTTATGACTCTCTTCAAACCATGTCTTGCCATATTCAACCTAGCCCACTTTTTATGTCTTCCCACATTAAATTAATAGTAAATTTTGTAATATTTATATTGGATGGTCTTATTAAAATTTTCTCAAGAAAAAGCTTCTTATTCCTAATGATGGGTCCGTATAGGACTCGAAACATTGGAATTTTAAAATTCTATGCAAAAATACAAAAAAGCATTCATAAGTATTATTGTGTTGTTGTGGTAACTAAAGATTTAAAAATTTATGAGTGTCCATGGTCAATCCAAGGGTATGTGTGTGAACACATCATCAAGGTGATGAATGTGTTGAAGAAAAGAGGATAGAAAATGTTGAAGATAATCTAGATGATGGAAATGTAAGTATAATTTTTTGTTGTAAATACAAAAACATGCATATACTCACATGAATCAATATGTCATGCTTAACATTGCAATCAATGGTGAGTGCATGTTTCAATAGTTCATGTGATAGTCAATGAAATTGACATACATGGTGGAAACTTTATGGAGCTCACGGAATACAATGAATTACATCCAATTATGGTTCATGAGGTTTGATTTACCTTTAAAAGTTTATGTGTTATCGTTTTTGATTTGTTGAGTTTATTTTTGTTTAGTTGGTTTCTTTGTTAAGAATTAATGGTGAGTGTAGGTTTTAGAGGTTCATGGGTTAGTTAATGACATTGAAATAAATAGTGAAAAAAAATTGGACCTCACAAAAGACGATTCATCACTTCCAACTATTGTTAATCAGTTTTTATTGTGTCTAGAATTTCATTTGTTATCATGTTTGATTATTGTACCTATTCAATTTTACATTCTAGTGACATATGTTTTAATTTGTATGGATCATGTTCAAAAGAGGATATTTCAAGAAAGGTTGAAGACCCTAATGACCCTCAAATAGTAAGGATGATATCCATGCTACAATTTTATATGAAACCACTTGTGGAAAAGAGGTAGTCTCAATTTCTTAAATAAAATGATTGCAATATGTTCAAGGAAAAGTAAACTAGTAGTGGATATGACATTCATCGCCTTGGAATACAACCATTCTAACATGTATAAGATGGATATGGAATGTCCCTAATACAAGAGCTATATTTTATTGAAAATATTGTGATGCAAAGACCAAAACCCTCTAGAATAGAATAATTCTTGCAAAAACCAATGCCAAATTCTAAGAGGACTTTTGATGAAATGATAAACAAAGTTGTTGAAAAAGAGAAATTATATGAATGGAGTAGTTTTTATATAATGTAATATTTAATACTCTTAAGGATTGTGTATTAATTTATGATTTATCTTAATAATACTATAAATTTAAGCTATAATAATGCTAAGAGTTTTTAAGTAGTATGAATAATGCTCTTATTTTATAATCTAAGAATGATCTACTTTTATGAGTGGTATTAAGGATGCTATGATTTTATACTCGAAAATGCTCTACTATTATGAGTGGTATTAAGGATGCTCTGATTTAATACTTTAAGAATGGGATGGTTTTATGCTCTTAAAAATGCTTGATATTCAAAACATGCCACAAATGGATTGGGATTTCGACATTGTTGCAATACTATTCAAAACAACATTTACATAATGAAATACATAAACAATGTAACATACTATTACTTAGCTAAAATGTACTCCTACTCTCTCCTCTTACTCGAAAATTGGATTGATAGGGTTGTTCTCCATGCAAGACACACGCCAATTATACCACTTGTTTAAACCCTAAATTTAAACCTCTTGGTTGACTTAACTAGTTGTATGATATATCGAGTTGATTTATTATTTATGAAAGATATAACAAGTATAAGAACTAATCAAATTTACAACCTAGATCAGATAGGAAAGATTGCAACACACCACTTAGCCTAACATGCAATTGAAAAAACAATACACAGTATAAAGGCACTTAACTTGCCAAATTTGATTTACGGAAAGATCTAGGACTATACAACACAAAAATTAGGAGAATTGAACTTGGGAAATCCTCGCAAACTAGACTAGAACTAGAAATATGCTTAATCGTACACGTGCATACAATACAATCAAGACCGTATAATAGAGTTAGGACCTTACTTATCCCATCTAGGACCTTTTTATGGTCTTGGACCTACTATGAGATGGTTCTCGTAACGTTTTGGGTTGTTTTCTTTCTGGATTTGTCTATTGCTTTCAAACCCTAGTTGGTGCACATGTAGTGAAGCTCTCCGAATGGAATGATCATCATCTCAAACCCTAGCCATGGATGAAGAGTCTAGTAAAACAAACATTCAAAGGGTTGTGGGCACCCCCATGCATTGCAGACGTTGGCACTACTCCAAAAAGGCCTCAAACCACACATCGTTCTCCACCTAGCATGTGATATCTAGATAGATCAATCAAATTTTGTAATGTCTTTGACCATGTTTGTTTTTACTTGGATCTTGCTTAAAAACTTAGAGAGAGGACGTTTGGATGCTTGTATATGAGAGATATGTCGTGTTGACCTAGTTTGCTTCAAACATGATGTGGGTGTTACCCTAATGATTTGTATATATGTAATTTCTATTAGGAAACTTTGGTTTTGTGCATAACATAAGTGTTGATATTTACCTATGGTAAATTAGTCAATGTGAAATGTAATTGTTAGTGAGTAAATATGAGTGGTTAGTAAGTGGTTAGTTGTTATGCCCGTAACTATTACCAAAAGTTAATTTTTATACTCACTTCCCATTTTGTAGGAGGTTGTTCTTCCTACCTCCATGGCTATATAATAACAATTGTATCTCGTTGAATAATACAATGTGAATAATATTATTAAGTGTTTTAATCTTTGATCTTTATTGTGTAACTTGAACCAAATTTATGATTTGGTATCAGAGCAAGTAATTAACAATGAGATTCTAGATCCATTTCGCATTTGTTAACTCCATTGTTAGATTTTGGGATTCGGTATATCAAAGCAATCAGACCTACGACATGGGCAATTGAGACTCTAGTTTATTGGACGTAAACAAGAAGATTGAGTAGGCCACATAGTTCAATCAACATCTCTTCATGCATGCATCATTTTCTGTGTCAGACATTGTGTATAGGAACATGGTATTTGTCTCATGCTTGACTAGCATTCAAGATCTGCATCGCCCTTGGTTTGAAACTGAATGAAATGTATTTTGACATTGAATAACGCTGCCATATTGGAATTTTTTCTAGTATAAGATCGGTGATGTGTTCCTTATTGCATTCCTTCTTCTACGGATCTATATTAGCGTGTTACATTGATTTGGTACTCGGGATTGTGATTTTAGTTACAATATTCTATTGTTGTTTGAGTGACATGCATTGAGAAACAAAATTATGGAGCATACATGTCCAACTCAACAAACTTCACATAAAAGAACTCACATGACTCGACAATCTACGAGGTATGGCTACACAAATAGCATCAACCTGTAATGGTGGCATCAACTCTTACATTTCACACTGATCAAGATCTAATTCACTTCCTGTGGATTCACATTGCATATTGAATTAAGCAAAAGGAATTTTCGAAGTCAATGCATTATTGGTTCACTTGCAAATATATTGTGAATAGTGTGGCAATTCCAAGATTCTACATCAAACCGCCTACCTAGTCCAAAGGAGACTTGTGGCATTCTACTGTTAGACAAAGAAATTGCAAAAAAACCACTACAGATACATAAAAACACATTGGTGGCTCTCCCATGATTGTTTAGGTATTGTGTTAAAAAGAGTTTGTTGTTTTTACTTGTATGATTATGTGGTCAAAATGTCACTAGTCTTTCGTCAAAATTATTGATAAAATCAATAGTAATTTTCTTTCACTGTAAAAAGTGTTCAATGAAAATTCCTAGTGTGTTGAGTCTTGTGTTTACAAGTTTCGAAACTTTCTATGTAGAAAATTGTAAAAGTTTCATCGTCAAAATCTATTGTATCATTTTATTCTAGCCCACATTAGAGTCAAAGTCATTTAGGTGATTTTAGAATATTTAAATAGTCATCATGAGTCAAAGTCAAAATATTGTCAAAATAAATAAAAATTTTCCTATGCGGACGTATTTTATTTGAAACACGGCATCAATATGCAAACTTGAGCTTCATGTTCACATTTTGTTGAGCTAGCAACGTCACGGTGGAGGCTGGAGGATACATGGAGGATGGATGACAATTGGCATGCTCTCTTTATTCACCACCGATGAGGCCGCGCATACTGATTTGGTGACGTGTGTGAGTGTGTGTTTATTTCATTTGATTTCAGTGTGGTGTTTTCGAATAATGTGTTATGGAGACTTCACATTGTGGGGGGGAAATAACACAATGTTTCAATTTTTATGAGTTGGATGATATGTTTTGCACTATCATGGATTTTGAAATGTTATCTCGAAAGAACAACTATGACAAGGTTCAAGAATACACTGGCACATCGTGATATGGTTATAGGTAAACCATTTGAAAACCTTCACCCCTTTTTGGTTTGTGGTCAACCACCGGAAACCACCTTACTCTCGGTTTTTGGTTAACCGATGGAAAACCAACTTTTGGTTTGTGATAATCCAAAGGAAAATCACATGATCGTGAAATCAGTGTAGTGTAGCATGGACGTTTTCCCCATGTTAGCACTAAGGGGGAATGTTATGAAACTTTTGTTTCATTCATAACATAAGTGTTGATATTTACCTATGGTAAATTAGTCCATGAGAAATGTAATTGTTAGTGAGTAACTATGAGTGGTTAATAAGTGGTTAGTTGTTATACCTCTAGCTATTACCTAGTTAATTGTCATACTCACTTCTTATTTTGTAGGAGGTTGTTTTTCCTTCCTCCATGACTATATAATAGCCATTGCATCTCGTTGAATAATATAGTGTGAAAAATATTATTGAGTGTTTTAATCGCTAATCTTTATCATGTGACTTTGAACCCCATGGCTATAATAGCCATTGTATCTCCTTGAATAATATAATGTGAATAATATTATTGAGTGTTTTAATCTTTGATCTTTATTGTGTAGCTGAACCAAATTCATGAATTTCAAGATTTAGGGAGCTTTGGACACCTTTTGCAAGTGTATGAAGTGAGTGTTCTAGTGCATTACCTTAGGAGTTCCAGGTTAGCAAATGAAGTAGTGTTTACTTGCCTATATAGGGTTCCATAAATGATTTATCTAGGAAAAGCCGACCCAGATGAAGTATAAGACCCAGAAAAAGATTTACTTTTGAAAGTGTTGTTGGAAGATATGTCAGTCCAAGGCCATACAAAAAGGTTCAGGGTAATACAATCTGATCATGACTAGGCACATACGATTTTAGATAAGAGAAGGGAACATGTTGAATGGGGTTTGGAGCTGGTGAGTTGATGTTTCTCTATAAATTTTATATATTGTGTTCTCAGAGTTTTTTTACATGCAAATGTGCAAGGATAAACAAGCTAAACACTAGACCTTAGGAAGTGCTAAGTGGGAAAGTAAAAGTTGATTTTTTCATAACAAGAGTGCATAGTCAAGTCAAGGTTGCAAAAGTGCAAATTACCAAATTTGAGAGGCTACATTTTCCCCCTTTAAGTGTGAAATTAAAAATTGCATGCTTAAAGGAAATTGTACCTAAGTGTGTAGACACACATTGCCTTTGCTAGAATGTTTGATCTGTAGTTTCCTTGTTGTGCTTAGTGTTGGCATGATCCACGATGAAACCTACAACATGGAGAGTAGTCAATGCCCAAGATAGATAATTGACCATAACTCAAATAGAACTTATAACAAATAAGATTTGCATTTGTGTATATGTGAAGTGAAAAATATGTAAACAAGGAATAAATACCCATGTTTGTGTGTGCTTTGCTTATGCTTGAAGATTTTATTGCTAAATTTTGTTGAAGGATTGGGGTGATCAATCCCTAACCAATGTTGAGGAGAAACCAAAGTGTTAGGTGCATGCAACCCAACACAAAAATGTGTAAATAGAACGAAGAAGAAAGAGATACAAATGCACCCCTATAAAAGGAAGAAGACCACGTATCAAAGTTATTTAACAACTTTGATGTTTTCCTTAAAGTGAATGGAAGTAAATGCATATACGATACATGATAATGGTTGAGGTCACCAATTTTCTAAAAAAATGTTGAAGTTGGAAAATAAAGGGTCATCATTTTTAACGAATCAAAATTTAGATATATAATTTTATAATGTCATTTCATTTAAAAATTGAGTACTTTGTCGAAGGGCCCTTAGTCTATTGGTGTTGATGGATGACTTTCAATGAGCCCACCAGGGATCAAGTCTTGCTTTGAGTCTGCAAGACACGGAGACACCCGACATAGAGAGTCAAACGGTTGAGGCCAGAATCGTACCTTGAGTGATTTTGACAGGCGTGGATGCCCTTACTCGTGAATCGCTTAGTTGAAGGTGATCAATGGTTTAGTGATGACACGCACCCTAGATCTATTTATACATATATGGGCATTGAAATGCCACCAATGTGGGATAGATGAGATAGCACGAGATTAACTCGGCCCTGTTTATGTGCATGTAGCTCCAAACACCAAAGACCTGAAGTCGGTCTTAGTGATGGCACACACCCTAGATCTATTTATTCATATATGGGCGTTGAAACGCCACCAATGTGAGATAGATGAGATAGCATAAGATTAACTCGGCCTTGTTTATGTGCATGTCACTCCAAACACCAACTAGTTAAGTAAAATTGGAAACAATAATATTGTGTGCAAGATCCTTAAAAAAAGGTAATATAAGATCCACGGGGGTTCATTAGCTAGGCAATATCCTAGCACATGAGTTCATATTGAGGTAATTAAAATTAATAAAAGTAAAGTCAATATACCGGTAGATAAGAGGGGGTGAAAGGGTTTAATTTATTAATATTTTGAATTAGGTATTGGGGGTAGGTTAGAGAGGTGGGCCAAAATAAAGGAAGGATTAATTTCAATATAAAACTAAAACATTTGAACTCTAGTTTTTAAAACTAAATACCTTAAAAGTGCAATTTAAGGAGTGTGGTCATAAAGTTAAATTATAATCTATTTTTGAATAAAGAAATCTCAATTAAGAGATTCTTAACTGAGAAATAATAAGATGGTAGAAAACTAGGATTGAGTATGCTTTTTAACACAAGTGATATTATTTCACCATCTTAATTATTTGAAGAACTCTTGATAAATGATTAAAACTTACAATTTATAAGGTAATTGGTAATAGGTCTTCAATGGCTTCAAACTATCTTTCGAGAGAAAATACATATTAAAAAAATTGAGTGAGAAATATGATATATTTTCTGTTTAATATATTAGGGTAGAAATAAAAAGGGGTAAATAAAATTGTCATGGAAAAATGGGTAAGTAAAGTACATGAAAAAAATAGGGGGTATTTTCATTCTAATAATATAACGGGAGGGGTATTATAAATTGAATAATTAAGAGGTAAAAACTAGAATTAAGGGTATTCATTAATACCCTTCAAATGAACGTATTATACCATACTTTTACTAAATAAATTCTATGATAAGATCACATATAAATCATAAACCTCACCCTTTAGAAAATCATTTTGAAGCGGAAGTAAAATTGACGACTAATTATGACCTTGAAACAATTTTTGGCTTCATTATTACCTCCTCAAATTATGTGAAAGATCTGACGGCCAAAGTTTCATTATTTGATAATTTAAAATATTATCATTAATAAAATGTAAAATGTTGATGAAAATTTAATATACATTCTTAATTTTTTTTCCCTTATTTTGAAGATATATTTATCCCGATATATAATTTTTATGAAAATCTATTTTGGAAAAATGATATTGAAAATGATTGGCGATGTCAAACTTCACAAGTCTTTTCAAAACTTTATTTAAAACACGACAGATATACTTACGAGTACGACACGCTTGGCTGATCCAAGAAAGCTTTTTGCAGATGTTTGTGACACCTGTCGCCATAGATTTCACTCATTTCTTCTTTTTAAACTCTGTTCTGAAACACATTCTCAATGAATTGCCACGGCATCCTCGATTTATTTGCAAGGTAACATGCTTCTGTTTTTTCGGGTTCGATCCATTCTTTATTCTTATATGGATGAAAATTGTGTACTGATGCTTTACTCTGTTTCAATATGCTCTGCAAATGTAATGACTACTCATATTTCCGTAAATTGTTGCATGGAATCACGTCGTGCAAACACCCAATCTGGCAGATTCTGCAAAAATGGCGAGTTTAAGTGGAGTTGCGCAACTCAATTCAGGCAACACAATACCATTGATTGGCCTCGGAACCGCTTCAGACTTTCAGAACCATGATGAAATTAAGGCAGCAGTGGCTACAGCTTTAGAGGAAAGTTTTATTTCAATTTCCTACCTCTTTATGGCTGTAGAGGATTTTCCATATGACACTCAATAACATCATTATCAACCAAAGTCTTTTATGTTTCCCCTTCTCATTTACTACTAAACCTCAGCATTAAGTACAAATTTCTTGAAAAATCTTTACTTGAATCTTCAGGTGGGGTATAGGCACTTTGATACAGCCAGCCTTTATGGTTCGGAGGTTGCATTAGGAGATGCTCTCAAAGAAGCTTTTCAGAAGGGGGTTGTTACCAGAGATGAGGTTTTTGTCACCACAAAATTGTGGTCTGAAGATTTGGATGATCCTGTTTCTGCTTTGAAGACAAGTTTAAAGTAGGTACCCTATGCTTTTTCATTTTTCTAAACCAGAAGACATTATTAGATTATGTATTGGTACTACGTGGTGGTTAATAAATCTTCAAACTCTCTCCTCTTGATGATAAAACTCGTGGTAGTGGTTTTTCCTTGTCGCATTGCACAGAACTATACTGTAATCTGTTACTATATTGCTATATTCCCTTCAAAATCTTGGGGATTTTGGTACCTGGGTACTATTAATATATTGCTATACGCCCTTCAAGATCTTATGGTGGTTGGGTTTTAATGTCCTCTGTTAATTAATTAATTTATTTTTTGCTTGTTTTAATTTGATAGTTCACTGTCTCTGTTTGCGTTAATGTTTTAGACTTTCTCTTCTCTCGCTAATAGTTTTTTTGTAGTTGTTAAGCCTGGGGTGTGTTGGTTGGTTAGATATATTAGTAATTTAGTATAGTTGGTTTTGTACTTTCTTATTAATGATTTGAATGCAGGAATTTGCAGTTGGAATACCTGGATCTTTACCTTATTCACTGGCCCATACATCTTAAAAAGGGAGCCTCCCTTCCTATCCCTAAGGAGGAAGATTATCTGCCCTTAGACATGAAGTCTACATGGCAAGGAATGGAGCAGTGTGTTGAGCTCGGGCTCACTAAATCTATTGGTGTAAGCAACTTCTCCAGTAAGAAGATTGAAGATCTCTTAAGCCATGCCAAGATATCCCCTGCTGTCTGTCAGGTACTTCAATTTCTGCTGAAGTTATTGGAGTTCATATATTTGCTTTGCTTTTCAAATCAAGGAATTGAAGGAAAATCTGTTGTAACAGGTAGAGATGCATCCAATGTGGCAGCAATGAAAGCTCAGAGATTATTGCAGTTTGATGAAAATTTATGTCAGTGCTTGGTCTCCTCTTGGAGGAACTCTAACTTCAAACTGTTCAGCCAGTGTCATGGATCACCCTGTTATCAAAGAGATTGCGAAAAATCATGGAAAGACTACAGCTCAGGTACTAATTTCAAGCTATTTATATGTCATTTTCCATGAGGAATATATGGCTTTGAATCAGAGGACAGCCAATGTTTGATGGTGTTAAATGAATTGAAGCAGTTAAATTTCCTTCCCAAACAATTTAGTAGCTAGGATAGGCACCACTTCAATGGTAGTTTTGTTGTGAAAATTCAATTAGAAAGAGATCTGTGTATTTGGATCTTCGCACTTGAAGCTATTGGGAAATTCTGTTTAAGTTCAATTCAATTGGATAATTTTTTTAGTCAAAGTATAATCATTCAAGTTCCTTGATTAAAGGAATATCTAAAGCTTTTTGTATTGAGAGCTTATACTGTCGGTGCTCATCTTCAACGGTTGAAGACCTTGTATATTTAGCACTTTTTGGTGTTGATTTATGTTAACTCATGGACTGTCAACGAGAATATACTATTTTATTCTAAACGCATCAGCTATTTACGTGAGAGTCATTTTGTATGCTATGTTTTATACATTTCAGGCATGTTTTGTAGATTTTTAGCTTAGCTTCCATTTTGTATGTCAAGAGCAAGCCTATCTTCTCAAAGCTTTCAAAAACATGTTGGAAAATCATAATTAAGAGACAATGGAGTGGCTCGGACCAGTATTTTCATATAGATATTTTTCCACTTATCAAAAGGACTGAATTATGACATTAGAAAAGGTAATCCTGTTATCCAAAATGACCCCCCTGCTTATTTTGGCTAACTTGCCTTCATTCTTACCTTACTAGTGCTTCAATATCAAATTTTACACTTCGGGCACTCAAAGGGTTTTGGAAATGGTTCCATTAGATTGAGAATTTTCTCACCTTTCCAAAAAGGTAAAATTTTCCTCCTAACTCCAAATATTTTGAAAGTTATGGCCCGGCAGAGTTTTTTGGGGAAAATTTCCTTTGACAGGCCCGCGGGACAAAAGTACGCGTGGGACTCGCATGAAAGCCAAAATGGTCGCGCGTAAAATCGAAAAAAAAACGGAAGTTTTTGTTCGCTTGATGCTGGGACAGCTGGGACAAAAGTACGCGCGGGACGCGAATCGGCCGATTAACCGCAAATCAGTCTATTGCGGGTAGTGCGGAGATTTTGGTCTAGGACAGCCGGGACAAAAGTATGCGCGCCTGACGCAGCAGCGCCGCAAAGGGGCGCAAAATAAAATTTTGGCCCGCAGCCTCCAGCGAGCAATGTGAAGGTGACATGTGTCCTATCAATGGCGGGAGTCGGGGGCGCAAGGCAAAATTTGGAGCGCGTGCCCGCAAGAAGAATGTGGAGGTGCCACGTGGCAAGGCGGAAGGTCGGGGCGCAGAGAGAATTTTGCAATTTTGCCAAAGTGGTCAACGGCACAAGGCAAAATTTGGAGCGCGTGCCTGCAAAGAATGTGGAGGTGCCACATGGTAGGGCAGAATGTCGGAGCAGCGGAAGGATTTGGCGAAATTTGCCAAAGTGGTCAAAAAAGAAAAAATTGGCTGCGAGGCTGCCAAGGAGAAAATGGAAATTCTAGTTAAGTCCCCTTAGACCAATAGGAATGCGCCACGTGGCTCGGAGTGGCGGAGCATGGGGAAATCTTGGGAAATTTTCCCAAGGCAAAAATCAAAGGGAAAATTTTAAAGTTTGACCCCACCAACCTAATTTTGACCCTGTTTTTCGCCATTTTTGCCCTAAATCTTCAGAGGGCCATATCTTTTGATCCAGAGCTCGGTTTTTCATGTTCTTGGTATCATTGGAAAGATGGTGAAGTCCTCTACATGATGCACTATTCAATTTTGATTTTTAGTCAAGTTTTGAGGGTGAAAATTGAAGAAACGTGTCTGGCACAGGAAAAATACAGAAATGACATTCAACCACCAAAATTAATGAAGTATGGCATCCGTTTCTTCTCCAGCATGGTCGAATGCATCGAAAAATGAGATTGCAGAGGATCCCATCACTTCAAAGGCCGATTTAATGGATCGGCGGTGGTTGGAGATCTCAAATCAGATTTGCCACGTTTTTTTCCTTTCTTCATTCTCGCTTCATGGTTAAAAGTTGGATTTGGTTCATTTGTAAAGGGTTGTTCATCATTCTTCTCCGCCTCTCCCTTCTTTTCTTCCTGTGGTCGAAAATGGAGTTTGAACCTTCTCCCATACTTTGTAATGGCATTTTTCGCCTCTTACTAGCTAAATGATGTTTGTGCAAACTTCCTGAGCAAAAACGTGTTTTGTGATGCATTTGTCCATCCTTGCTCGTTTTTCCTTGTTTCCTTCTTGCCTCTCTTCATTGCAGGTATTTGTGCATGTTTGGATGTTCATTGTAGGTTTTGAGAGTGTGTTCATGGAGTTTTGGAACATTTTTGTGTGAATTCTATCCTTGGGCTTGTGATGCATTTGTCCATCCTTCCCATTGCTCACCCCTTCTTGTTCCATGCCGTTTTGATAGATGTTCAACATTTTCTTTCTACGGTGTATCACTGTTTTAGTGTAGACTCTATTTTTCCCCTTTCTCTCTCTCTTTGTCTCCTTGGCATGATTAGATTAGGATTAGATTAGCTTGCTTGCACTGAAATAGCTTGTGGCAAGTAGTTTAGGAAGAGGAACCAACCTTCTCTGGAGAGCTTTACCCATTTGCAAAGGTCCCACACTTTGGGAAAGCTCAATGTTGTGCATTCACACCAAATGACATTGCCTTAGAAAAGCAGATCCATAGGTCATTTTGGGGGTGTTGTGAATTTTCACCAACAGTTTTGGCACGCCCAGTGGGACACCAGGGTTAGATATTTCATCTTCTCTTAGTGTCTCAGCAAAAACAACAAAACTTACACCACCGTGTGCCAACAACAGTTTTGGCACGCCCGGTGGGAGCTTAGAGGTCTTCCACTTCATCTTTTGCAGGTTGATGTGTTCCTATGAAGATTTCAGCCTTTGGAGGCACTTGCAAACACATCTGACGACTCCATCTGGTCAACAACCCATCTCTGAAGTTGCAGACCTTCCTTTCCATTCATTTTCATTCATTTTTCATCCATTCTTCCTTCTATCTCTTCCATCTTCTTTCATTCCATGAAGTTGTGCAATCATGATTTCATTTCCATTATGGAATTCACATTTACAAAAAGCAACAATGTTTTCCACTTCCAACATGTTTTACAAATCCTCCAAATCAGCATTTTGGTCAAGTTCAAGATCAACATGCATACCCATATGAGCACAGTGCCAAAATCAGTTTGGCTATGAAGCATGTCAAGCACAAGGGTATGCTGATTGTGAGGGCAGTCAAGAAGAAAATGCAGATCTGCTAGAGAAAATCCAAAAGATGGAGGTAAACATGGTGCAATCTAGGGCTCAAGCACAAATGAAAGCATTTGGAATTGGTTGCAGAGCACCTTGTCCATGGATGGGACCTTTTCAAGGCATTACAACCCTCAAGAGACGCTTAATTTCATGATTACAACACTGCCATTGCTTGCAAAGTGGATTGAAGGAATAGAGGTATATGAAAGGTGTATTCAGCAACCTTGTCAATGAGTAAGCACACCATCTCATGTCTTTTCTTTTCCTCTTTCCCATTATGTTTTATCTCAACAGTGTTAAGTTTTAAACTCCCCATCTGCTGCCCTAAGTGTTGAATCCATTTCTCCAGTCCCTAGTCTTCCACCTCATCTCAATTCTTCTGTCCTTTTCCCTTCCAAACAGTCATCCCCTCCACAAGAGCTCAATGAAATACCCTCTCCTCCAAAAAAACAAGAGGTTTCATCTCCTCCACCACCAAGAATAATTGCCAAATCAATTGAGTTACAACCCATCCCTCCTCTTGCATTCCCAATTCCATGTGGGGAAGAAGAAATTGCAAAAATCAGTCATCAAGGACAACAAGAGGAAGAGCCAAGCAAAGAAGGAATGATTAAGAGCTTAGTAAGTTTGGCTCTTAAATATGGAATTGAGAAGATCCCTTTGCTGGTAAAGCCTACAGAAGAGGCCAAGGTTGAACAAATGGTGGTCAGGACTGATTTTGTTGCAGCAGAAGAAGAGCAAAAGGAAGAAGCAGATCAGCAATCAGTTTGCTCAAAATGTAGTGTCCATGTTGGCACTCTATTTGAAGGAAATGCTGATCCAATTCAAGTTGCACAATCAGCCATAGAAGAAGAAGATCTTGCAGCCCCAACTTGTCCTCTAGAGCAGCAGATTGAAGAGTTTGATTTGACAAACTTCATGCTAGAGGGAGAGTTTAATCAAGAGCAAGATTGTCTTCAAGTTGTGGAGGAAGAAAAACCAGCTCCAAATCCCATTGAAGAGGAGCAAATGGATGAGATCAAGTCAGTTTTTACAACAGCAGAAGAAGGAAGCATTATTGATACATTTTTGCTTTCATTTGAAGGGTTGATTTGATTGATGAAGCCATTATGGAGGTGAACAAAACAGTCTAAATTGTGAGCAAGAGGCACAAGAAATTTCATGTTTCTCTCCCACTTCATCTCTCCAAAATCTGGTTTTTGGATGAGTTTGAATTGACAAGTTTCATGTTTGAAAATGAAACTACACATGGTGAAGAAAATGCAGATTTGGAGGCCACCATACAAGAAGGAGAGACCTTGCAGCAGCAGGACATTGAAGAGTTTGATTTGCCATCAGACTTAGAAGAATGTTTGGATGAAGAGCCAGCTGAAACTACAATATTTTCTTCTTCACCATTCATTCTCCAACATCAAGAGCCTGCTGCCACAAAGGAGAACATTGAAAAACAACAGCCTATGTTTTGTGATAGCTCTTTGGAACCAATATTGGAAGATATTAATCTTCCATGTTCTTCATTGGAAAAGGAAGAAAACAAGAAAACATCATTTCTTCCACACCATCCACCCAAGAAGGTCCACAAGAAGATTCCATTTTTGGAATGGAAAATTAGAGTTATGGGCATATCAAACGGATCAGACCTTGCCCAATAAGGTATTTGGCTTCATTGGAGCCAAAGGAGAAGCCACAACCAGTCATGCTTGCTTATAAGCATGAGGGATGAGCTACAAAGTACCAAGGATCAGTTGTCATACCTCTTCAATCCAAATGCAAAGCAACTAAAAGAGGTATTGGATTTGTTTTCATTGACACCTTGTTGATTTGGGTAGAAGACCAACTTCTTGTTGATTTTCCACTCATCCAAGCAGCCATGATCAACTCCAAATCATTTGCATGGTTACCCATTTTGAAGAAAGGAAGCTATTTTTACACAACCGGTTCTGCAAGGTTTGTTTAGCTCACCTTTGCTTCTAGTTAAAGTAGAGTAGGTAGGTTTGTTTTCAGCGAGAAGAAGTGCTTGTGCACACTGCATATCCCATTTGGAGTATTTATGATTTCTAATTTTGTACATAGTTTTGGGTGCTGCTGGTTTTGCTCTTGCAGTCCATTTCAAAGTGGCATTTTGGTGAAGGTCAACTCTAGGTTTAGTGGGTTTCAAGTGACTCGAGAGGAAGTTTTCAAAGTTCGAGATCAATTCACAGAGCTACTACTCATAACTCCATGCCCAATGGATGCTTCAAGCGACTGATCATTTTATCTAGCAGGTAGATGACCCCTGAGAGTCGCAAAATTGTTATCCAAAATGAGCCCCCTACTTATTTTGGCTAACTTGCCTTCATTCTTTCCTTCCTTGTGCTTCAATATCAAATTTTACACATTTTAGGCACTCAAAGGTTTCTGGAAATGGTTCCATCAGATAGAGAATTTTCTCACCTTTCCAGAAAGGTAAAATTTTCCTCCTAACTCCAAATATTTTGAAAGTTATGGCCCGGCAGAGTTTTTTGGGGAAAATTTCCCTTAACAGTCCATGGACAAAAGTACGAGTGGGACGCGTGCAAAGCCGAAATGGCGGGCGATAAAAATCGAAAAAGCGGAAGTTTTTGTTCCAACGATCTAGGACAGCTAGGAAAATTTGGGACGCGAATCGGCCCGCGAAGTCGAGTCTGTGGGGTAGTGCGGAGATTTTGGTTTGGGGTAGGGACAAAAGTACACGCGGACGTGCAAAGGCAAAAGGGGCGTAAAGAAAATTTTGGCGTAGGCACTGGTGAGCAATGTGAAGGCGACACGTGGTCAAAAGGTGGCGGGGGTCGGGGAAAAGGAGGAATTTGGAGTGCATGCCGCGGACCAATGTGGAGGTAACACGTGGTAGGGCGGAATGTCGGAGGTCGGGGGCATGGGGAAGGATTTGACGAAATTTGCCAAAGTGGTCAAAAGGGCGCAAAAGAAGTAATTGGCTGCGAGCCGCCAGAAAATGAAAATAGGTTAAGTGATGACAGGAATGCGCCACGTGGCTCGGAGCGGTGGAGCACGGGAAATCTTGGGAAATTTTTCCAAGGCAAAATCAAGAAAAGGGAAAATTTTAAAGTTTGACCCCACCGACCTAATTTTGACCCTGTTTTTGCCATTTTTGCCCTAAATCTTCAGAGGGCCATATCTTTTGATCCAAAGCTCGGTTTTTCACGTTCTTTATATCATTGGAAAGTGGTGAAGTCCTCTACACGATGGACTATTCAATTTTGATTTTTTAGTCAAGCTTTGTGGGTGAAAATTGAAGAAACGTGTCTGGCAAGGGAAAAATACAGAAATGACATTCAACCACCAAAATTAATGAAGTATGGTGTCCGTTTCTTCTCCAGCATGGTCGAATGCATCGAAAAATGAGATTGCAGAGGATCCCATCACTTCAAAGGCCGGTTTAATGGATATTGCCGGTGGTTGGAGATCTCAAATCAGATTTGCCCGCGTTTTTTGCCTTTCTTCATTCGCTTCATGGTTAAAAGCCGGATTTGGTTCATTTGTAAAGGGTTGTTCATCATTTTCTGCCCGCCCCCTTCTTTTCTTCTCCGAGTCGAAAATGGAGTTTGAACCTCCTCCCATACTCTGTAATGGCGTTTTTCGCCTCTTACCGCCTAAATGTTGTTTTGTGCAAACTACGGAGCAATAAAACGTGTTTTGTGATGCATTTGTCCATCCTTGCTCGTTTTTCCTTGTTTCCTTCTTGCCTCTCTTCATCGCAAGTATTTGTGCATGTTTGGATGTTCATTGTAGGTTTTGGAGCTATATTCATTGAGTTTTGGAACATTTTTTGTGTGAATTCTATCCTTGGGCCTGTGATGCATTTGTCCATCCTTCCCATTGCTCACCCCTTCTTGTTCCATGGCAGTTTTGATAGATGTTCAGCATTTTCCTTCTCTCGGTGGATCACCGTTTTAGTGTAGGCTCTATTTTTCCCCTTTTTCTTCTCTCTGTCTCGTTGGCATGATTAGATTAGGATTAGATTAGCTTGCCCGCACTTTGGAATAACTTGTGGCGGGGAGTTTAGGAAGAGGAATTATCCTTCTCTCGGAGAGCTTTCCCCATTTGCAAAGGTCCCACACTTTGGGAAAACTCAATGTTGTGCATTCACACCAAATGACATTGCCTTAGAAAAGCAGATCCATAGGTCATTTTGGGGGTGCTATGAATTTGCACCAACAGGTACATTATTGGAATTTATTTTTATGACGTTAGAAAAGGTACATTATTGGAATTTATTTTAACTGATGGCAAATTGAATCTATCTCGAGCATCAAGTGACCTTCAAAACACTTTACAAAGCTTTGAAATAGTTCATAATTCAGGTTTGTTTTGGTTGAATGGTTGTTTTTGTATATTGCTAAGAAAGAACCTTGTAATTCTGGAGTCACTCTTGGAAACTAAATTTTACTAAGTGTTTTGAGTGTAAATATTGTTTTGTAGGTTATATTGAGGTGGGAATTAGAACTCGGAGTTTCTGATTGTAAATATTGTTTTGCAGGTTATATTGAGGTGGGAATTAGAACTTGGAGTAATCGTGCTTCCTAAGAGCTACAACAAAGGAAGAATAACTCAGAATTTTCAGGTGTTTGACTGGTCTCTGAGTATAGAAGATCATGCAAAAATAAGCACCCTTCAATAGAGGAAAGGCAACAGGGGAGAGGATTTTGTTAACTCAACCACCAGCCCTTACAAATCTGTTGAAGAGCTATGGGATGGAGAGATATAATAAACTAATTAGACCTACTGTTATTTTCTTTTTCACAACATGAATCAACAGAGCAGGGCAGAGGAATCTTCTGTTTAACTTCAAACTTCTAGAGAAGTGTTTATGAGAGGAAGATATTATGCTAAGAACATGTGGAAGATATAACTCTCTTTTCTTAGCGCCTTGAAACTCTTATGGCTGTAATGGTTTCCTTCATTTTCCACTTTATTATTATAATGTGCAACAGACACGGAGTATATAACTCTCTCTTTTCTTAGTGCCTTGAACTCTTATGGCTGTAATGCTTTCCTTCATTTTCCACTTTATTATTATAATGTGCAACAGACATGGAGTTCACTGTAAAGAGAAACAATGTTGAGTTGAATACCCTATGTTCCAACTGTTGTTAAATTTTATAGTTTTTCTAATAATATGATATACAAAGAGTACAGACACAGTCTGAAACTATTGCCTGAATGGCAACCAGACTGACATAGAAAAAATGTAGACCAGGTTAAAATGGCAGCCGGAAATAAGAAAAACGGAAAACTGATTACACTTTACTAGAGTCATCAAGTACATTAAATCAAAGGTGGGTATGTAGGATAGATTCTTGAACATGCACATGAGAAATTATAGTGTGTCGGATTAGCATTTGACATTGGTAAAGCACCAATAAACAAATTGGAGTGACAGTGTAGGCAATGCCCAGTCAGGTAGGAAAACCCCTCTTTCTAGTTACATAGAGATGACGGAAATTGGTGTTACCAGGCACATACGTGAGCAAGATTGTGGTGATTCCCCTTGCTTCATCCCCTATGTTAGTGAAACTGGATACCTCAATCAATTTCCATCTTGATCACATGTAGGCCAGATATGACTGTTGTGGTGGCACATGTTAGGGATGTAGATTGACATGAGTATCTCCCTAACGTTCAAGGTTAGAACTCAAAGGAATGTAATAAGCCGGCGCAGGCATCATCCCTGAGCGTCACCTGCTTAAAACCATTCAGGCAAGTGCGTAGGTCAAAGATTCCCATCCTATAGATTGTGATTAATTCTATAACAATGTTTGCTTGGGAGTTGGGATGAGTATGTCTGTCTTCTCCTCCTATGTGGCTTTATATCTATAAACTCTAATTGCTTTGCTTTTCGATATTGTGATCTTTTGCAGGTCTTTTGCAGGTCTTTTGCAGGGAAGGGTTTTGAAACTTTTGCATCCAGCGGTTCTGTTCTAAAAATTGGCACAAGATGGTTATATCCTGGGAAAGTTGAACTACCCGTTGCATTTGGTGAAACAATCTGAATGCCCTGTGACAACCTGATATACATACACATTTATATGTTATATGATTATTCTTTGATTTTCTGTTTCTTTGTAATATGAGCGGTCCCCAAGTTAGGGCAATGAACAGTTCATTTTGTGCATATCCTGTCATCATAGCATTGTATTGGGCCATGGCTACATTCTGCATTTTTCACCAGTTTTAATGCATCCCTCCTTTTTGTTTGTCTTTCCAACTTCGTCACAGAATTTTCAAAAACTGAGAAATGCCTTCATTTTTCACATGAAGGCCAGAAAGAGTATCTGACTCGAGAGAGGTGTATGGTACATGAAACTTAGATTATTTGAGTGTTCGCTGGAGATTTGCATTGTGTTGAATGTAGAGTAAGGCATACTGTGGGGTGGGCAAGCTATCCCGTTAATTTCTGCTAAAGATGTCGGAGTTCATCTATTTGCTTTGCTTTTCAAATCAAGGAATTGATGGAAAAACTGTTGTAACAGGTGGAGATGCATTCAATATGGCAGCAAAGAAAGCTAAGATATTTTTGCAGTATGATGAAAATTCATGTCAGTGCTTGGTCTCCTCTTGGAGGACCTCCAACTTCTCAATGTTTAGTCAGTGTCATGGATCACCCTGTTATCAAAGAGATTGTGAAAAAGCATGGTAAGACTACAGCTCAGGCCAGTATATGTCATTTTCTATGAGGAATTTATGGCTTTGAATCAGAGGACAGCCAACGTTTGATGGTGTTAAATAAATTGAAGCTGTAAAATTGCCTTCCCTAACACTTTAGTGGCTGCTAGATTCGTTGTGAAAAATCAATAAGAAAGAAATTTTTGTATTTGGATCTTCTCACTTGAAACTATTGGGAAATTCTGTTAAAGTTCAATTAAATTAGAGAAAAAAATTAGGTCAAAGGAGACCCATTCAAGTTCCTTGATGAAATGAATTTCTAAAGATTTTTTTTCATGAAGAGCTTATACGGTCAATGCTCTGTCAACGGTTAAAGACCCTCTATTTTTAGCACTTTTTGGTGTTAATTTATATTAACTTGTGGACAGTCAACAAGAATATACTATTGTATTATTCTCAGTGCACTGACTATTTATGTGATAGTCGTCTTGTATCCCATCTTTCATACATTTCAAGCATGTTCTTGTTCTGTAGATTGTTAGTTTAGCTTCCATTTTGTATGTGAAGAGCAAACCTATCTTCTCAAAGCTTTCAAAAGCATGTTGGAAAATCATAACAAAGAGACAATAGAGTGGCTTTGTTGGTAAGATTTTATGTCGTGTGTGATCTTGACTCGCTCAATGGAAGTGGCTTAAAGTCGGCAACAGTTAGGGAAGACCATTTATCGACAGGCTGATGTTCTTCTAGGTTTGAGAGAGGCAGTTCTCTCGTATGATGGGGGTTTTTGTATTTTTGGTGCTTTTAACCAAAAAGTACAAAGAAAACAAAAATGGGAAGGAGAAAGAGAGGAGAAAGGAGAGAACAGAGGAGAAAAGGAGAAATCTTGTGGCAGAATAGACACACAGAGATTTGCGCGGATAACTCCAGGTAAATAAAATGTTAACTTAGAACCCTCTTACTCTCACATGAAGACAAGAACATAGGCAACAATTGCGTAGTGGATAAAAATCACTTGGAAGCAAGAAGTCTCCACGACTCTTGAACTGTACAAATATGGCACAAAGTCCATGTACACAAATATTTAACACACGGTCTGAATATCAGAACATCACATACAACAAGGGAGAAAGGCAATGTTAATGGCATCATACAATCATTAACGATAAGACACAATTTCATAATTGAAGGGCATTAACACAGTGAAATGATACATGATCCACCTGCTAACATTCTTTATTCATCACTGAAAATAATATGTACATCAAAGTGCAACAAACTCTCTGCAGAGTGAGAGAGAAGAGAGAAACTTCCTAAGGAGAGAGAGAAAAGAACCTATTTACAATTGATTTCCGGTCTCATATAGGCACATTCACCCAAAAGTAGTTACATTACTACTTTATGATTTAATCTGCCCAGTAGGCTCCCAGAATTCAAATGATCTATTTTGATTGGGTTGAAGCAGTTGTTGACCATGAGGCTCATATATGAAATCAATATCCTCCTTAGTGAATCATGACCGAGCCCTGGACAATCACTTTCACAAGAGGCTCCTGTAATTCGATCATACTTACCATTAAAGCTGAGTTCCTGCTCAATTAAAACATACTCGAGCTCGATTAGATCCTCAACACTCGTAGCACATTCAAGGGACAAGGCACCATGCAGGATCATGAATAATATATTGTCTGGCATTTGATCAAACACTTCACGGGCAAACATTCAATGTTTTATAATTTCTCGTACTGGTTGGTCTCGCTGCTTCATGATTCCATAGCTCTCGAGGAAAAAACCTGTTGTAGGCAAGTGATCAAGGACACTTACGAAGCAAAGGAAATGCTGCAGAGGCAATTTTAGATGGTTTTAAATACAAAATTCTTGGTAAACCCTTTGGGATCAAACAAATATAATAGACCGTGAAATAAAGCAAGAATACAGTCTTTTTGAAGACGCGTGGGAGTGGATCAGTTGGTTAAAATTTTTGAGGATTTGTCGGGACGAAACAAAAGATACGAGCAATGTCGTTTTTGAATAGCGCGGGTGGAGCCAGAGCAGATGCAGCTGGGTGGAGGAATTAGGTGTATGGGTATTCCCTAAAAGAGCCTTAAGAACTTAATTTTATAGCATGGGCAGATATTCATTGCAAAATACAACTATGTAGTGTCGTGATTTGATCTTACGGAACATGAACCAGGTTAAAGAGACCATTGAAATTTTGACGACCAAACAAAGCAACGAAATGGTGTCGGAACCGAAAAAAGAGCGATGAAGATGAAGTGCTTAACATGGGGTGTTCATACTCGAAATTTGTTTCCCGAGTGGTTTTAACGCATTTGAGTAGAAATTGGAACATTTCGAAAAGTCTGATTTTTGAAGAGCACACACTTGTAATGAAGGGAATCAATATTATACAATTTTAACTTATTTAAAACTTTAATACTTATAATGGGGGAATCAATATTATACAATATTTTACTTATTTAAAACTTTAATACTCATAACAATAACATTCACACAAGATCAAACAATTATGAAATACATGATTTATGTGGAAACCCTTTGGAGAAAACCATATAGAAAAGATTGCTTGGATCTATTGTCCAAATCCAACCCCAAAATATCTCAATATGAATTCGTAGGCACCAACCTACTGGAGACACCAATCCCCAATTCCAAGCACTAACTCAACTAGTTCGTGAGCACCAACTCACTGGAGACACCAATCCTCAATGTCGAGCACCAACTCAGCCAATTTGTGAGCACTAACTCGGCCCAATTTGTGAGCACCAACTCACTAGAGACACCAATCCCCAATGCCAAGCACCAACTCAGCTAGTTCATGAGCACTAACTCACTGGAGACACCAATCCCCAATTGTGTGAGGCACCAACCTCAACAATACACAGTTCCACCTTTTGTAGTTGCTTCTTCAACCTAATGATGGCAATCAATTCATTCTTCTATCTCTTCATTGATGTTCTCTTTCCAACAATCTTCCACTCTTAACCACTTGCTCCACTCGCACCCATTCACACTTCACTTGCTTGTCACAGACACTACATACTCGCTCCACTCACTCATAGACTCCCACTCAAAAAATGTGTTCTTAATGATTTCTTCAAGATACCGCCATTTCTTGCTTTTCTTAGACTCATAACTTGCTCCACTTCACTTTATACACCTACATTTAATCACTTCGTTTTGTGATAGAGTCATGCTTCATTTGTTGATATCTTTCTACTATCCAACCCTACAAGCTTATTTGCTTGGATTATACTTGTTAACTCTTTCTCCTTTTCTTAGAGCTCTTCCATTCACACTTTTCCATTACTCACACTATTGCACTTTTGCTTTGTTGATGGTTTATCTTGAGCATACTTGCTGCTCATGGTCGCACTTCTAGTTTTGTAATACTACTCCAAATGCTTATTCGTTTGTCTCACACTTAGGAACAACTCTCATTAATTTCTCCTTTTCTTATCTTATGAGTTATGTCATTTCCACTTCCTTCGTCATTGTCAAATCTCCATCTTTTTCATGCTTTGTTCATTCTTCCTTGCTCTTATGCAATTCAATATTACTCCATAGCCGCACATCTTTGCTTTGGCTCTAGTAGTTCGTCATTGCTTGTGTTTGATCACATTCCTTCCTATAGATCTTCCTTTTGGCGATTATCATCTTTCTTCTACACAACAATTTTTGTTTTCTTCACCCAAGCACACTCCAAATCTCTCCAATTTGAATCTCTTTTATATCATATTCATTTCTTAAGAGGATGTAGTAGCATTTGAGAGTCGGCCAAACCAATTCAAATGATGACACCAAAATAGAGCATGAGTCACTAAGATAAATTCTTTGAGTCCAAAATAGGGTTGATCATATATTCAAATGCAAATGCCATGGGTCGGCCATATCAATGCATAAAACATATCAAATCCGTCATGAGTCGAATTAATATTATTGGCTTCGGACTAACTTTATTACCATTTCCGGATTGATTCTTCTACTAGCTCCAAACTGATTTTTCTATTTTCTCTAGACTGATCATGCTACGAGCTATGCCTAGCACACCGAGCATACTTCGAGCTCGAATGACATACATTGGGTCAAGCGAGCTATACCTAGATTTGGATGACCAACACCACTTCGATCTCCGCACCATTTATACTCTGAGTTCCAGACGATAAACGTTCTTAGGCGAGCTTTGGTTTAACTCTCTTTGCGAGCTTCGGGCCATGTATACTCCGAGCTCTGGATGATATGCATTCCTATATGGCGAGCTCGAAACCATTATAATTTAAGCTCAAAACCATTTTCACTTCAAGCTTCGGAAGACAAGCATCGTACTCGAGCTCCAGATGAGCTTCACTGCGAGCTCTGTGCGATAGACATTATAACCGAGTTGCCAAGCGAGCTCCATACCATCTAGAAAAAAAAACTTTGACAGCAATAACAATAGATTCTTCCAACAATTTGTTGTTTGCTAGCTCCTTCAATTTTTTTTTGACATCAATGACAATTATTCTAACACTTGTGATAACAATTGGCTTTTTCAGGGACATGACATGGATTGGACATAGGCTGGGTGAAGCACAAACAAGGCACAACTCAAACTCCATAATATCTTGGTCGAGTGTCTTATCCGTTGAGGAACATACTCAAGCTTAACATAATTACATAGGGTATATCTCATGCCCCATTCTCTCATCTTTGCATTTATTGGAAACATAAACACACACACACACACACACACACACACACACACACACACACACACACAAAAGGAAATAAGCCAAAAGGAAAGAAAACTATGTACATGGGGAAGAAGGGGAATATACAAATTTTATAAAAACCCAAAAATAGGATGAGAGAAGTAGGTATTATTATGGAGTGAAAGAGTGAATGCATGAAACTTTTGAGGATTAAAGGTGATCTCGTTAATCATACCAAAAATTTTTGTTAACTCTTCATGGCTTGAAAAGAAAGATAGAAACAAGAAATCCACCCTCAAACTGATACTACACGGAGAACTTGGCTAAATCAAATGATGATCTTGCCATTTACTCAAAAATTCTGCTTCATCGACAATGAGGGAGTGCTAAAATGAACCTCTTACTTTCCCATAAATCACAACAACATTGACCTACATAGGCATTTGCCACTATCTCTATGATATTTACAAATTGTTTTCTCTTGAAAGTTCTTCTTGAGAGAAATCTTAGCCACACTAACACACTCTTTACATGCTTGAGAGTTGAACCAAACATTACTTGTTTCTTTTGGTGATGAGGTGAAGGTAGAACATTCATTTAGCTTACAATTTTTTCTTGTTGGTGCATCAACAAAGAGCATACATTCTTTACCATGAGGGTATTCACTATCATTACCTTCTATCCCCGTAGGCTTGAATTCATCTTGGTAATTTAACATGGCTTCTTTCGAATAAATTTGTCACTTTCTTCTTTTTGTAACGAATTTAAAAAACGCACGAGGAGATTCATCTGTTCCATTCACATGAGTATGTAGCCTTTGATTACCAACAAGTGTGTCATAAGGAATGCTAAGCTCTTCAATTTTCTCTTGAGTAATTTCAAAAATATGCAAATTAGAAGGAAGTTCAAAAGCGCAAGAAATTCATTCACAATTACCTCAACATCACTTTCTTGAAGGGTCTCTAGTGGAGAGGAGGAATTCATTTTGAGTAGGAATTCATTTTAAATATCTTCATGATGAGAAACAACTTCGAAAAGCATCATGTCACTTCTCTCGAGACAAAGGTATTTGTTTTCCTTAATCCACTTCTTGAAAATCTTTGCCTCAAGTTGAGATGAAGTCATGGATGACAACTCCATTTCCTTTCTTTCTTCATTATTTTCAGAAAAGTCATCTTGAAAGGCGATAGGAGGTTCATAAGGAATGTATCCACTAGAGGCATCAAAGTATTGCTTAGGGATAAATACTTCATAGTGTAGAGAATATTGAAATTACTTACGGAAAATTATTGCTTTTTAAATTTTGGAGTATCTCAAGATGATTGAACTTCCTTTGCATAGGTTAAAAAAGTGTAATATTTCAAGATTGAGGTGGGGATATGATACCCCTTATGTTATTCTTACAATCCTTTGTATTTACTCCTTTTTAGGGAAATCATCTCTTCATCCCCATAAGTAATAAATTCATCAATGGGAAGAAAAAGAAGGAACAATATTTTGAGCTTTTCACCAAGCCATGAATCATCCAAATTATCACCTCAATAGATGTTTCTTCTATTAACTCTATGTTGGATGAAAGATTTTATCACTACTTATCTCACCCAATGATTTGTCTTCAAGTTGTTTTGATATCTTGTGTGTCTATGCAACATTTTATACCTTTTGTTCATTTCTCTCATCATATGCATGGAAATTTTATCATTAACATGTTTAATCTTCATCCTTATTCTTTTAACAAAGTACTTCTTCAATTTCAGCCACCAAGATTTGATTTTAGGATCATGTGATGTAACGTGGTTTTCTTAACTTGTGGTTTTTTGTTCTTTTTTGCAACTTACAAGGTTGTTTTAACAACCTTCTTTCTCATTAATGGTGCATATAAAATTTTCATAGATGACCCCTTGTCTTCAATGTAGCACAAGTCATTATGACGATGAGACAATGGGAACATAACCTTTTCTTCTACTTGTTCAATTTGCTGCAAGGTTTGAGTCAGAGTAGGAGACATCTTTGATGTTTGCAAATTCATACCTCCATAAAACTCTTTCAAATTTTTTTGTTCAAGATCATTTAGAACTAGAAATCCTAAAAAGGAAGATCATTTTCCTCTTCTTCATCACTATCATTTGTCACTCATCGGCACAAAGTACCAATTTATAGTTCAAATTTAACAAAAATGGTTAGATTTAATAAGGGGTATTGATTGAAGGTATATTTTCCTAATCAACTAGTTTCCAAAGCTAATTATAACAATATCACAATAATACAACTCATAGACAAAATGGTGAATGAATATACAATACTAGAAATGAGAGGGAGAAGAAGACTTAGCTTATATTCTAGGATGTGTGTTGATCTAGGCTAATATGATGGCGAAAGGGGCTAAAAATGATTTGAAAAAGTTGCATGTACGAAACTATGCCCAAAATTTGTGTCAAGACTAGGGTGTATGGCGGGGACCAAGGCATATAGGCACTTTGTGGTCCTTTTTGTATGCTTTCATCCCTTTAGACTATGTGGATGTGATTCATGTGCGGTTTGACTCTGTGTTCCCCAATTCACACTTTTTTCACTTTGAGTTTACTTGAAACCCTAATCTTCACACCCGTTCTTGCAAAACAAAACCCTTTCTACTTTACACAATACTCAAGCACACATTAGTGTAGAAAAATTAATGCATATGTTTGATTCGGATTGACCTCGATGATCACCCCATTATGATTGCACTAAGCACTGAACTACATTTTAGACTCTATGTAGTTCTAGTGTGTTTGTGTGATTGTAATTGTGTCTCGTTGAAGTAGGTTTTCCCGCATCAACTTCCACCCAATAAAGTGTTGCATTATTTTCCCCTAATGCATGTTTGGTATATAATTCAAAAGATACACCCTTCCTATGCTATGATAATGCATTTTAAATGCAATCCTTATCATATTCTTGTTCTCAAAAGACAATATATTCCTAAAAATCTCTCTAATTATCTTAGTAAGCTAATTATATATATGAGTTTCCTTTGCTCAAATTCTGGTACTAATGACACAAGATGCCAACCCAAGTATAAAATACAAATAAGAAAAGAGTAACGAAGAATCCCAATAAAAATATTTAGGAGAAAACAAGTAGGGACCAAGGCATAGGAAATGGTCCATAGTGTATGGGCGCTACATCCCATTGTGTACGCTTGGTCCAAAAATCTTGGAAAATCATATAGTTAAAGCACAATGATAGGGATCCTCGTGACATGACCAAAAGTAGAGAAAGAAATATAGAAAACCATGAGGAGTCGTAATCGGATAAATCAAAAGTATCCTACCTTGATGATTTTCATTGTTATTTCTTTCGCGAGAGAAGTGTCTGCCGGATAATCCATCGTGAAATTATGCTAAGACTTTATTGACCTACATGCCTTCAATGCATCTCAACAACACAACATCAATGTTTCTCTTGAAGAGAACCCCATCAATAAGCACGTATGGAATAGAATGAAGCCTTAGATGTATTGTCTTTGTGTTTTTCATACCATGAGGGTATGCACCAAAAGATAGGAATGTTGCCATGTTTTTGATCCAACTATGCGCGCTAGGATCCACATTTTCTCGGGTTTAGAGTGCGGGCCTATTCATCCAAGAAAAAATAAGTCTCCTCATCATTATGTGCATCTTTAGCAATTTTCTTACAGAGCGCGTTGCCTCTAACTAAATTTTTGGCTTTGATAGTCACATCATACTCCATGATTTTGGTCACCCATCTAGCTCTTTTCTCACTAATTTCTACTCCCATGATGAAGTCTCTCACACTAGAGTGTGAAACTAGAACTTTGACATGATTAGTGGTGAGCATACTTTTGAAATTCTTAAGAGCACACATGATGGTGAAGACCTATTTTTCTACGTGTGATTGTATTTCAATTCATAATCCTTCAGTGTTTGACTAAAAAATCCACCGGCTACTCTAGTCCTTATTCATTTTCCTATGTCAATACAACATCAAAATTAGAATCTACTACATATGCATAAAGTATGAAATCATTGGAGTAATCCAGATTGACAAGTGTTGGGGAAAAATAATTTCTTGCTTGATTTTTTCAAATCTTTATTTTCCTTCGTTGTTCGCTTGAAGAATGTGTCCTTAAACACGAGGGTGATAGGCCTAACAAAACCTACAAAGTTAGGAATGAATCTCCTAACAAAATTGATCTTTCCTAGGAATGATTGTAAAGCATTCTTGTGCACAAAAAAAAGAAAGAGAAAGGATGGCTAAAATGCTCTTAGGATCAATGGAAATGCCATCCTTTGAGACCACATGGCCCAAAATCTTGCCTTGTGTAATAACAAAGTTGCACTTCTTGGGATTGAGAGATACCCCAAATTGTCTGCATCTCTCAAATACTTTCTCTAGATGTGTGATGTGATCTGCAATCTACTTTGAGAAGACAATTATGTCATCCAAGTAAAATAGGATGAACTCATTGATATATCCTTTGAAGGCAGTTTCCATTGCTCTCTAGAAGGTTGTGCCAACATTTGAAAAACCAAAAGGCATTTTATGATAGACATATGTTCCCCATTTGGTTGTAAATGCAATCTTGAATTGATCCTCTTCCTTGACCATGATTTGATTGAACCCGAGTAGCCATCAAGCATAGAAACACTTTGTACACCATCCACAGTCTGTAAAATATGTTCCATAGAAGACAAAGCATAGTGATCATTCAAATATGCCTTGTTTAAATCTCTGAAACCAACACAGATTTTGATTTCACCATTATTTTTGTGCAATGGAACTAGATTTTCCACCCAAGTAGAGTACTTGATAGGAAAAATAATATTTACCTCAATGAGTTTGGATAACTCCTTCTTCATAAGGGGCTCTATTTTAGGATTGATGAGCCTTTGTTTTTATCGATGGGATTGATACCATGATCAAGGTTAATGGAGCGTTGAGTAACACTTGGATTGAATCCTTTGAGGTATTAATAGTCCCATGAAAATATGTCAACATAATTTTGACATAGATAAATGAAGGCCTTCTTTTCATCTGCATCGACATTGTTAAGTAACAACTCTTTTACGCATGCAATAGTGGTATTTGAATGACAATCTTTTTACACTTTGTGTGCATGTACTTTTCTTCACCCTTGAAATCATCATCAAGACTGAAAATGTGCTCTAAGTTGACTGTCCTTTTGGGAAACTTGTTTGTATTTAGTTGAATCACTTAGTCACCATAACTATCATGCAAGTTAGCTTACATGTTTGAAGAAAACTTAGCTTCATTTTGAATGAATTGCACAATTTGTTCATCACTTTCAAATACTTGCTAGCTGGTTTCATTGTTTGGAATGGATGGCTGACCACCACCTTGATATGTTGTGCATTACCTTGGAAAAAATCCTCAGTAGGTGAGAATTTTGAACCAAGGGCTTCCATCGATCTGCTTCTTTGTTTAATTTCCTTGGCACCACCTACAGATTAAGAGCATCAAATATCTCTAAGAGGTCCCAAACTCTATGTTTATAATATTTGAGAATATTATTATTTTTATGCGGACTTGTTTATGACATAGTGGATAAAATTTAGTGTCTCCAAAGATATGAAAAGCCTTGATATATCTCTTCTCAGCAATAAGAAGGCCATGCAACAATACTTCATATTATGCTATGTTGTTGGAGCATGCAAAATACTGACTTATGCATGAAGTATAACTTATCATTTTGGGAGAGATGAGAACAATACTTGCACCTATGCCATTTCTAATTTTAGAGCCATCAAAGAACATCTTCCATAGTCTAGAGGTGTCATCTTTTTCTTGCTTGAGCAAGACGGGAAAAGTGGCTTCTTCTTCAAGGATGAAATAGGTTCCAAGACAAGTTTTAATAGCTATATGATATGAATCAAATTCATAGTGCTCCTTTTCCCATTCATATAGTAATAGATCATGTATAGAGGGAGGAATAGGCCACTCTTTTGAAACCTACTCTTTTTAGCAGTTGGCTTGGAGAGGGGATGTGTCATATGACTTAACATGATAGGAAAATATAGGATCATCTTGTATGGTAAATATGGTACCATACCTTGTTCTTAAAAGCATATGAGACCAATCAGAAGACAAGTAACCACCCACCTTGGCAATAAAATATCTTGATAGGAAGATGGAAAAAATGGAGGCAAGCCAAAGATCGAGACATCTTGAGTTATGGTTAGACTTGAACATGCATGAAGGGTTAACTTAAGATCCTTGATGACTCCTAAGATACTCATAGTTGAGCCATCAAGTTGTAATACTCCTTTAGAGATAGGGTTGTACTTGAGACCTAGGATATCAAAAATTTTCTTAGGCATAATAAAATTACTAGCCCCTGAGTCAATCATATAATTGTGAACGAGGTATTTACCCTACTATCAAGTACATATATAAGGGTGGGGTTGAGACACTTTTTCTTACTTTCTTCTCTTGTGCTTGAGAAATATTATTGATGAGCTTGAGATTTATGAATGACTAGATCAATGTGTGGAAGTTGTGCTAGATTCATGCAACAGGTCGTACTGAGATAGAATGGACAGGGAATCCCATATTGTGACATTTACATTTGTTTTCTTCATCCGGTAAAAATGTTGAATGAAATTCCCATGGACTTGTGAATTTGAGCACACGCAATTCTCTTTTTTGATTACTTTGATCTTTGAAGGAGGCACATTTATATGCATAGAGGCTTGACCTACCAAAGGAGGGGTGTGTGCAACTTCAGTTGAAACATTGCGCACAACCTCACACACGGGAACTTACGTGTCAGAATTGCTAGGTTGATTAGCATCATCCTTATGCGTATTGAGAGTATCACTCTAACTAACAGAAGTAGAAGGATGCACATTGGCTTCCAACATTCTCTTCTTGTACCTTGTGTTATCAACAACCCGCACACGTGGTCTGCTTGATATATCCATAGCTTGGTTCATTACATAAAAGTATTCAACACCAAATAACATAAGGTTGGTCTTAGGAACAACTTATGGCACTTCTTCATTATCTGGTTCACCCAAGCTAGTGGAAGGCTCATAACTTGAAGCACTTGAGATCATGAAGGCTTGTGTGCATAAGGCATTTGTGCGGTTGTATTAACTATGAGGCATATTAGAAGGAAAGAACCACTTTGTCTTTTGGACCATGTTGTTCTATACTTGGAACTAGTTCTTTACTTGAACTAGGCATAGGAAGAGGCTACACAAGAGTAATTGTTTGAAGAGGGAGGTGTGCATTATGGAATTTCCATCTATCATTTCGCTAGTTTTGTGCATATCTCTAATTTGGATATTGGTTTCTAAAGGGATGATGGCTTTGATTAAATCCTTGATTATAGTTACTTCTAAAGGCTTGCGCCTATTACTTTTCTAAATATATGAATTTATTGGACAAGTTTCTAATCAAGGCCTTCATTTCTTCATCCTTTTTTTCTTTTGGGGAGAGTAGGATGTGGATGCAATGGGTGGGAAGTATGCTCGGGAAGGGGAACAATGGATGGCTGAGGTGTTTTAGGAAGTTCATGAAACAAATGCATAGGTAATCTAGGGGCTATTTTACCAACTTGGATTAGACAATTTTATTCTGAATGGCTATAGGATAGGCATCATAAAGCTATGCAACACCCATAAACTATATCATTACTACAATGTCAGAATTTAAAGATCTTAAGAAATAAAGAAAAGCACCTTGAGGGGTTGGTCTTAAGAGGGTAGGAATTATATCCCATGTCTTTGAAATATGAAATTAAAGTCAATCATGAGCTCAGTGGGATCTCTCTTGATTATTGTGAGTTTTTAGTAAAGATATATTGTCTTCTTTCTTCTCAAACCGATTATGAAGTGCGGTGTCAAGTCCATCCTAGTTGGTAATAGAGGCAGGTCTTAAGCTCTTATACCATTGAAGTGCCTTTACTTTATGTAAAGAAGCTAGTAACCCTATAAATACATTATCTTGATAACTAGATGAACATAACATACATTTGCAATATCTTGAATGTGCTCAACAGAGAGGTGACTTGATTCTCACTAGTAAAAAATGGAATACTTTTGAGTGCATCTATTGGTATTGCATGTTGTGTGGGAAGATTCAAAGCACTACCACTATTGAAAATGATAAAGGGAAGATTTATCTACTACGTCATGGGTAGAATGGGTATGAACACCACTGGTAGATCATGCAGAAGGTATACCAAGAGGAGGAGTAGATTGTGCCTGTGTGCGAGAGATGGAGATACACATGTGGTGGTTTTTGCTACTTCTTCTTTTGGGAGACAACTGAAGATACTCAAAGGATTCTTCAACTGCTACGCTCTGTTTGGTATATAACCTTCTCATGAAGCAAGCATGCGAGACTACTAAAATCAATAGATCCATATTCTAGGAATCGCCATATGTGTTTTAAATAATCCTTGAAAGGCCAAATCTCAACAAGTACACACACGCTTTTAAAAAATGAATATGTATAGATCTTTAAACTTGTCCCACGTGTGTGCCAAAATTGCAGAGCTCAAAATTGCACCTATCCCAAATTAGAATGACTTGAGGATTTGAGGAAACATGGGATAGTCTCCAAGTTATGGGACTTACACTTAAGACATACCTCTAGAGAAGGTCGAATTCCTCTACCTATTTCTACTTCTATAAAGACTCCTAGGAAGGGAAATATAGCTACTTAGCACTAATCTATGATTCTAAGGGACCATGGTGAGAAGGAGATGCATGAAATGAAAACCTAAGATAAGGGGAGGTGATAACACCAGAAAGAGGGGGATGAACACACTTAGATGAGTGAAAATAAAGGAAAATGTGAACATGGAGGAAAAATGTGTGCCATAGTCTAAAACAACACTCACTCACTTTCATGGAGCACAACAAAAAAATAAACATGCAAGGGACATGAAGAATGCACAACATACTAATATAGAAAGGGAAGGTAAGAAGATGCAATAAAATATGAGCTAGGAAGATAATAGCCACAAAAAAATACTTTAAATACTTCCAAGAGATGCACAATCAATTATAATAGTGGAAAGAGGTAAGTATCCACATGCAGAGAACTATATATGAGGCATGAAATTTAAAATGTAAGGGAACTCTTCTCTGAATAATTCTCTTGCAAACCAAGAGGGTCCAACCTTTTCAAATGAGAATTATTCAATAATATATAGAAGAAGAAGGAGAAAATGAGGGAAAAGAGAGGGAAAATCTGATTTCTAATCACAATCACCAACAACAAGAAATAAATGCCTTCAAATCCACCTTTAGCACTATTAGATTTTCCTCCCCATGTCATCTTAACTTGTAGAAGAAGGAAGGAGAGAAAATATAATCAAATATATGTGGTTGAGTTGACTGGATGTATACATTAATGATATGAGATGCATTTTCCCTATTTTCACCTACCAAATCCCACCAAAATATGATTTTAAAAACCCTAGAGTGTAGCCCTCATTAGTAACTTTCCAACAAGACCAGACACATATGAATTTGAGCTTTTTAGTAGAAGTTATGGTGGTTTAAATATTTTTAGTACAAGATGAACATGCAAGACATGTGGCACAATTTGATCGAAAGGAGGATTTGGCTTATTAATTGTTTATTTTTTTCTTCTTCTGCCATGTGTATAGCTGATATGTTATGATAGGTTGTGTGTCATGCACTTTATCTCGACACATTCTAAGGAGTGACATGTGGCACTTAGTGATTGGCGCGAGAGGGTTGTAACTTGGGAACTTGCAAAGGAGAAAGAGGCGTGAGAGGACAGATTTGCATAATTTTGCAAGCGCAAGCAAAAATGCCCAAGGAATGAAAAGAAATCGTGCATATCTACAAAGGTATGTAAATATGTAAGTATGAAGGAGAAAACACAAGATAAATGTGTAAAGAGGGATGAGTGTGTGCAAGGGAAGTGTGTGGGACTTAGGAAGGAAAAGACATGTGCAAAAATCATTCCAAGGACTTGTCAAAAATGCAATGCAAGTCTGTGAATGCACACAACAATCTAGAATAATAAAGAATGCATAGAGGGATGAGAGCGAAAGGGGAAATAAATAAAATGTGCAAGGAGTGTGTCTTTGAGGGAAGTGGAAGGAGATAGAAGAATGAAAGGGAAGAAGGTGAGAGTGTGCAAAAGTTGTGTAGAAGGAAGCGAAGGGAAGGGAAATTAGAAGGAAGCAAAGGGAAGGGAAATTATAAGGAAGAAGCGGGAATGGAGGGAAAGGGAGTGCATGAAGAACCACAATCATAAAAATGCACCGGGGGAAGAAAATCGAGTCTCACACACAACTTGAAACTTGCAGTCGAGAGCGAGAAATAAATGGAATTGTAAGTTGTCAAAATAACTAGGGGTTATTTTGGGCAACTAAATAATTCAAATTCAAACATTGTTTGAAATACAACAAAAATTATGTACAAACTAGAAAGATAGGGCCCTCGGCATGAACACTTTCTAAAGGAAAGATCCAAGATATTCACCACTTTATGGCTCAACTAGCTAAAAACACATATTTTTGCATGGCTATTATAGAAAGATACTAATTTTGAAAGGGACAAGTATTTTCAAAAGTCCTTTTATGGTATTAAGAAGTATTTTCTTAATACACAAGTTCTTGTACTAATCATACTTGTTAGATAACTACTTACGTACATATATACTACATACCATGCACTCGGTACATTAATTATAAAATATGATGATAAAGAAGAACATGTAGTGTACTATATTAGTTACACATTTCCTTTGTATGAAAATAATTACAATTTTGTTGAAAAATTGTACTTAGCCTTCATTTTTTTATGATAAATTGTGCCATTATATATCACACATAGAGATACAAGTTATGACTAAGGCATATCTCATGCACTATTTATTTTCTCACATCCCCCTTTCATGTAGAATAACTCAATGGGTGATGTTGTTAATTTAATTTAATCTCAAATTTATATCCCGAATTTGATTAAAAGAAAAATAATTGTTTATCAACTCATGGAGGCTCGGCCTAATCACTATGCGGTAAGAAATTGCAGCTCTCTAGGGCTTAAGAATTGCTAAGGAATGTAACATTACTAATCTCATTATTGAGGGGGATTATTTAAATATTATCAATCATCTCAATGGAATCTACCCTCCTAGTTGGACTATAAAAGAGTTTATCATGGAGGCCACTAGCATTTGTAATACCTTCTCTAATTACAAAATCTGCCACACCTATAGAGAAGGAAATAAAGTGGCCGATTCCTTTGCTAACTTTGGGGTTACTAGTAAGCACCTCAATTATTGGCATGTCAATGACAACATCCCCCAAATTTCTAATGATATCATCATTAATGAAGAGAAGGCCATCTGTACCAAGGTTTAGTACTTTTAATCGGGGAGATCATGTGAATTTATGGAATCATGATGACTTCACACACTTGTATTGAGACTCCTCCATGCTTATTAATCACGGAAACTAGATATCAATTTACCCCTTTGGTTATCGTGGATTTTGTGAAGTGTTTAGGGTGTGATTAGAAGACTACTTGATGTCTATTAACGAGCTTCACTTATTCAATTTATTCCATGGGAGGTGTCCCTTGTCAAGTTGAACCTGTCGCGACCCGACTTGGAAAAACAATGAAGACCTTTGGAGGGCATTGAACATTGACAACTTTAAAAGTTCATGTAGAGAATTAAAGGGCGTAACAGAACATTTCAATCTCTTTTGCCAAGAATTGGAAAGAAAGGGTAGTTACATATAAAGGTAAGGCCTACACCATCATCGAGAATCTCATTTCTTTTGTAACTAGCCTTAGCATGGAGGGCATTAAATTTATAGAAATAAATTTGACAAATGTGTCGAGGAAAAGAAATTTGTTGAAGGAACCAAAACCCTTGCTTTTGTCAAATCCGGTCTAGTTTGTTCCTCCATCTCTAAACCATATGATGATGTTTCTTGCATGGTGGTTTTCTATGTTTATTATTGAGGGATGCTACATCAATCCTCTCTTGCATCATTTAGTGCTTCTTTATCATTTTTCGTAGGATCCCTAGGGTGAGTATTCCCCTTTGTATTTTACATTGCGTTGAAAAATCTATCTAGGATGTTCATACCACCAGCGTGGCCTCCTATTGTATCAAGGAGTCATTCTTTTTCTTCACTAGTACTACTAGTCTCACTCGGCCAACATTCCTACACACTCTATCTCACCTCCTGAACCCCATATTCAATGTAAGGTGAAAACTAAGAGTCTTAAAACCCTTGCATCTCCTCCTCCTCCGGCTAAGTGCATTCTTCGTAGTAGTGTCAAGGGGAAGGAATTAGCTATTTTTGAGAGTCTTTTATCCATTGGTCAAACTACTCATGACCCTGTTATCCCCTCTGGACTAAAGGCATAGATTATGAAGCATGATGACTGGATCAGGGATCGAGGAAGGATGTTTCTCAATTATACAAGGAAGGTACAAGGCTAAAAATTATGTTGAAAATTCTCTCCCTCTTGAGGCCAAAGTTGATGTAGTCTTATTTTCCCACTCAAAGCATGCAAATGTATCGGGTCCCTCTTTATTATTGTATTACAGGTGTTAGCATGCATATTTATAATAACCACATCCCAAAGTGCATATCCCATTCTAACAATCAGATCCATGAGCTCAACTTGGAAACACACATAATAAGTAAATCATATAGATCACATAAAGATTAATACCAAATTCACCACACAATAACTATGAGAAGAAACATCAACAATCAATATCCAACCATAATGATCCATTGTATTAAATCATGAAAAACTAGTAGTTGAATACATACATAATATTGTCATAGGTCATGCGTGCTCATAAGTTGACAACATAACTCTAACACATATGAACTGATGATCATGCTGATCCCAAAACTGTGTAAATCAATACATATATATAGGAGGTGGGACTTTCCCTTCACCACCCATGCACTCTCAAAATAGGTTGCATGCTCAAAATAGCCATGCGCCACTACAAAAACAACTAAGGAAGCATGCAAGCTCCACCTAATAATAGATCATCTATAGTTAACTCTAGATCTAATCCTATTATTATCTCTCATGCTTTAGTTTGAACTACAAGTTCCTTTTCCAAAAATAGACTCTTCTTGACTGTAAAATTCCCTTGTGTGTCACACACTCCATGTCTATATTTAGCCCAACACCCAAAAATGACTCGATCCGAAATGGGTACTTGAATTTTTCAAAAGTACTTAGAATTTTTTTAGATCTAAAACTTGACAACTGTTTAAGAGTATTAAGCCAATTTTGGGAGCCCTTGTATCCTAAATCCTTAAAATATTTCAAATAAACCAATTATACTTTATTTTCAACTTAAGTGAATAAATTGAATCTTAGTACAAATCCATTTTAAAATTCACAAGTTGAATTCAAATCATACACTCAAACTGAATTCTTGAAACCAAATTTGATAAGTGTATTTAGATTCTATTGTGGGTTATAGATACTGAAATGTTCCTAAAATATAATTACCAGTTAAGTGTTTGCTTCACCAAATCAATTAGTTAATCAATTAAATATTTTTTTATTTGATCAAAAGCTTCACAAACTGAAATAAAATCCACACAACAAGATTGTTAATGAGTTCACCGAAGGCTACATCTCCAGATTCTTGAAAAGAGAATCGATCTATTAAATGACCAATGAAGTAAAATAACCCTTCAATAATGTATAAAAATATCAAAAACTACAAATGAGCTGATCAAAGATATTGTAAACTCCCAATTTACGATAAATTGTTCCCAAAATGATCCATGGTTCTTACAATGCTTCCACAGTGTGATCCCCTTACAAATGTGACTGAAAAATGCCTAAAAATGGATAATTATAAAAAATACACAAAAAAATATATATCTGGAAATATTATAAAAAAATGAACAACTTCCCTTTTTACTCCATGGCCTGGTTTGGACTAGAAGTACTTGGAAAAATTAGATCTCTGTCTACTCCTCATGCTCGTTCTGTGAAACTGTAATGGAAAATCACCTACATAGGAAAATAGACAGAAATTCATACATTAAAATTTACATTTCTTTAAATATCTTGGAATTCTAAACAACTTTTATATATAACTCGAGATCTGGTTTTGAGTGGAAGTGCCTCAAAAATTAGGTTTTCTGCAAGTAGGTCTATTTCTGCCCTCTCACAGACATGTCAATTGTCTTCTATAAAACCCGCAAGCTCCTTTTATATCACTTCTCCAAAGGTGGTGGGTTGGTAATTTTTCCTATTCTTTTAGTGCATGTCAAGGGTTTGAATCCCTTTGATTGCATTATCCACTATAAATAGCAAATGAAAATCTTTTATCCTTATATGGGAATCAATCCCATAGTCCACGAGAGATAATTTTATCCAAACCTTTTAATAAGGTTAAAATGTCTTATTTTCATATGAAATAGTTATGCCCAACATTTTTCTACCAAAATTTGAGGTCCACGTGCTCAAATGGAGTGGTGCCACGTGTCAAGCATGTGATTGGTTCACCTTTTGCCACGTCACTTTTTCTCGCAAGTTTGACTCGAACTTTGACTGACCATATCTTTCGCTTACAAACTCAAATTTGGTCTGTTCAAAATGCATCGGAAAGGTCATGACAAGATATAAGCAATATAAGTGATTTTGTGAGATTCCAAGACAATTAATTGTATAGTTTGACCAGTTTTGACCACACGTTTACCAAAATTTGACCAACTTTGACCAGATGTATCTAGAGTTTAGAGTGTCCATTTTTCACGTTCTTATAGTCGTCGGAAATATCTTTGAAGAATATACTAAATTTTAATGGTTTAGGAAGTTTAGGGAATATTTGACACTAAAATTGATCCCCTGATCAATGACTAAGTCCTCTGCCTTCTTGTAGTAGTCCTTACATGCTCTTCGTTTCATCTCCCGCACGTAATCTCTGTCATCCAGTGCACTCATCTTGTTCACCCCTCCACATGTTTCCTCCGTATTCCTTCCCCACATGCGTGTTTCAACACTTATCCACTTTCTACTACCCAACATTACCCCACAATAGGTATGTTGTTTGTCCTTGGCAACACTCATACATAAAATGGAAAGTGCTCCTTCAATAATCAAAGAATAAAGAATGTTGACATGGTTTGCGCAAAAGAATGAAATAATCCAGTTTATTGGGAAAAATATGGGGAATTCCTTATTCACCACTACTTCCAATGTTTTCCATCCTTCCAACTCTGCACTTGTTTGATTTAGGGTTTCACCCACAATTGTATGAACCTCTGCAATAGTCAAGTCCTCACCCTTTACCTTCAAAGCATTTCGACCATAGTCTCCAACTTTTTTCCTACATCAACTAGTGCATCCACCTTGTGTGTGACCTAGGGATAGATTTCCTTCACTTTGTTTTGAATTGAGGCTCCCAACAATTGAGTAAATTTATAAGAAGTTGGCTTCTTTGGAGGAGTCTATTGGGCACATTATAAATAAGCAAATTGATCATTTGACCATGCATAGGGCCTTCTTGGATTTCATTGAAATTCAAGTCAAACAAGTGTGCAACCTCAACAATATTCATCCTAGAATATGAAAAGGTGGAAAAGACAAGAAACTTACTACTTCCACCATCAATATGAACAACCCCTCACAAATCACTACTCTCAATCTCTTTAATGCTCTGGAGGAGGTAATTTTTTTTTTTAACAAGGTGTTCGAGTGATTGTGTTCAAGGTTTCTCCTCTATTTTCTATTTTTGTTTGTTTCATGTGGTTACGAGGCTGCGGTGGTGTTGCAGGTGTAGCTATTTTCTTGCTTTCTTCCGGAAGGCTGCTCCTTGCTTTTGTTCTTAACTTCTTTTTTTGGCTTCTAGGCCCTTTTGCTTTGGGGTGTGGTCCCCACTTGTCAAAAAACCACTGATGTAACTTTGTATATCTGGTTTGTGAACCTTCTTTTTGTTAGGGTATGGTCCCTCCCAAAAAACCATTTACCAATAATAACAAAACTCATGGAGACTTCATTATTTGACTCTTTACCCATCAATGCAAATTTTTAGGATGAATTTTCTATATATAAAATTAATACAAAATTATGGACCATGTACTTCAATGGATCTAAATTTTCTATTGGAGCGGGACTATGAGTTATTTTTGTTATACCCCATAGTGAAACTATGCCATTTTCTTATCGAATCATATTTTCATGTACTAATAATATCACTTTGAATATTAATACTTAATGTAATACCCAATGTTATCTTAATAATAAGGGATTTTTTTGAAACAAACCCCTTAATCCCCATTACATGCCTTCAATGATTTTATAATGCAATAATAATAATCCAATAAGTAATCTAGTTTTCAATCCATCTGATAACATCATAACCATGTGTAGCTATAAAGGTCAATTAGATCTACCTAATCCCCTTTATCATCACTCTCTCGAGTGTGCATATCTATTAGATCTACTGATCTCCTTAATCATCACTATATCCAAGTGTACATATCTTGTATGTAATTGGTTAACCATTTTATTTAGGTATGAGAACTGATATAGTTCTAAGTGTCTACTTGAAAATCATTTTACTAAGTTTCATCCAGTATCTCACACCATTTTATTGGAACTCGGTGAACTGATAGTGTAACCAACTAGTACACTACTTAGGCCAAATATTTTAAGCTATGCTTTGCATGCTTAGTTTTTTTACCACACATAAGTCACTCAAAACTTGTCCCGAGAACCACATCATCATTCCAAATAGTTATCTAGATCACATCTTAATAGTTAAATGTTTTAAAATAATGTATTAAGAAGGCCTAAAATATAGGTCTCACCTCTCGACTTGAGTGTACGCTAACAATCCCAACTTAGGACCCCTATGGGAAAGATAATGATTACTTTTGACTGTCGTCGAGGTAATCATTTCCCTTCTCGTAGCCATTCTAAGATGGTACGGTAGGAGTACATATAACTTGATAGGAGAGACTTAGAGTCGATGCTTGCTTGATACATATGATGATTATATGGTAGGTTTTACCATTAAGAGTTTAAGAAAGGTTTCTTTATTAGCCACTAGTTGTTGATAACTCGTTAATTATTGTCATCCTAAGTTCCAAACTCAAAGTGTCGCTTTACAACTTTGCGTCATTAGGACTAGTTTCAATTTAACCATCTTAATAAGATTAGTTATACATCCTAATCTTGCTTAGATAATGCCAAAGTTCATATTAACAATATCTAAAGTGAAGTACCTCCTAAAAATATATATATTCTTTTGGTACATTTGGATAAATTATAATATCAACATTGTTCTACATTTCTTCATTATTATTTAATCATTAATAATTATTTTGTAGGTATTGTAATTTTGTACTTTGACATCATTATGTCATTTAGTAAGTTATTATCATGAAGGTACAATTAGTTATCCATGTACTAATTGGTTTTACTACATAATTAATCCATTATATACTTAAACACTTTAGTACGAGTCAAAGAAATATATTTATTTCATGACTCTTATAATGTTGTCCAAACAACGTTAGTTGTTTACTTCATTAATTTATTCATTAAATAATAATGTTATGATTAACTTTGTAATATTTATCATTTAATAATTTAGATTAAATGATATCGTAAAGTACAAATAAGTAATCAAGTTCAATTTGTTTTACAATAATTTTCAAGTACAACCGCTGATGAAATCAACGTACATCATTATTACATCACATAAGGATTTAGTCAAATAATAAAATATGTCTTGATCTCATTTAGGATAATTCCTTATTCAAAAAGTACAATAATAATTTATGAATAATATAATTGGCCAACTGCCATTTACAACTTTGCGAAAATAAATTTCGCTCAATAAGGATCACATGATCCAATTAAAATATACATTAAATCAATGTTTACAAATCAGATAAACAATTTATCACATGATGAACATGTAATTATACAAATGGTCAATTAATTCCTCATAATACTTAATCCATCATGTTATATGTAAGATAAAAATGATAATGTACATGGCCAATTCTCATAATTGGCATGGATTTACATCTCTCTGCCTAGATGTTTTATTACAAAATAATTGAACATAAACTGTTTGATTTAATGATAATAACCAAGTATCACTCTAGACAAGACATAAGAACTCAAACACAATGCTCTATAAGTATTAACAAGTTCCTTTTTCTATCACACATATACATGTTACCAATTTATTTTAACTCAACATAGTACTGAAATCCAAGTACAAAATTCATCCCGCAAAACCATTCCCTTTCATTAAAAAAACAATGCTAATGTAGCCAATCATAATAGTCTTTTAACTTACATACATAATATTGCTAATCAAGAGAGAATGAAAAATTTACTTCTTGCTACTTCCATCTTCCAAGTTTCATAAACAAGACATCAAGTAATATCACAAAAACATGCTGTGATCAAGAGTATTTTCAATCCCTAAGTACTTAAGCCAAATGCATCAAACTAATTTCACATGACCTTATCCAATTAAGAAAATTAAAATTTACCTAGCAAAGTGTTTCGTAGTCACTTCCTCAATTTGAATGAACCAAACATTACACAAATGACTTAACAATGATGGAATAAATTAAAATGCAACCATTAACTTAATAATATTTAGTTTTGTCTCATAACCATATGATCATAGTCATATTCACATAAATCAACGATTTTAGAAAACTGAAAAAATAATTATATTACATTACATTGATAGCTTAATACTACCTATCTATTTTAAACTAAGCCCATTTCCCTTTTTTGAAAAATGATCAAGCTCAAATAGATTTGACATAGTTTCATTTAAAGGAGGAACACATTTACGACACCTTTAATCTCGACTTAAAGTCATCGAAAGATGGTATTGTCATTCTTAGACTCGAGATCGAATTTTAAAAATGAAAATCACTAATCATGTTGAATTACAAACATTAGATCAAGGATAATCAAACCAAACATTCACTACTATACCCAAATCCCATTAGTACTAAATCACAACCTAATTTCCTCCAAGTGAAATTGGTTTGAATACAAGCATTTTCATTAAAGCACAGTGACTCCTAAGTCACGGTTTTAACCTAAAAATAATTTTTTCAACGTATGATGAGAAAATTCAAAACTCTTGGTGCAAGTATACCCTTATGGGATTCAACTCGAGAAAACATTATTAAGCCAATAACTTTCATAAACCCACTTTGTCTAGACTTTGGTTTATTGTTGGTGACAAAATTTGTTGGGGAAAATTTGTGGGTTTCTTGCCAACACTTTGTGTGAGTCTAATTCCCTCTACTTAACCAAAGTGTAGCTACCGTATATGCATACACAAGTAAAGTGAGTTTTCTTTGGGTGGCTTTACGGCCGGGGATCCAACAAGGCCACTCCACCGACCCTACGGTAAAGCTAAGCAATCTCTTGTTAGGAAAGAATTTGTCCGAAGAGTAGGAAAGGGGGTGAGAAAAGATGTAGGAGAACTAATGTTACAGGTAGAAAATTAGATTCCTGCACACACTAGTTAGAAGTTTCATCACATGCACTAAAATTAAGAGGAAAAAAATATGCAAGTAGAAATAAGACCAAATAGAATTCGTGATCACCAAGTATCAAGAAATCCCTTAGTCAAAGAAATCTAGAAACTCCTTCTTCTTGTATTAATTTCCCAAACAAAATTTGTACATAGTGGAGAAATGGAGGAAATTTGAGAATGGGGGAATGAAAGAATTTGGCTATCTCCTTTGTTCTCTCAATACACTCTTAAGTATACAAAATCAATCACAAACCCTTTGAAATGGGAATGGATTTACAATTTATAGAATGAGAGATGACTCATCATCTACCCCCCAATGGATTTTCATATGTCCTCGCACAACTTAAAACTTTTCAACTTCCTAGGAGAATATTAAGTCCCTTTTTATAACATAAAGGTGACTTTTACATTAGAAGCATAAAGTTGTTTTTTTAATTTCATTAAAGGACATCTAAAAAGTGCACCCCAATGAAGAATTAGAACATGGAGGAGAGATAAATTAGGGGAGAGAAGAGAGGAGAGAAATAAGGAAGAAGAAGGGGAAGAAACACTAATGATGAATAATATGCCTTTGATGAAGTCTACATCTCCTTCTAGATGATCCGATGAGGTGTTCCACTGTAGTGAACTCTACATCTCCAAAATATTTATACCCTAAGAAATTCCTTCATCTTGGTTTACATAGAAACTTGTCAAGTTGAATGAATTGTTTTATCGATGACTGCAATTCCGACCTTGCGTATGATATACCTGTGACCCGAACCATCTAGTGAGTGTTGAAAGATGAGTCTCGAATTTGAATTCCTTGAGATGAGTCTTGAATTCCCTATGAGAAATTCCCATGGATGATCCCGAATGATGGTGTTGACTTGAATGATCATCCCTCTATGTCCCATTGTGCCAAAAATACCCTTTGAGTATGACTTACTATTAATATCAAGTGCCCATATGGGAGACTTACTATTTTGGTAAGAGGTTATTTTTCCTCTTCTTGACCATCATGATGTGATGCACTCCATCATTCACTCTTACACACTACCTTCTCCTTGACCACCTCTTAGGGTGACTTACTACTTCTAGTAAATACCCATATAAGGGGCTTATTATTTCTAGTAAGTGGTCATTTCCACTATTGTTTACTCTGGGTAATCATTCTGGCTTCTTGGTGATCTTCAGTACACACTACCTTTGCCATAGTTGCTTTTGATGGTGACTTCCCAAACATAACAAGTCTGTATAGGAAAAATTACTATTTTTAGAAAGTGGAAAATTGCTCAGTTTGTGATGGAACATATTTTTTTGGACTCAGTTCATCTTTGCGGTCATGTCCTCTAAATTTCACATGATTTCACTCACTAGAATGCTTGGAAATAAAATTTAGAATTTTCTCCTGGCAGTGGCTTCGAGCATAGAGCTGCCATGGTAGCCATTAATGGAGCTTGAAATTTACATGTCTAGTTTTTGTTTCCAATCATGATGAAATCAACTCCATTGTGATAGGTTTTTCCTTTGGAGTCTATGAGCATGTTTTTAGCTCGATCTGACTATGAGATTGTTGGGAAATCCAACAATCCTGAGCTAGGGCATGAAATGATATTTTTGTTAGAACAAATGATTCAGTGCACCATTTGAACTCCATTTTTTTGCATCTTTATTATATTGAAAAATTAGGAAATCTGAAAAACACGACACCTCAATTTGACTTGTATCTTGGAAGATATGAAGATTTTTCGATTGGGTGACTTCGTGGTTATTTGACAAAAAATATTCATTTTCTCCTCGTTCTTCGTTTCTTCAACACTTTTGATAAATCCTTCCCTAAGACCTATGTATTTTCATGGATTTAATTGTTTATTTGTTATGGTCGAGCTGGTTTAGAGCTTCAATGGTGGACTAGGTGTCTGGACAAGCATGAACAGAGCCATGGCAAGGTGTGAAGCTGTGAAGGAGAAATGGGGGGAAATAACAGTTAAGTGCACAATTTAAATCATTAAAAAAATGCACAACAAGGGAGGGGCACATTTTTTATGTCCCTAACATTCCTCACCTTAAAGGTATGTGAGGGGCATCAAATTTCATGGTGATCAAGGTGATGACACATGGCAGAGATCCGACGACGGGGTTGAAATCTTTACCAGCTCCCGAGGCTGAAAAATTGGTCTTAAAGAGGTCACATGGGTGACTAGGAATCTCCTTGGGATCTAGGCACATTTTTGTGACCCTGATGTCCCTGACCTCAAAGTGATGTGAGGGACATCAAATTACATGGTGAGCAAAGCAATGACATGTGGTAGCGATCCAACGATGAATACTTTGAGCTCCCATGCAAGCACAGAGGGCTGAAATGACAATATTGGAGGTCGTATGTGGGTCCAGAGGGATTCATGGGGGTTGGGAACATTTTTCCAAGTTTTATTTCCTTGACATTGAGGGATGTGAGGGACATATAAGCCCGCTAGGATCTTGGAGCTAACACATGTCCTTCCAAAATTTGACTAACTCCCGAACTTGCTTCAAGAGGACAACTTGAAACGACGATAACTTGAGCTCTTGATGGACATTTTTGATGAAATGTTATATAATATTGACTATAAATGGCCTTTAAAATCCAATGCTGAGGGTCTTAGGTCTTGATTCCTCCATTTTATCCCTGAAAAAGTGGATTTTTGATTTGGTACTCCACATGCATGAGAAAAAATTCTTACTAAGAAGCATTGCACCAAAGTGTTATGGAAAAAATAATTTCACAATATTGTAGGCCTTGGAATTAAATTTTTGATGATGTTTCATTTTTCTCCTAACTCCATCCATAGCTCTCGAAATCACCTTCAAAAGCTTTACAACTATTTTGACTGTGCCTTCGCCTAGGCCCATGAACTTTGTTTTTGATCAAATCTGCTCCAAACTCTCCAAATATTCCCGAATATTCCAAAATCACTTCCATGATGTTTCTAGGCATTCAATTCACCTTCATGTTGGATTTGGATCCTCTGTTCCACTTCGAGGATATTTCTCTAGTCATGGGAAGGCCAGTGATAGCCCTTCCCAACACTTTGCCCCAGAGATAGCATTTTCAAGAACTCCTAAAATAACCTAGGGGTTGAATTGAATTTTCTAATTCACCTAAGGGGATATGTTAACATCAACCCAAAAGTCATTGTAACTAGCTAGGTATACATGGGGTGCCTCGGAAGGATAAAACATGAAAAATTTGGCACAGGGTATAGTTTTCATGCTTAGAAATTGACAATTTCCTTGTTGCACATTTGCATGAAAACAATTGGCTCTAGCTTGGGGACATGACATGGACTGAGCACAACAAAGACATGACATGAAGAATCTAAAATCTCAACTTTAGACCATATGATCCATTGACTAGTGCCTTATCCATTAGGCCCTCTGGAGTCATGTACAACTTACGACAAAAGAGAGAGTTAAGAAGGAAACACACACACACACACACACACAAAAAAAATGAAAGGAAACAACACACACAACAAAAAGGGAAAAAAACCTAGAAATCACGTATGGTATAAGGCGGGGGAGAACCTGCTTTCTCTGAAGCAATTTATATTCCTCAAAAGTTACCCCTGAGTGGGAAACCCTGAGTGATATTGTTCTATGAAGCCATTGACATGTTCTCGAAAGTAGCCTCCTTTCCTTAACTGTTTATGAAATCCATGCACTTCCATGATTGTCTGTGTCCTTGGTAGGAGTGAGTCTATATGAGCTTCTTCATGCTTAGGCATTCACTTAGAAATTCCATTGCCTTCATGTTATTTGAAATTGGTTTCACAATGCCAATTGCCTTCCATGTTTATCCACATATTTTATTCTTAATTTAGAATCCTACTGCTTCCCCAGGGATACTTTTCATTCAAATTACTTGAACATTATAAGTTACTTTCTTTCCTGGTTCTATGCTCATTGATATCTCTTCCATGAGAAACCTTAGATTCATCCTTTAGCTCTATTCCACTGTGAGGCATTTGAGTACTGGTGGGAGCATTTGAGGAAAACTCATACTTGTCTTGTATGGCCATGTCATGAGTTAAGAGATCAATATCCACAAATTCTACTACATCCAATAGTTCTTGCATGGAGATCTCCTTTATTACTTCATGTAGCTCATCTTTGTATGCCTTTAAAGAATATTTATTTTGCAGCTCAAGGAAACTATCCAGAGGGATTACTTCATCATCTTGGGCACCATCTGAATTCTAACACTCCCTTTGACAAGAGGCACTTCAGCTTCAAAGGCCTAAAAATCCTTGCTTCAATTTCTTCATCATGGAAAGAGTCTTCCTCTTCAAATGGGAAAGAAAATACCTTGATTTCATCATTGCATCCATCAACCATTGGATTAGGAGGGGCATCATATTTCTCATCTTTCTTTGTTTCAACATGGCCAACCTTCACACTAGTTAAGGCTTTCAAATCAGTTTCATGCTTATCTTGCAAATTCATGGCTTGCATTAGGAGTTCAAGGCGAGGTCGTGGTCTTCTATTTCTTCCGTAGATCTTAGTAGTTATTATATAAATGGTTCTTTCCCATTGTTTGAGTGCTCATTGAAAATAAAAATAGTCTCTTATTGAGTAACATGATCAAGGGAATCCTCATCTTCAAATGGGAATTAGAATATCTCTTCATCACGGATAAACACATAAGCTGATTTTTCTATTAGAAAATCACCAAGAACCATTTCATCTTCTTCATGGTTTGCATTGTTTGGTAATTCAGGGCTGCCCTCTTGTATTTCAAGTCTCCTTAATGCTTCTTCAAGGTCCATGCATCTTCGGGAAGGCATGTGTGTCCCTATCAAGATGGGAATATCCTCTTACGCCTTGGTTGTCACAAAGTAATTCATCGCATGCTATCTTGATATAAGATGTTGGTTTTGGGCTTCCAAAATTTTGCAATGTACCTCATCTTCTTCTCTGGAAAAAAATTCTCCACGTCTCCCTTCACTAGTATGGTTGCGAATGACCAATTCATCTAAAATTTCCCTCCCAAGTCTTGGTAGAAGCTTTGACTTAGTAAAATTCCAAATGATGCCGGAATGTTTGCTACCAAGATTATCACTGAAACTTTCTTGTCTTGAAATCTGGAAAGAGCCACCTGTGCATCTTTGAACTTCTCTATAAGTGGGAACTCTTTTGACTCCAGGGAGTAATAAGAGCCACCGGGTGGAATCATGGTGAGTTTGAGAGCATTTTGACCTTTATAGGCATTACATTATCAAAGGCACCAAAATCTATTATGCAGTTGTTCAATACATAATCTCCAACAAGAAGAGAGACATAGAAAGGTTCAACCTTATCAATCTTGGATGCACTCAATGAAAGCATGTTCTATGATGGAGGTGTAGGTGGGTTTGGTAGTATTCCTTTATAACTACAAGCTACATCATTGGGGTTAAACTACCACTCCTGATGTATTGAACAAATCTCTTGAATTGTTTGGGGTGAGTCCACAGATATTTAGTTTTAGTAATCTGCACCTTGGCTTTGTTCGTGTATTCTATGAAGTCAAAAGGAGTAGATGCGACGAGGGTGATGAAGGGACTGATTTTGGATTTAGGAAAAGTTTGGAAGTAAGAGTAGATTTTTGGGGAACAGAGGGGATCTTGAAAGGTACACTAGGAGCTTTCAAAGTACTAGATTTTATAGGAGTAGATTTAGAATTAGAATTAGAAGAGGCATTAGAAGACTTACTTGGAATTGCTGGAGATTTCTTATTTACTACAAGATCAAGCTTTAACAATGTGGACTCATGGAGGGTGGGAGAAAATATTCTCGATTGATCATTTTGTTTTGCGGAGTTGCGATAGGAGATTCTTTAGTCTTATTTTTCTTTGCAATAGTGGAGGAAGAGCCCCCTTTCTCAGACTAAGAATGAGTGAGTACCACACATGACAAGCTAAGTGCATCTTATTCATCATCTTCATTGTCTCTAGAATATTAATAGAATATGATTTTTGTATTGTTCTCAAACTCATCACTTTATAGGAAATCACCACCTTCACTTTCTTGTTCAAGCTCCTCTTCATTTTCCTTACTTCTACAACTTGCATTGAGAGGCAGAGCCTCCAAGGCAAGCCTTCGAGGTGCTACTACAATTTGATTTTTGTTTCTTCTTTAAGAAAAAAATCATTCAAATATTTCCCTCCTCAATGACGCCATTTCATTTTCCATTTTCTGAAAAAAGGATTGGTTCTTTCATCTCCAGGATGTTGAGCTTTACCCTTTGAGGGATTCTTGATCTTTCTAGATAGGATGAGATCGTCATCAAGTTCAATGGCTAATCTTTGTGCTTCTACAATATCCCTCGGTTGAACTCTTCGTAGGAAAAATCCTACCTCTGGTGATTGAGAACTAATAAAGTATACCAACTCGAGAAATCAGTCGTCAAACGAGCCACAAAGTCTCTCATAGTTTCATTTTCTCCTTTCTTTATTTGTGCCAATTGAACAAGGAGGTCTTGAAAATCCTCAGTAAATCTGAATCTTCCTTTGAACTTTCTTTTGATGTCATTCCAACAAGTGATGGATCGAGAAGGTAGGAGGTAGAACTATTTTTCGATTTTTTTGCGGAGAACTCCACGAACAGTCTCATGGCAACATCTTTGTGTTCAACACCAAGGATTCTACATGACGTCATGAAAGTAGTGATGTGTTCTTCAGGAATCTATGTGCCATCACCTTTGAACTTTGGAAAGTTCTTGTGGGAACCTGTTGGTATATTGTGAAGAGGTGGTTCAAGAGAAAACATGACTGTATTTATTCCCCATGGGACAATGGGTTGAGGTATTTCTGCTTCATCGTCCATTTTATTTTCTTCTTCGCTTCAACTATTTATTTTATAAATTCTTCTTCAAATTATTCTTATTTAGGGACTCAATGCTTAATGGTAGTTGAAAAATGGGAGAATTTGAAGGGGGAGTATAAATAGGAGTTTGGATAGGATTTCTAGGTGAACTTCTTGAAGAGCCAGATGGAGAGGAGGCTTGAGAGAAGTATGGATTATTTGTGATTCATTCTTGCTGATTTTGGAAAGCCTCAAAATTAGAATAAAAACACATCTAGACTCGCTTAACTTTGGTGTATCTTCCTTCAACCAGATTTTTGAAACTCTTTAAAGTGAGAATATGAAAAGACATTGGGGAATATGAAAGGTAATGTGTAGGAATTGATAGTATATCTTTAAGTAATGGATTTTCATGAAATTTTTGTTACTTTTTAAGTATTTCATTTTTTTGTAATTTGGGACCTTGCGGTCATATTTTGGGTGTAGATGTTGCTAAATCTGCCCCCAGGAGGGTGCCAAAAAATGTTGGTGAGAAAATTTATCGAGGTAAAATTTGTGGGTTTATTTCCAACATTCTGGGAGTCTAAGTCCCTCTACTTAACCGGTGCAACTTCCGTATATGCATGCACGAGTGAAAGTTAGTTTTAACCTGGGTGACCTTATGATGGCGATCAATAGGGGCACTCCAGCGACCCTACAAAAAGATATCAATATCTTGCTAGGGAAGACTTTTTTTGAAGAGCGGGAAAGGGGAGTGAGAAAAGATGTAGGAGAACTAATGTTATAGGTAGAAAATCAGATTCCTACACACACTAGTTAGAAGTTTCATCACATGCACTAAAATTAAGAGGAAACAACTCTACAAGTAGTAATAAGACCAAATAGAATTCGTGATCACCAAGTATCAAGAAATCCCTTAGTCAAAAGAAATCTAGAAACTCCTTGTATTAATTTCTCAAACAAAATTTGTACATAGTGGAGAAATGGAGGAAATTTGAGAATGGGGGAATGGAAGAATTTGGCTATCTCCTTTGTTCTCTCAATGCACTCTTGAGTATACAAAATCAATCACCAACCCTTTGAAATGGGAATGGATTTACAATTTATAGAATGAGAGATGACTCATCATCTACCCCTAATGGATTTTTATATGTCCTCACGCAACTTAAAACTTTTCAACTTCCTTGGAGAATATTAAGTCCTTTTTTATAACATAAAGGTGACTTTTACATTAGAAGCATAAATTTGTTGTTTTAATTTCATTAAAGGACATAAAAAAATGCACCCCAAAGAAGAATTATAACATGGAGGAGAAAGAAAGTAGGGAAGAGAAGAGAGGACAGAGAGAGAAGGAAGAAGGGGAAAAACATTGATGACAAAAACCTACCTTCGATGAAGTCCACATCTCCTTCTAGATGACCCGATGAGGTGTTCCACTATAGTGAACTTTGCATCTCCAAAATCTTTATACCCTGAGAAATTCCTCCATCTTGGCTTACAAAAACTTTTCAAGTTGAATGAAATATTTTGCCAATGACCGCAATTCGACCCTACATATGATATACCTGTGACCTAAACCATCTAGTGAGTGTTAAAATACATTGTTGAATTCCCTGAGATGAGTCTCGAATTCCCTATGAGAAATGCCCATGGATGATCTCGAATGATGGTGTTGACCTGAATGATCATCCCTCTATGTCCCATTGTGCCAAAATTGCCCTTTGAGTGTGACTTACTATTAATAGCAAGTTCCTAGATGGAAGACTTACTATTTTTGGTAAGAGGTGATTTTTCCTCTTCTTGACCATCGTGATGTGATGAACTCCATCATTCACTCTTGCGCACACTACCTTGCCTCGACCACTTCTTGGGGTGACTTACTATTTTTAGTAAATACCCATATAGGGGCTTACTATTTTTAGTAAGTGGTCATTTTCACTATTTTCTACTCTAGAAAATCATTCTGGCTTCTTGGTGATCTTCAATACACACTTTGCCTTTGCCATAGCTGCTTTTGATGGTGACTTCCCAAACATAACAAGTATGTATAGGAAAAATTACTATTTTTAGAAAGTGGACTTCCATTGCTTAGTTTATGATGGAACATATTTTTTTGGACTTAGCTCATCGTCATAGTCACGTCCTCTAAATTTCACATGATTTCACTCAATAAAATGCTTGGAAATAAAATTTAAAATTTTCACCTGGTAGTGGCTTGAGCATAGAGCTGCCATGGCAGCCATTAATGGAGCTTGAAATTTATAGGTCTAGTTTTTTTCTCCAATCATGAAAAAATCAACTCAATTGTGATAGGATTTTCATTTGGATTATGTGGGCAAGTTTTTATCTCGATCCAACCATCAAATTGTTGGGAAATCCAACAAACCTGAACTAGGGCATGAGATGGGATTTTTATTGGAACAAATGATTCAAGGCACCATTTGACCTATAATTTGTTGCATATTTATCATCTTGAAAAATTTGGAAGTATGTAAAATATGGAACCTCAATCTGACTTGTATCTTGCAAGATATGAATTTTTTTGATTGGGTGACTTCGTGGTTATCTGGCAAAAAATCTTCATTTTCTCCTCGTTCTTCATTTCTTCAACACTTTTGATCAATACTCCCCCGAGACCTGTTTATTTTCATGGATTTTAGTGTTTATTTTTTTGGTAGATCTATTTCAGATCATCAATGGAAAATTGGGTGTCTAGATAAGCATGCACAAAGCCATGGTGGGGTGTGAAGTTGTGAAGGAGAAATGGGGAAATAACGGCTAAGTGCATGATTTAAATCATTCAAAAAAATGAAAAACAAGGGAGGGGAAATTTTTTATGTCCCTGATGTCCCTCACCTCAAAAGTACATGAGGGACATAAAATTCCATGGCGAGCAAGGTGATGACATATGGCGGAGATCCGACGGCAGGGGATGAAAGCTCCACAAGCTCCTGGGACAAAAATTTGTCTTGAAGAGGTCACATGGGTGACCAGGAGTATCCTTGTTAGATGGGTGAATTTTTGTGACCCTGATGTCCCTAAAATCAAAGGGAAGTGAAGGAAATAAAATTCAATGGTGAGAAAGGTGATAACATGTGGCAGCGATCCAATGGTGAAGGCTTTGAGCTCCCATAAGCACCTAAGGGCTAAACTAGCGATCCCGGAGGTTGTATGTGGGTCTAGAGGGCTTCATGGGGGCTGGGAACATGTTTCCAAGTTTGATGTCCCTAACCTTGAGGTACGTGAGGGATAAAAATCCCGCTAGGATCCTGGAGCTAACACGTGTCCTTCCAAAATTTGACTAACTCGCAAACTTGCTCTAAGAAGACAACTTGAAAACACAATAACTTGAGCTCTTGAGGGACATTTTTGATGAAATTTTATATGATTTTGACTAGAAATGGCCTTATAAATCCAATGGTTGGGGTCTTATGTCTTTATTACTCCATTTTATTCCTGAAAATTCGTATTTTTATTTGGAACTCCACCTATGCACGAGAAACAAGGCTTGCAGACCCATTATGCAAAAGTGTTGTGAAAAAAATAATTTCACAATATTATAGGCCTTCAAATTTAATTTTTGATGATATTTTGGTTTTCTCATAACTCCATCTAGAGATCTTGTAATCATGTTTGGAAGCTCATTAGTTGTTTTGACCTATGCACTACTTAGGCATGTGAACCCTGTTTTTGATCAAACTGTTTCTAGACTCTCCAAATCTTCCCTGAATATTCCAAAATAAATTCCATGATGTTTTTATGCCTTCAATTCACCTCTAGATTGGATTTGACTCCTCCATTCCACTTCACAAGTTTTCTCTAGTCCGGGAAGGCTAGTGATAGCCATTCCCAACACTACCCAGAGATATTATTTTTCAAGAAATCCTAAAATCACCTAGGGTGTTTAATTGAATTTCCTAATTAACCTAGGGGGATGTGTTAACATCAACTAGGAGGTCATAGAAAATGGTTGGGAATATCCTTAAGAGTATTGTTCTTTCTTTCTGTAGCTCCATTACGTGGAGGACTATAAACAATTGTATCGCAAGGAGATCCCTTCATAAGTATAGAAATCCATGAACCTATTGTTTACATATTCACCTTCATTGTCATTTTGAAGAACCTTAATAGAACATTTCACCTATTTCTCAGCAAGATTCTTAAAGTCTTGAAAATTTTCAAAGACTTCAGACTCAAGCTTAAGAAAATATAACCAAGTATATCGCGAATGGTCATCAATGAAGGTTAGCACATAAAGAACTCTAGTAAACGAAGGAGATGGAAATGGACCAAAAATATCACTGTGAACAAGATCCAAGGGACGAGTAGATCTCCATACTTTTCCTTTGTCAAATTTCTTTTCAGGATGCTTTCCAAGGGTACAACCCTCACAAAGACCCTTAGAAAACTTGACGCTGGGGTAACTGTTGACCATTTCATTTTGGCTCAATTGTTTAAGGTAGCGATAATTTAGATGTCTAAAATGCTCATGCCATAGCTTACTAACCTCATTCACATGAGTGAGAAAAGTAGTGGGTGTAGAATCAGAATTAAAGTGGGAAAAGGTATACAACTGTGAATGGTGATCCGCCTTTCCTCGAGCATATGTAGTGTCATCATTCAGCCCACGAATAATCACCAAGTTAGGACCAAATTCCACTCATATTCCTTCACCAAGGTGAGTAATTTGGTAAACCGATAAGATATTGGTAGAGAGATTAGGAACACTCAACACTTGGTTGAATGTTCCCCCATTCATCTCTACTAATCCACTACCGAAAAGCAACACTGTCGTGTCATTACCCATTGTGATTTGGGACATACCACAAGGCTCGATGTTGGTGAACTCAACATGCAAAGAATCCATGTAGTGCGAGGCACCAAAATCTATAATCCACATTGATGAAGGAGAAACTTTGGCTACAAGGGCCTTTCCTTTCTTCTTATCATATTTTGAACCTTTTGCAGTACAAGACTCGGCCTTTGGAGCATTTTGTTTCATAAACTCAGAAACACCTATTTGATTTTTCTCAAGTAATTGAGTAATGTGATCAATTTGTTTTCTCATACATGTATGCTCTTTATGACCAGGATTCTTGCAATAGGAACACAAATACTTGTCTTTTTGTGCTCTAGGCTTAGAAGTCAAAGTGTTCATGTCAATTTTAGTTTTGGTCTTGGTTTCCTTCTTAGGTTGATCCTTTTTTCTTTCTTCTTTTCAGTATTCTTTTCCTTACTAGTACTTACTACAAGGGCATGTGACTTGGACTTGAGAGACCCCATTTGAATGAGTTTGTCTTGTTCTTGAATGAGTTGGGATGAAAAAATGTCAAAGGAGGGCATATTCCAATCCTTGCCCAAGGCAAATTTTGTAGCGTAAAAATTTGACACAAAGACAAAATATTCAGGACCTAACTTAGAGAGAATCAACAAGATTAGTTGAGAATCTTTCTTCTCTACTTGACATTCCTTTAACAACAATCTAGTGTGGACAAACTTAGAGAATAATGCTTGTAGGTTTTCAAAATCACTAGGATTTAACCCTAACAGTTCATTTTCTAACTCCCGTGCTCTTATGTCATGTTGTTGTCCAAACATTGCATCCAACATTTTCCACGTAGAATTAGGTGTTTTAGATGACTCAATGTGGAAGAGAAAGTCAAGAGAAATGGATATGCAAAGAAGACCTAAAGCTTCATCACTATGGTTTAACCACTTAGATTTTTAGGGTCATCATCGATTCAAGATTAGTTCCCATGGTGATGCGAAATAACCCTTTAGCCCTTAGTTTCATAATTATTTTCGATCTCCATTCAAATAAGTTGAACGGTGCTAGCGAATTAATTGAAAGTGCATCCATAGTGAAAGGAGAAGGAATGTAGAAAAGAAAACAAAACCACCGGAGACAATGTAATAACTCCCCTTTTTGGGCATTTTATAGTTTAGTGTGTTGAATGCAACCGGGTCCGAGAAAGTGTCGAGAAACACTTGGTAACTCATCTTGCAATCAGTGTAATAACGCACAAGAGAGGAGACCACAATCATGTTTTGGGAAGCGCAACAAAGTGACACCATACAAAGCACAATTGCAAAAAACTAGGAAGGAGGTGAAATCAAATCTTTAGCAAATGGAATCACGGTCGATAGTGCCAAAAAATCATTGTAAAGGGCCAAAAAGGAGCCCACACTCAATAAAAATCAATTTTTGGGGGGTGTGTACTGATTTGAGGGGGGATTTGTTTCATGTTTGATTCTCTATCTCTCTTTTCTTTCGTGCAAAAATGGCCAACAATGCGCCTAAATTATTTTTGCCCGATTCACAACTCCTATGAGGAGATAATTATGTTGCATGGAAAATGAAAATTAAAACTCAACTTGAATTTGAGGACATAATTGGTGTAGTTGATGGCTCGATAACAAGACCAAAAAATGATATTGCTCAACAACATGTGTTTGATCGTGCTAATCAAAAGGCAAAAATTATAATTCTGTTTGGTGTAACTGATGATGTACAACCTCATATTCGTCAAGTGACAACTGCAAAAGAAGCATGGGATAAACTAGCAACTGTATATGAAGCTAAGAATAAAAATGCTATTTTGCAATTACAAACACAACTCCATTGTCTCAAAATGAATTCTAATGAGTCTATTGAAGGTTTTCTAAAGTGTGTTGCTATATTGAGATCATCTCTCCAAGCTTTGGAAGAAGAGGTCACTGATGAATCTCTTGTCCCTATTGTATTGAGAGCTTTACCAGCCTCATACAAAATATTTGTCACAACTCTCAACATTATGGGTCCAACTACAAGTTTTGAAGAGTTAGTGAACATGTTATAACAGGAAGAGTCCATGAACAAACCTATAGAAGATGAGGAATAAGCCCTCTCTTCATTCCATAAGGGAAAGAAATAGATTCATACAACTGGTAAGCAACACAAGCAACATTCTCAATAGAATAATCAAGGGAACACTTAGCAAAAGCATAGTGTTAGATTTGTGGCAGAAAAGGACATGACTTAAAAAGATTTTGGTATAACACATTTCTGAAGGGTTCATCTAGTGGCAAGAAGCCAAATTATCAACAATCTAGTAAGGGTTATCAAAACAAACAACAAGGACAAGGAAAAGTAATCTGAAAAAGAAAACACCACAAAGATGGGAACATTGCTTTGAAGAGGAAGATAACTCACCAGATGAGGACTTCCTATTTGCTACACAATCAACTCAAGAAATCAATTCACCACAGACAATTTGGTATGTTGACTCAGGAGCAACGAGACATATGACCGGGAGAAATGATTGGTTCTTAGAGTTAAAGAATACACCTAACAAAGACTCTGTTTCATTGGGTGATGATTCATCGTACAAAGTACAAGGAATTGGAAACATCTCCTTACCTCTTGGATCAAGAAAGTGCACAATAAGAGATGTTCTATATGTTCCTAGATTGACAAAGAATCTACTTTCAGTAAGTCAACTTTTGGAGCACAACTTAAAAGTGGATTTTGATTGTACATATGGAAAGAAGATGTGTTTAATCAAAGATAAGTCTAAAAACTCCAACATTGTTACACGGCTTTCTCGGTGTAGGTCGTATGTTTCAGTTGGATTTTGTTCAAACCAAAAATCGGGGCCCATGGTAAACTTGATCGGTGCATACCGATCTCTGTGTGGACCTATGAGACCTAGTCATCCAGTGGTTTCAATATTTTATGCTCTTTGTTGATGATTACTCACAAAAATGTGGGTATACTGCATTCACACCAAATAAAAAGCCTTTGAAACTTTCAAGAAATTCAAAGTAGCTTGTGAAAATGCAACTGGTAAGAAAATAAAAACACTCCACTCAGATCGAGGGGTTGAATACACCAGTAATGAGTTTAAAGATTTTTTGGAAACACATGGAATTCGTCAGCAAATGGCACCTCCATATACACCACAAAAAAATGGTGTAGTTGAGAGAAGAAACAAAACTATAATGGATATGGTAAGGTGTATGATCGATGATTCAGGCTTGAGTAAAACATATTGGGAAGAAGCAGTAAAAACAACAGTTTATCTACTGAATAGAGTTCCCACTTCCGCACTTGATGGAATAACACCACAGGAAGCTTGGTCAGGGGAAAAACCATCTATAAAACACCTTAGAGTTTTTGGATGCAAGGAAAGTATGCACATTCCTAAGAAAAAGAGACCTAAACTTGATATGAAATCAGAACAACTTATATTCTTGGGATACAAGTGTGATGAAGCCTTCGGATACAAGGTTAATGGATCCAAAAAAAAAAGAAATTTTTTCACAAGTAGAGATGTTGAGTTTTTTTAAAATAAAGAAGCAGATGCTCCTTCCATAAACTCACAAAACAATCCTACTAAGAAAATAGAAGATGTTCTTGATGAAGATAATGATGATAAGGATAATTCAACTCCTCCATCTACAAGAATAGAATAAATGTATACCTAAGTGGTATACTAATCTAATTTGAGATGCTAAGTTGGATAGTGATCCTAACACATCCACTTCAAGACCAAGAACTTGTAGTATGGCTCAAAATGAGGTAAACTTAGCCTTGATGAGTACAAAGAATTGAATCAACCGAGCCCACTACAGGTCAGGATGCCAAACAGTCAAAACCTTGGTCAAATGCTATGAATTCAGAATTCAAATCTTGGATGAAAATAATACTTTGCAACTTTAAGATCTTCCTTCAGGGAAGAAGGCAATAGGTTGCAAATGGATATTTAAAACAAAGTACAAATCAGATGGAAGCATTGATAAATACAAGGCAAGATTGGTAGCTAAGGGTTATGCACTATTGGTCGTCAAGAAGGAACTTCAAGAAGAGCAACAGTCAGGGGACAAGAAGTCCCTCCTCTTTAATGGGAGAGGTTCCCTTATTCAGAAACAAACCTATTTACACATATACAAAGCATGGTTTTACTATGGAACTTGGATATTATGAAAGTGTTTCCTAAAAGGTCATCAATCACAAAAGGACTGAGGAATGAAAATGCAAGAACGAGCAGAAAGGCACCATTCAGAATTATAGATGACAGAGTAATTCCTTATGCATGCGAGGGTACAAAGTGAATTGGAATAAGATCATTTGTATCACATTAATAAGATGAAATTTGAAAAGACACAAAGTTCTATAAATAACATCTGCAAGAATACAAAGCTTCTCAGCATAATACAGACAAATGATCTAACAAGATTAAATGAATAGCTTGAGAATAAAGGAAACCAGATAGACAAAGAATGAAAAATCCTTCTGTATTGATTTCTTTATGATTTATTTACACTTTCAAAAATAAGCCAAGTTCCTCCTCTTTCAAAATGGCAAGGAGAGGCCATTATATAGTTTACAAATTAGTTACTCTTGGTAACTACTTCTTTCAACTAATGTTTAGTTAAAGGGCTGCTAATCGCAATACCCCAACTAATTACAACAAATCTGAGAGGAAAAGGAGGAATAAAAGAGAAGAATTAGGAGAAGAAGACAGGAGTTCATGAATGGGAGGGACCCACTGACTTTAAGATCTCTGTCTGAATCTCTTCAATGCCTCTACTATGTCTCTACCTTGTGGGACTGATGTGTTGGCGAGACTAAGTCCAAAATCTGAGGCACTTCTCCATTTCTTTGTTGAACTCGACATGAGTATGATAATATTTATTTGCTTCTTCTATGGCAGATTGAAGAGAGAAAATCTCCTTCATTTTTTCCTTGGAAATGGAACTCTCCTTGAATAGATCACCTTTGACAAAAGCTCTGAATTGAGCTTTGATTTCTTGTAAAGAGAGAGGCACACCAAAAGTCTCATCATGAAGATGGCAATGTATATATTTGAAGGTAGATATAACTAGTGTTTTGAAGGCCTCACCCTTCTGCCAGCTATTCTTTAACTCTCCCAAAGCCTCCTCCAACACCTTGATTTTCCATTCCATGCTGTAGACCCAGGACTTTGACAAATTATCCTTTGCATCCTCGAAGACCTTGCTTGCCATCAAAATATTTTCATCTGTTTGTCCCATTAGACGGAGGTCTACTATGCAACTGCCCCAAAGTTTAAGTTCTTTATCAATGCTCCCAATAGTGGAGGAGAGCTTCTATTGCAAATTACTCACCTTCCCATGGAGTTTGAAGGCTTCATCAATGAAGTTCAATCCTGCAACAAGCATATCATCCACCATGGCCTCCATAGCCCTTCCATAGACAGAATACTTGTGCATGTATTTGATACTCTGCACTTCATCCTGGCTTAGAATTACAGGTGGTGGAAGAGTAGTCAATGGGGTAGGATCCAAAACTTTATCCTTGGACAAGCAGGACTTGATGAAACTTGTAAGAATCTGGGCTTGTTCCTCCAACTGTTCTATGGTTTGCTGCCCTTTCTCTACCCTCCCAATGACTCTGGTGACTGTTTCCTGAAGATTGTGGATCTCACCTTCAGGGGTGGACTCTCCCATGGGAATTCTCGAGAGCTCCAGATCAGATGCTTGCAAATCTTTCTCTGGCTTGTCTGCCTTAGGCTTGGCTATCTCTAGGAATTGTTGGCCTTGAGCATCAGACACTATCCTGGAGGTAATTCTGGCTTTTTTGGCATGAGTAGGAGGAGTAGTGCCTAATAAGGCTACCACAACATCAAAATTGGGTCCTGAGATTTGGGAGGAAGACTTTCTCTTCCTACTGTCAACAAGAGGCTGCACCCATGCAAAAGAGGAGGAGGAAGAAGAAGGTGGGGCAAGAGGGCCAAGAGATAGAGAACTCATGGCACCCAAGGTTTGCACTATTGTTGCCTCTAATTGAGATATAAGTGGGGCACTTGTGGCTTCTGATACAGAGGGGTCACTAGCACCCGGAAGCTCAGTGCTTTGGACCTCTTTTTCTTTATCCATGGGGGCTTCTGGAGTGCTTGTAGATACAGGCATTTCACTCTCTTTGATTTCACTGAGAAAAATGATGTTCTCTGGGCTTGAGGACAACTCAGTATGATTCCTTAGGGGATCTTCCTCCACAGGCTCCTTCTTGACTTCTCTGACTTTCTTTTGATATACCTGGGTGGACGAGGAAGGAGTGGAGACTGTAGGTCCTTGAGTTGACGAGGCAGGAGGGGTCTGCACAGGTGCTTCCGATCTGGGTGTCAATGCTTCCTTCCTTGGTGTTGAAGCATCCTTGGAGGAGGATTCCCCTGAATACCTTCTAAATTCACGGACTTTCTTATCAAACCAGATCTTGGTCCTGACTAAGACCGGAGCTAGGATTTCAGCCAAATCATCCTTCTCCTTTTTGAACCAATCCAAATCCTCCAAGGGAGTGTGTTTGACCACATTGTCATACTCATATGAGTACAGGTCAGAATTATCATCCTGGAGCCCTTCAGGAACTTGGTATAAGTTAAGCTCTTGGATTAATTGAAGGGAAAACGTGCCATAATGTCTTCTCCTCACTTCAAAATCATCAAAGACGGTCACCCAATAGTCCTCTATGTTTGCCCTATGATGATAAGTGATCTTGATGTTTTGTTCAATAAAATTCTTCAAGTCAAAACAAGTTCTTGGCTTGAAGAAATGGACAATAATGGGAGCTAGGGCTCTTTCTATATTTTGTGCATCCAGGGCTGTTTTGCAGGTGTAGTTTCCCAAGATGATAGGGAAGTGTAGGCCAGTGATTTTCTTATCCCTGCAGGTTCTGTGCAACTTATCCAGCTGCCTGCATACTTCTATTAAGGCCATTTTGTCATTACAGAACATAGGAAGCTTGAGAGGAGTGCTCTCATAGCCTGCAACCCTTATATAGGAAAATTTCCTAAATTGGATGAAGTAGGCACCGTAATGCGTTATCAGACTCATAGCTTCATCATAAAATTTCCTCGCCATGTTACTTTCTAGGAGCCTGACAATGTACATGGTGAAAGCATCATTCACCCTCCTGAAATTGTGATTGCTAGTTTCCAAGGTGAATTGAGGGCAGTAGGAATACACAGGGTCACCCTTATGAGAATCAATGTATGAGAACCCAAACCATTGCCTCGATGCTGCTAGGGTATACATCAAGTATGAAGTCATATAGAATTTCTTGGTCTGCTGTACATTAGACAACTGCTCTGCTAGGTTCATACTAATGATCTCTGCCCAATTGATATTCTGAGTTCCTTCGCACACCATATTGATAAGCGGGCACATCCGGAAATGGAACTCATTTGTAGAGGGTAAACCCATGACCTAAGCTAGTAGGATTATAAAATCTGACAATTCTTCATTGAAATCTACATGGAAAAGAGTCTTGGATAGACGAGACACCCCCTTCTTAGGGTTTTTAGCCAGGACTTTGCCACCCGCACCTTATATTTGTCACTGTCTTGATCGAAAGGGGGCTCGTGCTGATTTTGAGAAATAACTATAGCATTGTCTATTTCTAGAATCCTTAGTGCAATGCCAATGGTGGCACCATCAAGTTTGGCGATGAGCTCCCCATGCACATTTGCCAACTCACTCGAGTCAGGGTTGAAATGAGCCCCGCAGGAGAGCACCGTGTCTGTGCATTGCACTGAGATAGGGAAACCACCAGCGAAAGCCAAACCACTGTCATGAATCATCTGTGCCATAGGTGAAGGGTTCGCATCTATCATTCTTGCCCAAAAATCTCCAAAGTTGAGGTGGTGAACCTCACTTGTCCTTGATATCGGGAAGCAGCAGGACTCGAGTGATGAAATTTGTTCCGCCTTACTGGAATTTAATCTTCATGTTGATAGTAACTTGGAGAGCAAAAGAGCAGCAATTTGGTCTTGGGATGGAATTGCAGGGGAATGGATATGTGTGCAGAAATTTTGGTCACAAGGGTATGAGCAATAGATAGCATGAAAGTAGTGTGAAAAAAATGCATAGGGGGCAGCTCATTATATAGCCGTTTAGGAGAGAGAAAGACAATAAATGCGCATTAAATACACATCTACCAAATTGAAAAGCAAGATATTCGGGTAGAGCGGGAAAAATTAGCACGAATGGCACTTGGTTCATTTGGGACACGAGGGACGCGAAAGTGCAAAGTACGCGGTTTAGCCGATTCGGGCGATGTGGGGAAAAGACGCACAAATGTTTTTGGGACATGCGGGACGAAAGTACATGGAATACGCGATTCAACCGAATCGGACTAAAAAGGAACAATGGGTCCAGGTAAACTTGGGACATTTGGGACAAAAAGTTCCGATGGGCCCGAAAAGAATAGACTTCGGGCAAACCGCCGATCAGGGAACAGAAAGCCCGAATGAACTTGGGACACGTGGGACAAAAATGTTTGACAAGCCTGAAAATGACACAAAATGAACCCAAAAAATGTAGATTTTTCTAATTTCTTGACTTTTCACATTACCAGGATAACAGAAAAGACATTTAACTTCAAAAATTTTAATTTTCAACTTCTCAAAAGTAGGGAAATTTTGAGTGGACAACATGCACAAAAAGAAGGCATTGATTATGAAGAAACATTCACAACAATAGCTAAGATCAAAACAATCGGGATGATATTTGCTCTAAATGCACAATTTGGTTGGAAAGTTCATCAAATGGATGTAAAAAGTGCATTTCTCAATGGGGATTCACGGGAAGAAGTCTACATGACTCAACCAGTAAGGTTTTTTCATACCTGTAAAGAAGGAAAGGTATGTAGACTCATAAAGTCACCGCACGGTCTCCAACAGCTCCCTGTGGCATGGTACATAAAGATTGATGAGCATCTCATCAAACATGGATTCAAAAGAAGTCCATATGATCCTAATCTCTATCTCAAAAAGCAAGGGGGGGAGATAGTGATCATAGTAGTATATGTCGATGATCTAGTCATCACTGGAAGTTCGGTGAAGATGATTAAAACAACTAAGGAAGATCTAAATCAATCATTTGACATGACAAATCTCGGGCTTCTTCATTATTGTCTTGGACTTGAAGTATGGCAAAAGGAAAATCACATCTTTGTTACTCAACTAAAATATGCCAAGACAATGCTCGAGAAATTCAGAATGATGGATAGTATACCAATGGCTACACCTATGGAGACAAGGCTTCAATTGTCTCACACAGATCCATCAGAACAAGTAAATGTTACTCTTTATCAACAGTTGATTGGGAGTCTCATTTACTTAACTTATTCTAGGCCAGATATCAGCTATGCAGTCAGTTATCTTTCTCGATTTATGCAAGAACCAAGGGTTTTTCACTGGAAAGCAGCAAAGAGGGTACTGAGATACATCAGAGGAACCATGGAATTTGGCCTAGAATATAAGAATAATGATAACTTCTTCTTGACAGGATATACAGATTCAGATCATGTAGGGAACGTTGATGATAGGAAGTCCACTTTAGGATTTGTGTTCTTTTTGGGATCTGGACCTATTTCATGGGGGAGAAAGAAACAAAATTGTGTTTCAAGGTCTTTCAGAAGCATAATATCACACAGTAGGAGGAGCTGTCTGTGAAGCGATTTGGCTCAGATAGATACTTGAAGGATTGGGAATTCCACAAGATAATCCAACAATCCTACATGTAGACAATGAAGGAGAAATAAAACTTGTTTGGAATCTAATTTTTCATGAACGCACCAAACACATTGAGGTGTAGGTACATTTCATTCACAAACAAGTTCGTAACAACATTCAGCTTTAGCATTGCCCAATAGAACATCAGCGTGCAGATATCTTCACAAAATCTCTGCACGTCCTAAATTTGAGGCATTGAGTATTTCTCTCCCTGTTCACTTCGAATATGATGAATTAAAGGGGTAATGTTATAAATAATCTAACACTTAATTCACCATATGTGGATTAATGTGTAATTATAATAAAGTAATTATTTAATTACTTTAGTTAGCTTAGTTGTTAGTGTGTTGTTATCATCCCTTAGATTGTGGAGGATGTTCTTTAGTTAGAATATTGTTCTCGGATGATTTCGTAGAAGATTTTTAGGGGCAATATGCTATTATTGAATATTTGATTTGTTTAGGATATTTGTTCCATGTATTGTGGAAGAGATAAAAGCTATCCAATATATATAAATATTGTAGCTCTCTCTTTTGATTGTAATGATTCATTTTATATTAATAAAATCACAAAGAAGCTCCGCCTTGTTTTTACAATTTAATTTGGTTTACTGATTTTAGATCGGTCAAAGATGATTTGCCAAACCAACAAGTTTAATTAAAATGAAAGACAATCATGATAAATACTTTATGATCATGCTATGAAGCAAATTTGTAATTAATTATAATCCAAAGTAATCCATAATAGAGATACTTAAACCTATACCTTGACGGAACCAATGCTTTAGTTGTTCTAATTGAAGGCCATGTCATTTTTGTACAATCAATGATAATTATAGTATCAAATGAGTTAGTAAATTTAAACATTCACCATTTTTTAAAGTGACGAAATAATATATTAGAACCAAACAAAACATCCAATCATGAAAATCATCAAAATTAGCATAGTAACTCAACAACTAAGAAAACAAAATAAGGCATTAACGTAAGGTATCTTGTGAGTGCTTGGAAATAAGAATCATTATGTGGTTGAATTCTTAACTACATATAAGTATGTTTATCCCTTTCGGGGTAAATGTATGTACGCTTAGTTGTGACACTAACTGGATAATACTTCTTGTCCCCAAGTCCTAAAGTGGTCCACTTTACACTAATAGATCTATTTTTTGATAACATGAAATGAAAATATGGGATGTGAAATAATTCCTCCTTAATGAATCTTCATCCCGATGATTTTAATCATTAACAAAGAGAAACAAATTTATATCATATAACAAAGGGATACAATCATGAATTTCCATTCAACTCAAAATTTTAACGGATTTATTAAAACTTATTTACAATCAATTTATTGGCTATGAAAACCTTATTTAACATCCAATTTTTCCATACTATCTGAAATATGACAAATTTTTTTCATTTCAACACTCAGAACTATAAAATAATTTAAATTATAACATGATAAATCGAAAGACATCAGTTTTTATTACTAAAACAAATTAGGAAACACTATTTTTATTTCTTCTAGATTCTCCTAGGTTGCACTTTCTTCTAAATATTGGTCCCATTGGACCTTACATTATGCAATTTATCTATTTCTCAAGTGCAATTTGTGAGTTTACAAAATTCTGATTGGTTCAACCACAATGATTCCCAGATCTTGAAACTGCAAAACATTCCAATTAAGTACATGCGTTACATCTAAAACATACTTCTTAAGCAAGGAAATATGACAAACATCATGCATTTTAAATAATGCAAGAGACAATGCCAAATGATATGATTCAAGAATTGTGATTTCCAGTACTTGAAAATGTCCAACATATCTTGGCGATAACTTGTCATCCTTGCCAAACGTTATCGAACTCTTTTTGGGATTAAATTCTAATAATACTTTGTATCTTATTTCAAAATTTCTATTTATTTGTTTTATATCTGTGTAGCTCTTTTACCTATTAGAAAATTCCTTCAATGATCCAAAACCGAGGGTTTTCAGACTTAAGGAACAGATTAAAAAATGTGCCAAATGAATTGCAAAACAACTATCTCTGAAAAGAGATGTAAATTACTCAAAGACTTCAAATACATCAATTATCTCTGCCAAGAGATGTCTATCCCTTTTTCCAGTTACATATGCATTTATAATAATTTTATAAATATGAAAGGGCACCTAGAAAGATGTGGAAGGTCACCAGTCTTGAGGGAGACGAGGTGTTTCATCTTCCAAGACTTACATGTGCACTAATTTTGTGAAACATACTATTTTTAGAATTTACTATTTTTAGACAGCACTACAAAAATCACAATTTGGGCCCCTTAAACATGGATTTCGGGGGTCAAACATTGCTGAACAAAGTTCAGCACCTTCTCATCACATTCTACACATTCCAAGCTTTCCGTTGCCTTTTGAACGGAGTCAATCGGAGGTACGGTGCAAAAGTTATGGTCTCTGGAAGTTGCGCCACTAGAATTGCTGCTGGATCATTCAATCACTCATGAATAAGTGTAACTTACCTTTCCATTTCTGTTAACATTTTAGGGCCCACAAACACTCTTTCTTTGTACTATCCCGGATGATGGGTGTTCTAGAATGTCTTCCATAAAATGCTTCAAATAAAGCCATTTTCAGCTCTGCATGGTAGGTGTTATTGTATGCAAACTCAACCAATGGAAGAAATTTTTCCCATTTATACTGCTGATCCATGCAGTACATCCTGAGCATATCCTCCATAACTTGGTTAACCCATTCAGTTTGACCATCTATTTTTGGATGGTATGCTGAAATAAAATTCAGTTTTGTTCCTAAGGCTGAATTCAAATTTTTCAGAATCTAGATGTCATCCTTGGATCCCTATCCAAAATTATTAACTCTAGAAATCTATGCAATTTAAAAATTTCATGCACAAATCATTTTGCAAGCACGAGAGAATCATCCTTTAGAGTTCTCGATATAAAATGAGATACTTTTGTTAAGTTTTCATCAACAACAAGTATCATGTCATGTTTATTTTTTGACATAGGTAGCCCATGCATAAAATCCATGTTAATAAATTTCCATTTATATTGTAGAATGTTGTGTGGATATAATAGACCAACATGGTACAGGTGCTCAACTTTTACACGTTGACATTCCAAACAATGAGAAACATAGTTTATCACATCCTTTTCATTCCTTTCCAAAAATATTGTTGTTTTATATTAGCAAGCAATTTAGTTACTCCAGGATGTCCAGAGTATGGTGAATTATGAAATTATTTCATAACTTATATGCTTAAGTCATTTTTTAAAGGTGCGTAGACTCTACCTTCATATTTTACGATTATCTCATTGTCAAATTTGAATCCTTCATACCTTTTATCATTAGGATATGTCGTTTAAATAACCTAAACATACCGATAAAATGAATTTTCTATCATTTGTTTCTTTACCTAATCCTTGAATTGGGTTGTAAGGGTAACAATCGTGAAAACATGCTTCCAAAACTTAATGAATCCACCACTCTATTTTCCTTTCCTTTTATGTAGCTTATATCAAAATCATAATGTTATAGGAATTCAAGCCCTAAGTGTTCTGTTTTCAGTTCAAAAGGCTTTCACAAAAGGTAATGCCTCCAAACTTGAAGTGGGTGCACTATGGAAGTAATCTTTATATCATGGGAGTATGGTTTAGCACATGTACCTTTAATTTTCTTCTCTCATAAGCTATCACATGGTCATTTTAGAGAAGAATTCCACCCAATCCTTTACCATAGGCATCTATTACCACAATGAAGCTTCCATTTGGGTGGAACCTTCGAATTGATCGTATAGTTAATATTTCTTTTAGAAAATTAAATGCATTCTCACATTTTTCAGATCATATAAATTTCTTATCCTTTTTCTATAGTGATGTTATTGGAGCAAAAACTCTAGAAAATTCTTTTACAAATTTTCTTTAGTAACCAACTAGCCCCATGAAGCTTCTACTTCATGAATATTCTTTGGTGCTAGCCATTCTGTTATTGCCTTGATTTTTGATGGATCTACAGATATTCCTTCTTTATTTATGATATATCTAAGGTATTGTACCTATAGTCACAAAATCATGCACTTTAGACATTATTTATCTTGGTCTCATACTACTATTTAGAAGGTTCTTAAGTGAAGAAAGTATTAATTAACCCCTGTCTTTTGGCCATCTTGTTTTATTTTATTTCATCATTATCAACCCTTTTCATCCACATGCCTAGTATGTTTTGGTCATTTCCCATTATTTTAGCCTCGACTGGGCGCCTTTGTTGGGTTTTGGATTTGCACTTGGAATGAAACCATAATAAGGGGACAAGCAAGTCCCTCTTTAATGGGAGAGGTCCCTTATTGAAAGTAGGGGAAAAACCTATGTACAAATGAACAATCTTTCATTTAGTGGTGGTTTCCTTATATCTTGAAATGTGTTTTATGCTTGGAAAGTTATCAATAAATGAGGATATAAGACTTGAAGAGAGGAGGGATGAAAAAGAAGAAAATACTTTTAGGGAAAGAGATGACAGAGAAAGCCCTTATATGTATTGAGCAAATGAGATATAGAATATAACCATTCATGTTTATAATATGCACAATCCATAGAATCAAAGTTCTTGAGATTGTATAAACTAGAACACAAAGTTTCTGAGCATGCAAGGATTAAATGATTCATAGATCAGAGTAAAAAGGAAAAAGGAAACATAGGAAAAAGGGGAAAACCCTTGTATTGATTTCTTTAGACTCGAAATTATAGTTTCAGAATATATCAAAATTCCAACCTCAACAATATCATGGAGAAGCCATTAAATAGTTTCTAAGAACGGTTATATCGGTTACAAAAATGATGAAAAATGATTCAAGAAACCGGTGTCGAGTTTCTCTAATGCCTAAAAAAACTAGGCACATTGAATCACATTGTATCAAATTTGCGCTTTGCAAAGTTTAAATTTGAACCGTCCACATGGGAGAGAATCAAATTAAAGAGGGCCCAAGGATGCCTTGACCTTCTATTTAGGCTCAAGATTCAACTTGCTCCCTTTTGTTTGGCAGGGCTATATATCTCGACCACTGGACACGTGGTGAATCGGCGCTCATTTGGAACCTACCTCTAGATTTTGTCTTTGAAATTGTGCTAGGTGACACGTGGAAGCTTCCTCTAGTTCCTTCATACTTAGCCAATTTGGGCCTATTTCCTATTTGACTTATGTTGACCCTTAGACACATGGAGAGTGGCGCTCATTTGAGTTTTTCTTTGGAAATGCCTCCCGAAATTGTGCCAACCGGATGGGTGGTTCCTTCCGCCGGGCTTAGAATTTTCAACGGCCAACTCTATCCCTCCATTGAATTTGACCACGTGGCAAGCTAGCACTCATTTGGAGATTGGAACTTTAGTTTCACTTCTGAAATTGTGTCGTTGAGGCACGTGGAGGCTTCGTTGACCCGCCCATACTTAGTCAATTTTAACGATCAACTCGTCCTGTTGGACACGGGACACGTGGAAGACCGACGCATGTTTGAGAATTACCCCGACTTTGACCCTTGAAGTTAGGTCGATGAAGCACATGTCTGATCTGCTTTGGTCTTCCATACTTAGCTGATTTGGGCTTGTTACATCTTCTTTTTGACCTGGGACACATGGAAAGCCTACGCTTATTTGAGGACTGACTGTCCGTGGGCCTTACCCTTAGAGTTGCATTGTTTAGATGTGTGGAGGCTTCCTCTATTACTTGAAACATGACTATGCTACATCTAATCAGAGATGTCCACATACTACCCGTGGATGCTAGGGTAAAAATTGACGAGGAGGATACACCTGTCATTCCCGACTATGGGAAGAAAATAAAAAGAAGGGGAGAAACTTCCACACCGTATGCCCAAATTTCTAATTGCTCTCCATGAAATGGAAAATTTCAAACAATACCAGGCTTGACGTGACCCATTACTCCAAGGTACTGACTCAATTTTTTTGAAATTTGACTTTAAAAAGAGGGGAATTTTGAGGATGACAACAACTGGCTCTTTCTGGGGATGACTTGACAGAGGAACAAGGCAAGATCAAGAACCATAGGAAAACTTGGGGAAAGCAGACCAATTCCTTATCCATTGGGAAAATAGAGTCAAAGGCAAAACCAATACAAGGCAACACACAACAAGGAACAGGAAAGGAAACAAGCCAAAACTGGGAAAGACCCAAAACAAAACACAAAAGAACAGCCAAAACCAAAACACTATACACAATATACGAAGGACTGCCTAGTCACCTAGGACTTGAAAAACTTTAGGTACTACCCACTATAAGGAAGTGGGAGAGGAGATCCATCCATGTAATCTAGATAAAAATAGTTCTCTCTAGCAAAATGTCTAATTCTAAAAGGACCAAGCCAAAGAGAATCAAACTTACCATGGCTTCCTCGTGGCTCATGTCTTTTGTCCCAAAGCAACACAATGTCTCCTGCTTGAAAATCTCTGGGTCTGGCTTTCTTGTTAAACAGAGATTTTACCTTCAGTTGATGAGATAATATCCTATGAAAAACCTGTAACATTTCTTCATCTAGCTTCTGAAGGTACAAAATTCTCTTATCCAAAGAGCTACTGGAACTTGAATCTTCAATGGTTTTCATCAAATGCAAGACTGGATATTCCACTTGGATCGGAAGTTGGACTTCCACACCATACACACTTGGAAAGGAGACATTCCAATTTCTCTCTTGGGTGTAATTCTATTAGACCAAAGTGCATCATATAGCTTCTTATGCCAATTCCTCTAAGAATCATTTACAAGCTTTATAACTATGCTCACCAAGTTCTTGTTTTTGATTCTACCTGTCCATTCCCTTGGGGGTAGTAATCTGAATAATGAGCAAGGGAGATCCCATACCCCTATTAGAAGCCCATTATCTTAGTAGAAGAAAATTTGGAAGCATTTTCAGTCATAATCTTGTTTGGGATCCCAAACCTGATCAATATGTTCTCCTTAATGAAGTTGCAAACTACCTCAGAAGTAGTGCTCTTAACTGGGATGGCTTCCACCCACTTGGTGAAGTAATCTATGGTAGTCAACACATGGGTATGCCTAGCACTGGAAGATGGATTGAGTTTTCTAATGAAGTATAAACCCCATTGTTGAAATGGCTCTTCAATCACTATAGGATTGAGAGGCAAAGCAACCAACTTAGGTCTTCCAACAAACGTTTGGCATGCTTCACATTTACCAACCCATTTTGATGCATCTCTGAACAGAGTGGGCCAATAATAACTAGCAAAAAGTATTTTATGAGCTATTATAGCAGAGGAGAAATGACCTCCACAAGCCTGGTCATGAAAATCAGAGAACAACTTCTTTTGTTGCTCCTTGTCTACACACTTCAAAAACCTTCCATCTATGCCTCGTTTAAACAAAGAATTATCCCATAACACATATTGTGCATACCTCAGTTTGATGGATCTCTTCTCTTTGGCACTCAAGTGAGATGAAAAATCTCCATAGGTCAGAAAATGAGCAATGTCATCATACCATACGTCTGTCAAGATGAGGAAAAAAACAACAGGACATCAACTTCATCTTTGGAAAACTCCTTGACAGCTCCCTCAATAATGAGTTCACACAGGCCCTTACCTCGAACTATTTTTGTTGGCATAATGTCAAGATCATAATCTTGCACCTTTGCTACCCAATTATCTCTCTTGGTTCCAAATTCTTGCTGAGTAAGAATGGATTTTATTGTTGTATCGTGCACCAACACCACAAAATGAGAATTAAGGATGTAAAACCTTAATCGCTTGATATCTTTAACAAATGCAAAAGCATGATTCTCCATCATGGTGTACTTCAGATCATGAGTTTTCAAGACATAACTCATGAATGTAATTGGGAGCTCATGATCTTCAGCATTTTTCTGGGCTAACACAACAACTAGTGTATTTTCGGTGGTGTAACAATAGATAATGAAATCTTTGCTAAAGTCAGGCACACCAAGATTGGAGTCTTTAAAATAGCCTTTTTAATGTATTGAAATTATTTATTCCCTTTAGAATACCAACCAAAAGTTTACTTCCCTTTAATCATGCGAGCAATGCTCATAGTAAGTTCTAAAAAATTGGGGATGAATATTCTTAGGAAATTGATCTTATCAAAGAAAGAATGGACGCCTTTCTTACTTGATGGAAGAGGAATTTTTTGGATAGCTTGAACTCTCTCCGGATCAATCTTGATCCCTTCCTTTGAAACAATATGTCCCAAAACTTTCCTTTTGTGACACAAAACACATACTTCTTAGGGTTTACAGAAATCCCATGCTCTCTACACTTCTGTAATACTATTTCAAGGTGTTGGAAGTGATCTGTTCTTCCTTTAGAAAACTTTGTCAAGTCATCCAAATATACAAAAATGAATTTCCCTTTAAACTGACAAAATCCAAGGTCATGGTCCTTTGGAAAGTAGCACCAATATTGATGAGACCAAATGGCATCCTTTTGTATGCAAAAGTGCCCCAAGGAGTAGTAAAGATAGTCTTATGTTGATCTGCAGTATTCACCTCTACTTGATTGTACCCGAGAATCCATCTAACATAGATAACATCTTGAGCCTATGACAGCTTGCAATACTTGGTCCATCATGGGGAGAGGATAGTTTTCCTTCAAAGAACCCTGATTTAGATTTCTGAAGTCCACACAAATCCGGATCTCACCATTCTTCTTTCTGATAGGCACTATATTAGAAATCCACGTTGAATGGTGGATGGGGAAGATGATCTTAGCCTTCAAAAGCTTTTGTATTTCTTGGAAAATTATATCAGCTATCTTTGGATTATATTGCCTTTTTTTTTTGTTTGAAGGGTTTGATCTCAGGCTTAAGAGGAATGAAATGTTGCATTTGCTTAGGATAAAAAGCCTTAAGATCATCATAAGAGTAATCGAACATCAACATACCTCTTCAAAGATTCACCACCTTCTTGTTTTCTTCCTGAGTGCAACATTTTCCAATGTTGACCATTTTGGGATCATCAAGACTCCTAATTTTCACTTTCTCAGTCTCAATAGACTCACGGATCCTTAATAAAGTTTATACTTCATATACCTATCATGTTTATCAAAAAGATTCTCCAAAATCACTAGACCTTTAGGGATTTTTTTGCCTTTCAGTTTTATGCATCCATCTTGATCCATCTATTCTTTGACACCCTCTTCATTTGATGACACACACTCTCTACACAGATTGTCACTTCCTTCAAAGAACAAGCTGTTCAAAGTTGTCTCTGAGCTCTAAGAAAGAAAGCAAATTCTGGTCATCATTGAAAACTTGCCAATTATTTACATTGTCAGGCACACTGGGTCTATGGATCATCTCAATGGTAAATTTCTCTGAAGGAAATTAGGATGAGGAATCAAAAAGGACCCCGAAACAACTAAAGAGTCAACCCTAGTGTTCCTTTCCTTGGCACAACTTCAATGGAAAAAGCATGAAGGAATTCAAAGTGGAATCCCAAACCAGATTTCTATAGTTCTTCAACCTTAGGTTATTTACTTGATAAAGGTCTCTAACTTGTTTTACAATTAGCTTTGCATCTCTATGAGCAACAAGGTTTTTCACTCCCATTTCCATCGCCATGCTCAACCCAAGAATGAGGGCCTCATACTTAGCAGTATTATTGGTATTTTCAAACTGAAACTTGAAGGAGAAAGGATGACCTTACCCCTAGGAGAAATGAGCACTGCCCTAGCCCAAGAACTAGCTGAAGAGCAGCTCCCATCAAACTCCAAAGTCCACACATCATTAGGGTCAAGAAAAATCTTGTTGATAGACTTGTCTCCTCTTGTGACATGATCATGTAGTTCCCATGCCCAATGTCTTCATACAGTATTTGTGCTTTAGGATCATCTGTCTTTTGAAAAATATACTCTTCTTGTTTCTCAATCAACAACTTCTTCATCTTCCCATTGACCAAGGCATGTGACCAATCCATTTTGATTTCCCCTCCTACCTTCTTATAGAAATTTCTACTCAAAGCAACATCCCATATGAAGGATGAATATTAGTTACCAAAATGGTGGCTTAGACCCTTTCTCTAGAAAAGTAAAAAGATACTTATGCATCTTTAATTCTACAAACCAAAGGTACTTTCTTACTCTCCATTGAATAACATGAGACATAAGTGTGGGTTAGGGTTAGACCCAAAGCATGAGCCACTTTTGTAGGCATTACATTATCTGATGCTCCTAAATCTATGACACGGTTCTTTGGGTTTATGGCCAGCTATGAGAAGAGTCACATAAAATGGTTTAATTTTCTCATTAGGGGAAGTGACTGCAGCCACAAGGCTTGATTGAGGTGAGGAAGAGGGATTAGGCAAATGAAATTTAGAAGAATGTGCTGGTGTTTTAGATTTAGAATTTATAAAGTTAACCATTCTGGAAAAGACTTTAGGATGGGTTTGGTAGAAATCTACCTCGAAATTTGAATTTTAGTCCTTTTAAGATGAGCTATAATGTCAAAAGATCCAAATGTGGATGGGGAATCACTACTAGGAGTAGGAGGAGCTTTTGATCTATTATATTTATCATTTGTTGGACAAGAATCCTCTAGAAGTAGAAGTAGAGGGAGAAGGACTAGCAGAGCTTACATTTTGTGTGGAAGTAGTTGGACTATGAGCTCCTCTTCTTACAATCATTGGAATAGTTGTAGGAAGCTCCTTAGACTTCTTGATGGGATGCACCACTTTTTCCTTTTTGTTGGTCTGCTCTTGGGTCATAACAACATATGAATCACTATTCATCTCAGCCACTACATCATCATAGTCATCTTCATCATCCACACCTTCAGTGGTGAGGAAATGAACTCGAGAACCACCAGGATCCTCTAGTTCTTCATTAGCTTCCTCTTCTTGTTCATCATAGAGCCCATTTTCTTCCTCATCATCAGGCTCAAGAACCTCACAAGTAACATTGATATGCACCTAGAGGGGTGGACCTTTAATAGCCAATTTAGTCCGAGGGAAGGTAGGTGGTTCTGGGCTGAAAATTCTTCCTTGGAACATCTTGATATGGAGCATGCTGAGCCAATTGTTTCTTGATGGAAATGAGGTCATTAGCCAACTTTTGCACCAACTAATCTGCATTACCTCTAGGAGAAGAGGAAGAAGAATATGCTTTGGATTTGAAAGAATCCCTTTTCATCTTGTCAAACATAATCAAGTCATCTTCCACACTGACATCTAATCTCTGATCAGCATCCAAAGTTACAAGATTTTCTCTCCTTAGGGCATAGCTTACTTTCAACAATTGAGCATTCAAGAAGAAACACTTTTGAATTTGATCAACAAGCCTAGTATTTTTGGAATCTTGTTAATCAACTTGTTAAACTTGGCCACAAATTCTCTCATAGGCTCATGTGGATCCTTCTTGATTTGAGAAATATGAGCTAGCAAAGCATGCACATCTTCAGCAAGTTTGAAACGCTGCTCAAATTCAGTCCTCATAGTATTCCAATCGGTGATGGTCCTAGCAGGAAGATGGTAAAACAATTTACAGCATTTTCTTGCAAGGTCTCCACAAACAGCCTAACAGAGACATCCTCATGTTCAACTCTAAGGACCCCACATGCAACAATGAAGGCTACAATGTGTTCATCAGGGTGTACTTTGCCATCACCTCTAAATTTGGGAAAATTCTTCTGTTACCCCTAGGTAACTCATGTAATGGTTGAGGAAGAGCTAGAGGCCAAACTCTTTGTCCCCAAGGCTGAGGTGCTACCATCATTGGAAATATTGCTTGAAGTGGAACTGAGACACCAACAAGAATTAGGGCATGGAGATTAGGGCTAAGTTGTGCTTGAGGAATGCTACTACTAGAAGCTCTATCTTCAACAGGAGGTGTGCTTGTGGAACGAGATCTTCTATTTCTTCTTGTTGGAGGAAGTTGAAAACCTTGTTGATCCAGGAGTTGAAATTGGGGATCTTCAATTCTAAGAGCCCTTCTACCATGAGTGTATCTTAGATTCATCAGATCAAAGAAATGATCAAAATAGTTGTTCTTTTAGAAAGGGATCCATTTGAAATGAAATTCCCAAATGAGTTGCCAAAAACTATTGGGTTTTAGATTTTCACTTGGAATGAAACCATAGTCGGGAACAAACAAGTCCCTCCTCTTTAATGGGAGAGGTTCCTTATTGAAATCGGGGGCTAAACCTATGTATAAATGCACAATCTTTCATTTAGTGGTGGTTTCCTCATATCTTGAAATGTGTTTTATGCCTGGAAAGTTATCAATACATGAGGATAAAAGAATTTAAGAGAGGAGGGAGGTAGAAGAAGAAAATACTTTAAGGGGAAAGAGATGACAGAGAAAACCCTTATATGTATTGAGCAAATGAGATATAGAATAGAACCATTCACATTTATAACATGAGCACAATTTGTAGACTTGAATTTCTTGAGATTGTATAAATTAGAACACAAAGTTTTGATTAAATGATTCATGATTAGAGAAAGAAGGAAAGAAGAAACAAAGGAAAACAAGGAAAACCCTTGTATTGATTTCTTCAGACTCGAAATTACAGTTTCAAAATATATCAAAATTCCAACCTCAACAACAACATGGAGAAGCCATTAAATAGTTTCAAAGAATGGTTACATCGGTTACAAAAATGATGAAAAATGATTCAAGAAACCGATGTTAGAGTTTCTCTAATGACTCAGAAAACCAAGCGCATTGAATCGCAACCATCCACCCTGCCTTTGCAAATTTTAAATTTGAACCGTCCACGTGGGAGAGACTCAAATTGAAGTGGGCCCGAGGACACCTTGACCTTCTATTCAAGCTCAAGATTTGATCTGCTCCCTTTGTTTGGTGGGGATGTATATCGACCTGGACACGTGGAAAACTGGTGCTCATTTGGAACCTGCCTCTAGATTTTGTCTTTGAAGTTATGCTAGGCTGACATATGGAGGCTTTCGCTAGTTCCTTTATACTTATCCAATTTGGGCCTATTTCATGTTTGACTTATGTTGACCCCTAGACACATGGAGAGATGGTGCTCATTTGAGTTTCCACTTTGGAAATGCCTCCTGAAATTACACCGAGAAGACGTGTGGTTCCTTCCTCCGGGCTTAGACTTTCAACGGCCAACTCGTCCTTTCATTGAATCTGACCATGTGGCAAGCTAGCACTTATTTGGAGATTGGCCCTTTTATTTCACTTCTGAAATTGTGCCGTTGAGGCATGTGGAGGCATCCGCCGACCTACCCATACTTAGTCAATTTTAACGACCGGATCTGTCCCTATTGGACTGGGACATGTGGAAGATCGGGTCCAAGTTTGAGAATTTCCCCATATTTGACCCTTGAAGTCGCTTGCCAATGAAGCACATGGTGCCATCCACTGGTCTTCTATAATTATCCAATTTGGGCTTATTGTCTTCATTTTGGACTTGGGACATGTGGAAAGCTCGCGCTTATTTAAGGACTGTCCCTTAGGCCCTACCCTTAGAGTTGTGTCATCTTGATGCGTGGAGGCTTCTGTTATTACTTGAAACATGGACATGCCGTGTCTAATCATATATGTCCACGTATTACTTACGGATGGGGAAAACATTGATGAGGAGGATACGTCTATCATTCTTGATTGCGGGAAGAAAATAAAAAGAAGGGGAGAAACTTCCACTGTATGCCCAAATTTCTAATTGCTCTCCATGAAATGGAAAATTACAAACAATACCAGTTTGACGTGACCCATTACTCCAAGGTGCTTTGACTCAAAATTTTCTGAATTTGACTCCAAAAAGAGGGGAATTTTGAGGATGATAATAGGCGCCTGGCTAGTACTAGGGTGCCTATTGTCGCCGTAGTCCCTTTTGTATTTTCTTGCCACTTTTTGGGATCTTTCTATCTCTGTTTAACATCTTTATCTTTGTTGTGATCGGCTGTTTAGAGTTAATTAAGAAATTAGATCAAGAGAACCCTATAAATATAAAGTTATGAGAGTATAAGGAAATTCCTAGAATCACTTTCTACTATCACTCTTGTAGACACCAAAATTCTACAAGTCCCCCATCGTCAACAATTCATCTGGTTCACACTTACAACTTATCATGTTAATATCTATTTAAATATAATTTGTAATTTCGCTTATTTCCTCATATCTACCATGGGCTATTTTATATATCTATGACATTTACCTTTATTAAATAATATTATAATATATCATTGTCATAATGTGATAACAAAATCTACACATTATCCTAAAACTATATGTTAATATATCTAATGAAACTAACTAAGATATAACTTAAACAACCTAGCCAAAATAGAATTCAAAGTCTTATCCCTTGAATGTATAAAAAAAAAAGCTTAAATTGGGAAATTATTGCAACTATTATCTATATAAAATTAAACAATGAAAAATGCCGACAATTAGGTGAAATGCCAGCGGTTATATAAGTTTGTTTCTCAGCCTCATTTCAAGACCAACCTGCTTGCATTCTCGAGCTTACTCTCTGTCGTTCATCTATATCTTTAATTGTGAATGTTTACCAACCTTCTTTGAGTCTAGTTTCACAACAAGATACACCCAATATAATTTTGTTTTTAATTTGTTACCGGTTGAAAAATATTCCCGTAGTCCGTCCAAGAGCTCTAAATTTCTAAAGTGTGCATCTTCCTTCTATCATCGATTTTTTTAGGTTCCCACTTATCACCACATCCGTTTTCCATCCAACACCCATATTTCTCATTTTTGAATAGATTTGGATCTTGTTCAAGAGCCAATTTGTCCTCATCAATTTGCAGGTTTGAGTAGTCTCAATCTTCATTCAAATCAAGGTAAGAGTGCATTTTTAATCTTTTATTTATTTACTCAAAGTATTTATAGTTATTAATCCTTCTATCTAGTGTTATAATCAAATGAAAATTGATTAATGTCAAAAATACAATCAGATTGTTAAAAATACATTATAGTCAATGTTTTAGTGAAGTTAATTAACATTTCCCTAAAATGCCTACATTTTATGTCATTTTTGACATTTACAGTCTTTATCAGATTATCATTTATCCATTACTTCTGTTTCTTTGTTTTTACTAACATATGATCAAGAATGGGTCTTTGTAGATGGCTATAGGTGGCCAGGAACACAAGATAAATAGTGTCAATTCTCTTCTAATTATTTTCCACCCATTACACTCGGGAGCAATACAACATATTGCTTGATCGAAACTTTGTGTAATACATTGGTCCCTTGGACTAGTTGTAAAACATCTTCGATATCGGTGAAAGGATTCGTGAAGCCACGAGATGAATTTTGGGAGGCTTACTTTGAAATTTTATGCATTCGAGTGGACTTTTCCTAGTTCAAATCATTACGAGGGCCGGACATGAAGTTTAGAATTCTAATTGAATCAACTAATCAAAATGAATCTATCGATCTACTCGAATATCAATACCCTAATTTTGAATCTAATTATCAATACGAATCCAAAATAAAGTAACTAGAATACATCTCTAATTTATTTAGAGAGGAATATATTAACGATTACGAATCTGACTTATTTGAAGAATATGAAATAGCTTATCTAGAAATCACTTTCAAGAATCCATCATCATCTAAATATTGTAACACTTTGAATGTGATTCGAATTCTAGTCATAGCTCATATATTTAGATTTTCATTATTATATAATAATCTTGTAATGATGTCCTGGAACAATTAGGACAATTATCATCTTTTAACCATCTTTTATCATGATTGGGTTTTCGTATCTCTTTATTACATAAAATAGTGGGTTGAAATCCTTGTGAGGAATTCTCTTGGATTTCAGGGACTTGCCTTGGCCAGAAGCCCACTTACTATTATTACTAATTAAGAATTTGGTACAGTGTCTTTAATTACAACTCTATTCGTAAATGAACCATTTTGAACACACGATGCAATATCGACACCATTCAAACACAAAGGTACTTGGTAAACCCCACCATTTTGAGCTTTGATAGTTTTCGTCTCTTGTTTATTAACTAAAATTGAGGAGGTAAAATTTTCTAAACATATTGGAACACCTAGTGGGACCGAGTCCCTTATTCTCTGTTAAATTTATTATTTTTTGTTTATTTCCTTATTTCTTCTTAGCCATATATTGTAGATTTTTGTTTTTAATTATTCATTGTGAAAAAAAACAAACTTTTATTCATCTAGAAAAATAAAATTTATTTGCAATTAGTTTACTTTTGAGAAAATTCTAGTGATTTGACCAAACACTAGCATTTCTTGCTAATTGGGATCACTTTATAAGTTACTTTCTAATCTTGGTTCTAGGTATTTTCTTGTTGTTTTTACTAACTTGGTGTTGTAGGAGGATACTTTGTTATAGTTTATTTTGTTTGTTGGATTACTAGGACTTGTGGGATTTTCACATTGCTTTAAAAATAGGAGCGCTCTCATGGTAAGTCCTAAAACCTTCCGTTTTCTTTTATTTTTGCATCTTTGTTTTATTGTCCTCATCAAAATAAAACATTTTGTTTTGGGTCTTAAAATGAACCATTTCATACTTCTTGATCATTTAGTTTTAATTAGGAGGTAAAATCGTTGCATTCACTTATTTTTCCCTCACACATAACCAAACCACATAAATATCAAAATACATTCAAACAATTCCTACCCATGTGGATACCTACTTAGATTTAATCACCAAGAGGAGAAACCAACTCGGAGTTTTGACTAAGTATAAAAATCTATCTATTGGTATATATTGGCTTAGACCTGACACCCTTATGGTTGCGGGACCATGAAGTGAGGGGTATACCCCAATACCATGGCCATATCAACAACATTATAGAGTTGGGCCTCACGTACCTTCGGGTATAATGAGGAGTTTGTCTTTAAACATACCTCAAACCAACTCTAGATTGCCATTTCCTAGGACCCTAATTAACCATTTTGCACATTTCACCTTATAATTAAATCAAGAAAACTTAAAAATCTATCTTGCTTGCTATTTATAATTAATCCAACTTAATTAATTTCTTTAGAGCTTCGTAAAGCATGTCTCAATCAATGTCTACACCTTTGTAGCAAAAAGTTCCTTTATCTACTTTATTATCTTAACCATTGTCGGAACCTTTATTTACTACCATATCAACACCATCATTTACCACGCCATTGCAACAACAAAATCCATTCCATCAACCACTTACAAAAACTCCTCTAATTGATGCTCAATGATATTGGAATGAAATAGAGGAATAATAAAATAAGGAGATGAGGCAACACATTTTAAAGTCCACACAACAATTTCATAGTCAAGAATTCAATACACTTGAACAAGAAGATACTAAACAAACATATTCCTCTAGCTCACAATCAAAATCTTCGAAAACCACATTTTTTGAAAGAGGAGACCTTGTCTTCGAAAAAAATGTTAGATTCAAATCCCATTGACCTCATTTCCTATTTGGCATCTCGGGGTGTTTAAATTCAACCATTTACACTAGAACCATCTTCCCATAACCCCGATCCTTTGACTTGTTATTCACAACAATTCACATCCAAAACATTTCCAAGCATTCATGGTTCTAATCATCCTATCAATTCAAACCAAAATTTTGTATCTAAACCATCATCTTCATATCCTTCACAACTCCGATGGGAATTTCCTTGGTCTTATTTTACATATATAACACATTTGAAGATGGTTGCAATGTGGGCCTTCCCATATGATGCCATGAATCTAAGGTAAGAACATTTACCTCTACTCCCGTGTCGATGAGAATATTGCTTAAAAGCCATCCATCAAAAACTACATTCAAATTAATCTCCTTTTCATAGTCAAGGCTATTAGGAGGAAGGTTTGCATGTAAAACCTACCCTTCACGCTATACTTTGGTGCGTGGTACCTTCTCCCTCAACCATTCTCCTAGAAAGGGGATAATATTCTCTTTCCTTAACATCCTGCACACTTCCTTGACCTCATCCAAGTCATCATTTAGAACCTCGACATCATTCCTTTTCTCCATCTCGCCTCGATTTCTCCTTTGGAAATTAGATCTCCCTTGAAAAATTCATTTCACATCCATAGTATCTTGATACACTTCCTTCTAATGAGCAGGATTTAGATATTTCTCATGTACCACTTTCTCTCTTGAAACTAGTTTCATTTGTCTTGACATCTCCTTGGTGCACACAACCTCTGCTCATGTCATCACCAGACAGGTTCTAGTCCTGATTCACGTGCCACTCTTGGCATCCACTATGAATTGGCCTTCTTAATTCTCACCATCCCAATGCCTTTGTATTTCTAGTGCTACTGGTTCATATGCTCATAAAGTTCTGGACACTCTTCGTACTTGTGTTTCTTTCCGCACCATGAGCATTGTAACAGATCAGGACACTCACATTTGTAATGCTTTGTAGATCCACAATTATAATAGGTTCCTTATGGGAACTCACTTCATCCTCCACCGTAGTTACTATGACCATGAAATCCTCTATGAAAACCTCTTCCATGCACTCCATCTGCGTGTCCTTCATAATGATGGTCATCATCCTTGGAACTTCTTGCAAGGCTAGTCTGGTGCACACCCAGATCAATAACATCATGGATTTGATCAATCAGTCTGTAATCCTTAGTATCATGGGTCATAGAGGTACATATATTACAATAACAAGAAACATTCTTGCATATTACACACTAGAGTAGAGAGCATCTACTTGCATCATGATCCCCATGGAAAATCTCAAAGTCTACTAACATAACACGTACCAAATTCAAAGGGAAACTCTCCTTTACATGCCTCTCTACTTCTGCAATATGTACACCAAATCCCACTACGAACCTCATGCACTAATTTTATAGACAAGTTCTCCAAGTGCTTGGCTAGTGTAATAATTTGATCCTCCAGAAAAGAACTAACACCATTATCAATGCTCCCAATAGCTTCGATGTGTAGGGTAGCTTCCAATGCCTCATGCGGGTATGTGAAAGTCTTGTTCGATAGAGCCCTTCTAAATGATGTTATCAATCCTCCAACAAACCATTGAGCATGTTGAGAAGGATGAATGTCATAGGATAGTTTAGATAAGAGAGTCTTGAAATGTGTGTCATACTCCTACACACTCTCTGTCATTCCCTTCTGGATCTCCTTTAGAGCACTGATGATCTTCTGCTCAAACTCTGGGATATGGAACTCTGCTAGGAAGGCATTCTTCAATGCAATGTAGTCTACTACCACATGATGGGGTCATACTTCCTATACCAACTATGCACATGCCCTTATAACATCGTTGCAAACTGACTTACCTTCCACTGTGGTAGTGATCCCCTTCGCGTGCCATAGTAATTCATAGTCGTGCACATTCTATGTAGCATATTCAATACCCCTATAGTCTGGTAAGTGTAAAGACATCTCAAAAAACACTTGGGGAGGTGGTTGGGGTCCTTGTCCTCCCGATCCAAAGCCTTGGTTCCCTTTGGTGTTTCCTCCTCCACCAGATCCACCGAGTCATGTTCCTTTTGACCCACCGATACACCTCCGTAGTTATAAAAGGACCAAAAGTGGTTGCACCTAGTGTTCCCAACATCCCACTGAACTATGTGCCGATGGTTTTGATATTGTCTCACATCTAGTTTTATGTCTTGTGCTTGCTCCCAGCACGTAATACAAAAACTTGCATACTTGTACCTTGTCTAAAGATTCCTCCAAATACAAGAATGGCTTGTGCATCCATGGATGTTCCAAATGAGAAATTATATCTCCTAGGTAAAGATCGGTTACTCCCAAAGCAATACCAAATGTGTTAATAATACCTCTCCCTTCATCTAGAAAACCAAACACCGTGGGCTAGTCGCTGGGTGGGTTCGGATGCTGTTGACCGCTCTTATTTATCCATGTGACACAATCTCACTAGAAGCTGAATGGGCCTCTCTCCTGCACTTTCCAAGATGGGGTAACACATAATGCTTAGGCTCTATGTCCTCTGCGTGAACCTTTAATCCTTCTCACAACATCCGCCTCAACATATCCATTAACCTCACTTTGTCTATTCATCTCCCTTTCACAAGATTCACTATAATTGAGTTGTCTCTCTTCCCTTTCCTTCTCAGCCACAATGTCCACCATATTCCTCCACCCTATCTTCCTCTCCTAGCACTCAGAGACTCATATGTAAAGGAACAACATGCAAAAATGATCCTCTAGGCTCACTTAAAAACTCAAAATCAACAACTTACGGTTAAGAATACGTATAAATGGTATATTCAAGAGTATAATTGTTCAACACTCCCTTCCACCAGTAATCAACAACACGCGTCCAAACTAGATCTCGCATCTTACAACCTCGATAGTCATCTTGGGTCCATACACACACTCTATAATACCCGATGAGGCTAGAATATGTTTGATTAATGTATAATATATGATCTCATCTTACTCTCCTTTTTATTTAGTTTAATTACATTTTGTGAATTTATTTGATCGATATGAGTTAGGATGTAATTGTATCGTATTTTGATCGATTGTGATTCTAATTTTAAAAGCTCTAAAATTCCTGACGAAGTGTGTGTTTGAAATTTAGTTTTGTAATAAAGCAGGTCTAATTAGTTGAGGAAATGAAGTAGGTAGCATTCAGTATGTTTTTGTTAGCATCTGTTCCTACACAACTTAGTTTTAGAACTTCCAAGCTAATTCCAGAACTCCATCACACAGTCGTCATTTAGTTCCAGAAATCTAGTATTTAGTTCCAAAATTTTCAGACTTAGTTCGGAACTCCTGGGTATAGCTCCAGAACTCTCACGGTGTTGATCCTTAACAATTTCCTATGGTTCTGGAACTTCCTTGAAGTTCTAGAACCGATGAGAGTTATCTTTCTAACCACATTTGGAGAATTTTCATCTACAACCCTTTCAATCAGGAGAGGATGAGAAGATTTTTGAATGCAGATCCAGGGAGATTTATCCTACAACTATTTGATCAACCACAATCTGACTCAGCATCTATTCTAGGCATGATCAATTTCATCAGAATCGTTGAGACAATTGTGATTGTAATATATATATATATATATATATATATATATATATATATATAAGTAGACCTACAAGATAGAATATAGGTAGAATATGACAAAGAAATAGATATAGAACAGAAAAAGACTAAGTACTCAGATCCAGTACGTTTTGTAATACTGAATGTTTTATCAATAAAATAGCCATTCTTATTTGAGAGAATTTTGAGTTGTTAAAACCCTGATTCGGGGAGGAGCAAGGGCCCACTCCCCCAAGGACTAGGATATTTGTTTATTTGGTATTTATATTTATTCAGTAAATAGCTTAGATCTGTTAATTCTATATTGTTTTAATTCTTTCAGTTAAACTCTGTTGTATATTTTTCCCTACAGGTGTTTAGATAGATTCTTATATTTCTTGCAATTATTTTTAGGCATTCTAAATTGAGTGTGTTTAATTCCAAAATAAAGTTTGTTTACTTTCGAAGCAAGTGTATTTATTTCCAACAATAGGCGTGTTTCCATTCTCGCAAGTGTGTTTCTTGTCAGCAAAGCTTTCAGTGTGTTTACTTTCAGCAAGTTTTCATAGTATGATTTAAATAAGGTTTTCTACCAAAAGTCCTTAAGACACTAAAAATATTACTCTTGATTCATATAGATTTAGACACATCCCTAGTTTGATATGACATCAACAAGAAGTTGATTAAATGAAGGGAATAACAACACCCATCATTTTTGGCTCTGTTGCCAGGGGACACTAGTTGGAACTTTCTAATTAAGTGTTATCAAGAGCAACAAAACATACATCTAGTAGTTGAAGGATATTCTCTACTATATCAAAAATATATGAGTAGACCAAGAGACTCATAGGGTAGATTCCTCCCAAAAACATCTTCACAATAATTCATAACATCCTCTAGTCAAAGTAAGGAAATTGATCAAGAATTGGTGGCACCATCATCCCCTACTGCAGACAAGGAACATAATTGCCACCTTTTGAATTCTTAGATCAGTCACTGAAGGAAGTGGAACTTCTAGGAGAAGGCTTATTACTCAAGATCCATTTAGGGTGAGTTTTGATTCTTAATTGAGTAGTTAACCTCCTACTCCTGATTTTTCACCTTCCCCAAGGCATACCGCTTACCACATTGATTGGGAAGAAAATTTAGAAAATATTTTAAAAAGGAACGAGAAGCTGAAAGAGTACCTAATAGGACCTTTACTTATCCAATCCAATTGGGAGATGATGATACATCAACAAAGAATATTTCACCTGCACATTTACCCACATTTAGAGGGATGTCATCTAAAGATCCTGACCAATTTTTGTTTGAGTTCAAGGTACTATGTTAGACCTATGATTATATGACAGATAATAAAAAAATCAAGTTGTTTCCATCCAATTTAAAGGATGCAATAATGAGGTGGTTCATGGGATTACCATCCAACTCTATTAGCACTTGGGCACGAATGGAGCGCCTTCCTAGACAAATACCAGGACTATTGTAGAGGGAGAAATAGGAAGGAAGAATTCTTCAAAATCAATCGGGAAGAAGATGAAAACATAGAAGATTATTTAGACAGATTCCTCTTTATTAGAAAAAGATGTGGATTTTTTCTTTCAGAGGAGTTAAGTAAAACCATTTTTCTTAAAGGTTTGGATGACAAATCTAAGGAAGCCCTTACATTGATAGGAGGTGGAGACATTGATCGAGATAAGAATGAATGGAATTAAGGGGATCTATAGAAGCTAATCGAGAATAAGAGGTGGACTTAGAAAAAGAAAATCAGTGAAAAGTTTGAATCCAGATATGAAAAAAATAATGGATGAGTTAGAAAATTTTAAAATAGACATTTTAGTGTAATTAACCTCTACTATGGATGGATTACAAGCTAAAGCAAATGCCAAAACTGAACCATTGACCATGTATTGTCCTCAATGGTGGAAGAAGCATGCACTAAGAGACTATCCTTTGGATAAAATAGAAATGTGTCTTATCTGTGAATCTAAAGAACATGATATTGATGTTTGTTATTTACTTCTAGTTATTAAGAATCATCTTAAATGCACAGACAGATGCCTCATCTTCAACAAAAGAATTGAATTTTGTTTAGAGACAACCCAACCAAGGGCATTTAATGCCAAGATATGTTCCTAATCCATGGACGCGCCATGGGCTACTCGGTCAATACCGCAAAAGTGGGGATGACCACCTTGGGTATCTCAACCAACTTGAAATCCTCAAGATTGGGCAAATCAAACTTGGTATGCTCGGGGACATCAACAACCATGGGTTGGTCAAGGAAATGCTTATGCTTGGTAAAAACCTAGATGGAACGGTAGTAATTATGCTTAAGGAAAAAAATATCCAAATCAAAATCAACACTGAGCCATCATGGGATCCCTTGCAAAAAATTCACAACCGAGAATGTAGTCCAAACGAAAATACTAGGACAACTAGTAACAAATCCAAGAAACAAACAAATAAATCTGTTTATGAAACAAAACCAGAAAAATCAGTTGATTTACATGCTATGGATTGTAAAGACATTCAAACTAGATATGGGAAAATCATTAACAGTCCACCCCTTGTAATCACTGAAATGACAGAAGAAAATGAAATTCCTAAATCTTGTTGTTCCAAAAAAGGATATAAAAAGAAAGGAAAAGGAGCCAGATAGCAACACTACTGAGACTCCATTTCTAGAGAGATTTAAAGAAGCTATAGAAATCAAAGAGTCTGAATTGGTACATGAATTAAGGAAATTGAATATTGAAATACCATTGTTACAAGCAATTAAGGACATTCCAGAATTGAACAAATTAATCAAAATATTATGTCTGAAAAGCCTGGAAGGAAAAAACAGTACCCTAAGACTATCAGAGTAGATGGGAAACTTACTGATTTATTAGCAAGAAAACTTTTACTTCCCAAATATGGAGATCCTGGAAGTCCTGTTATTTCTATCTCTATAGGAAATAAGGATGTACATAATGTTTTGGTAGATTTGGGAGCGGCTATCAATGTAATGATAGTGGATACTCTGAAAACATTACCATTAACGGGTATACAACCTACTAATACCATATTACAGATGGCAGACCAGTCTGTAGCAAAACCAAAAGGAATTATTGAAGACGTGGCGGTTATGGTGGAGTCATGGGAATATCCAGTTGAATTCCTTATACTACATCCAAAAGGTAAAACATTGGGTTATCCCATTATTTTGGGTAGACCATGGTTAGCTATAGTTGCTGCTTTGATAGATTGCAGGTTAGGTGATATGACAATCTCGAATGGTAAGAACTCTAAACAAATTTCCTTATATCCTATTGCACGACCCTTTACTGATAATCATGAACAATTGTGGGTTGATTGTCCTGAAACTAATAAACAAAATTTTTCTTCTTTGGCTATGATCACACTACAAGATCATGTAAGAGAAGTAGAAGAAATGATTAATCCACCATTGGATGATAATCTACTGTCCTTGAAGAAATCATAAATAGTTTTGGAACTTGCGAACTTAGTTCCAGAATGTGCGGCTATAGTTCCAGAACCACCACATTTAGTTCCAAAATCATGATAACAATAGTCCGCTTTGATTGAAAATGATTTCACTCCAAAGGAACAAGATTTCTTGTGGGGAGAGGATGAATTCGTATCTTTAGTTTCAAGTACATTAGGAAGTGGTGAATAATTTACGGAAAGTTATAGTGACGAGGAATGTGGCCTACAAAGAGATAAGTATCATAATTCTCATTCTTGTCCTTTTCCAAAGATTCTGTCTCAAGGAACTTTTGGAGATATTTCTACATACCATATGTTGTTACCACATGCATTTCTATTAAATAATTTAATGAAACCCTCCCCACAAATCAGTTCATCACATATTGGAATCAAGCATGTTGAAATTTGACTAGGTAAAACTTTAAACATTAAAAGGTGGTTCAAGGATGATGAAGAAGCTAAATTGTTTGATTATGAAAAATGATACTAAAGATTTTTCTTGGGATTACAAAGACATTAAGGGGATTAACCCAAGTATCGCACTCATCACATTTATATTGAGAACATTAAACCAGTTAGGCAGCCTCAAAGAAGGATTAACCCAACTTTAAGGGATATAGTCAAACAAGAAATTGAAAAACTATTACAAGTAGGTTTCATCTACCCTATCTTAGATAGTCAATGGGTATCTCCTCTTGTGATTGTTCCAAAAAATAATGGAAAATGGAGAATATGTGTTGACTATAGGGAACTAAACAAAGCCACAATGAGATATTATTTTCCCTTACCATTCATAGATCAAGTCTTAGATAACCTTTTAGGTAAACAATACTTTTCTTTCTTGGATGGCTTTAGTGGGTACAATCAGATCGGAGTTCTTCTTTGAGGATCGGGAAAAAACTACATTTACATGTCCATGGAAAATTTTTCCTATAGGGTGTTACCATTTGGTTTATGCAATGCTCCTGCAACCTTCCAGAGAGCTGTACTTACAATATTTGCTGATCTAACGAATGATTGTGTTGAGGTATATATGGATGAATTCATTGTACACGGAGATACATTTGAAGATGCTTTGAAAAATTTAAACAGAGTGTTAACAAGATGTAAACAACACAACCCATCTCTTAGTGATGAATTTTTTTTGATGAAGATGGATGAAGGGATTGTATTAGGACACCATATTTCAAGGAGAGGAATTCAGGTGGATCAAAACAAAATTAGGATAATTTCATATTTACCTATTCCTCAGACCCCCATAGATATTAAATCATTTCTAGGGCATGCTGGGTAATATAGGTGCTTTATAAAAGATTTCAGTAAAATTGCTGCCCCCATGTTTACTTTGCTAACCAAGGATTGTGAATTTATTTGGGATGAAAAGTGTCAACATGCTTTTGAAGAAATTAAAGAAAAATTAATCAGTGCCCCAATATTGAGAGGACCTAATTGGGAAAATCCATTTCATATCCAAACAAATGTCTCAAATTATTCCATTAGTGCAGTTTTGGGTCATAAAAATGAGGAAGGAAAGATGTCGCCATTTATTATCTTAGCAAGAATCTTACTCCCCTTTGAAAAGAATTATACCACCACTTTGAAAAATGAATTTCTTGCTATGATTTATGCAATCAATAAATTCATATATTACACTATAGGGTACAAGATATTTGTACACACAAATCATTCAACAATTAAGTATTTAATGAAAAAACCAGTGGTTGGAGGAAGAATAATTAGATGGTTATTACTTTTGTAAGAATTTGATATTACCATTATAGAAAATCTAGGTAAATCTAATGTGGTAGCTATTTTTTTGTCCAGACTAACCACCACAGGGGAGTAAGATCCAGTCAAGGATAACTTTCCAGATGAACAATTTTTTGCAATCTCAGTAAGTACACCATGGTTTTCTGATATGGAAAATTATCTTACAATAGGGAAGTTTCCTCCTTCTTTCACTAAGAAATAAATAAATAAGTTAATCAAAACCAGTGCACAATTCAAATGGTTAAATGGAATGCTATTTAAATGTGGTCATGATTTTGTTTTACGCAAGTGTGTAAGAGAGGATGAAATCTTTGACATCCTTAGAGCATGTCATGATGAACCAAGTGGAGGACACTATTTAGTGAAAAGAATAGCTCATAAGATACTTGGCATTGGTTATTATTGGCCATCTTTGTACAAGGATGTGAAGAGATATATCAGGAGGTGTGATCCTTGTCAAAGGATGGGACAACCAAATTTCACCAATGAAATGCCTCTTCAACCTCAACTTGTGGTTGAACCATTTGAGAGATGGGGATTGGATTTTGTTGGTCCCTTTAATACTCCTTCACAAGGGAAGGAATATATTCTTGTGTGTACTGAATATGTGACAAAATGGGTAGAAGTGCAAGCATTGACAAATGCCACTGAAGAAGTAGTTGCTGATTTCCTTTGGAACAAAATTATGATAAATTTTTTAGCACCAAGGAGCATAGTTTTAGATCAGGGACCCCAATTTATGTCTAATATGATCCAATATTTCATATCCTATTACCAAATCAATCATAGGAAATCATCTCCTTACCACCCATAGTCAAATGGACAAGCTGAAGTAACAAGCAGAGAATTAGAGAACATCCTTACCAAAATAGTTGAAGTTGGGAGAAACTATTTAGTAAAGAGACTACTTGAAGCTTTCTGGGCTTATAATACAACTTGGAAAACTACAACATGGTTTTCATCATATGAATTAGTCTATGGGAAAAATCCCTTATTGCCTATAGATTTTGAAATTTAGACATTAATGACAATGGTAAAGGTAGAACTTGAGTTTAATGCAACTCGAAAGAAAGAATCCTTCAACTCAATGAGTTGGATGAATTAAGGATGGAAGCACTTCAGAGATAGAGATAATTCAAGAGAAAAGAGCACAATGACATGACATTCATAACAAGAAAAGACAATTCAAATTAGGATATCTGGGAATTGTTGTTTGATTCTAAGTACCAAAAATTCAAGGGCAAATTGAGAACCGGATGGTTGGGACCTTATCAGATTGAGAGATATTTGACAATGGTTCTATTCAATTCTTGCTCATTGATGGTAGTAGTAGAACACTCTTAGTCAATGGACATAGGTTGAAACTCTATAGGAAGCCTCCCACTAAGGATGAATTCTTGAGAAAGATTGAAGCAGACAAAGAATTTGATCATATGGAAGAACCTAGTTCTTCCAAAATGATCAAATACCTAGATGATGGATCTATAATAAAGGGAAGAAGCTAAAAAATAGAAAATGGTGTTTTCTTCCCCCAAAAAATAAAAATAAAAATAAAATAAAATAAAAATAAAAATAAAAAAATTCTCTCAAAGGTCAATTGAAAACCAGCAAATGGCGGTTGACCTCTTATTTTTATTTGGTTCAAATAAGGGAATTCTTGAATTCGGTTGTCTTATCTAATCATGTTTTGTTCCACTTGTAGAAATGATGAGTCATCATAGCAAAAGGATTACATCATCACGGATGGTAATTATATCTTTTAACTTATTTAGGGTTGATTAAATGTTTGCATGTGTGATTTGACTTAATTTAAAAGTACGTATGATGAGTCATCTATTTATACATTATGATTACAAGTGTATAATCATGAAGTTGATTTGGATGGAATAAGTGATGCCATGGTTATCATTAGTAATCATTATTGAAAAAATCAAGTGAAATAAGTTGTAGAGATATTTTGAGAAAGGAGCATCAAATTAAGTTTGTGTTCCATAGAAAAGAATAGAGAATTCAAAAGTTCCAAAGCTAAGAACATAGGTTCAGTAGCTAAGAACAGAGGTTCCGTAGCCAAAGTCATCGGTTACGTAGCTAAGAAAAAGGCCTACAACTAATTCACGAGAAAATCAAAGAGTGGAGCCGATTAAGAAGAAATCGAACAGAGGATGATTCCCAACTACTTGTAGAAAAAGAAGTGGCATCTATCTTTGAGCATGCAGGATGGCTAGAGTTCCTGAAGAAATTTTCAAGACATAATGATGAATTGGTAAGAGAATTCATCATAAACCTAGAAAAATCAGGACAAAGGTGAGAAATATATTTATTCATTTTTCTATAAATACTGTAAGTAATGTGTCTGGAGTGCCAATTGTGCATGTCCCACAACCTGCCAAGGGGACTTTGAAATAATTGGTTAAAGTCTTATTGCAAGAAGGAGAAACCAAACCCCAGTACATCTATAATACAAATAAAATCATAAATGGGGTCAGAAGGGCCAGTTTTCCCAAACCCTTTGACAGGGTAGCATTTTGGGTAGTGAAATATTTAACCTGTGATGGTCGGTTTGGAGTGCAGTGGGAAAAGAAGTCCTAAAGATGCTCATATATCTGAAGTATGGAGCCATAAAACACGAGTACATAATAAAAATTCCAGGGTTTCTTTTTGATTCTATCCACACCATGGCTTAGAGGTATTCTGGGGTGTTTGGATAATCAGGAATCACAGTCTAATTCATTTAATATGCCATCACCATTTTCTATCAAAGAAGAATGGAGAAGAAATTTGGGACAAGTTTCTTGGCAAGTTCAAGAAAAACCCTAATATTATCGGAAAATTCCAAACCCATTCTCTCCTTCCACTAATCTAGAAATTGATGCCCTTGCGAGGAAGAATAGAGGGAAACAGAAGAGAAAATATACCAAAAAGAAGAAGGTTTGTGAGAAAGATCAAAACAACAGAGCCTCCTATACCTGTGAAGGAAATTCCTTCTTCTGCTTGTTTGCTTTAGGGAGCTAATATCTGTCTCATGATGGTGATAGGTCACCCATGCAAGAGAAAGAAAGAATAGTAAGAAGAAGCGCTAGAAAGAAATCCATTAGTGGGCATGTTGAAATTCCCTAGAGAAGAAAAATTCATAAGAGGTCAAGGGGAACCCCAGAGGAAAGGAGTGAGAAGGAAAGGATGGAAGAAGAAGGCTGCGACATTTTAGGCAAGCATGACCATGACTCCTCCTAAGCCAAACCAAGCTGAAATGGAAAGAGGAGATGAGAGGCTTGAAGAGTAGGATTTTTAGGACTGGGCTAAACCATCAATGCAGTGCCACATGAAGAAGAGTTGGCATCTTGGAGAAGAACAGGAAAATTTCCTTTGATAGAGGAAGAATGTCCAACTCCTCAAGTAATTTCGGAGAGGAGGAAGAAGAAAGACAACAAGTTAAAAAGGCTCTTTTCTTGTCTAGAGTAGAGCTCATTATCGAGAAAAGGATGAGGAATTAGATTTCCTAAAAATTAAATTAGAACAAAGGGAAATGCTCATTGATGAGCCTAACAACTCAGCTCAGCTTGTAGCAAGGATCTGAGGAATTATTAGCAACCAAGAAGCAACCGACATAAAAGGAGGAATAATTTCAAACTTTCAAAAAATATAATCTTTGTGTCCATAGCCTCTGCGTATAGACCGAGTTGACCTATTTTTCACTCAAATAGCTATGGGATGACACTTGCGAGGGAACTCAAAGAAGCCAAAACATCAAATAAAGAATTGAAGACCAAGATGGAAGAAGAGATGAAAGCAAGAAAAGAATAGGAATACAATTTTTATAAGGAGGAAGAAAATAAATATAAATGTTTTGCAAAAATTCATATGGTACGTATTATGATTGAGAAATTACTTGCATGTAGGAGGCCCTCTCATGCATATAGTGTGTTTTTAGAAGAGTAGTGTTATCCAAAATTCACCCCCCAGGGTTAATTTGATAACATGCATCAGAATTCTCAAGTCCCAGGCAAATGGATTGTTTCAGGGGCAAAAATCATGTTTCTAGGGTCCCCTTAGAATTTTTTCTAACCCACTTGTCCAGGTTGAAAAGAGCAAGTTCTGAGAAAAGGTGAAAAGGCTGCGAAAAAAAAACAAGCTTGGGCCAGAAAAAATTGTGAAAATTGGCTAAGTCCTAGTCCTCACAATAGTCGGGACATGAGGGACGTCTAGGTGCGAGTGGCCGAAAGGCCGCCAGGAAGTCTGCAGGGCAAAGGAACATCTGGGCCGTTGGGACGCGTGGGACGCGAAAAGCTGGTTCGGCCGAAGGAGAAGAAAATTGACTAACTGCTCTGGGACATTTGGGACATGAAGACGCGAAGGGCGTGAACCGCCCAGTTCAGACGAAAAGGAGAACTTTCACACTAAGCAGTTGGGACATCTGGGCCGCAAGGACACAAAGGACGTGAAAAGGCAAAGCAGCCGAGAGAAAAGGAAGCCCATTTCGGGCGGTTCGGAAAAATTTGTCCCGAGATAGCCCGGGCGGTTGGAACAAAAGGATGCAAAGGACGTGAACCGGCCGGTTCGGCTGAAATAGGGAACTTCAGCACTGGGACATCCGGGACAAAGGGACGCGTGGGACGTGGATAGCCGAAGGAGCCGAAAGCCAATCAAGCAACGCCACGTGTCACCAGCAGAAAAGGGACAGGGAAGCCCATTTCGGGCGGATCGGAGGTTTCTGTCCCAAACAGCACTGGGACATCTAGGACAAATGGATGCGGTGGACGTGAAAAGCCAGCAGACCCGAATACCAATCAAATCATGACACGTGTCATGAGGGAGAAAGTCCAAAAGTCAAAGGGCGAGGTTTCAAGCACTGACCCGAACCAATGAAATAGTGCCATGTGTCCAAGTTTAAGGGCCCACAAGGAAATTTCAAAGAAAATCCCGCGGAAAGGTGGAGGAGAGAGAATTGCTCAGCGAATCAGAGCTTGCCACGTGTCATCCAAGTGGCAGAGTGCGGGGAAAGTTCAAATATTTTTCCCGCCGACCTGTTTTTGCCCTAAATCTTCAGATCGCCATAACTTTCGATCCAGAGCTCAGATTTTTACGTTTTTTATACCAATGGAAAGCTGGTGAAATTCTCTGCACAATTCTGGGGTCAATCTGGCATTTTGGTTCAGTTTGGAGAGAGAAAATTGAGAAAACGTACCTGATGCATGGTAATAGACAGAAGTACTGCTTCAATAACCAACTTTAATGCAGCAGATAGTTCGCCGCTTCATTGTTAGACGACTGCCGTTTTGCCAGATCCGCATGGGTTCTGCCATAATGAGATGATTTTAAATATGACCTAGAAGTGGTTGGGGAAGATTCTAGATTTCCTCTCTCTTCCCTCTCTCATTCTTTCTATATATTGTAAAGAGGAGCTTCTTTCAAAAGGTCGAACATTTTCTGTTTTGCTCCTCCCTTCTTCTCCTATCAGGTGAATTTGTGGAGTTCCAACCTCCCATTTGAAACTGTAATATGACTCTCGCCTCTTGGCATTATGTAGTGTATTGTATCAATCTCTAAAGCAAGTAATACATGTCTCCGTGGATGATTCTCAACCTCTCTGTGTTCATTTTGCATCCTCCTAGTCTTTCTTTGCAAGTTTTTGTTATCTCAGTGCATGATCTTATATCACATTTGAATGGTACGTGTTTTCTTGGCAAGATAGGTGTTCTTCATTCCTCGGTGTATCACCTCTACTAGCTTAGATTTATTTTTATGCATCTTCTTACCCTATCTCATTGGCAGATTAGATTAGGTTTCAAGCAAACCCTCTGCATATTTCATGTGCATCGAAGAGAGGAATAGGAACCAGCCTTATCTGGAGAATCCTTTCTCATCTTTACAAGTCCCACACTTGGAGAAAGGATTCCATGTTGTGCAATCACACTGGATGCCTGAACATCAACCTAGAAACTTGATCTCGCATCCGGGGTCTTTGTGATTTTGTGTTGTGTTGAGTTTTGCACGCCCGATGGGACTTAGAGGTCTCATTTTTATTTCGCAGCAAAGTTGATGTGCATCTGCTGCAATTTTCTTGCTTAAAAGAGCTATTATTTACATATCTGGCGACTCCAAGGGGAAGAATCAAGCTGGTTCCAAGTGCAGGCCTAAAAACTCATGAGAAGAATCACCACAAGGTCAAGAGTTGGAGAAGAAGAAGTGCTTTTGAATACCTGTAATTATCTCCAAGAAGAAGGAAAAGAGGAAGAAGGATTGAGAGGTCTCCATCTCCACCAAAAGAACTCTCTTAACTCCTCCACTGAGACCTTTCATTCAGTCAACAAGGGTTTTAAGACCAATCGAATGACACAAAACAATCCCTACGTCAACTTCATAGGCAGCAGCCCACTTTCTCTCAATGCACAACATCCAGTTCCTATTGCAGCCTTGAAGAACATTCCCTACTTCACTGGAGAAAATCAAACTACTCCAGGTGATCATGTTAAAGATATTGCTAACCTTTGTGCAATCCATGAAATCAATGAAATGCAAGTGGCTGTCAAGTTACTGGCATCTTCATTCAAGGGTAAAGCATTGCAATGGTTTAGGAGCCTTGGAGCTGGTTCTATCACAAACTGGAATCAGCTGTGTATTGCACTTCATGAGCAATTTGGAGAGAAGGGAGACAACTTGTCTCTTTTGGAGCAGCTGACAACTATCAAGAGAGCTCCCAATGAGCAGCTGACTGATTTCAACTTCAGATTTCAAAGGTCTTGGGATAGGATTCCAGTGGCAGTCAGGCCAACAACAGAAGGTGCTTTTCTATATTACCTTAAAGCTTTGAATTCTGATATTTCTATGTTAATTCAATCTATGGGAGGCACAACCTTACCTGCTGCTTATAGCATTGCCATTAGAGCTGAAAATTGTCTTATTCAAGCTGGTAAACTGGCTCCTAGGCCTCCCATGCCCTTGTATCCAAACTTAGAAAATCCAAGCACTAGTCAAGCACCCACTTTGGCTCCTGTTCCCACCCCTAGAAATCAAAGTTCAAGTGAAACTTCTACTTCATCCTCTAGTGCTTCAAATGAACTCCAAGAGGTCATGAAACAGTTGCAAAATTTAGGAAATGAGCTAGTTACTCTCAAGAGGCAACAAGCCCAAGGTTTCAGACCTTCTTATCAACCCCAAGCTCAACCTAATAGGCAGCCATACCAACCACAAAGGTCACCAAATCAGGCTGCAAATCAAAATCAAAGCCAAGTAAGGCCTCCTGCCAATAGACCATTCTAGCCCTATAATCCAAATGCCATATCTGCCTCTAAGGCATTAGTGCCAACACAGAACAACATTGCTCAGGAATATGATTGGTGCTTTCCATGCAACGAGCCTCATAACCAATCCATGTGTTTCAATGGTGCCCTCAATCAAGCATTGATGGTGACAACTACTGGTGTGGAGGGTGAGGGCAGTCAAGGAAACAGTCAACAACAAGAAACATTCCAACAACAATCAGCCCCAAATGACACCACATTGGTGAACTGGCAAGCAGAGGATTTCTGTGGCATGAATCAGGTGGTTTCTCAAGGTGTTGCAGCCAACACAAGGTCAAAAAGGAGAAATTTGGGTGAGGAGCAGCCACTAGCTCCAACCAGCCCACAACCTTCTATGACTCCAGAAATGATTGGCAAGCAAAGTCCCGTTTCAAATGCACAAGGGCAGCCAAGAACAGCCCCTAGGCCAACTCAAATGCCAGCTGTTGCTGCCCACGTACAAGGAGTAAATGTGCAAACCAAGGGACAACAGAGAGATCCTTCATCACCATTCAGTATCATTGATCAGATGAAGAAGACAAACGTCAATATATCTATGTGGGAATCCCTATCCATCCCAGGCCAAAGAGATCTGCTGCAAGCTGCCATGAAGGATTGGCCAACTTCGAATCAGTAGGTTCAGATGCAAGACAAAGTGCTTACAAATGCTGCCCAGCCTAAAGGAAGTCATGGAGCACAACAAGGTAAAATGTTGAAGCCCCCTTTCTATGTTTCGTTAATCATTGGAAATCAGCTAGTACATAATTGCATGATAGACTCCGGGGCAAGTAGCTCAGTAATGCCTAAACAGATAGCTGATCAGCTAGGGCTCCAGTATGAAATAACATCTAAAGGGGTAGTGCAGCTAGATGGGACAGCAATAGCAACAGTTGGAGTGATTAGAAATTTGAGTCTTACCTTGCATGCATGTCCAAATGTTGTTGTTTTACAAGATGTATCAGTCATAGACCTTCCACCACTCTTTGCATTGTGCTTGTCAAGAGACTTCACTGCTAAAATTGGAGGCTATCTTTTGGTGGATTGGTCTCACATGCTGTTTAGAACAAGGTATGGAACTAAGGCTACAATTAGGTCTGAACCTATTGCAAACTTCCATATTGAGCCTTACACTCCAAGTCAGATTAATGCCAATTGCTCAGCATTTGATCAAGAAGATCACCCTAGCACTGACGAGGCTGACACCAAGGTTGGAAGTATCTTGGATTTGACTCTTGATGAATGGGCAAACAAGGTGCATGCTTTTGATCCTTATCAAGAAGTAGAAGAATCTGAGCTAGGGGTTTATTGTTTACATGAAGAGGATCAACCTCTCCCCAGCATCACCAAGCCAGATCATAAGGACAAGAATGAAGTATGGTAGTTGTTCTTTGATGGATCAAGGAGTAGAAAAGGTGCAGGAGGAGGAGCTATGCTCGTTTCACCACAAGGTATAAGGTATTACTCAGCCTTTCGTTTCCAGTTTTCCTGTTCAAATAACACTGCTGAATATGAAGCCTTGGTGCAAGGGATACATTGGGCAATCAAGAAGAAAATAAAGAACTTGCAAGTCTTTGGTGACAGTGAACTAATTGTCAATCAAGTCAGGGGACAACATGCTACAAAGAATGAACTGCTAAAGAACTACAAGAACAGGGTATGGGACCTCGTTGAGGATTTTGAAGCTTTCAATATCGCGTCCATACCTAGGAAGAAAAATGAAGCCGCAGATAGGCTCGCAGCTGTTGGAGCAATGTTTGATGTGGTTGACAACATCAAAAGGGAAAAAACAAAGTGACATGTCCATTTGATTGTGAGGCTAGCAGTTCCAGATAATAACACCAGCTGGCAGGTGTTTGAGAATGATCAACAGATCGTCAATTTCTTACAAGAAGAGGCTGAATTCTCAGCTAGGAATCAGGACAGATTAGAGCAGCAGTATGGGGATCAAGTAGTGCAGCTGCGGACAAACAAGCTTCCTAGGGGTTTAGTAACATTGGAGTCTATCTTCAACCCTAATGACCAGTTCCGTAAGGAAAAGGCTAACATACAGGTCAAAAGAGAAGATTCAGAGCCAATTCCGGTTGGGGAAAACAAAACACTTCAAATTGGCAAGGTAGCCACTGAACAGGAGAAATCAGATTTCATACAACTTTGCCAAGAATTTCCAGATGTCTTCACTTGGAGCTATGAAGACTTGAAAGGTTTCAATCCCAACCTGGCTCAGCATACCATAGAATTGGATCCAGATGCTAAGCCCATCAGGCAGAAGCAGAGACAGTCAACCCTCACATTGAGCCTCTAATGAAGAAAGAGCTAAATAAGCTAATAGAAGAAAGCATTATATTCCCGATCAAGCACTCAAGCTGGGTCACAAACTTGTTTCCGGTCAGGAAGAAGAGCAGAGAAATCAGGTTGTGTGTAGATTTCTGAGACCTAAACAGGGCATCTCTCAAAGACCATTACCCACTTCCTTCAATGGAACAAATATTGCAAGTAGTATCCGGTTCGGAGAGATTCTCTCTCCTAGATGGCTACTCAGGGTATAATCAGGTAATGGTGAAGGAAGATGACTAGTTCAAGATGGATTTCACCACCAAATGGGGGACCTATGCCTACAAGAAGATGCCATTTGGGCTATCAAATGCTGGAGCCACTTTCCAAAGGGCAATGGATATGGCATTCAAGGGGTTGATCAATAAAATAGTTTTGATATACCTTGATGACATCACTGTATTCTCCAAAAATGTAGTGGATCACCTCTTTCATCTGAGGCAGGTATTTCAGAGGTGTAGAAGATTTGGGGTGTCATTGAATCCCAAAAAATGCATATTCTTGGTTCATGAGGGAAAACTTCTTGGCCATATTGTTTCAAAGGAGGGATTGATGATTGACCCGAGTAAAGGGTTGAAGCCATAAGAGCATTACCATTGCTAAGTCACAAGAAGGCTCTTGAGCTTCTTAGGAAGGATCAATTTTGTCCGCAGTTTGTCCCAGACTTTGCAGCTCTCGTAAAGCCAATAACACTGATGTTGAAGAAGAGCATGGCATTTAAGTGGACATCTGAAGGCAAGGAAAGTTTTGAGGCAATAAAAGAGTCTATATCTCAAGCTCCAACTCTCGTCAATCCAAAATTCTCCAAGGATTTCATGCTATACACCTTTGGTGGTGGAGATACAATTTCTGCAATCTTGGCACAACAAAACAAAGAAGGATTAGAACAACCATTTGCTTTCTTCAGTCAAGGCTTGGAGGAATACGAAACTAGGTACTATTTCATTGAAAAGCATGTTCTTGCAGTGATCAGGAGTTTAAAGAAATTCAAGCACCTAGTCTCAAACAACAAAATCCAATTATTGGTCTCTCATGCGGGAGTCAGGGACTTCCTTCTAAACAAGGATCTGAATGAGAAACGTGCAGGATGGATAACCCGTGTCATGGAATATGACATCGAGATCAAGGTCACCAAACTAGTACGTGGGAAGGGACTATGCGAACAACTAGCCTTGAGTCAACAAGTTGAAGCAGGTAATGAAGAAGATGTTGTCTTGGTACTACAGGATGGTCAAGAATAGGAAAATGATAATGTGCCCACTCCCTGTTGGACTCAGAGTATGATACACTTCCTACAGACAGGCCTATGCCCTCCAGAAATGAGCAAAGCGAAGAGGAGATACTTCAGGTTGCAGGCTGTTCCATATGCCATTGTTGATGGAGTTTTGTTCAAGAAAGATGTGAATGGAGTGCTGCTGAGATGCATTAGCACAAATCAGATTCAAAGGGTGTTGGAAGAGTTTCATGGTGGACCAGCTGGTGGTCATTTTGCACCAAGAGTGACAGCTCTAAAAATCATGAAGGCTGGTTATTATTGGCCTAAAATATTCGGTGATTGCTATGCATGGATCAAGAGGTGTAAGAATTGTGCATTCTTCACAGGAAAAGAAAGACTTGCTGCCCTTCCATTACATCCAATCTCAGTTGACCAGCCATTCATGCAATGGGGTTTGGACTTCATTGGAGTCATTAATCCCAATTCAAGCCAAGGGCACAAATGGATTTTGATAGCCACGGACTACTTCACGAGATGGACAGAAGCAGTAGTACTTAAAGAGGCAAATGAGTCTAGCATCTTAGACTTTTATGAGGGGATAACTACCAGATTTGGCGTACCTGCTACAATAATCTCTGATAATGCATTGGCATTCATTGGATCTAGGGTGACTAAGTGGGCTGTCAAGAATGGTATTTACCTAAACACTTCATCAAAATTTTACCCTCAAGGTAATGGCGGGCCGAGTCTACAAACAAGAACTTGTTGAGGATCATTAGGAGGACTCTTGATGAGAATCAGATGGCTTGGCATACTAAATTGAAATCAGCCTTATGGGCTGATAGGATAACTCCCAAAAGATCCACAAGTAACTCTCCATTTAGGCTTGTCTATGGAAGAGAGGCAATCTTGCCCATGTCACTTGAGTTGCCAACATTGGAACTCATGAAGCAACTGGAGTTGCTTGAATTTGAGCCCATGGAGGTGAGGTATGCAGAGTTGATGGAGCTGCAAGAGATCAAAAATCAGGCATCCCAAGCAATGGAAAAGGATCAAGCTTTGATCAAGAAGACCTTTGATAGAAAGGCCAAGGATAGATCTTTTCAAGTTGGAGATCTAGTGTTGAAATGGGATGTGGACAGAGAAAAACCAGGAAGGCATTCAAAATTTGATGCCATTTGGAGTGGCCCATACATGGTCACAAAGTGCAAGAACAACAATGCTTTCCAATTGGCCTCATTGGATGGTGAAGAACTGCAGATTCCAGTCAATGGAATCTATCTCAAGCGTTGCTTCTAGAGGAAAGTTCACTACCTCTGTAAATATTAGATTATATTTTCTTTCCTCCAAGTGCTTGTGCACATTGTTTTGCTGTAGGTTAGTCTTGTTTTCCCTAAGTGCTTTGGCATAACTTGCTGTCCATGGAGATGTTTAGCAGTCCTTGCTTTCATCAGGTGATATTCCATCTTCCTCCTTACACATTCTTAGTCAATTAGGATTCTAAACTGAATGTTTGATAACTCCATGCCCAATGGGCTTCATACTCGATATTTTCACCTAGCGGTACCCCCACTGAGTCACCAATTGTTATCCAAAATTCACCCCCAGGGTTAATTTGATAACATGCATCAGAATTCTCAAGTCCTAGGAAAATGGATTGATTCAGGGAAAAAATCATGTTTCTAGGGTCCCCTCAGAATTTTTTCTAACTCTCCTGTCCAGGTTGAAAAGAGCAAGTTCTGAGAAAAGGTGAAAAGGCTGCAAAAAACAAGCTTGGGCCAGAAAAAATTGTGAAAATTGGCTAAGTCCTAGTCCTCGCAGCAGTCGGGACATGAGGGATGTCTGGGTGTGAATCGGCCGAAAGGCCACCAGGCAGTCTGCAGGGCAAAGGAACATCCGGGCCGTCGGGACGCGTGGGATGCGGAAAGCCGGTTCGGCCGAAGGAGAAGAAAATCGACTAACTGCTCTGGGACATTTGGGACATGAAGACGTGAAGGGTGCAAACCGCCGGTTCAGCCGAAAAGGAGAACTTTCGCACTAAGCAGTTGGGACATCTGGGCCGCAAGGACGTGAAGGACGTGAAAAGGTGAAGTGGCCGAGAGCAAAGGAAGCCCATTTCGGGCGGTTCGGAAGAATTTGTCCCAGACAGTCTGGGATAGTTGGAACAAAAGGACGCGAAGGACGTCGAACCGGCCGGTTCGGCCGAAATGGGGAACTTCAAAGACCTTTGGGACATCGAGGACAAAGGGACGCGTGGGACGTGGATAGCCGAAGGAGCCAAAAGCCAATCAAGCAACGCCACATGTCACCAGCAGAAAAGGGACAGGGAAGCCCATTTCGGGTGGATCGGAGGTTTCTGTCCCAAACAACATTGGGACATCCGGGACAAATGGACGCGGTGGATGTGAAAAGCTGGTAGACCCGAATACCAATCAAATCATGACATGTGTCATGAGGGAGAAATTCCAGAAGTCAAAGGGCGAGGTTTCAAGCACTGACCCGAACCAACGAAATAGTGCCATGTGTCCAAGTTTAAGGGCCCACAAGGAAATTTCAAAGAAAAGCCCGCGGAAAGGTGGAGGAGAGAGAATTGCTCAGCGAATCAGAGCCTGCCACGTGTCATCCAAGTGGCAGAGCACGGGGAAAGTTCAAATATTTTTCCCGCCGACTTGTTTTTGCCCTAAATCTTTAGATCGCCATAACTTTCGATCCAGAGCTCGGATTTTTGCGTTTTTTATACCAATGGAAAGTGGTGAAATTCGTCATTGCACGATTCCGGGTCAATCTAGAATTTTGGTTCATTTTGAGAGAGAAAATTGAGAAAAATTCCCGACATGTGGTAATAGACGAAGTAATGCTTCAATAACCAACTTTAATGCGGCAGACGGTTTGCGCTCACATTAGACAGCCCGCCGTTTTGCCAGGATCCGCCGCTTCTGCCATAATGAGATGATTTTAAATGTGACCTAGAAGTGGTTGGGGTAGATTCTAGATTTCCTCTCTCTTCCCTCTCTCATTCTTTCTATATATTGTAAAGAGGAGCTTCTTTCAAAAGGTCGAACATTTTCTGTTTTGCTCCTCCCTTCTTCTCCTATCAGGCGAATTTGTGGAGTTCGAACCTCCCATTTGAAACTGTAATACGACTCTACCTCTTGGCATTCTGTAGTGTATTGTATAAATCAAGCAAGTAATACATGTCTCGTGGATGATTCTCAACCCTCTCTCGTGTTCATTTTGCATCCTCCGGTCTTTCACTACAAGTTTTGTTATCTCGTGAAAGATCTTATATCACATTTGAATGGTCTGTGTTTTACCTTGGCAAGATAGGTGTTCTTCATTCCTCGGTGCATCACCTCTCGTTAGCTTAGATTTATTTTTATGCATCTTCTTACCCTATCTCATTGATAGATTAGATTAGGTTTCAAGCAAACCCTCTACATATTTCGTGTGCATCCGAAGCAGAGGAATAGGAACCTGACCTTCTCTAGAGAATCCTTTCTCATCTTTACAAGTCCCACACTTGGAGAAAGGATTCCATGTTGTGCAATCACACTGGATGCCTGAACATCAACCTAGAAGCCTGATCTGCATCTAGGGGTGCTGTGATTTTGTGCTAACAAGTAGTTCATTCACCGACGGCTATCAAGGATTGCATGTAGACTTCCACATGAACTTAAAGATGAATCTCGAATTCATGGCATCATACTCTCAATCCAGTCTAAGCGAGAAAAATATCATGTGTGAATTTTATCTTTGTAATTTTATGCTAGAGAAAAAAATAGGATTTATGATCAACTTGTATGTGGGGAGAGCCAACTCAATTTATTTTTCTCTATTTTGCAAAACCAGGTTGCATGGAAGGAAAGGGAATCTAAATTTTTATTGAAAGCCACTCAACAGGCCTCGTGTGAGAGCTCACTATGGTAAACCTTCTGCCTTCCTCATAGATTTTAGAACTCATGCCTTTGATATGAGATTCAAGACACATTACCTATCCATTCTACAAAAGATTATTGATGCCTTCACCTCTTGTGAGGAGGAAAAGTTTGAAGATATTTATGAAGGATGCTCAAAGAGATGGGAACTCCTTACTATTTCCTTGAAAAGAAGGGAAGTAATTTCCCCTACAAATTTAATTTGGAGTTTAGAAAGGGAAAAAGCATTATGCACAATAATTCCCAAGTCAATGAAACCTACGGGAAGATATGGATGGGAATGTGAACAAGGCCCCCTCTACTTCTCACCCCCATGTCTCCTTGGAAAAATAGAGAACCTCAAGACCCTACTAAATTTGAAAAGTGGGAGAGGAAAACAGAAGGAGTGGGTATAATACATCGAGCTTAAGCATTGGGAAATCAGAGTTTTAGCCATTTGACTGTGTAATCAAATGGAATGCAGAACATATGAACCCACTTTTGAAGAATGATTTTGTAAAGGGGCTTATAAACAAGTAAGTTTGGGGAAATGATGAGGCCAAAATATGTCCAATTAATGTATAATATATGATCTCATTACTCTCCTTTTTATTAAGTTTGATTACATTTTGTGACTTTTATTTGATATAATATGAGTTAGAATGTAATTGTCTATCTTTTGATTGATTGTGATTCTAATTTTAAAAGCTCTAAAATTCCTGATGAAGTGTGTGTTTGAAACTCATTTTTTTAATAAAGCAGGTCTAATCATTCGAGGAAATGAAGCGGTAGCATTCAATATGTTTTTGTTAGCATTTGTTCCTACATAGCTTAGTTCGGAACTTCCAAACTAGTTCTAGAACTCCATCACACAATCATCATTTAGTTTTCAAACTTTCAGACTTAGTTCAAGAACTCTAGTATTTAGTTCCAATTTTTTCGAGACTTAGTTCTGGAACTCCTAGGTATAGCTCCAAAACTCTCGTGGTGTTGATCCTTAACAATTTCCTATGGTTTTGGAACTTCTCTAAAGTTCCAGAACCAATGGGAGTGATCTTTCTAACCACATCCAGAAAATTTTCATCTACAACCCTTTCAATCAGGAAAGGATGAGAAGATTTCTGAATGCAGATGTAGGGATATTTGTCCTACAACTATCTGATCAACCACAATCCAACTCAGCATCTATTCTAGGCATGCTTTGATTTCATCAGAATCATTAAGATAACTGTGATTGTAATATATATATAAGCAGACCTACAATAGATAGAATATAGGTAGAATATGATAGAGCAATAGATATACAACAGAAAAATACTAAGTACTCAGATCCAATACTTTTTTTAGTACTGAATGTTTTATCAATAAAATAGCCATTCTTATTTGAGAGAATTTTGAGTTGTTAAAATCCTGATTCGAGGAGGAGCAAGGGCCCACTCCCCCAAGGACCAGGATATTCATTTATTTGGTATTTATATTTCTTTAGTAAATAGCTTAGATCTGTTAATTTTGTATTTTTGTAATTCTTTCAGTTAAACTCTGTTGTGTATTTGTCCCTGTAGGTGTTTAGATAGATTCTTATATTTCTTGCAATTATTTTCAGGCATTCTAAATTGAGTGTGTTTAATTCCAAAAGCAAGTGTGTTTACTTTCAGAAGCAAGTGTGTTTATTTCAACAACATGCATGTTTCCATTCTACACAAGTGTGTGTTTCTTCGTCAAAGAAAGCTTTCTTTGTGTTTACTTTCAACAAGTTTTCATAGTATGATTTAAATCAGGTTTTTACCAAAAATTCCTTAAGACACTAAAAAGATTCCCCAAAAATACAAAAACAACTTCAGTCAACTACTAGATTTATAAGATTAATCTTGTTTCATATAGCTTTAGACACATCCCCTGGTTTGATATGACATCAACAAGAAGTTGATTAAATGAAGGGAATAATGACACCCATCGTATCAGTTCGATCATGATGTGTATGCTAAAATCCATTCATATAGTTCTACTGGGAAGCAACAAAATAATGTCTCATAAAACTCATGGTATATGTTCTCTTCTACCCATCTATGTGCATCAAAATCAGGTCTAGTGATGCATCTACGAGAAAAATCATCCTCCATGCTCTTGAACCATGTTTCAATACTTTCTAAGGTCAAATGATCTATCATCACACATTTCAGAACAAGGATGCATGCCATTTCTCACAACTTTGAAAAGAGGTCCTGGCAATGAAACCAAGATGTAGTCATATTTTATACCCTTAGACCAATAGTCTAATCCCATGCACATCGACCTATCACCCAACAAGCATTGGGAACTCACCCGAGGCATGCACTGCACTAACTCTCTCCTTTATGTGAGTCTTATGAGAATGCATCATCTTATAACAAATATTCAAATGGAAATGAGCAGAAAGAACCATGCCACATTCTAGAATGATTTGTTATCTTATTGCATCCAGAAAAGAGAAATAACAAACAACATAAGGAAATGGTTCATACAGAAAGGAAATACATAAGTATTATACTCTTGAACACATATATGATTTATAACAGAGCCTTATATTCATCTTAATAGGTTTAATAATCCACATTACATCCCTTGAGGTCATAATAGATCCTCATATAACTATGCAGAGCCAAGTCATGCATTAGAGCTATATTATGCTCATCATATTACAAAAACAAAAAGAATGCAAACCCATCCCTCTAAATGTGCCATTACAAATCAGTTTCTAATACCATGTGAAACCTTAAAACTTTGTCGCATAGAGACTGTTACTACTATTCCAATACCTCATATGCAGCGCATTCAATATAGTAGTATTGATACATATGACATTGGCTAGTCTATTGCTTCACAATATTATTCTACCACTAAAAGCACCCCAGCTTGTTTCTACTCACACTATCGACATCATTTCACCCACAAGAGTCTTCTACATAAGCTATTAATCATATCACTTACGATCCTATTACATCTAGAAAATTATGATGATTCGACGATGAAATCAATCATGTTGAACTCACTAACAAAGCATTAGGAAAACTCAACTTCACTCCTATTGAGATAGATGCCTCTTATTTCAATTGCACCTTCATAGCCGATGGTTATGGTGATTACAAATTCAAGACCCCTCCTCTACTAATTCCATGGTACTCTATCAAATGTCCGAATATACTTTAGATATTGTTTCACCTTCTTATGAGAAATCAACACCTACACCACCTCCTTTCACATGCACGCTTTTCGTCAATAAATATTATTTGCATAATATTATGGTGGATAATACCTATCTTGATACTATTTTCACATATGACGGCTTATCTAGGTTTTGGTTGATGCTTAATGATATCTTACCACCTCCTCATTCATCCCATCTTTATCACGGTTATTTCCACATCATAACCCCCTATGGTATTTGTTTCTTCTATTTAGCAATCTTCGTTGCACATAGTTCCAGTGCTTCTCCATTGACACTTGACCAATATTGGTTTGACTATATTGGAGGCACTATAGACTCTAGTCACACTTATCTTACTTTTCCCATGTCATTTGGCAATTTTTCTATCGATAGTGATTCATCTCTTATACAATCCCAAAATATTACTCATTGGTACACACATGGGTGTCCACTAGCATTGTTCATCGATGAGGAATATGTAATGACCATATACACCTTGTGTCGTAATGGATCTTTGTATGAAACTCCTCATACTATTAACTATCAAGTCTCCAATGCCACCATTGTTGGTTTCAATATGGACAATGATGATCTTCTAAACAATGGAAACTTGTCTTCCTTATCAATTCACACTTAGGGGACAATACATGATCTTCAAACTTGCTAGCATTGACCTTTACACGATGATAGACTCTTGTGCTTTGGTTCGAGACTTGATCATTGACGAAATCCTATACACATGATCCTCACACACTACACACTAGACACTATGCACTACATATCCTCATGCATCCTACATATTTTTTTATACATCATCTTACATATTACATCCTACGTCTAATAGGTTTCATTCACAATTTTTGTTTCATACATTCTACACATAAACAATCTACAAATTTTGTGCATATTACACATCTAATTTTGCGTGCTACAATCACTACCCAATGACACAGTTTTGTGCTTTGGTTCATACTTTACTATTGAGGGAATCATATACACATGAGCCTCACACACCTTGCACAATAGACACTACAAAAACATGACCTCACACATCCTACATCTTTTCTTATACATAATCTTACATATTACATCCTATAACTATTAGGTGTCATTAAAACTTTTTGTTTCATACATTCTACACATAAACCATCTGCATAAATTACACATTTTACACATCTAATTTTATGTGTTGCACTCATTACTTGATGACACACTCTTGTGCTTCGGTTCACACTTTACTGTTGAGGGAATCCTATACACATGAACCTCACACACTTGACGGTAGACACTACACACTACATAGCCTCACACATCCTACATATTTGTGTATACATAATCTTACATCTTACATCCTACATCTATTAGGTGTCATTCACACTTTGTATTTCATACATTCTAAACATTCTACACATAAACCATCTACACATCTTGTGCATATTACACATCTAATTTTACATGCTATACTCACTACGTGATGATACACTCTAGTATCATGGTCCATACTAGATTGTTGAGGGTATACATAAAAATGGACCACATCAAACTCACACACTCAACCATTCAATATTTTTTCTCATGTGAAATTCCTAGGTTATTGATACACACCATAAGCTATATCAACACTTCCCCTAACATCATTTAGTGGTATACACTTTAGGCAACATCACCACTCCTTCTACTCATCTTGTACTGATAAACATCATAGGACACATCATCACATACTCTAGCATCATCATTACCTATTCGATAATCATTTAGTGATGTATGATTTAGTCTAAATCATCAATCCTTTGATCATCTTGTCATGATATATGCTTAGGATACATCATCCAACATAATTCGTCTCTATGTCACATATCATCACTACACATTCACCACAACACATAGCTCAATCATTTCACAATGACGCAATCTCATTTACGGTTCATTCTTGACTCACGAGGGGTCATGAAAAAATGAACCTCACTACCTACAACTCCATTCACTTGGGGAGCATGTGGCTCTTATCATTCACTATGTATTCCATTCCATCCATCCACAACATGTTGCATTTCTTGGTTTCTTTTACTCTTGCTTGAATGTACTTATACATGTTCACTTTATTACACATGTTAGATATATATCTTGTATGTCATTATATTTATCATACACACATACATGTTCACTTGCTTTCTAGTTGTGATCATAGATTTTACAGATCTATTACACATAGCATGGATGCTTGGCATAATACCTCATACTAATCCCACAACAAAGACTCTGGGAATCCACTTTCATATGCTACGGGTGATATTGTTTCATTTGGTTTCATAGCACACTAATTTATCATTTATACATGATTTTGACATACTTGTTATCTTTATAATGTGCTAACAGGTGCTTTGTGTAAAAAATTTATTTTGCAAGATTATTTGCCACCATGGTTGTTTGTTACTTTACTTGTACTTTCTTGTCACGGTATGCCTTTGTTTGTGGGATTTTCCTTTGTCTTGTATGCAAAATTGTTTGTTTGCATCCAGTATAGCCTTACATGTCTTGTGACATCATTAGTGGTGTCCCATGTTTATAACCCACTTTTCGTAGTATACATTTTCTTCTTGCTCGTTTTAGATTACACATTGTTTTTCTAACACACACTTCATATAATACATGGATGTTCATTTTTTTGTACTAACAATTATCTCCTAGCTAGTTATTTGTATGTCCCTTGGTTTTTACCAAGCACATCCCCTCACCCTATAGAGAACAATTTCATGGATTGGTTTTTTTGGGTTGCTTCCTCCTACAATGATGTTGCATGCACACACAAATAGGGGGAACATCATTTGGATGAACCAATCACTCCATATAAAGTATACACAACACAAAATAGTCTTGGTATAATATAATTTTAAAATTTTGGGGTTTAGAATCAGACTTGGGTCCATGAAACAACAACCTTATCTGGATTACTTGAGACTAGGGGGCATATCACACATCTAGTGGGTTCAACACAACATAGAGAGCTCCATACATAACATATTTCATATATCAAATTTTCCTTTGCAGTTTGGGGAGCAATTACAGGTTAGAGGATAAATCAAGCCTTCCTCTCTACACTACTTTGGTTGTGGCATAAGATAACCCAAAAACCCAGACAATAAAAAGATATATTCAGTTTTGGGAAGCCCTTATAGGTTGGGGAAATTTGACTTTCCTCCATACACTTATTCGGCCAATGGCATGAGATCTCCCAAAAAACTTGTACTTCATCAACATGATCATTTCTACACCATTTTTATCATCATAGATTAGGTGCACATGTTCCTTTTTCATTTTCATACTTTCATTACATGCTTTATAGACATATAAATGTGTCTAAATATAAATTTTTTTATACATATACATGTGTATTTGACTACTTGATCATATTCTCTTTTCCATGTCCATATATATGGTAAGTAAGTAGTAAACATCAACAACAACATCACACACATCGACACTAACATGTAGGTACATCAAATACATCGACATCTACACATGTGTTACCACCTTAGGTTCACTCTCATCACTTTTGTACACTCTTGCATCTTTAGTCTCCATGTTCCATATTTTTTATCACTCCACTCTTTTTCTAATCCCTCAACATGCCTTCTAATTAAATCTGCATGGATATCGGTACACATATCTATTTACTTTATGTTACCAAGCATTGTTCTCACCAACATAAAGTGGGGAAAATGTAGGTACAAAATCACACACTTTGGTTAATTATCTAGTCTTGATCACATACCACTATTTATATGGTTACTAACCAAGAAGAGTACTGATTCACCTATGTCTTTAGCCATCTTTTGTTGTTTTCTATCACTTCTTTTAGTCTTGTACCTTTACCAGCCCAGACTATCTTTTTATTCTTCAGTTTTACCTTTTACGGACTAGATTGCCAAGGTAGGATGTCGGTGCTAGGTACCCTCATCCCCTTTTGGTGCCCCTGTCCTCTTTACACTTTAATCTCACTTTTTGGGTCCTTTCTATCTGTTTGAGCATCTTATCTTTTTGGTAGTAAGCCTTTTCGGGGTAAATTATGAAATTCAAGTGATGAAATCATATAAATATAAACTTGTGTGATCATAATAAGGGACCAAGAATTAAGCACTAGTTATCACCACCTATGGTTACATGCATCGGGGCTTCTATTTCTCCATTTGTATCCATGTAGTTCCATCACAAGGGACAAAGGATGGTTATTCTACATCACACTTAATAAGAGGGGATTTTATTCTATTCTATACACATATTATTTACATTATACATCTATTTATTGCTCACTACTCATAAAGTGTGATATGCATAAGAGAACCTATGGAAAAATTGTGCACACACACATAGAGAACTACATTAGGTCCGAGATGTAGTACTGTTGTCGGCTATAAGACCACCATTGTGACTCCCGAGGAGAGTCGGCCCCTTCATATACATCTTTATTTTTAGGGTTTTGATGCTTTTTCTAGGGTTTTGTAGGTGATTCTTCATTGTAGATCTATGGTAAAATCAGAAAACAAAGTGCGACATACACGCGACAAGAAGTGAACGAGTGCAAATTTCTAGTGACCCTGTCAAAACTAGGATAGACCAAGGTGCCTGGACTCGCAAACCAGGGAACCCCACCCACCCTAATTCCTTTTGAGGTGCCCAAGTCTAGACATATAGCTCGGATCTACATTTTCTTAAGCTCTTGTGTGACCGTTTCCTCCTCCTTTTTAGACAGTCTCCACTATGACACAGTCCTGCGACATATTCGAATATGCTAAGGCTCATCCAACCCTCTTTTCACATTAGGGTTTCATATTATTATATCTTATTTGCTTGGGTATATTTAAGTAATTTTATTACTCATTTATTTCTTGTAAACTTGCATTAGATTAGGCTAAGATATTACATTTTAGCATAATCAACATTATAGTCTTATGTGTTTTTTTCAAGCAACAAAAAATGTGTCATTACGGTAAAAAATCCTCTAAAGTTTTACAGTCATGTCTCTAAGTTGTTATTGTCATGATGTGGAGTATCGATAGTTGAAGTCTATAAGTCTCGATCATTCAAGGTATGAAAGATATGAGTTCAAGGGGATTGATTTGTTTGGTTGTTATCTTAATAAGAATTCTATGTTTAATGGTTAATCCAAAATGCCCATGTATGCTAATATTGACGAGGTAAGGTGTGTTTATGATTTTCATTTGAGTAGTTTGAGTGGCTTAAGTTGTCTTTGAGTATGAAGGAGTTTAAATTTTAAGGTTTCTATCCTGAAAATATAAGTAAGATGATTATTTTTGTTAATTCATGTCCTTTATATCATTTAAAGATGTCAAATTTTGTGAATGTATCATCATGATACAATACATGTCTCACACAATTTGTTTGTTTCTAGTTAGTAGTATGTTATTGTACTATCACATATGATAAAAAGTTGTCCTATAGTTAGTCCAATGTTATAAAAGGTATGCTCCTAAGAGAGTCATATTTCATGATGATCGGGAGTGTTGTTCTTGAAAGAATTATCTCTAACAGATGGGTAAAGATGAATCATGAAAGGTCCAAGTTGCTATGATTAAGCATATCGACTATTCTAGCTATATGGGTACATCAAGAAGGTGATAAAGAATGAAATCAAGGTATAGTTTCTATGAGTGCTACTTGCTGATGAGAATTAATGCAATGAGGTCTCAAGAGGATATCGTCAAATGAACTCGAAAAGGGTTTTCTTGAAGCAAAGGCATTATAGGTTAGTCAATGAAATAGAATTTTCAAAGAGTTGAAAAGTGATACTATATAAATGTTATCATCATAACTAGGCATGATCTCTTACATCTTGAAGGTCATCAAGGATGATTTGGATTTGTCTTAGATGTTATAATGTTGAAAAGTTTCTAGATATTTGAAGAAAAAAATCCTTTATTATAATAACTTGATCGGACCATTAGAGGCGAGAACATGTTGACGTTTTCTAGGTATGTGAGCTAGTTTGCATGATAAATGCTAATTTTTAGTACTCGAGACATTCTTGAGATATATTTAAAGTGTTTATGTATCATGAAGGTTGTATGGAGAATTATGAAGCATTTTTAGGATGTTGGAAGAACAATGGAATGCGGGGGGTGAATCAATCCTACAATTATTCTTACTTCAATTACCAAACCATACATTCATAAATTATATTTTATGTTCAAAATTTATAACCATGGGTGATTATTAAGATATACAATAATAATCACAAGAAAATGAAAAAAAATACACAACAAAAGAAAACCATATGTAAGTGGAAAACCATCATGGGGAAGAAAAAGGACTGAAAATGTTATTATATTACATAAATCAAAGAGATTTATTGAAGCACAAAATTCATAAGGAGCACCAACCCCTAGTTTAGTAGAGCACCAACCCTACAAGTAGCACCAAATCCATAAGGAGGATATAATCCCTAGGATAAATAATAACCAACTCAACCTCACGAAGATGTTTGATCTCCGATTCTACATCTACCAAAATTGATGGGCAAATCTTATTCAGCTCACAAACCCTAGGTCTTCATTCTTACTCTATATTCTTCCTTCTCAACTTGTATTTCCTATAAAATCTTGGACACATGTAGTAAAATATTGCTCAACTGAAAAAATCCCGATTAGCCTTCAAATCATTCCTTCATACACCGTAAAACACTCTACTCTAGGTTGCACTTTTCCCCATGCAAGACTAGTTCACCAAATGAGCTCAAAATTCAATTTTATATGAAATTATTCTCTCTAATCCAAAAGAGGTCGGTAAATCATGATAAATTCAAATAGTAAAAATTATAAAAATTCAAATTAACTTGTTACAATGGTCACATATGACCCAAGTCTCGTCGTCCATTCCAAAACCATCATCCATACACCAAAATCCTCAAAACCCTATTACTAGGGTGAGAAAAATCACCTCATGCCAAAAATATTTTTAGTAAAGCTCCCATTATCAAAAAACATGAGTAATATATAATTTAAACATCAAATATAGTCTCAATTTACATTAACCAATCAAACTATTTCATTTAATAGGCCCACCGGCTCAATACCCTCACCAAACAATCGTATCAACAACCTAAATATGCCTTTGGGCCACAAGATGAACTAAAAAATAGCATGTAAACACTCTTTGGAAAACTTAGGACCTTTAAGTCATTTATATGTAATATATAACTCACAAGACATCCATCGGTTCAAACCACAACTATTTTTGCCTTCAACAAAACATCTTTGCCCAAAAACCTATTTTATAAAATTAACTTTACATTATTTATGTAAATATAAATCCCCATAAATTCATTCAGTATATTCCAAATACTTTCTTCTTCACATTCCAAGTTATATCAAGCTTCGAGTCATCGATTTGATTCTCCAACCAACTCAATCTTTCAGCAAGAACAACCCTGTCCTAAAAGTGCAACCACAAAATTCTTCACAAATTGACATGAATAACTAAAAAAACACCTCATCATGAGAAAATATATACCTCATTGGAAATATGTCTGAATCACCTTTCCATAACATATTTTAATGCATTCTAATGCCAAGTGAAAGGCCTTCAACGAAGCCAATCTATGCAACCTACTTCTTATGCCTCTTTGGACTCAAGAACTTACTATTAGCCCAACATGCTCCATCATACGAAAAACACTTCCACGATTAACCAAAGCATGAAAAACACTTATACATGATTTATAATCCATAAAAAACCTTCACCAAGATTTATAAAATCAGAAACATAAACCTACCTCATGTAATGTCATGCACTTTACTAGACGAGCATATTCCAGATTTGACCCTCAAAGAATAGGTCATATCTTTTACATACCTTGTTTAATAATCAAGTTTTACATACAAATATAAATATCTATGAGACAAATTGAAAACAAAAATTTAATGAAGTCCTAACTCCCCCTGTAGTTCATGACATATCAATTTTAATGAATGTCACTCCAAACTTCCCCAAAAACAAGTCAATAGAAATATGAAAAAATTTGCACTTTTTAAACATCACCATGACCTAAAATATTCATGGAAATCTTTTAAAACTCTAGAGATACATAAATGCCAATTTATATATTACCTCATTTAGAAAAATTATCCTTAAAATTAAACTCTTCGAGATATAACCACATACTTTCGCAAGCACTATCTTACCTTTCGGAAATATGAAAGAGTCCTATAAAACATCCAATCACAAATTTTGATTAAACAATCAAAACTAGGCTGGTATACTCACTTTTCTACAAGCTACACCTACCTAGGGTTTAGCTAGGGTTTCAAACCTTTTATCCTCTTAACGATCGTTCACAAAAATGTGGTGATGAAACCACCTCATTACTTTGGTAAATCCTTTATAACTGACCTTAGAAGTTATGAAAAATATATCAGGTCCCCATGCAAAGTACATAATTCATAATGAGCATCAGAAGGTTCACTTTTTCTTTAAAATAACATTGTAACTCACCCGGTTTTTCCAAAACATGCATATCTTCAAAATGACCTAATTTTTTTCATGAAACATCATGAAAATATTATATAACTTTCCATACTTACCTCATAGCCCATATATGCCTAAAACTCTCCAGTAAATCTCATTTTCCCATGTTTATGTGTATATTTCTCATTGTTTTCTATCGAAGGACCTCATAAATGGATCAAATAACTGGAAAATGACCTGAAATTCACCGTACACCTCAACTACACTACCAACTTGCTTCTACCATGCTCTAGAAATATTGAGTTTGTCCAAATATCATATATCTACCTTGTTTTGCATGCTCGAGGGTAGAAACAAGTCTAGAAACGACGACTCAATGCGAAAACCCATCAAATGACCATGTTGACCTAATGATTTTTTAAAAACTTGAAACACACCTCATGGACCATGAATGAGCTCATGAAAATATCTAACCAAATCTAGAGGGATCAAATAATGCCCTAACTTACTCAACCATGCACGGGACCTCCTAGAACACTCCAAATTATGACACAACCATTCATTCTTCATGCTTGACACCTTTGGGAAAATGTCATAGGGAGATTCACATGACATCATGACATCATTTTCCATTAATGGAGTTAACATCAATGAAAACAAAAACACACAATGGCAAAAATCTCCACCTTTGTCATTGATGGCAACCATCTTTAGAAACATTGATGGCAACCAACATGACCAACACCTACATGACCTTATTCCCATGTTTTTAATTCTTCTCTCCCCCTTTTTCATCTATGAAAAATACTACTATGACACAAAAACATGGAAAATGAAAACACATAAGGGAAATAATGCAAAAACTAACTTACATGCTCAATAAGCTACCACTGGGACTGAACTTACTTCCCTTTGACTACTTCAACAAGTCAAAAAAAAGATCCATAGACTTGATACAAGAAATAAACTAGTTACCTCTTAACATATACTTTTGCATTTTCCTTCATTTATATTCAACATCTCTCTCTAGGTCAAACCAATTCTCAAGACCACAAAATTTTCCTTCAGGTCTAACAAAAACACCATTTGGACCAATGTCCCTAAACACTAATTTCGGTGAATTTTGATCAAATTTCACACAACCCTAAAATCTCAAACATAACATGTCAAGCATATTCAAGGCACCCCTTGGAATCATTTCATCCAATTATAATTGAAAGCTAAAAATTTGGCTTTCTTACCTTCTTGACTTGATTTGGAAGATGACAAACACTTCTTCACAATCCTAAAATATTTTCTTAGTCATTTTGACTTCAAAACATGTTGTTTTCTTGATTTTTAATCAACAACCCTTAATCCGCATGCTATTATTTCTACCAACACATTCCAAATACTCTCTCAAATTTACTAAGAACCCATGAAACATAGGTATGTGTTTGAAATAGCTCCCTCTACCCTTTTCACCTTTCTCATATCTTAGCAACCGTAGTCATACATTTGTTACTCTGTTATATAGAACTCTGCAATCTGGATATCAAAAAATTTAGCACATAGATTCGACCATAAACATGAGACAAACCTTGGTAAACCACCATTATCTCACATATTCTTCCTTGTTAAGACCTTACAAATTTGTATGAATGCATTCTATACCTTTATACCATCATAATTCCCATAACTTAGCTTTAAAAGAGAGATATTATATTTGAACTTGAGTAAAAAAATCTTACACCGCTTCACTAGACCTTTGCATTTCCCAACTGATCCATACTAACTTAAGACAAAAAATCTAAGCATATACAATCTTGTCACTTTAAACCATATCCATCTATTAACCCTTACCTTAATATCTTTCACTATTTCTTCTAGTCACTTTGGTTTTTAGACACGATTGCACTATATACAATCAAAATCCTCATGATATTTCTTCAATGCCATATGAAACCTTTACACATACCTATAACATATTGTAGACCTCCTCTTCCATGAAATATTTCATAAAAATGAGACACATTATTTTCACATTGTCCTAGACTTCGATGCCAATATCATGTCAATTTAAACTGGTCTAAGTAAAGTATCTCCACCTTACTTAACATTTTCATAGTCACCTTAGGATTCTTTTACATGTCTTTTGTCACATTTTCCTATCTAGAATGACAATGTATGCTCTAATTCATAGTCATAGTCAAGATCACTATAAAATTTCAACCTTCAAGTCGTTTTGTCTTTATACACATGACCATACACTCCTCTATATAAAGCTTCATTAATTTTTATATATAATGGTCACCTGATTGAAGCACATACCTATTTTCTTGGATGGGAAACTATTTTCTTATCATCCCTAACTTTAACCTCCTCAAACCTGTAGATACCCATTTTGAGACCAAATACACCATTTTAGAGTCTTCACTAATCACACTTAGCACAATAGATATCTGTATTACCTCCATTTTGACTATGTACTATGTAATCCGAGATACCCTTGATCCTTGCGTACTTAACCTTGACAAAAATATTAGAGGAACTTGAATGAATCACTTGAAACCATGACACCTTGATATTCCAAAGACATATCTGAAGCTAGAGCTTCTATTATACCTTGAAATTCCAACTTAAACACTTTGAATGACCCTTTAGGTATAATTTGTGACACTCGACCATAGATTGTCATGCATCTTTCAACATCTATCATGATTTTATAATGATGGATAACCATTTCCATGTATCTTATGATCTCTTTATCTTGTAACATTAAATTTTAAGAACTTGGGTGATTTGGAAGAAAACTTTTGACTTTGACACTTGGAGATAACTTTGTAAAATAACCTTCATACTCTACATGTAGCTTTTATTTTGGACTTCTTAGCTTGACACACCACTGACATATTTTACAAGATCCATGCCTTTGTCTCACAAACCACTGCTAAAAATTTGTTTCTTCTCTATAATTGAACATATGATCTTATGCACAAACTTCTTCCTTAGATTAATGGAGGTATAACCAGGGAACTTAGCATACCACACTCGGTTAGACCTTAAGATAAGTATTGTAGGGAGCTTCTTTAGACAGAAGGAACATACACAAATTTGAAAACATATTTAAATTATACTTGATTCCTTGAAGGGTGTAAAACATACCTTTACACCGATAAAGAATCACCGATTACCTAGTTTGTGTTACACATTTGATCATCAACCTTATAACCTTCTCATATTTGACTAGTTCTAACTTAGCTATGCTTAGAACTTAATTTAGATGACTTCATAATACTACAATCTTGTGAAATAACCATAGATACCCTCACATGCAGTATAAAAACTTTATTTTCTTCTTTTCTTATTATAGGTTACTTTCCTTTATTATTAACTCATTACAACTAAGCTAGATCCCAAGAGCTCACTTAGTCATTGATCTTTCTTATAAAGATTCCTTCTAGGAAACAATTACCACCATTTGAAACCATAGAGAGTTACTTCCATACATGTTTGAAATTGAGTCACAGTCATTGATCCCTTAAAAATCCCTATTTATGTGCATTGAAACCATACATGGAACTAAACCTTGAATGATATGATTTAGATTAGACCATCTTTCATTCTCTTCATAGATGCTTGAAAGAAAACAACAACATTAAGACCTTATTTTACAAAAAAATGACTAAATGCTCTTAATAAGATTCTTCCCACACTTGACCTTGAATGAACATTCAAATTTGAATTCCTTTAGTAAACCTAATATGCAAAACTCATTTTTACCGACTTCCAAAACTTGGTAGAATTTCACAACATAAGACACATTGACATGACATTGCAGGACTAATGACCGACCTTAGATAGTCGATGAACAATAGACATAACTTTACTAGTGAAATCAAGACACTAACATATTTTTAGATTGATAACAATGACTCGTAATACTCAGCACCTTGTGTCGTCACCCTCAAAATTCCCTCCTTTTTCAAAGACAAATTTCCAATATTTTGAGTCAATGTGCTTTGAATGTGTTCTAGTAAATGTTGAAATTTAAGAAGTTAGAAAATTTCACTCTTTGAGGTCATTTTTTTGTGTTTTGCGGTTAAATCTGCCCCGCACATCGCTCATGTCCTAAGTGTTGCTGGGCCCTCTGTTCTTCAATTCACCAATTTACCCACATTCCTCTCTAATCGGCTATATCGAACATTTTTGTTCGCATGTCCCAAGTGTTGTTAGGCCTCCTGTTTTCCAATTCACCAATTTACCCACACCACTTACAAATCGAGTTAAATTGGCTCCATGCATCTTGAATGTCCCAAGTGCTATCGGACATCCTATTAACCGATTCACTAGTTTACCGACACCACTTACTCGTTGGTTAAATTGGCTCCGTGCATCCCACGTGTCCTAAGTACTATCGGGCCCTCTCTTTTCGATTCACCACGTTACCCACACTACTTTGTATCTCCACTAAATTGGCTCCACACATCCCACATGTCCCATGGACCGTTTGTGCTCCCCAAACCTGCTTTTGCCACATTCTTCTTATATCGGGTATATCGGCTCCATGCATCCCACATGTCCCATGGACCGTCTAGGCCAATTTTTCTAACATTCCCACATATCACCTTTTTTGAGTCAATGCAGGGTTATTTATTGCACATTCATGATTTTATCTCTCCATTCATTCTAACTCATGGCTATTTAAAGAGAGGTAACCGTTCAGTCATTTTCACACTTGATCTCTCTTTCACTTTGCTCGTGTTTGTGTAAAGCAAGCCATTGCCTGTGTCTGTGCTTTTATATTTTATCTTGCAGTGATTATTTAAATTCATGGTAATTCTCCATTGAAGGTTATCTTCTCTCTTCCTCTATCATGATGAACATACAGTACCAAGGGCATTAACACCTCTCCTTGTTGGAAACCTCTGTGGCGGCATCTAGACCTTGATGATTTTTGGAATAAAATTGAATGTGATAACCCTACTCCCATTGCTAAAATGATTAAAATAGTGGGATTACATTTGTAGGTAGTTTTCCTATCTCTGTTTAGCGTGCTGATACTATGCTTTCTTATGGGGCATGTTTTAATCTAGAATCCAAAGAGATTGTTGATGTACATGGTGAAGTAGTTACGTGACTAGATTCCAAAGCTATCTGTATTGCCTTGCGCATCCTAGTAGTGGAAGGGGCCAATACCATCACCCTTGCTCAAACACAAGCACTGTTTTACCAAGATAGTGAGAGATATAAGGCTAGTGTAGCTAAATCATGCTTGAATAACCCTAAAAAGGGAGCATTCAGACTTTCAAAATCATTTTTAGGGCCACTTTCAATGAAGAACTTTTAGACATCATCACTCTTTTAGCTAGAATCATGGGAATGCCTTCTACAAATGAATTTCATTTTTGGATGTGTCCCTATATCAACATTATTTGTGAGGGGAAGTAGAATTTGAATTGGGGTGAGATAATCTGTGAAAACCTAACAGTAGTAGTGGTTAACATTCAGAGAACAAATACCTTCTACATGTCTTCTTATCTTATGTACACTATTGCAGCATCCAGGGAATGGCTTGGTTTCTCTTTCATTGAGGATAAGAAGGATGCTCCTATATATGAGTATTGTCCCCAATTCACTCTCAAAGTTAACAATCATCATTTCAGGAGAGTCAACAATGCCTTCACCATGTACATTGTGAGGCTTTTGGAAGGAAATAATGCTCAAATATTTTATGAGGAAGCAAAGACCTTTATCTTTGAATATGGGAGTTTCTTCACTTAATTCAAGAATTTTTCATCTCTCAGGTTGGTTGGTATTGACGGTTCCCCTTTAAAGCTTCCTATGTTTTGCAATGATAAAATGGCCTGGTTGAAATTTGTAGGTAGTTGGATAAACTTCATCGGACTTGCAAAGATAAAAAGATTGTTGGCATTTGTTTCCCTATCACCTTGGGAAATTATACATGCAAAACAACCCTCGATGCTTTGAAAAAAATTTGATATAACTATTTCTCCTCTTACTCTTCATCATTTCAAGTCTCGAACTTACTTTGATATCAAGGGATATATTGCTAAGAATCTCATATTAGGTTTCATTCACTTTTTCGATACTAAAGATTATTGGGCTGATTGTGTAGATGACTTTGAGGCTAGGAGAAGGTATTTTGGTAGATTTTCTCTTCAACAAATTATAGATTTCAATCTCTACAAAGTACCTAAAATATCCAGGATGATGATGAAGACCTGTAATCTATTGAATATGAGAGGACCATTAAACACTCTCCTCTTGAAACCATTGATTGGTTTGTAAAGGAGCAAGATGATTTGAAAGAAGTGATCAACCCGGTTTTTGTGAGAACCAAGCTCTGGTTTGATAAAAAGATGCAAAATTTTAGGATGAACAAAGCTAGGTCTTCTTCACAAGAAACTTCCTCTCCTAGGAAATAAGAACTGCACTTGATGTTGAGATGCTCAAGAAATCTACTCCATCCTCCTCAACAAAGGTATACCTGAAGAAAGGTAAAACCATCAAACAAGAGCAGGTTGAAGAAGAAGTTATTTTGGAGTAGCCAGAAGTATCTGTAGCGTTAGAAGATATTGTTGTTTTAAGTGAGGATGACAATGAAGAGATGAAAGAGGAAGAAGAAACCCCTGTCATTATTGCTGAGATAGAAAATGAAGGTCAAATGACTAAACCTCTAGGTTTGATGGATACTTCTTCTAAGGATATTTTTAAAAATGTGCCAACTTCCCCATTGGAGACATCAATAGTGCAGACATTGAGTGTGATGAGTTCACTTGCACTTGGACCCATTGTTCCTTCTGCCTCTTCCTCTTCCTTTTCTTGGGTTCAACCTTTCATTGATAGTAGGAAAAGGAAGTCTACCTCTCAAATTGTGGTTCCCAAGTTTGATGTTGTGGCAGCCTTGCTTGGTACTACTCCTCCTCCTCTAGTAAAGAAAGAAAATATCACCTCAAGGCTAGTGTTAGATTCACAAGGTTAGAAATTCATGGAGATTACAAAGCCCAAGGTAGATAAGGAAGAGAGAGATCTTTTGGTGTCTGATTTGGAACTCAAAAGGATTCCACTTGGAGAATCAACACCTAAAATTGAGGTTCATAACCTCAGAGAAATTATCACTCGAGTCATTGAACGAGTGGAGAAGGGTAAATAGACTTTAGAGCAATTGGAAGAACAAAATCAAATCCTTTTAGGTTTTATAAAATCCTTATTGGCAAAGGATAAGGTCTTGGATCCTACTCCATTGAATACTCTTCCACCTCCTCTAGTTCTCAAGCAAGGATGAAGTTCAGACCATCAAGGATATTCATAAACATGTCACCTATGGAAAGGCCATCGAATCATTGGTTGATGATATGACAGTGGCTGGATTAAAATTCATTGAGGAGGCCTTAAAGTCACATGAGAAGGTATCCAAATTACAGCTGAAATTCAACACAACACTCAGTGGCTTGGAGAAAGAGCTAAAGCTATAGTGTGAATGCATTTAAGATCTTCATTTGATGAGAAAGTCAGATGAGAATATTTTATTGGAAAGCAAAGTATTTGATGAAGCCAATAACAATATATGAAGATCTGAAAGATCAAGGTTTTGGAGGAAGTAGTGGGAGAGCTAAAAAATATGTGGCAGAAAGGAGAAGCTTTCAAGACTTGTGTTATGTCTTCCTTCCAAGATAATCATTCAAGATATTCTTTTGATGAGAAAGATAAATTAGAAGATTTTATTTGCAAGAAAAATATTTGATGAAGTGAAGAACAATCTATGAAGATCTTGGGTTTTCAGTATTGATTGGAAGATCAAAGTTTTGGAGGTAGTAGTGGGAGAGCTAAAAAATATGTGGCAGAAAGGAGAAGCTTTCAAAAATTGTGTTCTATCTTCCTTCCAAGATAATCATTCAAGATCTTCGTTTGATGAGCAAGACAAATGAGAAGATTTAATTTGCAAGAAAAGTATTTGATGAAGCCAAGAACAATCTATGAAGATCCTGGGTTTTCAGTATTGATTGGAAGATCAATGTTTTGGAGGAAGTAATGGGAGAGCTAAAAAATATGTGGCAAAAAGGAGAAGATTTCAAGACTTGTGTTCTGTCTTCCTTCCAAGATATTCATTGTAAAATCTAGAATGAAGCCATGAGATAATAATTTTTCCATACATGAAATCAAGGCTCAGTTCAACACCTTTGTCAAAGAGGATCTTTCCAAGGAAGATTCAATGTCAAAAGAGAAGATGAAATATGTCTACTCTCTCCAATCAGCTATCATTGAGGAAAACAAATAATTTCTGGAAAACACAGAGTTTGAGAAGGATATGGAGAAGTGTCTTGGCATGTGGACTCATGCCACTTCTAACACTACCATCCCAAAGTGCATGGAGATAGCTGAAGCATTGAAAAGATTTAGACATCGGATTCTTAAGATAGTTGGCCCCTCTAAACCTCCTTTGGATGTTTTTGCTCCTGAGTCCTAAGTCACTTATTTTATTTTGGGGTTTTAAAACCCATGATGTAATACTTGATTAAAGACATTCTATTAATGTATTTGTTAAGTAGTCTTTAATCTTTAGATTAAAATAAGTTGGAACTGAATGTAACTATCTTTGTAAGCTATTTAATAGGATCTTCATGCCATTGTTAAGGGCCGAACTTGATACTCTTGAAATGTATTGGAATTGAAAAAATATCAATACAAAATATTTTCCCTTATCTCTCATTCTCATCTACTGTCCTTTCTATTATTTTTGAAGCTTATGAATCATCAATCTTTTGTATTAAGAAACTTTGCATTCTTGTGATATGATTGCTAGAACTTTGTGTCTATGGAATAATATCAGATGTTTCCAATGTGAATGATTCTATTCTATGTTACTTTTTCTAAGTACGTGTAAGGTTATATTCTGCTATCTATATTTCTTGAAAGTACCATTGTATTCTTCCCTTTCAGTTTCTTTGTTCTTCTTTTATTAAGTATTGATAATCTATGTTAGTATGAAACATTTCAAAGTATCAGGAGTCCTCATCAATATGAACATTGTATATTTGTATATAAGCTCTTTTTCTTTTCAATAAGGGAAACTCTCCCATAAAGAGGAGGGAATTTGTGTCCCATGACTATTGATTACTACAAAGTACTATTTTAAAAACCAACAGGCACAAAACAAGACACTCTAGACAAACTCATGGCACGAGAAAGCATCTTTGAGACCTTCAAGTATCGGACTTAGGTCATGAGAGACTTTGACATGATATCATATTATCACAATCATCTCTTTGCAAATATCCAAAGACTATACACATTCATTAGGCCTTATTAACCTTCATATTATTTCATGATACATTGAAACTTTGACAACTAACAAGGACTTTTTATCAGCCATTTAGAATTAGTACTTTTACCCTTAAGCATACACTACTTGAGAATAAACCTTGAACTTGGTAATATAATAGTATTAACTCCCCTTGAGATACATGATCACTTGATGAAACTCTTGCAATTTGTTGAATTGATTTTTATAATAGAACCACCTTGTGGGTTTCAATAACCATATACAACTCTTGAATTGATGACGATAAGAAATTAGAAAATAACCACTAAGGATACTCACAAAATATTGACTAAAAACCTAAAAATAGACAAGAACTCAAAACAAAAGGAGATAATCACATATCATACCTTATCACACTTGAGGTACTCTAGACACCTAGCTCTTTCAACTTGTTATGCATATGAGATTGAATGGATGATAGAAACATGTGATGTTATTCTAATCTTGCTTCTTAAAATAAAGAAAACATACCTCTTTAAACTAGTTTAGACCCTTCTTTGAAAAATATCATGAGATTAGGCTTCAATTTAAAGCGAGAATAATTACTCTTGACCTTTTTGACTTGAGAAATATCCTTTTTTTTTCCTTTAGATATGATATAGTAGTATTGGAATCATATATGGGATTGAATTTCCTTTTGAAAACCCTTCTATTTGATTCTTGGAAGCTGCTAGCACCTCTTGGTATTTGACCTTGGTCACAAAATTTTGCAATATGTCCTTATTTGTGACACAATTGCATACAACAATATTCTTGGTTCTCCTTTGTTCAAAAAATCATATATTCCATCCACGATCCTTAGCTCTATGCCCATACTGACAGCATGAGTAACATTCACCATTGAATATACCTACACAATTCTCGAAAGACATTCTTTTGAAATACCTAGCTCTATGACCAAAAACATTGAAAACATAACAAGAACCTTGAATTTTGGCATACCTCATTGCATTTGGCCATCTAATAGGATTAGGCCTCGAATAGACCTTATTTTCATGAAAAACATCATCTTCACTTCCTTTATAACTAGGACCAACTGTTGGATCTAAAAGAATAGGATTCTCAACTTCCTTGACCTTTAGGGCTTGAATCTCTTCACCAAGCTTGAAATACTATTATTCCTTGGCCATAAAAATAGTTGTCACATATTTGATTTCATATTTCAATATGATGTTCTCCATCCTATGAAATGCTAGGTATAATTGTGAATCAAATACCATCCCTTTGAGATCACTTTGACTATGCAAATATTCTTCAAAAGACTTATTTCAACCTTTCATATTCCCCTTTCTTATTGTCCATAGATTTCAATTCTCGATTCTCTTTCCTAATTTGCTTCACCATATTTTACTTCAAGGATCTCCTCTAAGCTGATATAATCGATTCTCAAGGACCTACTATGATACCAATTTTTGGAAGAGCAATGCATTGAGAGGGGGTGAATCATCCCTACAATTATTTTTAATTAAATTAACAAACCATAAATTCATCAATTAGATTGTCCATTCAAAATTCATAACCATGTCTACTTATTAACATATATGACATTAATCACAAGAGCATGCAATAAAGTAAAAACATAAGAACACAATATGTAAGTGGGAAAAACTCATGGGAAAGAAAACCAACTAAAAATATTCTTATATTACACAAATAAAAGAGAATTAGTGAAGTGCCAACTTCATAAGGAGCTCAAACCCCTAGTTTAGTAGAGCATCAACCCTACAAAGAGCACCAACCTTACTAGGATCACCAAACCCTAATTTAGTGAAGCACCAACTCCATAGGGAGGATAAAACACCCTAGGATGAATGAAGCACAAAATAATCCTCCCGAAGATGTTTTCTCTATGATTGCACTTCTTTGACAATTGATGGAGATCTCTTATTTAGCTCACAAACCCTAGGTCTTCAATATTAATCTATCTTCTTCCTTCTTAACTTGTATCATCTCTAAAATATTGTACACATGCGGTTAAAAATTACTCAACACTGAAACACATCTTATCAGCCTTAAAATTGTAGATTGAGAAACAGAGACGAAAGCCTATATAATTTTATTAATCTCAATCAACTAAAAAAAAACAGAGAATGGGCTGCAATATTTATAGATATTGCATAGCCAAATACATCCGGGAGAATAAGTTGCACAGGTGCAACCAAATGCCAGAATAAACAAGCTTCCAATAACATCCGGGAAGCAGGAAATGAATAGATACAAATATATTGTTTACAACAATATAACAGTATGAAATAAAAGACAAATATGGTTAACTCCGACCATATAACCAAATAACAATTATTATTTAATTAATAAAATTAAATAATTTAAACTATGCATAATTAATATTAGGATAATAATATTTAATCCTAACATTCCCCCCCTTAATTGTGCATTGTCTGAAGAGATGAGGAGAGAAATGCTCTGAACAACACGAACTTGTCACGTGCAAGTGACTTTGTGAAAATATCTACTCGTTGTTGGTAGTTGGACAAAATCAAATTTGGATGTTGTGCTTCAACACATGTTTGCATATGAAATGAACACGAACTTCAATGTGCTTTGTTCTCTCATGAAAACTGGATTGCGAACAAGTTTGAGAACACCTTTATTGTCAACATACATGGTGGTCGGTTTGTCTGTGCTATTCCAAGTCCTTCCAAGATGCGGCGTAGCCAAATTGCTTCACAGATGACTTCTCCTCTGTAACGATACTCGGCTTGTGGAAGAGCGAGAAACAAAGTGTTGTTTCTTACTTCCCCATGATATTGGTCCAGATCCCATAAAGAATACAAATCCAGAAGTGGATTTTCTATCATCAATGTTACCTGCATGATCTGAATCCGAATATCCAATAAAAAGAAGTTTTCATTCTTCTTGTATTCTAGACCAAGATCCACTGATCCTTTGAGATATCTCAAAATGCACTTTGCTGCTTTCCAATGACAAATTTTGGGTTCCTGCATGAACCTGGATAGATAGCTCACTACAAAGCTGATATCTGGTCTAGTGTAGGTCAGGTAAATGAGACTCCCAATCAGCTACCGATAGAGAGTGGCACTTACCTCAGGAGATGGATCTGAACGAGATAACTGTAATCTATTCTCCATAGGTGTAGCAATTGGTGTGCAATCCATCATCCTAAATTTCTCGAGCGTTGTCTTGGTATATTTCATTTGAGAAACAAAGATATGATTCTCTTTCTGCCATACTTCTAGTCCAAGACAGTAGTGCATAAGCCCGAGATCTGTCATGTCGAATGATCACTTAAGATCTTTCTTTGTTTCATCAATCATCTTCACTGAACTGCCAGTGATGACTAGATCATCGACATAAACTACAACAATCACCATCTCCCCCCCTTGCTTTTTGAGGTAGAGATTGGGATCGTATGGATTTCTGACGAATCCATGTTGTACGAGATGCTCATCAATCTTGATGTACCATGCCCGGGGTGCCTGTTTGAGGCCATACAAAGATTTCCTGAGTCTGCATACCTTTTCTTCTTGACCAGGTACAACATATCCCTCAGGTTGAGTCATGTAGACTTCTTCTTGTAAATCTCCATTCAGGAAGGCACTTTTTACGTCCATTTGGTGAACTTTCCATCCAAACTGAGTAGCTAGAGCAAAGATCATCCTGATCATTTTGATCTTAGCTGTGGGAGCAAATGTCTCCTCATAGTCAATGCCTTCTTTCTGTGCGTACCCCTTTGCTACAAGTCTTGCTTTGCACTTTTCCACTGTCCCATCTGCTTTGTACTTAGTTTTGAATATCCATCTGCAACCAATGGGTTTCTTCCCTGGTGGAAGATCAACAAGCTACCAAGTGTTATTCTTCATCACTGATTGATATTCAGAATCCATGGCATCTTTCCAAGATTTTGACTGTAGGGCTTCCTGGACTGTAGAGGGCTCGTCTGATTCAATAACTCTACTCATCAAGGAAAAGTTAACTTCTTCTCTTGCTTTACTGTGAGTCCGTGGTCCAGGGGTGGATGTATCCGGTGGAGCATCCAGTCTTGCATCTCGTAATGTACTTGTACACCATTTAGGCATACGTTGACCTGTTCCCATGGGTTGTGGTTCTATCTGATCAACACCATCATCCCCATCATCACTTTCATCTTCTGAGGGAACATTAGCTTCAATTTTTACAACTGGTGAAAAATCTACATCTTGCGAGTCCGGAGGAGGAGTCTCTACTTCCTTCTTCTCGAAAAACTCAACATCTCTGCTTGTGTAGACTTTTCTGGTCTTAGGATCCATCAGTCTGTACCCAAGAGTCTCTTCACTGTATCCAATGAAGATGAGATTTTGTGACTTCATATCTAATTTCTTTCTGTTCTGTTTGGGTATGTGCATGCTGGCTTTGCACCCGAATACTCTGAGGTGTGCAATGGATGGTTTCCTTTTTGACCATGCTTCTTGTGGTGTAATTCCATCAAGAGTAGTTGTGGGCGCTCTGTTTAACAAATACACTACTGTTTTTTTGCGCTTCTACCCAAAATGTCTTTGCAAGTTCGGAATCATCGATCATGCATCGCACCATTTCCATGATAGTACGATTTCTTCTCTCAACAACACCATTTTGCTGCGGTGTGTGTGGAGGAGGCATTTGTCGATGAATCCCATGAGTTTGTAGGTAGTCTCTGAACTCATCACTGGTGAATTCCCCCTCGATCGAGAGCAGAGAGTTTTGATGTGACAACCAGTTTCTTTCTCAACTGCCACTTTGAACTTTTTAAATGTTTCAAAGGCTTCACTTTTCTTGTGAAGACAAAAAATCCACATTTTGCGTGAATAGTCGTCAACACAGAGCATGAAATACTGGAACCCTGAATGACTTGGCTGCATTGGACCGCACAGATCGGTATGAACCAGGTCAAGTTTACCATGAGCTCGAAAAGTACTCTTTTGGAATGAAAATGTGTTGTTTTCTGCTAAGCGGTGAGGACACTTGTCGTATCCTTCGAAGAGATGGTAGTCCATGTACCATATTACACCGGCGAAGTGTTTCGAGATATTTGAAACTTACATGACTAAATCTCCAATGCCACAACTGGGCTGAGGTGGAGTTTTTAGCCACAAGTGCTTGATCATTTTTGTGAATGAAATCAAGTTGAAACATTCGTCCCACATTTGAGGCTTTTGCAATTATTTTCGAGCCTCTGGATTTATCTCGAATCAAACACATTTTCTTGCCGGATTGACTATCAAAGTCAATTTTCAGGTTGTGATCTAGAAGTTGACTGACCGAAAGAAGATTCTTTGTCAACCCAGGGACATATAGAACATCTGATAGTTTGCATCTGCGTGAACCAAGGGGTAGAGAAATGTTTCCAATCCCCTGAACTATATATGAAGAATCATCTCCCAACAAAACATGATTTTTCGATGGCGTGTCCCTCATTGAAATAAACCAGTCTCTGTGGCCGGTCATGTGTCGAGTGGCTCCCGAATAAACAAACCAGACATCACTAGATGACGTGGAGGGTTCACTTGATCGAGCAAAGAAACAAGAAGTCTTCATTGTATCGATCGTTTCTTGTTGCTCAAAGCAATATTACCTTCTTTGGTGGGGTCTTCTTTTCCAGTTCCCCTTTTTCTACCCGTGATATTTGTTTGAATGTCCCTTGTAAGATTGTTGTTGTTGTGGTCCAGAATTGCTTGATGAACCTTTCTTATAAGTGTTAAACCAACATTCTTGCAAGTCATGTCCTCTTTTGCAGATTGGACATCGCTTCTTCTGTTGATTGTCCCCATGATACTGATTCTGATGTGGGGAATTCTGATAGGATTTAGGTTTTCCTTTACCTTTTCCTTTCCATTTTTGATGTGAAGACAGTGCCTGCTCCTCTTCATCATCCTTGTTGTGCATTGCTTCCTCTTGTTGCAGTAGGTTTACTAGCTTGTCAAAACTAATTGTCGTATCTGACAAGTTTAGAGTTGTGACAAAAATGTGGTAAGAAGAAGGGAGAGCTCTCAGAAAAATGGGAATGAGAGATTCATCTTTGACCTCTTCTCCTAGGGCTAGAAGTGAAGCCCTTAACTCTACAACTCTTCTTAGGAAGGCTTCAATTTTCTCATTTTGTTTGAATTTCAATGTATGTAACTGACTCTGCAAATTGAGTATGAAATTCTTGTTCTTGGCCTCATATATTGTGCTCAGCTTATCCCAAGCTTCTTTTGCCTTGATGTGGCATCTCGAATGTGGGCTTGCACATCGTCGGATACTCCAAACAAGATGATGAGTTTTTCTTTCTGATATGCTCTATCAAATTGTCATTGTTGTGTTGCATCAGTTGGTGATCTGGTTAGAGTACCAGTCACAACAGGCCAGATTTCTTCAAACTCAAGCTGTGTCTTGATTTTTGTCTTCCAAGCAGCATAGTTGCTTCCTTTGAGCAATTGTGAATCGGAAGAAAAAATTTGGGGGCATTGGTGCCCATTTTGTAGAGATCACTGATAGGGTTTGGCTCTTATCACTCTAGGTATTAGGTCTCCCAATCTATATACCGTCAGTCCGATATACCGAACCTTTCTATATACGCACCCTTCCGATATACCCGTTGGTACGTGGAAGAAGCTCGCCCTTTCTATATACCCGGCATACGTGAAAGAGGCGTTAACGTACGTGAAAGAATTCAATATGTGGTACCAAGATAGTACTGATGGGGTCTGTGTGATTATTGACACCGGCTCAAAGAAATATCCTCATACGTGTGCGTAACTTCGCTATATACTTGGATAGTTTCTCAGTCCGGATTTATGTCTTGCAATCATTCACAGACGGATGGGATGGTTCATAGTGTGTGCACTGTGACCTTATTACTCCCCGTCGATTTATAGGGACGATGCCCAGATGACGTTGTTGCAGCTATATTAGGCATTAAGTGCAGTAGTAGTCATGACGACTTTACCCGTAAGCGCTTCCCAGAGGCACCGTATATACCGAACGCTGCGAATGAGATCTAGGATCTCGTGAGTGTTACAGAACCAATTTTTTATTATTTTTGATTACAATTCTGCCACTTTTTGAGTAGTTACAAAGTTTGCAGTTGACTATGACAACCTGCAAATTAGTACAATATGCAGTAGTATACAATTTACATTCAAAAAACTAGACAATTTGAATGGCAGGCAAAAATTTCTGTTTCGCGGGTCCTGGTGGCCTCCTGAGCCCAATACGACCCAAAATGCTAAAAATTGCAAAAAAATAGCTGAAAATGCAATTTTTAGATGGGTCTCCTTTTGCAAAAAATGTCCAAAATGAAAAACCAGGCCGAATGGGAGAATTTTTTTTTACCCTAAATTAGGGATTTCTCCGCTAAATTTAGTTAGTTATAACTAAATTCAAAAAATCTGCTAAATTTAGCAGTTCCGCCAAAAATTTTACCAAATTTGGTAGTGGGTGAGGGAGGGGGATTTGACCCCTTGACCTCTCTTTATGGGAAGTGTCTTACAAAAGTTATGCTAGCCACTTGGGCGGCTAAGCTAAACAAGTATATATAAAGAGAAATTTATAATTAAACACTTCCAAACTGTAAAACCATACCTCTTCATAAAACCACGGTTTTGGAAATCCGGTTTTGAGTGAATTTTCCAGCAAAGAGAAAAGTGACCAGTGGTTTTTGAAGGCGGTTTTGCGTGAAAGAAGGTGGTTTTGACTGTGTATAACACTTCTATCAATTTTCTCCCCTCCTTTGAGCTTGCAATCTCTTCCTTGGTGGATTCTATCCTCCTCGTGCTTGAATTGCAAAGACTATACACGGTTTTACATAGATTTAATGGCGGTTTTGAAGAATTTGATTGTGGTATTGCAAGGGATGGGGCTGGGAAGTTGCAGGAGGCAACTCTGGCTCTCTCGCTTGCAAAAGCTTCTCCAATGCTCCTCAACCTCTTCTGCAATCCTCAAATCTCCTTCAACCTGCTCTGAAACCAAATGTAGATTGAGAAACAGGGACGGAAGCCTGTATAATTTTATTAATCTCAATCAACCAAAAAATTACAGAGAATGGGCTGCAATATTTATAGATATTGCACAGCCAAATACATCCAGGAGAATAAGTTGCACAGGTGCAACCAAATGCCAGAATAAACAAGCTTCCAATAACATCCGGGAAGCAGGAAATGAATAGATACAAATATATTGTTTACAACAATATAACAATATGAAATAAAAGACAAATATGGTTGATTAACCATATAACCAAATAACAATTATTATTTAATTAATAAAATTAAATAATTTAAACTATGCATAATTAATATTAGGATAATAATATTTAATCCTAACAAAAATCATGTCTTCATACCTACATAAAACTATCCTCTAGGTTGCACTTTTCCCACATGGAAGACTAGCTCACTAAATGAGCTCAAATTTCAATTTTATACAAAATTATTTTCTATAACCTAAAGAATATAAAACCATCATGATAAATTCTACCCATACACCTTAAAAATTCAAATAAACTTGTTACAATTGTCACATATGACCCAAGTAGGTCATACATGCCAAAAACTATCATCTATACACAAAAACTCCTAAAACCTATCACTAGGATGAGAAAAATAACCTCATGACAAAAATATTTTTATTCAAGCTCCCATAATTAAAAAAATTGATTAATATATCATTTAAACATCAACCATGTTCAAAATTTACATGAACCAATCAAATTATCTCATTTAATGGGCCCACTAGCTCATTACCCTCACTAAATAGTTGTATCCAACAACATGAATTTGCCTTTGGGACTTGAGACCCTCAAGATGACCTCCATGCAACCAATATATGGAAACATTATAACCATTACATCACTTATATGAAAGATATAACTCATGAAACATCCATTGGTTCAAGCCATAACTACTTTTGCCTTTACCAAAACATGCTTCCCAAAAACTAGTTTTGCAAACTCAACTAGTTTACACCATTTTTGTAACTTTCAAGAGCTCTAAATTACTTAAATATAGTACAAATTGATCCCTATTAACATTACAGGTGGTATAAAACTTCAAATCATCCATTTTATGGTACACCCAACTCAATCTTTTATCACAAACAACCCCTGTCTTGAAAATACAAATACAAACTTCTTCACAAATTGACCTGAATGAATAACCAAAACACCTCATTATGAGACAAGAAATAAATAATTAGAAATATATCTGAATTAAATTTCTATAACATATTTTAAATCCTTCCAACTCCAAGTGTAAGGCCTTTGACCAATCTAATCTCTGCAATCTACTTCTTATGGCTCTTTGGACTCAAGAACCGATTGTTATCCCAACATGATCCATCATACCAAAACCACTTCAAGCTTAAAAAATAATTTAAAAACTTATAAATTATTTCTAATCCATAAAAAACCTTCACCAATCTCGATAAAATTAGATTCAAAACTTACCTCATGTAGCTATATGCACCCTGCTAGAATGAGCATCTTCAAAATTTGACCCTCAAAGAACAGGTAATAATTTTCTCGTAACTTATCCAATCATAAATTTTTATATACCAATGAAAATTTTTCTTAAAAAAATTCAAAACAAAACTTTAATGGAGTCCTAACTCCTCCGGAGCTCTTGCAATGTCAATTTTACTAAAAGTTGCTCCAAATTGCCCCAAAACTAGTTAACACAAATAGGGCACACTTTGCACTTTTTCTACATCACCATTACCTGAAACATTCATGAACATATATAACAACTCTAGGGATAACATAAAAACCAACTTATACATTACCTCATTTGGACAAATTCTCCTTAAACTGGAACTCTTCAGAAATAAGTAAAATTAGGTGTGGCCCAGATACTGTCACAAGAACTATCTTACCTTTCGGAAAGATGGAAGAGTCCTCAAAAACACCTAGTCATCAAATTTGAGGAAAAAATAAAAACTACATTGATATACTTACCTTTCTACAAGCGGCACCTAACAAGGATTTAGTTAGGGTTTCAAACCAACTTATCTTCTTAACGATCGTTCATAAAAATGTGACAATATAATCACCTCATTATTTTTGTAAAAAACTCCATAATTGACCTTATAAGATATTCCAAAGAGATAATTTCCCCATGAAAAGTAAACAATTCACAATGAGCATTAGAAGGTTCACTTTTCCTTAAAAATCACACTATAACTTACCCAGTTTTGCCAAAACTTGTACATCTTTAAAAATATTCTTTAGAATGACCTAAAATTTGACATGAAGCATCATGAAAACATTCTATAACCGTCAATACTCACCTCATTTCCTAAATATTCCTAAAAATCTCCATCCAATCTCATTTTCCCATGCTTAACTACCTTTTTCTCACTGTTTTCTTCACAAGGACCTCATAAATGCATCAAATAACTGAATACTAACATGAAATTCATCATACACCTTAGGTATACTACCACCATACTTTTACTATGCTCCAAAAAAATTGAATTGGTCTAGATATCACATATCTACCTTATTTTGTATTCTCGGGGCTAGAACCAAGCCTAGAATGACCAGACTCGGTGGTGAAATCCCATGAAATTATCATGATGACATAATAAAAACTCATGGAAACCTATAACACACATCATGGACCATGAATGACCTCATGACAATGTCTAACCAACACTAGAGGGATCAAACAGTGACTCAAACTTACTCAACCATGCACAACAACCTCCTAGAACACTCCATATCATGACACAACCACTCATTCTTCATGATTGACACTAAAACAACATCATAGGAGAATCACATGACACCTTGACATCCCTTTCCATCAATGGAGTTGAAATCAATGGCAAAAAAAAAAACATAATGGTGAACACAGATTGTGAAATATTAAAAGTGAGTTGTTAAGTTGATATGCTTTGTGTTAAGACTATGCATGGTTGCTTGATGTTTGTAATGTTGCATTGAAAAATAATATTGGAGGATAACATGGTTTGTAAGGTTTAAGTAAAGTGTAAGGAATGATGAAGGATTAAAGAAATTGTGTCGAGACATCACACATTAGAGGTATGATTTTAAAGTGTATTCATAAAAAAATACAATGTTGTTAGGGATAGTTATAGTCTGTGCATGAAGAATCGTGGTATGTTAGTATGATGGCATATGTTGAGGGGGAAATTGTATGCTCTCAATCTAAGGAAAGATGAAATTATTAATATTAAAGAGCTAGTTTTATAGATTTATTAAATGTTAAGTATACATTGCATCTTGTTAAAGAACCGGAGGATGTTTTTTTGTGCTACAATGATGAGTAAAATAATGTCAAGTTATCTTAAATTAGGGGGAGTGTTGGAAGTGTGTGTCACTTGTGTTATCATTGATGTCAATTCCATTGATGTCAAGTGGTCTAGGTGATCTAGGTATGTTGGCTAGGTGATCTAGGGGTCTCCAAAGGTGTTACATGTGTTGCTTGAGTCTCTCAAAGGTGGTATGAAGGTCAAACAAGGTCCATGAGGTAAGTGAGGTGTGTCAATGTGTCAAGTAACATGCCCAAATGGTTTTGTCATGTAATGTCTGGGTCAAGTCAAGTCATTCTAGGATTTGGCCTAATGCAAATATATGGTGTAAATCAAGAAAATGTGTGAATTCACTCAAACCAAAGTAGGGAAATAAAGTTTGGATCATCATGAGGTAGCACATGAGGTGTAGAAAGAGTTACAAGAGACTAAAATAGGTTAGTATGGAGCTTTTTGAGCCAATCCACAAGTAAGAAAGGTGTGAAATGTTGACCCAAGGTGTGATGATGCAAAAAAACATGGTGTGAGCATGGAATGATGATATATAGGGTGTAAAAGGCCTCATAAGAATTTATTGAAGTGTTTTAGGAACTTCTAAAAGTCAATATAGTTCAACTATTGAGAATCGAGACCAAAGGACACCTAGATGAGATGGAATGGAAATATTTAGGATGAACCAAAGAAAAATATAAGTTTGAGGTGTTATAGGGATATGTCCTTAAGGGGTGAGAAAAATTTAGGAAGTTGAGGATGAATATTTTACAAGTTATGCAGGTATTTCCAAAGCGGCTTTTCAAAGTATGTAATTTGAGCACCAAATTTCTTAGCAACCAATAAAAATTGTGTAGCCTCATTCGAAAAAAATAATAATAATTTTTTTGAGTAAATTAGGATAAAATTATGGTGCAAAAGTATTTGTTTATTGGCTGATTATTTTAGAAGTTTTATCCATTTTTATGAGCATGTTTGTAGCCCTCCAAACCCCAGTTTGGACCAATTTTGGAAAATTGAGTTGGATAAGTGACTTGACTCAAATATTTTCCTTGGAAACCTATTTTAACATGAATATGACTCCTTAGATCACATTTCCATGTTATTTTGAGTTCATGATGCATGATGAGCCACACTGAAAAATAAGTATTTTGTGAAGATTTCTATGTACAGACAAATATTGTAAAGGAAAAATGCTAAAATTTGATGTGGATTATTTTTTTAATGGGTTATGCAACTTCAAAAGTCTCTTTGGTTACTCTCTTGGAGAAAATTCAAGTAATGGTTCCATATTTGGGATTACTCGTAAAAGAAGCTTGTTTTGAGAAGATGGTGAAGAAGAATTAATGTAACCATGTTGAATTAAATTTATTTGATGTTTTATCTTACCTTTTATCAATATTTTAATGTGTTATATGATGTATATAAGTTCATGTTTCAGTTTAGATAAGTCATTTCTTGTTTAAAGGTGATTGAGCCAAAACTACTCTTTTAGGCCTATTTGAGAAACATGATTGAATGGGTATGAAGATGAGACTTTCTCCATTTGACCTATGGATATGAGTTCTTTAACATTTTTATACATCCAAATTTAAGTTTTATAGGTGATAGGGAGCTCTGAAAATTTATTTGGAGGTGTTTGACCATATTGTATGGAAGACTAGTTTTGTGTTTTCAAGACCAAACTTGACTAGTTACGAGAGATCCAATTTTTGGAAGCCTTATGCCATGAATTGGAGCATTATGATAATTTTATGAGATATTATAATTCATGATATTTCCATTTATATGTTACTTGCCTCATGATGAAGAGATTTTAGGTATGTATCAGATCTATTTTTGAAGACCAAATTTAGAGATCTTTGAACCCACCATGCATGTATTGCAAAGTGGTGTTTCTTGATGAGTTAATCCATGAATTTGATCTTTATGGTAAATTTTAATGAGATTATAAATCATAATATTAACTTTTATATGTTACTTTGGTCATGAAGATTAGTGGAAGTGGGCTAGTTAGATGGTTTTTCAGACCGTGTTTGTAGAAGATGATGTAAGCATACCTATGAGTCTCGAATGAGTGTCTTGGATAATGTGGAAAGTTTATAAGAATACAAGATAAGTATTTTAATTTCTGGGACCATGTACCACATGAATAAAAATATGGAATACTTGTGGAAAAGTTTGAGAGATAGAAGACACAAGAGGAACTCATTTTTACAAGACTAGGAAGTTGAAGAGTCAAGTGGAAACCGAAGTTCAAGAGTCATTCTCATGAAGGATTGTTTATTTAAAAGGGTTTTTTTCAAATTTATTTGAATTAAATTTTTATAAATCCCTTTCTCTTATTTTTAAGAAAACCCTTTAATGCAATCAAAACCCCTAGAAGTCTCTTCTAGGTCAAGAGTGGTTGGAGTTTCACAAGGAGGATGCAAGTGAAGAAAAATTGGTGAAGTCTTTGTTGGTTGTAATCTGATTTGAAGAGTTGTAATATGATTTGAATTCCAATAAATAAGGTTTCTAAGTACATTTTGTGTTCTTAATATGTATGCATTTCTTGATGAACTTTATCTAATTATGATCCAACATTAATGGATGTAATTTATGAGAGTGTATATTTTATGTTTGAAATAGAAAAATGAAAAATTTATTATAGGACTGATTCACCCCCTCCCCCGCTCTAAGTAGTTTTTCAATTCTAACAATTGGTATCGAGAGAAAGCCCTTAGAACTAGTCTTACCAGGCTAAAGGGAGATCTTTAGTAACAATTATGGGAGATCTTTATCACATGAGATGGGGAGTAGAGTTCTGTAAAGAGAAGCTGGACAAAGTGATTCAATTACAAGAAGAAGTTCTAAATTGTGTACAAATTCAACTCAAGGAAGCCCTTGCTGAGAAATAATAAATGAAGGAAGACAATTTAGAACTAAAGAAATATCTAAGCATCATGACAAGTAAGGTATCATATTTTCAAGAGAGCTCAGAAAATATGAATAAGATGTTAGGAAAATAAAAGGTATATGGTGATAGAACAGGTCTAGGTTTCATAGAAAATTCATGCAAGTATAGAGAAAAATGAATGTGGATCAAGTAAATATTCAAATGGAAAAATATAGTCAATAAATGGAAATAGTTCAAAGCATTAATCTCATGAAATATCATCTGTTAGGCAACCAAATACATTTAGGCATGTTGCATTTTATGGTCATTTATATAAGTGTGGTGATTTTGGACACATGGATAGTATGTGTAATCCTAATGTGGAAAATAAATAAGATTCTAAAGAAGACACTCAAGAAAATCAATCTGAAGGGAAGAAGGAAGAAAACAAATTAGGAAAAAGATATGGAGCTGAATTTTAGCACTGTCATGGAAAAGGACACCTAGAAAAGTATTACAAAAAAGATCCATCAAACACAAGAAGGTATGTAATAAAATTTAATGGTTATTGCTATGATTTTAATGAGTTTGGACATAGGGCCTTTGAATTCAAAAGAAGACAAGTGGAATGTTGTAGGTGCCACAAGATATGGAACATTGTGAGGTTTTGTGATACATGAAAATTGAAGAAAGTGACTCATGGGTCTAAACAACAAGTTCATAAATACAAGAAAAATGGAGAAGCTAGTCAAAATTCTCAAAAGGATCCCAAGGATATGGCATAGAAAAAGAAGGGGATTGTTGTGACAAATGAAGAATAAAAAAATAATTAATAATTCAAGAAACTAAAAGAAATCATGATACCTTCTTAGGTCTCTCATGAAGATCCTCCATGATATATAGGGGTGAGGGGAGCTGGTTAACTCAAGGTGTGTGTCTCCTCCATGTTTTAAAGGTATGAGTTCGTAAGTCTCTTTACAATTTTTTGTGGAGCTTCTATTTTTAGTGTCCTAATGGGTTCATGACTATGTTACCAAATTATTATTCTCAATCTATGGTGACTCTCTCTCTCTCTCTCTATATATATATAAATATATATGAGTTATGAAAAAGGTTGTTATGTCATGTTAATAATGGAAAGCTCCTTATTTTTATGAGTCTGTATTTAGAATTGGTTAGAGGATCCATGATCTGTGGAGGTCTATATTCATGAGAAAGATATCCCTACGGTCAGAGCATGATGTTATGATATGTTAAACTCGTGACAATAAAATGTGTTCCTCAAGTTGTACCTCAATCATTCAAAGATATGTTCTTTAAGGTTATCAAAATGTTGGTCAATGTCTTGTATTTTTTGCAAGGTTTCCGAGGTTCAAGGAGTTTTGTATTATCTTAAATCCATGTACAAGGTTGAAAATTAGTGTTTGACTACTGCAAGAGTATCACAAAGCATAAAAAGTTGACTTCTCACTATCTCAAGGGTGTAAAAGGACTACGGAAAATTACATATGATCTAATGAATGAAAAAAAAAATTTTGATTAAGAAAAATATCAATCTTCTAACATAATGTGTATCGAAAAAGAACAAGGTCAAGAAAAAGTGTTACATAGGTTTTGGAAACCCTATTAGACTTAGTAATTGTGAAAGTGGAGTGCTGTATCAAACTACAAGAAAGATCTCATTAGTTGTGACTCAAAATGTGTATGCAAGCTAAAGTAATATGAGTTTGTACTTGGTTTGATCTTTATGAGCAAGAAAGGCTATTCAATGCTGACACTATGCTTCTTAGTTATTAAAGCATTTCAAGAATGACTTTTTAAGCTCCTTTTAGGAAGGCATAGGTTACATTCTTTACGCTGAACATAAAGATGTTGGTAGCATTAATGTTTGAGGTTAAAAATGAAATACTAAGAGACCAATACTTCCCTAAAAGGTTTGATTGACATTCTCAGAGAGTCTAAAAAAGTATGGAACTCCTAAATATTTCTCCTTATAAAAAGAAGCATAGAATAGGTTAGTTGTCTCTTTTGAAGGTTTCTAAGCTTATTCTTTGTCAATGAAACTTCAATACTTCTTGTACACTATTAGCAAAATTTGTTTAGAAACATTGTTATAAATAAGTTTTTGGCTTGGCTTTGTCACAAAGCATGAGATTCTTCAATCTGTTCACCTAATTTCTTCTAGACACTATTGATGTTTCTATCACTACAAATAATAACAAGAATTCCACTTTCTTTAAACTCGCACATTGTTAAAACATGTAGCTAGGGGAATTTGAAGATGATTCAAGATTGAAAATTGCTTTGAAAAGATATAGCATGACTCCATGAAGATGTAGGAGAAATAATTTTCAAATTCCATTCATAATTGAAGGAGAAATCCATTTTTTCGTGGTCTAGGGATGTCTTAGTCATCCATACCCGATTTAAGGTTTCAAGTACTTTTTGATTGAATTGATCGATTCAACCTTCCAAAATTCATGAAAATTGGAATGAAGATCTATGGGAGGTTTTCAAAATTTTTGTAAAAACATTTGTGGCATTTCATTGGGTATGATCAAAGATATTTTTATCAAAAAATCCAAAACCCGTGTACAATCGTTGATCATGATAGAATAAAACAAAAATTAGTTCCAAGAAAATAATGCAAAATAGAAGGTTTTTCATGGTGTTTTGATTCAAAATATTGGAATAAATCTTGAGGAGAGATATCTAAGATCAGTTACAACTTTGAGTTATGATTACTACATTTGATTCCTTACAACAATTCATGAAATGTTAATGATCATGTTGTCTTCTTTGCTACGTGAAAAATCCATTGTGATCTCGAGTAGATAATGAAGAGTTAAGGGTTATAATAAGTGTGTATGGGATGTGAAACATCTTGATATATATATATATATATATATATATATATATATATATATATATATATATATATATATATATATAAATAGAAAATGATGATTTTTTGAACCTAATGAGACAATTTTTGGTTCAAGAGAATAGAGGCTAAGAAGGATAATGTTTTTCTTCCAAAAGGAACTAAGTAAGAGATACAAAGCTAAATGGACCAATCGAGGATTGAGAATCATAAAAAATGTAATGAAAGAGAGATATGTGAATGAAAATGTATTAGGTTTATGGAAAACAGTGGTTTTAGTCAAGGCATACCTCTGGATTTTGTAGCTGTCATCCACTATATTCATCATTCATCAATGTTGTCAATATTTGTGATCAAACATTAAATCCATGTGGACACCATGGAGTTAGGATTTCATATGTGATTGTGGAATGTGGAACTAGTTGTCCTAATGATGTCTCAATATTGTCAAGGTGGTATGAGGATTGAAGCTACATGTCTTAGGAGAAATTGTTTCAAAATGTGAAGCTACAAATTCTAGATGTTTCTTAGTCTTCATGAGTCAGGAATGGGATCAAAATGATGATAATATGTAGTACACAATTGAGAAATGTGCATCTACATGTATGTTTCACTCTTGAAGGTGTCTAGAGCTATCAAGGACTGTAATGTTGGTATCTACATGGCATGAAGTGTTGGTAAGAGGTTTATCAATGTACCTATTGTTATGAAGTGTATTGCTAGTGTACTGATGGTCTTGAAGTTTTTTGAAACTTTCTTGCAAAGACTATAATGGTGATTATTTTGAAAAAGTATGAATATTTTTTTTTCTTGAGGGGTTATGAATCTTTATAGGCCTTGGAAAAGTTCACACAATTGTCGAGAATATCTAAAGGGTCATCCTACACCTAGTAAAATTTAGTACACCAAGTACTTGGAGGAAATAAAGAGTAGGTAAAAGCATCTAGTTGGGAATCTGTTAAGATTATTGATGAGTGGTAATGTAATATGTCCTTGTTCTTAAATAATTTGAGTATATTTTAGTAAATTCTCAACCATTGAAAGCATGCTATAGGGGTTAGTTGATTTGTGATGTCTTATAATGCGCTCTGTGAAGTGGCTAATGTGTTTTTCCTATAAGGTATACAAGAATAGGCTAGGTTCTTGATGAAGACTTAATATATGCAAGATCGTGGTTATGAGTTAGACTTGAATGAAGGACATCCTTTAAAGGATTTTAGTAAGAAGGTCAAAAAGTCTCAAATAGGTATATTATGTAGAGTTTATAGTATTTGCTAGTGATTTCAACTCGATCTAAACTATGAAGAGAATGAAGCATGCTTAAAATTCCAAGATGTCAAGCTAGAATATACATATGATAATTTAAAGGGTGATAGGTATATCTAAAAGGTGGATCTAAAGTGATTAGATTGTAAAGTAAAGAAATGAGAAATGACAGTTAAAGAAGAATAGGTATGGATGAATGGTCATCTCTTGTCCAAAAATTATGGAAAATGATCACAATGAACTCGGAGGTAGCATATGAAATTATATAGATGTAACGTGGCATGTTGAGCCTCTTGATTCATTAATCAAATGTGTGAGTAATCTTAAAGGGTTTCTATATACCTTGAAGGACTATGAAGGAAATTTGGTATATAATGTGAGATATTGTGAAGTCAATAAATATATGCTACATCTTTGCCGAGAAATCTAATCACTCATTCATGTAATAATGATGGTGGTGTTCGAGTATTGAAGTCATCACCATATTATGGAACATTGGTAGTTAAAGTTTGATTCTAATTAGTGTTTCATAAAGAGCCAAAATTATGAGTTTTGAAGGTCTGTTAATAGTTTGAAGATCAAAAGAAACTCCAAATCGGTGTTAAGATGTTTTTGTCTAAATAATTCATCATTCTTAGGTCTCAGTATATTTTGATTACTCTAAGCCTATGTCAAGATTAAAGGATGAGGATAAGTGCGTGTATGTTATCATAGAAAAAATCAAAATGTCTTGTGTGAATGCATTATAGAAATTTGAAGGCATCAGTTTCTCTTAGGTGTCGATAGCAGGAGAGCTTGTGAAAGATGTATCTACAATATCATTGATAAGAATACTAGATTGGAAGAAGTGAACATGTAAACTAGTCCTCAAAATTCTTAGAGGTCTATGATAGAGGATTCTTGGCATAGTTATTATGATAATAGAGCAGTGTTAAGGATTATGAGGTGTTTGAGGTCTCTATCAAAGGATTCAGAAACTCCATGACAAATATAAAAGTTTTTTTATAAAGCTTCGAGGTCATGAAAGGTTGATACAGTTAAGAGAAATATTAAAGAGATATGAGGAAATGAGGACCTCATCAACATATGGAACATGATCTAATCATGACTGTGTATAAGAATCAAATTGACTGTTTAAAAGAAAAAGATACACTTTGCTTAGTGCTCAAACATTTGTAGGCTTCTACTCCTAGGGAAAATCTAATCTTAAAATAAGATCTTGATAGTGTTTAGATCTGGTGTTGCTTTCAAGAAGGATATATGATGAAATTGTGTCGATAAGGGCAATAATATTAAAGTGAACATAGCACACAAAAATTTCATAATCAAGAAAGGTGCTAAAAGGACAAGTACAGTCTGTCATGACTATAATTAGAAACTAGAGTAGAATGAAATATTGACTTGAATAGAGATCACAAGATGTTGGAAATTTTTAAAGTTATAAAAGAAGATTCTACAGGTCTAGGTTGCAAACTACAAGTCAAAAGAGAGATATCTCAATCCAAGGTGGACCTATGTTCATGTAAGTTTTCATTTTCTTGTCCTGATGAGCTTGGTTGTCATTGTGAGTCACTTGTTTCAATGTCAAGTCCATAAATACCTTTTTCATAGATGTCAAAGGGGGAGAAGTGTGTCAAGAAACATGAAAATGAGGTCAAGTAACAATCCAATTTGATTTCTTCTGTTCTTCATAGGTTCATAGTTTAACTTAGAAATCTTAGAGAGTAGGAAATAGCTTAGCATGTAGCTTCATTTATGCATTGAAGAAGCATTTCCTTTAAGCTCTTATCTTGATGGTTCATTGTTTAATTAGAATTTTATGTTGAAGCTATGTAGATATGAGTTTCAATTTATCTTCAACATATTCATTAATTACCAACCTTTCATTAATTAATTATCCTTCCTATCATTAAGGATGTCAACTAACAACCTTTCATTAATTAATATCCACTTCTACTTGGGTTAATTAATTATTATTAATTAATTACACTCGCAACTCTAAATCAATAATTTACCATGTATTGGATCGAATTCTTCTCTTACATCCCACAAATAATACTAATTTTCCTCTAATTAGCCTCTATAAGCTTACCTCTACCTATTAATTAATAACCTTTGATTAATTAAAACATCCCCCAACTCCCAAGACTTACTGATGACAAATTATACTCTTCTAAATCAAGATGACCTTTTATAAAGCAAACTTATCCATTCCTAATCTTGTTTTACCTTTATCCCACAATCATCAATTTTCTATCCTTGCCTCTTCAAGAAAGCTATACAATGAATCCTCCTTCTTACCTTTCTTCTTGCACCATGCTTTGAGTAGTGAAAACTATAAGCATTTTGATCTAGATCAATTCTCCATTGTTGAAATAGCTTCTCCATATTGCATCCTTTCACTCAAAATTGAGTGATATGAGAAGATCCAAAATGGCCTTGTAGCCATTCTTGGTGATATTCCATTCTCAATCCTTGAGATCAAGAAACAATCCAATTTGATTGCTTATGTTCTTCATAGGTTCATAGTTTAAGTTAGCAATAATAGAGAGTAGAAATAGCTTAACATGTAATTTCATTTATGCATTGAAGAAGCATTTCCTTTAAGCTCTTATCTTGATGGTTCATTGTTTAATTAGTATTTTATTTTAAAGCTATGCATATATTAGTTTCAGTTTATCTTCAACATATTCATTAATTAATGAAATTTCCTTAATTAATTAGCCTTCCTATTATTAAGGATGTCAACTAATGACCTTTCGTTAATTAAAATCCACTTCTACTTGGGTTAATTATTATTATTAATTAATTACACTCGTAACTATAAATCAATTAATTACCATTTATTGGATCAAGTTATTCTCTTACATCTTGCAAATTATACTAATTTCCCTCTAATTAGCTTCTATAAGCTTACATCTACCTATTAATTAATAACCTTTTATTAATTAAAACATCCCCCAACTCCCAAGACTTACTAATGACAAATTAAACTCTTCTAAATCAAGATTACCTTTTATAACGCAACCTTATCCATTCATAATCTTGTTTTACGTTAATCCCACATTCATCAATTTGCTATCCTTGCCTCTTCAAGAAAGCTATATAAGGAACCCTCCTTCTTACCTTTCTTCTTGCACCATGCTTTGAATAATACAAACTATAAGCATTTTGATCTTGAGTCATTCTCCATTGTTGGAAATAGCTTCTCCATCTTGCATCCTTTCACTCAAAATTCAGTAATATGGAAAGATCCAAAATGTCCTTATAGCCATTTTTGGTGAGATTCCATTTTCAATCCTTGAGATCAAGAAACAATCCACTTTGATTTCTTATGTTCTTCATAGGTTCATAGTTTAAGTTAGCAATAATAGAGAGTAGGAAATATCTTAGCATGTAGTTTCATTTATGCATTGAAGAAGCATTTATTTTAATCTCTTATCTAGATGGTTCATTATTTAATTAACATTTGATTTTGAAGCTATGTAGATATTAGTTTGGGTTCCCCCAATCTTCTTTCGATTCTAATCCAAACATTTCCTCTTCTTCTAAGGATTCCAATACAAATATTTCCTCAATTATTCTCGATGATTCAGATCCAAATAACTATTCGATTCATCTAATTCAATTCCTAAGTTGTGGTCCTACCCTTCTTCACAGGACCTCCTTTTAACTTCTGTATCTTGGAAGATATGAAGATTTTTCAATTGGGTGATTCATGGTTATTTGGCAAAAAATCTTCATATTCTCCTCGTTCTTCATTTCTTCAACACTTTCGATCAATCCTTCCCCTAAGACCTATGTATTTTCATGGATTTGATTTTTATTTGCTATGGTAGATCTGGTTTAGAGCATCAATGGTGGACTAGGTGTTTAGACAAGCATGAGCAGATCCATGGCAAGGTGTGAAGCTATGAAGGAGAAATGGTGGGAAATAATGATTAAGTACATGATTTAAATCATTTAAAAAAAAAAAAAAGGGAGGGGTACATTTTTATGTCCCTAACATCCCTCACCTCAAAGGGATGTGAGGGAAATCAAATTCCATAGTGAGCAAGGTGATGACACATGGCGAGAGATCGCGACGGGGGGATGAAAGATGTACCAACTCCCGAGGATGAAACATTAGTCTTGAAGAGGTCACATGGGTGACCAGGAATCTCCTTGGGAGTTGGGAAAATTTTTGTGTGCTTTATGTCCCTGACCTCAAAGGGACATGAGGGACATCAAACTCCATGGCGAGAAAAGTGATGATGTGTGGCAGCAATCTAACGATGAATGCTTTGAGCTCCCGTAAACACCTAAGGGCTGAACTAATGATCCCGGGAGGTCATATGTGGGTCCAGAGGGATTCATGGGGGATGGGAAGATTTTTCAAAGTTTTATTTCCCTAAGCTTGAGGGATGTGAGGGACACACAATCCCACCAAGATTCTGGAGCTGACACATGTCCTTCCAAAATTTGATTAACTCCCAAACTTGCTCCAAGAGGACAACTTGAAACAACTATAACTTGAGATCTTGATGGACATTTTTGATGAAATGTTATATAATATTGACTAGAAATTGCCTTCTGAAATCCAATGTTGAGGGTCTCAGGTCTTGATTCCTCCATTTTATCCCTGAAATAGTGGATTTTTGATTTGGTACTCCACCTGTGCATGAGAAACAATTCTTGCGGAACCATTGTGCCAAAGTGTTGTGGAAAAAATAATCTACCAATTTTTAGGCCTTGGAATTAAATTTCCAATGATGTTTCATTTTTCTCCTAACTCCATCTGAAACTTTGAGAATCACCTTGAGAATCTCATCGTTGTTTTAACCTATGCATTGCCTAGGCCTGTGAACCCTATTTTTGATCAAACTGCTCCAAAATCTCCAAATATTCCTTGAATATTCCAAAATCACTTCCATGATGTTTCTAGGCATTCAATTCACCTCCATGTTGGATTTGGATCCTCCGTTCCACTTTAGGATATTTCTCCGATCTGGGAAGGCCAGTGATAGCCCTTCCCAACACTACCTAGAGATAGCATTTTTCAAGAACTCCTAAAATCACCTAGGGGGTTGAATTGAATTTCCTAATTCACCTATAAGGATATGTTAACATCAATTAGGAGGTCATTGGAATTGGATGGGTAGACTTGGGGTGCCTTAGAAGGGTAAAACATGAAAAATTTGGCATAGGGGTATAATTGTCATGCTTAGAAATTGACAATTTCCTTGTTGCACATTTTCATGACAACAATTGGCTCTAGCTTGGGGACATGACGTGGGTCGAGGAAAAAAATACATGACATGGAGAAAACAAAATCTCAACTTTATACCATATGATCCATTGACTAGTGTCTTATCCATTGGGACTTGCAGAGTCATGTAAAAATTACGAAAAAAGAGAGAGCGAAGAAGGAAACACACACACATACACACACAAAAAGAAATGAAAGGAAACAACACACACACACACACACACACACACACACACACACACACACACACACACAAGGGAAACACACCTAGTAATCACCTACGATACAAGGTGGGGGAAACCCAATTTCACTAAAGCACTTTATATTCCTCAAAAGTTACCCCTGAGTGGGAAACCCTAAGTGATGTTGTTCCACGAAGCCATTGATTGGTTCTAGAAAGTAGCCTCCTTTACTTATCTATTTCTGAAATCCAGGTGCTTCCATGATTTTCTGTGTACTTGGTAGGAGTGAGTCTACATGAGCTTCTTCATTCTAAGGCATTCGCTTAGAAATTCCATTTCCTTCATGTTATTTGAAATTAGTTTCACAAAGGCAACTACCTTTTGTGTTTATCCACATAGCTTATTCTTCATTTAGCATCCTACTACTGCCCCAAGGATGCTTTTTATTCAAATTACTTGAACATTATAAGATACTTTATTTATTGGTTCTATGCTCAGTGATATCTCCTCCATGAGAAACCTTAGATTCATCCTTTAGCTCTATTACACTATGAGGCATTTGAGTACTGGTGTGAGCATTGGATACAAACTCATACTTGTCTTGTATGACCATGGCATGAGTTAAGAGATCAAGAATCAACTCGGGGTCTTCCACAAATTCTACTACATCCAATAGTTCTTGCATAGATATCTCCTTTGTTACTTCCTATAGCTCATCTTTGTACGCCTTCAAAGAATATTTATTTTACAGCTCAAGGAAAATATCTAGAGGGATTACTTCATCATCTTGGGAATCACCGCATTCTATCAATCCTTCATCAAGAGGGGCTTCAGCTTCAAAGGCCTAAAAATCCTTTCTTCAATTTCTTCATCATGGAAAGAGTCTTCCTCTTCAAATGGGAAATAAAATACCTTGATTTCATCATTGTATCCATCAACCATTGGATTAGGAGGAGCATCATATTTCTAATCTATCTTTGTTTCAACATGGCCAACCTTCAAACTAGATAAGGCTTTCAAATCAGTTTCACGCTTATCTTGCAGATTCATGGCATGCATTACGAGTTCAAGATTGATGCCAAGGTCTTCTATTTCTTCCGCACTCTTAGAAGTTCTTGTACAAATGGTTCTTTCCCACTATTCAAGGGGTCATTACAAATTGGAGTAGTATCTTCCTAGGTGACATGATCAAGGGAGTCCTCATATTCAAATGGGAATGAGAATATCTCTTCATCACGGATAAGCACATAAGCTGATTTTTCTGTTTTTGCAAATCACCAAGAACCATTTCATCTTCTTCATGGTTGTATTGTTCAATAATTCGGGGATGCCCTCTTGTATTTAAAATATCCTTAATGCTTATTTAATGTCTTTACCTCTTTGGGAAGGCATGTATGGCCCTATCAAGATGGGAATATCATCTTCCTCCTTGGTTGTCACAAAGTAATTCATCCACCTGCTATCTTGATATAAGATGTTGGTTTCGGGATTTCAAAATTTCACACTTGTGTACCTCATCTTATTCTCTAGAAATTTCATCTTCTTCATGGTTGTATTGTTGTATTTGGATCCTCCATTCCACTTCAGGATATTTCTCCATTCTGCGAAGGCGGTGATAGCCCTTCCCAACACTACCTAGAGATAGCATTTTTCAAGAACTCCTATAATCACCTAGGGGGTTGAATTGAATTTCCTAATTCACCTATAAGGATATGTTAACATCAATTAGGAGATAATTGGAATTGGATGGGTAGAATTGGGGTTCCTTAGAAGGGTTAACCAAGAACCATTTCATCTTCTTCATGGTTGTATTGTTGGATTTGGATCCTCCGTTCCACTTCAGGATATTTCTCCGAGTCCTGCGAAGGCCAGTGATAGCCCTTCCCAACACTACCTAGAGATAGCATTTTTCAAGAACTCCTATAATCACCTAGGGGGGTTGAATTTAATTCACACTTTGTGTACCTCATCTTCAATATGGGTATATCATCTTCCTCCTTGGTTGTCACAAAGTAATTCATCCACCTGCTATCTTGATATAAGATGTTGGTTTTCGGGATTTCAAAATTTCACACTATGTACCTCATCTTATTCTCTGGAAATTTCATGTACCTTGGGTATATCATCTTCCTCCTTGGTTGTCACAAAGTAATTCATCCACCTGCTATCTTGATATAAGATGTTGGTTTCTGGGATTTCAAAATTTCACACTGTGTACCTCATCTTATTCTCTGGAAAAAATTTCTCCATGTCTCCCTTCACTAGTATGGTTGCACATGACTAGTTCATCTGAATTTTCCCTCCCAAGTCTCGATAGAAGCTTTTACTTAGTAACATTCTAAATGAAGCTGGAATGTCTGCTACCAAGATCATCACTGAAACTTTCTTGTCTGAAAATTTAGTGAGAGCCACCTATGCATCTTTGACCTTTCCTACAAGTGGGACCTCTTTTGACTCTAGGGAGTAATAAGAGCCACCGGGTGGAGTCATGGTAAGTTTGAGAGAGTTGGACGACCTTTATAGGCATATTATGAGATGCATCGAGAATATATTATGCATTTGTTCAATACATAATCTCCAACAAGAAGAGAGACATAGAAAGGTTCAACCTTGTCAATCTTGGATGCACTCAATGAAAGCATGTTCTGTGATGGAGGTGTAGGTGGGTTTGGTAGTATTCCTTTAGAACTAGGAGCTATATCATTGGGTGTTAAACTAGCACTTGTGCTATATTGAACAAATCTCTTAAATTGTTTGGGGTGAGTCTCATGCGGATATTCAGTTGTAGTAATCTGCACCTTGGCTTTGTTCACGTATTCTATGAAGTCAAAAGGAGTAGATGTAGGTGAGGGTGATGAAGGGACTACTTTTGGATTCAGGAAAAATTTGGAAGCAGGAGTATATTTTTGGGGAATAGAGGGGATCTTTAAAGGTACACTAGGAGATTTCAAAGTACTAGATTTTATAGGAGCAAATTTAGATTTAGAATTAGAAGAGGTATTAGAAGACTTACTTGGAATTGTTAGAGACTTCTTATTTTCTACAGGATCAAGCTTCAATAATGTGGACTCCATGGAGGGTGGGAGCAGAGATCCTCGATTGATTATTTTGTTTTACGGAGTTTCCACAGGAGGATCTTCAGTCTTATTTTTCTTTGCAACAACGGAGGAAGAGCCCCCTTTCTCATACTAAGAATGAGTGAATACCACACATGAGAAGCTAGGTGCATCTTCTTCATCATCTTCATTACCTCTAGAATATTCATAGAATATGATTTGTGTATCATTCTCAAACTCATCACTTTCTAGGAAATCACCACCTTCACTTTCTTGTTCAAGATCCTCTTCATTTTCCTTACTCCTACAACTTGCATTGACAGGTGGGGCCTCTAAGGAAAGCCTTCGGGGTGCTCCTGCAATCTGATTTTTGTTTTCTATTTGAGAAGAAACTCATTCAAATATTTCCCTCCTCAATGACACCATTTAATTTTCCAATTTATGCAAAAATGATCGGTTCTTTCATCTCCAGGACATTGAGCTTTACCCTTTGAGGGATTCTTGATCTTTCCAAATAGGATGAGATCATCATCAAGTTCAATGGCTAATCTTTGTGCTTCTGTAATATCCCTCAATTGAACTCTTCATAGGAAAAATCCTACCTCTGGTGATTGAGAACTAATAAAGGATACCAATAGGAGTAATCGGTTGAAACGAGACATGAAGTCTCTCATAATTTCATTTTCTCCTTTATTTATTTGTGCCAATTGAACAAGGAGGTCTTTATAGTCCTCAATAAATCCGAATCTTCCTTTGAACTTTATTTTGATGTCATTCCAACAAGTGATGGATCGGGAAGGCAGGAGGTAGAACCATTTTATTGATTTTTGTTAGAGGGACTCCAAGAACAATCTCATGGCAACATATTTGTGTTCAATACCAAGGATTTCACATGACATCATGAAAGCGATGATGTTTTCTTCAAGAATCTATGTGCCATCACATTTTAACTTTGGGAAGTTCTTGCGGGAACGTGTTAGTATATCATGAAGAGGGGGTTCAAGAGAAAAGGGGCCTGTATTTATTCCCCATGGGAAAATGGGTTGAGGTCTTTCATCTTCATCTTCCATTTTATTTTTCGCTTCGCTTCACTCTTGCTTCTACAAATTCTTCTTTAAATTATTCTTCTTCTGGGATCTCAATGATCAAAGGTGGTTGAAAAATGGGAGAATTTGAAGGGGGAGTATCAATAGGAGTTTAGATAGGATTTCTAGGTGAAATTATTGAATAGCCAGGATGGAGAGGAGTCTTGAGAGAAGTATGGATTATTTTTGATTCGTTCTTGCTGATTTTACAAAGCCTCAATATTGGAATAAACAACACCTCTCGGCTGCTCAACTTAGTTTATCTTCCTTCAACCAGCTTTTGGAAAATCTTGTAGTGAGAATATGAAAAGACATTCTAGAATGTGAAGGTCACGTGTAAGAATTGTGAGTTTATCTTTCAAGTAATGGCTTTTCATGAACTCTTTTTTTGTTTTTTCAATATTTCATTTTTTTGTATTTTAGGACCTTACGGTGGTATTTTGGGTGTAGATGCTACTAAATGCCCCTGTGATGGGTGCCAAAACTATTAGTGAGAAAATTTATTAGAGCTAAATTTGTGGGTTTCTTGCTAATGCTCGGGAGTTTAAGTGCCTCTACTTAACTAGTGCTTACACGTATATGCATGGACGAGTGAAAGTGAGTATTAACTAAGTGATCTTATGATAGGGATATAATAGGGGAACTCCATGACCATACAGAAAATCTATCAATCTCTTGCTAGGGAAGAATTTTTCTTACGAGCGGGAAAGGGGAGCGAGAAAAGATGTAGGAGAACTAATGTTATAGTTAGAAAATTAGATTTCTACACACACTAGTTAGAAGTTTCATCACATGCACTAAAATTAAGAGGAAACAACTCTTCAATTAGCAATAAGACTAAATATAATTTGTGATCACCAAGTATCAAGGAATCCCTTAGTTAAAGAAATCTAGAAACTCCATTCGTATTAATTTATCAAACAAAAGTTGTACATAGTGGAGAAATGGAGGAAATTTGAGAATGAGGAAATGATAGAATTTGGCTATCTCCTTTGTTCTCTCAATACACTCTTGAGTATAAAAATCAATCACCAACAATTTGAAATGGGAATGGCTTTACAATTTATAGAATGAGAGATGAATCATCATCTACCCCCCAATGGATTTTCATATGTCCTCACGCAACTTAAAACTTTTCAACTTCCTAGGAGAATATTAAGTCCCTTTTTATAACATAAAGGTGAATTTTACATTAGAAGCATAAAGTTTCTTTTTTAATTTCATTAAATTACATATCAAAAATGCACCCCCAACAAAGAATTAGAACATGGAGGAGAGAGAAATTAGGGGAGAGAAGAGAGGAGAGAAAGAAGGAAGAAGAAGGGGGAAGAAACACTGATGACAAAAATCTACCTTCGATGAAGTCCACATCTCCTTCTAGATGACCCGATGAGGTGTTCCACTGTAGTGAACTCTGAATCTCCAAAATATTTATACCTTGAGAAATTCTTCCATCTTGGCTTACAAATTTTTTTCAAGTTGAATGAACTCTTCTGCGGATGACCGCAATTCCGACCCTACGTATGATATACCTATAACCCAAACCATCTAGTGAGTGTTGAAAGACATTGTTGAATTCCCTATGAGCAATGCCCATGGCTGATCTTGAATGATATCATTGACCTAAATGATCATTCCTCTATGTCCCATTGTGCCAAAAGCTGCCATTTGAGCGTGACTTACTATTAATATCAAGTTCCTAGATGGAAGACTTACCATTTTGGCAAGAGGTGATTTTTCCACTTCTTGACCATCATGATGTGATGAAATCCATCATTCACTCTTGTGCACACTACCTTCACCTTGACCACTTCTTGGGATGACTTACTATTTTTAGTAAATACCCATATAAGGGGCTTATTATGGAACACCCGCTAAAACAACCCACTTGAGACCCAAGAACAACCTAGGATTATTTAGGAAAAATTATGCAATATATTTTAAAAAAAAGAGTTAACAACCAAATTCTCGGGGACATTTAAATTCAAGCGATAACTTTTCCCATTATAATAATTACTAATTCCACTTATAAAGCAACAAGTGTAATAAGTCCGCACCTAGCTCAAATCTCTTTAGGGATTAATTTAATCACTAATTACATTGAAATTTTTGCTAAATATTCCCTTATTAAAATTTTAGGGTTAAGGGACTAAAAAAATTAAATACCCGAGGTATTTAATTCCACAATATCTAAAACAAGAGCAAGGTTTAATTACGGTGGGGAAAATAATACATATTTAAAATCATCGATTATATTCTTACTTACCCACTCCCGAACTTGGTGCAACAATTGTCACTAAAAATTCTAGAACAAATCTAATTCAATAGAACATGATTTTATTTTACTATCAATTATTAGAGGTCACAAGGTCCAAATTTTAGGGTTATAAGTTTCAATTAGGTTCGGAGGGAAATTCCTCACCTTACCTACTCTCTAACTTGGGGTTAGAGTTTCAACTTGATGTTTATCACAATTAACACATTCAAAATTTCCCTAAATCATTCCCATTGGATGGATAATTTCTTCATGTTTCCATTGATATAAAGAAGTCCTCCTAACTCCTAAGATTTTTCAAGATATGGTGACGGACCTTGGGGTGAAAATTTTCCCTAAGAGCGGGCTGCGGGCTTAGATGTGAAAATTTGCCCAAAGGGCAAGGCAAGGGCCACGGGAGACTTTGCAAAATTTTTCCCTTGCGGGAAAAAAATCACATTGCGCCGCGTGTCTCGTAGAGTGTCCGTAGGTCCACAAGGGACATGTGGCGAGTTCTTAAGTTAGCACGGGGGAGAATAGGGTGGCGAGAGATGTTTGGGAAAATTTCCCGCGTGGGGCGAAATGCCAACATTGCACCTACAAGTCTGTAAGCCACAAGGTACATGTGGCATCACCTAAGCCAATGGGGAAAGCAAGGTGGAGGAGTAACTTAAGAAATTTTTTCAAAGGGGATAAAAAAGTTAAGTTACATGCGCATGGGCCCATGCAGCGTCCGTGAAAATGATTTTTCCAAGGAAAAGGTGGGGGTTCGGGGCCGCGGAGAAATTTAGGAAAAATTTTAGAGTTAGAATTTAAGTGCTAAGCTCAAAAATCCTCCTGCGCTTCCATTGAGCCATGTGGTAGCACCCTATTGGTTGTGGGTTGGTGGGGCTACGGGGAAAATTATAATTTTTTTCCAAAATATATTTTCTCAAAAAGATTAAGTTGTAAGGGTTCCGCCCCTCCGTTGTGCCACATGGAAGTACCCAATTGGATGTGGGATGATGAGGGTTGTAGGGAACTTAGGGAAATTTTTCCAAAGTTTAAAATTTAAATTTTTAACAGTTAGATTTTTTTTGAAGGCCGAATTGAAGTAGAAACTTCAAAGGGCCATAAATTTTGATAGAGAGCTCGGTTTTGGGAAAACAAGGACTTTATGGAAATATCTCGACGCACTATTTTCATAGAAAACATTAATTTAGGATTTAGATAAATTTTAAGGGTTAAATTTCAAGAAATTGTTTTGCAAGCTTTTACAGTGCAGATTGGTAAATTTTAACTTATAAAATTTTGTTCAAATTTGTCATTCTTTCTCCTTCAACATGTCAAACAGACATGGAGGTTTCCATTAGGAAAGTGTTAGGATAGATTTCAAGTGTAATTTTGTTGGATTGGTTTGCATTTCAAAATTACAAGTTTCTTTTAACAAAAAAGCTTGCAGATTTGCCTTGGCTTGATTGGAAAGTTTTCAAGACATTTCCTTAAGTGTTTAGGTTTGGTTTTGGGATCATTTTTACCTCATTAAGTCCAATTTATTATTTCACTTGCCTCTTATCTATTTTCAAGGTTATTTGAACATTTGATTAAGGAATTTTACAAGGTATATAGTGAAGTAAAAGAACTTATACATTTCCAGAAACAGAGATTAAACTATCTCTTTTTCCATGCAATGAAACATTGAATTCATTCTATGCTAGCCTTAAATTTTTTTCCTTCTTCAATCAAACATTAAAACAAGAATGTAGTTTTTATCCTTTCCAAAATCATATATCTTAAACAAGGTAGAATAATACAATTTATTCTCACGTGTTTCACTTTTCCACTTTCCAAACAGGGATTTCAATCACAATCTGATATTCCAATTCAAATCAACAATGCAAATGAAGAAAGGTATTGCAATCCTTTATTGATTTTTAAAAAACATAAAACTTTACATCTTTCAATTCCTTGAATGCAGATAACAGATTTCAATTTCTTTCTTTAAAATGAACAGAACAGAGTATATCTCTTTCACAATTTGGAATACATAACTTTCATAGCTCAATATAAATTATCTTTCCATTACAAATAATATAAATATCATCCACTTCAAATTGGAAAAGGTTACAATGAGATTTCATTTCACAAGGGACTATCAAACTGTCCTTTTTCCTTTGCTCCAGAACAACAACATGTAGACTTATCATTCTTCCAATTCTGATCACAACAAGAGTAGGGGAAAGGAAATGATCTCCACCCAACCAAGACATCCAATGAAGAGGAGAATCCATCCTTCTTCATTGGCCCCCGAGCCCCAACCATAGTGCAATTAAAGATGTGATCCAACTCATGGAAATAATAGGCTTCAACAAACAAACAAGCAATATTCACAATAAAAACACATCCAAAACAAAATGTAGTTTTCAAATACATTAAAACATGAAAAACATTATGGAGGCTTCATCAAGCAAGCCAAAGGAGCAAGGAACTATGGGGGAAGCTGCTTATGCCTCCCAATGGGAATTTGGTATCCACTTGTAACAAACCACCAATATAAAACATCTCCCATATATCCTTATGCCACCTACAATCCCTCCTTATGTCCCCACAAATTTTCTTATGCCCCCCACAAAGTAATAAATGTAGTACCATTTATTTTCCAAGGTAGAACCCAATCCAAAGTCCCTCCACAAGAATAATGATGCCACTGGCATTCCCTTATGCCACCCCACATGGATTACTCATAGCCTTCTCCTATAGCATTCCTAGGCAGTCTACCCAAACAACCCATAAACATGCTAAAATATTCACACAATAACATGTACATTCATAAAGAAAATGAGTATTTCAAGAGCCAAGCTCTTACCTCTCCATGATGGAGTTGTCTTAGTTCCAAAACAACAAGCTTTCCAATGCCAAATAGAGTCCAAAATCAACAACCAACAAGCATGCAAAGGTCTCCAATCTCCATCCCAAAAGAAAGAGCTCCACATAGCAAAAATTCACCCAAAAGTAATTATGTAAAATGTTCAACAACCCAACATAAGCATGCAACAATCTTCCAAAAATCTCTCCAAGAAATATCTCCCAAGACAGCAAGAAAAATTCACCCAAAATGAAGTCTTACCAAAGTGAAGCAACCCAAAACAAGACAAGAAATTTGAATTTTATAGAAAAGGGAAGAGAAGAGGATGAGGTGGATCCATGTAGGATGCTACATCACACATCCTTAACCCCAAACAAAAGTGAACTTCATTCTCTAATGCATAATAAATAGGTGGGTGAATAATATGATAGTTTACTTATACACTCAAATCCAACCCACACCCCAAAGGACTGAATTTAATAAAATGTAAGAAGAGTGCAATTAAAACTTACAATTAGTCATATCAAAATGCATAAATAAGGTCTAAATTCAACCCTCAAACTATAGGCATGGTTGGTAAATAAAATTAAGAGGTATGGGACAAGTTATACTTGTCCCACAAGCCTCCAAAATCAGCCTCCAAGGAAAAATTAGAATTTCCAAGGAGGTGGAGTGTTTCATACTCCAAAATCTGACTTACACAACTCTTACACATACTTACACATCACTTACACATTCTTACACATTACTTACCACATTTAATACAAGAGCCAAAAAATTCTATAATTACTTTCTTATATCCGAATTTGATTAATTAATTTATTTTAACAATATAATTACTCACATTAATTCTCCACAATTAAAAGAATAATGAAATGGGTAAATGCATCACAAAAATAAACACATGAAAACAATAATAAAAAGGAACCATATAAAAAATACACAAAACCCCTTGGTCACATTCAAAGGAAATCAACCCCATTTGAATCCTAACAAATACAAACACACACAAACAAAACATGTTGCCATGGTGACCTTGTTGAATTCATCTATAATTCCAATGTGGTTGGTCTCCAATCCCCGATGTTTGTTGTGATATTTTAACTGTAAAACACAAATACCCCTTCGGCCTCATGGCTATATCGAACATCTAATGAATATAATATAATTTCAAAATCATCAATATATATATATATGAATCACAACAACATCCAGGACAATCAACAATATCACTTATAATTTCATCAGTAACTATATAATCATCAATTTTAAATTCAATTTTCTCGGTCTACTCAATATATCCAAATATCACATGTCCTAACAACATCCATAATATATATATAACCATGTCCAACAACATGTCAAAATCTATATAAAATGTCTCTAACAATCATCATGCATCATATATGAATCAGAGTCAACAATAATCCATGATCTGACATCTAACACCATACTAAATAAAAACTATAATAATGTCCATAATATAGTCAACAGTATCATGATCAATATCAAAAGTGTTGAAGGGAAGTGGGCACTACATATTATTTTTAGTAAGTGGTCATTTTCACTATTTTCTCGCTGGAAAATCATTCGCTTCTTGGGGATCTTCAATACACTTTGCCTTTTCCATAGCCTCTTTTGATGGTTACTTCCCAAACATAACAAGTATGTATAGGAAAAATTACCATTTTTAGAAATTGGAATTCTATTGCTTAGTTTATGATGGAACATATTTTTTTGGACTTGGGTCATCATCACAGTCATGTCCTCATGAATTTCACATGATTTCATTCAATAGAATGCTTGGAAATAAAACTTTAAATTTTCACTGGCGGTGGCTTTGAGCATAGAGTTGCCTTGGCAGCCATAAATGGAGCTTGAAATTTTTAGGTCTAATTTTCATCTCTTATCATAAAAATCAAAACCATTGTGATAGGTTTTTCATTTGGATTGTGTGGGAAAGGTTTTAGCTTGATCTGACCATCAGATTGTTGGGAAATCCAACAAACCTGAACTAGGGCATGAAAGGGGATTTTTGTTAGAACAAATGATTCAAGGCACTATTTGACCTCCCTTTTGTTGAATCTTTATCATCTTGAAAAAAGTGTAAGTATGCAAATTATGGCACATCAATCCGAATTGTATCTTGCAAGATATGAATATTTTTTGATTGGGTGACTTCGTGGTTATCTATCAAAAAATCTTCATTTTCTCCTCGTTCTTCATTTCTTCAACACATTTGATCAATCCTTCCCCTAAGACCTATGTATTTTCATGGATTTGGGTTTTTATTTGTTGTGGTAGATCTGGTTCAGATCATCAATGGAAAACACGGTGTTTGGACAAACATGCACAGAGCCATGACGAGGTGTGAAGCTGTGAAGGTGAAATGAGGGGAAATAATGGCTAAGTGCATGATTTAAATCATTCAAAAAATGAAAAGCAAGGGAGGGGAAATTTTTTATGTCCTGATGTCCCTCACCTCAAAAGGAAGTGAGGGACATAAAATTCCATAGCGAGAAAGGCGATGACACGTGGCGAGAGATCGGACGGGAGGGGATGAAAGCTCCACCAACTCCGGAGCTGAAAAATTGGTCTTGAAGAGGTTACATGGGTGACTAGGAGTCTAATTGTGGGCTGGATAATTTTTGTGACCCTGATGTGCTTGAAATTAAAGGGAAGTGAGGGACATAAAATTCCATGGTGAGCAAGCTGATGACATGTGGTAGTGATCCAACGGTGCGGGCTTTGAGCTCTCGTTAGCACACTGGGGCTGAAATGGTGATCTCGGAGGTTGTATGTGAGTATAGTGGGCTTCATGGGGGTTGGGAACATGTTTCCAAGTTTTATGTCCCTAACCTTGAGGTACATGAGGGAAAAAACATCTCACTAGGCTCTAGAGTGACACATGTCCTTCCAAAATTTGACTAACTCCTGAACTTTCTCCAAGAGGACAACTTGAAATGATGATAACTTGAGCTCCCGATGGAATTTTTTGATGAAATTGTATTTAAATTTAACTAGAAATGGAATTATGAATACAATGGTTGGGGTATTATGTCTTGATTCTTCCGTGTTATCCCCTGAAAAAGTGGAGTTTTGATTTGGTACTCCACATATGCATGAGAAATATGACTTACAAACCCATTGTGCAAAAGTGTTGAGAAAAAATAATTTCACCATATTGTAGGCCTTAGAATTTCCTTTCTGAAGATATCTTAGTTTTCTCCTAAATCCATCTGGAGCTCTCGAAATCATGTTTGGAAGCTCATTAGTTGTTTTGACTGTGCATTGCTTAGGCTTGTGAACCATGTTTTTGAACAAAATACTCCAGAATCTCCATATATTCGTTGAATATTTCAAAATCAATTCCCAGATGTTTTTTTGCCTTCACTTCACCTCTAGGTTGCATTTGACTCCTCCATTCCACTTTAGAAGGTTGCTCCGGTCTTGAGAAGGCTAGTGATAGCCATTTTCCAACACTACCCAGAGATATTATTTTTCAAGAACTCCTAAAATCACCAAGGGGGTTTAATTGAATTTCCTAATTCACCTAGGTGGATGTGTTGACATTAATTAGGAGGTCATCAAAACTTGATGGGTAGATTTGGGGTGCCTCGGAAGGGTAAAACATGAAAAATTTGGCACGGGGTATAATATTCATGCTTGCAATTGAAAATTTCCTTATAGCGCATTTTCATGAAAACATTTATATAAGCCCAAAAGTATCAAGCGTCTAACTCGACCCAATTCCAACTGATCATGGTGACTCAATGTCACAACATTCATAGAGGGAAATAGTTATTTATTCCCATAGTTATCAAGGTAGTTTAAGCCAATATGTTCTCACACCTATAGGATTGGTTAATACCAATTTATAATAACAAATTTATTCAACCGAGAATTTTTTATTAGTCATGTAAATGGTTTTCCAATACCCAAACAATAATTTTTACACAAAGCTATTAAAAACATGATGCACGACTAGAAATTTGCATAGGAAGAACTGGCATAAAAATACTTTTTAAGTGTAAAATCGAGCACCTAGAATAATGAGAAAACCCAAACCAAAATACCAAAAGCTATATTGAACACTTAGCTAACATGCAACCAATTTTAACTATTACCGAGTTAATGTTCCTCCATTTCAAAAATAAAATAATGAGACAAAGAGAAATATATTCATGCCTGGTAAAGCCTATGCAAAAATGCTCACAAAAATCCTTGCCAAAATTTCCATGAAGTCGTTCCTCTAAAAAATCAAACGAGTTAGTCTAGCAACCTTGAGATTTAAATTCCTTTGTTCCATATTTACTACCTTGAAATTCTTGCAAAAAATATGCCACAAAAACTCTAACATTAGCTAGAATAAAAAAACATGTAGAGATTCAAAGGGAAGTGAAAAATGGTGAAGGAGAAGTGAAAACCACAATAAATATCATGATAGCTTCTCCCCAGAATCTTCTCCCACTCCCTGGGATCTATGGGGATTCATTTAATGAAATTAATGTTTACAAGTGCCACATAGTGGCTAACTTATCTACCTCCCTCTGCCAACTCCAATTTCCCTCCAATATGAACTAAAGGTTTCGAGAACTCCAAGATTAAAAAAACCATAATCATATTAAATTGCATGGCTCGTAATTCGACCAATAAACCATAAACACAATTTCCATTTGACTAAGGTCAAATTAATATCAACTCCCAAAAAAACATGACCAATGGATATGGTAAAAGCTTCTAACAACCTTAACCAAGCCCATGAATATGGCTAATACCATATTAGCAATAATCTATGCCAATGCATATTATCTAAGACCTTAATTTTTAACCTTTTATTAAACCATGTATTTTTTAATTTTCAACATTTATCAATATCAATGTCCAAAGCAAAGGGAATATAAACAAACCAATTTAAACCAATCATGAAATAAGTATAAATATTGATATAATCGATCATTTTCCACAATGGAGTATCGATTGGTCAAAGAACATTTACCAAACCAACAAGTTTAATCAAAATGAAAGACGATCATGATAAATAATTTATGATCATGCTATAAAACAGATTAGTAATTAATCATAATCTAGTAATCCATAATAGAGATACTTAAACCTATACCTTGACGGAACCGATGCTTTAGCTATTCTAACCGAATTCCCTCTCATTGTTGTATGATCAATGATCATTATAGTATTAAATGAGTTAGTAAATTTCAACATTCACCATTGTTTTTAAGTGACGAAATAATATATTGCAACCAAAAAAACATCTAATCATGAAAATAATCAAACTTAGCATGGTAAGTAACTCAACAACCAAGAAAACAAAATAAGACATTAACATAAGGTATATCGTGAGTGCTTGGCGATAAGCATCATTACGTGGTTAACTTCACAACTACATATAAGTATGTTTATCCCTTTCAAGGTAAACGTATGTACACCTAGCTGCAACACTAACTACATAATACTTCTCATCCCAAAGTCCTAGTGGTCCACTTTACACTAATAGATCTATTTTGTATTAACATGAAATGAAAATGTGGGATGTGAAATATTTCCCCATTAATGAATCTTCATCTTGATGATTTTAATCATTAAAAAAATAGTTTAAACAAGAAACAAATTTATATCATACAACCAAGGGATACAATCAAGCATTTCCATTCAACTCAAAATTTTAATGATTTTTTTAAACTTATTTACAATCAATTTATAGGCTATATAATGACCTTATTTAACATCAAATTTTTCCATCTTGTTTGAAATATGATAGAATTTTGTCATTTCAACAATCGAATTATAAAATAATTTAAATTATAACATGATAAATCGAAAAACATCATTTTTTATGGTCAAAAGCATTAGGAAACACTATTTTTATTTCTTATAGATTCTCCTAGGTTGCACTTTCCTCCTCGAATATTGGTCCCATTGGATCTTACATTATGCAATTTCTCTATTTCTATAGTGCAATTTGTGATTTTCTAGAATTTTGATTGCATTACATCTTAAACATACTTCTTAATCAAGGAAATATGAAAAACATCATGCATTTTAAATAATGCAAGAGACAATACCAAATGATATGCTACCAGACTTATGATTTCCAGTACTTGAAAAGGTTCAACATATCTTGGTGATAATTTGTCATCCTTGCCAAATGTTATCAAAATATTTTGGGATTAACCCTCAATAATACTTTGTATCTTATTTAAATTTTTCTATTTATTTGTTTCATATCCTGTGTAGCTCTTATGCCTATCATAAAATACCTTCAATCACTCATGAAAAAGCATAACTTGCCTTTCCATTTCTATTAACATTTCATGGCCCACAAACACTCTTTCTTTTGTAGTATCCCAACTGATGGGTGTTATACAATGTATTCCATAAAATGCTTCAAACAAAGCCATTTTCAGCTATGCATGGTAGGTGTTATTGTATGCAAACTCAACCAATAAAAGGTATTCTTCCCATTTATACTGCTGATCCATGCAGTACATCTTGAGCATATCCTCCATAACTTGGTTAACCCATTTAGTTTGACCATCTATTTTCGGATGGTATGCTGAACTAAAATTTAGTTTCATTCCTAAGGCTGAATTCAAGTTTTCCAGAATCTAGATGTCATCCTTGGATCCCTATACAAAATTATTAACTCGAACTCTATACAATCTAAAAATATCATGCACGAATCATTTTGCAAGCATGAGAGAATCATCTTTCAGATTTCTAGGTATAAAATGAGCTACTTTTGTTAACTTGTCAACAACAACAAGTATCATGTCATGCTTATTTTTGACATAGGTAGCCCCTGCATAAAATCCATGCTAATAAATTTCCATTTATATTGCAAACTGTTGTGTGGATATAATAGACCAAAATGGTACATGTGCTCAAATTTTACACGTTGACATTCCAAACAACGAGAAACATAATTTATCACGTCTCTTTTCATTCCTTTCCAAAAATATTACTAATTTATATTAGCAAGTAGTTTAGTTACTCTAGGATGTCAAGAGTATGGTGAATCATGAAATTATTTCATAACTTATATCCTTAAGTTATTTTATGAAGGTGCGTAGACTCTACCTTCATATTTCAGGATTCACTCATTGTCAAATTTGAATCCTTCATATCTTTTATCATTATGATATGCTATCAAAACAACCTAAACATACTGATAATATGAATTTTCTATCATTTATTTCTTTACCTCATCCTTGAATTGGGTTATAAGGGTAACAATTATGAAAACATGCTTCCAAAAACTTAATGCATCCACCACTCTATTTTCCTTTCCTTTTATGTAACTTATGTCAAAATCATAATGTGATAGGAATTCAAGCCCCAAGTGGTTTTTTTTTTTCAGTTCAAAAGGCTTTGAAAAGGTAATGCCTCCAAACTTGAAGTTTGTGTACTATGGAAGTAATCTTTATATCGTGGGGAGTATGGTTTAGCTCATGTACCTTTAATTTTCTTCTATCATATTCGATCACATGGTCATTTTGGAGAAGAATTCCACCCAATCCTTCACCAAAGGCATCTATTACCACCATGAAGCTTCCATTGAGGTCTGAAACCTTCTTAATTGGTGCTATTGTTAATTTCTCTTTTAGAAAATTAAATGCATTATCACATTTTTCAAACCATATAAACTTCTTATCCTTTTTCTATATTGATGTTATTGGAGAAAATACTTTTACAAATTTTATTTAGTAACCAACTAGCCCCATGAAGCTTCCGACTTCATGAATATTCTTTAGTGCTAGACATTATGTGATTGCCTTGATTTTTATGAATCTAAATATATTGCTTCTTTATTTATGATATATCCGAGGTATTGTACTGTATTCACAAAATCATGCACTTTAGACATTATTTATCCTAGTCTCATACTACTATTTAGAAGGTTCTTAAGTGCAGAAAGTAATAATCAACCCATGTCTTTTGGCCATCTTGTTTTATTTTATTTCATCATTATCAACCCTTTTAATCCACATGCCTAGTTTGTTTTGGTCATTTCCCATTATTTTAGACTCATTTGGGGTGCCAGTGCTAGTATCCGAGGAGGTGCTTGTGGGTGCCCTAGTCACTCCATGGGTGCCCTAGTTCCTTTTGTATTTTCTTGCCACTTTTTGGGCTCTTTTTATCTGTTTAACATCTTTATCATTCTTGTGGTTAGCCTATTCGAGTTAATTAAGAAATTAGATCAAGAGAAACCTATAATTATAAAGTTATGAGAGTTTAATGAAAGTCATAGAATCAATGTCTACTATCACTCTTGTAGACACCGAAATTCTACAACTCCCCTATCATCAATAATTTATCCCGTTCACACTTACAATTTATCATGTTAATATCTATTTAAATATAATTCATAAATTTGTTATTTCCTCATATCTACCATAGACTATTTTATATATCTATGAAATTTAATTTTATTAAATAATATTATAATCTATCATTATCATAATATCCTAAAAAAATCTACACATTATCCTAAAACTATATGTTAATATATCTAATTAAACTAACTAAGATATATCCTAAACAACCTAGCCAAAATAGAATATAATCCTAACAAATACGACACCTCACATGACACCTCATCCCATTCAAAAAATGAATTCATGATCTTATCCCTTGAACGTATAAAACAAATCTTAAATTGGGCAATTGTTTGCAACTATTACCTAAATAAAATCAAACAACTTGAAAACGCCGACAATTAGGTGAAACACCAACGATTATATAAGTTTATTTCTTAGCCTCATTTCAGGACTAACTTGCTTGCATTCTTGAGCTTACTCTCTGCTGTTCTTCTATATCTTCAATTGTGAATGTTTACCAACCTTCTTTGAGTCTAGTTTCACAACAAGACATACCATCCGAATATTGTAACACCGAATGTGATTATGATTTCTAGTCATAGCTCATATATCTAGATTTTCATTATTATATAATAATCTTGTAATAAAATATAGAACAATTAGGACACTTATCATCTGTTATCCATCTTTTATCATGATTGGGTTTTTGTATCGCTTGATTAGATAAAATAGTGGGTTGAAATCCTTGTGAGGAAGTCTCTTGGATTTCCAATGACCGGCCTTTTCTAGGAAGCCCATTTACTATTATTACTACTTAAGAATTTGGTGCAGTGTCTTTGATTACAACTCTATTTCTAGCTAGACCATTTTGAACACGTGACACAATATCGACACCATTCAAACACATTTGTGGGTACAAGTAAACCCCACTATTTTGAGGTTTGATAGTTGTTGTATCTTGTTTATTAACTAAAATTGAAGAGGTATAATTTTTCTAAACATCTTGGAATTCCCGGTGGGACCGAGTCCCTCATTCTATTGTTAACTTTATTATTTTCTATTTATTTCTTTATTTCTTCTTTACCATATATTGTAGATTTCTATTTTTAATTATTTATTGTGACAAAAAAACTTTTATTCATCCGGAAAAATAAAATTTATTTGCAATTAGTTTACTTTTGAGAAAATGCGTGATTTGACCAAACGCTAGCGTTTCGATAATTGTGATCACTTTATAAGTTACTTCCTAATATTGGTTCTCGGTTGTTTTTACTAACCTAGTTTTGCAGGAGGCTAATGTTATAGTTGATTTTGTTTGTTGGATTACTAGGATTTGTGGGCTTTTCACATTGCTTAAAATATATGAGCGCTCTCACAGTAAGTCCTAACACCTTCAATTTTATTTTAGTTTTGCATCGTTGTTTGATTGTCCTCATCAAAAATAAACATTTTGTTTTGGGTCTTAAAAAGAACCATTTCATACTTCCGATCATCTATTTTTACTTAGGAGGTAAAATCGTTGCACTCACTTATTGTTTTCCCTCACACACAACCAAACCATATAAATATCAAAACGCATTAAGAAAATTCCTGAAAATCGACACCCTTATCAACTGCGGGACCATGAAGTGAGGCGTAGGCCCTAATACCATGATAGTATCGACAACAATACATAGTTGGGCCTCATGTACCTTCGGGTATATTAAGGAGTCCTTCTTTAAACATAGCTCGAACCAGCTCTAGATTGCCTTTTCCTAGGACCCTCATTAACCATTTTTCACATTTCACCTTATAAATAAATCCAGAAAACTTAAAAATCTATCTTGCTTGCTATTTACAATTAATCCAACTTAATTCATTTCTTTAGATAGATCTTGTGTGTATGTTTGTTGATAATGGTACAAGCAATTCAATAAGCTCACAACCGAGCTTTAAAAACATGTCTCAATCAATGTCTACACCTTTTTGCAGCAATAAGTTCCTTTATCTACTTATTATCTACACCATTGTTGGAACCTCTATTTACTACCATATCAACACCATCATTTACCACGCCATTGTAACAATAGAATCCATTCCATCAACCAATTATAATAACTCTAATTGATTCTCAATGAGATTGGAACAAAGTAGAGGAATAATACAATGAGGAGATGAGGCAGGCAACACCTTTTAAATTTTTCCCAATAGTTTCATAGTCAAGAATTCAATACATATGAATAAGAAGATACTAGACAACCATATTCCTCTAGCTCACAATCATAATCTTCTCGAAAGCACATTTTTCAAAAAAGGAGACATTGTCTTGAAAAAATGTTAGATTCAAATCCCATTTCCCTCAATTCCTATTGGGCAGCTTGGGGTGTTTAACTTCAACCATTTACACTAGAACCATATTCCTATAACCTCAATCCTTTGACTCATTCTTCAAAACAATTCATATATGAATTTTTTTAGGAATTCATGGTTCTACTCAGCCCATCGATTCAAACCAAAAGTTTGTATCGAACCATAATCCTCATATCATTCACAAATCCAATGGGAATTTCCTTAATATTATTTTCCATATATAACACAGTTGAAGATGGGCTGTAATGCGGGACTTCCCATTTGATGCCAGGAATCTAAGGTAAGAACATTTACCTCTACTTTCGTGTTGATGAGAATATTGCTCAAAATCCATCCATCAACAAATGCATTCAAAGTAATTTGTAATCTCATTGTTATGGTCAAGGTTGTGAGGAGGAAGGTTTGAATGAAAAACCTACCTTTTACACTCTACTTAAGTGCATGGTACCTTCTCTCTCATCCATTCTCCTAGCAAGGGGATAATATTCTCTTGCCTTAACATCCTACATACTTCCTTGACCTCATCTAGGTCATCCTTTGTAACCGGAATCATTCCTTTGCTCCATCCGCCTCGATTTCTCCCTTAGACATTGGATCTCTCCTTGAAAAATTTGTATCACATCCATAGTCTCTTGATACACTTCCTTCGATGAGAAGGGTGCGGATATTTCCCATTTACCACTTCCTCTCTTGAAACGAGTTTCCTTTGTCTCGGCATCTCCTTGTCCCACACGGCCTCTCGCTCTTGTCATCACCAATACGAGTTCTAGTCTCGACTCATGCACCACTCTTAGCATTCACTATGAATCAGCCTTCTTGATGCTCGCCATCCTAGCGCCTTTGTATTTACGGTGCTTACGGTTCATAAGATCATAAAGTTCGGAAACTCTTTGTACTTGTGTTTCTTTCCACACCATGAACATTGTAATATATATGGTTACTCATGTTTTTTAATGCTCTGTAGATCCACACTTATAATAGGTTCCTCACGGGAACTCACTTCATCCTCTACCATAGTTCTTGTGACTATAAAATCCTCTCGTGAAAACTTCTTCCATGCGCTCCTCCATCTATGCATCCTTCATAATGACATTCACCATCTTTGGAACTGCTTGCAAGGTTAGTCTGGTGCACACCCGGATCATTAGAATCATGGATCGATCAATCGAGTCTATAATCCTTGGTATCATGGGTCCTAAAGGTACAGATATTGTAATAACAAGAAACATTCTTACGGATTGCACGCTGGAGTAGAGGGCATCTACTTGCATCATGATCCCCATGGAAAATCTCACAGTCTACCGACATAACACACATCGACTTTTGAGGGAAATTATCCTTTGCATTTCCCTCTACTTTGTAGTCTGTACACCAAATCCCACTACAAACCTCATGTGTTGAGTTTGCAGATATTTTCTCCAACTACTTGGCCATTATAGAAATTTGAACCTCTAGAAAAGGACTAACACCAGTATCAACACTCCCAATAGCTTCGGTGCAAAGGGAAGATTCTAATGCCTTACGTGGGTCTATGAAAGTCTTGTTCGATAGAGCCTTTCTAAATGGTGTTATCAATCCTCCAACAAATCATTGAGCATGTTGAGAAGGATGAAAGTCATAGGATAGTTTTGAAAATATATTTTTAAAATGCACATCATACTCCCACACACTCTCTACCATTCCCTCTGGATCTCCTCCTTGAGTGCTTGATGCTCTTCCGCTCAAACTCGGGGATATGGAACTCTGCTAGGAAGGAGTTATTCAATGCAGTGTAGTATACCACCAACTGATGGAGGTCATACTTCCTATACCAATTATGCACATGCCCATACAATGTCATTACAAAATGGCTTTCCTTCCACTCTAGGGTAGTCCTCCTCTTCATGCACCATAGTTATTAACACTTGTGCACATGCTTTGTAACATCTTTAATACCCCTATAGTTTGGTAAGTGTAAAGACAACTCAAAAACACTTGGGAAGGTGGTTGAGATCCTTTTCCTCTCAATTCAAATCCTTGGTTCCCTCTAGTGTTTCCTCCTCCACAAGATCCATTGGGTCCACCAGCCCTATTCCTTCTAACCCACAAAATCCACTACTTGTAGTGAGAAAAGGACCAGAAGTGGTCACGCCTAGTGTTCCTAACATCTCACTGAACTACGCATCGATGGTTTGCGATATCCTCCCACCTCCAGGTTGTATGTGCGCATCTCTCCCGGACATGATACCAAAACCTTGCGCACTTGCACCTTGTCCAAAGATTCCTCCAAATAAAATAATGGTTTATGCAGCCATGGATGTTTGAAACAAGAAATTGTATCTCCTAGGGATAGATGGATTCTCCCACGGATACCATCCGGGTTAACAATACTTCTCCCTTGATCTAAAAAACCAAATGCTAGGGGTTGGTTGTCAGGTGGGTTCAGATATACACCGACAAATCTTCTTTCTCCATGCAACGAACTCTCATCAGAAGCTAAAGGGGCCTCTCTCCCACACTTTCCAAGATGAGGTATCATAGACTTCTCAGGCTCTACATCCTCTACGTGAACCTCAACTCCTCACAATGTCTGCCTCCAAAAATCCATCACACTTGCAACCTCACATTGTCTAGTCATCTCCCTTTCATGAGCTTCATTATACTTGAGTTGTCTCTCCTCCCTTTCCTTCTCAGCCACAATGTCTACCATCTTCCTCCACCCTAGCTTCCTCTCCCAACGCTCAGAGAAGTTAAGCCATCCATGGGAAATGATTCTAAACTCAAAGTAATGACAACGAGCTTCATAGCCAAAGGAATAACACGCAAAAATATCCTCTAGGCTCCCTCAGAAACTCAAAATCAAAAACTTCTGGGTAAGAATACGTAGAAATGGCATATTCAAGAGTATAATTGTTCAAAACTCCCTTCCACCAGTGATCAACAACATACATCCAAGTTAGATCTACATTTTGCAACCTATGATAGTCATCTTGTGTCCAAACACATGCTGTATAGTACCATCCTGATCTAGATGCATATGTTGAAAGCCATTCATATAGTTCTACTGAGAAGGAGAAAAATAACGTCTCATATCTCTATTGGTATAGGTTCTCTTCTACCCATCTACGCACATCAAACTTAGGTCTAGTGTTGAATCTATGAGAAAATGCATTCTCCATGCTCTTGAACCATGTTTCAATACTTTCAAAGGTCAAATGATCTGTCATCACACATTTCAGGGACAAAGATGCATGCCATTTCTCACAAAAACTTTGAAAAGAGGTCCCAACAATGGAACCAAGATGTAGTCATATTTCATACCATTAGAAAAATAGTCTAATCCCATGTGTGTCACCTATCACCTAGCAGGCACTAGGCGCTCACCCTAGGCATGCGTGGGCCCTAAGTCTCTCCTTTATGTGAGTTTTGTGAGAATGCATCATCTTATAATAGATATTCAAATGGAAATGAGTAGAAAGAACCATGCCACATTCTAGAACGAGTTGTTATCTTATTGCATCCAGAAAAGAGAAATAACAAACAACATAAGGAAATGGTTCATACAAAAAGGAAATACACAAGTATTATACTTCTAAGCACATATATGATTTATAACAGAGACTTATATTCATATTAATAGGTTTGATTACCCACATTACATCCATTGAGGTCATAACAGATCCTCATATATCTATGTAGAGCCAAGTCATGCATTGGAGTCATCATATTACAAAAAAAGAGTGCGAGACCCATCCCTCTAAATGTGCCATTACTTACATAGATCTCCTAATCCCTAACCCATAACATCCTCCATTCTATTTCTGTAGGCTTCACCTCTCTTTTCTCTCCTCTGCACTCTCCATACTCTATCTACTATGCTCTTCTCCTCTTTTTCTTCCATCAGGTGCTTGTATTTATAACCTTAGCACCCACCACCATGCCTTTCAGAAGTTACAGATTGGTTTCCAAGTGTCAAAGTGGTCCTCCATGGAAGCATGCTTTCTCAGATCTGAGCTCTCCACTCCTTACAATGATGTATTCTGGAACCTTCCATCGCATGCTTGAAATATTCCCTTTTTGATCCCATAGTCACCAGGCTAGCACCTTATCCACAAGGGTCATGCTTTTATTGTGTGCTGCCTGGGACACCAAATGTAACTAAGTACAAAACCTATTTTTACTTGCGAGGCACCGTGTGTTCTACAAAACCCTATAAGAACCCTTCCTTGTGTGCCTTTAACCTACATGCTCTTCTTCAAATAGGTCCCACGCACCCATGTGCCCTCTTTTACTTAGTTGATATTTTGGGGCCCAACACTCCTTGCTTTATTATGCCTCAAGATGATCCTTCTATAAATATAGTGACTACTCACAAGACTTATCCTCCTCTGGCTCCACCCATTACTATCCCACCACCTATCAATTCTTCAACTCCTCCTACCATCTCTCGGGCTATGATATGATTGAAAAACTCAAGAATACGCCAACTAAAATCTCTCTCTATGACTTATTGCACAATGTGCCATATTGTCATAAAAAATTAGAGGTGACTTTCATTCTATTCATATCAAAAGTTATAATTTTCCAATAACCTTTACACATCTCATTCGGTCTTTAAAAATTTTCCACGCACTATATCATTCAACAATGATGTCATATTTCCATTTGCTAAAGATAATCCATGTGTACCTCTACTTATTACAGCTATCATCAACACAACTTGCATAAAATATGTACTTATTGATAATGGACCACTTGTCAACCTATGTGTGCATTTCCTTCTCAAAAATTGGGTATTTATGATAACCTAATTTCTAAGAATTCCACTATTATTCAGGGTTATGAATCTACTACTCACACATGTGTCTAGGGACTATTTCAATACATATTCGAGTTAGGCCTAAGACTGTCCTTATTGAATTTTATTTTATAGATACGTCATTACAATTCAACATACTACAAGGTAGACCTTGGATTCGGGAAAAGTAAGTAGTTCCATCTCTTTGTAAATAAATGTGTCAAATTATTACATGATGGATATGAGCATACAATTACTGCAGATCCTGAAACCTTAAAACGTTGTCACATAGACCCTATTACTACTATGCCAATACCTCCTACGCAGCACATTCCATATAGTAGTATTGATACATATAACATTGGATAGTCTATTGCTTCACAATATTATTCTACCACTAAAAGCACCCCGAGTTGTTTCTACTCATACTACGACATCATTTCACCCATAATGCATTCTTCTACACAAGCTACTAATCATCCCACTTACGATCCTATTACATCTAGAAAATTCTGACAATTCTGACGATGACATCAATCATGTTGAACTCACTAACGAAGCATTAGGAAAACTCAAATTCACTCCTATTGAGATAGATGACTCTTATTTCAATTTCACCTTCATAGCCAATGGTTATGGTGAATACAAATTCAAGACCCCTCCCTCTACTAATGCTATGGTACTCTATCGAGGTCGACCATACTTTAGATATTGTTTCACCTTCTTACGAGTAATCAACACCTACACCAGCTCCTTTCACATGCATGCATTTCCTCAATAAATATTATTTGCATAATGTAATGGTGGATAATACTTGTCTAGATATTATTTTCACATATGACGGCTTATCTAGGTTTGGGTAGATGCTTAATGATATCTTACCACCTCCTCATTCACCCCATCTTTATCACAGCCATTTCCACATCACAACCCCATATGGTATTTGTTTCTTCTATTTAGAAATCTTCGTTGCATGTAGTTCCAATGCTTCTCCATTGACACTCGACCAATATTGGTTTGACTATATTGGAGGCACTATAGAATCTAGTCAAACTTATCTTACTTTTTCCATGCCATCTGGAAAATTTTCTATCGATAGTGATTCATGTCTTAGAAATTCCCAAAATATTACTCATTGAGTACGGACATGGGTGCCCACTAGCATCATTCATTGATGAGGAATATGTAATGACCATATACACCTTGTGTCGTAATAGATATTTGTATGAAATTCCTCATACTATTGACTATCAAGTCTCCAGTGCCACCATTTTCAGTTTCAATTTGGACAATGATGGTCTTCTAGACAATGGAAACTTGTCTTCCTTATCAATTCGCACTTAGGGAGAATTACATTTATCCCCTACTAATGTTAATGAAATTCACACTATCACATGTACATGTTCACACGTCTTAGCATTGACCACTACCCGATGATAGACTCGGTGCTTTGGTTCACACTTGATTTGTTGAGGACATCTTATACACATGATCCTCGGACATTGCATGGTAGACACTATGCACTAGATAGCCTCATGCTTACATCTTACATCCTACATCTAATAAGTGTCATTCACAATTTTTGTTTCATACATTATACACATAAAAATCTACAAATCTTGTGCATCTTACACATCTACATTTACGTGCTGCACTCACTACCCAATGACACACTCTTGTGCTTTGGTTCACACTTGAATATTAAGGGAATCATATACACATGCGCCTCACACACCTTTGTATGGTAGACACTACAAACTAAACAACCTCACACATCCTACATATTTACTTATACATAATCTTACATCTTACATCCTATAGCTATTAGGCATCATTCACACTTTGTGTTTCATAAATTCTACACATAAACTATCTACACATCTTACATGTTTTACACATATAATTTTATGTGTTGCACTCACTACCGATGACACACTCTTGTGTTTTGGTTCACACTTTACTGTTGAGGGAATCCTATACACATGATCCTCATACTGAGTTTATGTTAGAAACTACAGGCTACATAGACTCACACATCCTACATATTTTTTAATACATCATCTTACATATTATATCCTACATCTATTAGGTTTCATTCACACTTTGTGTTTCATACATTCTAAACATTCTACATATAAACCATCTACACATCTTGTGCATCTTACACATCTAATTTTACATGCTATACTCACTACGTGATGACACACTCTAGTCTCATGGTCCATATTGGATTGTTAAGGGTATGCATAAAAATGGACCACATCAAACTCACACACTCAACCATTTAATATTTTTCCTCATGCGACATTCCTAGGTTAGTGATACACACCATAAGCTATATCAACACTTCCTCTAACATCATTTAGTGGTATATAATTTAGGCTACATCACCACTCCTACTCATCTTGTAGTGATAAATGTCATAGGCTACATCATCACTTACTCTAGCATCATCATTACCTATTCGATCATCATTTAGTGATATATGCTTTAGGATAAATCATCACTCCTTCGATCATCTTGTCATGATATATGCTTAGGCTACATCATCACGCACAATTCATCTCTATGTCACATATCATCACTACACATTCACCACAACACGCTACACACAACACATAGCTCAACCATTTCCCAATGACACACTCTCATTTACGATTAGGTCTTGACTACCGAGGGGGCATAAACAAATGAACCTCACTACATACAACTCCATTCACTCAGGGGGCATGTGGCTCCTATCATTCACTTTGTATTCCATTCCATCCATCCACAACTTGTTGCATATATTGGTTTATTTTACTCTTGCTTGAATGTACTTGTACATGTTCATTTTATTACACATGTTAGATATATATCTTGTATGTCATTATCTTTACAATACACACATACATGTTCACTTGCTTTCTAGTTTTGACCATAGATTTTATAGATCTATTACACATAGCATGGATTCTTAGCATAATACCTCGTACTAGTCCCACAAGGACACAGGGGCATCCACTTTCGTATACTACAGGTGATATTGTTTCATTTGGTTTCATAACACACTAATTTATCAATTATACATGCTTTTGACATACTTTTTATCTTTCTAACGTACTAACGGGTGCTTCATGTACAAAATTTATTTTGCAAGATTATTTGCCACCATGGTTATCTGTTACTTTACTTGTACTTTCTTGTCACAAGTATGCCTTTGTTTGTGGGATTTTCTGTTTGTCTTGTATGTACACTTGTTTATTTGCATCCATTGTAGCCTTACGTGTCTTGTGACATCATTAGTGGTGTCCCATGTTTGTAACCCACTTTTCGCAGTATAGATTTTCTTCTTACGTGTTTTAGATTACACATTGTTTGTCTAACATACACTTTTTCTAATACATGCATGTTCATCTTTGTTTGTACTAACACTTATCTCCTAGCTAGTTGTTTGTATGTGCCTTGGTTTTTACCAAGCACATCCCCTCTCCCCTATAGAGAATAGTTTTAGGGATTGGTTTTTTTCGGGTTGTGTCCTCCTATAGTGATGTTACATGCACACAAAAATAGGAGTAACATCATTTGGATGAACCAATCACCCCATACAAAGTATACACAACACAACACAATAATGGTACAATACAATTTTCAAATTTTGGGGCTCAGAATCAAACTTGGGTCCATGAAACAACAACCTTATTTGGATTACCTGAGACCAAGGGGCATATCACACATATAGTGGGTTCAACACAACATAGAGAGCTTCCTCTCTACACTACTTTGGTGTGGCATTAGATCACCCTAAAACCCGGAAAATACAAAGATATATTTAGTTTTGGGAAGCCCTTATAGGTTGAGGAATAAATTTGACTTTCCTCCCTACACTTATTCAGCCAGTGGCATGAGATCTCCCAAAAAACTCGTACTTCATTGACAGGATCCTTTCTACACCATTTTTCTCATCAAGGATCAGGTGCACATGTTCCTTTTTAATTTTCATACTTTCATTACATGCTTTTTAGACATATAAATGTGTCTTTACACACATTTTTATACATATACATGTGTATTTGACTACTTGATCATGTTATCTTTTCCATGTCCGTCCATATGGGAAGTAAGAAGTAAACATCAACAACAACATCACACACATCAACACTAACATGCAGGTACATCACATACATTGACATGTACACATGTGTTACTGCCCTAGGTTCACTCTCATCACTTTTGCATCTTTAGTCTCCACGCTCCATCTTTTTTTTTATCACTCCACACTTTGTCTAGTCCCTCAAAGCATGCCTTATACATCACTCTACATGGATATCGGTACACATATCTATTTAATTTATGTTACCAAGCATTATTCTTACCAACATAAAATGTGGGAAAATGTAGACACAAAATCACACACTTTGGGTAATTATCTAGTCTTGATCACATAATACTATTCATATGGTTCCTAACTAAGAAGATTAATGACTAACCTATGTCTTTGGACATATTTTGTTGCTTTCTATTTTTTCTTTTAGTCTTGCACCTTTATCAGCCTAGACATTCTTTCCATACTTCAGTTTTACCTTTTCTGGACTAGAGTTCCAAGCTAGGACGCCGGTGTCGAGCACCCTCATCCCCTTTGGGTGCCCCTATCCTCTTTATACTTTAATATCATTTTTGGGTCCTTTCTAGCCATTTGAGCATCTTATCTCTTTGTTAGTCATCCTTTTTGGGGTAAATTATGAAATTCAAGTGAAGGAATCATATAAATATAAACTTATGTGATTATAGTAAGGGACCAAGCATTAAGAACTAGTTATCACCACCTAATGTTACATGCATCAAGGCTTCTATTGATCCATTTGTATCCATATAGCTCCATCACAAGGGAAAAACGTTGGTTATTCTACATCAAACTTAATAGGAGGGGAGTTTATTATATTCTATACACATATTATTTAGATTATACATCTATCTATTTCTCTCTACTCATAAAGTGTGATACACACAAGAGCACCTAGGGAAAAATTGTGCACATAAACATAGAGAGATACATTGGAGTCCGAGATGTAGTGCAACAGTGAGTGTAAGACCACCATTGTGACATCAATGAACAAAGTGTGACATACACATGACAATAAGTGAACGAGTGCAAAGTTTTAGTGACCTTATCAAAACTAGGTCCTACCCAATTTTGCGAGACCAAGGTGCCTAGGCTGCAGCAGACCAAGGAAACCCACCCACCCTAATCCCTTTTCGAGGTACCCAAGTCTAGACATATAGCTTAGATCTACATTTTCTTAAGCTCTTGTGTGATTGTTTCCTCCTCTTGTTGAGTAAGTCTCCACTATGACACAGTCCCGCGACATCTTCAAATATGCTAATGACATCCAACCCTATTTGTACATTAGGGTTTCATATTATTATTTCATAGTTTCTTGGGTATATTTAAGTCATTTTATCACTCATTTATTTACTGTAAAATTACATTATATTAGGCTAGGATATTACATTTTAGCATAATTAACATTAGAGTCTTATGTATTTGTTCAAGTAATGAAAAGTGTGTCATCATCACGAAAAAAATCCTCTAAAGTTGTACAATCATGTCTCTAAGTTTGTATTGTCCTGAGGTGGAGTATTGATAGTTGAAGCCTATAAGTCGATAATTCAAGGTATGAAAGATTTGAGTTCAAGGGGATTGAGTTGTTTGGTTGTTATCTTAATAAGAAGTCTATGTTGAATGGTTGATCCAAAAAGCCCAAGTATGCTAATATTGATGAGTTAAGGTGTGTTTATGATTTGCATTTGAGTAGTATGAGTGGCATAAGTTGTATTTGAGTATGAAGGAGTTCAAATTTTAAGGTTTCTATCTTGAAAATATAAGTAAGATGATTATTTTGTTAATTCATGTCCTTTATATCATTCAAAGATGTCAAATTTTGTGAATGTATCATTATGATACAATACATGTCTCGCACAATTTGTTTGTTTCTAGTTAGTAATATGTTATGGTACTATCACATATGATAAAAAGTTGTCTTATTGTTAGTCCAATGTTATAAAGGTATGTGTTAGTGCAAAATCACAGCACCACCAAAATGAGTTATGGATCTTCTTTTCTAAGGAAAAGTCATTTAGTGTGATTGCACAACATTGAGCTTTCCTAAAGTGTGGGACCTTTGCAAATGGGGAAATCTCTCTAGAGAAGGCTGGTTCCTCTTCCTAAATTACCTACCATAAGCTATTCTAGTGCAAGAAAGATAATATAACCTAATCTAACTTCCAAGGAGACAAGGAGAGGAAGAAAACAAGGAAAAATAGAGCCTACACTAAAATGGTGATACACCAGAGAAGGAAAGTGTTGATTATCTATCAAAATGTCATGGAACAAGAAGAGGTGAGCAATAGAAAGGATGGACAAGTGCATCCTAGAACAAAGATGGATTTCACAGAAAGTGTTCCAAAACTCCAAAACCTGCAATGAACATCCAAACATGAACAAATACCCTATAATGAAGAGAGGTAAGGAAAACAATAAAGAAAACGAGCCAAGGATGGACAAATGCATAAAAAAACACGTTTTTTATTGCTCAAAATTTACACAGTGCATCATTTCATGGGTAAGAGGAAAAAATTCCATTACAAAGCATGGGAGGAGGTTCAAACTCCATTTTCAACCCTGGGGAAGAAAAGAAGGGAGAGGCAAAGAAGAAGGATGAACAACCTTTTTTTAATGAGCCAAAATTGGCTTTTATCACTCGAACATAATGAATGAAATGAGAAAACATGGGAAAATCAATTTTAAAACTCCAACCACTAAAAATATCCATTTAATTATCCTGAAAAATGATGGGTTTCCATGAAAAATCCCATACTTCATCCTACATTGCTTCACAAATCAAGAAAGAGGCCCATACTTCATTAATTTTGGTGGTTGGGGTTGTTTTCTGTAATTTTTCCATGCCAGAGATGTTTTCCCATTTTTCTCCCACAAAACTCCATAATAATTTAAAATTGAAGTTTCCATTGTGTAGAGAATTTCATCAGCTTTCCATTGATACTAACATCATGAAAATCGAGCTCTATATCGAAAGATATGGCCTTCTAAAGATTTGGGCAAAAATGGTGAAATTAGGGAAAAAATTGGATTCGTGGGGCAAAATCTTGATTTTTTCCCTCTTTTTTAAAATTGGGAAATTTTTCCAAAAAATCTCCGTGGCCCCGCCGCTCCGAGACACATGGCATCGCTGATTGGCTATGGGCCTCAAAATCACATACGCCCATTTTGCTTGCAAGGGAAAATTTTTCCAAGGTCTTTCGCCAATGAAATCCCCCGCTACGGGAATAAAAATCCTATCTTATGAAGCCATTTCTAGAATATTTTGAGTGCTTGAAATGTGTGCAAATTGAATTTGAATCCCAAGGAAGGAAGGAATGAAGGCAAGTTAGCCAAAATAAGCAAGGGCTCATTTTGGATAACAATTTTGGCGACTCAGAGGGCTCATCTACTTGTTAGATGAATGATTAGTGGCCTTTTTAAGTATCCATTGGGAATGGAGTCAAGCTTGATAACCAAATATGATTTGAACTATGAAAATCTAACCTTTGACCCAATTAGAAACCCACCTTGAATCTTGGAGTTGATCTTCACCAAAAGCCACTGAATACATTGTGCAAGAGCAACAAAAATAGCACCAAAGAACTATGTACAAAATTAGAAATCATACATACCCCAAGTGGGATATACAGAGTGTGCACAAACACTTATTCTAATGAAATAAAACCTACCTACTCTACTCTAATTGGAAGCAAAGGTGGGCTAAACAAACCCTACAACTGGTTGTGCAAAATAGCTTCCCTTCTTGAAATTAGCAGCCATACAATTGATTTGACACTGAACATGGCTGGTTGGATGAGTGAAAAACTAACTACAAGATGATCTTCCACCCAAATCATCAAGGTGTCAACTGAAAAAAATTAAATACCTCTTTTAGTTTCTCTGCATTTGGACTAAAGAGGTATTGCAGTTGATCCTTGGTACTTTGATGCTCATCTTGATGCTTAGAAGTAAGCATGACTGGTGGAAACTCCTCTTTTGGCTCCAATGAAGCTAAATACCTTATTGGGAAAGGTATGATCCATTTGATATGCCCATAGCTATGAAATTATCCTCCAAAAATGGAGTCTTCTTGCAGACCTCCTTGGGTGAATGGTGTGGAAGGAATGGTCGAACGTTTTGGTTATTTTCCTTCCTCTTCTAGTGAAGAACATGGAAGGTTAATATCTTCCAACCTTGATTCCAAAGAGCTGATATAAAATACAGGCTGCTGTAAATGAATGCTCTCCTTCTTGGTAGTAGGTTCTTGTGTTTGGAAGATGGATGATGAAGGAGAAAATAATGTGATTTCAACTGGTTCTTCTCCATCAAAACAATCCTCCAAATGTGACAGATAAACTACCTCTTTGTTGTCCTGCTGCAAATGCTCAACCTCTTCCATGGTGTTCTTTTGATTTGCAACTTGATCACCATGGTTATCTTCATTCTTAAAGATGAAGTTTGAAAGATCAAACTCTTCTTCAATGTTGGAGCTTGAAGAGAATGAAGTAGAAGGAAGAACTGAAGGTTCTTCTATAGCCTGTTTTGTGTTTAAAGATTTTGGATCTGTACTTTTCTCCTCTATAGCTAGAATGTACTCTTCTTTTGGATTTGGAGCACATCCTCCTTCCTCTGCTGCTTGAAGACCATCTTGCTCTTGATTGAACTCTTCCACGAACATGAATTTTGTCAAATAAAACTCTCCAATCTGTTGTTCTAGAGGACAAATTGGGGCTGCAAGATCTCTTTTAGAGCTTTCCTCCATCATGGATTCATTGACCAAATCAAACCCTTCAAATGAAAGCAAGAAAACATCAATGATGTATTCTTCTTCTACTACTACAAACTCTGATTTGGTTTCTTCGATCTGCTCCTCTTCAATGGGGCTTGGAGCTGATTGTTCTTTCTCTTCCATGACTGATTGTGCAACTTGAATTAGATCAGCATTTCCTTCAAGTAGAGTGCCAACATGGACACTACATTCTGAGAAAATTGATGATTGATCTTCTTCCTTTCCTTGTTCTTCTTCTGCTGCAACAAAATCAGTCCTAACCACCATTGACTCTTCATCCTTGGCCTCCTCTGTAGGCTTCACCAGCAAAGGAATTTTCTCAATTCCATACCTAAGAGCCGAGCTCACTAAACTCTTAACCATTTCTTATTTTCTTGGTTCTTCCTCTTGTTGTCCTTCTTGACTGATTTTTGCAATTTCTTCTTCCCTACATGGAATTGGGGATGCAAGAGGAGAAGTAGGTTGGGATTCAACCATTTTTTCATTTGTTTGTGGTGGTGGAAGAGATGAAACTTCTTGTTTCTTTGGAGGGGAAGGTATTTCTTTTAGCTCTTGTGGAGGGGATTTAGATTTGGAATAGAAGAGGGAAGAAAAATTGAGATGGGATGGAAGACTAGGGGATGGAGGGATGGATTTCACACTTGGAGCAGCATGGGCTGGATTTGGAATTTGGCATTCAAAATGAGATGGTGCTGCTTGAGGAGTGGAAAGAGAAATACTAGATGATGGTGTAGAACTTACCCATTGACAAGGTTTCTCAGCACCAAATTCATAGGCCTCTATCTCTTTAGTCCATTGTGCAAGTTGGGGCAGCATCTCCATCATGAAGTCCAACTTTTCCTGAGGGTCTGTAATGTCTTGGAAAAGGGCCAACCCATGGAAAAGGTGCCCTGCAACCAATTATGAAAGCCTTCATTTGAGTTGTAGCTCTTGATTGCACCATGTTTGCCTCCATTTTTTGGATCTTCTCCAACAGATCTACATTTTCCATTTGACTACTATCATTGCATGCGTACCCTTGCTCTTGATATGTTTCATAACCAAACTGATTTTGGTATTGCTCATATGGGTAAGCATGATGATTTTGAATTTTTTCAAAATGCTGATTTGAAGGAGTTGTAAAACATGTTGGAGGTGGAATATACTACCGTTGTAAATGTGAATTCCATGATGGAAATGAAGTCATGATTACACAACTTCATGGAATGGAAAATAGTGAAAGGGATGGAAAGAAGAATGAATGAAAAAGGAATGGAAATGAATGAAAAGGAAGGTCTACAACTTTAGAGATGGGTTGTTGACCATATGGAGTCACCAGATGTGTTTGCAATTGCCTCCAAAGGCTGAAATCTTCACAGGAACACACCAACCTGCAAAAAATGAAATGGGAGACCTCTTTGTCCCACCGAGCATGCCAAAACTGTTAGTGAAAAATCACAAGCACCCCCAAATGAGTTATGGATCTACTTTTCTAAGGAAAAGTCATTTGGTGTGATTGCACAACATTGAGCTTTCCCAAAGTGTGGGACCTTTGCAAATGGGGAAAGCTCTCCAGAGAAGGTTGGTTCCTCTTCCTAAACTACCTGCCACAAGCTATTCCAGTGTAGGCAAGCTAATCTAACCTAATATAACTTCCAAGGAGACAAGGAGAGGAAGAAAATAAGGAAAAATAGAGCCTACACTAAAACGGTGATACACCAGAGAAGGAAAGTGTTGATTATCTATCAAAACTACCATGGAACAAGAAGAGGTGAGCAATGGAAAGGATGGACAAGTGCATCATAGACCAAAGATGGATTTCACACAGAAAATGTTCCAAAACTCCATGAACATATCTCCAAAACCTGTAATGAACATCCAAACATGTACAAATACCCTGTGATGAAGAGAGGTAAGGAAAACAAAAATTAAATGAGCCAAGCATGGACAAATGCATCACAAAAACACATTTTTTTTTTTTTGCTTAGAATTTACATAGTGCATCATTTCATGGGTAAGAGGAAAAAATGTGATTAAAAAGAATGGGAGGAGGTCCAAACTCCATTTTTAACCCTGGGAAGAAAATTAGGGAGAGGTAGAGAAGAAGGATGAACAACCTTTTTTTATGAGCCAAATCGGCTTTTATCCTCGAAGCAGAATGAGGAAATGAGAAAATGTGGGTAAATCAATTTTAAATCTCCAACCACCAACAAGATCCATTTAATTATCTTGAAAATTGATGGGTTTCCATAAAAAATCCCATACTTCATCATACATTGCTTCGTAAAGCAAGAAAGAGGCCCATACTTCATTAATTTTGGTGGTTGGGGTCGTTTTCTACAATTTTTCCATGCCAGAGATGTTTTCCCATTTTTCTCCCACAAAAATCCATAAAAATTTAAAATTTAAGTGTCCATCATGTAGAGGATTTCAACATCTTTCCATTGATACCAAAATATCGAAAATCCAAGTTCTAGATCGAAAGATATGGCCTTCTGAAGTTTTGGGCAAAAATGGCGAAATTAGGGAAAAAATGGGGTTCGCGGGGAAAAATCTTGATTTTTTCCCTCTTTTTCCAAATTGGGAAATTTTTCCAAATAATCTCCATGGCCCCACCACTCTGAGACACGTGGCATCGCCTGATTGGCTGTGGGTCTCAAAATCACATTCTGCCCATTTTTCCCGTAAGGGAAAATTTTTCCAAGGTCTTAAGCCAGTGAAATCCCCACCGCTGATGTGGACACGTGGCACCATCCTATTGGTGTGATGCCTTAACCAAATTTTTCTTCATTCTCCTTTGCGGGCTTGTGGGCGATTTTCAATTTTGAGTTTCCGTTTCCTTTCATCGTCGGGCCTACGGGCCAAAATTTTCCTTTGTGCCTTTTAACCCCAAAAGGGGCTAAGTGCCGAATTTCTCTCCATGCCTCCGCCAACTCGCCAAATTTTCTTGGAAAAAATGCTTCCCCTGCTCCGACACCTTGAGATTTCTTGGCATAATTTCTTCCTTACCTCCACGGGCCCGCCCAAGGAAAATTTTCATTGCTAACTCCGTCGAGCCATAGCTCAAAAAATACAAGGAGTTAGGAGGACTTCTTTACCTTCTTGGAAATGGAAAGAAAAATCCTATCTTATGAAGCCATTTCCATAATATTTTGAGTGCTTGAAATGTATGCAAATTGAAGTTGAATCACAAGGAACGAATGAAGGCAAGTTAGCCAAAATAAGCAGGGGCTCAATTTGGATAACAATATGATCCTAAGCGAGTCATATTTTATGATGATCAGGACTGTTATTGTTGAAATAATTATCTCCAACGGATGGGTAAAGATGAATCATGAAAGTTCCAAGCTGCTATGATTAAGCATATTGACTATTCTAGCTATATGGGTACATCAAGAAGGTGATAAAGAATGAAATCAAGGTATAGTTTCTCTGAGTGCTACTTGCTGATGAGAATTAATGCAATGAGGTCTCAAGAGGATATCATCAAATGAAATCAAAGAGGTTTTTCTTGAAGCAAAGGCATTATAGGTTAGTCAATGAAATAGAATTTTCAAAGAGTTGAAAAGTGATACTATATAAATGTTATCATGATAACTAGGCATAATCTCTTGCATATTGAACATCCTTAAGGATGCTTTGGAGTTGTCTTAGATGTTATCATGTTGAAAAGTTTCCAGATATTTGAAGAAAAATTAATTTAGTATAATAACTTGAACATACAATCGAGGTAGAGCATGTTGATGTTTTCTAGGTATGTGAGCTAGTTTGCATGATCTATGCTAAGTTTTTAGTACTTGAGACATTCTTGAGATATCTCTAAAGTGTTGATGTATCATGAAGGTTGTATGGAGAAGTATGAAGCATTTTTAGGATATTGGAAGCACAATGGAATGCAATGGGGGTGAATCAGTCTTACAATTATTTTTACTTCAATTACAAAACCATACATTCATCAATTATATTTTATGTTCAACATTCATAACCATGTGTTCTTATTAAGATATACAATATTAATCACAAGAAAATGAAAAAAATAAACAACACAAGAAAACCATATGTAAGTGGAAAAACCTCATGGGGAAGAAAAACCATTGAAAATGTTCTTATATTACACAAATCAAAGATATTTATTGAAGTACCAACTTCATAAGGAGCACCAACCCCTAGTTTAGTAGAGCACAAACCCTACAAGTAGCACCAACCCCTAGTTTAGTAGAGCACCAACCCTACAAGTAGCTCTAACCCCTAATTTAGTGAAGCACCAACTCCAAAATGAGGATACAACCCCCTAGGATGAATAATAACCAACTCAGCCTCCTAAAGATGTTTCATCTCTTATTTTTCTTTTGCCACAATTGATGGGCATCTCTTATTCAAATCACAAACCCTAGGTCTTCAATCTTGCTTTATCTTCTTTCTTCTCAACTTGTATTTCCTATAAAATCTTGCACACATGTTGTAAAACCTTCCTCAACCTGAAAAAAATATGATCAACCTTCAAATCATGCCTTCATACCTGAAAAACACTCTCCTCTAGGTTGCACTTTTCCCCATGCAAGACTAGCTCACCAAATGAGCTCAAACTTCACTTTTATATGCAATTCTTCTCTCTAACCCAAAGGAGATCGGTAACTCATGATAAATTCAAACAATAAACCTTAACAAAATTCAAATTAACTTTTTACAATGATCACATATGAACCATGTATGTCGTTCATTCCAAAAACCATCATCCATACACCAAAAATCCTCAAAACCCTATCACTAGGATGAGAAAAATCACCTCATGCCAAAAATATTTTTATTCAAGATCCCATAATTGTAAACATGAGTAATATATAATTTAAACATCAAATATGGTCTCAATTTACATTAACCAATCAAATTATTTCATTTAATAGGCCCACTGGCTCATTACCCTCACCAAACAACTATATCCAACAACCTAAATATGCCTTTGGGCCAAAAGATGAACTCAAAAATAGCATGTAAACACTCTATGGAAAAATCATGACTTTTAAGTCATTTATATGTAATATATAACTCATGAGACATCCATCTGTTCAAACCACAACTATTTTTGCCTTCAACAAAACATGCTGCCCAAAAACCTATTTTATAAACTTAACTTGTTTACATTATTTATGTAAATCTAAATACCCATAAATTCATTCAGTAGATTCAAAATACATTCCTCTTCACATTCTAGGTTATATCAAGCTTCGATTCATTGATTTGATGCTCCAACCAACTCAATCTTTCAGTAAGAACAACCCTATCCTGAAAATGCAACTAGAAAATTCTTCACAAATTGACATGAATAACTGAAAAAAACCTCATCATGAGAAAATATATACCTCATTGGAAATATATTGGAATCACCTTTCCATAACATATTGGAATGCATTCCAATGCGAAGTGGAAGGCCTTCAACCAAGCCAATCTCTGCAACCTACTTCTTATGCCTCTTTGGACTCAAGAACTTACTATTAGCCCAACATACTCCATCACATGAAAAACCACTTCCAAGATTAACCAAAGCATGGAAAACACTTATACATGATTTCAAAGCCATAAAAACCTTCACCAAGATTTATAAAATTGGAAACATCAACTTACCTCATGTAACGACATGCACTTTACTAAAATGAGCATCTTCCAGATTTGACCCTCAAAGAATAGGTCATAAATTTTGCATACCTTGTTCAATAATCAAGTTTTATATACAAATAGAAATCTCTATGAACCAAATTTAAAGCAAAACTTTAATGAAGTCCTAACTCCCCATGTAGTTCATGCAATATCAATTTTAATGAATGTTTCTCCAAACTCCCCAAAAAAACCAGTCAATAGAAATAAAAACACTATGCACTTTTTAAACATCACCATGACCTAAAATATTCATGGACATCTATAACAACTCTAGGGATACATAAATTCCAATTTATATATTACCTCATTTGGAAAAATTATCCCTAAACTTAAACTCTTCAGAAACAAGAAAATTTAGGTGGGGTCTACATATATTCACAAGCACTATCTTACCTTTCTGAAAATATGGAAGAGTCCTATATAACATCCAATCACCACTTTGTATGAAACAATCAAAAGCTGGGAAGATATACTCACTTTTCTACAAGCTACACCTAGGTAGGGTTTAGCTAGGGTTTCAAACCTTGTTAGCCTCTTAATGATCGTTCATAAAAATGTGGTGATAAAACCATCCCATTATTTTTGTAAAACCTTTATAAATAACCTTAGAAGTTATGCAAAATATATCAAGTCCCCATGCAAAGCACATAATTCACAATGAACATCAAAAGGTTCACTTTTTCTTTAAAATCACATTGTAACTTACCCGATTTTTCCAAAACATGCATATCTTCAAAAATATTCTTTAGAATGACCTAAATTTTTTCATGAAGCATCATGAAAATATTATATAACTATCCATACTCACCTCATAACCCATATATGCTAAAAAATATCCAACAAATATCATTTTCCCATGTTTAACTACCTGTTTCTCATTGTTTTCTCTCGAAGGACCTCATAAATGGATCAAATCACTAAAAACTGACCTGAAACTCACCAAACACCTCAAGTAAACTACCACCATACTTCTACCATGCTCTAGAAATACTGATTTGGTCCAAATATCATATTTCTACCTTGTTTTACATGCTCGAGGGTAGAAACACGCTTGGAATGACTGATTCAATCGAAAACCCATCAAATGACCATGTTGACCTAATGAAAAATATTGGAAACTTGAAACAAACCTCATATATACCATGAATTATCTCAAAAAAACCTCTAACTAAATATAGAGGGATCAAATATTGACTTAACTTACTCAACCATGCACCGGGACCTTCTAGAACACTCCAAATTATGACACAACCACTCACTCTTCATGCTTGACACCAGAACAATGTCATAGGGAGATTCACATGACACCATGACATCATTTTCCATTAATGGAGTTGACATCAATGAAAACAAAAACACACAATGGCCAACAATCTCCCCTTTGTCATTGATGGCAACCATCTTTATAAACATTGATGGAAACCAACATGAACAACACCTACATGACCTTATTCCCATGTTTCCAACACTTCTCTCCCCCTTGTCCATCTATGAAAAATACTACTATGACAAAAAAACATGGAAAATGACAACACATAATGGAAATAATGAAAAAATTGACTTACATGCTCAATAAGCTCCCCCGGGATTGAACTTGCTTCCCTTTGACTCCTTCAACATAGTAAAAAAGATCCATATACCTGATACAAGCAATAAACTAGCTACATATTAACATATACTTCTCCATTTTCCTTCATTCATGCTCAAAATCTCTCTCTATGTCAAACTAATTCTCAAGACCACAAAATTTTCCTTCAATTCTAACAAAAACACCATTTGGACCAATGTCTCTTAACACTAATTTCGGTGCATTTTGATAGAACTTCACACAACTCTAAAATCTCAAACATAACATGTCAAGCATGTTCAAGGCACCCCTTGGACTCATTGCATCCGAATATAATTAAAAACATTTTTTTGGCTTTCTTACCTTGTTTACTTGATTTGGAAGATGAAAAACACTTCTTCACTGTGCCTTCTGAAAGATTTTCTTAGTCATTTTGACTTAAAAACATGTTGTTTCATTGATTTTTATGAACACCCCTAATCCACATGTTATTATTTCTAGTCTGCATCACATTCCAAATACACTCTCAACTTTACTAATCACCCACGACACATAGGTAGGTGTTTGAAATAACTCCCTCTACCCTTTTCACCTTTCTCATATCTTAGCAATGTAGCTTCGTACAATTGTTACTCTGTTATATAGAGCTCTGCAATCCTTGATATCAAACAATTTAACACATAGATTTGACCATCAACATGAGACACACCTTGGTAAACCACCATTATCTTACCTAAACTTCCTTTTCAAGACCTTACAGACCTATATGAATGCATTCTATACCTTTATACCATCATAATCCCATAACTTAGCCTCAAAACAAAGATATTATATTTGAAGTTGAGTAAAAAAACATCCTACACCACTTCACTAGGCCTTGGCATTTCCCAACTAAGCCATACTAACTTAAGACAAAAAAATCTAAGCATATACAATCTTGTCACTTTAAACCATATCCATCTATTAACCCTTACCTTAATAGCTTTCATTATTTCTTGTAGTCACTTGGCTTTTGGACACGATGCAAAAGTATACACAATCAAAATTATCATGAGATTTCTTCAATTCCATATGAAACCTTTACACGCACTTCAGTAGCATCGTGTAGACCTCTTATGCCATGAAATATTTCATTAAAACTCGAGACACATTTTTTTCACATTGTCCTGCACTTCGATGCCAATATCATGTCAATTTAAACTAGTGGTATAAGTCAAGTATCTTCACCCTACTTAGAATTTTCATAGTCACCTTAGTATTCTTTGACATGTCTTTTTCTCACATTTTCCTTTCTAGAATGACAATGCATGTTCTTATTCATAGTCATAGTCAAGGTCACTATAAAAGTTCAACCTTCAAGTCCTTTTGTCTTTATACACATGACCATACACTCCTCTATATAAAGCTTCATTAATTTTTTTATATATACTGGTCACTTTGATTCAAGCACATACCTCTTTGCTTGGATGGGAAAATCTTGTCTTTTCATCCCTGAATTCAACCTCCTCAAACTTGTAGATACCCATTTTGAGACCAAATACACCATTTACAGTCTTCACTAATCACACTTAGCACAATAGATATCTCTATCACCTCCATTTTGATTATGTACTCTATAATCCTGAGATAACCTTGATTGTTGCATGCTTAACCTTGACTAAAATCTTAGAGGAACTTGAATGAATCACTTGAAACCATGACACCTTGATATTACAAACACACATATAGAAGCTAGAGCTTCCATTATACCTTGAAATTCCAACTTAAACACTTTGATTGTCCCTTTAGACACACTTTGTGACACTTGATCCTATATTTTCATGAATCTTTTAACATCTATCATGATTTTATAATGATGGATAACCATTTCCATGTATCTTATGATCTCTTTATATATGTAACATTACATTTTAAGAACTTTCACTGATTGGAAGAACACTTTTGACTTTAACACTTGGACATAACTTTGCAAAATAACCTTCATACTCTACATGTAGCTTTTATTTTGGAATTCTTGGCACTGACACACCACTGACATATTTTACAATATCCATGCCTTTGTCTCACAAACCACTCGCTACTAGTTTTTTTCTTCACTATCATTGAACATATGATCTTATGAACAAACTTCTTCCTTATATTAATGGAGGTATAACCAAGGAACTTAGCATACCACACTAAGTTAGACATTAAGATAAGTATTGTAGGGAGCTTCTTTAGATACAAGGCACATACAAAATTTTTACAACATATTTAAATTATACTTGATGCCTTCAAGGGTGTAAAAAGGACCTTTACATTGATAAAGAATCACCCGTACCTAGTATATGTTACACATGTAATAATCAACCTTTTAACCTTCTCTTATTTGACTTATTCTGACTTAGCTATGATTATACCTTACTTTAGATGACTTCATAACACCACAATCTTGTGAAATAACCATATATACCCTCATATGTAGTATAAAAACTTTCTTTCCTTCTCTTCTTCTTCTAGGTTACTTTCCTTGATTATCAACTCATTACAACTAAGCTAGACACCAAGAGCTCAATTAGTCACTGATATTTCTTATAAATATTCCTTCGAGGAAACAATTACCACTATTTGAAACCATAGAGAGCTACTTCCATACATGTTTGAATTTAAGTCACAGTCATTGAACCTTACAAATCCACGTTTATGTGCATTGAAACCATACATGAAACTAAACCTTGAATACTATGATTTAGATTAGACCATATTTCATTCTCTTCATAGATTCTTGAAATAAAACCACAACATTGAGACCTTATTTTACAAAAAAATGACTAAATTATCTTAATAAGACTCCTCCCACACTTGACGTTGAATGAACATTCAAGTTTGAATTCCTTTAGTAAACCTAATATGTATAACTCAGTTTTACCTACTTCCAAAACTTAGTAGAATTTCACAACATAAGACACATTGACATGACATTACAAAGACTATTGAATGACTTTAAACAATAATGATGAACAATAGACATAACTTTACTAGTGAAATCAAGAAACTAACATATTTCGGACTAATAACAAAGACTCTTAATACTCGGGAACCAAACCAAACCCTCTTGACAAACTCATGACACATACTACACCTTTGAGAACTTCAAGTATCAGACTTAGGTCATGAGAGAATTTGACATGATATCAGATTATCACAATCATCTCTTTGCAAATATCCATAGACTATACACATTCATTAGGCCATGTTAAGCTGTCATATTATCTCATTATACATTGAAACTTTAATAACTAGCAACAAGGACTTTCTATCAACCATTTAGACTTAATACTTTTACCCTTAAGCATACACAACTTGAGAAGAGACATTTAACATGATAACAGACCTTGAAATTGGTACTATAATAGTAGTAATCCCCTTGAGATACATGACTCACTTGATGACACACTTGCAATTTGTAGACTTTAGTTTTATGATAGAACCACCTTGTGGGTTTTAATGACCATATACAACTCTGACTTGACTTGATGAATATAAGAAATTTGACAAATAATCACTGAGAATACTCATAAAATATTGACTCAAAAACCTAAAAATAGACAAGAACTCAAAACACAAGGATATGATCACATATCATACCTTATCACATTTGAGGTGCTCCAGACACCTAGCTATTTCAAGTTATTATGCACATGAGATTGAATGACTGATAGAAACATGTGATGTTCTTCTAATCTTACTTCTTCAAATAAAGCAAACATACCTCTTTGAACTAGTTTTTCTTTGAAAAATATCATGAGATTAGGCTACAATTTAGACCGAGAATAATTACTCTTGACCTTTTTGACTTGAAAAATATCCTTTTTGTCCTTTGGATCTGATATAGTAGTCTTGGAATCATACATGGGATGGAATTTCCTTTTGAAAACCCTTCCATTTGATTATTGAAAGCTGCTAGCACCTCTTGGTATTTGACCTTGGTCACAAAATATTGCCATATGTCCTTATTTCTGACATGTATTGAATACAATAGTATTCTTGGTTCTCCTTTGTTCAAACAATCATATATTCCATCCACGATCCTTATCTCCCTACCCATACTCACAACATGATTAACACTCATCCTTGAAGATACCTACACCATTCTCAAAAGACCTTATTTTGAAATACCTAGCTCTATGACCAAAATCATGAAAAACATAACAATAACCATGAATTTTGGCATACATAATTGCATTTGGCTATCTAAAAGGATAAGGCCTCAAATAGAGATTATTTCCATGAAAAACATCATCTTCACTTCCTTTAGAACTAGGACCAGGTGCTTGATATATAAGAATAGGCTTCTCAAGTGCCTTGACCTTTAGGGATTGAATATATTCACTAAGCTTGAAATACTATTATTCCTTGGCCTTAAAAATGGTTGTCACATATTTGATTTCATATTTCGATCTGATGTTCTCCATCCTATGTAATGCTAGGTCTACTTGTAAATCAAACACCATCCCTTTGAGATCACTTTGAATATGCAAACAATATTCAAAAGAAATATTTTTCAACCTTTCATATTACTCTTCCTTATTGGCAATAAATATCAATTCTTGATTCTCTTTCCTGATTTGCTTTGCCATATTTTACTTCAAGGATCTCCTCTAAGCTGCTAGAATTGATTCTCATGGACTGCTATGATACCAATTGTTGGAAACATAATGCACTAAGAGGGGGTGAATCATCCCTACTATGTTTTTTAATTAAATAACCAAACTATACATTCATCAATTATATTTTCCATTCAACATTCATAACCATGTGTGCTTATTAAGATATACAACATTAATCACAAGAGCATGAAATAAAGTACACAACACAAGAACACCATATGTAAGTGGGAAAACCTCATGGGGAAGAAAACCCACTAAAAATATACTTATATTACAAAAATAAAATAGATTTAGTGAAGCACCAACTTCATAAGAAGCTCAAACCCCTAGTTTAGTAGAGCATCAACCATAAAAGAGCACCACCTTACTAGGATTACCAACCCCTAATTCAATGAAGCACCAACTCCAAGAGGAGGATAAAACCCCTAGGATGACTAAGCACCAACTCATCCTCCGAATATGTTTCTCTCTCGATTTCACTGCTGTCACAACCGATGGATATCTCTTATTTAGCTCACAAACCCTAGTTCAAACACTATTTGTATTTAACTCCCATAATCACCAAACATGATTAATATATCATTTAAACATCAACCATGTTCACAATTTACATGAAAAAATCAAATTATTTAATTTGATGGGTGTTGATAAGAGAAAATTTGATAGAACTCACACAAGAATTCCGCACAGAAAACATGACGGAGTTCAAGGGTGTAAAAGGAAAGGAAGAATCGTGCACGAAGGACAGTCAACATTCAGGACTTAGCCATTTTTGAGCATGAAGATATATTTTTAGAAGATAGCGTGCAAAACACACAAACAAGGTAGAGATGTGTGCACCATGCATTAGCTATTTTTAGAGGATAGGAATTAGATTTCTTTTACATGGAGATAGTCTAAGAATAGGATTTCACCTCAGTTAACTATCAATAGTCTATAAATAGCACACTTGCATGTGTGGCTATGCATGAAAATGGCACGTGGCTATTAATAACATGCGGCCTATTTTTGGAATAGATAAGTGGTGAAGGGAAAGTCCCTACCCTATATATATGTAGTGAATTACTTGGTAGGGAGATGATGGATATAGAGAGATAGATAATATAGTGTGTGTGTGTGTGAGGGATAAGTATATAGAGACATGTGCATGTTTCTGGATTATCGTATCAGATCCATGTGTGCATCGGCATAGATTTCTAGTATTATAAGAAGCTTTTGTGTTATTGTGATAATTAAGAGATGGAAGATATTGACTGAACCTAAGTGTCATTCTTGTGTGTAATTGGTTATGCATGTTCTTATTTCTGTCATGATTATTGGTTAAACCTATTCTTTTCTAGATCTAGGTCTGTCATGCATTGTATAATGATGTATTAGTTATGGATCTATATGCTTCATGTCTTCATCATGTTAACATTCTGCTATAGAAACCCTAAAGAGGGACTTGGTACCTTTGTGTGCTTCGGGTGAGCACTTAGTCTAGGATGAGTGATGTGCCAAAGTGCATCTAGGGTGTTATCTGGTGAATTCTAGGCTACATCATTGGTTCCATTGCCGGGATCTCTTTTTCAGTTGTTTTCAGGATGGTTCAAAATGAAGATGTACTAGTTAACTCTAACAAGTATTAAAGAGTGGATACATGATATGGAGGAAGAATACGCACAACGATTCAACACTGGATCTAAGTTTCATGCATGCGTATGGGTGGAGCAGAACCTATGTGACCATTTATATTAGATATTTTTAATATCTTTCTGTAGAATTGTGCGAGTGAGTGATTTATTATGCATCTAAGAGGAATTGGAGGTATCACGTACTTGTCCTGGAAACATGAGGAATTTCAAACTCTTTACGATGCTGATATGATTTGGACTCGAAATTTGTGGATATGTGGTTTCATGGTGTTCTAAACAATTAGATTTTGGAATATTCAATTTTGACGTATTCTTTCCTGAGGTAGCTAAATTTCAGTTTTTGCAGTATCCTAGAGGAATATATTTGCAAGGTATTCCATTGATGATCAAGTTCTTGATGGTAAATTTTAACTGGAGAGTAAACCGATGGCTAAATAAACCTCACCACACGTGAGGGAAGGAACAAGTTTGGTGAAAGATGGAAGACCTAGTGGCAGAAAGATAGAGAGACGAAAGGTGGCTGAAGTATAATGAGGTGCACGAGAGGGAGCTAGAGAAGCAATGTACCGTTGTAAAAATTATGGCATTGAGGAGAGAGATGGATCATGAAGGATTTTAAGCTCATGTAGAATACGTGGAGCTAGAGCATCAGGAACTCCTTCATATTGGAAAGCATGACAGGGATCCCCCTTGGCCTCATATAGAAGTGTGCTAGCAGAGACTCCCTGGGCTGAGGTGTGTGCATCTTAATCCACTTGGTGATCTATCCCTTGCGCTTGATTTCCGGTATTTAGTAAAAGTAATCATCAAGCAAGTTTGGGAAGTAAGAGAGTAAACCAATCAATAGAAGGAAAGACGAGTTCAATGTTATTTGGAGGAACATTTCTAGGTGCATCATCTCGTATAGAATGTAAGCACATAGAATATTGGACTCACCTGCGGAAGTGGAACTACCTCACAGGTGTAGGGGTTCAGTATAATACTACCGTCGGATCATAGGGGAGTACATCTATAGGTTCTATTCCAATTACGGTGGAGGATCAAGAGGTATAGGTGGTTCTAGTTTTGGTTGATTTGGTGGTTACGGAGGTAAGGAAAACACATGAGGTTCGGATTAGGTGGGAAAGGTCTACACCAACCCCAAAATATTTATATGGATATGTCTCTTCATCTTCTAGAGTATAGAGGCATAGAGGATGCTGCTTAAGAGTGTTCACATGTGTGAAATATTATGGCGCACAAAAGGGATCACGATTTCGAGCACAAGGCAAGTCAATTTGCTACTACATTATAGGGACATGAACACGGCTAGTATAGGAAGTTTGATCTGATCAAACTATGTGGATTATGCAACACTTTGAAGGATGCTTTTTTAAGGATTTCTATATCCTGAATTTGAGAGAAGAGTATAAGTTCGCTCAAGGATATCAAGCAAGGCACTACTGAGAGTGTATGTGAGTATGATGCCCATTTTAAAACACTCCTATCTAATATTTCTTATGATATTCACACAAGCCATCATGCACATTGGTTCATTGGTAGATTGATTACACCATTCAGAAGAGCACCTTTATTACATAAGACACACCGATCCATGTAAAGCACTTTGGAAGCAAATTTGCATACTTAGGTGGTTGGGAGGATTGACACTGGCATTAGTCCATTCTTAAAGGCATAAATTACAGCTATGGAAAAATAGTTAGAGAAGCTATCAAAAAATTTATCTCACGAAACACAATTAGGGATTTGGTGTACAGATTGTGAAGTGGAATGTCACACCAAGGATAGTTTCCCTCATAGATCTATACGCTCATTACTGTTGGACTATGAGATCTTTCATTTGATGCATGATTCTAGTCATTGTCCTTTGTTACAACGTGTGATAAGGAAGAATGTTTCAAGATACTTTACAATTTGTAGGTCCATGACCCATGACACAGAGGACTACCAGTTGATTGGATAGATCCATGATGCTATAGATATTGGGGTATGACAGACAAGTGTAACAAATAATTCTAAGGGTAAGAATGAGCAATAGGATCGATATCATAATCAAATATGCTATGATAGGAATGAGGGGCATTTTGAAGGAGGTCATGGAAGAGGATGTGGATATCATGATGGATATGGAGGATGAGGCCATGGTGGAGGAAGAGGTGAGTTCCCTCGTGGAACATATTCTATGCGCAGATCTCCTAACCACTATAGGTGCGAATGTCCTCACACTATTTCATGTTATTTCTGGAAAGAACCATAACTATGAAGTGTTCTCATATTTGTATGAGCACCTCAAAGTAAGAAGCATAAATAAGAGAAAAAAGGCATCGGGATGATTAAAATCTAGTGTGTGGTAGAATATCATTGGATGCCCAAGATAGCACCAGGACTTGAGGCATTAACAATGAAGATTACTACATGAGTGAAGGCGTCATGCACAAGAGAGGAATTGCACTGAATCCTACTATCACCAAGGAGGAGGTTTAGGCATCACACCAAATCCTACTCATTAGAAGTTAGTATATCAAGAGACCATGGAGGTCCTCAGGAATCTTCAAGGTGAGATACAATGTTTAAAGGAGCAGTCAAGGAAGATGGAGCAGAAGAAAGAAGCTAGAAAAAGTCCCCTTTGATATTGATGACATCAAAGAGGTTTGTAGAATCTTTGTGTTAGGAGGATATTATTCCATTTCTAGGAAATTGGTTGAAGGGGAATACCCCACGCGCAAGCACTGAGAATGAACGAAAAATACTACATGTAAATCTTCCCCCTGATAGCATTGAATATGACAAGGAAATTACTCTGAATGTTGTTGTGGATGGATGGCTGCTGAGCAACATATTGATTGATACAGGTGCGCAAGTAAATGTGCTTACATTAGATGCATGGGTACAAATGGGGAGACCTCCATTGCAGCCATCATCTAATGTGTTTTTCATGGAAAACTGACTAAGGCCACTCCCATAGGAGTTTTGAAGGATGCATCTATAACCATACAAGGGCCAAGTTCACTAGGGATTCGAGGTATTAACACTTTTGGAAGTAGACAATTTTCCAGCCTTGCTTGGATGCCCTTGTTGTTATACAAATAATGTTGAGTTGAGGTTGAATAAGGGTTATATCATCTTTGAGAACAAGGAGGAAAGGGTTGTAATTGAAGGTAAAATAATGATTTACATAGAAAAATAATTCTATATTCTTTGTATATTCAATGTATTTGAGTCAATTACAAAATATAGAATCACCACATATATAGGCAAAAGACATCCTAATTCTAAGGAGTCTTGCAAACTACAAAATCTCAACAAAGCCTAATTATGTGGGGTGAGAATAACTCATGTAACCCACACATAAGAATAAATATAATAATATATTGTTGAATCAATATATTATAACAACTCTAACAATAATCTCTCAACCATAATAATTACACACATAATTATTATTCACACACATAAATATGTGAAGCACTACAATATTCCTAACAATAATACCTTTGACAGATGGAAAGTATACACCATATGTTGAGCCTCTAAGTGAGGAGGACTTAAACAGAATCTATGTATGTGTTATTCAAGACCCAGAGGTCAATGAGCCATCAAAGGAAGGCATCATAGTGTGGGAAGATTATCATTCTATTAGTGATACTACGAGTATTACTTGTGAAAATTGGGCTCATGGTACATATGAACTAGTAGGGTGTGAGGTAAAAAGTGTGGTTACACACAAGAATGGACTTCATTTTGTTTGATGGATAGGTAGCGTAATACCTTGGTATACTGGGGTAGAATATCTTCCTATATTTTTGAAAGCCATGGAAGCACAGTGGATAGATCAAATTAAGAGAAGAGATATGTTAGTGTATACCTTATGTGGGACAACAACACACTAGTGGGTAGTCCATAAAGATAATCTTATAGAATGGGAGGAGATTGGAATCACCCTATCTACTAGGTTTTTAAGGAGCAATGCACCTACACAGATCTGCACTTATAATGGTGATCAACCTATTCAACATCACATTCAGCAGTGTGAGAGACTCTAGATAGTGGGACAAGAAGCATTACCACCTTCACTCTGGGTGCATAGATTGTATTCTACTCTACAAGGATGTGCATGTGCCTAATATGTATATGCAAAACTACATAGAGAGATTGGGAATTGGTAGAATTTGACTGCAGGAATGATCTAGACCTTTGACTACTTCTTGACTAAACCTCTAGTAGAAGAAGCATTAAAATTTGTCAAGTGCTTAACTATGGGAGATAGTGCAAAGGAAGAAGAGATTATTCAAGAATTATTTGGTGAGATAGAGTCCAGAGTGCATTTTGAAAAGGAAGAAGAAATGGACTCCATACTACTTGAACACACTTGCCTTGAGAAAGAGAAAGGAAAGATGGTTTACATAGTGGATGATGAGGAAGTTGAGAACCTGGATATTGAACATTCACAAGGGGTGTGCGAGGTCTTGGACAGTGCAGAAAAGGATACGAGACACCTATCACGAACCCATGAAGACAAAGAAGGTAAATATAGGTTTGGAGGCTAAGCCAAAGGAGGTCATAATTGGAGACTATTGGTCAGAATCGGAAGTGGAAAATATCATTGAGTTACTCAAGGATTATCAAGACTTATTCCCTCAAGGGTATCATGAACTTAAAGGCGTGCATGAATCACTTGGGGAAATGAAGATAAAGCTTAAGGATGGTGCATGCCCAATTAGAAAGTGACCTTATAGAATGAATCCTAATTTACGTGAAAAGGTGAAGGAAGAGATTGATAAGATGCTGAAATCTGGGATTATTCGACCCTTGGATGAGTCAGAATGGGTTAGTCCTATGGTGATAAGTATCAAGAAGGATGGTAGGATTCAAATCTATGTAGATTACAAGGAGTTGAATGTTGCATGTGTCATAGACCCTTTTCCTACACCATTCATTGAGGAAATACTGGAAGGAGTGGCAGGGTGCAAAATATATTCATTCACAGATGGGTTTTTCAGGTATCATCAGGTTAGGATTGCTCAAGAGGATCAAGAAAAGAAAAATTTTACTACTGAATGGGGTAGTTTTTCCTATACTGTGATGTCTTTTGGATTGAAAAACATGCATGTTGTATTCTCGCGGATAGTTGTTCAGGAATTCAAAGATTTTATTCACAACTTCTTACAGGTTTATCTAGATGATTGGACAATATATGGGCTTGTGAAAGATCATTGTGACAATTTGTGCTTAATGTTTGAACGATGTAGACAATTGAGTATCTCTTTGAACATCAAGAAGTGAATATTTTCTACACCTTTTAGAATATTTTTAGGACATATAATCTACAAGGAAGATTTACTAGTTGATCCAACTAAGGTTGTAGTCATTCTAGGCCTAGAAGTGCCTACTAGTCAAAGTGAGGTGCGCGGATTTTTGGGTCACACAGGATATTATCAGAAGTTCATCAAAGGGTATGCCAAAGTTGTTACACCCTTGGAAGAGTTACTAAAATGAAAGGGTATGTTTTATTGGGGAGAACCACTGTAGCACATGTTTGAGATATTAAAGGTGAAACTTAATACCGCACCCATTATGTGCTTTCCCTCACGGGATAAACCATTTCATGTGCATGTGGACGCCTCTGGCATGGCCATTGGCATTGTGTTAGCTCAACCTGGTGAAGGTATTATAGATCATCCCATTTGTTTCAATAGTAGGAAGCTAACTCCTACTGAATAGAATTATACAACTACAGAGTGCAAAGCTTAGTCAATGATCTATGCATTACACAAGTTTTGACAATACTTGTTAACAACACCATTTTTGTTTTATACAAATCACATGGCATTGAAGTATTTGGTGAAAAAACCCATCTTACAAGGGTGCATATGCAGATGGGTACTCCTATTTCAAGAGTTTGACTTCACAGTTGTGGTGAAGCCAGGGAAAATTAATTCTAGACCAGACCACTTGTCTAGAATTCACTTAGGAGAAGAAGCATAGAAAATTGAAGAAACCACACCGGATGCATAATTATACTGATTACAATGTGCACCATCAGAATTAGAATAAATTTGTTTCTTTCTACGAACTAGTGTGGCACCAGAAGGAATGAAGGCATTAGAAAAGAAACAACTTGCTATACGCGCGACACCATTTATGTTAATTAGTGGTGACCTCTACAAGTTAGGCAGAGATGAAGTATTACATCGTTGTGTATTAGAGCATGAGTGCAAGGATATAATGGAGGAGGAACATGGTGGTATTGCAGGTGGCCACTATGCAGGTGATGCAACTGCCCAAAAGATCTTACTTGCTGGATTATGGTGGGAGACATTGTATAAAGATTGTAAAGCATATTGCAAAGCATGTGACCATTGTCAGTGTCTAGGTAAACTAGGGAAAAGAGATGAGATTCCTTTGAGACCTATTACTAGTGCCGAACCATTTGAGAAATGGGCCATCAATTTTGTAGGACCTATTTCACCAGCCGCACATAGGACTGGTCACGCTATATCATTACTTGTACATATTATCTCACAAGGTGGGTAGAAGCAACACCTACGAAGGACTGTACAATGGCTACAGCAGCTAGGTTTCTATGGGAGAATGTTCTTACAAGATATGGATGTCCTTTAAGCTTGACAAGTGATAAGGGTACACACTTTTTGAATGAGACAATCAGGATCCTATTAGATGAGTTTATGGTCACACACCATAAAAATACACCCTATCATCCTCAGGAAAATGGAAATTCTGAGGCCTTCAACAATATTTTGAGCCAAACATTGACAAAAAATTGTGATGTTGGAAGAAAGGATTGGGATGATAAAGTTTCATCTATTCTTTGGGCATATAAAATAACTTATAAGCTATTGAAAAAAACAACACCGTTTCAGTTGGTGTTTGGTGCAAAATTTGTTCTTCCTATAGAATTAATGTTACCTTTTTTGTGCATTATGCGTACTAGAGGTCTAGGCAAGCTTTGATGAACAGGATTTAGAAGAGTGTATCAAGAAGATGATTCAAATAGATGAATGACACGATGGAGTCGAAAGGGAAAAGGCAGGAAAAATCATGGCATGACAGAAATATAAGGGATAAGAAGTTTGAGATTGGACAAATGGTACTTCTCTATGACTCTAAGTTCTTGCGCCATCTAGGAAAACTTAAGGTACATTGGTTAGGGCTGTATGTTATCACTTACATCCTTGAAACATGCACTTTCCAGTTAGAATCACTTGATGGAACACAACTACCGGTTACTTTAACGGGAGTAGGTTGAAGCCCTACTATAAATAAGTCTTCTTGGAATTTGTAATAAGGTAGTATTGCCAATTAGATTAGGTTTCCATTCTGTATTTCCTTCATTGTCACTATAGTTTTTGTTCTTATGTAATAAGCACACTTGCATGCATGAAGCTAACTACAATATGGAGCATGTTGATGCACATTGGACTGCACATACTTTTAGTGTGTGGTGTGGTTGTTGATATCAAGGTACAGGACTGCTGGAACTGAAAGGTGGAAAGGAATAAGCAATTATTCTGAGTGTTTTTCAAAGTAAAAGGATTACTTCTCAAAAGTGAACAAGGATGGGCATGAATGAAGGAAAAATATAGCACAAGGTAATTAAAGGCCATGATAACTAATAGGATAAGGTATAGTGATGAGGTACTTGGGTGCATTGGTGCACACCGAAGAGAAGTATATGACCGAGAGGGTAGGAAGGCATGCTAGAAGGTTATAGTTGGGTGTGAAGATGTACCATGCAGAAAAAAAAAATTGGTCAATGAATGAGAGGATATTTGGTAGTTGGAGAAGTAATAAATGCATCAAAATTTGAAAATCTATATAAGGATGGGATGTGATTTAATTTTTACTGTCAATTGCGATTAAGATTATTTGAAAAAGAGCTAAGTACAAAGAGTGAGTAATCGATTTGAGGTGTGAAACTAGATAGATGAGGCTGATCCTTCAAGATGAGAGAGATTAGGCTACCACATAACAACATTCTTTATTCATTCAAGTTCTTTCTGATTCTTTCTATTCAACATTATTTACTTTATTATTTTTGAGATACCCATTTTCGGGGTGACAAGGACATTAGTGTGGGGTAATGTTGATCAGAGAACATTTGATAGAACTCACACAAGAATCCTGCACGGGAAAATAGAATAGGTTCAAGGGCGTGAAGGGATAGGAAGAACCCGCATGTGAAGGAAAAGTTAGCATTCATGACTTAGCCATTTTTAGCATGAAGATATATTTTTAGAAGATGGCGTGTAAAGTACACAAATGAGGTAGAAACATGCGTGCCATGCATTGGCTATTTTTGGAGGATCAGATTCAGAGTGCTTTTACATGGAGACAGTCTAAGAATAGGATTTTCACCTCAATTAACTATTAGTAGTATATAGATAGCACACTTGCATGTGTGGCTATGCATGAAAATGGCATGTGGCTATTAATAGCATGTGGCCTATTTTTGGAATAGATAAGCGATGAAGGGCAAGTCCCCACCCTATATATCTATATATATATATAGTGAATTACTTGGTAGGAGACGATGGATATAGAGAGATAGATAATAGTGTGTGTGTGTGTGTGAGGGATAAGTATACAGAGACATGTGCATGTTTCTAGATTATCATATCATATCCATGCGTGCATCAACATAGATTGCTAGTATTGTAAGAAGTTTTTGTGTTATTATTATAATTAAGAGATGGAAGATATTGATTGAACCTAAGTTTCATTCTTTGTGTAATTGGGTAGTGCATGTTCTTATTTCTATCATGGTTATTGTTTAAACCTATTCTTTCCTAGATCTAGATCTGTGATGCCTTTGTATAATGATGTATTAGTTATGGATCTACATTCTTCAAGTCTTCATGATGTTAACATTCTACTACAAAAACCACGAAGAGGGACTGGAACCTTTGCGTGCTTTGGGTGAGTGCTCAGTCTAGGTTGAGTGATGTGCTAGCACATATAGGGTGTTATTTGGTGGATTCTAGGCTACATCAATGGGCCCACTTTGGCTCATTATCCTCACTAAACAATTGTATCCAACAACCTAAATTTTCCTTTAGGACTCAATACTCCTTAATATGACCTCAACCATGGCATGTAACCACTATATGGAAACATTAGAACCATTACATCACTTCTATGCAAGATATAACTCATGAAACATGCATAGGCTCAAGCCATAGCTACTTTTTGCTGAACCAAAACATGCTTCCCAAAAACTAGTTTTGCTGCAACCTCAACTAGTTTACACCATTTTTGTAACTTTCAAGACCTCTAAATTACTTAAATATATTCCAAATTCATCCCTATTAACATTCCATGTGGTATAAATCTTCTAATCATCCTTTTTATGGTACAACCAACTCAATCTTTCATCACGAAGAACTTTGTCCTAAAAATACAAATACAAACTTCTTCACAAATTGACCTGAATGACTAACCAAAACACCTCATCATGAGGAAAGAAATAAAGAATTGGAAATATATTTGAATCATATTTCTATAACATATTGTAACTCCTTCCAACTCCAAGTGTAAGGCCTTTAACCAATCTAATCTCTGCAAACTACTTTTTATGCCTTCTTGGACTCAAGAACTGGCTGCTATCCCAACATGCTCCATCATACCAAAAACCACTTCCAAGCTTAACAAAATAATTTTAAAAATTATAAATTATTTTTAAGCCATAAAAACCTTCACCAAGCTTGATAAAATTAGAATCATCAACTTACCTCATGTAGCTATATGCACCGCTAGAATGGGAATCTTCCAAATTTGACCCTCAAAGAAGAGGTAAGAATTTTCTTGTAACTTATCTAATCATAAATTTTTATATACCAATGGAATTTTTAAAAAAAATTCAAAAAAAAAAATTAATGGAGTCCTAACTCCTCCTATAGCTCCCGTAATGTCAATTTTACTAAAAGTTGCTCCAAATTGCACCAAAAACTAGTTAACACAAATAGGGCACACTTTGCACTTTTTTTGCATCACCATTACTTGAAAAAATCATGAAAAAATATAAAAACTCCATAGATAACATAAATTCCAACTTATACATTACCTAATTTGGACAAATTCTCCTTAAACTTGAACTCTTCACAAATAAGTAAAATTAGGTGTGGCCCACATACTTTCACAAGAACTATCTTACCTTTATGGAAATATGGAAGAGTCCTATAGAAGACCTAGTAATCAATTTTTAGGAAAAATCAAAATTACACTCGATATACTCAAGTGGCACCTATCAAGGATTTAGTTAGGGTTTCAAACCACTTTAGCTTCTTAACAATCGTTCATAAAAATGTGACAATAAAATCACCTCATTATTTTTGTAAGACCTTCATAATTGAACTTATAAGCTATTCCATAGATCTCATTTCCCCATGAAAAGTACACAATTCACAATAAGCATCAGTAAGTTCACTTTTGCTTTACAATCACACTATAACTTACCTAGTTTTGCCAAAACTTGTACATCTGCAATAATATTCTTCAGAATGGCCTAAAATTTTTCATGAAGCATAATGAAAATATTATATAATCATCAATACTCACCTCATATCCCAAATATGCCTAAAAATCTCCATCCAATCTCATTTTCCAATGCTTAACTACCTTTTTCTCACTTGTTTTCTTCCCAAGGACCTCATAAATGCATCAAATTTCTGAATAACCTAAAACTCACCATACACCTTAGGTACACTACCACCATACTTCTACCATGGTCCAAATTTTTTTAATTGGTCTGGATATCACATATCTACCTTATTTTGTATTCTATAGGGCTATAAACAAGCCTAGAATGATCGGACTCGGTGATAAAAACCCATGAAATTATCATGCTTTGACATAATACTGAGACTCATAGAAACCTATAACACACATCATGGACTATGAATGACCTCATGAAAATGTCTAACCAACACTAGAGGGATCAAAAAGTGACTCAGCTCACTCAACCATACACAAGGACCTCCTAAAACACTCCATATCATGACACAACCACTCATTCTTCATGCTTGACACTTCGGAACAACATCATAGAGAGAATCACATGACACCTTGAAATCCTTTTCCATCAATTGAGCAGACATCAATGACAACAAAAACACATAATGAAGAACACAAGCTTGTGAAATATTAAAATTGAGTTGTTAAGTGGATATGGTTTGTGTTAAGACTATGCATGATTGCTTGAGGTGCAGTAATGTTGCATTGAAAAATAATATGGGAAGATAGTATAGTTTTGTAAGGTTTAAATTAAGAGTTAAGGCATGATGAAGGATTAAAGAAATTGTGTCGAGACATCATACATTAGAGGTATGATTTTCAAGTGTATTCATAAAAAAATACAATTTTGTCAGGGATAGCTACAGTCTATGCATGAAGAATCAAGGTATGTTAGTATGATGGCATATGTTGATGGGGAAATTGTATTCTCTCAATCCAAGGAAAGATGAAATTATTAATATTACGGGGCTAGTTTTATTGATTTCTTACATGTTAAGGAGACATTACATCTTGTCAAAGAACTGGAGGATGTTTTTTTGCTACAATGATGAGCTAAAAGCCAGTCAATTTCTCTTTAAGTATGGTGAGTGTTGGAAGTGTGTGTCACTTGTGTTGTCATTGATGTCAATTCCATTAATGTCATAATAGTCTAAGTGATCTAAGTATATTGGCTTTGTGATCTAGGAGTCTCCAAAGGTGCATACATATGTTGCTTGAGTCTATCAAAGGTGGTATGAAGCTAAAACAAGGTCCATGAGGTGAGTGAGTTGTATCAATGAGTCAATAACATATCAAAATGGATTTTTCATGTAATTTGTGGTTCAATTCAAGTCATTTTAGGATTTTCCTAATGCAAATATATGGTGTAAATGAAGAAAATGTGAGAACTCACTCAAAAAAATTAAGGAAATAAAGTTTGGATCTTCATGAAGTAACAGATGAGGTGTAGAAAGAGTTACAAGAGACTGAAACATGTCAGTATGGATCTTTTTTAAGCCAATCAACAAGTAAGAAGGGTGTGAAATGTTGACCCAAGGTTTGATGATGCAAAAAAAAAATGGTGTGAGCATGGAATGATGATCTATGGGGTGTAAAATGCCTCATAAGTAGTTATTGAAGTGTTTTAGGAACTTCTACAGGTCAACATAGTTCAACTGTTGAGAATCGAGACCAAAGGGCACCTAGATGAGATGGAATGGAAATATTCAGGATGAACCAAAGAAAAATATAACTTGGAGGTGTTATAGGGATGTGTCCTTAAGGTGTGAGAAAATTTTTAGAAGTTGAGGATGAATATTTTACAAGTTATTCAAGTATTTCCAAAACTAGGTTTTTCAAAGTATGCAATTTGAACACCAAATTTCTTAGTAGCCAAGAAAAATTGTGTATCCTCATTTTTAAAAAAATATTAAGAATTTGTTTTGAGTAAATTAGGATAAAATTATGGTGTAAAAATTATTTTTTATTGGTTGAGTATTTTAGAATTTCTATCCATTTTTATGAGCATGTTTGTAGCCCTCCAAACCCCAATTTGGACCAATTTTGGAAAATTGAGTTGGATAGGTGACTTAACTCAACTATTTTCCTTGGAAACCTATTTGAACATGAAGAGGACTCCCTAGAGCACATTTCCATATTATAATATTTCTATGTACAGAAAAATATTGCAAAGGAAAAAAAATATTTAAATTTGAGGTTGATGATTTCGGTAATGTGTTATTCAACTTCAAGAAGTCACTTAGGTTACTCCCTTGGAGGAAATTCAAGTAATGGTTCCATATTTGGGCTTACTCGTAAAAGAAGCTTGTTTTGAGAAGATGGTGAAGAAGAATGAATGTAACCATGTTGAATTAAATTGATTGGATGTTGTCTTTTACCTTTATCAATATTTTATTGTGTTATATGATGTATAGAAGTGCATGGTTAAGTTTGGATAAGTCATTTCTTGCATAAAGGTGATTGAGATAAAAATACTCTTTTAGGCCTATTTGAGAAACATTACGTAATGGGTATGAAGATGAGACTTTCTCCATTTTACCTATGGGTATGAATTCTTTAACATGTTTTATACATCCAAATTTAAGTGTTAGAGGTGATAGGGAGATCTGAAAAGTTCTTTGGAGGTGTTTAACCACATTGTATGGAAGACTAGTTTTTGTGTTTTCAAGACCAACTAGACCAATTGCAGAGATCCAAGTTTCTAGAAGCCTCGTGCCATTAATTAGATAATTGGATGAGATATTATACTTCATGATATTTCCATTTATATGTTACTTTCCTCATGATGAAGATATTTGAGGTATGTATCAACTCAATTTTTGAAGACCAAATTCAGAGATGCTGAAATCAGTCATGCATGTATTACAAAGTGGTGTTTCTTGATGAGTTAATCCATGAATTTGATATTTTTGGTAAATTTTAATGAACTTAGAAATCATAATATTAATTTTTATATATTACTTTGGTCATGAAGATTAGTGGAAGTGGGCTAGTTAGATGGGTTTTTAGGACTATGTTTATAGAAGTTGATGTAAGCATACCTATGAGTCTGAATGAGTGTCTTGGATAATGTGGAAAGTTTATAAGAATAAACTATAAGTATTTGAATTTCTAGGACCATGTACCACATGAATAAAAATATGGAATACTTATGGACAAGTTTGAGAGAAAGAAGACAAAAGAGGAACTCATTTTTACAAGACTAGGAAGTTGAAGAGTCAAGTGGAAACTAAAGTGCAAGAGTCATTCTCATGAAGGATTGTTTATTTAACACTTTTTTATCAAATTTATGTGAATTAAATTATTATAAACCACTTTCTCTTATTTTTAAGAAAACCCTTTAATGCAAAGCAAAACCCTAGAAGTATCTTCTAAGTCAGTAGCTGGTTGGAGTTTCATGAGGAGGGTGCGAGTGAAGAAAAATTGGTGAAGTCTTTGTTGGTTATAATATGATTTGAATTCCAATAAATAAGTTTTCTGAGTACATTTTGTGTTCTTGATATGTATTCATTTCTTGATGAACTTTATCTAATTGTGATCCAACATTAATGCATGTAATTTATGAGAGTGTATATTTGATGTTTGAAATAGAAAATTGAAAAATTTATCATAGACTGATTCACCCCCTCCCCCCGCTCCGAGTAGTTTTTCAATTAACTTAACAGATCATATAAATTGTGCTATAAAAAAGGAAGTATACAAGCATCAATACTTAGAATAAACATAAATGGGAGATAATTTATGAAGAAAATGTATCGAGAATCATTGATATTCATATTCATATAACTAGTAACCTCATTAAATCCATGGATCCATTTACAAAATGTCACAGAGAAGTAGACCGCAATCATGCATTGCAAGCTGGACTAATGGAACTATATTACTAAAAAGAAAATTTACAATCCCCTTGCCCAATACACCCTTTCCCGGATGTAATTTCTCACTAACGAGTTCTTGCATTATTTCCGTAGAGCTCCGGCCACTCTCTAGTTCTCTCCTTTACTCTATAGGTGCTTGCATTTATAGCCTTTTTGGACTGCCATCTCATCCTCCAACTCCCTTAGATATGATGCCAAGTGTTTGAATGTGGTCCTCCATGTGAGCATGCTTCTGTGCCCGAGCTTTCCATTTTATACCATGATGTGCTTCTAGAAGATTCTAGCATGCCCTTCCGGGCGAACTGTCGCTAGGTGGCACCTTATCCATGCATAGTTGGGTAATGCTTTTCATGTGTTCTTCCCTCAACACCCAATTTAAATAAGTCCCTAACCCTTGGTTCTATCTACACGCATTGTGCATGCCGCAGCTTCCTTAAACCCTTCTCTTAAACCCTTATCTGCGTGATTTTTTTCCTTGCGTGCCTTTCCTTAATTGGGACCTTGTGTGCCTATGCGCCTTTTATACTTAGTTAATATTTTAGGGGCCCAACATCACCCCACACTACGCCTGTTATCCATCCACGAGAACACTTCTCTTAGTGAGAGAAAGAATACAATAGGCTTACGCCTAAGAAAAAGAATAAGGGAATGAAAGAATCGAGAAAGAAGAAAGAATGGGGGAGTGAAGGAATTACTACAACAAATTAGGAAAATCCTTTTGTAATTCAGCCTCCAATTTATTCTAGGCATCGAATTTGTCCTGCACCCTCTAACAGAGGTCACCAACCAAAGCGCTCACCTCCTCAAACTTTAATCCATCTCCTTCTGTACTCATGGTATTAGTGATCTTCTCTAATTCCTTGCATATATCCTCTAGTGCATCCATTCTTCGTGTAATGCATGGATATAGTTCCTTCAACTAGTTTTTGATTGAACCCCTTAAGGTTTTAATGGCTTCAGACTTTTTCTCAACCTCAGCAAGGATTTTCTCTCTTTCTACCCTATTCCCCTTGTTTTTCTCTTGGAACTCCTTGAGTTCCACTTCATGAGTGGTGACTAAGGCACCTACCACTTTATCCCTATCCGCGCAACTGTCTTACATGGCCTTAGTGGTCCGAGAAGTAGCCCTTACATCGGTAAGAATTTTTTTGCATTCTACAACAAGTGCTACGATCTTCAACTTATCTTCCTTCTCTAGGCACATGGCCACTTATTCTATAGACTCCAAGGCCAGTGGATGCCTTTCCATGGTGAGGACCCTTATTAATTCCTCTAGGCATCCCAAGGAAGATCCAAACTTTTGCATGGACGATGATAGGTCTAGATGCTTCAAAATTATGGCCTTGTTGATGAAATCCACTTTTTGTACATAGTACTCACCCCGGCTTTTCTTCCTTCAATTTACGTAGCCACCGGGTGCTGATCAACTTCACTGGTTTATCTCCTTGGTTAATGTAGATATCTCTTATTCTTTCTTCTTTAGCTCCCCTTCTAGATATTTGACCCTATCATTGCGCCTGAAGAGCCTAGCCTCTATCTCAATGGAGACCTTGTTGAGCGTGTTACACATTTGTTCATCTAAAAGCTATTGGGTATACACCACTGGGTTATCTTCTCCTAGTCCTAGAAATGTTATTACTTCCCGTGGCTTACCTCAAACTCCAAATCATCAAGGTGGGACTCAATTTCCCATGAGATCATCTTCCTTGTCTACGGATATGTAGCCTCCTTGTCAAAAGATGACATGCCTACAAGCTCCTCCTCCAGAATGGTACTCTGGAATCACATGCAAAAAAATTTCTTGGGGTCATCAATATAACCCATCTCTGTCCTCCCCCCTCTGCACACCTTCCTCCCATGTAGGTACCCTTGGGTATACTTACAGTTAAAATGGGGACTTTAGGGTTAACGAATTCCTCTCCTGAGATCTTCTCTTCCTTGTTTAATCTTGTCTCAAAGCACTATGTTGCAATTTTTCCTTCACTAGGGTCTCAACGTTCCTTATCTCTCCTTTTATCCCCTTGGTCATCCGGTCCTACGTAGAGCTTGGAACCTCTTGCTTCTGCGCGCTAGCCTCCTCATCTTATTCCATGTCTTGGGCACTTCCTCCTATCTAGCTATCCTTGTGCAACACAAAAATGAATCCTTGTTCCTCTTCTCCACCTTCCTCCTCTAAATCATGCACATTGAAAATAAGTAACCCTTGATCTTTCCTAGGGTCCTCTTCCCCACTTAGTTCTTATTCAATATCATCCTTCTCCCCTATGTATTTTTCTAAATTTCCAATTTTTTCCGAGGTTGTCTCCTTCTCTACCCTTTGCTTCTTCCTAACCAGGGATTTCGGTGTAGGTGTTTCTATTTCTTCTTCTCCCAAGGACTCCTCCTCTAATGGCTCTTATGGTTCTGGAGTCTTCTCTTTCATTACAGTCTCTTCTTACACGTGTATGCGTCTTGGTCCTAGCACTTTTCCTGGGGAACCTATTGCTGTGTTCCTACCACACTTGGATTTTTCTATTTTGGTTCCTTTTCCTCACGTCTAGGTACAAGTCTCTTCCTACTAGTTGGATCCTGAGTTATGGACACCTCATTTTCTAGATATGTGCCCTTCTCTGATTTGGGTCTTATGCAAATGTAAACGTGTGCCATGGATCCTTCTATAATGGGTAGAGTCATTGGCCTTGTCATTTTCACTTCTTGTGACATGTACTTGCTATAGGTATGCGTGCTTCCTAGGATAGACCAACCCCTTGCACATTTCCCTGTGTTCTTGGTCCAAGCTATCCATCTTAAACTTCTTGGAATCCTTGAACCTATTTACCCCCACTTGGAAGTGCTGAGCTATGAAGGAAAAGGAGAGCTTGCACCATGGCCTCCATGTGTTATCTATTAATTTGAATCGACCATGTAGAAATGTTGGTACACATCAAATTCTGCTTCTCCCCTAGTGGTCATTGGCAGTTGTTTAGGAATTCTCCATTCTACCTCAAACACATTCCTTAAGTGTGTATACCACTTCTCCAAGTGTGCCTTGTGCATTGTTGTCATAGTGTCACAAGCGTAGTTCTCAAACCTTTGGTAGGTGAGGGGTCCTGATCGGGGTACTCCCATATAAATTTATCGATGTATCCGGTAACCCTATCTCGAAAACATAATGGTTAGTAGCACATTTCCAAATAGGATATTATCTCCTTCCTTCATGCAGTTGATAATTTCATCCGCGATGAATGTAGACAAATTGTAGATGGTGCCCTATGAAATATTTCTACAGACATTCAACCATGGCTTATTGACTTGGGTCCATCTCTCCTAGCCATTTAGCTTTGACACTAGGTGTGCGGCCATCTTCATCACTAGATCCTTAATGTCTGCGACATCATAATATCTTGACCCTTTCTTGCATGCAAAGGTGGAAATAGTTTCCTTAATCACTTCTTTTTCAGTAAAATCATCCTCCAAACTATCTCCCTCATAGATGAGGCCTGTGAAATGTGAAATGAGCTGAGGAGTTATGAACATCTTGCACCTTACAAAGTGGAAATAGTCCTCACGTACACACGACATCAGCCACTGATATACGTGCTCAGGTTTCTCGAAATAGGGCAACTCAAAGAGTTGTAATAACCCTGCCTTCTCTAATTTTACCTCCACATCATCATTATATATGAGTAAACCCTCTAGCATCCTTCTGTTTTTTGGGCACATCAACTCTAGTGCAAACTCCTTCTTGATTTCACTTGTCTGATGATTATAATCATTTATGGATATGTTCTTGATATGGGACTCCCACTCCTTCCCCAACAACACTCCATCCGAGTACCTGCATTTTTGCATACCACTCCTCGATTGTGTCCTCTTCAATTTCTTTCGCTTGCCCTTGCCCTTTCCCTTGCCCTTCTTGGGTGTACTAGCTAGTTTTTTGGGTGCCATTATCTAGGTTTTCTTCCCACTTTAATCACTTTGTGTTGCTCTATTCTTCTGATCTCTCCAACCTTGGATCTCGAACTTGTGAGGAAAATTACTTAAACGCATGCCCTAGTTCTTCAAACCCTAACTAGGATACTCCCTTCACAAGATGACACCTTCTTACTGTTGGTGCCATTTTTGACCTTGCACCAAGTTGCCCTAAATTTTCAAATCTGTATCTACTTAAAAAAAAATTATCCTTTGATTTGATGGTCTGTAATTCTTCCCCTCTAGTTGAAATGCTTTAAAAATGCTCACAAACTTGTTGTTTTGCCCTAATTTGAAAGAATAATTCAAGTTTACCCTTTTTTGTGCCCTAGTTTTTCCAATTTTTTGGGCTATGTCATTTTTTCCTTTTCAGATCATGGAAAAATTGAAATTGATCAAATCATACTTGTGTGCAATTGAAAATCCAATCCCAAGGTTGAAAATGTTTAGAAATCATGCTTCAGTTGATTTAAAATAAATAAAAAATCTGCCATCCTTGGTGAAAAAATTGAATTCTAGGGCATCCTTTGAATTTTTTGCGTTTTGATGGTCATACGGGTGTCATTTTCCCATCAAATTCATCCTCATAAGGTATTGGAAACGTGGCGGGTTTTCATTGGCTGAGGTGCGTGGGAAATGTTTCTAACTTGTCATTTTTTTATTTTTGGCAAAGTGGCAAATTTGGCTCCACGGCTCCGCCTTTTTCAAAGTTGCCTACGTGGCATGTTCTTATTGGCCGAGGAGAGGTGGGGAGTCGGATCTCCTTTGAAAATTTTGGCTTTATTTTACAAAATTTCCTAAGTCAAAATTTTGCCTGAAACCCCGCAGCCAACTAGAGGAGGATGCGTGGAAGTATTTTGGTCAGAGGGGATGTGGGTGGCAGAGAAAAACTTATGAAATTTTGTGTTTTTGGCTCAAAGGGTTAAAGTAAAATTTTGGGCCAAATCTCCACAAAAAATCAGGAAAGGACACATGTCTAAAAAGGAAAAAGTGGAGGAAGGGGCCAAAGGAAAATTTTATGACTTTTTGCCTTTGTTGTCTAAAAGGTAAAAAATGAAAAATGGCTCCACTCCTATCGAAGTGAGACACATGTCACATTTTAAGGGTCAAAGGTAGACAAGGTGGATCGGTGGGCCGATGGAGGTAGAAGAGAATTTTTTCCCTTTTGCAAAAAGGTCTTAAAATCAAAGTTTGGAGCGCTAGCCCACGACAAATCACAAGGAGACACGTGGAGAGGGAGAAATCGGAGGTGCGAGCCCGCAGGGCAAAAGTGAATTTTTTTGAATTTTTCAAAAAGGTCAAAATGCACAGAATTGACGTGTAATCCCAATGGGACCCACCATGTGCCACGTGTCAACTCCAAAATTCAAAGGTGGAGGGGCAGAGAAAAATGAATTTTTTTCCAAAATTTTCGAAAGGTCATAAAGTAAATGTTTTTAAACTAGGCCCGATCCAACCATTTTTTTGCCACGTGTTCGGCCTTATCCAAAAAATTAAAAAGGTAACTCAGGATTATTTCTAAGTCTGCATCTTCCATGTGGAACGCTAGGATTAAAAGATGGATAAGATCGACGGTTGTTATGCATCCATTTGTTTTAACCACCATGGGAGCTTGGGAAGCTTGTAATCATGATTTTACATCAAAATTCATCAAATTTATAGTGATTTTGTGTCATCTTGGCCTTCCAGGATCATTGGCATCACTTTCATGGCTTAATTCTTTGATTTGAGGTGGTTTTGAAATAAATTTTGCCCTAATCCATCCAAAAACATGAAATGAAAAAATCAAAAGTTACAGAGGTAATTTGAAAAGGTAAAAAGGTGAAAATGATGAGTAAAAGGTGTTTGCATGCCTCAATGATGAAAAATGTGCCTTCAGGATGGATAATGATCCAGATATTTGTAATGATTTAATCTTTTTGGGCACACCTGACAACCTGCGAATGTTTTTCTGTTTGATGTCATTTTCATTGAATCATGAGGATTGTTTTGTAACAAAATTGATCCCGTGGCATATTCTTTGCTTGGGGAAGAAGGCTCCAATGTGGCATGAGATATATAATGCATGTTTTGAAACATGAAAAATAGGGGGAAAAGTTGAAAATCACGAGTAAATTATGAGAGAAAGTTCATTTTCTGAGAAACCCACCAAAGGACATGAATAATTTCTTCTGTGTTGGATCTTCATGTATGTGAGTTGGTTACAAGTGTATAGCCATCACATAGCTCTGATATTTTTCATGAAACTCTCCCTTGCTGATGAATCTAACAAGATTTTGAGTTAATCTATGTTTTTCCTGGGCAATATGATGTCTGTTATCATTTTTAAATGCCTACAAATAGTTTTCATTGTTCTTGTTGCAATCTTACATTAAAAGTCTTTAGAAATCACACAGGATATCCATTTCTTGTTGATAGTTTAGTGGAATTTTCAATCGCATGTTTAGAAGAGCCTTCATCTGATAAAGAGAAAAACAAATTTAAAATCACTTTACCTTCCTTGACTGCAGAGATTTCTTGTAAGCCTTTGGGGGTACCTTAGGCGTGGTTTGATCAAGGATTTTTTTGTGTTTAATTGAGTTCTTTACTTCAGGATTTTGCGGTAAGTTCTCAAATATTTTGTGAAGAGTGTAACTTGGGCTTCCATTTATGCCTCTTGGTTGAAAGAGTATCTGATTATTTAAAGCATTTTATCTAATAGTTGTTCAAGTATTGTAGAGGTTGTAAAAGATTTGATACATCCCGGTTTGTCTTGTCAACACCCACCAAAAATTTCATTCAAAAAAACTAATCCTACCCCTACTACCCTTGCATTGCATTGTGTGTCAAAAAAAGAATACAATCCATTTAAAAAAATGCACAAAGCAAATCAGGATCATATAATTTCTTCAGTAACCCTCACCTTGCATTGAAAATATCTCCATAATCTGGGAGTGACAACTTGTGAAAGTCAGATTTGGAGTGTTGATCATATTTTCCCAAGGCCTTTTCATACTATTTGCATAAATTAAGGGATATATTCATCTCCTTCACCATTTGGGGGTTACAATATAGGTTATCTTACCTTGATTGAAAGCCACAACCTAAAATAGTGAGGGTCAGATCAAATTTTTTCAAAGTGCTATCCATCTCTCCACAAATCTAAGTGCCAGTTAGATCACATCCCCGGCTATAAAACGACATACATCATGATTTGTCTAACTTCAAGCTTCACGCCATATCTCTGATGTTTCTCATACGAAAAGGAGAAGAAATTTGGGTACCAACACTTACAACTTCTCCTAAAACTGTGAAATCCCTTCGTCTTGGTTCATAAACTTGGGCTAGTTACCCACGCTTCAATATCTCCAAATTTTTCTTCACACGGATCAATTTTTTTGGAAGCCCTAGTTTGTAAAGGTATAAAAAGTGCTTCATTCTTCTTATCTACAAAGTGAAAAATGAAGTGCCTAGACCCCTTTATTTATAGTTTTTCCCCTTTTTAAGCATTAATTGCTACTTCACCTACCACCATTCTTTCACATTTAATGTAACTTTTTCAAACAAAGTCTGTCTTTAGCACTTCCACTCATGCACCCAAAGCGTGCAAACAAACAAAGTCTATCTTCGGTGATCCCCCTCATGCACCCCATATTACGTGGAAAACCCTCAAACCTTAAGTGCGCAATCAATCCGGCTTAATAGGATACTCTTACGCATGCGTACCCAGATCGAAGGAACTTATTCTATCCTAATTTTTTCTCTTTCCTAACTCATGTTGCTTAATGCGCTTTCTCCTCCTCTCGTACATGGGATCTGAATGTAGCTTTATATTAACACCAACCATCTTTTTCTCGTATTTTCTCTCAATATACCTCATTCAACTGGGCCATTTAATCTGGGCTTTTCAACACAATTTTCCTTGGCACTTTAACCTTGTGCTCCATAAATTTTCTTGGCATTTTATACATGCGCTTCTTCACATTACTCCACCCCACACTAAAATGATGCATGTTCCTCTATGCATTCACAAATTCTCAAAAGTAGTAATAAGGTTACCGATTCCCAAGGCACAAAACAAAACAACAACGTGAAAGGGAAACAAAGGAAAAGAAATGCATAAAGGAAAATCGAAACTAATTGGAAAAACTAACTTATTTACAAACACCAAGAAGGCTTATTTATAATAGGGCTTTAACCTACTCCCATTGAAGTGTCCTGGAAACTTCGTTCCATCCAATGCTTGTAACTGACACGTGCCTAACTCAAGGATGTATGAGATTGTGTAAGGACCCAACCAATGGACCTTCAATTTCCTAGGATGGCTTAAAAACTTAGAATCATAAAGTAAGACCATTTTCCCAACCTCAAAATTCTTATTTCTTATGTGACGATCATGCCAAGCCTTTCGCTTTTCTTTCTTTTTTGTTTGGATCCACTCGCGAGTGATCATCTCTCATCTAGCTTCATCAAATCATCAATTCTCTCTTCCAAAGTGCTTGCTCATCATCCAACCCTCATGTATGCACTATTCATAGAGAAGGTAACATGAAATCAACAGAAGAACACCTTCCACTCCAAACACCAATTGAAATGGTGTGGATTTGTTCAACCTTTTATAAGTTGTCTTATAAACCCATAATATTGTTGATACTTTGTCATCCCAATCTTTTACGCCAATATCACAAAGTTTTGTCGGGGTGTGATTCAAGATATTTTGTTGAATGCTTCCATGGTTCCATTTACTTATGGGTGATAGGGTGTACTTGTGATGAGCCACCAAGAACTATGATAAGAGGATCCTCATGGTCTCATTCAAGAAATTCATACCCCTATCACTCTTTAAACTCAAAGGACATCCATACTTCGTGATAATGTTCTCCCACAAGAATCTTGCCACTATGCTGCTTTGTGCGTCTCTAGTTGGGGCTGCCTCTTCCCACCTTGTGAAATAGTTTGTGTAAGTGATGACATAGCATGACCTAGTCCGACACATAGCTGGTTTAATAGGGCATACAAATTCTATTGCCCATTTCTCAAAAGGTTCCGCTCTAGGTATCGGGCGCAAGGGCATTTCATCTCTCTTTCCAAGATTGCCAATGTTCGACAATGGTCACATGCTTTACAATAGTATTTATAATCCTTGTACAGGGTTTCCCATCACTAACCTACCATTAATATCTTATGCACGGTGGCATCACCTGCATAATGCCCACCCACACTTCCTTCGTGTGCTTCCTCCATGATGGTGAGGTGCTCATGCTCTAATACACACTTGCATAACACCTCATCATGCCCCAACTTGTATAAGTTTCCACTGATCAACATGTAGGGCGTGGTGCATATGGCTAGTTTCTTATTCTCTAAGGCCTTCATTCCTTCCAGTGCCACACCTTTCTTTAAGAATACCGCAATTTCCTTCAAATTCGAGGGTGCGTGCCACAACCTAAATAGTTACACGTCTTGCATTATCTCCTCAATACTCTGTGTAGCCTCCCCTGAATCAATTCTTGACAGATGATTAGGTCCACAATTGCTCTTTCCAGGCTTCACTACTACGGTGAACTCAAACTCTTGAAATAACAATACCCACCGACATATGCGCCCTTGCAGAATGGACTTTTTACCAAATATTTTAATGCCATGTGGTCGTGTAAAAATGAAGGTTGTTGCAGAATATACTATCCGAACTTGAAAAGCATGTAGATCATTGACAATGCCTCATGCTCGGTTGTGGCGTAATTCTACTCTACCTTGGTGTTAACTTCCTATATGCAAAACACGAGAGGATGATCGACAATTCCATCACTCGGTATGTGTAAGTACTTGCTCCAATAGTGGTTCTGAGGCATCTACATGGACATGGAAGGGCTTGTCCGAAGAGGGAAAATGTAATATAAGTGTGGTAACAAGCCTATACTTTAATGTATCAAATTCCCTCTGTTGTGCCTCTTCCCAATGGAAGGGACTTTTATGTCTAAGCAGCTCCTCTAAAGGTGCGGCGATCTTGGCATACCCTTTGATGAATTTCCTATAATAACCTGTATGCCCAAGGAATATGTGCATGCTGCGCTCTAGTTGGTAGGATCCCCTAACCCCACAATAACTGTAACTTTAGCAGGATCTACTAGCAAGCCCTCCTTACATATGATATGCCCTAATAATGTGCCAAAGGGTGTAGCAAATACACATTTATTAATATTGAGTGATATCCTAAAAGCTGTCTACACCTCTCAAACATTAACACCAAATTGTTAGAATGGTCTTTTACCTTGGACCATACACTTGTCCAATCATCTAGATAGACTGAAGAAACTTATGGATGAAGTCCTAGAATGCTTGCACCACTATGCATGAAAAAATAGTAGGTGCATTCTTCAACCCAAAGGGCATGACCGTATATGCAAAACTTCCCCACTCAGTGGAAAAAGTTGTCTTCTCCTAGTCTTCCTTTGTAATGTCGAACTTGGTGGTTCCCTGAAAATCCATCTATAAAGGAATAGATTTCGTTCCTAGCGATTCCTTCGAAAATTTCTTCAGTGAAGGGGGTTGGAAAAGGACCAATGACACAAACTGTGTTTAGTTCCCTATAATCCACGTAGATCCTAATCCACCCATCCTTCTTGATGCTGATTACCATCAAACTTATCCATTCTGATTCCTCCACTGCTTTAATGATCCTAGAAGCTATCATTTTATCTATCTCCTCCTTAATCTTTATACAAAAATTGGGATTCATCTAGTAGGGTCTCTTCCGACCGGGCATGCACTTTCCTTCACTTTATCTTTAACCCCACCTAAGGAATGGTGAACACCTTTGAGTGCATGGTACCTGCATGGGAATAAATCCACAAATTTGTGCAATAGATCAATGACCTTAGAGACTTCCTTCTCTCGACCAAGTAATATACAATAATAGCTTACTTAGGTTCTTCCCTAAACCGATGTTAACCTTCTTTGTCTTTAAGAGCTCATTGTAGGTGCACATACAAGTATCAACACTGTCCACTACCTCACATGTTCGTATAGAATGGATAACATCCAAGCTCTCCACTTCCTCTCCATCAATCACGTACATCAACTTCCCTTTCTCCTTTTCCAAACACGCACACTCAAGTTGTAACTCTTATGTTTCCTCTACTTCCTCTTCAAAGCACACCTCTAAACCTGGTCCACCTAGTAACTCTAATAGCCTATCCTCTACCATGGAACTATCCCCCATGGTAAGGCGCTTCATACCCTACAAGGCCTTATCAACTGATGGCTTGGTACTCTTGTCTAGTAGCGTGTCTCCAAATGAATGTTCCATGCACATGCGTAACCTTGTAGTGTAGAATACAACTTGTGCACCTAAAGGGATGGTGGAAAAGCTTCCACACCTTCTCTCTAGATCCTCTCACACTCCTAGATATGGATAGAGGCAGGCTCCTTCCCATGGTAGTCCTTGATGGTGGTGCGCACGTTTCTCCTAGAGAATCTGACAGAGAGAGAAATTCTTACCTTGCACCATTCCAAAAGGCTCTCCCGATGGGTAGTCCACCATTATGCCATTGTCTTTGAGCAGCGGGGCATAGCTTAGGATCCCTCTCCATTCCTTCTCCTTATTCCACTGAGCTTCCATCTTCGTAAAAATATCTCAGGAAGGCTCCTCCTAAATACGTATGCATCTATTTTCCTCTTAGGCGCCTGCACCGTGCGCACCTTTGTCACCTTGGTCACCGACCCTCTCAATTATTGTCCCATTAATTCATAATTTCCATGCTCCCGGTTGTCACATGCTAGACTAGTGTTATCACTTACAAACTAAGCATCCTCAAACTAGATAACTTCGTCGGTAGGATGTATTATCTCTAGGTCCCTGATTGAGCACACATATATCTTGTCAAAGCACTTATTCCCCCAAAGGTTCAATATAAGGCATCGAATTCCCATCACCGGGGGTATAATGACCCATTCCTCCTTAGTTTCAAAACTAATGTACCCTTTATTGAACTAAAGGTCTAGATTGTTCTTGTAACACCATGGGTGCTCAAGTAGTCTTTGGAAATTTTTACGCCTCGGTGAGTGCCAAGACTTCAAAGTCCCTAGTAAACTTAGCTCCTGGATAGTGATAGTTACATCCTTTAAGACACTGATGGGCATCACCTTAGTCTTGTTTGCCATATACAACACATTCCAAGATGGCTATAATGCAGGTATTCCCATCTGATGCCATACATCCAGAGTTAGAACATTAACCTTCATGCATGTGTCAATGAAGATATTGCTAAGGAGTTATCCATCTATAACTGCATTCAATGTGATCTCCTTATCATAGTCAAGGATGTGAGGGGGAAGGTTTACATGTAAGACCTACCTCTCACAGTCTTCTCTAGCATGTGGTACCTTCTCTCTCAACCATGACCCTAGCAAGGGAATGATATTCTCTTGCCTTAGCATTTTACACACCTCCTTGACCTCATCCAGGTCATCCTTTTCACCTCGACTCTCCTTCCTTGTTCTTCCCTCTTGGATTTCTCCTTTAGACACTAGATTTCTCCTTGCAAGCTATGAATGACATCCATACTGTCTTGATAAACTTCCTTTTAACACGTGGGGTCTTAGTACTTTCCATAAACTACTTCCTCTCTCAAAACTAGGGTCCTCTGCCTTGGTATCTCTTTTGCACATGCGGCTTCTGTCCTTGTGGTTACCAAGACAGATCCAAACCTTCATCTCATGTTACTCGAGGCATCCACTATGTGTGTGCCTTCTTAATCTTGACCATTACGGTTCCCTTGTCTTTCTAGTGCTTTGCTAATTCATGTGCTCGGATAATTCCGGACACTCCTCATACTTTCGCTTCTTTCGCACCATGCACACTATAACAAGTCTAGGAAATCTCATTTGTAATGCTTTATAGATCCACAATTAAAACAGGTTCCATGTGGGAACTCACTCCTTCCTCCTTCGTGGTTGGCACGACCATGAAATCCTCCTAAAAACCCCTTTCACGTGCACCTCCATTTGCGCACTCCTCATAATGGCAATCATCGCCCTTCGCAACTACCGAAAATGTTGGTCAGCACACCCCATGATCAATGGCCTCATGGATCTGATCAATGAGCCTACAAACCTTAGTATCATGGGTGGTAGAGGTGTAGATCTTGCAATAGTAAGACAAATTCTTCTAGATTACGTGTTGTAATAAGGGGCATCTACTTGCATCATGGTCCCCATGACAAATTTCATAGTCCATTGCTACAGTGCATACCATCCTCCGGGGGTAATTATCCTTGACATGCCCCTCTACTTCACAATCATGCACACAATAAATTGCTACAAGCCTCATGGGATGAGTTCGTAGATAGATTTTCCAGCTACCTAGCCATAGTGGCAATCCGAGTCTTTAGGAATGGGCTAACACTAGTATCAATACTACCAACAACCTCGGTGCATAGATCGACTTCCAATGCCTCGCGCATGTCTGTAAAAGTTTTATGAGATAAGGCCCTTCTAAAAGGGGTGATCAATCCTTCAAAAATCCACTAAGCATGTTGTGAAGGGTGGATATCATATGAAAATTTAGACAAGAGAGTCTTAAAGCATGCATCATACTCCCGCACACTCTTTTCCATTCCTTGCTAACTATCCTTCAAAGCACTGATGCTCTTTTGTTCAAACTTAGGAATGTGGAATTCGCCAAGAATGCATTCTTTAAGTTAGGATAATCCTCTAATATTTGATGAGGGTCATACTTCCTATACCAGCTATGTGCACGCCCTTACAACATGGTTGCAAAATGACTAGCCTTCTACTATGGGGTTTTGATACCCTTTGCACGCCATAGCAGTTCACACTTGTGAACATGTTCTGCAACATCCTTAATGCCTCTGTAATCTAGCAAGTGTAACGACATCTTAAAGAATACTTGAGGTGGAGGTGGGGCCCTTCTCCTCCCAAGTTAGAGCCTTGGGTCCCTTTGGTGTTTCCTCCACCATCGGATCCACCAGGTCCACCAGAGTCTTATGCCTCTTGAGCCACCAGATCCACTAGAACCACTAGATCCACTAGGTCTTGTTCCCTTTGAACCACCAAGTCCTGTAGTAGTTGTGCCAAGTGTCCCATGGTTCTATTGAACTGTGTGCCGATGGTCTGTGATAGTGCCCCACTACCACTATTGCACTCCCCACACCACTCCTAAACACGAGACCAAATGCTTGTACACTTATTCCTTGTCTAAAGACTCCTCTAAATACTAGAATAAGTGTAGCCATAAAGGGAGGAGCTAAAAATTGTACCTCCTAGGCACAGATCTGTCACTTCCACTGATATCAATTGGGCCAATAAAACTCCTTCCTGGTTCTAGAAAACCAAGTGCTAGGGTTTGGTCACTAGATGTGTTCGGATATGTGCTAACGACTCTCCTTTCTCCACATGAAAAACTCTCACTAGAAGCCGAAGGGGTCTCTTTTACGCACTTGCCAAGATGGGGCAGCAAAAACTTCTCAGGTTCCATGTCCTCCACGTGAACCTCAACTCCTTCCCAACGCGTCTATCTCCATAGATTCATCACACTTGTAGCCTCATGTCATTTAGCAATCTCCCTTTCATTTGCTTCACTATACTTCAGTTGTCTCTCCTCACTCTCTTTCTCTATCATAATATCTATCATCTTCCTCCACCCTAGCTCCCTCGTCAATGCTCGAATGGTTTATCTCGGCCATTGGAAATGCCTCTAAACTCATGGTAACCATCAAGATTTTCATAGCCAGAGGGACAACATGTAGAAATGATCTTCTGGGATCTCGTAAAAACTGAAACTTAGCAACCTCTAGACAAGAATATGTTGAAATGGCATACTCTAGAGTGTAGCTAGGCAGTACTCCTTTCCACCAATGATCCACAACATGGGTCCATGTCGATATACATCCTACAGCCTCTGGTATTTTTCTTGGGTCCACACATGTGATCCATGACACCAACTTGATCTAGACAAATAGGCTAAAAGCCATTCATACAGTTCTACTTTGGGAAGCAACAGAAAAAAGTCTCATACAAATCCTAGTAGAGGTTCTCTTCTACCCATATACGTGCATCAAACTCAGGTCCATTGCTGAATCTATGAGAAAACTCATCCTCCATGCTCTTGAACCATGATTCAACACTTTCCAAATTTAACCACTCTATCATTACTCAATACACAAATCATGATGCATGCTAATTCCCACTACAAATTTGAAAAGAGGTCCTGGCAATGGAACCAAGATGTAGTCATTTTTACTCCTATCACAAAAGAAAGGAACCCCATGCCAACCGACCTATCACCCAGTGGATGCTGGGCACTCACCTGAGGCACGCACGGGTGCCGAGTCTCTCTTTTATGTGAGTTAAGTGGGAAACATCATCTATGATTTGCATTTAAGAGATTTAAAGAGGACTTAAGACATATAAGAACCATAGAGCTCAGAACGGCCTCTAGATCCTTGCAACCATTTCAGATAGTGTACTTAACAAATTATATAACTTGTGCTATAACAAAAGGAAGTATACAAGCATCCATAATTAGCATAAACATAAATGGAAGAGAATCTATGAAATTTTTTATCATAATCAATGATATTCATATTCATATAACTAGTAACCTCATTACATCCATGGATCCATTTACATAATGTCACGGAGAAGTAGACCGTAGTCATGCATTGCAATTGGACTAATGGAAATATATTACTAGAAAGAAAATTTACAATCCCGTTGCCCAATACATCCTTTCCCAAATGCAATCTCTCACTATCGAGTTCTTGCATTATTTTTGCAGAGCTTCGCCCACTCTCTAGTTCTCTCCTCCTTTACTCTACAGCGCTTGTATTTATAGCCTTTCTAGACTACCAACTCATCCTCCAATGCCCTCAGATCTGATGCCAAGTGTCTGAATGTGGTCCTCCATGCGAGCATGCTTCTCTAAGCCTGAGCTTTCCACTTTATACCATGATGTGCTTCTAGAAGCTTCTAGCATGCTCCTTCTTGGGCCAACCTGTCACCAGGCTGGCACCTTATCCATGTGTAGTTGGGTCATGATTTTCACATGTTCTACCCCGAACACCCAATTTGACTAAGTTCCAAACCCTTGGTTCTATCTACATGCATCGCACATGTTGTGGGCTTCCTTAAAACCTTCTATTAAACCCTTCTCTCCATGCTTTTTCCTTGCACGCCTAAAATCCTCTTGTACTTAGTCAATATTTTAGGGTCCCAACATCCAACATTAATGCATTTAATTTATGAGAGTTTATATTTTATGTTTGAAAAAGAAAACTGAAAAATTTATCATAGGAATGATTCACCCCCTCCCCCACTCGAGTAGTTTTTCAATTCTAAAAATTGGTATCGAGAAATCCCTTAGAACTAGTCTTACCAAGCTAAAGGGAGGTCTTTGGTAACAATTATGGGAGATAATTATCACATGAGATGGGTAGTAGAGTTCTATAAAGAGAACTGCATAAAGTGATTAATTTACAAGAATAAGTTCTAAGTTGTGTACAAAATCAACTCAAGGAAGCCCTTACTGAGAAAGAATAAATGAAGAAAGAGAATTTAGCACTGAAGAAATATCTAAGCAACATGACAAGTAAGGTATCAAATTTTCAAGAGATCCAGAAAATATGAATAAGATGTTAGGAAAATAAAAGGTATATGGTGATAGAAAAAGCCTAGGTTTCATAGAAAATTCATGCAATATAGAGAAAAATGAAGGTGAATCAATTCAAGGATCAAATGGAAAAATGTAGTCAATAAATGGAAATAGTTTAAAGCATTCATCTCATGAAATATCATCTGTTAGGAAACCAAATACATTTAGGCATGTTGCTTTTCATGGTAATTTCTACAAGTGTGGTGTTTATGGACACATGGCTAGTATGTGTAATCCTAATGTGGAAAATAAATAAGATTCTAAATAAGAAACTCAAGAACATCATTCGAAGGGAAGAAGGAAGAGAAAAAAGTAGGAAAAAGATATGGAGCTGAATTTTATCACTGTCATGAAAAAGGACATCTAGAAAAGTATTGCAAAAATGAGCCATCAAACACAAGAATGTATGTAAGAAAATTTAATGGTTATTGTTATGCTTGTAATGAATTTGGACATAGGGATTTTGAATGCAAAGGAAGACAAGTGGAATGTTTTAGGTGCCATAAGATAGGGCATATTGTAAGGTTTTGTGATACATGATAGTTGAAGAAAGTGACTCATGGGTCCAAACAACAAGTTCATAAATACAAGAAAAATGGAGATGTTAGTCAAAATTCTCAAAATGATCCCAAGAAGATGATATAGAAAAAGAAGGGGACTGCTGTGAAAAATGAAGAATTAGAAAATAATGAACAATTCAAGAAACTAAAAGAAATCATGATACCTTCTTAGGTCTCTCATCAAGCTCCTCCATGATATATAGGGGTGAGGGGGAGCTAGTTAACTCAAGGTGTGTGTCTCCTCCATGTCTTCAAGGTATGAGTTCCTAAGTCTCTTTACAAGTTTTTGTGGAAATTTTATTTTTAGTTTCCTAATGGGTGCATGACTATGTTTCCAAATTAGTATTCTCATTCTATGGTGACTTAGTGTATATATGAGTTATGAAAAAGGTTGTTATGTCTTTTTAATCATGGAAAGAACCTTATTTTATATGCGTCTGTACCTAGAGTTGATTAAAGGATCCATGATCTATGGAGGTCTATATTCATGAGAAAGATATCCCTATGGTGAGCATGATGTTATGATATGTTAAACAATGACAATAAAATGTGTTCCTTAAGGTATATCTCATTCATTCAAATATATGTTCTTTAAGGTTATCAAAAGTTTGGTCAATGTCTTGTATTTTCTATGACATGTCAGAGGTTGAAGGAGTGTTTTATCATCTTAAATCCACGTACAAGGTTCAAAATTAGTGTTTGAATACTGCTAAGATTATCATGAAGCATAAAAATGTTGACTTCTCACTATCTCAAGTGTGTAAAAGGATTTGTGGAAAATACGGCTCTAATTACTGAAAACAAAAGATGTGATTAAGAAAAAGATCAATCTTCTAACATGATGTGTATCGACAAAGAATAAGGTCAAGAAAAAGTGTTACCTTGGTTTTGAAAAACCTATTAGACTTAGTAATTGTGAAAGTGGAGTATTGTATCAACCTACAAGAAAGAGCTTGTTAGTTGTGACTCAAAATGTGTATGCAAGATACAATAATAGGAGTTTGTAGTTGGTTTGATATTTATGAACAAGAAAGGCTATTCAATGTTGACCCTATGCTTCTTATTTATTAAAGCATTTCAAGAATAACTTTGTAAATTCCTTTTAGGAAGGCATATGTCACATTCTTTACACTGAACATAAAGATGTTGGTAGAATTAATGTTTGAGGTTAAAAATGAAATACTAAGAGACTAATATTGCCCTAAAAGGTTTGATTGAAATTCTCAGAAAGTCTAAAAAGTATGGAACTCCTAAAGATTTCTCTCCTTCTAAAAAGAAGTATAAAATAGGTTAGTTGTCTCTTCGAAGGTTTTTAAGCTTGTTGTTGTCAACGAACTTCATTACTTGTACAGTGTTAGCAAAATTTGTTTGGAAACATTTTTATAAAGAAGTTTTTGGCTTGGCTTTGTCACAAAGCATGAGATTCTTCAATCTGTTGACTCAATTTCTTCTAGACACTCCCGATGTTTCTAGCACTAAAAATAAAAAAATAGTTCCACTTTCTTTAAACTACACATTGTTAAAACATGTAGCTAGAGGCATTTCAAGATGATTCAAGATTGAAACTTGTTTTGAAAAGATATAGCATGACTCCATGAATATGTAGGATAAATAATTTCCAAATTACATTCATAATTGAAGGAGAAATCAATTTTTTTATGGTCTCGGGATGTCTTAGTCATCCATACCCCCGATTTAGGGTTTCCAAAGCACGTTTTTGATTGAATTGATCGATTCAACCTTCTAAAATTCATGAAAATTGGAATGAAGATCTATGGGAGGTTTTCCAAATTGTTGTAAAAAATTTTGTGGCATTTCATTGGGTATGCTCAAAGATATTTTTATTAGAAAATCCAGAACCCATGTATAGTCATGATTCGATAGGAGAAAAAAATTGGTTGCAAAAAAATCATGCAAACTAGATGGTTTTTCATGGTGCTATGATTCAAAATATTAGAATAAATGTTGAGGAGAGATCTCTAAGTCTAGTTACAACTTTGAGTTATGATTACTACATTTGATTCCTTATAACAATTCATGAAAGGTTAACAATCATGTTGTCTTCTTTGCTACTTCAAAAAAATCCATTGTGCTCTCCAGTAGATAATGAAGAGTAAAGGGTTATAATAAATGTGTATGGGAAGTGAAACATCTTGAGATATATAAAAATATAAAATGACAATTTTTGGATCCTAGTGAGACAATTTTTGGTTCAAGAAAGTAGAGGCAGAGAAGGATAATGTTTTTGCTTCCAAAAGGAACTAAGTAAGAGATACAAAGATAAATGGACCATTATGAGGATTGAGAATCATAAAATAATGTAATGATAGAGAGATATGGGAATGAAAATGTATTAGGTTGATGGAAAAGAGTGGTTTTAGTCAAGGCATACCTCTAGATTTTGAAGCTTTCATCCACCATTTTCATCATTCATCAATGTTGTGAAGATTTTTGATCAAGCATTAAATCCATGTGGACACCATGGAGTTAAGATTTCATATGTGATTGTGGAATGTGGAACTAGTTTTCTTAATGATGTCTCAATACTGTCAAGGTGGTATGAGAATTGAAGCTACAGTCTAAGGAAAATTGTTTCAAAAAGTGAAGCTACAAATTGCAGATGTTTTTAGTCTTCATGAGTTAGGAATGAGATAAAAATGATGATAATTTGTAGTACACAATCAAGAAATGTGTATCTACATGTATGTTGTAATCTTTAAGGTTTCTAGAGCTATCAAGGACTACAATGTTGGTCTCTACATGGCATGAAGAGTTGGTAAGAGGTTTGTCAATGTACTATTGTTATGAAGTGTATTGCTAGTGTCTTGATGGTCTTGAAGCTTTGTGAAAATTTCTTGCGAATACTTTAATGGTGATTATTATGAAAAAGTATGAATATTTTTATTCTTGAGGGCTTATGAATCTTTATAGGCCTTGGAAAAATTCACACAGTTTTCAAGAAGATATAAAGGGTCATCCTACATCTAGTACAAGTTAGTAAACAAAGTACTTAGAAGAAATAAAGAGTAGGTATAGTCATCTAGCTAGGAATCTGTGAAAAATATTGATGAGTGGCAATGCAATATGTCCTTTTTCTTAAAGAATTTTAGTTTATTTTAGTAAATGCTCAACCATTGAAAGCATGCTACATGTGTTAGTTGATTTGTGACATCTTATAATGAGCTCTGTGAAGTGGCTAATGTGGCTTTCCTATAAGGTATATAAGAAGAGGCTAGGTTCTTGATGAAGACTTAATCTTTATAAGCTCATGGTTCTGAGTTAGACTTGAATGAAGGACATCCTTTGAGGGATTTTAGTAAGAAGATCAAAAGTCTCAAACAAGTATATTATGTATAGTTTATAGTATTTTTGGTGATTTCAACCTGATCTAAAATATGAAGAGAATGAAGCATGCTCAAAATTCCAAGATGTCAAGCCAAAATATATAGATGACTTTAAAGGGTGAGAGGTATATCTAAAAGATGGATCTAAAGTGATCAGATTGTAAAGTACAAAAATGAGAAATGATAGTTAAAGAAGCATAGGTATGGATGAATGGTCATCTCTTGTCCAAAGATTATGGAAAATGATCACAATGAACTCAGAGGTGACATATGAACTTATATAGATGTAAAGTGGCATGTTGAGTCTATTGATTCATTAATGAAATGTGTGAGGAATCTTCAAGGGTTTCTAGATACCTTGAAGGAATATGAAGGAAAGTTGGTATATAATGTGAGAGATTGTGAAGTCAATAAATGTATACTACAAATGCAGAAATCTAATCACCCATTCATGCAATAATGATGGTGGTATTCAGTCTTGAAGTCATCTCTATATTATGGAACTGTTATCCAAATAGTTCTCCTAGTAATTTGGATAACTTGCATACACATCCTTCTCCCCTTCACATTCTTCTATCTCCTTCCATTTTCCCTTGCATGCCTTCCTCCTACACACCTGATTTCTTTCCTATCCCATCGTGCACTTCTTGCACTCTTCTCTGCAGACTTACCTTCTAATCACCTAAGTCCCCGACATTCCTCCCGCATGCGAGCCACCATTTTGTTTCCCTTTCATACACTTTTCGTGTACAAGTATTATTTTTCCTAAGTTAGATTGAAAGAAATAACTACCACCTAAAATGGTTCCCTAACCTAGCTAGAAACAAGAAAAGAGTACCATCAAGATGAAGAAATGAACAAGGCCTACACTAGTATCATAACTTTGAAATAGTGAAATCAAGCATAATGCAAATCAAGAACTCTAGTCTTCTAAATTGCCTAATTAAATCAAATGGACCTATGTAGTCCAATGGAAATCAATAATATTGTTTGCTTTGATCCTTTAAGGATGCTTGCGTGTGAGGCTTAGCTCTTCAAGATGGATGGTGGAGGGCTTGAGAATGGTAAAAGGCTTTTAGTGCAAGACTATGTGCTTTCGTTTTCTTTCTCAAGGGAATTAGGTGTAGGTATAAAGGTAGAAGGAGGGATCCTTATATAGCCCAATGGATAAAGGAAACACTTCATTCCTTTTCATGTGGGATAAAGTTAAAACATGATTAGGAATGGATAAGGTTGCTTTATAAAAGGTAACCTTACTTTAGAAGGGTTTAATTTATGCTTACAAAGTCATGGGAGTTGGGGGTGTTTTAATTAATCAAAGGTGATTAACTAATAGGTAGATGTAAGATTATAGAAGCTAATTAGAGAAATATTAGTACAATTCAAGCTATTAGAAGGGGATTAAATCAATTAAATATTGATTTATTAGTTAAATGAAGGAAAGGATAATCAATTAATAATAATTAATTAGTCTGGATAGAAGGGGTCAATAATTAACGGAAGGTTGTTAATTAGGTTGTTAGTTGGATAGGTGACTTAATCAATCGTGTATTATAATTAATTAACGACAATAAGAGGAAATGTGAGCGATTTTTATGATATGTCATCGATTTGTGAGAAAGGGGATAATTAGTGCAATTGAAGTATTTAATTTTCTTGGGCGTAATTATTGGTGTCAACATTTTCCCCTCTTTGGGGTGGGCGTAAGTGACGCCACTTCAAAGATAGTAGACGGAAGAAATTTTTGAAGGAATAGAAGAAAGATTAGTAGGAGGGAGAGATGCCCCCTTGAGTGTTGATGGGGTGATGAAAGAAGCTGATTGACGATATGAAAAAAGATGAGAGATAGGCGAGAAGAATGGGGAAGAGGCAAGATGCCCTGGTAAGATGGAAGAATAGGGGTGAGAGGAAAGTGATGCAGAAGGAATATGGAGGAGGGGAGAGAAGAGCTTAGCCTCTAGCTGCTATGTATTGGAACAATTTTGGTGTCATCATATTGCCATAAGAGCTACGTCGTCGGTCCTTATGAAAAATATATGCATACGAGAAAGGTAGAATGACATGAAAAGCCATACTGTGAATGATTTTCCATTGCTGAAAACACTAACTCCATGTAACATACAAAATGTAATGCAATACGAGAAAGTGAAAGATGCCTAACTCCATGCAACATACAAAATGTAATGTAATACGAGAAAGTAAACAAGCTAAACTAACAGAGAAACATAATATAATGTTTTTATTATCGAGCTTCAGTTACGACCTATGCAAATTAATGACAAGGGTTGATGATGGTGCCCCAAGAAAGGATACATGTGAGGGGAATAACGAAGGACACTTGGGTTTGATGGAAAAACAATGTGCACTATGAAACAGTACCAGGAAACTCATTATGCCCCAGAGTACAGATGAAGTAAGCAACCTAGATTTTGTTGATGGAGGTAGATCAAGATGATCCACAAGTCACACACATGAATAAGTGAGAACCAAAGAGTGACGTTTTGTAGGATGATTTTCAATTTTTAGAATTTTTTTGAAACATATTTGAATGTTTTGGTTGATTTTGAAAGTTTTATGAAACTATGTATAGGAAGACAAGTAAGTGTGGATGCCCCTAGTGATAGATGGGATGTACAAGGGCATAAGGCCATGTGCGTACCAGAAAGGTGAAGATGTAAAAATTTCCCAACGATTAGGTGGGAGTATTCAAAGGTAAACTCTTCACGGGTAGAAGTGGGACCCAAGGCCATTATGGATAGGTTCAACATGATGGTGAACGTAAACCAATGAAGTGCTAGGAAGAAGTAAGGATGCCCCCAGCATAAGTTGGCCTAAAATCACATGATAGAAAGGAAGGAGAAGATTGTTTTTGTGGAAGGGGACAAATGTGCCCAAAAACATGGCAAAAAATTAATCTTATACACATGGATGTTCTAAACGAAGTAGAATAATGATGTGAATGATATGAATGTATCTTAGAAGCCTCATGACAAATAAGTGATTAGTCAAAGGCATAAATCATGAGACAAGATATGGACTAGAGTAAGAGTTTGAACAAGGTCCAAAAAAGACACTTGGTAACATACTAATACTGTTTACTCATAGCGATCCAGTGTGTGCACGTGGAGTTTATTACCTCTTGAAGTGAAGATTTAATAGACAACAAGTGAAGAGACCCTAGCTAATATGTAGGAATGATTTATTATGAAAGGTGATTTTGTGAATGGATGGTGAAAGGATAGCCGTACATTGCTCTCTCTTGCCCACCAGTGTCTATAGCCCTAGAGGAGATGTATTTGATTCTAATTGCAACATTGCTCTACTACCAGTCAGTGCACCCATAGCCCGATAGATATTATTGGAAATACCCAAGAGAGAGTAATATATCAATTTGCTTTTGCTTTGTATCTTTTAGCTTTTGATTTTTTATTGATTTTGATTATTTTTCTCTTTGAAAACTTATTTTAGTTCTCTTGTTTGCCAAGGGGTTAAGAACCACTGATGGCTTGATGGAAGGAGGTGGAAGTGCTTACAATGATGACATTGGCTAGTGTCAACAAATATGTCTAAAATTTCCTTGCAACAAGTTTATTAGATGTTGAATGTGATAGGATCTCTAAGAGGTCAGTTGTTCTTTAATTTATCAAGGTGATAAAAGACCAAGGTCAAACAGATACCATAGAGATAAATGTCACAAAATGCTTTCAAATAAGCTAACCAAAATATCACTAAACGGATGAAAATGGCAGGAAGACTTGCAGAAGAATAACAAGGAAGGGAAGAAATAAATATTCATGTGTACGCAACACCTTATTGCAATATTTGATTTTTGTACCTTTGATTTCTGTTGTGTTTTCTCAATGTTTTTTTTTTGTTGTATTTTTGAATTGTTTTTTTTTTTAGATTTTTGACAGTGATTTTAAGAGGTTGATATTAACAAAGTCACTATGTGTGGTAAGATCCAACAAAAATGTTTACAACTTCCTTGATAAGGGAGACTAGGCGTGTTTGTTTATCAAGAGTCATGTTTTCCCCGATCTCAATGATTGTGGTGAGTTCACACTCAACAAAGGACTACGATTTATCCTAAAACATGGATTTTGTATGTGGGATCTTGAGTTCCCTATCTATAGGTTTATGCACTTTGCACCATACTTGATGGTTATGTTGATGTGCGTTCTTGAATTGTGCTTGATTTACAACTTTGAGATTGTTCAAGTTGTTGGGGGAATTTGAACTCTTAGAACTTTTGACCTGATCTTGATAATGAACTTGTTTGGGTTTCTTATAAGCTGACTTGTGACTTTTCTAACCTCAATAAAGAGAAGAACGAAAAATTTATGATTGATGATAGGAATGAGAGAAATGATGGTGGGCTTTCCCTGGTCATTGGTAGAAGGATGATGTGATGGATGAAAAGGATATGGTCCAAGGATTGAAGAAGATGGGCTACTGCGAGGTGAGACATAGATAGAAGATGAAGGGCTACTAGGATGTGGCCCAAGAATAGAATAAGAAGGGCTACTAAGATGTGACCCATAAATAGAAGATGAAGGGCTACTAGGATGTGGCCCAAGAATAAAAGAAGAAGGGCTACATTGGAATACTAGGATGTGGCCCAAGAATAGAAGATGATGGACTACCCGGGGTGATCCATACATAGAAGATAAGGTGCTAGTTGGACATGTCCCAAGAATAGAAGATAGTGGACTACTCAAAAATGTCCCACAAATAGTAGAGGGAGGGCTACTAGAAGGTGACCCAAACCTAGATGAAGATGAAGGGCTACTTGGTGTTGACCCCATAAGAGATTTTGATTGAGGAATTATGATAGACAAAGAGTTATTGGGTGATGAGAAGATAGGCCATGGATCAATGCAAGACAAAGGAGTTTCTTCACATAATGAATAATGTGAAGATGAAATAATAAGAGAGTCAAGTTTCATGACCTAAGGCTCTTCCGCATTTCTTGATAAAAGGAATCAACCTTTTCCTCACAATATGCGAGACACATCAAAGTCTAAAGAGAATCCTTTCTCATATTCTCGCTAAAGGAATATCTTCATATGCCCCTATAAATGCCCCGATTGTTTTATTCATCCGAAAGAGATCAATCAGTATGAGTTTTTGATCAACCACCAGGGGTTGATTGGAAGAAAGAGATCCAATTGGTGTGGGAGACTTAGAAGATGCTTGATGATGATTGATAAAATAAGATGTTGTGGGGGACAAAGAAGACGTGTAGCTATATGTCTTAGGAGTAGAATAAGGTGGTGTGGACCTACCTATACAATGGTATTTCATATGTAAAATAGTAGGATTAATTCCAAATTCTATAGATTGTGACGCATGGGTCGATTCAGATGTTTGTCTCGAAGGACTTTGAGTCCCATGAATCTTCAAAGGAGGAAGACTTATTGGGGGTGATTGATGAAGAAGGTCCTGTGAAGAAGGGGAGGACCATGATTCAAGAATCACATTGGATGAATAATAACAAGGGTCCTGCAAAGAAAGGGAGGACCGTGATTCAAGAATTGTATTATATTTTTGATTGGATGGATTTAGAGTCACGCGTATCTTCAAAGGAAGAAGACATCATTGAGGCGACTGATAAAAGGGGTCCTATGAAGAGAGGGAGGACTGTGATGTAGGAGTCACATTAGATGAAGGATGAAGATGATTTGTGGTGACACAAATCTTTAGAGGAGGAGAACATTGTTTAGATGAATGATAATAGAGGTCCTGTGAAGAAGGGGAGGATTGTGACTTAGGAGTCGAATTGGATGAATCTGAATAGTAGTTTAGATCTGAATAGTAGTTTGGATCCAAATCATCAGAAGAATTAGAATAAATGTTTGGATTGGAATCCTCAGAAGAAGAAGAAATGTTTGGATTAGAATCAAAAGAAGAGTGGGGGGAACTCGAATAATAATTTGGATCAGAAGCATCCAAATCATACCACCGAATATGAGATGAAGGTGGGGATGAATTTACCCATATGGGGCACGAAGAACCAAACAAGCTTTAGTTGTAATGGGAATATTTTGATTTGAATTGCTAAACCTAGGTTCCATATTTTTGTATGGGGAACCGCATGATAGTCAATCATTTTTGGCGTTGTTTTAAGCACAAATGTCTAGATCTAGATAGTGTGATGGAACTCCTTCAAAGGGAAGGAAGTGACATGTCGATTTGGGTAGCATAAGGACAACCAACTAGACATTGTGTAAGTATGGAGATGCATGCGTGATTTTTGAAGAAGGTCTAAGGAAAATAGACATCGTGACGACACAATATTGATGAGATCGAAAGGGATTGTCCTAGAAAATAAGTTTTCTGAATGAATAATCACAAGGAACAATCATGTAAGTGTGAAACACAAAGCTAATTAACAAGGAGATACACCATATGAAAATGCAATGCAAAGATGATCAACACAGCATCAATATTTACGTTAAGCTTGAAATGAACAAGGTGTAAATATTAACAAAGGGTAGATGTGAATCCCAATAAAAGGATACCATGACAAGTTTAACAACAAAAAAGGCCTAAATGTTAAAGGGTGAGGTTTTAAAATGTAAGCTACATAACCACACCATTTATACATGTCTATCGAGCTTCGCGGAGAAGTGAGATATTAGTGTTAAAGTGGTATTGAAATTATGCAAACAAAGTTAGCGAAACCCTTCAAGATTTGGGAAAATGTTTGAAATCAAACTAAGTCAAAGTATACTAAGGATGTGTTGAAATATAGGCAGCGTAACGACACAATACGAGACACTTAGATCATGTTTACGAGAAACATGACATAAGTATCTTAATTATGTTGAGACAATACAAACAAGGTAACATGTTAAAGGGAGATAAAATGATGAATCATTCCTAACTATGATGACGATCATGACATGGGTATCAAGATCACAAAGGCTACCAATGATATAAATACATCTTCACATACTTTAGACATTTAACTTACTCAGTCTGCAAACATGGATGGGCATAAACGAGTAAAAAAGTGGCAGAAACAATTGATTGGTAACACAGAGGTAGTCACCCTTCTTTTGATCAAAAAGTGTCAAAAGAATGTGTAGGAGGTAAAACAAAGTGGGGATGAAAAATGTTGGCCTCACTTCGGTAGAGTTTCACCTCGCCTTAAGGCAAGTGAAAAACTAAGTGAAAGTAACACGTCACATATTTCATGATGAAAAGATGGTTCACAACTCAACACTATTTTAGAATGGTCAAAGTGGGCTCTTGGCCAAAGAATATCTTCCTAGGTGGTTCTCTCATCCTAGGTGTTACAAAATTATCCACGAGTGGGAAGATTTACCCAAATAGTCCTAACTATCTTGGGAGTATCTCGACTTTGCCCCCTTCAAGCACAATGGGCAGTAAATGCATCCATCATGTACTTAAAAGGGTCACATAGGGATAACTTGTAATGCTATCTCACAAAGGAATCACTAGTTAGGTAGGTAGTGCAAAGCACTTCCCATTTCATCCACAAAGTTCCCTCTTACATGGACTACTTTGGGGTTCCTAGAACCACCCCATTGTTGTAGATTAAGGTGTTATGCCAAAGGGGTTATGTTCCAGTTGAGCGAAGAGGGATGTATCCTTTTTTGAAACCTGCAATACAATGTTTTGAATATGTTGTTATTTTTATCTTGTTTAATTAGGTGTGGTTTTCTTGAACACCTTTTGGTAACCTATATAATAATATATTAGTAGTTTTTGATTTCGTTTTGATTCCTCCTTTCTTTGACAAATGTTTTTAGGTCCTACACTCAAGCGTTAGTAGTTCTCCAAGAAAATCACATTATTTAAAAGAGGATTAAGAGTTGATTTTGATTCTCAAGATCATCCAATGATACAAGAGAAGAGCATACACAACAACTAATCTAACTAAAAGGTAAATAAAATCTTTTCAATCAATGAACCATACAAAATTCTTAATAAATGTTCATTCCTTAAACGAAAAGTGAAAGATGAAGTTTCCAATTTACCAAATGTTATAAAATGAAGACTAAAGTTGCTTTTGATTCTCAAGATCACCCTAAGGTGCAAGATAAGAGCATACACAAACTTTATCCCAACTATATAGAAATGGAAAACTTAAAATCAAAGGACCATTGAAAAATGATTTGTAAAAGGTTCATTTCCTTAAGCAAAATGAATAATCAAATTTCCAAGTTTAATCCCAATGTTAACAAGATAGAGATAAAAATTGTTTTTGATTCTCAAGATCACCAAAAAGGTTCAAGAGAAGAGCATACACATGCTTTGGTCTAAATCGAGTAAGTATGAAAATACAACATTCATTAAAACATTAGACATGTTAGAAAATGACCAGTTTTAAACTAATAGAAAAACTTGCAATTTCTATAAGTATAAATCCTAAATTTATATTTTCATTGCATATTTAACTTCAATACCTTTCCAATGCAAAAAAAATGGATTCATTTCAAGTTCGGGAACAAAAGTTATGCCCTTCGGAAGATGGGTTACGCATATGCTCTTATGCTCACGAGATATGCACTTGACATGCACTAAAAAAATGTCAAAAAAATGTCCATTAATCTACAAAATGGGAAAAATTTTCCAAGCAAGATTCAATTTTGACAACCACCCATCACATTAATATATGAATAGAAGACTCAATGCTATCAAACATTAACATACATGCTCAAGAATTTAAAATTTTCAAGAAATTGACAAAACTAATATGTAGAATGATGAAAAAGTAAGCTCTAAAAATGAAAACATGATGAAATCTTGAAATTTTTTCACTAAGATTAAATTTTGACAGAAACCCACCACATTAATATGTAAATAGAAGACTCAGCACTATCAAAAACTAACCTACATGCTCATGAATTTAAAATTTTCAAGAAATTGACAAAACTAGCATGTAGAATGTTGAAAAAGTAAGCTCTAAAAATGAAAACATGGAGAAATCTTGAAATTTTCCCATCAATTCCAATTTTGATAGCACTTCACCTCCTTTATACCTACAAGGAATACTCAACACATGCAAACTCAATAAAACAAGTTAATAAAAATAAGTTAGATCAACATGTGTAAAAGAGGGTTAGTAAAAAAAATGAAACTTAACTACAAAAACTTGAAATTAAGTGCAAACGAAAATGGAGTAAGTCCCACCGAGCATGCCAAATGTGTATAAGTATTCATTTTCCTAAGTTAGATTGAAATTAAGAACTACTACCTAAAATAGTTCCCTAACCTAGCTAAACAAGAAAAGAGTACCATCAAGATGAAGAAATGAACAAGGCCTACACTAGCATCATAACTTTGAAATAGTGAAATCAAACATAATGCAAATCAAGAACTCTATTCTTCTAAATTGCCTAATTAAATAAAATGGACCTATGTAGTCCAATGGAAATCAACAATATTGCTTGCTTTGATCCTTCAAGGATGTTTGGGCATGAGGCTTAGCTCTTCAAGATGGATGGTGGAGGGCTTGAGAATGGAAAAAGGCTTTTAGTGCAAGACTATGTGCTTTCTTTTGCTTTCTCAAGGGAATTAGGAGTAGGTATAAAGGTAGAAGGAGGGATCCTTATATAGCCCAATGGATGAAGGAAACACTTCATCCCTTTGCATGTGGGATAAAGGTAAAACATGATTAGGAATGGATAAGGTTTCTTTATAAAATGTAACCTTACTTTAGAAGGGTTTAATTTATGCTTAGCAAGTCATGGGAGTTGGGGGTGTTTTATTTAATCAAAGGTGATTAACTAATAGGTAGATGTAAGCTTATAGAAGATAATTGGAGAAATATTAGTACGATTTAGGCTATTATAAGGGGATTAAATCAATTAAATATTGATTTATTAGTTAAATGAAGGGAAAGGCTAATCAATTAATAATAATTAATTAGTCTAGATAGAAGGGGTAAATAATTAATAGAAGGTCATTAATTAGGTTGTTAGTTGGATAGGTGACTTAATCAATTAGCGTATTGTAATTAATTAATGACAATAAGAGGAAATATGAGCATTTTTGACTATATGTCATCGATTTGAGAGAAAGGGGATAATTAGCGCAATTTAAGTATTTAAATTGCTTGGGCATAATTATAGGTGTCTACAATTTCTTCTCAATCCGGCGTGTCACACATGATTTCATTTTCCTCTTTCTGCTTCCCCTTGTGCCTCTTTTCTATGTGCATTTACCTTCCTTCTAGTCAGCTCTAAGTGCAACCCCAAAAAGTTGCACCGGATGTTGGAAAATCTTCGACTTAGCGGAGGATGCCAAATGTCTTGATGGTGTACATTCAAAAGTGGGATCTAAGATAGAGACTCAAAATTACGCCAACCCTACACATAGAAAATGGTAAAAAGAGGTCAAAGAGGAGAGCGGGTCCAAAACGACTAAGTATAGAATACCAAATGAAGTAGCCATGTGTCACCTAACGATCCCTCAAAGGAAAAATTATGAGCGGGTTTGTAAATGAGTGCGGGGCCTTCATGTGTCCAAGTTTTATAAAAGGACAAGGTTGGGTTGAATAGTCAAAGTAGAGGCAGGCCTACAGAGAGTACCAAGTGTTAATGTGACACTATTTCAAAGATATAATTTGGGGCAAGATTCTAGAAAAGTGCCAAGCCACCAACAAAAATACAAAGAAGCCCAAGGAGCTCGCAGAAGCTATCATGTGTCAATCAGGCACTATTTCAAGAGCGAGTGTGGGGATAAATCTCCAAGGCATGATGACAGCCGCTATGTGAACCTTGTATGGTAGACTCTTTAAATATTGCGCCCTGTGACCCAAATATTCAAATGGCCATATATTTTGATTGGAAACTTAGATTTGGGTGGGAGAAGACTTTTTGGAAACATCTCAACACCCTCCATGCCATGGAAACATAAAATATCATTCTTAATAGGATTTGGTGGGTGAAAATGGGAAAATGTCTATCAGGCCATTAAAGTAGAATCAGATTTCTTCAACCACTAGATCTAATTTGATTCGATCCACCATTCTTCCTTCTTCAACATGCCAAGTAGATAGGGAACCAGACATGACAGATTTGGGGTAGATTTGAGAGAGGCATTGATTGATAGTGGTTGAGATTTCAAAGTAGGATTCAATGCGTCTCAAGGTGGTTGAAGTAGGATTCAAATTTTTCCCTCTTCTCTCTCTTTTTCTTCCTATATATTGTAATGAAGAGGAATATTCAAATGTTTAACACTGGATCCTTACATATGTTGATAAGGACTCCATATTTTTGTATTTTCAGTTGCAGAGACCTCTATGTTTGGCTCTTGCAGTGGATATCAACCTCCTTATCATTGTAATAGTTATGTGTAATTGGGAAGTAATAGAAGCATCGTTTTGTGACTATTCTCTATCCTAACATGTTTGTATTCCTTATTCTTTCATCTTCTCTTGGATTGTGTGTATTGTTGTGCTATTTCAAGTCCTCTACAATTTCATACTTAGTTGTGTTCCATGAGAGCGATCGGTGAATTCGTATTTAGCTATGCTACTGTTCCTAGCCTCCTTACATGCATTCCATATCATTCTCACTTAGAAAGGATAGTGTTCACCCCTCTTTTATGGTGCTATCACCTTTTAGTGTAATTTACTTTACATGTTATCATTCTTTCTCTGGTCTCTTGGCATTCTTAGCTTAGTTTTCCCTTTCAAAGCACTAGGAGTAGTAGTAGCGGTAGAAATACATAAAGGAACCGACCTTCTCTGGAGATCGTCCCAAGCTCGTAAGGTACCACAACTTGTGGATGGTTTCATTGTGGTCTCAACCACCTCATTCCTTTCAATATCGAGATGTGGGTGCACGTGTGAGAAACCAATAGTTTCGGCATGCCCAATGGGAGAAGCATTGAAAGCTCAAATTTCATATCTCTAAGTTCGGTGTGTGAACTTAGTGTTTAATTCTTTGAAGAGGCTCATTTCAAACAAATATGGTGACTCCCAATATTTTAAGATCTCTAGTTTGGCGATCCTGAGTGCCTTTCATGAGAAGAGTGCACACAAGATGAAGTGCAACACCGAATATTATTTTGAATACCTCCAATTATCCCCAAGAATATTTCATTCTAGAAATCCTACACATGCATCTTTATCTCCAGCGCACCGCACCCATTCAACAGCTCCTAAAAAGAGACAACCTGTGTCCCCTATAATAGCGCATCAACCACCCCTTGCATTAAGAAAATTTGTAAACTTTGATGGAGGGATTCCTTTACTCCCAGCTGTGCAACATGATATGCCAAATGGAACGCTCAAGAGTATTCCTTACTTTACTGGTGAGAATCAAGTCACCCCTTAGTAGCATATCCAAGATGTGGAAAATGTGTGTTCACTCTATCTAATCACACATGTAGTCATTTCTGTACCCACCAAGAACAAGGGAACCTCATGCATGTCGGCCTATCACCCGCGAGCACGGGCGCTCACCGAGGCACGTGAGAGGGAGCTGAGTCTCTCTTTTATGTGAGTTCAGTGGAAGGCATACTTCATGATCTTGACTTAGTGATTTAAAAGAAATGAGAATCTATAGAGCTCAGAACGACTTCTATACCCCTTCAGTCATAATAAAAGCAAAGTGCACAATAGAATTAATAGAACCAGGAAGTTGTAAAACCACAAATAGACTTAACATTCAAATAAGGTTCATGATTATATAAGACCAAAAGCATAGTAGAAAATGCAGGTAATACAGAGAAAGGATCTTAATACAATTGTCATGGTAACCTTATCATGTTCATTCATAGCATTACTTATAAAATATTACAGAAGGGAGACCGTAGTCATGTGCCATATTTGGATCCATACATGAATGCTCACAAAACAAAATTTACATTCCCCATTCCCTTATTACATCCTTCCTAGAATCATCTACCCATTTTATCCCATAGTTCTCACAGTAATTATGCAGAGCTTTGTTACCTCAATTGTGTCTCTCTTCTTTGCCAAGGTCGCATGTATAAATAGGCATCTGAGCTCTAACAAACTCCTCTCGCAACCTCGGATCTCGGCCCCAAGTGTCAAGGCATGTGCCTTCATGTCATGATTATCTTTTTGGATCTTCTTATCGCAAGGTATATTCCTCCTAGGACACCGTATTTCCAAGCTAGAACCTTATCCAAATGGAACACGTTCTTCATGTGTCCTACCCAAAAGGATGAAAACGGATAAGTCCCAAATTTTTCTTCGTGGGCGCGCGTACTTAGTTTTCCAAGAACCATTTTTGAATTCTACCTTGTGCACCTTCTCTTACACACTCCCTCTAGCCATGCGTGCCTACGTGCCTTTAAGATTTGGAAGCTACATCAGGGGCCCAACATTACCCCACACTTAACCTATTCTTTGCCCTCGGGAACCTTGTCACGAGAATGCGTTACAAAAATGTAAGGCCTTGCCTTGGAAAAGAATGGAGGGAAAGAATAAATAATGGGGGAGAGAAAGAATAGAGAAAAAACTACCTAAAGAAGAAGAAGGGGAAAATTTTTCCACAGGTTGGCCTCCAGCGTATACCAAGCACTGACTTCATCCTGAGCTCTAGTGTAGATGTCACCAACCAAGGTGCTCACCTCGTCAAAGGTTAACCCTCCCCATTTTGTATTAATGGTCTCCACCACAGTCTCTAATTCCTTTATGTAATATTCTAGGGCATCCATCTTCCTTGTAATGACCTTCAGTAGAGATATTTTAGCCAGGTTTTGATTTAGACTTGCCGGTTCTCAATAGCTTTAGACTTCTTTTCCACTTCGGCTAGTATCTTTTCTTGTTCGGCTCTATTACCTTTATTATTTTCCCTAAATTCCTTCACTCACCTCATCGCTGGTATGCAGCATGCTTGTCACTTTGTCTTGGTCCACACAATGGTCATAGGCAACCCCCTGCATTTGTGTGGCTATCTTCACATCAATAAGCACCTTGTTTTATTTAGTTATGAGTGCGACGACTTTCAGCTTGTCCTCCTGCTCTAAGCATGTAGTGACATCCTTTGCTAACTCTAAGACCAAAGGCTACCTCTCCATGGTGAGGATTCAAGTCAAGTCCACAAGACATTCCAAGGAGGAACCATATTTTTACACGGGAGTGTTGAGATCTGGGTGCTTCATGATGATGGCATGGGAGATGAGCTCCACCTTTTTAGAAAATTCTTGCACTTTGGCTTTCTCCTCCGAAACTCCTCTCGTAGTTGAGCGCCGATTAGTTTCTCAAGGTTGAGGTCCTTCATTAGCTTGACTACTTCTTCCTTCCACTTTTCCAACAGGTTCTCCAAGACTTTAACCCTATCATTTCTACAGAAGAGCCTAGTCTCAATTTCCACGGAGACCTTACTGAGCATGTTACACACTTTCTCATCTGATAGCTGTTGCATGTTTACAATGGGGTTTTCCCCTTTTCCCTCGAACAATGCTAGTACCGCTCCTTGGTTAACCTCGAACTCGAGCTCATCAAGGTGGTATTCGAACGCCCACGATAGAATCTTCCTTGTGCATGGGTATCAACCCTCCGGATCCAAGGACTCCATGGCTGTGAGCTCCTTGGTGGGCATGGTACTTTGGAAATATGGGCACAAAATGTTTTTGGGTTCATCAACATATCCCATCGTTATTCTTCCCCCTTCCATGCATTTACTTCCCATGCACATGCCCTTGGGAATAGTTACTGAAAGAGTTGGGATTTTTGTGCTATCCACACTCTTCTCCCTCTACTCTTCCTTGAATTCACCAAACATGAGGTCCGCACTGCACTCCAACTCTACTTCGACCAAGGTATTAAATATCTTCTCTACCTCCATTGTCACTTTCTCATTCACCTCCTCCCAAGTGATCTTGGGCATATCTGGCCCTTTAGTACTTGCCCCTTTGCTCCTTTCTTCACTCTACGCACCTTCCTCCCCTTGGACGCCCTTCCTCCTTACAAAGATGAAAGAATCATTTGTATCTTCTGCTCCTTCTTCCCCAAATCATGGACATCAATCAACTCTTGATCCACCTCCAACTCTCCTTCTTCATCATCATCCTTTTCACCTATATAGGCATTTGGGTCATCTGTATCCTCAGACCCTGGTTCCTCCGTCCCTTGTTCTTCTTCCTTCATAGAAAAATCTAGAGTCGGGGATGTGGTCTTCTCTTCATCTAAGGGTTCCTTAGGGGATGGTGGCTTCGCAGGCTCCAAGGTCTTCTCCCTAACCACCATTCTCCTCTTCTTCCAGATGTAGGTACTTGGCCCCGTGGTATCTACATTCTACTTCTCCACCACCCTTTGTTCCTCTTTCTCTTCTCTCTCCTTGTGCTTTGGTGTGGGATTCTTTCTGCCAATAGGGTCATCCGGGATGGATATCTCATTCTCCATGTACATGCCCTTTTCAAATTTTGGCCTTATGCGTAGGTAGATCCTAGCAGCAGTGCTCCCAACAATAGGTAAGGTCAAAGGCCTTATAATATGCACATCTTGTGACACGTATCTTTCAATGTACGCACACTTCTCTAGGTAGACCAACTTATTTCTCATCTCCCTATGCTCTCTGTCAAGGGTGGACAACTCCAGGTTTAATTTCTTCAATTCCTTGTATCTATTTACCCCTGCTTGGAAAAATTGGGTAGTAAACAAGAATGGGAGTTTACACCATGGACTCCAACTACCATCCACCAAAATGAACCTTCCAATGCAAAAGTGCTGGTAGACCACGAACTTTGCTTCTCCTTCAGTCGTTGTGGGGAGTTGTTTAGGATCCGCCATTCAGCCCCGAATGCATTCCTAAGGCACTTATACCATTTGTCTAAGCACGCCTTGTGTACCCCTATCATTGATTCACATGTGTATTTCTAAAATCTCTCCACAGGCAAGGGATCTTTAGCAGGGTACTCCCACATGAACTTGTTAGATGCATCCGACACCCCGATTTCTGAGAACACAATTGTTAACAAAATGTTTCCAAATAAGATCTTTCCTCCGTTCTCCACGCTACTTATGATTTCATCTGCTATGTATTGGGAGATGTTATATAAGGTGCCTTCCGCGACCTTCCTGCAAACATTTAGCCAAGGATTGCTCACCTGGGTCCACCTTTCTTGTCCATTCAACTTGGAGACAAGGTGCGTGTCCATCTTCATCACTGGTCACTGATATCTAAGACATCATAGTACCTTGATCCCTTCTTCAATTCCTCGATGCTATTATTTCTCTAATTACCTCCTCATCCCGGGAGGTCATCTATGAGTGTGTCCCCTGCACAGGTTAGGCCTGTGAAGTGTAAAATTAGTTGGGGAGTTATGAACATTTTACAGCCTATGAAGTAGAAGAAGTCTTTGTGTATGCATGCCATCAACCATTGGTACAAGCACTCGAGCTTCCCAAGTATGACAATTCGAAAAGTTGGAGAATCCCTGACTTCTCCATTTTCACCTTGACCATGTCGTTGTAGATTGGTAACCCATCAGGTGTTCATTTGTTTATGGGGCACACCAGCTCCAGTGCCATTTCATTCATGATCGTGCTTGATGAGATGATTGTAGTTGATCACGGTCATCTATCTTATGTGGGACTCACACTCTTTCCCTAAGAAACCCCATCTAGATACCGCATCTCCAAATACCATTCTTCATTCGTATCCAAGGGTGTTTCCTCTTGTTTCTTCTTCCCTTTGACTTTACCCTTTCCCTTCTTGGATTGTTCTATAGGTTTACCAACTGGTTTCGTGGCTATCATTTTACCCTTTGCTTTCATTCCCTGGTTAACTTGCGAGTTGTTTGAAACTTTTCTTCGTGTGCCCCGTGCCCTAAAACAAAAATCATAATCTCCTTTGATCACGACGCTTCTTCACAACATTCCTCACACCTGTGAATCACTTCTACTCTGGTTTGTAGATCTAATAGACCAATTGTGCTTAAGTTTTGGGATTTTCCTTCACATGAGTTAGTTCGAAAACCTAGCTCTTGGAAGAAAATTATTCTTCTTGTGTTCACAAAGTAAAATAATGAACTACCCATTCTTGTATTTATAGATTTTCCTACTTTTACGCATTTAAGGCTAGGCTACCTGCCACCGTACGACAATGTTTAATGTGGTGTTTTCAAATAAAACCCAACTTTAGTGCTTCTCCTTACGTGCCCAATCCTTGCACAAAAATGTTTCCACCCGCGCCCAACCCTTACACAAAAATGTTTCCACCCGTGCCCAATCCTTGCATGAAAACATTTTCCAACCTTCTGGCGCACAAAAAATTCATCTTGACAGAAGACTCTTGTGCATGTGTTATCAGCATTAAAGGCACTTCTTCCATCCTAATGATTCTTGCTTTCATCTACCTCATGTTTTTGTTCTTTTTCTCCTTGTTCGTAGATTTCAATGTAACCTTATTTTTCTACCCATATGTCTTCTTTTCTCTTAATGAATATTTTCAATAGGGCCAATTCAAATGGTCTACCACCCCAATCCTCATGGAAGAATAACTCCATGCTTCTCTTTATCACCTCACCCCACACTAAAATGATGTGCGATCCTCTGTGCATTCATAAGTCAAAAAGTAATAAGGTTATTGGCACCAAGGAAGAAAACAAAACAACAACGCGAAAGGAAAAACAAGAAAGGAAAATCATAAAAGGAAATTCTAAGCTAACTCAAAAAGCGCCTTATTTACAAACACCAAGAAGCATTATTTATAGTAGGGATTCATTTACTCCCATTGAAGTGTCCAGTAATTTTGTTCCATCAAAGCACTTATAATTGGCACGTGCTGAATCAAGGATGTATAAAATTACATAAGGACCCAACCAATGCACCTTCAACTTTCTAGGATGGCGTAGGAATTTTGAATCATATAACAATACCATCTGGCCAACCTCAAACTATTTGTTCTTAATATGGTGGTCATGCCATGCCTTTTGCTTTGCCTTCTCAGTTGTTTGGCTCCATCTTGCTAGTGAGCGCCTTTCATCCAACTTTATCAATTCATCTATTCTTTCTTCCAGTGCTTGCTCATCATCCAACCCTCCTACGTGTGCTATATGCAGAGATGGTAGCATGAATTCAACTGGAAAAATTACTTCCATGCAAAACACCAGTTGAAATGGTGTGGCCTTGTTCAATATTTTATACATTGTTCTATATGCCCAAAGAACTGCTAACACCTTGTCATCCCAATCCTTCTTACCCACGTCACATATATTAGTCAATGTGTGACTAAGGATTTTGTTAAATGCCTCTGTAGTCCCATTTTCTTGGGGGTGATAAGGGGTAGTCTTATGATGGGCTACCATGAATTCTGCCAATAGAATCCTGATGGTTTCATTTAAAAAGTGAGTGCCCCTATCACTTGTTAAACTTAACGGGAACCCATACCTGCTTATAATGTTTTCCCACAAACATCTAGCAGATGTGGCTACGGTGTAATCCTTAGTGGGCGTGGCCTCTACCCACCTTGTCAGATAATTAGTACAGGTAATAATATACCGTGAGTTAGTCCTTCGCGTAGCTGGTGAGATTGGTCCGATAAAATCTATTGCCCATTTTTCAAAAGGTTTTACACTGGCGATGGGGCGCAAGGGCATCTCATCCCTTCTTCTAGGTTTACCAAGGCACTAGCAGTGGTCACAAGCCTTGTAAAACTCAATGTAATCCTGGTGAATTGTCTCCCACCATAGTCGACGACTAGGATCTTATGCACGGTTGCATTCCCGCATAGTTTCCTCCAACAATCCCACCATGGGCTTCTTCTATTATGGCCACATGTTCATGTTCTAATACACATCGGCAAAAAACCTCATCGTGGCCCATTTTATACAAATCCCCATTGATCAACATGAAGGGTGTGGCACATATGGTTTATGTTTTCTTTTCTAGTGCATTCATTCATTTAGGCACCATACCTTCCTTGAGAAAAACAACAATGTTTTATAACTCCGAGTGCATGTGCCGCAACCTGAATAGTTACACATCGCATGGTTTCCTCAATACTTTGTGCATCCTCTCTGAATCAATCCTTGATAAATGATCCAGCCCACAATTGTTCTTTCCAAGTTTTACCACCACTTTGAATTCAAATTCCTGAAATAAAAGTACCCAACGGCATATGTGCCCTTGCAACACTACTTTGTTTACTAGATACTTCAAGGCCATATGGTTAGTGTAGAATATGAAGGGAGTCACCAGTAGATATTGTCTAAATTTGTGGAGTGCGTAGATAATTGAAAATGCCTCGTGCTCGGTCGTTGTATAATTATGTTTTCTTTGGTATCAAATTTCTACTTACAAAACAACAGGGATGATCAACAATCCCCTCTCCTGGTTGAGCAAGAACAACTCCCATTGTTGTACCAGAGGCATCCACATGGACATGGAAAGGTTTATCCCATGATGGGAATTGTAGAATAGGTGTGGTGATAAGCCTTTCTTTTAGAGTGTCAAATGCCCTCTGCTGCACCTCTCCCCATTGAAAGGCACTCTTATGTTTGAGAAATATTTCCAAAGGCGTAGTGATCTTGGCATATCCCTTGATAAAATTTTTGTAGTACCTAGTGTGTCCAAGAAATCTATGCATGAAAATTTGGTTAGTGGGCTCCCCTAACCCCACAATAACTACAAATTTCACGGGATCCACTAGTAAGCCCTCTTTACATATGATATGCACCAACAACATTCCAAAAGGGGTTGCGAAGACATTTCTTGATGTTGAGGGAAATCCTCAACTCGCTAACATCTTTCAAACATTAATCTCAAGTTATCACAATGGTACCTTACTAATCCATACATTGTCCAATCATCCAAATATACTTGAAGGAACTTATGGATGAAATCCTTAAATGCTTGTACCACTATGAGTGAAAATACAAAGTGGGTGCATTCCTCAATCCAAAGGGCATGACCGTGTATGCAAAGCTTCCTCACTTAGTGGCGAAAGTTTTATTTTCTTGGTCTTCCTTAGAAATCCTTACTTGGTGATATCCCAAGAATCCATCCGTAAAGGAATAGACCTCATGCCCAACAACTCCTTCCAAAATATCTTTAGTGAAGGGTGTGGGAAAAGGATCTATGATACAAACAGCGTTCAATTCCTTGTAATCCACACATATCCTAATCCACCCATCCTTCCTTATGCTGATCACCATTGGACTTATCCATTCTGATTCCTCCACAGCTTCAATGATCTTGGATGCTATCATTCTTTCTAGTTCTTCTTTAACCCTTATGTGCATGTTGGGATTCATCCTGTAAGGCCTCTTCTTGACCGGGCATGCACCATCTTTCAACTTTATCTACATCTCCCCTAATGAAGGGTGGATGCCTTTCAACTCATGGTATCCGCGTGGGAATAAATCCTCAAATTCATGCGGGAGATCAATGATCTTTGATACTTCCTTGTCGACCAATAGTCCCCAATGATAGCTTCCTTGGGCTTCTTCTTTGAGCCGATGATAAATTTCTTAATTTTGAGTGATTCATGATACACGTGCATGCATGCATATGCACCTGTCAACTACTTTGCGCATCCCAACCGAATGGTTGACATTCAGGCTCTCCATCTCCTCTCCATCAATAACATATACCATCTTTCCTTTCTCCTTTTGAGCACATGTGCTCAAATTATGTCTTCTAGTTCCTCTTCTTCGAACCGCGCTTCTAAGCTAGGTCCACCAAGTAAGTTTACTAATCTATCTTCTACCATGGCGCAATCCCCCAGAGTGAGGCACTTGATAGTCTGCAATGCCTCATCAACCGGTTACATGGTACTTTGGTACTTGAATGTGTGAACTAGGTCAACCGCTAATTCCTGCCAATTTCTGTTTGGCGGTGAGTTTCAGAATGGATGTACCAAGTGCACGCACAACCTTGTAGTGTCGAATACAGCTTGTGCACCCAAAGGGAGGGTGGTAATGCTTCCGTGCCTTCTCCCCAAACCCTCTCACATGCTTGGATGTGGGAAGAGGTGGGTCCATTGCCATTGTAATCCTTGATAGTAGTGGGTATGTTGCTCTTCGAGAATCAGACAGTGAGCGCAATTCTAACTTCACGCCACTCCAATAAGTTTTCACTATGCGCGGCCCACCACCTTGCTACTGTGCCTATCAAAACATAACCTAGCATACCTCATCACTTGTCCTCCCTCCATTGAGCTTCCATTTCTATCAAAAAGACCTTAAGGTATGCATCCCCCAAATACTTGGTTATTTCCTTTCCTCCCAGGTGCCAAACTATACACACCATGGTTACGTTGGTCACTTATCCTTTCAGATGTCACCCAATCAATTCATAAGTCCCATGTGCCAAATTATCTCATGCTATACTAGTAGTATCATTAATGATTGAGCATCATCAAATTAGAATGCTCCTTCTATAGGGTGGATGGTCTCTGGGTCTCTTATGGAGCGTACATATATTCTGTCCAGGACTTCCTCCCCAAGGGGTTCAATATAGGGGGTGGAATTTCCATCAGCAAGCGGTATAACCACCCTCTCTTCCTTATTTTCAAAGCTTATGTACCCCTTATTAAACCAAATATCTACATTATTATTATAGAACCACAATTACCCAAGTAACATTAGGAAATTATCTACCTCAGCAAGTGCCAAGACTTCAAAATCCCCAATGAACTTAGTCCCCTGAATGGTAATGGTCGCATCCTTCAAGACACCTATGGGCATTACCTTCATCTTATTTGCCATATACAACACATTTGAAGATGGCTGTAATGCAGTCTTCCCATTTGATGCCAAGCATCCAGAGTGAGAACATTAACCTTCGTGCCTATGTCAATGAGGATGTTGCTAAGCAACCATCCATCCACTACTGCGTTTAAGGTGATCTCTTTGTCATAATCAAGGTTGTGAGGTGGGAGGTTTGCATGCAGGATCTACCTTTCATGTTCTTCCCTCGGTGCGTGGCACCTTTTCTCTCAACCATGCTCCTAACAGGGAATAATATTCTCCTTCCACGGTAGTTTACACACCTCCTTAACCTTGTCCAAGTCATCCTTTGGTGCTTCTATTGGTCTTCTTTGCTCATCTTTTCTAGTTTGCTCTTTTAAGCATTGGATCTCCCCTTGTAAAATTTGAATTATGTCCATGGTTTCTTCGTAGAATTATTTCTGGTGAGCTAGGTTTGGATACTTCCCATGTACTACTTCTTCCCTTGAAACTAGAGGTCTCTACCTAGGTGCTTCCCTTGCACGCGTGGACTCGCCCTTGTTGTTACCATAATAGGATCTAGTTTTGATTCACGTATTACTCATGGGAGCCATTACACGTCAAATTTCTTAATACTTACCATGGAAATGCCCTTCTCCTTTTGATACTGCTAACTCATATGTTCATATAACTCTGGGAAATTTTCATACTTATGTTTTTTTCCACACTAGAGCATTACGTAGAAGATCTAAAAATTTGTGCTTATAATGATCTGTGGCTCCACAATTAAAGCATGTTCCATGTGGGAACTCACTTCTTCCCCCATGGTTACCATGACCATGAAATCCTCCACAAAACCCTCTTCCACGCGCACCTCCATCTTCGTGCTCTTCATACTCGGTGTTCAATTTACAATCCTTGGTTGCATGTGTGCTTGAGGTATATATCTTGCATTAACAAGATATGTTTTTACGGATCGTGCGTTGCAGTAAAGAGGCACTTACTTAGATCATGGTCCCCATGACATATTTCACAATTTACCACTATAGTGCATACCACCTTTTGAGTACATATCCCACCATTATCATTTGTGTGCCCTTCCACGTTACAATCTATGCACCACATCCCACCGCAAGTCTTTGGAACTATGTTGGTAGATAATTTCTCCATTTTCTTCGCCATGGAAGTGATCTGAGCCTCCAGAAATGGGCTAACACTAGTGTCAACACTACCAATTGCCTCAGTGTGCAAAGAAGCTTCTAATGCTTTGCGCGGGTCCATGAATGTTTTATGAGACAAAGCCCTCCTAAAGGGTGTGATCAACCCTCTGAAAAACCACTGAGCATGATGTGAAGGGTGGATATCATAAGATAGTTTAGACAAAAGAGTTTTAAAGCACGCATCATATTCCCACACACTCTCTCGTCATTCGCTGGATTCCTTTAAGAGAGTTGATGCTATTCTATTCAAACTCAGGTATGTGGAATTCCACGAAGAACACATTTCTTAGTGCGGTATAATCCACAATAGTCTGATGAGGGTCATAATTTCTATACCAACTATGCACATGTCCTTACATGGTCATCGTAAATTAACTGGCCTTTTGATCCTAGGTAGTGATCCCTTCGTATGCCATAGCAGCTCGCACTTATGCACATGCTCCATGGAATCTTCTATCCCACTGTAATCTAGTAAGTGTAGAGACATCTCGAAAAATACTTGAGGAGGTGGCTAAGGCCCTTGTCCTCCGATCCAGTCCCTTGGTTTCCTCTAGTGTTTCCTCCTCCACCGGACCCACTAGATCCTGAGCCACCAGCTCCACCACTTCCACCTCCAAATCCTCCTGTGTTAGGTACAGGGCATGTGTTTTTCGTGTTAAACACTCCCATCATCCCACTAAATTATGTGCCGATAGTTTGTGAACTAGTGCCACTCCCAATCGTATTTCCTCCACCACTTCCTAATGCACTTCTAAAACCAGCTGTATACGTGCCTTGTCCAAACATTCCACCAAATATTGGAATAGTGTGTGAAGCCATAGAAATCCCAAACGAGAAGTTGTATCTTTTGGGTGCTGATCGGTTGCTTCCACTGATATGAAATAGATCAACTATACTTTTCCCTCATTTGAACAAACCAAGTGCCAAGGTTTGGTCACTAGGTGGGGTCAGATGAACACCAATGACTCTTCTTTCTCTACGTGACAAAATCTCATCAGAATCCACAAGGTTTTCTCTCCTGTGCTTACCAAGATGGGGTATCATAGACTATTCGGGCTCCACATCCTCCGCATGAACCTCAACTCCTTTCCACCATGTCTGGATCCATAACCCACTTGTAATCTTGCATTGTCTATCGATCTCCCTTTCACGTGCTTCATTATACTTGATCTGTCTCTCCTCCCTTTCCTTTTTAGTTGTTATATCATCCATCTTTCCCCAACCTAGCTTCCTCACCAAGCACTTAGAGTGGTTTAGCCGGCCATAGGAAATGCCTCTAAACCCATGGTTACCATCAATATTTTGATTGTCAGGGGGATAGCACATAGAAATGATCCTCTGGGCTCCCGCAAGAACTCAAACTTAATAAATTCTAGATAGGAATACATGGAAATTACATATTCTAGAGTGTAGCTAGTCAATACTCCTTTCCACCAATGATCTATAGCATGGGTCCATGTTAGATCAACATCTTGCAAGTTCTGATACATTTCTTGGGTCCAAGGGTATGACTTATAATACCACCCCGATCTAGATGTATAAACCGAGACCCATTCAAATAACTTTACCGGAAAAAATAGAAGAAGTTTTCATGCAACTCATGATAAAGAGTGTCTTCCACCCATCTTCGCGTGTCAAACCCAGTCCAAAGATTGAATCTTTGAGTGAATTCATCCTTCCTACTTTTAAACCAATCTTCAACACCTTCCAGGTTATTTTTGTCATCACTCTTTGAACAGATCATGATGTATGCCATGTTCCACTACATCTTTGAAAAGATGTCCTAAAATGCAGAACCAAGATGTAGTCATTTTTACACCCACCAAGAACAAGGGAACCTCATGCACACCGGCCTATCACCCGTGGGCACTAGGTGCTCACCCAAGGCTATAGAGCTTAGAATGACTTCTATACCCCTTTAGTCATAATAAAAGAAAAACACACAATGTAATTAATAGAACCAAGAAGTTGTAAAATCACAAATAGACTTAACATTCAAATAATGTTCATGATTATATAAGACCAAAAGCATAGTATAAAAATGCAGGTAATATAGAGAAAGGATCTTAAAACAATTATCACGGTAACCTTATCATGTTCATTCTAGCATTAATTATAAAATATTATAGAAGGGAGACCATAGTCGTTCACCATATCTCGGATCCATACATGTATGCTCACAAAACAAAATTTTCATTCCCCATTTCCTCATTACATCCTTCCTAGAATCATCTACCCATTTTATCCCATAGTTCTCATAGTAATTCTACAGAGCTCTACTACCTCACTTGTGTCTCTCTTCTTTGCCAAGGGCACACGTATAAATAGGCATCTGAGCTCTAACAAACTCCTCTACAACCTCAGATTTGGCCCCAAGTGTCAAGGTGTGGGTCGCCCCAGGTGCATGCCTCTCCATGTCATGATTAGCTTTTTGGATCTTCTTATCACAAGGTATATTCCTCCCAGGACACCCTATTGCTAGGATGGAACCTTATCCAAATGGAACACGTTCTTCATGTGTCCTGCCCAAAAGGCTAAAAATAGCTAAGTCCCAAATTGTTCAAGTCACGGGTGCGCGTCCCTGGTTTTCCAAGAACCCTTTTTGAATTCTTCCTTACGCGCCTTCACTTGCATGCTCCCTTTGGCCATGCATGCCTATGCACCTTTAAGATTTGGAAGCTACATCAGGGGCCCAATAATGCATGATCATGTAGATCAAAGTTGTTTGAAACCTCTTTCAAAAGTAAAACACTTCAATGGTACCGAGGCTTAAGGCTTGGATCTATCACAAACCGGGATGAGCTGAACAACTCTTTACGATTACTTTGAAGATAAGTTAGATCATCTATCGTTGGTGGAGAAACCAACAACAATAAGGAGGGTACCCAATGAGCAGATGATTGATTTCAACATCAGATTTAAGAAGACTTGGGACATAATTCCTCTTGTGGTAAGACCTACAACCCAACATGCTTTCCTTTATTATCTAAAGGTTTCCAACAAGGATATTTTAGTTATGATACAATATATGGGAGGTAGAACCTTACCAGCTTCTTATATTATTGCAGTAAGGGTAGACAATAGTCTTATTCAAGTGGGAAAATTATCTCCCAGACCACCTATGCCCTTGTTCCCATAAATGTCACAAACACCCTAGCCTTTTATAGCCTCTATTCCTACTCCTGAGTAGAGCACGCAACCGGTTGCCTCAACATCCTATTCTCCATCACAGCAAAAGGAAAATGAAGAAATGAAGGCCGTGATCAGAAATTTGTCAAACAAAATCATATCATTGGAAAAGCAATAGGTGCAAGCTTGTAGAAGTAATTCCAATTAGGCACATGGCCAAGGGAATCAGCCTTGGTGGAATCAATATAGAAATCAAAGATACGTGCCCAACCAATAGAATGATAGGTGGAAGCCTAATGCACATCTTCCTTGCAAGTTTTCCCTCCCGTGCCTTCTCTCCCAAAGACCTAGTTTGAGTCAGGCACTTGTTCCGGTTAAGAACAATTTGGCACAAGAGTCAGAATGGTTCTTCCTTGCAAAATGCCTCATAGTCAATATCATTGTGCTAATGATGTGCACACCCAAGCCTTCATGATTCATAATGCTTCATCCTGTGAGCCCTCAATAAGCACCCATGAAGTAGATAATCTAGAAAGACCAGAAGATCCTCTAGAAACCAATTTGATGTTCTTTGGCACAAAGGACTTCTATGCAATCAACCAACTCAGAAGATATATATAGACCGTGCGCCCAAGTTTTGGACAACACAAGATACAAGAAGAGGATGTTAGAGTTAGGCGTGTAGGTTATTGTCCCAACAATACAAGAAAATCTTTAGAAGATGAAAGAATCAAACAAGGCATCGTGCAGTAAAAATGCTCAAATCCCTATAAAAAAAGCCCCTCATAAAGTTTCGTATGAAACTACATGTGCTCTTAATATTTTGAGCCAAGCCCTCACTTTACACTAAGATTTAGGATTTCACTCTGAATAGTTAGGAAGGGATGTTTTTCCCCAAATACACAAGATGGGGGCTTCGCGTTCAACATTATTGACCAAATGAAGAGAACAAACATAAACATCACAATGTGGGATGCCCTGACCATTCCATCATAGCGGGATTTGTTGCATGAAGCTTTGGTGCAACTTCCATGCACTAACCTGGTGATGCAGAGGAGAAACAAGTAAGTAAAGTTGCTAAAACCCCACCCTTCTATATGTCCTTGATTATAGGAAAGCACCTAGTGCATAATCGCTTGATTGACTCAAAGTGCTAGTACTTACGTTATGCCTAAGAAGATATCTAATGTCTTAGGTCTGAAATATAACCCTTTGTATAAAGGAGTCCTACAAATTGATGGCTCAATAGTAACCACCTTAGGAGTCATCAAGGATCTTGAGTTAACTCCTCCATGCATGTCCAAGCCTCGACAATTACTCAATATGTGTCAATTATTGTCCTTCCTCCTTTGTTTGCCCTATGTCTATCAAGAGAATTTACTACTAAATTGGGTGATTACTTGTCTTTTGATTGGTCTCATATGTTACTAAAGAAAAGGTATGGTACTCGTTTACCATACAAGAAGAGCCTATATATTTGTATGATGTAGAGCCATATGTCCTGTCCCTCTCCAAGCCAATTGTCTTATCTAAGAAGAACAAGTTTTAGTTCCTAAAGAGAAGTCTCTTCCACCCTTTGTTCTAGACCTAGTGCTTGATGAATGGGTGGAGAGGCATCACAAATTTGATCCCTATGTTGAAGAACTGGAAGCCTATGAAATTGGGCTTGGTACTTATTGTATTCTAGAAGAAGATGATATGCTTTCATGTGCGCTTATAGGAGACAAAGTTCAAACTAGTCTATAGAAGTTATACTTTGATGGATCCAGAAGCAGAAATGACGTAGGAGCAGGAGTGGTTCTCATTTCCCCTAAGGATGAGAAATTATTCTTCATGCATAGGCTATAGTTTGCATGTTCTAACAATGTGGTAGAATATGAAGCATTGGTGCATGGCTTGCTTATTGTTGAAAAGAAGAAAATTAAAGTGTTGTAGATCTTTGGGGACATAGAATTGGTCATCCACCAGTTACCAAAAATTCTAGACAAAGAATAAGCTTCTTAAGGCTTATAAACATATAGTTTGTAACCTGCTTGAGAGCTTTGATGCCCTTAATATGTAGGTAGTCCCGTGTAGAATGAACAAAGAAGCTGACCAAATGGCCGCACTCGGTTCACAGTTTTCTCCTACTGAGGACTTTGTCAAAGGAAACACTCAGACATTAAGATGGTGATCAAACCATCCATTCTAGACAATAACACTAGCTGGAAAGTGTTTGATAGTGATGCATGATCATCTAGTTTATCCAGAATGAAGCTGAATTTTCATCAAGTATGCAAGATGACTTGCATGACAACTATGGTGACCAAGTAATACAACTAAAGACAAATAAGTTGCCTAAAGGGCTGGTCACCTTAGAGAAAATATTCAGCCCTAATGATGATTTCAAGGGTGAAGAAAGATACATGCACACCACACAAGAGGATTGCTCCTCCATTACTATTATGCGTAGAAAGGAGCTGCTACTCAACAAGACTTGTGCACATGAAGAAAAATAGGCCTTCATCTCTCTCTGTCAAAAATACAGTGACATTTTCTCATGGGAGTATGAAGACCTCAAAGGTTTTGATCTAAGTGTTGCTCAACACTCCATTGACCTTAATCTTGGCATAAAGCCCATCGATGAAACATTGGTCAATCAATCCAAAAATAAAGCCCCTCATGAGAAAGGAACTATCAAAACTCATTGAGGATAAGATTATCTTTCCCATCAAATACTCTACCTGGGTTACAAATCCGGTTCCAAGACGTAAGAAGAATGGTGAAATTAGAATTCGTGTTGATTTCAGAGATTTTAACAAGGCATATCTAAAGGATAATTATCCTTTACCTTTAATGGAGTAGATTGTGGCTGATGCACAAAGATTCTCTATGCTAGATGAATATTCGTGTTTCAACCACATCCCGGTCAAGGAAGAGGATCAATTCAAAACAAAATTTACAACCAAGTGGGGAACATATGCACACCAAAAAATTCCATTTGGTATTTTAAATGTGGGTGCAACATTTCAACGCACCATGGATATCGCCTTCAAAGGTTACATCAATGAGTTCATATTGGTTTACCTTGATGATATAATTATCTTCACAAAGCAGAGTGCATATCACATGGTGCACTTAGAAAATGTCTTTGAGAGATGCAGAGAATTTAGGGTATCTCTTAACCCAAGAAATGTAATTTTGTGGTGGTACATGGAAAGCTCTTGGGTCACATGGTTTTGAAATATGGTATCACGATTGATCCTGAGCGCATTTTAGCCATCTTAGCCCTTTACTTGCAAAGTGCACAAAAAGGCCTTGTAGTCCTTCCTTGGAAAGATTAACTTTGTTAGGCATTTTATCCCTAACTTTGTGGGAATGGTTTGACCCATCAACCTCATGCTAAAAAGGACATAACCATCGATGGACAGGAAAAAGGAAGAGAAAGCTTCAACAAGATCAAATAAAAGATTTCTTATGTGCTAACACTCATCAATCCAAATTATTGAAAGGATTTCATCCTTTATTCTTATGGCATGGATGCAAGTGTTGTTGTTATCCTAAGACATGAAAATGAACAAGGGTTAGAACAACCAGTGGCCTTCTCTAACCAGATGATGAAGGATTATGAATTGAAATACATTCACATGGAGAAGCAGGTCTTTTCCATCATGCGCGTGCTCAATAATTCAAGAGCATGCTTGCCACAAATCATATCAAGGTGTTAGTATCCCACTCATCTGTTAGAGACTTCATCATGGGAGTAGAAATCAGTGAGAAGAGAGCATGATGGGTGACAAAAATCATGGAATATGATATGACTATTAAGGCCACAAAGTTGGTAAGAGGTAGCACACTATGCAAGTAAATTGGTGAGGATGTGTAGAGTGAAACCGAGGATTCATTATTTCGGATGAAGACATCTCGAGTGTAGAAATTGAACAAAATATGGACCACGACGCGCATGACTCGATGAAGGACATGATCACATTCCTTTCCAAGGGCGTGTACCCTCTCGGTTTGAACAAAGCAAAGAGAAGGCATCTGAGGTTGCAATATATCCCTTATGTTTTGATTGATGGACTTCTCTTCAAAATAAATCTAGATGGCATGCTATTAAGATGTATGAATGACATTCAAATTGAGCAATTGTTAGCATAATTTCATGATGGATTCTCGATGGAAACTTCTCTGCCAAAACTACAGCAATGAAGATCATAATGGCTAGTGTCTTTTGGCCTACCCTATTTGCAAATGCACATAGGTGGGTCACAAAATGCAAGGAGTGTGCTTTCTTTACAGGAAAGAAAATATTGGCATCACTTCCCCTTCGACCAATCCAAGTAGATCAGCCTTTTGCGCAATGGGGTCTCAACTTCATAGGAATGATTAATCTGACTTCAAGCGTTTGACATAAATGGGTGCTGACAGCTACAGATTACTTCACTAGATGGAAAAAAGCTGTCACGCTTAAGGAGTCAACTGAGGTAGTCATCCTTGACTTTCTCGAAGGTTTAGTCACAAGGTTTGTCATTCCTCAAACTATTATCTATGATAATGCAAAGGTCTTCCTTGGTGCTAAAATCATAGATTGGCTCTAAGTCTAGGGATTTACCTGAAATCATCTTTCAACTATTACTCTCGGGAAACGGTTTGGTAGAATTAACAAATAAGAACCTAATCAGAATCATGAAGCACACAATGAATATTAGCCAAAGACAGTGGCATATGAAGGTCTTACGCGTACTCTGGGTAGATAGAATCATAGTCAAAAAGGCAATAGGAACTTCACCTTACAAGTTTGTCTATGGCAAGGAGGCTGCCCTTCCTTTAACACTAGAACTAAATTCATTAGTACCTACCCAACAACAGCTGGAATTTGAAGGTATGGATCGGAGAGAAATTGGATGGTAGAGTTGGTTCATCTTGAAGATCTCGTAAACTCGCCATGATCAAGCTAGAACAACATCAAGACGCAACAAGGAAATTATGTGATAGAAAGGCTAGGCCTTAAGCTTTCAAAGTTAGGGACCTGGTTCTAAAATGGGATGTTGACAAAGCTAAACCAGGGCACCATTCAAAGTTTTATGCACTTTGGAGTGGCCCATATATCATCAAGTCCTACAAAGAAGCTAAATCTTTCAAGTTAACTCATCTGGGTGGAAGTGCATTACAAATCCCAATAAAAAGAATCTATCTCTAACCCTTCCATTAGGTTTTCTACATGATGTTGTATATATTAAAGTAGTTTCAATTCCTCCAAGTGTGCTCCATGCATGTATTTGTTTGTACATAGTTATTTCCCCTCGTGTGCTTCCTACACACGCTCTTTTGTTACTTCCAGAATGCAGAGCTTCTCTCAGCAGTTGTGAGATTCAAAATAGAGTGCAGATATGATTTTCAAGTGATTATAGGGGCATTTTCATGATTGAACAAGTAGAATCCATGCCCAATGGATGCTTTAGGCTACTGATCTCTTTCATCTAGTAGGCAGATGGCCCCGAAAGTCACCAAAACTATTATCCAAATAGCTCTCCTAGAAATTTGGATAACTTGCATACACATCCTGCTCCCCTTCACATTATTCTATCTCCTTCCATTTTCCCTTATGTGCCTTCCTCTTGCGTGCCCACTTTCTTTCGTATCCCATCACACACTCCTTGTGCACACCTTTGTAGACTTACCTTCCAATCAGCTAAATCCCTAACATTCCTCCCGCGCACATGTCACCCTTTTGTTTCCCTTTCGCAGCTTGCTTCTTGCTCCCATGTGTCACACACACTTTCATTCACCTATTTCTACTTCCCCCTACACCTCTTTTCTCTATGAATTCACCTTCCTTCTAGTCAGCTCAGCACAACCCCAAAAAGATGCACCGACCATTGAAAATTATGACTTAGCGGAGGATGCCAAGTTTCTTGATGACATACATTGAAAAGTGGGATCTAGGTGGAGACTCAAACATGTGCCAATCCTCCACGTAGAAAATGGTTAAAAGAGGTAAAAAGGAGAGCGGGCCCAAAATAACTAAGTACAAAATTCCTACAAAAGCAGCCGCATTTCCACCCGATGCTCCTTCAAAGGCAAAATTGTGAGTGGGTTTCTAAATGAGCGCAGGCCTCCACGCATCTAGTTTCATAAAGGGATAAGGTCAGGTTGAATAGTCAAAGTAGAGTCATGCCTATGGAGAATGCTAAGTGTCAACACGACACTATTTTGAAGATATAATTTGGGGTGGGTTTCCAAACAAGCGCCAGCTGCCATGTGTCAAGGGTCGACTTTTGGTCCCGATAAGTAAAAAGACTTAGGAAAAATACAAAGAAGCCTAAGGAGCTCGCTGAATCTGCCACGTGTCAATCGGTGTTGTTTCAAGAGTGAGGAAAGGGGATAAATCTCAAAGGTGTGCCAAAGGCTACCATGTGGACCTGTGTACGACATACTCTTTAAATATTGCACCCCGTGACCCAAATATTCAAATGGCCATATCTTTTGACTCGGAGACTAAGATTAGGGTGGGAGAAGACTTTTGGAAACGTCCTGACACCCTCCACACCATGGAAACATAAAATATCATTCTTAATAATATTTTGTGGGTGAAAAATGGGATAACATCTTTCAGGCCATTAAGGTAGAATCATATTTCTTCAACCACAAGATCTAATTTGATTTGATCTCGCCATTCTTCCTTCTTCAACATGCCAAGCAGATAGGGAACCAGACATGACAGATTTGGGGTGGATTTGAGAGAGGCATTGATTGATAGTGGTTAAGCTTTCAAAATATAATTCAATACGTCTCAAGGTGGTTGAAGTAGGATTCAAAATTTTCCCTCTTCTCTCTCTTATTCTTCCTATATATTGTAATGAAGGGGCATATTCAAATGTTGGACACTCTGGATCCTTACGCATATTGCTAAGGACTCCATATTTTCTATATTTTGAGTTGTAGACCTATAGTTTTGGCTCTTGCATGTGGATATCGGCCTCCTTATCATTGTAAAAGTTCTATGCAATTCTAGAAGTAATAGAAGCATCGTTTTGTGACTATTCTCTATCCTAACATGTTTACATTCCTTCTTCTTGCCTCTTCTCTTGCATTGTGCATTTTTGTGATATTTCAAGTCCTCTACAATTCCATACTTGTGTTCCATGAGAGTGATCTCGTGAATGTGTATTTAGTTGTGTTACTCGTGCCTAGCCTCCTTACATGCATTCCCTATCATTCTCACTCAAAACAGTATAGTGTTCACCCCTCTTTTCAGTGCTATCACCTTTTAGTGTAGTTTACATTACATGTTATCCTTCATTCCCTAGTCTCTTCATATTCTTAGCTTAGTTTTCCTTTCAAAGCACTAGGATTAGAGGTAGTAGTAGAAATAGATAGAGGAACCAACCTTCTCTGGAGATCCGTCCCAAGCTCGCAAGGTCCCACAACTTGGGGATGGTTCCATTGTGGTCTTAGACACCTCATCCCTTTTGAGATCTAAGATGTGGGTGCACATTTGAGAAACCAACAGAACATTGGTAGTTAAAGGTTGAGTCAAATTAGTGTGTCATAAAGAGTTAAAATTCTGAGTTTTGAAGGTCTCTATGAATAGTTTGAAGATCACATGAAACTCCGAATCGGTGTTAAGATGTTTTTGTCAAAAATCATCATTCTTAGGTTTGTATATTTTTATTACTCTAAGCCTATACCAAGATTAAAGGATGAGGATAAGTGTATGTATGTTATCATAGTGAAATAGATAAGGTCTTGTGTGAATGCATTATAAGAATTTGAAGGAATGAGTTGATCTTAGGTGTCAATAACAAGGAAATCTTATGGAAGATGTATGTACAATATCATTGATAAGAAGACTAGATTGGAAGAACTGAACATGTAAACTAGTCCTCAAATTTCTTAGAGGTCTATGATAGAGGATTCTTGGCATAATTAGTATGATAACAAAGAATTGTTAAGGATTTTGAGATGTCTCGAGGTCTCTATCAAAGGATTCAGAAACTCCATGAGAAATATAATTTTTTTATAAAGCTTTTGAGGTCGTGAAAGGTTGATAGATGTTTAGAGAAATATTAAAGAGCTATGAGAAAATGAGGACCTCATTAACATAGGGAACATGATCCGATCATGACTATGTGTAAGAATTAAGTTGAATATTCAAAATAAAAAGATACAATTTGCATAATGCTCAATAATTTGTAGGCTTATACTCCCAAGGAGGATCTAATCCTAAAATAAGATATTGATAGTGTTTAGACCAGGTGTTGAGTTCAACAAGGATATATGATGAAATTGTGTAGATAAAGAGAATAATCTTAAAGTGAACATAGCACAAAAACTTTCTTAATCAAGAAAGTTGCTACAAGGACAAGTACAAGATGTCATGACTATAATTAACACCTAGAGTAGAATGAAATATTGACTTGAATAGAGATCACAAGATGTTGGAAATTTTAAAGTAATAAAAGAAGATCCTACATGTGTCTAGGCTACAAACTACAAGTTAGAAGAGGTATATCTCAATCCAAGCGGAGCTAAGTTCATATAATTTTTCCTTTTCTTGTCCTAATGAGCTTGGTTTCCATTGTGAGTCACTTGTTTCAATGTCAAGTTGAGGAATACCTTTGTCATAGATGTTGAAGGGGGAGAAGTGTGTCAAGAAACAAGAAAATGAGGTCAAGCAATAATCCACTTTGATTTCTTATGTTCTTCATAGGTTCATAGTTTAAATTAGTGATCATAGAGAGTAGGAAATAGCTTAGCATGTAGATTCATTTATGCATTGAATGTAACATCCTCATTTTTATACATTAGAACAAGTAAATTTTTTTTTTTGATAAATGCTTCCTGGTTCTAAATACATAATTTAGAACTCACAAATCAAAACAACCATTCTTATAACAGATAACCATATGCAGCTGTAATGACTCGGAGTACCTCCGATCTATTCATTCCATGACTCGGTAATCTACCGATCTATTCATGAGTATCAAGAGTTGGCGTTTTTATTTTAACACATCACTCTTACGGTTCTCTTCCCTAATCTGGGATTTAGAATGCTCTGTCCAAGGAACCTATCTGAATAATTGTTACCATTATTCATCGGCATCTCGTCCCTTAGACTAGGTGACATAGGACTACGCAATCAGCAGCTTGCGATACTTTGGCCAAAGATTTGAAACATAATGCTTATGTCTCGTATTCCTTGATGGCATACTCGTCAATCTGGAATACATCCATCACCCCATTCCTTTGTTATGTAGAATGTCTTATACTGACTTCTGTCAGTCTCTCCTGCCCCAAGTTATTCACTCAGAAATGGATTAATAATATGGCAATGTTATAAGGATGCTCTTGAGAACTAGGGATACTCTGACATACTGGGTCAACCCTAGTTAACCCTGTGTGTCAAGGTACCCCGAGTCTCCAGGGGCAGCCTCATAACATGACCATGTCGGTAACCAGTCCCGAAGTCAAAACTTGTTCGAGTTTAAGGAGTAAATCTTGACGATCAATGCAAAGGGTGTCGCCATAAGTCACCTGCATTGTTGTATCTTCGAGAAGATCCTAATCTTCTCGAAGGTACAACCCGAAATCGACTTGTGCCATCAACCTTCAAATCCACCTCGATAAGATCTACTAAACTTTAAGGTGTTACTTACGTGGAGTTTAAATTATACTCTAAGACACTCCTTTTTAGGGTAGTCTTTTCCCAACCCCTGGGTTCCTCATCTTAAAATTGCCTTTCGTATTAAGACCCATTCCACAAAGAGAAGTTTAATAAGATTGAGGTCTCAACAAGGAGATCATTGTTTCACAATAATCCTGATCTACGAAATTGGGTAGTAACCCCAAGTCTTCTCATAAGATTGCAAACTTATCCCTTTTTGGGTTTATTCCAGATCTTTAAAACTGAAATATATCTTACTTATTAGTGTTAAGATATAGTGATTTTAAAAACATTCAGTACGTTGTCTTGACTTAGATCAAGGTTAGAGAGTAACAGATTACTCTTCCCGTTCAGCTTCCTGAAAGGGTTTATTTTAACCTTAGCTTCTCAAAAATCAGTGATCTAAATTACAATTAGCTTTAATTAGATCGTAATAGAACTACTAAACATTCATAAGTATTCAGTCACATAACCTTGCAACGCTTACTTAGATAATCACAAATGTCTCCAAGTTATACAATAATAACAATGGTCTTAAAATCATTCGAACCGAAGAAGATCAAACCATCCAGATACGAATGCAAACACATAAGTAACAAATACCTCAGTTTATTCATTTCAAAGCTAATCAAATACATTTTATGCATTCAAGCATATTTGATACAATACTCAACAAAAAAATAACATCTTTCTTCAAGTAGTACATTTAGAGAATCAAGCTGTAATTCATCATAAAACCAAATTAAACAATCTGAACATCATATCAGATCTGCGTGCCTTTACCACTTATGGCAATCATCTGCAAAAATTGTCAACACGGGTCAGTTCGGTGAACTGAGCATGATAAGCACTAATTCTTAAAACAAATGCAATCCACCAATTGCTCTCATTGAACAACCTGTTTAAATGAAATCAGGCTAAATATCTTTCTACAATTTTAACATGACTATAATGCATAACCTCTATTATAGCTGTCAATTAGTCCTAAATATTTTTAGATGACTCAACGTACATTTTAGAGACTAAGAAGAACAAAATAATTCCAAAACATCCATCCATCTGTATCTCCAAGACAACATCAATCCATCAATTTATTCCATTCTAAAAAGAATATACTATCAACTCGTATTTCAACAAGTATGATTCAACCAAGTTCACAAGGCAGTTTAAAATAACCAGCAAGCTCACTGAAATAATTCCTTCTCAATCATACACTATGTTAATGGTACAGGAAAGCATAGCCACTTATACAACAACACACAATTTATGCCAGGCTCTCCATACAGTACTACTGTCTATTCTTGTTTTACCCTTATCGTAGAGGTCACATAAGGATACAAGAGAAGAAAAAATTCATAGTTTCTAGACAAGGAGAGAATAACTTATTATTCATACAGTTATAGATATCAACATAACTTAACAGTAGAGGAGAAAGAAATAGAGAAATTCATATTCCATTCTAATCATGTTCATGACTGTACCATCCTCTCAAGAGTAATGCATTTACACTATACGCATATGACTAAATCAGCCGAGGCCACAAGAAGATACTATAGCTTCACCAGAATTCCAATATAAAATTCACCTGTAGATTATTAAGCAATGCAAGAGTTCACGCGACAAGCAATAATAAAATATCTGACCCCAAAAAGGCTCAACAAATCTTTCCATATTATTCAACAACATGCAAAATATCCAACGCCATCGCCTGTCATGGCACAGCTAAGAGCTCTTTGTTTCAGTCAAACTTGAAACAAGATCACATTAAAACAATTAACGTTTCCATATGAAATACAGTGACATTCACGCAGAGTTGAAACACAATATGCACAGCTTCCTTCAACAAAGCAAATCCCTACGATTATACAGCAAGATCTTAAATCAGAAGCCGAAATCAAAAATAATAACTCAACAAGATCTTCATAAAAGTCATCATCATATCATTATTTTCAACAAAGTTTCATCCAAGCCGAGATAATACGAATACAGCAAGGACTCATACAGAGTCAAGTTTTAAAAGTAAACACAGCGTGGACTAGATCAGTGGTCGAATTCATACGAAAACATTCAAGGTTTCCAACTAATTCAACACCAATAGTCTTCACAACTAAACTTCTACAGAAGTCTAAATACAAGATACATATTAAGGACTCCAACAGAGCCAATATCAATAAGTATTCACAACCAAGCTTATACAGAAGTCGAAACACTGGTTACATATCCAGGACTCCAACTGAGTCAATAACCACAGTATTCACAACTGAGCTTTAAACAGAAGAGAAAAACATAATATACGCTTCAAGGATTCAAAAGGAGTCGAACCCATGTAGTATTCACAAATAAACTTCTACTGAAGTAGAAAGATACAAGATACATATTAAATTCAAGAAATCCAACTATATCAATAACATACAGAATTCACGACTGAACTCCTACAGAAGTAGAAACGTATGTTACTTTTCAAGGACTCAAAAGGAGTCGTACCCATTTAGTATTCACAAATAAACTTCTACTGAAGTAGAAAGATACAAGATACATATTAAATTCAAGAAATCCAACTATATCAATAACATACAGAATTCATGACTGAACTCCTACAGAAGTAGAAAGATACTATCTATTTCCAAGAATTCCAACTGTATCAATCTCCACAGTGTTAACAACAAGGCTTCAACAAAAGTCTATACCAAGCAAGAAAGCATTTTTATGGACTCCAACAGAGTCGAATTCGTACATTATCCTTGCAAGCATTTCTACGAAATCTAACCGAAATGCAAAACACAGCAAGATAATTCAACCATACGAAACAAAATGTACACCCAGCAAGGGTTCGACTGAATAATCGAACCAGCATGAAGATACAACAAACTAATTCATACAATGCTACCATAAAAACCAACTGGACCAAAAAATCATCTGAACAGAGTTGTTCTAATGAAATCATTTGAAGGAAAGAAAGATTTTTAAAAGTTAGGGCCTAACATGCCTGGTAATGTCGCTTAAAAATCCGAAGAAGACCTCTGAAAGAGCTCGAGCCTTCTCCTCTTTTTCCACATTAGATTCAACAACAATAATTTGTTATTTCCATGCCTTATAAACTTTCCTCGATAGAGAAAAGAGCTAGTTATTCTCATAGTTGCCATGCAACACCAAGTAGACTAGTTCGAAGAACCAGTGATCAAACAGAGAGAAAACCGGAGCGCATGGAAAACCAAACAAACAACCAGTTTTCCATTTTGCATGCCTTCCCGAGCGATCCGTGCTTGGAAATCGAGTTCCTTAATTGCATTAACTCCAAAGTTCCCACTCAATCTCCATTGCCACCGACCGCCATAGTTGGCGATGGACAAAAACAAACCAAAGACCATTTCCAGATTTGGTGACTCTGCCACGTCGGATTTCACTAGCCGTTTGAAACTTCCACCAAATCCCTCGTCCTTCATACTTATCCATCTCATTTAATGCCATAGAAACTACCACCCATGGCTCGCACCCCTTCATAGGTCCCTTTCATCCATGATCATTAGTTAGGTTAGAAACATAGGTTAGACTTTAAGGTGATACTTAGTCTAACCTCCTTAGCGCTAGGTCACTAACCTTAGAACATTTAGCTTATAGTTTAGGGCTAGGTTAGATTATAGTTTAGGTTTAGGTTATTAACCTTAATAGAACCAGTCTAGGTCTAACAAATAGAATCATTCAGTAAAAGAACCAACAGATATACCTTCCCGAATAAACTTAAAACATCTCTTGGATCAATGCCACTGATCCAAGGATGAGTCATATAGACGGGTAAATCCACAATTCATTCCGAAATCAGATTAAACTCAGGTGCAAAAATGAAAGAAATAAAAGAGTCCAAGCATATCCTGGCTCAGTCAAAGATCTTCAAATGCAAAGAAGATACAATCTATATCAAGCATGACTTCACAATCAAAGGAACACATCCTTTTACAGAAGAAATCATATATCAACACTTGAATGCCCAGGAGGAAGTAACAATAGTTCAGGGTGTTACATTGAAGAAGCATTTCCTTTAAGCTCTTATCTTGATGGTTCAAATTTTAATTAACATTTTATGTTGAAGCTATGTAGATATCAGTTTCAATTTATCTTCAACATATTCATTAATTAATGACTTTCATTAATTAATTAGCCTTCCTATCATTAAGGATTCCAACTAAAGACCTTTCATTAATTAATATCCTCTATTACTTGGGTTAATTAATTATAATTATTTAATTACACTTGCAACTCTAAATCAATAAATTACTATTTATTGGATCAAATTCTTCTCTTACATCCCACAAATCATAATAATTTTCCTCTAATTAGCTTCTATAATTTTACCTCTACCTATTAATTAACAACCTTTGATTAATTAAAACATCCCCCAACTCCCATGACATACTAATGACAAATTAATATCTTCTAAATCAATGTTACCATTTATAAAGAAACCTTATCCATTCCTAATCTTGTTTTACCTTTATCCCACATTCATCAATTTGTTATCCTTTCCTCTTAAGGAAAGATATATAAGGAACCGTCCTTAGATTTCTTCTTGCACGATGCTTTGAATAGTGCAAACTATAAGATTTTTGATCTAGAGAAATTATCCATTGTTGGAAATAGCTTCTCCATCTTGCATCCTTTCACTCAAAATTGAGTGATATGGGAAGATCCGAAATGGCCTTGTAGCCATTCTTAGTGAGATTCCACTCTCAACTTGAGATCAAGCAACAATCAAATTTGATTTCTTATGTTCTTCATAGGTTCATAGTTTAAGTTAGAAATCATAGGGAGTATGAAATAGCTTAGAATGTAGTTTCATTTATGCATTGAAGAAGCATTTCCTATAAGTTCTTATCTTGATGGTTCATTGTTTAATTAACACTTGCTTTTGAAGTTATGTAGATATTAGTTTCAATTTATCTTCAACATATTCATTAATTAACGACCTTTTGTTAATTAATTAGCCTTCCTATTATTAATGATGTCATCTAATAAACTTTTTTAATTAATATCCGCTTCTACTTGGGTTAATTAATTATTATTAATTAATTACACTTGCAACTCTAAATCAATTAATTACCATTTATTGGATCAAATTATTCTTTTACATCCCAAAAATCATCTCTGGTTTCCTCTAATTAGCTTCAATAAGCTTAACTATACCTATTAATTAATAACCTTTTATTAATTAAAACATCCACCAACTCCCAAGACTTACTAATGACAAATTAAACTCATCTAAATCAATATTACCTTTTATAAAGAAACCTTATCCATTCCTAATCATGTTTTATGTTTATCCCACATTCATCAATTTTATATTCTTTCCTCTTTAAGAAAGCTATATAAAGAACCGTCCTTCTTACCTTTATTCTTGCACCATGCTTTGAATAGTGCAAACTATAAGCATTTTTATCTTGAGTCATTCGTCATTGTTGTAAATAGATTTTCCATCTTGCATCCTTTCACTTAAAATTGAGTAATATGGAAAGATAAAAATGGCCTTATAGCCATTCTTGGTGAGATTCCATTATCAATCCTTGAGATCAAGAAACAATACACTTCGATTTCTTATGTTCTTCATAGGTTCATATTTTAAGTTAGTAATCATAAAGAGTAGGAAATAACTTAGCATGTAGTTTCATTTATGCATTGATGAAGTATTTACTTTAATCTCTTATCTTGATGGTTCATTATTTAATTAGCATTTGATTTTGAAGCTATATATATATTAGTTCAGGTTTCCCCCACTCTTCTTCTAATTCTAATCCAAACATTTTCTCTTCTTGAAGGCTTCCAATCCAATATTTCCTCTAATTCTTCTGATGATTCGGATCCAAACTAATATTTTAATTCATCTAATTTGACTCCTAAGTCACGGTCCTCCCCTTCTTCACATGACCTCCTTCATCATACTTCTACTATGATTCTTGAGTCCCCCCTTTCTTTTTAGGAATTCCTTTATCATTCATCCAATTCGACTCCTAAGTTGTGGTCCTCCCCTTCTTCACAAGATCTCTTTTACCGTTCACCTCAATGAAACCTTCCTCGTTTGAAGATTTTTGCGACTCAAAGTCCTTCTAGTCAATCACCAAAGTTGACTCGTATGTTACAATCTATGAAATTTTTAATATGAAATCATCCTAGTCTTCCTCCACAACATCATCTTATAGGGAAACCTATACGAACCAATTCTAAATCCACATCTTCTTCTTCTCACAATATGTCTAGCCTTAAATCTACTTCATCTCTTGAGTAATATTCTTATATCAATCATCATGAAACATATTCTAAGTCTTCCACACCACTTGGACCTTTTTCTTCCAATCAAACCCATGTGGTCAATAAACAACCCATACCAATTAATTTCCTTCAGAATGAAGGAGCGATCATGGAATTTATAGGGGCACACAAAGATATCCTCTAACAAATTACGACCAACGATTATTTTTAGAATTTGATGCACCCGTGTATTATGAGGTAGAGGTTGATTCATTTTATTGAAAAAGGAGGAAGATCCTCATATCATTTCACTTGATCCTCCTCTTATTATTCCATCTTCACATTTTTCATTACGTGATGAAACTCCCGGGTCTTACATTAATCCATGACCTATCTTCTCATCACCCAATCACTCTTTTTATATCACAATTCATCAATCATAGTATATTAAGAGCCCTTCATCTTCATATAGGTGTGGGTCACCTTCTAGTATCCCCCTTCTTCTATTTGTGGGAAATTTTCAATTAGTCGATATCTTCTATTCTTAGGGAATGTCCAACTATCCCCTTCTCTTCTATATATGGGCCACCTCTAAGTTTCCCTTCATCATCTATCCTGTAGGTATCCTCTGGATAGCCCATTACCTTCTATTCTAGGGGAATGACCAACTAGACCCTTTTCTTCTATTAGTGGGACACATCTTAATATCCCACCATTGTCTTTTATCTATGGGACACCTCCTGGTAGCCCATCATCTTCTATTCTTGGGCCACATCCTAATAGTCCATCATCTTCTATCTACGGCTCACCTCCTAGTAACCCTTCTTCCTCTATACTGGGGCCACATCCAAGTAGCCTTCCATCTTCTATTTGTGGCTCACCTCCTGGTAGCCCATATTCTTCAATTCTTGGACCATATCCTTTTCATCCATCACATTCTCCTTCTACTAATGATTGTGGAAATCCCATCATCATGTCTTATATCAATTCTGAACATCCACATTCTCCTCCCACTTCTCGGATCAAAAATTCAAGCATTAGCTTATAAGAAACCTAGACATGTTCTTTATCAAGCTAATCTCAAAACTCGAAGAGATCCAAATCTCCCAACAACTCAAATGATTATAAAATTCAAAATTAAATGTGATTCCATAATGCACACCAATGTACCCATCAAGTATGGCACAAAGTGAAAAAACCTATGGATATGGAAATTAAGCTCCCACATATGAAACCCATGTTTCAAAACAAATCACTCATTTTTTGAGTGTGAACTCACCACGATCATCGAGATCGGGATAATATCACTCTTGATAAACAAATATGTTTATTCTCCCTTATCAAGGAAATCATGAACATCATTGTTGGATCCTATCACGTAGAGTGACATGGTTGGTCCCAATATCCCAAAACACTAAAAATTCTAAAAAATCATAAAATAGTTCAAAACTACAAGAAAAAGAAAACATTAAAACATTACAAAAAAATCAAAGGTACAAAGATCAAACATTGCAATCACATATTATGTACACATGGATGTTCTTTCTTCCCTTTCTTTCATATTCCTCCTCAAGTCATGTACCATTTTTCTCCCTTCGATGATATTTTGGGTTAGATTATTTCATACGCATTTTGTGACATTTATCTATATGGTTTCTGTTTGACCTTGGTCTTTCATAACCTTGGTACATTAAAAACAAATGGCCTCTTAGATATCCTATCACTATCTACATATAATAAACTTGTTAGGAAGAATTTTTGAGTGTATTCGTTGACACTACCCAATGTCATCATCACAATCACTTTCAAATCCTTCCATCAAGCCATCATTTATTCTTAACCCCTTATCAAACAAGAGAGATGAAATAAGTTTTTAGAAAGCAAAAGAATCAAAATCAATCAATAAAAAAGTAAAAACAAATTGATATATAACTCTCTCTTAGGGTATTTCCAATAATCTCTTTGGGGATATGATGCCTGATGCTAGTAGAGAAATGTCATGATTAGAATCAAATACATCTTAGTTGGGGATATGGATGTTTGACTGGTACCATAGCAATGTATGTCTCTCCTTCCATAATCCATTTAAAAATCACCTTTCAAACTAAATCATTCATACACATTGGTTGTTGTCTTCACACACTATCTATCAACTTTTTCCTTCAAGAGGTAATTCATTTCCATGTGCACACATGGGATCTCGATGAGTAAACAAGATTAGTATGTTATCAAGTTTTACTTTTTGGACCTTGTTCAAACTCTTTTGTTAGTGCATGTCTTGTGTCATGATGTGTACCTTAGAGTAATCAATTTTTCATCGAACGCCTTCTAAATATTTTCATATCATCCTTTGTTATTCAAAAATGTTTAGAACATCCATGTGTATCAGATGTCTTGTTTTCCATGTTTATAGGCACCTTTGTCCCCTTTTAATAGACAATTTTATACTTCCTTTCTCTCATGTGTTTCTTGGCCAGCTTATGTCTGGGACATCCTTGCTCCCTCATTATTGAACCTATTTTATATTCGCCTTGATCTCATTCTACGTGTGAAGAGTTTTTCTTTGAATAATCTCACCTAATCTTTGGGGCATGTCACATCTTTAATTTCTCGTACATGTGGCATTCTACCCTTATACATCTTGTCTATCATTGGGGGCTTCCATATTTTTTATTTCGTATAGTTTGAAAAATTTCAAAATTAAAAACATTCAAATATGTTTCTAAAAATCAAAAACAATTAAAATCATCCTAAAAATGTCATTCTTTGGTTCTCACCTATTATTATGTGTAACTCATGGATCATCTTGATCTACCTCCATTGACAAAGCTGATTTACTTACTATGTTTGTACTCTGGGGCATAATGAGTTTCTTGGTACTGTTTCATAGTGCATTGCTTTTAATAGGACCCAAGTGTCCTCTGTTATTCCCCTTACATGTATCCTTGCTTATGGCACCATCTTATAACCCTTATCATTAATTCACCAAGGTTGGAATAAAATCTTGATAAAAAAACATTGCATTATGTTTCTCTGTCAAAGTTATCTTATTTACGTTCTTGTATTACATTATATTACGTATGTTGCAAGTATTTAGACATTTTTAATTTCTCGTATTGCATTGGATTTTGTATGTTTCATGGAGTTGGTGTTTTTAGCTATGGAAATTTATTCGTATATGAATTTTCATGTCATACTACACTTTTATTCATTCTTTTTAATAAGGACCGATGACGTCGATCATAAGAAAAATGATGAAATAAAGTTTTTTTTTACATCGGCAAGATGATAGCTATATCCATCTCTTTTCATCTTCATTTTTCTTCCATATCACTCTCCTTCTATCAACACTTATCTTCAAAAGTAACTTGGGGTAATAGGGATCAATTCTGCTACTTCTTCTATTTTTTATTTCATCTTTTCGATCGTCAATCCCCCTCTTTCTTCACCCCATCGACACTCGGAGGGGCATCCTTCATTCTATTAATTTTTTCATCTATCTCTTCAAAAAAATTAATATTTGTACTTGTCTACTATCTTTGAAGTAGCATACTTACACCACCCCAAAAAGGGGAAAATGTACACAACTAAAATCCTCTTACACATGCTTTAATTCTAAGATTGCACTAATTATCATCTTTCTTATCATTTCTATAATAATTAGTGTTTTTCCACTAATTAGCTAACATTCCTCAACATATTCACTAATTAACGACCTTTCGCTCATTAATTAACCTTCCTATCATTAAGGATGTCAACTCACAACCTTTCGTTAACTAATATCCATTTTTACTTGGGTTAATTAATTATTATCAATTAATTACACTCATAACTCTAAATCAATAAATTACCATTTATTGAATCAAATTCCTTTCTTACATCCCATAAATCATACTAATTTTCCTATAATTAACTTCTATATGCTTACCTCTACCTATTAATTATTCAAATTTGATTAATTAAAACATCCCCCAACTCACATGACTTATTAATTACAAATTAAACTCTTCTAAATCAAGCTTACCTTTTATAAAGCAACCTTATCCATTCCTAATCTTGTTTTACCTTTATCCCACATTCATCAATTTGTTATCCTTGCCTCTTCAGAAAATCTATATAAGGAACCCTCCTTCTTACCTTTCTTCTTACACCATGCTTTGAATAGTGCAAACTATAAGCATTTTGATCTTGAGCCATTCTCCATTGTTGGAAATAGCTTCTCCATCTTGCATCCTTTCACTCAAAATTGAGTAATATGGGAAGATCCAAAATGGCCTTGTAGCCATTATTTGTGAGATTTCATTCTTAATCCATGAGATCAAGAAAAAATCCACTTTGATTTCTTATGTTCTTCATAGGTTCAAAGTTTAAGTTAACAATCATAGAGAGTAGGAAATAGCTTAGCATGTAGTTTTATTTATGCATTGAAGAAGCATTACTTTTAAGCTCTTATCTTGATGGTTCATTATTTAATTAGAATTTGATTTTGAAGATATGTAGATATTAGTTTCAATTTATATCTTAGTTAATAAAATATGAGCACATTTAGCACGCACTGGTGGGACCTACTCCATTGTCCTTTGCACTTAATTTCAAGTTTTTGTAATTAAGTTTCAATTTTGTTACTAATCCTCTTTTTGCATATATTGACATAACTTTTTTGTTGAGTTTGCATGTGTTGAGTCTTCATTGTAGGTATAAAGGAGGTGAAGCACTGTCAAAATTAGAATTGATGGGAAAATTTTAAGATTTCTCCATATTTTCATTTTTAGAGCTTACTTTTCAACATTCTACATGCTACTTTTGTCAATTTTTCGAAAATCTTAAATTTTTGAGCATGTAGATTAGTGTTTGATAGTGTTGAGTCTTCTATTTACATATTAATGTGGTGGGTTTCTTTCAAAATTGAATCTTGGTGAGAAAATTTCAATATTTCATCATGTTTTCATTTTAAGAGCTTACTTTTTCAACATTCCACATGTTAGTTTTGTCAATTTCCTAAAAATGTTAAGTTTTTTATCATAAATGTTAATGTTTGATAGCGTTGAGTCTCATTTTCATATATTAATGTGATGGTTTGTTGTAAAAATTGAATCTTAGTTGGAAGAATATGACCATTTTGTAGATTAATGGGAATTTTTTTGACATTTTTTGGGTACATGTTAAGTGCATACCCATGAGCATAAGAGCATATGTGTAACGCATCTTCCGGAGGCCATAAATTTTGCTCCTGAACTCAAAATGACTCCATTTTTTTGTGTTGTAAAGGTGTTGAAATGAACTATAAATTGAAAAATAAATTTTGGATTTATACGTAGAAAATCTGCATGTTTTCCATTTATTGTAAAAATGGTCATTTTCTAACATGTCTAATGTTTTGATAAATGTTGTATTTCCATGTTTTACTTGATTTAGACCAAATATTGTGTATGCTCTTCTCTTGAACATTTTGGTAACATTGAGAATAAAAAATAACTTTGATGTCTATATTTTGTAACATTTGGATTAACTTGGAAATTTGATTATTCATTTTGCTTAATGAAATGAACCTTTTACAAAGTATTTTTGTATGGTCCTTTGATTTGAAGTTTTCCATTTCTATCTAGTTGGGCTAAATTTTTGTATGCTTTTCTATTGCACCTTAGAGTGATCTTGAGAATAAAAATCATTTAGTCTTCATTTTCTAACATTTGGTTAATTGGAAACTTGATTTTTAATTTTTGGTTTAAGGGAATGAACATTTATCAAGATTTTTGTCTAGTTCATTAATTGCAAAGTTTTCCTTTACTTTTTAGCTGGATTATTTTTTGTGTATTCTCTTCTTTTGCATTTTTGGATGATCTTGAGAATCAAAAGAAACTCTGAATCCTCTTTTAAATAATGTGATTTTCTTGTAGAACTACTAATGCTTGAGTGCACGACCTAAAAACGTTTGTCAAAGAAAGGAGTTTGAAACAAAATTTTCTAACTACACGTGTGTTACAAGTTGCCAAATGGAAAAAGAATAAACCACATTAAGTCTAAAAGATTAAAAACACACCATATTCAAAACACTTGATTTGTAGGTTCGGAGAAGGGTATGGCCTATCCTCTTAAAACTAGGACATAACCCCTTTGGCATAAGACTTAAGCTATAACAATGGGGGTGGTCATAGAAACCCCAAAGTAGTCTATGTAAGAGGGAACCTTGTGAAAGAAATGGGAACTGCTCCACACACCTACTTGAATAGTATGCATATGATATTTAGTGTCAAAGTTATCTCGTATCGCAACCCCAGTGAGAGTACACAATGTTTAATTCCCACTATGCTTGAAAGGGGTAAATTAAAGCTGAGATAATCCTTAGGAAACCTTGGCTAACCGAGTTCACTCTTAGATAACTTGTGAAACCTAGTTGAGTGAACCACCTAGGAAATCCATTTAGTCTTTGGAGCCAACTTGACCAAATCATTTTTATAAAGAGCCAACATTCATCACAAAACATGTGAAGCATTACTTTTGCTTAGTTTTTCGCTTGCCCTAAAGTGAGGTGAAACTCGCCAATGTGAGGACAACATTTTCATCCCCAATTATACTTCTCTTCTTCACTTTCTTTTGACACTTTGTTGATCAAAAAAGGAGTAACCACATGTGTATTTCCAGCCAATGGTGTCATCACTTTTATGTCCGTTTACACTCATCCATGTTTGAGGATGGGTTGTTAAACATCTAAAGTGTGTGGGCATGTACTCATATCATTGGTAACTATTTGATCTTAATACCCAAGTCAAGATCATCATCATAGTTAGGCTTGATTCATCACTTGATTCTCTTTTGAGGTGTTATCTTTCTTGTATCATATCACCAAAAAAATTTATACTTATGTCTTGTTTTTTGCAAACTCGACCTAAGTGTCTAGATTGTAATGTTAGGCTACACACATCGTAACAATTCCTTGGTATACTCTAGCCTTAGTTTTCCTTCAAACATTACCTTGATTTTGAAAAGTTTTGTTGTTACCTTTATGCGCGTCGTAATAATATTATTTCGATACTAATACCTTACTTTTCCATAAAGTTTGGTTAACATATCTTAGTGGTATTGTTGTATTATTCATGTTTGTAACTTCTACTTTTTGAGATTTAGGTCTTGATTGGATCTAAACTCACTTTTAGTATACCTTGTTTGGAAATCATATCAACCTTTTGTTATTACTTACGTCTTGTTCGTTTTGAACTTGGCATAAGTGGTGACATTTTTTGGTCATCTTACGCATCAAACTATTGATTGATCAAACACTTAGGAATTAATCCATTTGATTGATTGGTTTACCAACAAATTTGCATGATTGTGCCTCATTTTTCACATCGATTTATCCATTTTGGACAATCAATTTGATCCATTGATTCTTTATCATTCATTATTCTTTGGTCATTAATTTGGATTTGTGTTTTGAACCCGCATGATTGTTCCTTGTGTTTATCTTCCTTATAAGCTCATTTCTAGGACAATCCTTTGGGTCTTTGATTATCTTGATCTTCTTTTTTTTGCCTAAGTTCATGATCATTTTTTAACACATATTTCAAACCTTGGCAAAAACATTTCCTATGAAGAAACTTTTGCATCAATCAAACATAGGAAATATTTCCTTTGTATCCTTTATCTTGATAAAATTTTTATAAATCCTTTGACATTTACACCTCTAAACCTCATTGGATTATCAATCTTGAGTCATCACAATGTATGTTTTCCTTATCTTCCCTTTTGCAAAATCACACATGCATCCCTGTCTTTATGAAATGTCTAGTTTGTTGTCGTTATGTTTCCCAAATCAACATGAAACCTTCTTCACTTTGAAGAAGTTTGATCATACAATGTAGGTCTATACCTTTGAACCCAACACATGCCGAAAATGAATGATTATCGCAAGGTCTCTTATACATACAACAATAAGGAATCAAATTTTCAGAGTTCACATCAAAAGACGCCCATCATGACCAAACCTCGTTTGGTTATTTCACGCTAGAGAACCCATCCGGGTAACCTGTTCCCCACCTTCATCTCAAACTTGGTGGTATGGTTTGGATACTTTTGATCCAAATTATTATTCAGTTCCCCCACTCTTCTTATAATTATAATCCAAACATTTTCTCTTCTTCGAGGATTCCAATCCAAATATTGCCTCCGATTCTTCTGACGATTCAGATCCAAACTACTATTTAGATTCATCTAATTTGAATAATAAGTCGTGGCACTCCCATTATTCGTAGGACCTCTATTATTAGTCACCTAAACAACGTTATCCTCCTCTAAAGATTTGTGTTACCATAATTCATCTAATGTGACTCCTACGTCATGGTCCTCCCTATCTTTGCAGGACCCTCTTCATCATACATTTAATATGACTCCTACATTGTGGTCCTCTCTTTCTTCGTAGGACCCCTTTTATAAGTAACCTCAACAACTTCTTCTTCCTTTGAAGATATACATGACACCAAATCCCTCCAATCAAACATCTAATACAATTCTTAAATCATGGTCCCCTCGTTCTTCTCAAGACCCTTGTTATTATTCATACACTGTGATTCTTGAATCACGGTCCCTCCCCTTCTTCACAATACCTTCTTCATATATCACCCCCACAAAGTCTTCCTTATTTGAAGATTTTTATGACTCAAATTACTTCTATTCAAACATCTGAATCAACCCATGGGTTGGAATATGTAGACTTTTGACTTAATCCTACTAGTTTATAGATGATATACTATCGTATAGGTAGGTCTACACCACATTCTTCTACTCCCAAGACATCTAGCTCCACATCTTCTTTGTCCCCACATAATATTCTTCTATCAATCATCATCAAACATTTTCTAAGTATTCCACACCAATAGAACCTCTTTATTCCAATCAACCCCTGGTGGTCGATCAAAAATCATCATACCGATTGATCTCTTTTAGAATGAAGAAACAATCGGGGCATTTATAGGGGCACATGAAGATATTCCTCTAGTAAATTATGAGCAAAGGATTATCTTTAAACGTTGATGCATTTGCATATCATGAGGAAAAGGTTGATTCCTTTTATAAAAAAATGGAGGAAGAGCCTTAGATCATGAAACTTGATCCTCCTTTTATTCTTCCATCTTCACATTCTTCATTATGTGATGAGACTCTTGGGTCTTACATTGATCCATGGCCTATCCTCTCATAACCCAATCGATTTTTGTCTATCAAAATTCCTAAATTGCAATATTTTAAAGGGTCAATGCCAAGTATCCCTTCATCTTCGTCTAGGTGTGGGTCACCTTCTAGTATCCCTCCCTCTTCTATTTATGGGACATTTTCAATTATTCCACTATATTCTATTCTTGGGGCATGTCAAACTATCCCCTTGTCTTCTATATATGGACCACCTCTAAATTTCCCTTAATCATCTATCTATGGGTATCCTCTGCATAGCCCATTACCTTCTATTCTTAGGGCACAACCAACTAGCCCCTTTTCTTCTATTAGTGGGGCACATCCTAATATCCCACCATTTTGTTTTATCTATGGGACACATCCTAGTAGCCCATCATCTTTTATTCTTGGACTACATCCTAATAGTCCATCATCTTCTATCTACAAATCACCTCCTAGTAACCCTTCTTCCTCTATACTAAGGCCACATCTAGGTATCCTTCCATCTTCTATTTGTGGCTCACCTCATGGTAGCCAATCTTCTTCAATTCTTAGATGATATCCTTTTCATCCATCACATTATCCTTTTACCAATTATTGTGGCAAGCCCATTTTCATTTCTCAGATCAATTCTAAACGTCCACATTCTCCTCCCACTTCTTGGGATAAGAAAAGTAAAGAATTAGCTTATATGAAACCTAGACAAGTTCTTTATCGAGCTAAGATCGAAACTCGAAGAGATTCAAATCTCCCAACAAGCCAAACGATTATAAAATTCAAAATCAAATGCGATTCCAGAATGCACACCAACGTACCCATCAAGTGTGGCACAATGTGCAAAAATATGTGGATATGGAATTAAATATCCCACATATAAAACCCATGATTCAAAAAAATTACAGTCATTTGTTGAGTGTGAACTCATCATGATTATCAAGATTGCGCATAATATCACTCTTGATAAAAAAATGTGCTTAGTCTCCCTTATCAAGGAAATCATGAACATCATTGTTGGATCTTATCATGTAGAGTGACATAGTTGGTCCCAATCTCCCAAAGCACTAAAAAATTATAAAAATATCATAAAATAGTTCAAAAATACAAAAAAAAGAAAACATTAAAACATTACAAAAAAAAGGTACAAAGATCAAACATTACAATCAAATATTACGTACACACGGATGTTCTTTCTTCACTTTCTTTCATACTCCTCTAAAATTCATCCACCATTTTCATCCCTTCAATGATATTTTGGGTTAGCTTATTTCATAAAATTTTTGCAACATTTATCTCTATGGTATCTGTTTGACCTTGGTCTTTTCATAACCTTTGTAAATTAAAGAATGACTAACCGCTTAGAGATCCTATCACTATCTACATATAATAAACGTGTTGGGAAGAATTTTTGGGTGTATTTCTTGACCTTTGGACAATGTCATCATCACAGTCACTTCCAAATCCTTCCATCAAGCCATCAATGGTTATTAACCCCTTATCAAACAAAAGATCTGAAATAAGTTTTCAGAAAGTAAAAGAATCAAAATCAATCAATCAAAAAGTAAAAGCAAAAACCAAAAGAAAATTGATATATAACTCTCTTGGGGTATTTCCAATAATCTCTCTTTGGGGCTATGGATGCTTGAATGGTAGTAGAGAAATGTTGTGATTAGAATCAAATACATATCCATCAATGATATGGAAGTCTGGCTGGCAGCAGAGCAATGCACGACTCTCCTTCCACAATCCATTCAAAATTCACCTTTAAAGCTAAATCATTCCTACACATTGGTTAGTGTCTTCACTTATCTTGTTTATCTACTCTTTCCTTCAAGAGGTAATCCATTTCCATGTTCACACACAAGATCATGATGAGTAAACAAGATTAGTATGTTATCAAGTGTTACTTTTGGAACTTGTTCAAACTCTTGTTTTAGCACTTGGCTTGTCTCATGATTTGTACCTTGGGCTAATCACTTTTTCGCAGAATGCCTTCTAAATATTTTCATAGCATCCTTTGTTCTTATAAAATTATTTAGAACATCCACATGTATCAGATGCCCTCTTTGCCATGTTTGTAGGTACCTTTATCCCCTTTTAATAAGACAATTTTCTACTTCCTTTCTCTTATGTGATTTTTGGCCGCTTTACGTTGGGGACATACTTGTTCCCTCATGATTGAACCTATTTTATATTGGCCTTGATCTCATTTTACATATGAAGAGTTTGTCTTTGAATACTCCCACCTAATCTCTGGGGCATGTCGCATCTTCACTTTCTTGTACGTGTGGCATTCTACCCTTGTACATCCCATCTATCATTGGGGCCATCCATGTTTCTTGATTTCTTGTATATAGTTTGAGAAAACTTTAAAAATTAAAAACATTCAAATATGTTTCTAAAAAATAATAAATAATAAAAATCTTTGTACAAAACATCGCTCTTTAGTTCTCATCTGTTCTTGTGCATGACTTGTGGATCATCTTGATCTAACTCCATCGACAAAGATGGTTTGCTTACTATGTCTATACTACGGAGCAAAATGAGTTACTTGGTATTGTTTCATAGTGAACTAATTTTCATAGGACCTAAGTGACCTCTGCTATTCACCTTGCATGTACCATTGCTTGGGGCACCATATTTTAACCCTTGTCATTCATTCACACAAAGTTGGAATCAAATCTTGATAACAAAAACATTACATTGTGTATCTCTCTGTCATGTTATCTTATTTAATTTCTCCTATTACATTGTATTATGTATGTTGCGTAAGGAGTCGACATCTTTACTTTCTCTTATTGCATTGCATTTTATATGTTGCATGGAGTTGGTATTTTTAGCAATGGACATTTTTTCATATATAGATTTTCATGTCATACTACACTTCAGTTCATTCTTTTTAATAAGGAATGATGATGTCAATCATAAACAAAATGATGAAACAAATTTGGTTTTTACATCAACAAGATGATAGCTATATCCATCTCTTTTCATTTTCATTTTTCTTCCATATCACTCTCCTTCTATCAACACTTTTCTTCAAAATCAACTTGGGGCAATAGGGATAAATTCTTCTACTTATTATATTATGTTCTTTCATCTTTTCAATCGTTAATCGCCCTCTTTCATCACCCCATCAACACTTGAGGAGGAATCCTTCATTCTAGTAATATTTTCTTCTATCTTTTCAAAAAAAATATTTTTTTGTAATTGTCTACTATCTTTGAAGTGGCATCACTTATGTCACCCCAAAGAGGGGAAAATGTAGACACCTTAAATCCACTTACGTAGGATTTAATGCTAAGACTACGTAATTATCCTCTTTCTCACCATTTCTATAATAATTAGCACTTTTCGCTAATTAACTAACATTCCTAAATATATTCATTAATTAACAACCTTTCATTAAATAATTAGCCTTCCTATTATTAAGGATGTCAACTAATGACCTTTTGTTAATTAATATCCACTTCTACTTGGGTTAATTAATTACAATCATAACTTTAAATCAATAAATTACCATTTATTGGATCAAATTCCTCTCTTACATCCTGAAAATCATACTAATTTTCCTCTAATTAGATTTTATAAGCTTACCTCTACCTAATAATTAATATCCTTTGATTAATTAAAACATCCCCCAACTCCCATGACTTACTAATGCCAAATTAAACTCTTCTAAATCAAGATTACCTTTTATAAAACAACCTTATCCATTCCTAATCTTGTTTTACCTTTATCCCATATTCATCAATTTTATAGCCTTACCTCTTTAGGAAAGCTATATAAAGAACCATCGTCCTTACCTTTCTTCTTACACCATGCTTTGAATAGTGCAAACTATAAGCATATTGATCTTGAACCATTCTCCATTATTGGAAAAAGCTTCTCCAACTTGCATCCTTTCACTCAAAATTGAGTAATATGGAAAGATCTAAAATGGCCTTGTAGCTGTTCTTGGTGAGATTGCATTCTCAGTCCTTGAGATCAAGCAATAATCCAATTTGATTGATTATGTTCTTCATAGTTTCATAGTTTAAGTTAAAAATCATAGAGAGTAGGAAATAGCCATTGTTTCATTTATGCGTTGAAGAACATTTCCTTTAAGATCTTATCTTGATGGTTCATTGTTTAATTACATTTTATTTTGAAGCTATGTAGAGATTAGTTTCAATTTATAGCTTAGTTAATAAAACATGAGCACATCTATATCAAGTTTATGGTTACCATCAATGAAAAAGGGGGAGTTTGTTGGAAGTGTGTGTCACTTGTGTTGTCATTGATTATTGGGCTCTAGATTATTTGCTAAGTACAAGAAGGCATGTGGGCATGTGAGACCTATTTGAAGAAGGGCACACGGGGTTGAATGCACGTAGGGAAGGGTTCTAGTAGGGTTTTTTAGAACACATGGCATGCACGCGTAAGGAAAGATAGGTTTTGGCCTTAGCCATATTCAGCATCTTAGGAAAGCTATATAAAGAACCATCGTCCTTACCTTTCTTCTTACACCATGCTTTGAATAGTGAAAACTATAAGCATGTTGATCTTGAGCCATTCTCCATTATTGGAAAAAGCTTCTCCAACTTGCATTCTTTCACTCAAAATTGAGTAATATGGAAAGATCCAAAATGGCCTTGTAGCTGTTCTTGGTGAGATTGCATTCTCAGTCCTTGAGATCAAGCAATAATCCAATTTGATTGATTATGTTCTTCATAGTTTCATAGTTTAAGTTAAAAATCATAGAGAGTAGGAAATAGCTTAACACATTGTTTCATTTATGCATTGAAGAACATTTCCTTTAAGATCTTATCTTGATGGTTCATTGTTTAATTACATTTTATTTTGAAGCTATGTAGAGATTAGTTTCAATTTATAGCTTAGTTAATAAAACATGAGCACATCTATATCAAGTTTATGGTTACCATCAATGAAAAAGGGGAGTTTGTTGGAAGTGTGTGTCACTTGTGTTGTCATTGATTATTGGGCTCTAGATTATTAGCTAAGTACAAGAAGGCATGTGGGCATGTGAGACCTATTTGAAGAAGGGCACACGGGGTTGAATGCACGTAGGGAAGGGTTCTAGTAGGGTTTTTTAGAACACATGGCATGCACGCGTAAGGAAAGATAGGTTTTGGCCTTAGCCATATTCAGCATCTTAGGAAACACACGAGAAAAGTGTGACTCTTCTAGCATGTGGAGTGGATAAGATTCCAACTTAGTGACTATAGGATCAAAAGGGAATATTCCATGCATGTGATGGAAGGTTCTAGAAGAGTATCATTACACGAGTGGAGAGCTCGGATCAAAGAAGGAATGCTCCATTGGAGGATGAATTCGACACTTGGCATCTCGAATTGTTACCTTAGAAGGCATGGCGGTGGAGGAAGGAAAGCTATATATTGAGGTGTACATATGGTAGAGAAAAAAAACGTGTATGTGTGCTGAGGTAGGATAGAGAGTGATTAGTGTGGTAGACTGGTGGAAGAGAGGTAAAGCTTTGCAACAATATAATGAAGAATTCTATGGGCTGGGATTAGAGAAAATATAAGAGTGATGGCACACTTAGAGGGATGGGTCTGTATTCATCTTTGTAATGTGATGAACATAGTGTAGCTCTGATGCATGACTTAGCTCTACATTGTTATATGAGGGTTTGTTATGACTCCAAGGGATGTAATGTGGATTATTGAACATGTTAATAGAAAGGGAAGGATCTGTTTTAAGGCATATATGTGTTCATGAGTATAATATTTATGCATTTCCTTTGTGTATGAATCATTTCCATATGCTGTTGTTATTTCTCTTTTCTGGATGTAATGAGATGAAAAATCGTCCTAGGTTTTTAGAATAATGCATGGTTATTTTCTATTCACTTGCACTTGAATACCTATCATAAGATGATGCATTCTCACAAGAATCACATAAAGGAAACAATTGACACCCGCATGTGCCTTGGGTGAGAGCCCAAGACTGTTGGGTGATAGGTCGATGTGCATGGGATTATACTGTTGGTCTAAGGGTATAAAATGACTACATTGATGTCATTGTGGTCTAGGTGATTTCAGTATGTTTGTTAGGTGACCTAGGGTCTCTAAAGGTGCATACATGTGTTTCTTGAGTCTCTCAAACTGGTATGAAGGTCAAACAAGGTCCATGAGATGAGTGAGATGTTTCAATGAGTCTATAACATGTCCAAATGGATTTGTCTTGTAATTTATGGGTCAAGTCAAGGAATTCTAGGTTTTGGCCTAATGCAAATATATGGTGTAAATCAAGAAAATATGAGAAATAACTCAAACTAAAGAAACGATATAATTTTTTGATCATCATGAGGTAACACATGAGGTGTAGAAAGAGTTATAAGAGACTAAAATAGGTCAGTATAGAGCTTTCTTAAGCCAATCCACAAAAAAACAAGGTGTGAAATGTTGACCCAAGGTGTGATGATGTAAACCAAACATGGTGTGAGCATGGAATGATGATATATGGTGTGTAAAAGGCCTCATAGATAGTTAACAAAGTGTTTAAGGCACTTCTACATGTTAACGTAGTTCAACTCGCTCAAAATAAGAGACCAAAGGGCACCTAAATGAAATGAAATGGAAATATTAGGGATGAACTAGGAAAATAATCACTTGGAGGTGTTATAGGGATGTGTCCTTAAGGTGTGAGAAAATATAATAAGTTGAGGATGAATACCTTGTAAGTAATGTAAGTATTTCCAAAATCAAGTTTTTCAAATTATGTAATTTGAGCACCAAACTTCTTAGAAGTTAAGAAAAATTGTGGAGCATCCTTCAAATCAGTCATAAGAAACAAAAGTGGATTATATTGGGACAAAATTATGTTTGAATTTTTTTTTTTTTTTGTGATTGGTTGAGTATTTTAGAATTTCTTTCCATTTTTCGAGCATGTTTGTAGCCCTCGAAACCCTTGTTTAGACCGTTTTTGAAACCTGAGTTGGATAGGTGACTTAACTCAATGTTTTTACTTGGAAAAATATTTGAACATGAATAGGACTCCTTAGGGCACATTTCCATGTTATTTTGAGTTCATGATGCGTGGTGGGCCCCACTGAAAAATAGGTATTTTGTGAAGATTTCAGTGCATAGACAAATATTGCAAAGGAAAAAATGCTCAAATTTGAGGTGGATGATTTTTTTAATGTTTTATTCAACTTCATGAAGTTACTTGGGTTATTAATTTGGAGAAAATTGGAGTAATGGTTGCATATTTGAGCTTACCGACAAAAGAAGCTTGTTTTGAGAAGCTAGTGAAGAAGAATGAAGGTAACCATGTTTAATTACATTAAATTGATGTTTTTTCTTTCCTTTATCCATATTTCTTATGTTTCATATAATGTATGGATGTGTATAGTTCAATTATGATAAGTCCTTTCTTTCTTAAAGGTGATTGAGTTAAAAATGCTCTTTTAGGCCTATTTGAGAAATATGACTAAATGGTATGAAGAAGATACTTTCTCCATTTGACCTATAGGTATGAGTGCTTTAGAATGTTCTATAAATCAAAATTTTAGTGTTATAGGTGATAGGGAGATCTGAAAACTACTTTGGAGGTGTTTGACCACATTGTATGGAAGACTAGTATTTGCGTTTACAAGACCAGCGATGCTAGTTGCAGAGATCCAAGTTTTTCGAAGCCTTATGCCATGAATTGGAGAAGTATGATAAGTGTATGAGATATTATACTTCATGATATTTCCATTTATTGTTTAATTTACTGAAGATGAAGATATTTGAGGTATGTATCAGGTCAATTTTTGAAGACCAAATTCATAGATGTTGAAACCAACCAGACAAGTCTTGCAAAGTAGTGTTTCTTGATGAGTTAAGTCTTGAGTTGAATATTTCTGGTAAATTTTAATGAAATTAGACATCATAGTCTTAATTTTTTATATATTATAAGGGTCATGAAGATCAATGGATGTGGGCTAGTTAGATGGTTTTTTAGGATTGTGTTTGTAGAAGTTGATTTAAGCATACCTATGAGTCTAAATGAGTGTCTTGGATAATGTGGTGAGTTTATAAGAATACAAGATAATTATTTGAATTTTTGGGACCATGTACCATGTGAATAAAAATCTGGAATACTTTTGGACAAGTTTGAGAGCTAGAAGACAAAAGAGGAGCTCATTTTGAGAAGACTAGGAAGCTGAAGAGTCAAGTGGAAATTGAAGTGCAAGAGTCATTCTCATGAAGGATTTGTTATTTAAAAGGGTGTTTCACATTTAGGTGGATTGAATTTTGATAAACCCATTTCTCTTATTTTTAATAAAACCCTTTTCTGCAAATCAAAACCCTTGGAAATCTCTTCTAGGTCAGTAGCTGGTTGGAGTTTCATGAGGAGGATGTGAGTGAAGCAAAAATGGTGAAGTATTTGTTGGCTGTAATATGATTTGAAGAGTTGTAATCTGATTTGAATTCCAATAAAGAAGGTTTTTGAGTACATATTTTGTTCTTGATATGTATGCATTTCTTGATGAACTTTATCTAATTGTGATCTAGCATTAATGCATGTAATTTATGAGAGTGTATATTTTATGTTTGAAAAATAAAAGTCAAAAATTTATTATAGGATTGATTCACCCCCTCTCGGTCCTTTGACAATTCTAACAGGAGATGGTATTGATACTTAATCAACTATACATGGAGCTTAGAAGACTCGAATGGAATATTTGTTGATGTTTTTAAGAACAATTGCTGGTGGAACAAGTCATGAGGTAGATAAGTCAATATCATGCAAAGAAGGCTAAGAATCTTTGAAGTGTTGCTTGAAATTTGAGTTAATATGTTTGAGTCATATCCATGAATTAAATGCAAGGTATGAACTATATTTTTGCATTTTTAGTTAGAATTTTATGGTAGGATCATGGGGGTCATAAGTTAATGTTTCATGAGATTTTTGTGATCCTATAACACGAGAAGTTTGGGAAAATTGGTCTTAAAAGATATTTCGGGGATCTAGGTGCTAAAGTTGCAAACAATCCATATATGGAAGAGTTAATTTTCTATGATGGTATATTCAGTTGAGATAGGCCATATTAGGAGTAAAGAATGTGTTATTTCACTGAATCATTATTTTTGACATGTATGTATGTAATGAATGAATCTTCCTGTGGGGAGTTATTCGCTTCCTTGATGAAATGAAGTAAAAAATAGGGTCAAGGAGTAAATGACATGTTTGTGAGACTGATTGATTAATTTGGTTGATGTTTCCAACCAAAAGTTTCTATAAATAATTTAAATTATGATGGATATCATGATCTACATGTATTCTTTTTCATTAATGTAATAAAGGGGAGAAGTTGGTTTTCCATCATGACAAAGGGGGAGATTGTTGGCATGAGGTAGTGATTATTGCCATTTATGTAAAATATCATTAATGACAAAGAGAATGATATAGGAGGGATATAAGATGATTGTTATGATGATGATATGGTCAATCGGGTTGTAACATGATTCCATGGTTGGGAAAATTGAGAATGGCTCGACTTAGTAGCCCTAATCGTGTGACTTAGTTAGTATGGGTGATAAAACATGATTGTTTGAGTTGCATGGTGGCTTGAGGAGCTTGGTAGAGAATAATTAGAGAGTTTTTAAAAACTCATGTGTTTTTAGAGTGTAGGTATAGGATTGGACATGGTTTGCGGGTATTCATCTAGACCATGTATAGGTGCTTAGAGGCCAAATGAAGCATAAGAGTGAGTTGTATAGCTATGTGAGATCATGGAAGCATGTAGGGGTGTGATACATGTTGTATCAAGTGAATTATGTCCTTTTTAATATATTTTAAGAAGAGGTATTATGTTTTTCTACTTGGTCTAGGTATAAACTAGACCTAATCCTAGTGCATAAAGGCTTAATAACACGTGGTAGTCACTTGTAGAATCTTGTGAGACATGGGATACACTCAGAAAGGTCATTCACATCATTTTTAGTTTGAAAATGCATTTATAATATGTTTCATACGTTGGTTTGGTGTTAGAACACCTAGTTATGGCCTAGACTATGCAAAACCACAAGACCTAGTCAAGAAATTCCTAGTAGTGGTGAAGATGAAAAACTATTTGATATAAAGTGATGATTAGAGATAATGCATAAAGGTTTCCTAGAGGTTTGATAAAAATTTCAAGTAAGTATGATGACAATTTTTCAAGATATAGTGTTTTGAGAAAAATAGGGTTGTAGAAATAATGTTTCCCAACTCGATATGAGAGAAAAAAATTTCGTTCAAATGTGTAAAATTTGCATGGGTCCTTGATAATTTCAAGGATGTTGAAGTATGGAACTAATAAGGTCACATAGTTGGAATGAGTTAAAATGAGGTTATATTCTTTATGAACAATTTTTAAGAAGGTAAGAAGGTCAAAACCCTCCAAAAACCTAGTTTTCTAGCGATGGAAGAAAAATTGATCGTGTGAGCCAAGAATAGATTTGATCATTGAATGTGATAATCAAATGATGGAGATGACTATCCTATATTTCAGATGGTGGTGGTTTGAGATCATGATAGTGAGTGGAGCCCACTCATATTTTCTTATTTCTAAGAAAGAAGGTTTTACTCTCAGGTTTTCCATTAGACCCTATGTCTAATTTAGTGTTATGAGATCTATGGGAGCTATGATACATGTTTGAATACATTTCATCTCTATGTGAGGTATTTTTATGACATGCAAAGTTCAAAACATGTTGACTAGTTTTTGGGCCTAAAAGGGCATTTTTGCAGTCATAGTGAATGGAAGTGCTTGAGCTTTTGTGTTCATAATGATGAAGTTTAATGGACTTGGAGGTTTTTTAGACATATCATATGATGTGTTGGATGCATTTTTGTGTTAGTATCCAATCTTTCACCTCCTTGGGCTAGGAAACATTAGTGAGTGAAATTTTATGCTTCGAGGATGAAAAACTTTGTTTATGTTGTTTTATAGCCAAGGAAAATGTCTGAGAAACTCATTTTAACCTATATTTGGGAGGATTGAGTGACACGTAAAAATGGGTGGCCTTCCCTACTACTTTAGGCCTTGCATGAGAACCCGTTGTGTAACCTAAAAAATGTAAGTAGATGATTGAAATCTTCAGTCTCTTAGTTTCCTTTTGAAAACAAGTAAATCATTCCTAGATAATCATGTCCAATGAATGCACTACTTAAATCTCATACGTTTTCAAGATAAATGATGCATATTGTACTCCAATTGGACTCAAGTTACTCTAGACAACATGAAATTCCATCTGCTTTTGCATATTTATGGAAAGGGAAGTAAAACTTGCAAAGTCCCTTGGCAAATTTTTATAGGAAAAGAAAATAGAGATGGATTATAGGATTTAAGAAATGGTAGGTTTATATTTTGTGTGAATGAGATATTAAAATAAGATGAAATTGACTATGACAGGTTTCTCAGAACTCCAACAATGTCGAAATCATTTTAGGTACAAAGGACACTCAATTAATTAGAAATAGTCCCTTAGAGAGAAGGTATGCATTCATGGAGGCCCAAGAATACATGATTTCATACAATCTTCAAGAAATTACACATGAAAGCTCATGTAAATGTCTTGACAAAATATTCACAACTCCCTACTTATTACACCTAAGATACACTCAAAGGCTTACAAAAATATTAGTAACAAAATGGATGTATTATGAATTTAAAATTTTGCATAACAATGTGAAAAGACAACTCTAATTATAGTACAAAATAAATTACCAAAATAACACCATTAATATCAGATCTAGTGTAATTCAAAGGAACCATAAATAGAAGATTGTAACAGGAAAAATAGCTAACTGGATTAAAGTATACTTCCTAAGAACAAAACATGACAAAGCTTAATGAGCATGCACACAATTTATTTTCATATTTTAAATTTCCTTAACAAGGGAACATAAATCCTATGATCTCAATTTTTATCAATGGTTGTACACTTGCAACCATCTTGACATAGGAAAATTTGAAGAAGTAAAATAACTCATAGGCATCTCATTAAAATTTAGGATTCAAGAAAGCACATCAATTATCTTTGTCTCTTCTAAATCTTATAATTTTTTAACCCCCTCATATATGAGGACATACCCACATACTTATGCAATTCTAATGAGTCTTATGAATCCATTTTCCCCCCAACGGTCTAATGAAAAATTCCTCCTCTTTTTACAATGAGAGAACCTTTGAGAAGAATATACTCTATTCGGTAACAATATTTGATTCTCATTTTCTACTTTGGGATAATTTTATTTCTTGTTCTACCATACGGAGAAATAGTTAATAGGTACTTGTCGGGTGTGATTTTATCTATTTTGTCTTGTTATGATGATCGTGGAATTATGTCATCATTCTTGAGTTGTTGGCATCATTTTATTCATTGATTTGATTTTTTCCATTATGAGAAAATTGAGAAAAAAATTATGATTCTTTAGATGATCCACAAGTGGATTGATTTGACATTAATCATTCTTTCCTTTTGGGGAATCTATTTGAAACACAAACAATCATTATTATTTCTTTTTAAATTGAGTGTCCCTTTGTGTGATATGTTACATCAAACCAAATGGCCTAGTTTTTTAGTTTCACTAATTAATTTCACTTATCTCAGCTTGTGTGAGTATTTAAGATAATCCAACTTTCAATTATTTTGATATGATTATCTTACACAACTCCCCTGTGATTTATTCTATAAATTATTATCTCTCTTTTCATAATTTCATAACCTTTGTTTGAGATTTAGTGTGGGGAATTCAGAGGAAATTAATTTTCCACAAAAAGGGTGAAATAGAACTGAGATCCATCTTGAAAGATCTTTCATCAAAGGCCTTGCACTCGATTTTTGATCTGTCAGGCCGAGACGAAGAATTTATGAGAATTATCTTCGATGTTATATACCGGAAGAATGTGAAGATCCCCTAACAAATCATGCAATCAGGTTAGAATAATACAAATATTAGTCAAGATAAATTGAATCTTTTCATCTTTTCAAGTTATGTATTTTCACCTATTTTGGTGGGAGGATAAAAAAAATCCCAAACAATTGAGAAATTTTTGGCTTAAATTCAAGCCCACCATTTCGACAACACCATTCACTTGTACCCTATTTTCTTCAATAAAGAATTAGCTGAGAAGGAAATTCCCATGGACACATACATATTTCAGAGGAGGTTCTGTGGACACCACCTCTTCACTTTCTAATAGAGTTTTTGCAATTGAAAGCGGTGTCTTGTGACCCGGAGAAAATGTCACCAAGGATTTCTCCTTAGAAATATTTTGAAGTTCCATTTTCTACTCGAAGAAGAAGTGTAGGTGGGGTGCGTCTAGCTCAAACCATCAACACCATCTATCTCTTTTCATAATCCCAACTTCCTCTCAGCTTCTACAGTCCTTCCATGCCATCCTCATCTTCAAATACTATGGGAAAAATAACTATCTCATAGTTGGTTTGAGGATTTTGGAATGGGTCTCTTCTTACAAAAAGAAACTAGATCTAATTTAAATCATTGAAGGCCCTAGGACAAATATTGCTGAACTTATGGATTTGAACATGTCTTGTGATCTTGTAGGGGCCATTCTATTTATTCAAGGATCTAAGGATGTTAAAGAATTTTTGTTTGGAAAAATATACTATTGGACCAAATTCTTGCCTTCAAGGAGGAATTAGAAATTGTAAACTAATTAAATATTGTTCTCTTTTTGTAATGATATCAAAAATATACAAATATTCCATGGGTTTGGGCCCGTATAGAATCCTCTTTTTTATTTACTTACAAATGAAAATTATTCAAAATATTACAACGTACTTCATGTTTACGGTGAGATCTAAATTTCTATTAAAACAAATGAAATCATATTACATTACATTATACCACATACATAATTAAAATGTGTATATTAAGAAAATTTATTATTTTCATGAGTGAGAATAAAAAAATGAAGAAGGAAATTTGTAAGGGAATAAGCCTAAACTCGTTCATGGCACATTGGGGTCATCCTCAAGTTTTTTAACATCATCTTGTTGTGCTTTTGATAATATTTCATTGTATGCATCAAATCGATGAAATATCTTAGTAATATCTTATTCATCTAGCCCAACATGGAACATGAGTATTGTACCTTGTTCTATCATCATTTGATCAAATTATTTTACTACACTCTTACTCTTTCTCATCCCTTATGATAATTTGTTCATCTAGTGTTCCATGGTAACAAACCTCTAAATAATATTATAGATGAAAGGGAATCCAAATATGTTTTGATCAAAATCATGTGTTAGGGAAATTATCCCTAATTTTTGATAAGTAATTCTATCTTCATCAGGTACCATTATTTCAAATCTACAATCTAGAAAGTCAATGCACTCTGCAATTGAGACCCTTCCTGTAAACAAGTTTTATTTGACTTATTTTAGAATCTCAATTCTTATTCAAATTGCATCCAGGTAAGTATGTTGCATTCCAATTTCTTTAAGTGAAATAATATCTTCTTATAAAAATTGATCATCCAACTCAGTTATTGCCTCAAAATTTGGCAAGATAGCCTCCCAAAGAATACAATAAATCATTACATTTCTCTATTTGGTCTCGACATCATTGATTCTTTCTATTTGTTGATCATAACATCTTATTGTGTCCTCTATAATTTTATTTCCTCTTTTAGATAGCTCCTCCTTCCATTTTTCCATAGCATCAACCTTTTCCTTGGATTTATCAACCTCATTTAAGGCTCTCGGGGTTATTTCAGCTTTTTTTTCGCCCTTCATCCACTGTTGTATCCATTTCTATACATATGAGGAAAATATTTTGAATTTTTCCTTCAACTGTTTCTTAGTTTCTTTATCTTCATCCATTTTCTATAGAAGACCCCAACAACCACTGTAGCATCCTGATTTAAGCTTTCTCTGGTAGGTTTTCCTAGTGGGATATGTGTAACATTATAATCACTCAATGTGATTTCACCTTTCATCTTGTCACTGTGGGGTTGCTATTTCTAAAGTCATGAATCCATGTTGATCAATATGATTTTTAGTCAGGATTATGAACTTATTGGGAGCTCTTATGGGTTTTGGGAGTACAATATTTCTTATAACCACTGTCTCCTTTTGAATTATCTCCTTTTCTCTACTTGGAAGGAGTTCTCCTAACCACCCAATTGTGAGAGTATTTCCCAAACTTGCTCCTTATGATGTGGGTTATGAAATTTCAAAGAAAACTACTAATTTTCTAGATTCATCTTGAGGATATTGTAATAATGGTACCTATTCATGTGGATTTTCCACTTTTACTATTGGCTCCTTAGATTAATCATGCAATTTCATTTTCTCTAGCTATTTTTTCTCCTGTCCCTAAGTTTAGAATTTGTTATTTGTTTCTTGAATCTTATTATTAGCTGGTGTTTCTCCCTTTTCTTTACTTTTCAATGGGGTCATATTCATTTAAGTAGTTTCTCTTAAAGATTCTTTGACTGGAATTTCCACCTTGGATGATTCCTCCTCCTTTATATTGCCTGCCTCTTTTAGAGACTGATGTTTAGTAGAGATATCTTCCTAAGTTTGCACACTAGTGACCTTTTGTTTTAGAATGTATTCCTCTTGTTGTTCTATTGGTTGGGACCAGTGAATGATCTTTGATCCTTATCAATAATTGTAACATTCTCCTTATCACTGATCTAAACAATTTTAGTAACTTCTTCTATTACTTGTTTTTCACTACTTGTTACCACGGTCTTTGGTTGCTCTTTTTATTTCTTCTCTATCGGTTGGGATCTAGTGACTAACTTCTGATCCTTGTCATCAATTGGTATGTTCTTCTCAACATTGGCTTCAGCTGGTTTTGTGACCTCTTCTATAGTTTCCATCATGATCCCTTTTACAGAGTCTACACTTTGAGGGACTTTACCATCCTTTTTTGGTTTTTATTCTTTTGGAGAATATCATTAGTAGAGATATCATCTGCTACGTGAGGTTCATTTACAATTGTTTGAGTCACTATTTCCTTTTCTTGTAAAATTTTTGTAGTCTTAACTTGAGTACTTTGAGATCCTACTTCCAATTCAACACTTGATGCTTGAGAAGTGTCTTTCATTTGTATTTATTCTTAGGGGATACTTTAATATTTACTTTGTGTAAGTTCCGATCTCTACATCAGTCATTTCAAGCCTATGAACTTCTTCAAATACATCTACATCAACTATTTCAATTGGTTTCCTCATATGTTCATATGGTTGATCGAATCAAGCACATTCGATCTTTAGACTACATTACACTTGACTCCCCTTTCCCTTGTTCTATCACAATGCTATGAGGATGATTAGATAAGGGCCCGTATTATAAGTTATTATGTCTTGGGACAACTTTGCCACTAATCCTACTAGAAACAAGACTAAAGTTTCAACCTATGGTGGTGTAAGTGGATTAACTTGAACTCTTTCCTATACCTTGGTGGTGTCATTACTCGCTTTGCTAATGTGGCAACCAATTTTCTTTGAGCCTTGGTGAGTGGGACTGGATCAATGACTTCAGGCTCTTTACTTTTATGTTTCTTTGATACATGACCATCTTACTTTATTAGACTACTAGTATCCCTTACCAATGGTGGTATCACCTTGGATTTCTTTGTAACTCTTTCAAAATATTTGAGGTCAGGTGCCTCTCTCTCTTTAGCACTTTACACTTTGAGTTTTGGGTCAACACTTGCCAAGAATCCTCTCATCTTTTTCCCTGTACTAGATGATCCTAGAAATGTTATTAAGGGAGTCCTTGGTTTAGTTATACCTACCCCTTTTGTCTTATGGCCACTTTGTTTGGGTGATAGGAGTATTTTGAATACATTTTGAAAGCATCTCTCCTATCTTTTGTTTCAAAAAGACATAGAAGTTTCGGTCTCACTGGTAGAAGTAGTCCATTCATCACTAATACCTTAAGTTGGTTTCTTGGTAGGCAATTGAATATCTTTTCCTCCTAATGAATCAATCTTATCAGCTCCCTCATTCAAAAGAGGGAGATCTCCCTTAAATATTATCAAATCTCTAAATTCATTTAACACTTTTGTATTTTAGATGGACAAGTCCATACCTTTCCCTTGCAACCAAGTTAGGGTCCTTCTCATTACATTAGTTATTCTCTCATGTGGATTGTCTGACTCTTCCTGACCCCAAACTATAGGAGTAATTGGTTGTGACTCAATTTTATGGTCAATATAATATTGAATCACTATTTGTTGATCATCTGTAATTCCTTGAGGCACCACAACAATCTTAAAATCAATGACCTTCCTAAGGGTCATCCTAGAGAAATATCTGAGCCTAACTTCTTCCTCATCCCTATAGTTCATCCAATAATCCTCAAATTGAGGTTCATGCTCAGCTGAAATGAAAACCCACCTAATATCATAATTGGGTCTAGGTTCAAATTTATCCATCTCAAACCTTTCCATCTCTTCTTCCATCACCCTGGATTTTCCAATTGGTGGGCAAGAGTATCTCCCAATTTTGATAGGGAATTTTGTGTTCATTTTGTGTTTTCTAGCAATCAATTTAGGCATCGGTGCCAACTTCCTTGAGAGTTCACACAAGGCCCATTTTTCATCCACATACCTAGGTAATTTGTATGGATTTCCATTAAATCCACTGGCTCTGATGTAAGTAAAAAATATGTATTGAATGAAGAAACAACCATATTCTAGTATTGCATTTTTGGCCTCAGTAGATATCCTATATTGCTCCCACTCTGGTTTGAAAAGGCATACCACATGTGTAATAAATGCATCATTCACTTGTCTAACATTTCCTTTCCACTTATCTAGATTTAATTAGGGATACACATCATACACTTTGTGATCTTTAAAACTTATAATTCGTGGGAGACTAGGGAATGTCTTGTAGCATGCAATATTGTAAATCAAATAAGACATCATGTAAAAATGAATATTATAGGTGATGCCCATCCTAACCTTTGTGGCTATCTCCATAAGTTGGGCATGGATTGATGTAGATATAAAAGTTTCCTAGTAGAATTTTCCTCTTTCTTCTAAGATAACCCTTATGAAAGGGAACATCCATTCTTGGAACATGTATGTCATTTCCAATCCGCAATTCTACTCAACATCACAATTAAATCTTTGACCTCCTCAACAAACAGGTTCCCTATTCAACCTATTAGGGATTCTTTTGATGGATCATCTATTGGTTATCAACCACTTAACATTCATTAATGCAACATAATCATCATGTTTATCCTCATAATCATTATGTTTTGACTCTATAGTAATACCTATTGGTTGCTCCACCTCTCGCAATCCTAGCATAAATTGAAAGGCTTCTAGTGTTAGGGTTAAAACCCTTTCTCCACTTCCATTCATGACTTATTTATGTTCTGGATCATAATTCTTAGCAAAAATCCATATGATTTTAGGAGAATGTATGGAAGGTGGGAATGCCACAACTAGGGAAATTTTACTGACATCAATGGCCACCATGCCTTTACTTTTATCCAGAGCATGGAATATTCATAGAAAATTATTTAAGTTAGCATTTTACATGTTTGTGTCTATAACTATGTCTAGATTATTGATAATACTATAGGCTACATGAAATCCCGACTCCATATGCCTCATCTTATGTGTTTTATCTTTCTTTCTTGACCCTTCACAAATTTCAAACTTAGTAAAACAAGAAAAACACAAGTGGTACATGAGAACTAACCTTGTAGACACCAAATTTGTGTCTTACGACCCCTTGTGACCCGCACCTCCTTTCGCAACCTAACCTCATCACCTAAACCTTACACAATTATTTATTAATTGCCTTGTAATTGATAAATCCACATCACCTTACCTGCCACCTCATTTTGCCACCTCATCATGACCTAGTCCTAACCCTAAACTAACCTAATTAAGACCTATAACTTGGTCCACACCTACACCCATGACTAATGACCCCTTTCTCACACCCAAAACCGACCTTCTAGTCACTTGACCAAGCTCGCAACTAATCTCTCTGGGAGAAAAGCAGGAAAGTGGGTGATTTTACTAAAAATAGCCTACTTTTTTCTAACCGATACCGGTTCCTACTCGACCGCCGCCGATTACGTAACCGCCATCGCCTCCCTATAAATGGGCTCCCCAAACCAAAAACAAGGGACGAAGGATTTTTGGGAGCAAGGGAGATCATTAGGAGCGATCAAGAGAATCCAGATCTTCACTTGACCAAGCAGAGACGAGTGAAGAAACCAGAAGAGTTGCAACAAAAGGAGATCAAGCCCAAAACTGCAACGGAATAGCCAGAAACCTGTGATACTCAGCTGATCATCGGGAGGGAGATCTCTCATCTTCTGTGTGTCAAGCCATCCCACTTGAGTTCTGCCTTTGTCATCAGAGTTCTTGGACCTGCATCTTCGTCAATAACCAGTAAGTTACATCTTGCATGTCCTCTTTAATAACATTTCTTAGACTTTTTGAATCATAGTCCCCATAAATCCATTCCTAGATCCACTACCCAACGTGTCATTGCATCTAACTATCATTCATTTACCTCTCACCATCTCATTACCTAATATCACTCATATATCAGCCTTACCAACAACACCATTACCCTACAACACAACCACCCCATAAAACAACCAACCTACAGATCTTAGACCATACCGATATCGGTTATCGAAACCGCATATTGGTATCATTGTGACTCAAAACCAGAAATCAGCCTTTCCCCTACCCGTTTCAACAAAGCAACTTAATTGATATTTTACAGTCTTTGGTGTTAATTCATATTAGCAGGGAAACTGACCACCTTCGAAAGGAAGTTTTATATTTCCTGGGCCCAAGGCAGTTTCCTCATTTATTGTCTAATCAAAATCTTGTGGTCTTGTGTTCTTATTTGCAGGTAGTCCTTCCAAGACAAAAAGGAGTTCTTCGCAGTCAACCTGATCTTTCTCTACGGTACGCGCACACCATCTCGACATTCAACAGGTATTCCTCCTAGCCCTAACCCTTATCTGTTTCTAAAAGGAATGAAAGGATAGAAGTAACTCTATTCCCAGAAGCCGAAACATTCCGAGCGAAACATTTTGGCACGCCCGGTGGGACCCATTTTGGGTTTCTTTCTTTCTTGCTTGCTTTCATATAGGGAGCATACTTGCTGTTTTATTCTTCTAAAGATATTCACAAGGCTTTTTATTATTTTGGTAAAAGAATTTGTCTTTCTTCCTCATCTTGCATTAGTGAAAGTCATTTCTTTTGCTTCATCGAATATCATTTTCGATTTGGGTTTAAAACACGTGCATTGCATTCCTGCTTGCTGTTTTCAATTCTAGTGAACATAGATTAAGTAACAGGTCATACACATGGGGGTGATATCCATGGTATTGACAAGAAATTAATCTTACATTCACTGCACAACACATACCGAATCACTTCACAATTAACTCAACAGCTCAAACATCCCCATTTTCCGCGGTATTCCTCCGCCCGATTGAGGTAACCTTATAAGCCAAAACAAACTTGACATTTCTCCTAAGTCTTTTGTTTAGGATTCTGACACCATTCTACGTCTAAAGGCATAAGCCCACGATAATTAAAATTAACCCTAGGGTTAGTCTCTGGATTTACGTATGCATCTTGCTTGTTTTTAGTTCTCGTTTTTTTCTCATACTGCCTTCGTGATCAATAATTGGACAAGTATACTAAACGTTGTTAAAATCAAATTAGCAGCCTTTTATATCTTGTTAGCCCCAGACTTCTTACACCGACATTGGTTTCCTGACCGACGTCGGCTATAGTATAACCGACATCGGTTACTAGACCGATATCGGTTACGGTCTTTTCCAATTCCTAACAAACCAGCAACCTACCAATTTTACCAGTCTGAGTTTGTTTCTGTTCCTGACAGATTGAAACCCTAATGTGAACTCCTATCCATGGTTGTTATCACTCAAAAGAAAGCCGCCACCATGGTTTCACATGCTTGCTCTGTTTCTTTGCCTGAATCACCCCCTTCACATTCTGTGGGGAATCCTACGGATACCAGCGAGGTTCCTAAAATTCCTGTGGGAGATAAGGACTTTGCCAAGTTTCTGGATGCTAATCCTAGTGCTGTACAATACTATTTGTCTCATGCCCCTGACCGTACGCCCGATGGTCAGCTCCTTGTTGGTATGCCTATTAGTATAGCTGCTCATTTAGCTCCCACTCCGCCTGATGATACCGCCTTGCTTCCCGCATCTTTAGCCCCGTCTCCCAATCCGATGGCTTCAGAGGTTCATACGACACAGATTAGCTTTCCTTTGGTTAATCTTGGACCCCACATATCACTACCACCGACTGCCCCTACCTCATCTCTCTTGCAGACCGCTCCGTTCATGACTTGCTCTCTGCCACCTATCCACACGGGCTTTCCTTCTCAAGCTCCACCTACCTTTTCATTCCCATACACGTATCCAGTGACCTCAACATCCTATATGGGACATCCCTATTCGGTCACCTCAACATATTCATCCTCCATACCTTATCAACACTTAACCCCACCATTGTCTAGCGGAGGCCCTTGGCCCAATTTGCCTCCGTTTACCACAACCACACCCTCATCTCATCCAACCAGATTTCATCAAACAAATGATGGATAAAATGCATAATCTGGAGGCTTTGCTTCAGGAGGTCATAGCGCCTTGACATATGAGCAAGTTTTTCGGGAGCCTATTCACCCTTCGTCCCCCTTCATTCATATCCTCCCAATGGGAATTACCAAAATTTACCCGTTTTAACAAAGAAGGAGGACCTCAACAACACTTGCGATCATTTAGACATGCTTGTTATTTGATTGCTCATGATGATGCCTTATTACTCCGTACCTTTCCCATGTCCTTATTAGGACCCGCCTTGAGTGGTACAAAGTTGCTTAAACCAAAGACTCAATCTTCTCTTTTAACCAACTAGCCCAATCTTTCTTGGATCATTTCTCCATTAACATTGCCAAGAAAGTATCTATCACCGACCTTTATGCCATCCGAAAATTTCAAGACGAATCTATCGCATTTCGCTGACGATGGCGAGGCCTTATCAACCAACTTACATATGCCTTGCCTCAGTCGAACTTATCGAACTTTTTACGTGGGCATGTGCTAAGAAAATTTCTCCTACTCTTCAAATTAAAACTTTCCGCACATTTTATGAGGCCTTTACCATGGCTCAAACTAGAAATTCGAGCCTTAGAAGAAGAGAAATTGCGGTCACAAGCAACAAAACCCCATTTCCGAACTCCAGATTCTACCAATAAACCAAACACCACCACTCCTCACACGTCCGCTTCTTCTAAATCAAAAGGATCTGTCCACGCGGTGATGGTCAAATCTCAAGCACCGTCTAATACCCACCAAAACCACCTATAAGTACAAAGAAGAGCCCATCAATTACACTCCCTTGGGAGAAACTTATGGTGTCATCTTGGAAAAACTGCTCAAAGCCAAAGCTATCACCTTGCCTCCGTTAAACTCCTCACTCCGGATTTGACTCCACCCACGCTATACCTTCCCGGTACAAAGAAAATGACTTCAGAATTTCACCGCGTAAAAGGACATAGTCATGAAAACTCGCAAAATGTTGAAAAACATAGTGCAGAAATGGTTGACGCAGGGGATATAACCCTCGATAATCCTAATTCCCCTGCCAACCAAAATTTGAAAATCTTCAACAAACCATTCCCGAATCACTCTTCTAACAGTAATGTCAACCAGGATATCTTAGCCGAGGAAAGTGTTCATGAGATCCATGCAGTCTTCGACTCCCAGCCAAAAGCCTCTATCGAGAAAATTTTGAATCAAGCCTCTTCACTGACACAGGAGTCCGAACCTCCTTCACCACCATCAAGCCAAAGCGAAAACATTCCTTTACCCATAAAGGAGTTAACTACCAGACTTTTCTTCTCATCGATGAGTCTTCTTATACCACATCCCTACAAGACTACGAACGGATGTTATCTAGCTTATCTATTTCCCAAACGTCTCCTCCTCCCGCTCTTGCTGCACAAGAGGAAGGCTCGCCACTCCTTTTGTCATCCTTAGACGAGCAATCTCTCGCACCGACATCACCGAATTCTTTAACCATAACAGACCCTCTCAAACATGCCCTCCTGCCTATTAGTTCTTCATCGCCTAAATCTTTTCAACAACCAGTCGATCTCTTAACATCTATTGATACAGTGCCTCATCTACCCCCTGTATCACACCCACAGTGGACTGGAATCACAACCCGTCTTTCTTCCGTACCAAATTTACAATTCACGCTTGAAGATTGTCATTCTCTAAGATAGATGAGTCCTATGGGAACATTTGAGTACCCCCTATTCTACTCAAATGCAGGTGACCGATCCAGACACCTCTACCATATACCCTAAGTGTTTACAGAAACTCAAAATCCCTATGTCCTCATCTCCATCCCCCACATCTATACCAAGTATCTCATCCACCTCTATTAACCTAACCAAATCTTCCCCTACACTTGGGACCTCACCAATACCCAGCCTAACACACCCGCCTAAGCGACTAGATTTATCCAAAAATAAAGCCACCCCGCCACTTAGGAGACAAACTCCATCCGTGCCTCTATCACAATCAAAACCATCATCGTCACACCTACCTTCCATATTGGGACCTCATCCCTCCACCTTGCATCAATATATCATACCTCCTGCGTTTTCTTCAAAATGACCTACGCCTCCTACACCCATACAGAGATCAAAGGATATATCAACGTTGTCACCCCACGTATCCTGTCCACCCATCAACCCTAAACGAACTCCATCATCAAAGGATTTATTTTCTGTCACTCCCCTTTCGCCGTGGTTGTTCCCCGCTACCACGTCATCTGTAGCCTCATCATCTCACCAGCTGAACGTAGCTCCTGCGCCAAAGAAACCACGTTTAGTGAAAACCACGTGTCAACACCCCTTGGCTAAACCACCACCCGTACGAACCAACCACGCCCAAACATTACCAAAACCCGCACAACCAATACCCTCATCCTCCTCCGATTTTGACCCACTCAAAGGATCTTACGCCAAAATCTCTATGCATGTTGGTAGAGAATGCGACCATTTCCCTACCCCCACTTAGACCTTATGACCCGTCTAAACCTCGACCTATAGGTTATGATGAGTCTAAAATCTGCGCCTATCACCGCACACCAGGACATGATGTGGAGGGATGCAAAGCTTTAAAAACCATCCTTCATCAGTCACCTCTCCCAGATAGAAAGGTTAAGAAAGACAACTTACGAAGGGAGAGACCTTTAGCTTCATTCCCTCTCCTATACCATCTCGTCCCCGCCTCACCAAGATCTATCATTATTACAACCCCACCTCAAGACCATGATTTATCCCAACCATCTTCCTCATCTCGTATACGAGATTAATATGATTAGTGTTGCTACTCGAGCGCAGAAAAACAATGAGAAAGTGAAAGAAAGCACACCTGCGTCCTCTCTTTCTCCTTCCACCATCCCGATTGCACCACCGCCCAAAGTGGTTATTCGTGGACCCGCTTACCCCGTCTCTAATGGAGTTGCCCATCGAGCCATGATCAAATAGCTTCACCAATCACCCGTAAAAATGACACTATATGATCTCATTCAGACTTCGGAATCTCATCGACAGGCTCTCGTTGAAATTCTTCAAGGGATTGAGGTCTTACCTAATGAAACCCTACCTGTTGCCTCCATTCTAACACCCAATCACGTTGCTTCTCTCACCAAACAACCCACTGTCCCAACCACTTCTATCTCTGTACAACAAGCTGCTGCAGTCAGTTTCTCCAAAGACGAAATTGTTGACTTTGGTACAGAAGATCCTGACCCTACCCTTTTCATCTCAGCTTACGTCCGGGACATTCGGGTACGTCATGTTATGATTGACGGGGGTGCTAGCCTAAACATCATCTCTTCAAAATCCTTCCAACAAATGAATATCCCTTCTAGCTACATGTGTGCCAATCCCATCATGTTGCGGTCATTCAATGATGCTATTACCTCTACCTTAGGCACCGTGATTCTTAACATTCGTGTAGGACCACGTACTTTACCCGAACTCTTCTATGTCCTTGAGGGAGAGTTTCAATACAATATATTGCTAGGTCACCCTCGATCCGGCATGGGATGCGTTCCTCAACCTTACATAGATGCATAAAATTTGAATACGAGGGAAGTCCTACACCGTAAAAGCTGATCCTCCCCTTTAAAACCTCGCAATATGATATACCGCCCTAACAATGTGCTTGTACCAATCAAGACACCCATTCATTCAACCCAACTATCCTCTTCAAATGTGCCTCAACCATCCACCAAAACCGCACCTACGCCTTCAACTGATGAAACCACCGTCGCAAAAACCACTTCCCTTCCCGCAGCCTAATATCCCAACAAGCAGCACCCTTAGTAGATGTTTTTCAACGCCTTACGCTGGGGGAGTATCACCGATATAACGTTAGTTCTTTCCATACCCCACAGAGTACGGATGTGTACATGCACATCCTACCTATGACCGTCGTGTGGGGGAAGTAATCCCCTATGGACCACCTCATTGCCGCACCAACCTAACGTATGGGGGTGTTGACGCATCCTCCATTACCCCTGAACCCCCTCTTGGTGTGGTTCCCTTCCAATCTGATTTTCAATACTTGACAAATCGTCATTTCGCCCTCACCTTCTTGACTCGTTGTGCTTGGAAAGGCTTTGGTTTTGGTCTTTATGAACAAGGCCGACATACACTCATTCCCGTGACTACACGCAAACACAATGATCGCAGTGGTCTTGGTTTTCCTGAAACACCTACACAGGAGGAACCTCGTGTCAGTTGTCTTCTAGAAGACAATGACATCACCCCTACTAAACCATCATCACCCATTTTCCTTCATCACCCACAGAGTCGATAGATCCCGAATCTATCCCTCCTAACTTTTTTTTTTCATAAATGCTATCTTCCTAGGTCCTCTCACTTATCAATGTGATAATGAGGACCCCTCTTCTATCCCCCTTCTATATCCAGACATGATTGAAGAGGACTCACCTTCAATTAACATTGTTGAGTGTCAGGATGATGACTCCATCCTCACTTACCTTGGCGCGGATGACTCTTATATTCAACGCGCTTACCATCTCAAACTCAAACCATGCTGAACGAATCTACTATAGAAATCAACATCCACACGGAGGAGGATCCTCACATTGTGAAGATCGGACAATCCCTTAACACATCAGAACAAGTCACCTTTACTACCTTTCTCCGTGCTCGCAACCAAGCTTTCGCTTGGTCCTACGCTGACATGCCAGGAATTGATCCTGACATTGCCGTCCATAACATTACATCAAACCCGATTCCAAGCCAATTAAATGTAAATTGAGAAAATGCATCCACACATTGCCCTCTTGGTCAAAGAGGAGCTTCAATGACTTCTTTCTGTTTCCTTCATTCTGCCTATTGACTATCCTCAATGGATTTCTAACATCGTACCTGTCACTAAAGTGACAGGGGGACTTCGAATATGCACGGATTTCCGAGATCTCAACCTCGCTTGCCCTAAGGATGACTTCCCCTTACCTAGTATTGACCAACTTGTTGATCTCACCGCAGGCCATGAGATGCTCTCTCTCATGGATGGCTTCTCGGGATATAACCAAATTTTGGTTGCCCCTGCCGATCAACATAAAACTACCTTCATAACTCCTTGGGGAACCTTCTGTTACCGTGTAATGCCATTTGGCCTTAAGAATGCTGGTGCAACCTATCAGCGGGCTATGACCTACATTTTTCATGACATTATGCACACTATCCTTGAAGATTACGTCGACGATCTTCTTGGCAAATCTAAACATCGTAGTGAACATCTCGATGTTTTAACCATTATTTTTGATCACCTGTTACAATATTCTGTCCGCCTTCAACCAAAGAAATGTGTCTTTGGCGTCCTTTCAGGAAAACTTCTTGGCTTTATTGTCTCTTCGCGTGGCATTGAGGTCGACCCATCTAAAGTCAAAGCTATCCTAGAAATGCCCCCACCTACCAATCTCAAACAATTGCGTAGTTTACAAGGTAAGCTCCAATCTATCCGACGTTTCATCTCCCAACTCTCGGATCGATGTCAACCTTTCCATCACCTTCTTAAAAAGGACATTGATTTTCAATGGAGCGAAGAGTGCCACCTAGCCTTTGAAGCTCTCAAAACTTATCTCTTGCAGCCACCCGTGCTTATCCCACCTCAAGACGACCGCCCTTTCTACCTTTACCTTTCCGCCACTGACCACGCTGTAGGGGCCATGCTTGCACATCGTGACTCTGAGAATCGAGAACAAGCCGTTTATTATATAAGTCGTACTTTGGTGGACTATGAGACTAGGTATACACATGTAGAAAAGTTATGCCTAGCCCTATCATTCGTGGCTACCAAACTCCGACACTACCTTCTGAATCACAAAACTTTCATCATCACCAACACGGACCCCATCCATTACATGTATGCCAAGCCTCATCTAAACCAACGCATCGCCCGATGGCTCATGCTCCTCGCCGACCTCGACCTTGAGTTTGTCCACCGTAAATCAATCAAAGGACAAACCATCGCATCAACTTGCGGAAGCCCCTTTACTGTGGGAACAATTTACCAATTTTACATTCCCGATGAACTCATCGCCACTCTTTCACTCGTGGAGGAGTCGTATCCAATGACCTCTTCTTCGATGGATCCAAATGCCGCACAAGCGCGGAGGAGAGCATTGTTCTCATTCCTCTCGACGCTGAGCCTATGCCTCTCTCATTTTGACTCGATTTCCCTTGCACTAATAATACAGTGGAATACGAGGCCCTTGTTCTGGGTCTCCAAGTTGCGTTACACTTAGGTATCAAATCTATCAATATTTTTGGTGATTCTCAATTGGTAGTCAATCAAGTTATGGGCATCTACCAATGCAAAAATGAGGAACTTCAAAAGTACAAACACTACGTGGATTCACTTCTAGCCTTATTTACTCGCTATTCTATCCAAACCATTCCCCGCTCCACTAACAAATTTCATGGATACTATGGCTTGCTTAGCCTCGCAAATTCCAGCTTCATCAACTGACTCTGACATTTTCATCTTGGTCCAACAACTCTTTGCCCCATCTTATTCAGCCTCGGTTGTTTGTACGATAAATAATGTGTCTGTTAATTCGCAGGATACCTGGTATCACCAATTTCATGACTACCTTACAACCTCTGATTCTCCCATCTGACCTTACTAGTACCGGAAAACGCGCGTTTCTTAAACGCGTTTCTCGTTATGTTGTTATGGGGGGACTCCTTTATAAACGTGGCTTTGATGGCATCCTCCTTCGATGTCTCATCGGTGCGGAGGTCACCCATACCATCCAACAAGTCCATGACGGTATTTGTGGCGGACATTTTAGCGGCCTTGCCATGGCCAAACGAATCCTCCGCCTAGGTTATTATTGGCCTACTCTCAATAACGATTGCTATGAATATGTTAAGCATTGTGTTATGTGTCAACAACATGCCAACCTTCAACATACTCCTAGCCACCCGCTACAGGTCACCCGAGATCTTTGGCCTTTCTCACAATGGGGTTTAGACCTTATTGGTGAGATTCATCCATCCTCTTCGCAACGTCACCGATGGATTATCACAGCAACCGAATATTACACAAAATGGGTGGAGGCCATTCCACTCATTTCAACTAAAAAAGAAAAAATTGTAGAGTTCATTAACCACCACATTATCTATCGTTTCGGTGTTCCTCATCGCCTGATAACAGATAATGGAAAATATTTCAAAAACAAGTTGTTACAGGACCTTTGCGACAACTTTGGTATCAAACTCAGCTTCTCATCACCCTACTATCCACAAGCAAATGGACAAGCTGAATCCTCTAATAAAACCCTAACCAAAATCCTCATGAAAGTTGTCAATGAGTCCGGAAGAAATTGGCACGATCACATCCCCTTTGCCCTTTGGGCTTATCGTACTAGCATTCGTACCTCTACTAATGCTACACCTTTTTCTTTGGTATATGGTACCGAGGCTGTCTTGCCTCTCGAAATACAAATACCCTCCCTCAGGATATCTCTTCAGGATATTCTCACCAACGATGATTTCCGCCAAGAGCGGTTAGCCCAATTGGAGCTTCTTGACGAACGTCATCTTACAGCTCTCGATCACCTTCAAATCTATCAAAAACACATCAAGCGTGCTTATGATAAGCGACTTCATGAGCATACCTTTAAAGTTGGTGATCTTGTCCTCAAAGAGAATCAACATGTAACCAAACTGGAAAAGAGCAAACGTGGAAAATTTGCTCCTAATTGGATTGGGCCTTATATAATCACTCACACTTATGGATCAGGTACTTATCGTTTAGCTTCACTTAATGGTAAGCCTGAGCCTGAACCCCTTAATGCCTTGCATCTTCGACCATTCTACTGTTGAATTTAGTGTTACATCACTTCTTATCTACCTACTGCTCGTCCCTTGAGCTCATTTACCGCTACATACACTTTGTTTCCTACATCTCCAAATAAAATCAAGCTCACTTCTCACCTCCCCTTAACGATGCCTTCCCCTTTTTAGTCTAGTCCATGACTTCAAAGTATTAAAATAACACCTTCTTATGGGATTTTCTTGAGTCAAACTTCCTACCAAACTAGATGCTTCACGCCAAAAGAACATCTAGCTATCTAAATTATATATAGACTGCTCCCTCGAAGGACAGCTATATGCCAAACTATTGCTGCTATTATATATAGACTGCTCCCCCGAAGGATAGCTATGCACTAAAATCATATCTGCTACTATAAATAGACTGCTCCCTCGAAGGACAGCTATACACAAATTTTTATCGAAGCTTCTCGCATTGATCGCCTTCGTGAAGACCTCAAGTATAATACAATCAATATCCTGTAGACTTCCCGCATCGATCGCCTACATTCAAAAATAAAAGCCTCATTCAAAAGAACTTTTGAGTCATGGACTTGTCTATTTAGGGTAGGTTCTCTTTCGTCAGAACACTCACTTTGTAATAAGTTCTCCGTACCTCAGCTATACCATCCACCTCGCCTCACCATTTGTTTCAACTCAAGGGACGTGACGTACACCCGATATATTGTGATCTTACAACTCTTTTCACCTATTGACTTCTCATCTATGCATAGTACCTAGGGCTTCAAGTTCGTTCTACGTTGTGTGGTTTGTTTCGCTCTTTTCACCTATGGAGCAATCTTTCCTCTTTGCCTCGCATCTAGGATTGTGTGTTGATCTTAATCAGGACATGGTTCCCTACCACTTGGGTAGGCTAACTTTCGCTTCCCTTATACCCTTCACAACATCACTAATTCCTTACCAACACCAACAACATTACCCTACCAATATCAATATTTTTACCAACTAACAAATTGCCTAACCATACCTAAATTGCCTAAATTCACCTCTCCCTGGTCCTAAGGGAGAACTACATCGGTCTGAGGCCCCTCCTTGCTTTGTGCAATGGGCTATGTAGGTAGCACTTCGGAGACATGGGGTCTCCCAAGGTTAGCTCGACCATCCCCTACCATAACTTATCATGTGTGGTAAATATAAATATTTTTGTGTATTTCTATTTAATCACATTCCTCTTTATCCTTTTTCAACACAAAAAAGTCAAAACACAAACATTCTTATTATTATCATAACTCAAATCAACATACATATTCAGTCTTATTTAGATGTTAAACAAATACATCTCCTCTATCATCGACACGCAGGTCGGCATCCTTATTTATTCTTATACCTCTATAACATTTACTTAGACCCTCACGATTCATCCCGACCCAGGAGATGATCGTGATCGTCGACGCCTCTCGCCGGGCCTCTCCATCCTCAAAGGTACCGTGGCTATTGGTACCACCCACTGATCTACCAATCTCTCCTGTAACATATGAATACGCCCTCTCGCATGGAGGAATCCAGCCTCTAGTCTCTCTGCTCGTGACTCCGCAACCACTAACAATCCTCTTGTCTCATTCATCTGCGTTTGGAGCTGATGAACTAAACTCTGCAGATGATCTCTCTCCACCGTAATCACAGCTATGTCGTAGGCGATCACGTACACCTCGCAGCTCGCTACCCACCATAACCTATAGGCTCTCTCGCTGCTCTCGCATCCATTACCCGCGATCGGCTGCTATCTCCTCTGGCCCTTCTGGAGGTGTTGGCCGGGGAGGTGAGAATGCTGCCTCGGCCGATCCTCATATATGGTCTATAAGCCAGGGGTATATCCTGCACAAATCCGAATTGTCGCCGCACATGATCTAGAGGAATCCTCTCATACTCACGGGTCTCGTGCCCCGCGATCCACCTCAATCGCTCTACACCCTCAACTCCTCAGCTATGTTCTCTGTTACCATATAGTTCCCGTAAGGCCTCCAATCAGATATCCGCAATCGTCACCCTCTCCCATACCTGCCTGTAATACTCAATGTCACCCGTCATGGCTCGGGATCTTGCCTCTTGTTCTATGTCTCGGACCCATCATCTAATCCCAACCTCTCGTATCTGGCCTCTCCCGATCTGGATGGGTCGGCCTATTGGTCACACACAAACAATGTGCTCATAGGCCCAACAAAGTTGTAATAAGTATGAACAATCCAAAGTGTCGCCCCGTGATTTCACCTACAAGCCCATAAACCCCTCGTATAACTCCGCCAAATATGCAAGTGCCCATGCAAAAGTCACGTTCCTTTCTATCATCTCCCAAATAACACACATCAATGCCTTTGGAAATCTTCCCCTTCCGCCTCCTGTAATGCATAATACCCTACCGCTATCATTAATATCATCGCTAACCTTGTCTCCTCGTGGTGTGCCGTATACATTATCCCATATGTGAATGACAAACCTCGCTGTGTCAAATCTCATGCGTATGGACCAAATATCATTGTTATCGCTTCCCGCGCCGCGCTAGGTAATGCCTGATATACTGGTTTTCCTGTAATAGGGAGCCTCAAAATACGGAACACATCTTCCAATGTTATTGCTATCTCCCCTGCTGCGATAGAAGGTATTCTTCTCTGGATTCCATCTTTCAATCAACGCCTGCAACATAGCATGGTTATGTGCGATTCGTGAATAATAGCGGACTCCACTTAACCCCAAATGATTTATCAATGTCCATTCAACTGGTGTTACATCCACTCGGATTCGTGACAACAGCGCTGGTACACTATCATTCATCCTCGGCCCTGCCTCTGCCTGCACACGTCACAACAACAAATAACCATTCAATCCATCGAATCCCTAAAGGTTTTTTTTCTCACATTCTGGAAATTCCTCCAGTAACCGGTATCGGTTATAAATAACCGGTACCGGTTCAGTAACCGATACCGGTTATCCCTAACCGCTATCGGTCACTGTCAATTACATACACCTTGCCTAAACAACCACCTACGACAATAAGTTGATCGTTTATTCCTCCCTGTATACACAGACATACCCGAAACCCCTGATTACCTACCCCATAACACTCACCTCACCTATAACCCTTGCTATCATGTTTTCTTTATCATATCTACCCACTTAATCTCCCTCCTCCTATTTACAAAACATGCAAACACCAAATTACAACCAAAACGTTTACCTCTTGGGTTGCAGCAGTTTGAGGTGGCACTTGTCTTCCCTCTCGTCCCTGCCTGCTGGATGCTTCTCCTCGTTCTGCCATGTTCACCACCCTTTTCAAATTTGCCTTTCTGCCTCCTCAATCTCAGATCACATTCACTTTCCCTGTCTCTTTTCTCCTTATCACTCAAATCTCTCATGCAATTACCTGTCTCAGTCATCAAAAAGCGTCGCGTTCACGTATTTAACTTCTTGCATGGCTCTCAAAATTAGAACTTAAGTTGCCACCCTAGCTTTTCTATTTTAAGAAAAGCTTATACCTACATAACCGGTATCGGTTACATAACCGATATCGGTCTATTAACTACCGGCATCGGTTACATAACCGATATCGGTTATACACCTGCCTTTTGGAAACATAGTTCTTTTCTTCATTTTCTACCTAATTTTTGTCGCGCCCGCCTCTTTTTCCTGCATAATAACACCATTATCCATATTTGTCCATCCAATCCACTTCTCATTACGATTTCATCCATATCATCTATCTACATTACCAAAACAAACATGCCATCATCTAAGGATATCAAAAAACTATCAATCTATACACCATTTGGATCCAACTCATCAGATACATACATTCAATGTCACAAAACCAGCAACAACACATGCAACATTTCATAATATAACATGTCATCCATATATATGTGCATCTCATTAACAAAAGACGTCAACATCATTTATATATCACACCATGTACATCCAACTCATCATACATCAAATATCACAAACCATTGACAAAATACTTAAAAACATTTAAAAAAAAAAAAACACAGCATGTGAGTCAAATCATCATATCTATATATATATATATATACAACGTTTCCATTATACAATGTGCCCTGCATCGGGGCCTCTGTGAGCTCATAATACAACAAAGCCGGCACGCAGGCCGCAATAAATGTCAATACTCTCGACTCGCTCGCAGCCGTCCTCATATCAAAAATATTCTCGCCGCAGCCGGTATCAATCAGATAACCTGCACTCGGCTCGTAGCAGGCGGTATATAATAAATGAATGAATAAATGAATAATATGTAGGCACGCAGGCCTCTATCAACACAACCGGTTCGCAGACCGGTGCCCATGTCCAATATACAAAAAGTGCAGGGACCCCTCAGCTCTCTCCACCTCCCTCTGCCTGTCTGCCTGCTGGTCCCTATCCTGCCTCTCGCCTCCTGCCTGTGACGGACCCACCAGCTGTGGCTGCACCTCCCTGAGACCTCTGGCTCCGAGAGGTCTCTGCTCTATGTGCCGCATAGGGCTGATAATCAGCCCCGGTACCATCAAGAATATCCTGATAGTATCGGGCCTCCGCTCTAGCCTCCATGTAACGCTCTCGAGCCACCGTAGGTACTGGGGCTGGTCCCCTGACACCTACTACCAGTGCCGTGTGCTCGTGGCCGGTGCCGCTGGTGGTGCTCGTGGGTCGTGGTACTATACTGCACGTGCACGTGCCTGGGTGGTGCCGTACCTTCACCGGTGGTGGTACTGCACTGTGCACTCGTGCTCGGGGCCGTGGCCGTACTGGCCGGTGGTGGTGGTGCCTCGTGCTCGTACTGAGACTCGAGCTACCGCCTCGTAAAACACCTATTCGTGCTCGTGCAAGCAGCCTGGCACTGCCCCTCGTAATAGCCGCACTGACCCCTGAGCTGATCTCGCTTTGCCATCACTGCCGCTAAGTTCTGGCGTGGCGGTGTGCTACCCTCGCTACTCTCTGACCAGCCCACCAAACCATGTATGCTCCCGCATAGCCAAGATCATCTACATGTCATCTTAGGCCTCTCAGCAACCCAATCTGGATCCACGGGTGGTGCAGGTAGTGGGGCCTCTACATCATCCCTCCGATACTGAGGGAAGCGAGGGGGCTCATCCTGTCGTAGCCCCATCTGCCTACGTACCCTCTCCAGGGGTATCCTATCATTCTCTCCCGGCCTCCGTCCTGCTATCCAGAATGTGTACTGGATCCACTGCAACTGTCCTCGGGCTCCTCCACGGGGGTGATGACCTCTATATGGTCTCCATACAATATCTACCGCTGTCAGGCCCTCTAATACATGCCTGTAGTAAGTAACGTCTCGCCCTGCAAGCACTGCTCGTGGCTGACCCACGACCCCCAACCACCTCTGAAAGCCGTATCTGTATATGACCTGTGGCCCTGGCTTCTGAGGTAACCCTACTGGTCTAATGCATATGATGTGCTCATATGCCCAACAGTGAAGTAAAAATGTCGAACAAATCCTGAATCACCTCATCCGGCGATAGCCCCACAGCTCCCTGTATAACTGCACCAGATATACTGGTGCCCAAGCATAACAGGTGTGCTCCTCCACCATCTCATGCAGCACCCCCATCAGCGCCCGTGGAAAGCGGCCTCCTCTCGAGTCTAGGGGGAAAGCAGTGATCCCGATCATCATCAACATGGCAAGCCGTGTCTCATGTCGGTGCACACGGTACATATCACCATACCCGATGCTCGCGCTGTGATATGTCAGTAGCGTGGCTGCATCCCCAAAAACCTGTAGGATGCTGTCCATGGCTGTCTCTGCATCCACCTGAAAGACTGCCTCTCCATCGATAGGTAATCGAAGGATGCGATACACATCCTCCAATGTGATGGTCATCTCTCCAGTCGGGAGATGGAACACATTGGTCGCCGGATCCCATCTCTCGATGAGGGCAACCATCAAACTATGATCTCTGTCGATAGCTCTGTATCGCTGGACTCCGCCGAGTCCCACCTCGCGCATGATAGCCCAGTGTGCTGCGGATACGTGTGGCCGCATCCGCACCAACAATGGGGGCATCCTGTCCCGCATCGTCAGCTGCTGACGTGCCTGTAAAACCAACCCACAACATTAGCCCTACTCTTTATCCCAACATCTACTTTTCCCTCTATACCCCCTTTTTATCCCCCCGACCACACCCCGACTCCCTAACACACCCCTCTACCCACCTATCTTCTCCAATATCCCACTCCCTCTTCACACCCAAACAAACAACCCCCACCATCCTACCACACAACCAAACCGAATCCAACAACCAAATCCAACAACCGATACAACCTAAATCATATCAACACATCCCTATCCCACCCCAATCATACCAAAACACCAACTTAACCACACAACCCAAACCAAAAAAAAAAAAAAAAAAAAACCCACCGACACGGCCGATATACGACCGACGCCGGTCAAACATAAAGCACCCTGCCCTAACAATTTGTGACCGATGCCGGTCGCTTAGAGACCGACATCGGTCGCTGTAATTACCCGGAGCCGAGCCCCCGCGCGGCCCCCAACCTACTTTTTTACATTTTTCTACCCACATACCCACCCAAATACCCTAAAAACCTACCCACCCTGCCACCTTGGCCTACTTAACCTATCTACCCTCTCCCTTTTTCAAATCACTTCCATTTATTAATTATTTTATCAAAAATACATTCCTACCCAAAACCCCAAATTTAGCATAATGCAATAAAATGAACACAATATGGGGTTTTGAACCTACCGGTACGACGACACGTCGTCGTGGTGGGATGGGTGGTGGTGGTCCAGCTGGTCCAGCTCCTCCTGCTCCTCCTGGCTATGCCATGGCTCCAAATGTCCTCTTCTGGGTCCTCAACCAATCAACTACTGCCTCCTCCTCACTCGGGCCCGCCAATCACCTCACTTCTCCACTCAACTAGTGCCACCTCAGCCAACAAATACACCAATATCAATATTCCACCTCAGACAACTTAATTTGGTTTCCAAATTGACAAAGTGACAATGACCGGCCGTATTTTTCTTTTTATAGGTTTTTAACATAGAACCGATACCGGTCAAATCGTGCCCTAAGGAACCGACGTCGGTTATCTAACCGGTACCGGTCATAGATAACCGATATCGGTTTTGTCCTTGTTTACCCAACTTTTTGCCCTTATTCACTACTCTCCCTTTCCCACCACATTGCCTATTTACCACATCGCCTATACGCTCCATTGCTCTTTAGCCGTTTTTGACTTCACCGGCCCGACCCAAGGCCTCACCCAACCATTTGGCCCGACCCAAGGCCTCACCCTACCCATTTGGCCCGACCCAAGGCCTCACCCTACCCATTTGGCCCGACCCAAGGCCTCACCCTACCCATTTGGCCCGACCTACGGCCCTCACCCTACCCATCCGGCCCTACCCAAGGCCTCACCCTACCCATTTGGCCCGACCCAAGGCCTCACCCTACCCATTTGGCCCGACCCACGGCCTCACCCTTCCCATCCGGCCCGACCCAAGGCCGCAACCCAACAACTTGGCCCGAACCACGGCCGTACCACTTCAATACCTTACCCAACATCAGCAACATACACTTTTATCCACCCATCATATAGTTTTTTGTTCAATCGAGCTCACCTGTTCGTGTTTTAGCATGATTAGGGTCCTTGACTTGATCTATCGACCAACTTTGCCTAGACCTAGACCGTGACGTTTATCTCAACCAAACCAACCATTTGATACTGCCGAACATGCCTAAATGTTCCTATACCTTACCTGTTATATACCCTGGAGCTACTTCCTATGCCTTGGATACCAGGATTATATCACCCTTGTTTGGATAAACTATCGACCTTTGCCTATGCATTGCTGGTTTGCTCGTCAAATCATGTGCCCTAGTCGCACTATTGCATTTCAACGTGCGTCTGCTTCCTTGGACCTACCCCACTCTCTCACCATCATCTCTACACCATTTATCCTTTATCAACTCTATCCCTGATTTCACGTTCTCTCAATCCGTGATAGATTTGAGGGGGATTACCTATACCCTTAACAGGGGAAACCACTTCATATTATTGTCCGTGCAGCTTTACAAAACAAGCTACACGACAATAAGGGGCTAATGTAGACACCAAATTTGTGTCTTACGACCCCTTGTGACCCGCACCTCCTTTCGCAACCTAACCTCATCACCTAAACCTTACACAATTATTTATTAATTACCTTGTAATTGATAAATCCACATCACCTTACCTGCCACCTCATTTTGCCACCTCATCATGACCTAGTCCTAACCCTAAACTAACCTAATTAAGACCTATAACTTGGTCCACACCTACACCCATGACTAATGACCCCTTTCTCGCACCCAAAACCGACCTTCTAGTCACTTGACCAAGCCCGCAACTAATCTCTCGGGAGAAAAGTAGGGAAAGTGGGTGATTTTACTAAAAATAGCCTGCTTTTTCCTAACCGATACCGGTTCCTACTCGACCGCCGTCGGTTACGTAACCGCCATCGGTTCCCTGTAAATGGGCTCCCCAAACCAAAAACAAGGGACGAAGGATTTTTGGGAGCAAGGGAGATCATTAGGAGCGATCAAGAGAATCCAGATCTTCACTTGACCAAGCAGAGATGAGTGAAGAAACCAGAAGAGTTGCAACAAAAGGAGATCAAGCCCAAAACTGCAACGGAATAGCCAGAAACCTGTGATACTCAGCTGATCATCGGGAGGGAGATCTCTCATCTTCTGTGTGTCAAGCCATCCCACTTGAGTTCTGCCTTTGTCATCGTGAGTTCTTGACTCGCATCTTCGTCAATAACCAATAAGTTACATCTTGCATGTCCTCTTTAATAACATTTCTTAGACTTTTTGAATCATAGTCCCCATAAATCCATTCCTAGATCCACTACCCAACGTGTCATTGCATCTAACTATCATTCATTTACCTCTCACCATCTCATTACCTAATATCACTCATATATCAGCCTTACCAACAACACCGTTACCCTACAACACAACCACCCCATAAAACAACCAACCTACAGATCCTAGACCATACCGATATCGGTTATCAGAAACCGGTATCGGTTATTGTGACTCAAAACCAGAAATCAGCCTTTCCCCTACCCGTTTCAACGAAGCAATTTAATTGATATTTTACAGTTTTGGTGTTAATTCATATTAGCAGGGGAACTGACCACCTTCGAAAGGAAGTTTTATATTTCCTGGGCCCAAGGCAGTTCCCTCATTTATTGTCTAATCAAAATCTTGTGGTCTTGTGTTCTTATTTGCAGGTAGTCCTTCCAAGACAAAAAGGAGTTCTTCGCAGTCAACCTGATCTTTCTCTACGGTACGCGCACACCATCTCGACATTCAACAGGTATTCCTCCTAGCCCTAACCCTTATCTGTTTCTCAAAGGAATGAAAGGATAGAAGTGACTCTATTCCCGGAAGTTTGAAACATTCCGAGCGAAACAAACCTATTAGAGCTAGGTTTCCCAAAATACTTGAATTGAATCTACCTTCCATGACTAATATTTTCTCTTTACACTGTGAATTTTTAGAGCTAGGGCTTCTAGATTTTTGGTGTGCACAAGTGAAGATTCGAAATGATCGAAGAAACTTTTAAAAGTCTTGCCTTGATCCACACAACATGTATTGCGACGGTAGGCATAAATTCTTAAAATCATGATTGTTCGATGTGATTATTACTTTTGAATGTGATCCATCCATGTGTGTCTATCTGAAGAATGATGGGGTTAGGGAGTTTTCTCACATTTTGGTTCATTTATCGAAGGGGTGAAAAACTATAGATTTTACCCGATGACCCATTGTTGAATTTGATTACAGGGTTGACACGTGTGCCCCTTTAGGATTCAAAATGTAATCGCACTTTACACTTTACTAGGTGTAAAATGTAAAGGTGAATAAAATTCCCATTTTCCCACTCCAATGATATATTTACACGTGTTTCCTTTTAGGGAGTGGGGCTATGTCTACATTTTCCATTATTCTCTCATGAATATTCCTAGAATATTCCATTGAGCCTCGGGGATTATTTTACACATTGCATATTTACATCACTTCTACAAACATTCAAGACATAAAGTGCAATATTCAAGAAAACCAAAACGTGCCACGTGTTTTCGGGCATCGGGGAATAAATTAAAGTTTGCATAAGAACTTAGACTAAATGAAACACATGGAATTTTATAAGGTTCATTGGAAAATTTTATAAGGAATTTTCTACGTAAAAATGGGTATAATTACTTAGATTTAACACAACTTTTACACAAATATTCGGTACCTTTGTTAGTTTAACATCCATTTATCTTCAAAGGTATATGAATTTTCATGTGTTGCAAACCTTGGTAAGCATGCAAGACAATTTTTTTGAGGACACATTTCAAAAATTGGTGTAAGATCAAAACTAACAGCAACAAAGTTGGGCTCTACAAGTTAGATGAGGTGGCATGAAGAAGGTCATAATTTGACCTAGTTTGACCGGGTTCGAACAACACTATTTTTGTAGAAGATTGATGTAGAAGACCAACGTTTTTTCTAATATGATGATGGATATCCACTTGAGAGTGAATAAGGATGAAATTTGATCCTATTTAATACATTTATAGATCTTTAAATTTTCATAAAGGGTATAAAAAGGTTGAGTTTCTATAATTGGTTCCTAGGCACTTCGGTTTCTTTGAAGAGGAGAGGTGGTTCTATTTGGTTTGTTATTTGTTTCATGAAGTCTAAATTTCTTAGAAGTATTATTAGTTTTATTAGATTTCTAATGATTGGTTACATGTCATAACTGAGTTATTTTTGTGTGATATTAAGCTTCATTGTTGGTTATTAGTCCTAGAGGTGCTTGATTTGAGTAGAAACGGTCCCACTTGGTAGTAATGTGAATGAAATGAATGATGAAATTTTTATGATATGATAGAATGTGTTGATATATTTTGTTTGAAATTATTGAATCCTTTGGAGGAATGATATAGCTTCATGAATTCCTTGGAGGTCATGGTGTGCTCAATGAAGGAAATTTGCTTGTTTCTGTTCCTAGTTGGGTTTGTTTTGTGTCTTGGTGCATTCAGCGACCTATATGAGTGTACGTTATGATTTTATATGATGTTGTAGATGTTATTTTGTGTTGGTATGACTGGCCTCTTGGGTCATGGGAAACCTAGCCAATTTTTTGAGTTGAGTCATGTATAAAAGTGCATGTAATTGTTCATTTTGAATGAGAGTTGTGAGAGGGAAAACCGTGAGCTACGTGTGAGCGTGGAAGTGGTTTAAGAACATAAAAATAGAGCTGAGAGAGTGTATGAATTTCTAAAGAGTGTTTAAGATCTTATGTGTAAGGGAATTTTTCCAAGTCAGTCCATGGAAGAGAAATATTGAGTGAAGTTAAAAATGGGTGTTTCAAGAGCGTTTAAAGGTGTATGAGCTGAATTTTGTGATCATTATCAGCTATGTGTGTTGGAAGCATATCTTTAGTGATATTATAATCAAAACTTGTGTAAATTTGAGTAATATGCATACAAGTCCTTTTTTGTGAGTAATATCAATAGGAGTTTCTAGGGGTTGGTGATCCTTCTGGGGTTGGTGCCTCACTAACAAAACCTTTTGTGATGTGTCATATTCATGCAAGTCTTTTGGTTTGAGTAATATAATAAAAAATTTTAATGGGTTTTATTTTCGTTGAGGGTTTCCAACTTACACTATTGTGTCCTTGTGTAATCTCTCTTGATTATGTTCATGTGGATGATTATTTCATGTTACTAAGCTCTCATTAAATACATGGTTTAATGGCTAATGATTCATACAAGTTAAATTAAATTGTAATTTCCTTGAAGGAATGGTTCACCCCCTCATTCTATTGTGATTCAAACATCTTCAACTGATTATATTGGATCTTCCTTCCTCTTATAAATGTTTACCTTCTTTGTATAGAACCTTCTAAATATGAACAACATTACACTTGAAAAAAGTAACAAATGTTTAACCTTTAGGATCTCCTTCTCTTTTCCTAGGTGATCCTTAATGGTAGTGTTTAGAAAAGTTACCAACAAGATTTTAGTTTTAGCACACAACCTCATTCCTCTTACCTCTGGATGTGTAGTCATTTTTACACCCATACAAGAACAAGGGAATCCCATGCGACCGACCTATCACCCGGTGGGTACTAGGTCTTCACCAGGGCACGCACGGGTGCCGAGTCTATCCTTTATGTGAGTTTAGTGGTAAACATCATCTATGATAGGAACTTAAAGATAGTGAGCAGAAACGAGACATGCAATCATCATAGAGAGTAGAACAGCGAACTAGACCAATGCAGTCATTCCAAATATAAAGATACTTAATAGATTATAGGACTAAACCAAAATAGAAAGGAAAATGCATAAGGATTCATAATCATTTCATAAAAATACATGAAACTTAACTATGAAGATATATGTATTGACTAGAATCATTAATGATCATATTCAGATAAGTTGGTAACCTCATTAAATCCATTAGATCCATTACAGAACATCACAGTATGGTAGAAAAAAGTCATACATCATAACTTGATTTACATCTCTTAGCTCTCAAAAAGAAAATTTAGAATCCCAAGCCCCTTAATGCATCCTTCTCCTATATTTTTTCTACCCAACCCAATACAACTCCTCATAGTGTTTCTATAGAGTTCCACTCTCTATTGATCTCCTTTCCTTTTCTTCTGTTGGTGCTTGTATTTATATTCCTCTTAAAATACCAAATCACCTTTCTATGGCTTTAGATTTGGCATCAAGTGTGCCAATGTGGTCCTCCATGGGAGCATGCTCCTCTAGGATTGAGCTCTCCACTCCTTGGCATGATGGTCTTGTAGAAGCTTCCAACGCAGGGGTATTCCTTCTTAGGCCAGCCTGTCACCGCTGACACCTTATCCATTCATCATGCGTAGGAGGGTCATGCTTTTCTCGTGTATTTTCCAATACGCCAAATATGGATAATTCTTGAGACCTTGTTCTACCGACACGTATCACGGGTCCTTCACAAACCATCCTAGAACCTTGCCTTGTGCACCTTCTCCTTGGGCATTGATGTGCCTTTTTGTACTTTGTTAATATTTTAGGGGCCCAACATCACCCCACACTTTACCTATTCTCCACCCTCGGAACATGCAACAAGAGAGGAAAATCTCTTTGCAAGTCAACCTCTAACTTGTTCCAAGAATTGACTTCATTTTGCACTCTCTCGGCAGAGGTTTCGACTAGGGCATTTACCTCCTCAAAACCCAGTCCATCTCCTTGAGTGTTCATTGATTCAACAATTCCTTCCAATTCCTTTCCCATGTCATCAAGCACATCCATCCTTCTTGTAATCTATGGGTACAAATCCTTCAACTAGTTTTTAATTGAACCTCATAAGGCTTCAATAGCTTCTAACTTCTTCTCAACCATGGTTAGGATCCTCTCCCGCTCAGCTCTGTTTCCTTTGTTCTTCTCTTGGAATTCCTTGAGCTCTACCTTGTGAGTGGCAACCAGAATACTCACCACTCTATCTTTATCTGTGCAATTGTCATACACGGCCTCAACAATATGGGTAGTAATTTTCACATCAACAAGAACTTTGTTGTACTCGGAAATGATTTCTACAACCTTCAAATTTTTCCTCCTTTTCCAGGTACATTGCTACTTCTTCCATAGATTCTAAGGCCAGAGGTTTCCTCTCCATGGTGAGGATGCATGTTAAGTCCTCAAGGCACTCCAAGGTAGATCCATACTTCTGCATGGGTGGTGTTAGATCTGGATGCTTCAACATAATGGCATCTGTGATGGATTCTACCTTCTTATACACCTTATGTACCTTTTCCTTCTCATCCCTTAACTCACACTTTAGTTGGGCATTGACCAACTCTTCTTGCTTCAGATATTTTTTTCTCCCAGCTAGCTCTTCTTCTTTCTTTTCTAGTTCAGCCTCTAGAAATTTTACCCTGTCATTCCTCCCAGATAAATTGGATTCTAGTTCAACCGAGACCTTGTTCAATGCATTGCATACTTTTTTGTTGGACAGATATTGAGTGTTCACCAAGGGGTTCGCCTTTAGAATCTGGTACTTCCATCATTGACCTTTGGTTTACTTTGAATTTGGGCTCATCGAGGTGGGACTCAAATGCCCATGAAATAATATTTCTTGTCCTTGGGTAGGATCCTTCCACATTAAACGATGTCATGGCCAAGATATTTTCCATTGGGATAGTGCTTTGGAACCACATGCACAATACCTTGTTTGGATCATCAATATAACCCATTCTAGGTATCTGGATCTTTGTGCATCTTCCTCCTCTATGTGTGCCCCTAGGAATCCATACCATCAAACTAGGGCCTCATCCTATGCTATCGTGATATTTTACCATGCTTTCTTTATTATCTTCCTTCAAGATTACTAAATCAACATTGTGCTCCAACTCTTGTTCAACTTGGGCTTCAATGATTTTTGTTGCTTCTTTTTCAGTTTCCTCGTTTATCTACTTCCGGGTGAGGCTTGGATTTTGAATTTTCATACTCACTTCTTCACTTTCTCCCTTATCTTGGGTGCCTTCCTCCTCTTGGCTACCCTTCCTCCGCACAAAGAGATAGTCATTTTTCTCTTCCTTGCCTTCTTCCTTTGAATCATGCACATCAAACACTGGTGGTTTTGGGCTCCTTTAGGTTCATCTTCTTCATCATCATCCCTCTCACCCCTGTAGTTCTCCAAGCTCTCTGTGTCCTCTGAATCTACCTCCTCCATTACCTTTTATTTCTTCCTAACTGGGGATTCTAGTATAGGAGATTCTACTTTCTCTTCCTCCCTCTCTGATGACTCCTCCTTAGTTATGGGCTTTTCTAGTTTTGGTGTCTTTTCCTTGACTGGAGAATTTTTCCTATGTGAGTAAATACTTGTTCTAGCACTTGTTCCCGGGGCACCCACCATTTGTGTACCTTGGACACTTGGTGCCTTTTTCTTTATCTCTTCCATCTCCTTTTTCTTGGGCGCGGTATTCTTTCTACTGTTGGGTCTTCAGGTATAGATACCTCATTTTCAAGATAAGCACCCTTCTCAAACTTGGGCCTTATGCGAAGGTATACATGCGTCATGGACCTCCCTATAATAGTCGAGTCAAAGGTATCATCATCTAAACTTCATGCCAAACATACTTTTCCATATACGCACACTTTTTGGGGTAGACAAAATCTCGCGCATCTCCCTGTGGTCCCAATCCACATTTCCAAGGTCAAAATTTAGCTTCTTGTATTCCTTGAATTGGTTTACTCCCACTTGGAAGTACTTGAGTGGTGAATGAGAATGGAAGTTTACACCATGGGCTCACGTTTTCATCAACCAACTAAAATTTTCCAATGCAGAAGTGTTGGTATACTACAAATTCATATTCTCCCTCTGTGAGTGCTGGCAGTTGTTATGGGATCCTCCACTCTACCACGGATGCATTCCTCAAGCACGTATACCACTTCTGAAGACATGCCTTGTGAAAATCCATCATGCTATCGCAAGTGTATTTTTGAATCTCTTTGTGGGTGAGGGGTCTTCCTCTGGGTACTCCCAAACAAACTTATATGTTGCATCTGGTACTCGATATTTGAAAACAAAATAGTCAAGAGGAAATTGCTGAAAAGTATCTTGTCACCTTCCTACGTGTTGTTGATGATCTCATCCACGATGTACATAGACAAGTTGTAGATGGCACCTTCGATATCCTTCTACAAATATTGAGCCATGACTTGTTCACTTGCGTCCACCTCTCTTGGTCATTAAGTTTTGTTACTGTAGCGCAACCATTCTCATCACCGGGTCTTGGATATCTGCAATATCAAAGTACCTTGACCCCTTCTTGTATGCATATGTGGCAATGGTTTCTTTGATGGATTATTTGTCGCATAGGTCATCCTCTATACTTTCTCCTTCACATATGAGACCTGTGAATTTTGAAATCAGTTGAGGAGTTATGCGCATCTTGCACCCCATGAAGTGAAAGTGGTCTTCATGTATGCGTAACATTAGCCACTGATAGAGGCACTCAGGCTTCCCAAAGTAGGGAAACTCATAGAGTTGTAACAATCTTGCCTTCTCCAACTTCACTTTTACTTCATCGCTATAAATGGGTAACCCTTCTGGTGTCCTCTTGTTTTTTAGGTGCACTAACTCCAACACCATTTATTTTTAGTCATGTTTTTGTGATGGTTATAATCACTTACTATCATTTTTCTTAAATGGGACTCCCACTCCTTTCTAAGCAAAACCCCATCTGGGTATTGCATTTCTGCATACCATTCTTCATTGGTACTTGTGGTAGTTTCTTGTTGTTTTCCTTGCCCTTTCCTTTTCCCTTCTTAGGTGTTACAAATTATTTCTTGGGCTTCATTGTGTAGGTTATCTTTGCATTTCAACTTCTCTTGCTCGCTTCTCTACCCATTCAAATATTAGATCTCAAACTTGTGAATAAAATCCTTTTCAACCCGTTCCTAGCTGCCAAACACTAATCGGAATATCCCTTTCATAAGATGGGGCTTCTCCACAACTCTCTCTACGCCCATGAACTACTTCCCTCCTGGTTTGTAGATCTAAACTAGTCACTCACGGTTAAATTTTTCCAAATTTTCTTCACACGAATCAACTCTAGAAACCCTAGTTTACAAAATCTCTTCCTTCTTCGTATTTGCAATGTAAATAATGAAATGTCCAACCTTCTATTTATAGTTTTTCCCACTTTTTAACATTAAATGCTACCTCACCTACTATTGTACTTTAACACTTAATGTGGATTTTTCAACAAAACCTAACTTTAGCACTTTAACTCACGTGTCCAACCTTGGCCGACAACCCCCAATGTTCTAGCACACAACCAATCCATCTTGACAAGAGACTCTTGCACATGCATCACTAGCAGAAGGTACTTCCATCATGAGTTTTTCCCTTGCCTACCTCATGTTGCTTTTACACTTCTTCCTCTCTTGTACGTGGATCCACAATGTAGCCTTACCCTGACACCAACCATCCTTTTTAACCTTTCCTTCCATGCACTTCCTTCCCCGTGGCCATCTAACTAGGCTTTCCAACACAATATTTCCTAGTGCTTCACACTTTGCAATTTCTTCCACCTTACTCCAACCCACACTAAAATGATGCACGTTATCTCGTGCATTCACAACCTTCAAAAAGTAACAAGGCTACTAGCACCCAAGGCACAAAACAAAATAACAACAAGAAAGGGAAACACAAGAAAAGAAAAAATGTACTAAAGGGAATCCTAAATTATATGGCAATATTGCCTTATTACAAACACCAAGAAGACTTATTTATAGTAGTGCTTCATCCTAATCCCATTGAAGTGTCTTGGTAATTTCATCCCATTCAACACTTGAATCGGCATGCGTCTGAATCATGGATATACGAGATGATGTATGGACCCAACCAATGGAATTTTAACTTCCCAGGATGGCACAGAACTTGGAATCATATAGTAACACCTTCGCACAACCTCAAAATTTTTGTTCTTAATGTGACGATCATGCCATGCATTTTTTTTTTTTTTTGGTTTTCTAGCTCCACCTAGCAAGTAATCGTCTTTCATCTAATTATATTAACTTTTCAATTATCTCTTCTAGCACTTGTTCATTTACTAATCATGCTACGCATGCTATACAAATTGATGGTAACATGAACACCACCGATAGGAAAACCTCCCCGCCAAACACTAATTGAAATGGTGTGGCCTTATTTAAACTCTTGTAGGTTGTCCTATATGCCTAAAGAATGGTCGATACTTTTTCATTCCAATCTTGTCTACCAATGTCACAAATTTTGGTTAGGTTATGACTTAGTATTTTGTTAAATGCTCCGTGGTTCTAATTACTTGTGGATGGTAAGGGGTAGTCTTGTGATGAGCCACCATGAATTCTCGCTAACATAATCCTTATTGTTTCATTTTAAAAATTTGTACCCTGTCACTAGTCAAACTCAAAGGGCACCCATACCCTATAATAATGTTTTCCCATAGAAACCTTGTTACTGATGGCAATTTGTACAATTGTTTGTAGGTGTTGCTTCTTCCCACCTTGTTAAGAAATCCATGCATGTGATTATTAATGTCCTATAAATTTTCCCCACCCTTTTGAATTTAAATTCATGAAAATTGGAGCCTGACCATGGAAGAAATTTGTGTTTTAAACTCCTTAGATACTCGTTTTCATTTCCCATGGTGTTTTTAATCAAATCCCCTCGGTATCCTATTGTTAAAATGTTTTACCTATTTTCAATGGATGGAAAATGATTTTAGTTCTTATCTTATGTGTTTAGAATGCGGGGACCTTACATCTTTTGTTTTTAACCTTTTTCTAGAGAAAGAAATTCTTCGTCGGGAGAAAAATGGCATTTTTCCCGTTTCCTGCAACTTCCTACATTCTTTTCCCTGTCAAATTCTTTCTTGGAAAGGTGAAGATATGCATTAGTTTCCCATTGGATGTAGCTAGGCGGGTTTCTTTTTGAACTTATCACTTTTGGTGATTTTGGAAAAATGTCGATTAGCCCCGCATCCCCGCGCCGGTCCCCGATTGGGTGGGCAGCTTTTAGCAAAAGTTCGGGGTGGCGGATCTATTTTATTCTCTAAGGCATTATGGATTAAGGGTGAAAAGTTCTTAAATGACCCATTGTCCCACCCAAATGAAATGATACATTCGAGTTGAAATCAGCAAATCGAAAGGGCCACATGGCAATTTTTTAGTTCATGGGTGCTTTTGCGAGGCAGACTTGGAGGACTTTGGGAATTTTAGCCTTGTTTCCACAAAAGTTGAAAAGTTCTAAAATGGCCCATGGCTGCTCATGTGAAGGGAAATTTTCTAAGTTAGGGCCCGTAGCAGATTGAAAAGGGGCACGGCCTACGTTGAAAATTCAATGGTAGGAGCTCGAACCTTCAAGGAAAAGTTGGATTTTTTCCCTGATGCAACCTAGAATTCTTAGATAACACCTAGTCACACTAGAACATCACTCAGCATAGGCTGAGAAATCACTTAGAGTGTTCCAAGGTACCAGGTCCCTCTTTAGGGTTGTTATAGTAGGATGGTAGAATGATGAAGTGATAAGGACATATAGTTAGAAACTAATCCATCATTACATAGTTATACCAAACTAGATCTATAAAGGCATGCATTTAAATATAAATCATCAAGAAATCAATAACATGCAATGATAACACATATAAGACACTTTGGTTTTGCTAATATTCTTCACATATTAAACATAACAACAATACATAAGCTTGATACAATAATAGTCATGCGCATGGATCTATTACAATTATCTAGTCTCATGCACTCACGAATCTCTAACCCTTCAACACAATATATGGACTAGGTGATTCATCTAATATATATAGGGTGGGGAACTTGCCCTTTACCGCTAACTATGCCAAAAATAGGTCACACGCTAATAATAGCCACGCACCATTTACAATTATAGCCATACATGTAAGTATGCTATCTATAGATAACTTAGAGTTAACTAGAGTGATGAATCTATTTTTAGATTACTTCCATGCAAGAGTACTTTGATATGATCCTCAAAATATAGAAAAAGCATGGCATGCAAGTCTTAGCATCACTTTGTGTGTTCTTACGCATGCCAGCCTCTGAAAATAGACTTGATCTACAAAATCAACTAAGTCTGAAAGTTTGACTTTGCACCTCTCGCATGCAACACCTTCCTATTCCTTCGTGCCTTCAATCCCATCCTATTTTTCCATGCGAGAATCTTTATGTGAGTTCTCGCTAAGTGTTTTATCTTATCAACATTACCCCACACTAATCTCATTTTCGCCCGAACAATGGTGATGTCCACAACTGAGTAAAGAATAGTTAAAATACATAATGTTGAATGAATCTTACACAAAGAATAGAAAAGAATTAAAGAATCAAAGAATTATTCAGATTCAAGCTCCTCTATTTCTTTCAAGTGTCATCTCTAGATACTCCTCCTTTATGTCTCGCTTCTAATTTCTCCTCTGTTAATGCCTTTTCTACTTTCTCCGGAACATCCACAATGATAGATTCTAGCTCATCCCGAGTTAGTTTGCCTTGCTCATTCGTATTACAAGCATTAATCTTGACATAGATGTATGCATCCCTTCCAAAGCACATCCATCTTCTCGAGAAATGAGTTTTCCACATTCATCTAACATCTCTTTATGTGGTGCTCGTGATGCGGCCAATGCCTCATGCTTCTACTTTACCATAGTTGGTCTTTTAGCGTGGCCTAGTGTGTCATCCTTCATGGATTTTTGCACCTCATTGTCTTCCGCCAGTGTTTTTACCGTTATTAGCGCATCTAGAGCTATGCATATCATTAAGGCATGATCGTATTTCTTCAGCTCCTCTTGGAGTGCTTGTAGTAGGCCCTCATATGTAGAAATCTTCCATGCTACTACATCTTGTGTTTTTTCTACCTCTTCTACTGGGTCCTTGGGTTGCTCTGGTATACGCACCTTTTCATCCTCCAATACTAATTTTATCATTGTTCTTACGTAGTGCATCACGTAAGGAAAATTATTTTGGTAGTTGTGATTCCAAATGCGGTCGTACCTTTAGTATATCATCTCCAATTTCTCTCGCCATAATAACAAAAGTCTCATATTTGATTTTGCTCGGATCCCTCTCTGCACTAAATGTGCTATTTCCACATCCTTTTATTTCAGCTCCTCTATCAGCGTTTTAATTATAGAATATTTTTCAATGTTTCTTCTAGCTACCTCAATAGATACTTTCACCAAGGCATTTCTTACCTACTCATCTGTTTAGAATGCAAGGACCTTACATATTTTGTTTGTTAACCTTTTGCAGAGAAATAAATTCTTAGTCGGGAGAAAAATGGCATTTTTCTCGTTTTCTACAACTTCCTACATTCTTTTCCTGTAAAATTCTTTCTTGGAAAGGTGAAGATATGCATTTGTTTCCCATTGGATGCAGCTAGGTGGGTTTCTTTTTGAACTTATCACTTTTGGTGATTTTGGAAAAATGTCGATTCACCCCTCATCCTGTGCCGGTCCCTGATTGGTTGGAGCGGGATTAGAAACATTTCGGGGTGGTGGATCTATTTTATTCTCTAAGGCATTATGGCTTAAGGGTGGAAAGTTCTTAAATGACCCATGGCCCCACCCAAATGAAAGGATACATTCGAGTTGAAATTTGTAGCAAACCGGAAAGGGCCACGTGGCCATTTTTTAGTTCACGGGTGCTTTGGCGAACCGGCGTAGGACTTCGGGAGTTTTAGCCTTGTTTCCACAAAAGTTGAAAAGTTCTAAAATCGCCCATCGCCGCTCATGTGAAGGGAAATTTTCTAAGTTAGGGCCCGTAATGCATTGAAAAGGGACACGGCCTATGTTGAAAAGTCAATGGTAGGAGCTTGAACCTTCAAGGAAAAGTTAGATTTTTTCCCCGATACAACCTAGAATTCTTAGATAACACCTAGTCGCACTAGAACATCACTCAGTATAGGGTGAGCAATCACCTAGAGTGTGCCAAGGTACCAGGTCCTCTTTAGGGTTGTTATAGTAGGATGGTGAATGATGAAGTGATAAGGACATATAGTTAGAAACTAATCCATCATTACACAGTTATACCAAACTAGATCTATAAAGGCATGCATTTAAGTATAAATCATCAAGAAATCAATAACATGCAATGATAACACATATAAGACACTTTGGTTTGGCCAATATTCTTCACATATTAAGCATAACAACAATACAAAGGCTTGATACAATAATAGTCATGTGCGCATGGATCTGTCACAATTATCTAGTCTCATACACTCACGAATCTCTAACCCTTCAACACAATATATCGACTAGGTGATTCATCTAATATATATAGGGTGGGAACTTTCCTTTTCCGCTAACTATGCCAAAAATAGGTCGCATGCTAATAATAGACACACACCGTTTACAATTATAGCCATACATGTAAGTATGCTATCTATAGATAACTTATGAGTTAACTAGAGTGATGAATCTATTCTTAGATTACTTCCATGCAAGAGTACTTTGATATGATCCTCTAAATATAGAAAAATCATGGCACACAAGTATCGGCATCACTTTGTGTGTTCTCGCATGCCACCTACGAAAATAGACTTGATCTACAAAATCGGCTAAGTCTGAAAGTTTGACTCGCACCTCTGCGTGCAACACCTTCCTATTCCTTCGTGCTTTCAATCCCATCCTATTTTTCCATGCGGAATCTATGTGTGAGTTATGCTAAGTGTTTTATCTAATCAACATTACCCCACACTAATCTCATTTTCACCCCAACAATGGTGATGTCCACAACTGAGTAAAGAATAGTTGAAATACAGAATGTTGAATGAATCTTACACAAAGAATAGAAAAGAATTAAAGAATCAAAGAATTATTCAGGCTTCAAGCTCCTCTATTTATTTTTGAAGTATCATCTCTGGATACTCCTCCTTTATGTCTACTTCTAAGTTCTCCCACTGTTAATGCCTTTTCTACTTTCTCTGGAACATCCACAATGATAGATTCTAGCTCATCCTGAGTTAGTTTTCCTTGCTCATTCTATATTACAAGCATTATGCTTGACATAGATGTATGCATCCCTTCCAGCACATCCATCTTCTAAGAAATGAGTTTTCCAAGTTCATCTAACCTCTCTTTATGTGGTGCCTGTGCCGCGGCCAATGCCTCATGCTTCTACTTTACCATAGTTAGTCGTTCAGCGTGGCCTAGTGTGTCATCCTTCATGGATTTTTGCACCTCATTGTCTTCCGCCAGTGTTTTCACCCTTATTAGCACATCTGGAGCTATGCATATCATTAAGGCATGATCGTATTTCTTCATCTCCTCTTGGAGTGCTTGTAGTAGGCCCTCATATGTAGAAATCTTCCATGCTACTACATCCTGTGTTTTTTCTACCTCTTCTACTGGGTCCTTGGGTTGCTCTGGTATACGCACCTTTTCATCCTCCAATACTAATTTTATCATTGTTCTTACGTAGTGCATCACAGAAGGAAATTATTTTGGTAGTTGTGATTCCAAATGCGGTCGTACCTTTATTATATCATCTCCAATTTCCTCTGCCATAATAACAAAAGTCTCATATTTGATTTTGCTCCGATCCCTCTCCTGCACTAAATGTGCTATTTCCACATCCTTTTATTTCAGCTCCTCTCACAAGACTTTAATTATAGAATATTTTTCAATGTTTCTTCTAGCTTACCTCAAGTAGATACTTTCACCAAGGCATTACTTACCTACTCATCTATTTATAATGTAGGGACCTTACATCTTTTGTTTTTTAACCTTTGCAGAGAAATAAATTCTTCGTTGGGAGAAAAATGGCATTTTTCCCGCTTTCTGCAATTTCCTACATTCTCTTTCTGTAAAATTCTTTCTCGGAAAGGTGAAGATATGCATTTGTTTCCCATTGGATGCAGCTAGGCGGGTTTCTTTTTGAACTTATCACTTTTGGTGATTTTGGAAAAATGTTAGATTCGCCCCGCATCCCCGCCCGGTCCCCGATTGGTGGAGCAGCTTTTAGCAAAAGTTCGGGGTGGCGGATCTATTTTATTCTCTAAAGCATTATGGCTTAAGGGTGAAAAGTTCTTAAATGACCCATGGCCCCACCCAAATGAAAGGATACATTATGAGTTGAAATTTGTAGCAAATCGAAAGGGCCACATGGCCATTTTTTAGTTCACGGGTGCTTTGGCGGACCGGCGGAGGACTTTGGGAATTTTAGCCTTGTTTTCACAAAACCACGAAAAGTTCTAAAATCACCCATCGCCACTCATGTGAAGGGAAACTTTCTAAGTTAGGGCCCGAAGCAGATTGAAAAGGGACATCGGCCTACGTTGAAAATTCAATGGTGGGAGCTCGAACCTTCAAGGAAAAGTTGGATTTTTTCCCGATGCAACCTAGAATTCTTAGATAACACCTAGTCGCACTAGAACATCACTCGGTTAGGTGAGCAATCACCTAGAGTGTGCCAAGGTACCAAGTCCTCTTTAGGGTTGTTATAGTAGGATGGTGAATGATGAAGTGATAAGGACATATAGTTAGAAACTAATCCATCATTACACAGTTATACCAAACTAGATCTATAAAGGCATGCATTTAAGTATAAATCATCAAGAAATCAATAACATGCAATGATAACACATATAAGACACTTTGGTTTGGCCAATATTCTTCATATATTAAACATAACAACAATACAGAGGCTTGATACAATAATAGTCATGCGCGCATGGATCTTATACAATTATCTAGTCTCATGCACTCATAAATCTCTAACCCTTCAACACAATATATCGACTAGGTGATTCATCTAATATATATAGGGTGAGGAACTTGCCCTTTTCCACTAACTATGCCAAAAATAGGTCGCACGCTAATAATAGCCACGCACCGTTTACAATTATAGCCATACATGTAAGTATGCTATCTATAGATCACTTACAGTTAACTAGAGTGATGAATCTATTCTTAGATTACTTCCATGCAAGAGTACTTTGATATGATCCTCTAAATATAGAAAAAGTATGGCATGCAAGACTCAGCATCACTTTGTGTGTTCTACATGCCAGCCTTTGAAAATAGACTTGATCTACAAAATCGGCTAAGTCCCGAAAGTTTGACTTTGCACCTCTGCGTGCAACACCTTCCTATTCCTTCGTGCCTTCAATCCCATCCTATTTTTCCATGCATACTCTGTGTGTGAGTTCTGCTAAGTGTTTTATCTTATCAACATTACCCCACACTAATCTCATTGTCGCCCCAAAAATGGTGATGTCCACAATTGAGTAAAGAATAGTTGAAATACAGAATGTTGAATGAATCTTACACAAAGAATAGAAAAGAATTAAAGAATCAAAGAATTATTCAGGCTTCAAGCTCCTCTATTTCTTTTCAAGTGTCATCTCCGATACTCCTCCTTTATGTCTGCTTCTAAGTTCTCCCACTCTGTTAATGCCTTTTCTACTTTCTCTGGAACATCCACAATGATAGATTCTAGCTCATCTTGAGTTAGTTTTCCTTGCTCATTCTGTATTACAAGCATTATGCTTGACATAGATGTATGCATCCCTTCCAGCACATCCATCTTTTGAGAAATGAGTTTTCCAAGTTCATCTAACCTCTCTTTATGTGGTGCCTGTGCCGCGGCCAATGCCTCACGCTTCTACTTTACCATAGTTAGTCATTCAGCGTGGCCTAGTGTGTCATCCTTCATGGCCTTTTGCACCTCATTGTCTTCTACCAATGTTTTTACCCTTATTAGCGCATCTAGAGCTATGCATATCATTAAGGCATGATCGGATTTCTTCAGCTCCTCTTGGAGTGCTTGTAGTAGGCCCTCATATGTAGCAATCTTCCTTGCTACTGCATCCTTTGCTTTTTCTACCTCTTCTACTGGGTCCTTGGGATGCTTTGGTATACGCACCTTTTCATCCTTCAATACTAATTTTATCATTGTTCTTACGTAGTGCATCACAGAAGGAAATTATTTTGGTACCTGTGATTCCAAATGCGGGCGTACCTTTAGTATATCATCTCCAATTTCCTCTACCATATTAAAAAAGTCTCATATTTGATTTTGCTCAGATCTGTCTCCTACACTAAATGTGCTATTTCCACATCCTTTTCTTTCAGCTCCTCTGTCAGCGCTTTAATTATAGAATATTTTTCAATGTTTCTTCTAGCTACCTCAGTAGATACTTTCACCAAGGCATTGCTTACCTACTCATCTGTCATAATAGTTGGTTTAATTGTCATGTGCTGGACTTCTGGTGCCTTCTTCAACCATCTAGATGCACATGATTCTTCACAGACATCAAAATCTAGTTCATCCATATGCGTATGCATCGACCATGAAAGTTTCTTTCATGTTCATAATGTCACCTTGTTCTCATCCATAAGCACCCATCCGAATAAATATTTTCATTGTGACGGTGCTCTAGAACCAAGCACAAACAATCATCTCCTGGTCCTCTACATACCCCATTGTTTGTACCCTTACATCCTCACTTGTCCGATGGGACCTTGGCCCTTTTGGAATGGTGGCATCAAGGTTAGGAATATTGGCTGTATCCTCATCCTTGCCTTGTGTAGCTTCTGATTGCTCCCTTTCTTCCTCTCCATTCAATTTTTCCTCCTCCTCGTTCTGAGGCTCCTCTTCTGCCCTATGATGGATTGGAGATGGAAGTGCTTTCTCCTCAGAATCTTCTACTTCTTCATCTAGCTTGAGATTTCTTCTTCTCTTCTTCTCCTCAGGTTCCTTTACCAGTGAGAGTCACGGTGACTTCCTTGTTGTCTGTTGGGCTTCTCCTTATGACCTTGTGCACTTGAACACCTTTCTAAACCTTTGGTCACCCTACACTACCTCAGTATTTTCTTCTCCTTGTGAATCCATCACACACTCCTCCTCCTATCTCGCCAGATGGTTACTTCCTCCTATGCACCAAACCACCACTATCCTCATGCTCTTCATCCTCTTCCTCGTCATCTTGCATGGGTTTAGAAGGCCTAGGTGCTGGGATGTTTTCCATAGTATGCTTCCCCTTTGGTGGTCCTGGGAGTGTGAACTCATTCTCTACATACTTATTATTTTCCATCTTTGGTTTAAGTTGGATATATATGAGCGTAGCCCCGATATCCCCAATAGCAAGTGTTTCTAGTTTGATACTCAAAATCTCTAAGATAATACTCTCATTGTAAACATTCTTCCCCGGATATCCATACTTCTTTTGTAAGGTGTGGTATTTGTAATCCACCTTGTTCACGTTAAATACTAACCTCCTTGTATCGTTAACTAATGAACGAAGCTTGAAAATACTGTGGCTTGTGAACACGCATAATAGTTTGCACTGTGGGTTCCACAATCCATCCACCATTAGAAAACACGCAATACAAAAGTGCTGGTAAACAACAAACTAATCTTGCTTCCCCAATACCGAGGGCAACTCCTTTGGTATGTGCCACTCCTCTTCAAAATCCATGCAGAGCCTATCATACCACATCTCCGCTCTCTCCTTTACCCCATCTATCATAGACCCCTTGCATAGATACTTGTTGAATCTTTCAGCTGGAGACTTGTTATTCATGGGGTATTCCCATATATTTTCTTTCGGGCCATCCGGTACTCCAATCTCCATGAATACTAAAGAAAGTAAGAAAAAACCAAAACTTATCTTACTTCTTGTGCACGCTTCCTCTACTATTTGTTCTATAATAAAGCCAGAAATGTTGTAAATAACCCCTTATGACATGCACTTTACCACTTATAGCCACATTGATTTTACTTGTGACCAACGATCTTGGTCATTCAATTTCGTAACCAGGTGCGTTACTACTTTTACTACTAGACAATCATGTAATTTTTCTATGTCCATTCCACATGGTCCTTTCTGGTATCCTAGTGCTTTGTGTGTTTCCAATATGGCAACCTTTTTAGTTAGGTCATTTTTGATGTCCTCACCCGTCGCCTTTAAACTTGTTACCATGGCAATTAAAATGGGTGTTAGTCTTACCCTTCACCCTGCAAAATAGAAGAAGTCCTCATGGACTCAGCTCATTAGCCACCTGTATAATGGTGCATATTTCTTGAAGTATGGGAGCTCATATAATTAGTAAACACCAATCCTTTTCAATAACTTCTCCCCTACATCATCATATATCAGCATCCTATCACCGCTTGCTCTGTCTGTTTGGGAGTTAAGTAAATCATCCAACTTATTCTGATTGTCCTTGTTTCGGTGGTTGTACTCACTTATTTTGCTCTTTCGTATGTGGGAATCCCATTCCTAGCCCACAATTACTTCTTCAGGTACTGCATCTCTAAAAAATTTCTCTCAGGAGTCATCTCTTCCTCCTCTTCCACTACTACCTTCTTCTTTCCTTTTGTTGTTGTTGCTTCCTTCTTTGGAGCCATTCTTCCCTTTGTGTTGTGTTTCTACACCTTCTTCTATAACTCTTTAATGGTTTACTTCAAACCCTAACCCGATTCAATCGTGCCCTAAATTGTAATCATGAAATCACGTGCCCTAGCTCTGCTCTGTCAATCTACTTCATTCAAACCCTTCTCCTACGGGGATACAAGCTTCTCCAATACACAGATCTACCTTTCACACTGGTTTCACCCTCTTCACACCTTGAATCGCTTACTCAACTCTTCACACTTAGCTCTTCGTCGAATTCTCATAGTTGCAAGGGTAGAAATGAATTCACATCCCGTCCTTATATATATTTTCAATTTTTGATGCATTAATTACTCCACCTACAAAATATTTCTCTTTTATTTCTCAATTTTGTCATTTCCATGCGGTACATCTTCACGCCACAGCTATAACCTTCTAGCATGCCTTCCTACCTTCTGCTCATAGACTTCTCTTTAGTGTGCACTCTAGCACATGAGTACCTCATCACTGTACCTTCTCTTGGTAGTTATCATGCTTGCTACTTACCTCGCATTATACTTTTCCTTCATTCATATCCATCATTAGTTACTTTTAAGAAGCAAACCTTTGTAAATCATCTTTAGCACTTACTTCCTCAACATCTCTGCAGCATTATACCTGGGAGTCACCAACAATCCACCCCATACTAAAAGTATGTGCAGTCCTCTGCGCATCAACATGCTTCATATTGTAGTTAGCTTCATGCATGCAATCGCGCTTATTACACAAAAACAAGAACTAAATTGACAAAGCATAGCGACGATGAAAGAAACACATTAAGGAAATGTAGAAAGGGAAACCTAATCTATCTAGCAACATTGCCTTATTACAAACACCAAGAAGACTTATTTATAGTAGGGCTTCAACCTACTCCCGTTAAAGTAATCGGGCAGCCGTGTTCCATCAATTACTTCTAACTGGCAAGCACCTGACTCAAGTATGTGAGTTATAACATACGGCCCCAACCAATGCACCTTGAGCTTCCCTGGATGGCACAAAACTTAGAGTCATACAGAAGTACCATTTTTTTGACCACAAGTTTCTTATCCCTGATATGCCTATCATGCCATGCTTTCTGGTGTGCTTTCTCCTATTTTTGAATCCATCATGCTATGGCCCAGTGGCTCATCTAGTTGAACCATGTTCTCAATCCATTCTTCCAAAGCTTGCTCATCAGCTAGACGTCCAAAGATGTGCAATGCACAAAGAAGGTAACATAAATTCTATAGGAAGAACAACTTCCACGCCAAACACCAACTGAAAAGGTGTGGCTTTGTTTAATCTCTTATATGTTGTTTAGTAGGCCCAAAGAACAACAGATACTTTGTCATCCCAATATTTTCATCCCACATCACAAATCTTGGTCAATGTGTGGCTCAAAATATTGTTGAAAGCCTAGCTTGATTCCATTTACTTGAGGGTGATATAAGGTGTAGTCTTGTGGTGGGAAACCATAAAATCATCTAAAAAATTTAGATTGTCTCATTAAAAAAAGGTGCCCCTATCACTTTGGTTAAACTTAAAGGAAAGCCATACCGGTAAGAACATTTACCATAAGAACCTTACTACATCAGTAGCCACCTTGCATTGGAGCTCCTTCGTAGGTGCTGCTTCTACCCATCTCATAAGATAATCTGTATAAGTAATGATATAGCGTGATCCAGTCCTACGCGCAGCTAGTGAAATAGGCCCTACAAAGTCTATCTCCCATTTATCAAAGGGTTCTACACTTGTAATTGGTCGTAAAGGCATCTCATCCCTCTATCCTGGTCGACCTAGATGCTAACAATGGTCACATGCCTTACAATACTCCTTACAATCCTTATATAATGTTTCCCACCACAAACCAGAAAGTAGGATCTTTCACGTTGTAGCATCACTTGCATAGTGGCCACCTACAATACCACCATGGGCTTCCTCCATTATATCCTTTCGTTCATGCTCTAATACACAACAACATAACACCTCATCTCTACCTAACTTGTATAAGTCACCACTGATTAACATGAATGGTGCCACATGTATAGCAAGTTACTTTTTCTCCAAGGACCTCATGCCTTTTGGTGTCATCCCCGTACTTAGGAAGAAAACAATGTCCTCTAATTCCGTTGGCACATGTTGTAACCTATACAACCATGCATCAGGCATGGTCTCTTTTATTGTTTTTGCTTCTTCACCTGATTGAATTCTAGACAAGTGATCTGGTCCAGAATTACTTTTCCCTGGTTTTACCACAACTATAAAGTCAAACTCTTGAAATAAGAGTATCCATCTACATATGCACCCCTGTAAGATGGGCTTGTTCACCAAATAATTCAATGCCATATGATCTGTATAAAACACAAAAGGTGTGGCCAATAGATACTGTTGAAATTTGTGCAAGGCATATATCATGGACAAAGCCTCGTGCTCTGTAGTGGTATAATTTTGTTCTGCAGGGGTCAACTTCCTACTAGAAAAACAAATGGGATGATCAACTATACCTTCTCTAGGTTGAGCTAAGACAACACCAATGGCTGTGCTAGAGGCATCCACATGAACATGAAAAGGTTTATCCCATGAAGGAAAGCGCAAGATAGGTGTGGTAGTAAGTTTTTTCTTCAGTATCTCAAACACGCGCTGTTGTGAATCTCCCCAATAGAATGTACCTTTCCCCTTGAGTAATTCTTCTAAGGGTGTGAAAAATTTGGCATACCCTTTTATAAACTTCTTGTAATACCCTGTATGACCCAAAAATCCGCACACCTCACTTTGACTAGCGGGTGCTTTCAAGCCTAAAATGACCGCAACTTTAGTTGGATCGACCAACAACCCTTCCTTGCAGATTATGTGTCCTAAAAGTATGCCAAAGGGAGTAGAAAAGATGCACTTCTTGATATTCAATGAGATACTCAATTGTTTACATCTTTCAAACATTAAGCAGAGATTTTCGGTGATCCTTAATTAGCCCATAAAATGTCCAATAATCAAGATAGACCTGCAAGAAGTTGTGAATAAAATCATTGAATGCTTGCATCACTATCCTTGAGAATACAAGAGGTGTATTCTTCAATCCAAAGGACATCACAATATAGGAAAAGATTCCCCATTTAGTAGTGAAGGTGGTATTTTCTTGATCTTCCAGGGTAATCCTAACCTGATGATACCCTGAGAAGCCATCTGTAAATGAATATATCTCGTGCCCAACCACTCCTAATATTTCCTCTGTGAATGGCATAGGGAAAGGATCTATAACACTTGCTACATTCAACTCTCTATAATCAACACAAATTCGAATCCTACCATCCTTTTTGATACTTATCACTATAGGACTGACCCATTCTGACTCATCCAATGGTCGATGATCCCAGATTTCAACATCTTGTCAATTTCCTCCTTTACTTTCTCATGTAAATTGGGATTCATTCAATAAGGTCTCTTCCTAATGTGGTGCACACCTTCCTTAAGCTTTATCTTCATTTCTCTAAGTGATTTATGCATTCCTTTAAGTTCATGGTATCCTCTTGGGAATAGGTCTTCATTGTCTCGAAGTAACTCTATGTTCTTTGCCACTTTTGACTCGACCAAGTAATCCCCAATTATCACTTCCTTAGGTTCAAACTCTGTGCCAATATTTACCTTCATTGTCTTCATAGGTTCATGATATGTGTGCATATCTACATCCACGTTGTCTAACACCTCACGTGTTCCATGTGAATGATCAACTTCCAAGTTCTCAACTTCCTCATCATCAATTATGTAAACCAACTTCCCCTTGTCTTTTTCTAGAGAAGCACACTCAAGTAGTATGGTATCATCTACTTCTTCCTCAAAATGTGCCCCTGCCTTTATCTCACCAAATAATTCCTGAATAAGTTCTTCTACTTTCCCACTATCTCCCATGGTTAAGCATTTGATAAAGCTTAAAGCCTTATTCACTAGTAGTGTAGATGAGAAGAAGTCAAAAGTTTGGATCATCCCTATAGTCAAATTCTGCAATTGCTAGTGTCACGATGTAATTCAAAATATACATACCAAGCACATGCACAACCTTATAGAGTAGAATAAAAATGATGTAGCCAAAGTGAGGGTGGTAATGCTTCCTATCCCGCTATCCGAGTCTCTCACACTATCTGGATATGATGTTAAACAGATTGATCATCATGATAAGGGAAAATCTTTGTAGGTGCATTACTTGAAAGCTCGGTTGATAAGGCGGTCCCAATCTCTCCCCATTCCAAGATATTATCCCTGTGAACCACCCACCAACGCGCTACTATCCCGCTTAAAGTATATGACAACATATCTCATATTTTAATCTGTCAACCCAGCCTACCTCCATGGCCTGCAAGAATCCATCCAAATATTTGGATCCAATATATCGGGGTACTGAGTGACCTATACATTGGACAAAGTGAAAACCCTTTTTGTAAGAAATGCGCACTTAAATTTTTGTGCCACCAGTTCATAAGTACGATGAGCCCAATTATCACAACCAATACTGGTAGTATCGTTGATTGACTAAGAATCTTCCCAATGAAGGATTCCTTCCTTAGATGGCTCATTGACCTCTGGGTCCCGAATAGCGCGTATATAAATTCTATTCAAGTCCTCTTCACTCAAAGGTTCCACATATGGTATTGATTTCCCATCTGTCAATGGTATTATGACCCTTTCCTCCTTGTTCTTGAAGCTGATATACCCCTTGTTAAACCTCAAATCAGCATTGTTTGCATAACACCAAGGGCACCCAAGAAAAGTTGGGAAGCTATCTACTTCAGCAAGTGCTAACATGTCGAAGTCTTTTGTGAACTTGGCCCCTTGTATAGTGATAGATGAATCCTTAAAAACTCCTATGGGAGTAGATTTTGTTCTATTTTCCATGAACAATACATTAGATGATGGCTGCAATGGAGGTCTCCCCATTTTTACCCATGCATCCAATGTAAGTACATTCACTTCGCACCTGTGTCAATCAAAATATTGCTCAACAACCAACCATCCACAACAACATTCAAAGTGATCTCCTTGTCATAGTCAATGCTATCAAGGGGAGATTCACATGGAGTATTTGTCTTCCAGTCTTAGTTCCCATGCATGCATGGAGTATTCCCTTTAACCAATTTCCCAATAAAGGAATAATATTCTCTTGGCGCAACATTCTACATACCTCTCTGATGTTATCAATATCAGACGGGGTCTTTTATGTATCCTTATGCTCCAACTTCTGAGACTTCTCTTTCAAACACTGTATTTCACCTTGAAGGTTTCTAAGGACCTCCATTCTTTCCCAATAGACTTCTTTCGATGAGTTAGATCTGGATACCTAACATGTAAAACCTCCTCCCTAGTGATTATCGACTTCTATTGCAATACCTCTTTCACGCATGCCGCCTCAGCTTGTGTGGTTATCTTGACTGTTACTACCTTGGGTTTTGGTGTTAACTTGGGCATCCACTGATTCTCTACCATGCACTGGATTCTAACCATCCTTGTACCTTTGTTTTCTTGCTTGTGTTACTTACTGAGATGCTCATACAAGTCCGGACACTCTTCATAACTATGCCCCTTTCCACAAAATGAACAAGAAATATTCTATGGGCATTTTTGCACCTATAATGGTCAGGTGAGCTACATGTATAACAAGTTCCTCAAGGGAATTCACCTCTTCCCCGCCTTGGCCTCATCCTCCATATCCGCCTCGATATCCTCATCCTCTTCCATGACCTCCTTCAAATCTTCTATCATTCTTGTCATAGCACGCTTGATTATAATCCCTATCCTGATGCTCATTCTTTCCTTTAGAACTATCAGCCACACTCACCTGTCACACCCCAATATCAATGGCATCATGGATCTGGCCAATCAATCTACAATCTCCAGTATCATGAGTCGTGGACCTATAAATTTTACAAAAAGAGGATACATTCTTCCTGATCGTGCATTGTAGTAAAGGGAAGTGACTAGCATCATGATTCAAATGGAAAATTTTGTAGTATAACATCAGTGAACATATAAATCTATGAGGGAAACTATCCTTGGTGTGGCCTTCCACTTCACAATCTGTACACCAGATTCTTGAGCGCGTCTCATGAGTTGAGTTTGCTGATAATTTCTCTAACTATTTCACCATAGCTGCTATCTAAGCCTCTAAGAATGGACTAACTCTAGTTTCAATACTCCCAACTACCTCAAAGACGTAGAGCTTCTTCCAATGCTTCGCGTGGGTCGGTCTAAGTCTTATATGATAGTGATCTTCAAAGTGGAGCAATCAATCACCTAACAAACCATTGTGCATGCTGACTTACATGTATATCATAGGAGAGTTTGGATAGAAGTGTTTTAAAATGGGCATCATACTCATGTACACTTTCAGTAGTGCCTTGCTTTATATCCTCAAGTGCGCTTATACTCTTCTTCTCAAACTCTAGGAAATGGAATTCTTTTAAGAAATCATCTTTCAATGCTACATAATCAATACAAGTTTGATTGGGATCAAACTTCCTATACCAGCGATTATTGTACGCATGTGCTCGTAACATAGTAGAAAATTAACTTTCCTTGTGCTCAGAATTCATGATACCTTTCATGCACCACAATATTTCACACATATGAATATGTTCAATAACATCCTTGATACCTCTGTACTACTGGGAGATGAAGAGACATTTCCATGTAAATGTTCTAGGGTTGCTGTGGGCCTTGACCACCCGACCCTGTAACCTCCTTGGTTTCCTATACCTCCAAAACCACCCGAACCACCAGAAATAGAACTACCCATACCTCCCGACCCTCCTCCTGAAGTTGGGATAGGGCCCATAGATGCACTCCCCGTGTCCCGACAAAGTGGTACTATACTAGACTCCTATAGTCTGTGAAGTAGTCTCGGCCCAAAGGTGAATCTAACATTCGGCACGCTCATATTTTGTGCATATGATGAGCTTGAAAATGTACCCCCAAAGAATAACGAAGCTATCGTGCTATAATTGATGTACTTTCTATTTGACTTGTTTATGCTCTTTCACTTCCTAAATGAAAACTTTGTTTACCTGTTGTACTAGATACTAGAAGACCAAGCGCAAGGGCTAGGTCAGCAGGTTGGCTTAGATGCACGTCTATGGCCCAGGTCATATCTACTAGTGTGCTTCCATGTGAGGCCAAAGAGGGTTCTCTGTCATGCTTTCCTAGATGAGGGAGTTCCTTATTCTCTAGCTCTTCTTCATCCTCATGAGCCATCTCTCTCCACAACTCCATCCATTCTACAACTTCTTACTTCTTCCATAATTCCCTCTTGTGTGCCTCATCATACTTCAGCTGCCTCTCTTCCCTCTACCATGCTAATTCGCTAGGTTTTCCATCTTTCACCAATCCTGCTCTCGCCCTTGCACATGGATATTTTTAACTTACAATGGGCTTATCTTCCAAGTTCAACGTTACCATTAGTATCTTGATTGCCAATGGAATACCTTACAAATACATCCCTCTAGGATACCATAGGAACTAGAACTTAGCTACCTCTAGGCACGAATAAGTTGAAATTGAATACTCCAGAATATAATCTGTTTAGAACAACGTGAAACTAGGTATCTACCGTGTGACTCCAGATCAAGTCATCATCATATAGTGTTTGAAATTCCTCCTATGTCCAAACAAGTGTGTGATACCTCCAATTCCACTTAGATGCATATGCAATCAACCACTCGTATAATTCTATGGGAAAGATAACAAAGAAGCTTTTGTACAAACTGTCATACAAATTCTTCTCTACCCAAGTGCGTGTGTTAAATTTGGATCTAGTGCTAAACCTTCATGTGTATTCTTCCTTCAGATCATTAATCCACTCTTTAATGCTCGCCAAAGTTAGATGGTATGTCTTCATCGTGAACCATCCCGAAAACAATGAAAAGAGGTCCGTGAATGAAACCAATGATGTAGCCAAGAATTCTCGAGATAAAACCTAGTCGTATTAAGACATCACTCAAAGATAGGCCGAGCGCTCACCTAAAGCACGCCAAGGTACCAGGTCTCTCTTTAGGGTGTTTGTAGTAGGATGGTAGCATGGTGAAGCGATAAGGACATATAGTTAGAAACAAATCCATCATTACATAGTTATACTAAACCAGATCTATAAAGGCATGAATTTAAGTATAAATCATCACGAAATCAATAACTTGTAATGATAACACATATAAGAAACTTTGGTTGGGCCAATATTCTTCATATATTAAACATGACAACAATACAAAGGCTTGATACAATAATAGTCATGCGCACATGGATCTGTTACAATTATCCAGTCTCATGCACTCATGAATCTCTAACCCTTCAACACGGTATATCAACTAGGTGATTCCTCTATTATATATAGGGTGGGGAACTTTCCCTTCACCGCTAACTATGCCAAAAATAGGTCACACACTAATAATAGCCACACACCGTTTACAATTATAGCCATACATGCAAGTATGCTATCTATAGATCACTTACATTTAACTAGAGTAATGAATCTATTCTTGGATTACTTCCATGCAAGAGTGCTTTAATATGATCCTAAAAATATAGACAAAGCATGGCACACAAGTCTTGGCATCACTTTATTTATTCCACACACTAGCCTCTGAAAATAGACTTGATCTACAAAATCAGCTAAGTCCGAAAGTCTAACTCTGCACCTCCACACACGACACTTTTGTATTCCTTCATGCCTTCGATCCCATCCTGTTTTTCTACACAGACTCTATGTGTGAGTTTTTCTAAGTGTTTTATCGATCAACATTCCCCTTTTCAAAAATAGATAAAGTTTAATATTGAAGCACATTCCCGCACCCAATCAGGTGATGCCATGTGTTGAAGGATGAAATTGGAACAACGGGCCTATGGGGAAAATTGAGAATTTGAGCCTTTTTCACCAAAAGGTTAAAATGTTGCAAATTGGGCTGCGCCCCTTTTTCCAATCGTGGTGTGCCACATGTTCATGTTGAAAAGTCAAAGTGGGTCAGCAGATGTTTTTGAGAATTTGATCTTTTTGTTAAAAAGAGGTTAAATGGAATATTTATACAAGATTTCCTCACCACTCGGATGGCGTCACGTGTCCGACATTTGGCGGAGCTGCAAGAGGGTAGAGAAAAATGATAAATCACACTTTTTCTCCCAAATTTAAGGAAATGTAGCTTTCTTTCCTAGGGTGGTTATTGCTTGGATCTTGCCACATGTAGGGTCCAAATTTGAAGGTAAAAGGGGAAAAGATAGCCAAATACACTCATCTAGTTTTTGATGCCATTAATGAACCAGAGCTCTACAAAATGCAAGAATGGATCATCCTTCTTTATTTTTCTCTGTATTCTTGTCGATTTCCCCATGAGATGCATTTTTGGTTTATTATGGGGCCAAATTGATAAGTTTTAAGGGATTTAAAGTTTAATCATCAGAAAACGGAGTTTATCAGGCATACGGAATAAAAAAATGAGAAAAATTATCAATAAGCACTTGAGTGCTATGGAAATGGTTAAAAGGTGGAAATGGCAGGACCACATGAAGAATAAAATCATGAGATGTCCCCTGTTAAAATAATCATGCTCAAACTAACGAAATATTCACCTTTTGAACCTCTAGTTTTCATGAGTGCATTTGTTTCATGTCACTTTCCAAAATCGCATCTATAACAAAAATTATTCCTTTCGGATTTTTTTTTTGGGGACAGAGTATAGATGTACATGAATTGTTATAAGAGCATGGTTTAAGCATAGTAAAGGGATTTTGGTTTTCTAGGAAGGTTGTAAATTCTCAAGTAATTCAATACTGAAGTTATTTCTTTTCTTATTTTCTTTTTTATATCTTTCTCTCTCTTTACTCAATTCAATGGAACATTTGTTTCACATTCAATAGAAACTTTGTGTTCTCATCTATTTAATCTTTAGAACTTTGTGTCTCGCATATTTGCATCGGTGGTGAAGTAATTTATCCTTTTCTATATTTTCTTGGTTTAATGTGAGTAGGGATATACTCGCTATCTATATCTCCCAAAAGCATTGTTATTTTCTTCCTTCTTCCATTCCTTCTAATTGATAATCTTTTAAGAATGAAAACATTCCGAATATCGTGGTCTAAACATTGAGAGTTGTATATATGTCCATTTGTGTTTCCTGCTTTCAATAAGGGAACCTCTCCCATTAAAGAGGAGGGACTTGTTGTCCCCTGATTGTGGTTTCAACCCTTGTTCCATTTTGAAACACAACAATTATATAACATGACCTAGTACTACACACGGTTGGCATAATAGAGCCTACGAAGTCTATAGCCCATTTTTTGAATGGATTGGCACTAGGAATAGGGCACAAAGGAATTTCATCTCTTTTCCCTAGTTTTCCAATGCACTAACAATGGTCACATGCCTTGTAATACCTCTTACAGTCTTGATATAGTGTCTCCCACCATAATCCAACCATCAATATCTTGCGTGTAGTGGCATCACCTCCATAGTGTCTACCTGCACTACCTTCATGTTCCTCTTCTATGATGGCTAGGTGCTCACGTTCTAGCACACACCAGTGTAGAATCTCATCACGTCCTAATTTATATAAATCCCCACTAATCAACATGTAGGGTGTGACATGTATAACTATCTACTTTTTATTGAATGCCTTCATTCCTTCCAACGTTATTCGTGTCTTGAGAAATATTGTAGTATCTTCTAAGTCTAAGGGTGTGTACCGCAACCTAAATAGTTGTGCATCTAGCATGGTATCCTCAATACTTTGTGCATCCTCCCCTGAATCAATTCTAGACAAATGATCAGGTCTGAAATTACTTTTTCCTAGCTTGACAACCACCGTGAACTCAAATTCTTGGAACAATAGTACCCATCGACATATGCACCCTTGTAGAATGGGCTTGTTCACTAAATATTTCAATGCCAAATGGCCAGTGTAAAATATAAAAGGGGTTTCAGTAGATACTATCTAAACCTGTAGAAAGTGTAGATCATTGACAATGCCTCATGCTTAGTTGTAGTATAATTCTACTCCACTATTGTCAACTTCCTACATGCAAAGAAAAAAAGGATGATCAACAATCCCTTCACTAGGTTGTGTAAGTACTACTCAAATGGTGGTTCCTAAGGAATCCACATGAACATGGAAGGGCTTATCCTAAGAGGGGAATCATAGTATGGTGCGGTGACAAGCCTATCCTTTAAAGTGTCAAATTCCTTTTGTTGTGCCTCTCCCCAAAGGAAGGCACTCTTGTGTCTAATTAATTCTTCTAAGTGCATGACGATCTTGGCATATCCCTTGATGAACTTCTTGTAGTAACCCGTGTGTCCAAGGAATCCATGCACTGTGCTTTGACTAGTAGGCTCCCCCAATCCCATAATTACTGCAACCTTGGTAGGGTCTACTAACAAGCCTTCTTTACATATGATATGTCCCAACAAGGTTCCAAATGGGGTAGCAAAGACACACTTCTTAATGTTACAATATATCCTAAATTGCCGACACCTTTCAAACATCAACCTTAAGTTGTCACAGTGGTCCTTCACTAACCCATATATTGTCCAATCATCCAGGTAAACTTGAAGAAATTTGTGGATGAAGTCCTGAAAAGCTTGCACCACAATGTGTGAAAATACATCACGTGCATTCTTTAATCCAAAAGACATTATCAGTATAGGTGAAAATTCCTCACTCGGTGGTGGAATTAATATTCCTTTGGTCCTCTTTGTAATTCTTACTGGTGATAGCCCAAAATCCATTTGTGAAAGAGTAGACCTCATATCCTCGCGACTCCTCTAATATTTCTTTAGTAAATGGGGTTGGGAAAGGATCAATGACACATAATTCATTCAAGTGCATGTAATCAACATAAATCCTTATCCTCCCATCCTTTTTGATACTAATCACTATTTGAATTATCCATTCTGACTCTTCCACAATGACAATGATACCTAATGCTATCATTTTTTCTATTTCTTCCTTGACTTTAACTTACAAATTGGGATTCATCCCGTATGGTTTCTTCCTAATTAGGCACAAACCCTCCTTAAACTTTATCCTCATCTCCCCTAAGGAATGGTCGATTCCCTTAAGCTCATGGTACCCACATGGGAAAAAATCTTTGAATTCGTGTAATAGATCAATGATTTTAGAGACTTATTTCTTTGACCAATAGTCTCCAATGATGGCCTCTTTGGGTTCCTCTTCTGAGAAGATGTTAAATTTTTTTTTCTTTAAAGGTTTATGATAGGCACATGCTCTTTCATCAGCATTATCTATGACTTTTAGTATCCCTATAGAATGGTTAATATCCAAGATTTTTTCCTCTTCCCCATCAATAATAGACACCATATTTCCTTTTTTGTTTTCCATACACGCGCGCTCAAGTTGTATCTCTTCCATTTATTCTTCTTCAAAGTGCACCTCTAGGCCAAATTCACCTAGTAATTCTTTTATTACATCCTCCACCATATCACTATCTCCCATTGTAATGTGCTCGACAACTTCGCAACACCTTATGTACTAGTGGTTTTGTACTCCAATACTTGAATGTTTGAATGAGATCAGCCATCAATTCTTGCCAATTACCAGTTTGACGATGCATCTTTGAGTGGATATACCATGCGTGTGCACAACCTTGTAGGGTGGAGTACAACTTTTGAACCCATAATGAAGGTGGTAGGGATTCTTTTCTTCCCATCCAAGCTATCTCACATGCTTGGATATGGAAGGAAGCAGTCTCTTTACCATGGTATTCTTTTATAGCCATGGGTGCATTGCTCCTATAAAACCTTACAGAGAAGGAAATTCTCACATCACGCCATTCCAAGAGGTTCCCCCGATGTGTCGCCCACCAAATCACAACAATCCTGAGTAGGTTGTAATTAAGCATTTCTCTTCTTTCCTTTTCATTTCTCCAATAGGCCTCCATTTCTCACAAGAAATATTCGGATTAGTGTTAGAAATAAACTAAAACTTAATTCAACATATGAGTTAAATGTTATATTATAATAAAGTAATTTTTTACTTTAGTTAGATTATATTAAGTCGACTCGTAGTTTTCTTTAGTTGTCCTTAGTTGTCTTATCACATGTTTTGTGAGATATTGTTCAATCTCATTTTGTTAATTTCTGGATGATTTCATGAGGGGAAATAGGTGCAATTAGGGCGGTGAATATTATCCTACATTTTATTCTCATATTAGTTTATCTATTTCCATGTATTATGGATGAGATAGAATTTTTCCAATATCTATAAATATTGCAGTTCTCTTTGCTTATTGTAATGCTTGATTTTAAATATTAACAAAATATACAAGCACCATCTTATTTCTATGTAAAATCTTTTGAGTTTTTCTCGTGTATTTACTTATTATCAAAGCATTCGACTCCAACATCCGGTATCATAGCATGTTTAGGTTTCGAACTATGAGGGAGTAGGAATTTCTAAGAGGGGAGGATCGGGAAGGTTGAGCAAGGAGGAGCCAGAGTTGCTGTACGTACCCAAAATTGTAAGGTATTGTATAGCGGAATGGTGTAATAAATGCCCCAATGATGATACAGGTCTCTTCGCAAGGTGTTCGGGATCCAGAAAGAGCTCCTCAAATATGCGTTAACATCCCGCATACCCGCCTTGTCCCCGTGTGCTTGGTTTTCCCCTTTTCCTCTCTTTTCTTGGCCTTTTGCTCTTCAGTGATGAAACCGCCACCCTGAATGGGTGGCGGTCTCGTGACCGCCACCCTGAACAGGGCGGCGGTCCTGTAACCACCGCCCTGAGCAGGGCGGCGGTCCTTTACGCATTTTCCAGAACACTCTTTTGACGTAACTCACGTGAAATATCATGTTTCACCAGCTTTTCTTGCCGACTTGAGCATGCATTTATGTTTTTGGTCCCCTGGAATAGTGTTTTTCCTTTGTTTATTGTTTAGGAGTTCAGTTTGATTTTGATTTTTGGGGTGATTGAATTCTTATAAATGCATGGCTTGTGCTCAAGCAAATGGCCACCATTTTTACTCCAATCTTCTCATTTTCAGTGCTGTGGTCTGTTAGTTTGCTTTAATTCCTTAGTTTAGTTCATTACATGCTTAGTTTGCATTGACTAGCTGTTGGTAAGCCACATATCCAACTTGTGCAAACAGTGTTGCTGTTTTATCTAATCCATTAGAGTAGAATAGCTTAGGAAGCCATTAAAGTTGCAGGTTTTTCTCTTCATATAGGATAGTTTCAGGTTCTGGACGCATTTTGTTGCACGATTCGCAGTAGATCCCACTAGGAATTGCATAAGCCAAGCTCTGTACTCTTGCGCTATCCCTCTCCTATCCGCGTTCTATTCTATCTACATTCTGAAGGTTGTCCCTTGTTCCAAACACCTATTCCTGTTGATGCAAGCATTACACGCTTTTCTGGATCTACGTGAACACAAAGAACGAAGAGATCATACTGAGGGGACAAGATCACACACACCATCGGATTCGCCACTGCTCATGGAATCAGTTTTAACTTTCAAAGTTCTAGTTAGAATCATATCAAACAGAGTAGTTAATCACTTTATTTCAGTTAATTTTATTCTCAATATTACGGGAAGCTGTGGGGATTGATAGTTTCTGAGAAACTATGATTCACTCCTCACTTCTAAGGTAGGATCGAGAATCTCACAAATAGATTAGTTATTTCATTGTTTAGAATATATATACAAATTACACAGACAAATAGCTATACTCGGCTATTTTGTTTGTTTTAAATTATTAGTTTAGTTGTCAATTCTAAATATTTTAAATAGCTGCTTTCTTAAATTCATTTAAATCATCAGAAAATACAAAAAGAAGTCATATATGCTAGAAATATACTTAGATTTCACTTTATTATAGTTTGTTTTATTATCTTTGCTTTTTGATGACAATTACAGGACCTAGGGAGCCCTGGGAATACATTTTCAAGCCAATCATGCCTCACCCAATCTCATAGTGGCAATAATTGATATTGACTGTAACCTTAGGATACAAGTCTTCCAAACAACAACATGATTTCCAGCAGTCGATCTCAATTAAGAGGATTAAACGTAGAAGAAGACCAAGCATATACATTTTGGTCAAGTCACCAAACTACAGGTTGCACTAGGAAAAATATCCACATGATTGTAGAAGGATTCGAAAGAGAACAAACATTCGGGTGTGATCCTTTAAATCCACAACCAGACGTAGGAGACACCCTCATAGACATAGATACCGGTTTAAGAATCCAGGTTGCGAGAACGCCCGTAGGATATTCTGAGAAAATCACACAACTATTGATTCTAAATATAGAAGATGAGAAAGCGTATGATTATTGGATAATAGGGATCAGGACTTGATCTCGCGTATGACCATAACAGGACCACAACAACCAAGAATCTATGGTTGTGACCCACAAATCCCGCAGCCTAACGAATCCATCAGAGAATTAGACATAGACACTGGCCTATGCACACCTGGTATTCTAGTCTACCCCACTTCCACCTATCATTATCCAACAATTATCCTTCTTTGGACACAACAAACTAACAAAGCTAGAGAATTCTGGACTAGGCCAGAGAACCGTCCATAGAGTGACTACTTTACCATCCACTATATGACCTTATCAGGAGAAATACACGAAACTATCCTAGGTCATTTCCCACGTATTCCGCAACCCATAGATCGAATCACGCCAGAGCTCGATATTGATTGGATCCTTCGAGTAGTCATCCTTGCCGATCGATCTATCACACCAGTCCAAGTTAGAAGGGCCTTCTTTGCCTTAGATTCACAAATTCCATTAGTGCGTGTCGAAGACATTAGATTGCCTAACTAGTTTGTCTGTGTCCCACCTATATTCCATCCCCACCGGCTGTCTCGGCACGACCTCGGGAGGTCGGGTACGCGGAAGAGTCACTTGTAGATTCCCATGCTCGCTTGTCGCTTTTCCGGCGTACAAAATTGGTGAACCCGACGTGAAGCAAACAAGATTAGTAAAACTGACATAAACTGCCTACTTTCTTGTCTGGAGTCATAGTATTACACTTTCACTTTAGTACGCCTTCTTAGAACCGCTTCATTAAGTTTTCATAAATCACCTTCGCTCCTTCCCATTATTCTGCGGGTATTCATATACCCCCCGAATATGTCGGGATTCGATGCATATGGCAGACCCCTCTTAGGTCTTGAGGCATACTATGCCCAACAGAATAGGCAATCATCACCCTCGCTCTCAGTATGGGGTGACAACTATTCAACTAATCAGTTGTCAACACAAACCCCAAGAATCAGATATAGTTCATCTTTTCAAACTGAGGAGTTAGATCAACCCCCTCGAACCCAACAAACAGAGCCTTCAGGTTCAAACAATATGACGTTTACCGGAGAATCTGGTTCATCTCCTCAAATGCTACTCAGACCACAAATTAGTAGGCAATCAGATCCATACCTGGTCTTAGATGATGGACAGCCAACACGTTATCCTAGGAGTGAACAACGCTCCTGGGAATGTACCCACCTATAGGAGGTTTACAAATACAACCCGAAATCTCTTTTCAAGAAAATACCTCTATGCCGCTGCATACAGGAAATATTCTGGGAGAAACTTGGCAAGATAACGATCAGTTTATGATAGGATATCACGTACCTTTACAACACCAAGGTATACAACAAACACCGTTCAGGAAAAGTACCATGACTTCACCAAATGAAGTCATTTCAACGTTAGTAGAAAGAGTGAGAGGGTTAGAACTGGCTCAAGCAAGTCAAAATTCTCCGTTCATACAAACAGGAAGTTCCAATCCTCCATACCACTCTGGCCAGGTAGATCTCCTTACGGGAGTAGGCACGTTAGGCATGCCTCCTCAATATCCACAACAAACGCCAACAAGGCCTATCATCTCTAACACTATTCCTCCCGGTCTAGTGTCGAACAATCCGTTCCTTGACAATACCCCGTCCTACTTAAACATATACTCTAAATCACCACAAGGAGATATGTTCTCCTCTCCCGGCATGTTTGCTCAAACGCAGGACCTCCCTATGCCCCTGCCAACGCATACGTTGCACCGTATCAACAACCTATCCCACCACCACTCCCTCAGCAAACACCATCAATGGTCAAAAGCTATGCGATAGGGACTTATTCAGAATACCTAAAGGAACCCTTAGATTTCACCATACGAAGCGTCATGCTTCCAAGACCTCTCCCTGATTTGCCCAAGTTCAAGGGTGAGGGAGATCCAAATGCGCATATCAAAGCTTACGCTACAGCCATTCGGGAATTACTCCCATGGGATGGGGTTGTTGCTAAAATATTCCCCAAAACGCTGGAAGGCATTGCTCTCGATTGGTATTACAGAATACCTGAGGCTTCCATACATTCATTCAAACAACTTGTGTCTGAGTTCATCAAGGCCTTCGACATGAACAAACTATTAAGAACAGGAATCAGGGAGTTCTTACACATCAAACAAGAGCATAACGAGTCTATCGCCCACTTCATCCAAAGGTGGCGTACCGTCCTTTATTCATCAGAAAGTGCTCCAAACATGGATCAGATGGAACTATGTGATTTATTCCTTCATTCTCTCAGTAGAGAAGTGAAGGAAGAAGTCTAGAAGTTCCCACTAAGGACTTATGATGAAGTACTTGAGAGCGCTCTGCGAATAGATCAAGCAGCGATAGATAGTGGTCGTAAGACATATGGAACAAACGGGAGGTTAATCACCTCCACTCAAAACACTACAACTACCACAAATGTCAATCAAGGACCCAAAATCCTTAACAAAAATCGTGGGGTAACAACGGATGGGGTAACCAACCAGCCCAAGAGGGTAAATGTTGTTAATGCTCCATCAAAAAAACAACCAACGAAACAACAACTTTACCCCAACAATCAATACAGTGGATTTTAACCATCCACAACAACAACAAAACAACAACAACAACGGTGAAATCCCATACAAGGGCCAAGCCAAAACTCATTTGGTTACCAAAACCAAAGTCAAAACCAGAAACAACAATTCCAAAACTTTAGTCCTAATAGGCAACAGTTTGATCGAAATTTTAGGCCACAATACACACCAAACCAACAAAATGGGAATTACAACCCCAATTCTTATTGTGGTTTCCATAAAATTTGGGGTCACGATACTAGAACGTGCCATGACTACAATAAATTTATGCAACGCTTGCCAGAAGAACAAAGACAGTTCTTCACAGACCTGTTTTTGGCGGATCCCGTCTCATCATCACCAAATACTCTCACAGGGGCAGTTTCTCCTCAGAATGCTCCCCTCAAGATCTTTAATGATCCGCTCCCAAATCATGATAACAATAGGCTAAATCCAACCGGAACAAACAAAGGTGCAGTGACGGGAAACAATGATCATGAAGCCTCGACTTCATTAAATCCGTCAGTTGCGCCACAGTTGGGAGCTCAACCGAGACCTAAGATAGTCAGTTTGGTAGAATTAGACACTGAACTACCTATTGAAGCTATAACAAGAACACGAGAGTATTTCTCTCAACCGAGCCCAAGTCATCTGCCAGAGACAGATAAGAGTCAGCAAATAGTTGAAAAACCCATCGGTGCCTATGATTTAATTAGTGACCTAACAAAGACCTTCTCACACATTTCATTTTTGGACTTACTAAAGAACTCTCCCCCTCACAGAGCTACTCTTTTAGAAGCATTAGGTCTAGGCCATCTAATTAACATCACTCCACCTCGAAAACACAATTAAATCACGTAGATTTTGATATCCACCCTCTGGGGCAGCCGGACAAGGATGTCGAATTCATCTTCGAAATAAGTAAAATGCCCATAGATGCTGAGATCGCACGTTGAGGTGACCCAGCCTTACACTTGCAAGTGTGGGTTTATAATAACTATGTAAAATGGGCAATGGTTGACGATGGGGCCAGATTAACATAGTCCCTTTCTCTTTCCTCCAAAAACTTGGATATGGAGAAACAAATTGTTCCACTACACGAAATACCTTGAGAGGCTATGATAGCCTTAAAGCCACTTTGATAGGAACTATAATACTGCCGGTCACCTTAGGGCCCAAAACCATCTTGACTGAGTTTTATATTATAGATCGGGAAACTAACTATAATATGATCCTCGGCCGACCTTGGATACATCGAATGAAGGCAATCCCTTCTACTTTATTTCAAGAAGTAAGATTCTTGCATCTAGGAAAGGTATTTGTAGCCAAAGGCGATCCAAAACCTTTCGATTTACACCTAGCTGATTTAAAGAAAAGACCAGGGGTGCACTCAGAATTTGAACTTCCAACAAACCAACTTAATAAACCCTTTGACCCAAAGCCGAGAGGAAAGTTGGTACCTACGACAGATCTTGAAACTACCAGTGTAGCCAAAACAATTCCAACCCCTAAAGATAAAACTAAAGAAATAGTATCATTAGGGACTACTACGAAAATCATTGAGTTGATAGAACAAGATTCACCAATGTTCTTACCATTCGATTCAGTAGGCATAGGATTTTCCCTAGGTGTTGGTTCCTTGCAGTGAAGATCTCTCGTATGGTAGAAGTAGAGTGCGCAAATGCAATAGATGCCCCAACATCTATACTCCGGCTAAGTATTGGACTCTCCATTTTGATGGAGCTAAATTTCATTATGGAGCAGGGGCAGGTATAATTCTTACTTCGCCTGAGGAGAAAGTCCTCCCATTCGCTTTTAAATTAAACTTTGAATGTACAAACAATGACGCTGAGTACGAAGCCCTCCTCCTTGGCCTTACCTTAGCCAAAAGAATTGGTATTGATAACATCAGAGTCCTGGGAGACTCGCAATTAGTGACAAACCAAGTTTCTGAAGTATATGAAACTAAAGCCGAACATTTGCAACTCTACAAAAATGCTGTATTAGATTTAAGCAAGGCGTTTAACTTTATATCCATTGAAGCAATTCCCCGAGAGAAAAATCTTCTCGCTGATTCAATAGCAACCTCAGCATCACGTTTTACTCCAAGCAATGAGTTAAAAGATACCCAGTTCACGGTGTCCATTCGTGATGAACCATTGATAAAAATAATGACAAATCCTCTTTCAAGCAGAAGTGAATCTACCATCCTAGACCATGTCGGAAATGATGCGGCTACTTTGGATTACTTAAATGCCTATGCAGCACTACATCTCTCCTATCACATGCTAGATTTATCCTTGATTCCACATTCGTCTTCCTACTTCGGAAATCCCGTAACGGATCTTCCCTCACAAACGGAACCTAGCATATACGCAATAGAAAATGGGGATGATCTAGATTTACCTCCAGCACCACCTGAGTTCGAAGAGGGTAACGCCTCTTTGATCGAGGAAACAATCGATGTCAACATCGGGACAGAAGATGAACCAAGAATATTGAAACTAGGTTCTTCATTAACCCCAGAAGAAGTGGAAATACATACTCAGATTCTCAAAGAACATCAGAAGGCATTTGCATTTAATTACAAGGAGATGACGGGAGTCGCACCCCACATTGCGGTGCACAACCTCGTCACTAGATCAGATGCAAAGCCAATTAAACAAAAATCAAGACCCATGAAGCCCAAAGTAGCTCTCATGGTAAAAGAGGAAGTAATAAAACTCCTTCAGGTAGGATTCATCAAGCCAGTTGACTACTCCCAATGGGTATCTAACATCATTCCCATTCTCAAGAAGAACGGAAAGATACGCATTTGCATAGATTTCCGAGACATCAACAAAGCATGTCCTAAAGACGATTTCCCATTACCATCCATAGACGTTATTGTTGATGCAACAGCTGGTTTTGAACTCTTGTCTCTCATGGATGGATTCTCGGGATACAACCAAATCAGAATATCCGAGCAAGATCAAGCTAAAACCACGTTCATAACTCCTTGGGGAACCTATTGCTACGTTGTTATGCCATTCGGTCTCAAGAATGCCGGTGCTACCTACCAGTGGGCTATGACATACATATTTCATGATCTAATTCATAAGATCATGGAATCTTACATGGATGACTTATTGGCCAAAGCCAAGAAGCGTTGTGACCATCCGGAAGTACTCCGCGTCATTATTTCACGCCTAATAGAATACGGAGTCACGCTAAATCCATAGAAATGCGTCTTTGGTGTAACAGGAGGAAAACTCCTAGGTTACATCATATCGTCACGGGGAATAGATGTGGACCCAACCAAAATTCGGGCTGTCCTCGAAATGGTTCCACCTTCGGACGAATCTGGAATCAGGTCATTTCTCGGAAAGCTAGGTGCAATCCGAAGATTTATCCCGGACTTAAGCTTCGCCATTCATCCAATCAATAATTTACTCAAGAAAGACTATAGCATTGATTGGACCGAAGACTGCAACGAAGCTTTCAACGCAGTTAAACGTTTCTTGCTGTCACCACCTACGCTAATGCCACCTAAGCAAGATCACCCGTTGATTTTATACTCACGAGCTACCAATGTCTCACTAGCCTGTATGTTGGCCCAAGAAGACGATAACAAGAGAGAACGTGTGATTTATTTCATTAGCCGAACACTGCTCGACTATGAAACACGCTATACACAAGCAGAACGAGAATGCCTCGCCATAGTCTTCGCAACCAAACGCCTAAGACACTATATGCTAAATCAAGAAACGAGGGTCATGGTGAAAACTGACCACTTACGAACTTTCCTCACACAAGGGTCCTTGTCTAAAAAGGCTGGACGTTTTATAACCTTAATGGGAGAATTCGAATTAACATTTGTAAATCAGAAGTCAGTTAAGGGACAAATCATTGCGGATTGGTTAGCTGATAATCCATTAGATGGAGGCGATCTAGTAGATTTGGATTTTCCAGATGAGTGCGTATACTACATCGAAACTCGACCCGCTATCTCTGAGTGTCCTTGGTACACTGATATCATTAATTATATCATAGACCATACGTACCCGGAGGCAGTTACACCGCAACAAAGAAGGCGGTTACGCATAATCGTAGCTAAATATGTCATTATAGAGCAGGTGCTCTATCGAAAAGCATTCGATGGAATGCTCTTAAGGTGTGTTGACACAGAAGAGTCCAAGAGGATTCTCCATGAATCCCACAATGGTATATGTGGAGGCCACTTCGGTGGCCATGCCACCACTTGAAAAATACATCGAATGGGCTATTTCTGGCCCACTCTAGAATGTGACGCGATAGAGTTTGCACGCAAGTGTCATAAATGTCAAGAATTCTCTCATGAGATCCACATGCCGGCACAAGCTCTACAACCAATCGCAACTCCATGGCCCTTTTCTACATGGGGTCTAGACTTAATAGGGAAATTCTCTCCCTCATCCACAGACGGCCATAATTTTATAATCACGGCCACTGAATATTTTACCAAATGGGTGGAGGCCATGCCTCTTACTACTGTACCTGGTTCTGTAATCGCTAAGTTCATTTTAAACCAAATCATTTGCAGGTACGGTATCCCGCAAATCATTATCTCCGATAATGGAACTTCTTTTAAGAATGAAGAGGTTCGTGAGCTATGCAATAAATTTAAGATAAGCCATCATACGGCTTCCTTGTATTATCCCCAAGCCAACGGACAGGCTGAAGCAACAAACAAAACACTGAAAGCCATTCTCCTTAAAACGGTAAAAGAAAACAAGCGAGATTGGCATTTAAAGTTATACCTGGCCTTATGGGCCCACCGAACCTCAATAAGAACACCAACGGGAGTAACTCCTTTCTCGCTGGTATTTGGGGCAGAAGCAGTTCTCCCACTCGAGGTTGAAATACCTAGTCTTCGCATTTCATTACAAGGAGTTCTGGATGAAGACGCTTACAGAGAAGCGCGTCTTTCCCAACTAGAAAGCCTAGATGAAACCAGGTTAGATGCTGAACAGCGACATAGAGTCTACGCTGACCGGATGTGCCGGTAGTATAACAAGAAGGTCTATGAACGTGACATATACGAAGGTGATCTAGTTCTAAGACTAGACAACCGGATCGATAAGAAGACCGGCGAAGGAAGGAAATTCTGGCCCAAATGGTTGGGCCCATACCGAGTCATGAAGGACTATGGAAATGGTGCATACCTCTTATGTACGTTAGAAGGTGAGGAGTTTGGCGAAACAGTCAATTCCCTGCACCTCAAACGTTTCTACGCATAAGCAGCTAACGCTACCTATATAGCTATCTACATTGCATTTTCATATAAATTAGGATCATTTTGTCCATTCGTTTCTTACACAAATTGTGATCAAGGAGTCTATTCTCAAAGAAATTCATTACAAACTCATGATGTTGTTGGCACAAAACTTTCTAATCATATCTCTCCATTTTCACGATATCTTCAATCACCTCAGAATCTTTTATCAAATAAAATCAGACATGACGAAGCCCTAATGGTAACCATACCAAGATCTGCAAGTGTGTTCTCGCTTTGATTTCTTCTTAGGATAGGTGTCTTGCCTAAGGTCTGTTCTAGAAGCTTCATGGTGTCACATCTATCCCATATATACATCTCTTTGGAAATAAGCATATACTGACATTTTACTCAAAAAGACAAGTCAAAAAGTGATTAAACAGAAAATTTTATTTTTACACATTTCCTTGCCCCACCAACCTTCGGTGATGAGCTTGCGTCTCTTACTAGTGACGTAGGGTTGGGAAAGGATGGAAATGCCCTTACTCACCTATGCCTTGCCCACGGTGATAAACCCATGCTTCTTACTAGTAGCATGGGGCAAAGTGTAGGGGGTCCTCTTGACAAAGCAAACGTTAAAAGGTCATAAACAAACTATTCAAACTTTGAGTCAAAAATGAATGAATCAGATATTCAAAATTCCAAAAAGAGTTAAAAATCCTAAAAACCCAGATTTTGTCTACTATGTGGCCATCTACGGGTCTAAGTCTAGATAAACCGCAAAGCAAGTTGCATCCAAAACTATGAAGTCACCGGGGTGGAGTCAGCTTGTAGCTTTCAATTTGGTTCGCCAAAGCTTTGTCTATCTTTCATTGCTATCATTTCATCACATTTCATAACTTGCGCCCTTCTTGGCTCTTGGTGATGAGCCCTCGCATCTTACTGGTTGCGTGGAGTTAGGAGTGGGGCAAGTTTATCTGTTCATCATATTTGTTATTTTCATCACTTTGCCAAAACAAACATGAGGTATCCAATTTACTCACAGAAGCTAAGATTCAAAATCACAATATATCTACAGTATCATGTATCAGCATCATGAAACACAAAAAGAAAGCAAACATTTGCATCATCTGTTTTCCATTGCATACATTCTAGAAAGCATATAAAACATACATCGTAGTATACACAAAGCAGTTGGAAACAGAAAGGGAAAACATGAGTGACAAGTTTTGGTCCAAAAACGAATGCATATATATAAATAATCAATGTTTATATACAATGCCATCATGCACTAGGCATGGTCAAAACGCTCAAAGAGCTCGTGATATACAAAAGAATCTATAAAATACATAGGAGCCAAGTGGTCTCTCAACCCCTACATGACCCCTCCGAAGGTGTGCGCCCTCGCCTAGGGCTCCGGCTACGCCGGTGCTCTGAATGCACGGAGGGCTCAGGGTCCCGAGGGGCAGCCACGGTCTCGCCACGAGAATGGCTCCTCATAAGATGCTCGGCTGTCCTATAGCCTGCCAACTCTGTATGGAGAGTCGACACCATCCTGGACATGTGCCAAACGGGAGCGAAGACGTCGGTATGCCTATCCGGCTGCTGAGGGCTCCCCGACATCTACGGACAGCTCCGCATGGGTCCTATCCATAGGGATCATCAGGGAATCAGTGCATACCCTGCGGATTAGATCCCGCCACTCGTCAACAGTCTCTGCAAACAAAGAAGAAAAACGAATTAGAAACTAGACAAGAGGCTAAAAGATACAATATCAAAACGCAAGGAGAAATAGCAATTAAAACAAATCCTAAACTAAACAAACATTGAAAGGAAGAAAGGATAACTTACGCAGATCACCAGGCCTCCAAGATGGGTCACTAGGGCCAGCACCCACCGCAGATGCCGCTGCCGACTGAGGGGCTGCTCCTGTAGTAGGAGCAACATGACGCCCCGCAACGGACTCATCCTCTCCACCATGGCCCTGGGAGAGTGGCTCCTCTGAAGCTAGAGTCTCTCTCTCTGCACTCTACTCGGCCCTCTCTGCCTGCATGATGTCCTGAGTGTCATACCACTCAGGATCACTATCATCCATCTGCTCCTCCGATCCTCCCTCTGTAAACTCCTCAGAATAAGAGTCAATATCTATGGGGTCATCACTGCTGTGAGCAGGACCCGTAGCAATCTGAAGCAAAGGTTCCCGAGGTGCACCAGCTCTCCCTCTAGCCCGAACTATCCTCCTGGCTGCAATGGGAGTGCCAGGAGTGATCACTGTCCAACCACGGCCTCTAGGCCCCCCTCTAGCCTCGCGGACTGATCTATAGACTGGTGCCACTGGAGGAAGCATGCCCGTATATGGAAGGCCAAACTGCTGAGGAACCCTGCTGAAAGGATGTACCTCCACTCGTCCCACGCGGTCAATAAGCTGCCCTGTGGTGGAGCAAGAAATCAATGTAAGAGTCTCCTCTCCCCATATACCGGCCATAAGCTGGTACGGTGTCGCCTCCATGTCTGCTGTAGTAAGAGAGGCAACTGGCTGGTGAGGTGCTCTAAGCACCGACATATCTGTCCATCTGGCTGCCCTCACAGCCCCTGGATCTGCCACCTCCATGCCCCTACCATAAGGGATGAAGCGCTCATACACCCAACTCATAACTAGAGTAGGGTGGCTCAAAGACTGTCCCTGTAGATGGACCACCCTGTATAAATCATGGTAGGTGGTCCCCAGAATATCTGCACCCCAGGCGTATATCCGGCCATGCCCCTCTATCTGTGTAATGATGGGGGCCCAGCAGTATAGTAAAGTATCCCCTCCCTTGTCCCCGATCAGCCTCGAGGCAAGGATCCCCATGATAGCCTGTCGAAGTACGGGGATGGGCAAAGAAGGAATGGATCGGACTCTCACTCCCTTCTTCGACCCCGTGGAGATGACTGCATCTCCCATGTACGCTGCCCACTGTGTAATCTGTGCTCGGGACCCTGCCGTCTCCAGTGTGAGTCTCCTCCCGATGATCGGGACCCCCAGGATACGGTAGACATCCTCCAAAGTAATGGTCCACTCACCACGGACCCCTGGCAACCGGAAAGTGTTCCGATCTGCGTCCCAATATGAGAACAAGTCACAAAGGATGTGACTAGATGGTGCGACATGAGGCACACGCGATATACGCAATATGCCAGCCCTCTGTAATGTATCCTCCTCATCCTGAGAAAGGGCATCCAGTACCCCGGGCAGCCAATCACACTCTCTCTCTCGGCTCCATCTAATATACTCCTCTTTCGCCTGCATACACCCAAAAACACACAAAACAGAGCAAGTTAGTATCTGAACGATACCGAGAGAATCATAAAAACATATAGAAATGATAAAAATACAAGTGCAGTCTCCAAAATAAGTTCTTTTGCATTCTGTGCAAAACCGCCGCCCTGAGCAGGGAGGCGGTTTTGTAACCGCCACCTTTAAGGCGGTGGTCGCGTAACCGCCGCCTGATCAGGGCGGCGGTCGTGTAACCGCCGCCCTGGCCAGGGCGGCGGTCGCGGTCCGAAAACCCGCGCGGGTTTTTAACCTTAAAAAGCCCAAAACAAGCAAATAAAGACCATTTAACCTAAAAATGGAGCCTACCCAGTAGGCGCCCCCCCTAGGTGGACCTTTTGAACCTAGCATTTTCAAAAATACCCCCATTGCAAAGAATTTGCCATTTCAAATTTAAAGAGGGAAAAACACAAAATTGAAGAAAACCAACCTGTGATCTGGCAGGGTGGTGTTCCGCATGTGGAGGCATGCTCACGATCTCACTGCGGATGTTTTAACTCTATCCACGTGAGAAACCGTCACCGTGGGTCCCAGAGCTCAAAATCAATCAAATCAACTCGCGCAAATGAATAGGAAAATGGGCCCACTTTCATATATATAGCGCCCTGATTCGTTTTAAATGCCTTTTTCACAGGTTTGGAGCGCCGACGGAGGTAAGTTTCTATCCCCACACAAATGGTACGTCCTCATTCCCTATTGTTTTAGCATTTATTTTCCAAGTTATTGTATCTATCTGCACTTGAGCTCTCTTTTCATTTTGCAGGTAGCGGGAATTTCGGATGGCGTCATCTCAACACACGGACGAGTAAGGTATAACTTCTAAACTCCCCATTTTGGGACGGCCATACTCGGACCTACCATTTTATGCCTCTTCATGGCTAAAACGCTTCTCCGAGGGGGCAATATGTACGTACCCAAAATTGTAAGGTACTGTACTGCGGAACGGTGTAATAAATGCCCCAATGATGATACAGGTCTCTTCGCAAGGTGTTCGGGATCCAGAAAGAGCTCCTCAAATATGCGTTAACATCCCACATACCCCACCTTGTCCCCGCGTGCTTGGTTTTCCCCTTTTCCTCTCTTTTCTTGGCCTTTTGCTCTTGGTTTAAACCGCGCCCCGAATGGGCGGCGGTCTCGTCAGGATCGCGCCCTGAATAGGGCGGCGGTCTCAGAATCGCCGCCCGAGCAGGACGGCGGTCCTTTACTCATTTTCCAGAACGCTCTTTTGATGTAACTCACGTGAAATATCATTTTTCACCAGCTTTTCTTGCTAACTTGAGCATGCATTTATGTTTTTGGTCCCCTGGAATAGTGTTTTTCTGTGTTTATTGTTTAAGAGTTAAGTTTGATTTTGATTTTTGGGGTGATTGAATTCTTATAAATGCATGGCTTATGCTCAAGCAAATGGCCACCATTTTTACTCCAATCTTCTCATTTTTAGTGCTGTGGTCTGTTAGTTTGCTTTAATTCCTTAGTTTAGTTCATTACATGCTTAGTTTGCATTGACTAGCTGTTGGTAAGCCACATATCCAACTTGTGCAAACAGTGTTGTTGTTTTATCTAATCCATTAGAGTAGAATAGCTTAAGAAGCCATTAAAGTTACAGGTTTTGCTCTTCATACAGGATAGTTTCAGGTTCTGGACGCATTTTGTTGCACGATTCGCAGTAGATCCCGCTAGGAATTGCATAAGCCAAGCTCTGTACTCTTGCGCTATCCCTCTCCTATCCGCGTTCTATTCTATCTACATTCTGAAGGTTGTCCCTTGTTCCAAACACCTATTCCTATTGATGCAAGCATTACACGCTTTTCTGGATCTACGTGAACACAAAGAACAAAGAGATCATACTGAGGGGACAAGATCACACACACCATCGGATTCGCCAGCATTATCTGCGGAATCCGTGTTTTAACTTTCAAAGTTCTAGTTAGAATCATATCAAACAGAGTAGTTAATCGCTTTATTTTAGTTAATTTTATTCTCGATATTACCGGGGAAGCTGTGGGGATTGATAGTTTCTGAGAAACTATGATTCACTCCTCACTTCTGAGGTAGGATCGAGAATCTCGCAAATAGATTAGTTATTTCATTGTTTAGAATAGATATACAAATTACACAGACAAATAGCTATACTCGGCTATTTTGTTTTTTTTAAATTATTATTTTAGTTGTCAATTCTAAATATTTTAAATAAGTTGCTTTCTTAAATTCATTCAAATCATCGAAAATACAAAAAGAAGTCATATATGCTAGAAATATACTTAGATTTCACTTTATTATAGTTTGTTTTATTACTGCTTTTGCATGACAATTACGGGACCTAGGGAGCCCAGGGAATACATTTTCAAGCCAATCGTGCCTCAGCCCAATCTCATAGCGGCAATAACTGATATTGACCAGAACCTTAGGATACAAGTCTTCCAAACAACAACAGATTTCCAGCAGGTCAGATCTCAGTTAAGAGGATTAAACGTAGAAGAAGACCAAGCATGTACATTTTGGTCAAGTCAGCCAAACTACAGGTTGCACTAGGAAAAATATCCACATGATGTAGAAGGATTCGAAAGAGAATAAACATTCGGGCGTGATCCTTTAAATCCACAACCAGACGCAGAGACACCCTCACTGAGACATAGATACCGGTTTAAGAATCCAGGTTGCGAGAACACCCGTAGGATATTCTGAGAAAATCACACAACTATTGATTCTAAATATAGAAGCTGAGAAAGCGTATGATTATTGGATACTAGGGATCAGGACTTGATCTCGCGTATGACCATAACAGGACCACAACAACCAAGAATCTATGGTTGTGACCCACAAATCCCGCAACCTAACGAATCCATCAGATAATTAGACATAGACACTGGCCTATGCACACTAGTATTCCAGTCTACCCCACTTCCACCTATCATTATCCAACAATTATCCTTGCTGGACACAACAGCTAACAAAGCTAGAGAATTCTGGACTAGGCCAGAGAACCATCCATAGAGTGACTACTTTACCATCCACTATATGACCTTATCATCAGAAATACACGAAACTATCCCAGGTCATTTCCCATGTATTCCGCAACCCATAGATCGAATCACGCCAGAGCTCGATATTGATTGGAGCCTTCGAGCAGTCATCCTTGCCGATCGATCTATCACACCAGTCCAAGTTAGAAGGGCCTTCTTTTCCTTAGATTCACAAATTCCATTAGTGCATGTTGAAGACATTAGATTTCCTAACTAGTTTGTTTGTGTCCCACCTATATTCCATCCCCACCGGCTGTCTCGGCACGGCCTTGGGAGGTCGGGTACGCGGAAGAGTCACTTGTAGATTCCCACGCTCACTTGTCGCGCCGGCGCACATGCCCCCTGTGCCTCTTCATTGCCCCTCACCAACTCCACATCCCAGCAGTAGATTCCAAAAGTAGCTGAAGAAACAATTGATGACAATTCACGACAATTGGAAAAATTGTCCAGGGAGTGAAATTTTTTATTTTTATTTTAAAAGTACATTGAATAATATTGTTATGCATACATGAGCTGGGACCTAAGTACCCTACTCACATTCCAAAGGCATAGATCCCTGCATAGTTTGGCTTCCATGAGAGCCAACCTTGAATCAAGCCACCTCTAACACTGATCCTGATCCAAGTGACCTCCCAAAGCATCGATCCAAAATAACAGTGACCGCAAACAAATAACAAAGGCGGCCATGTAAAGGAAAATTATTGGTGGAAGAGGAGTTCTCCCGTGCTAACTCCAATCGACCCTGCAACAAGAAAACAATGACCCAAAGTGGTGAGAAAATATAGAAGGGCTATATACAAACCTTCAAAAAATAGTCAAGCAAAGGTGTCCATGCAAAAGGAAGAATAGTGCAGCAAAAACAAAATAGTGGCGGAGGAGTATAAACAAATAAAATCCATTTTTTGAGATACCTAAACCGCCTTCTCTCCACTGCAAGCCACGTGGTCAATTATGAGCGGTACGAAGGTAAGTGAATTGGCTGTTTAATATTAAAAGAGAAAAAAATATTTCCTTTTTTGGATTTACTAAAAAAAAATAGAAGTGCGAAAAAAAATATTCCATTTTAGGAAAGGGGTCCGGAAAGATCATAAAATCAAAACTTGTATTTGTCATTACTTTCCGCCGGTACCTCGGATTGAGGTGCCTTTTTTTTTTAAAGTATATGTTTTTTTGAGCTCTATGCTTTGGTCTAGTCAAAGAGGCCAAAGACGAAAACTAAATTTATAAGGGAAAAGAGGCCAAAGTGCTCACAAATTTAAAAATTGTGAAAATTTTAATTTTTCGTAAATAAGAAGGGGGTGCAATTGTTTTTTTCTATTTACAAAATGTTTGTAAAAATGGTGATAGTCTTTGAAAAATCATTCTAAAAGGCCAAAAAGGATCCCACACTCAATAAAAATGAATTTTGGGGGGGTGTGTATTGATTTGAGGGGGGATTTGTTTCATGTTTGATTCTCTATCTCTCTTTTCTTTCATGCACAAATGGCTAACAATGCGCCCAAATTCTTTTTTCCTGATTCACAACTCCTATGAGGAGATAATTATGTTGCATGGAAAATGAAAATTAAAACTCAACTTGAATTTGGGGATATAATTGGTGTAGTTGATGGCTCGATAACGAGACCAGAAAATGATATTGCTCAACAATGTGTGTTTGATCGTGCAAATCAAAAGGCAAAAATTATAATTGCGTTTGGTGTAACCGATGATGTACAACCTCATATTTGTCAAACGACAATTGCGAAAAAGAAGCATGGGATAAACTAGCAATTATATATGAAGCTAAGAACAAAAATGCTATTTTATAATTATAAACACAACTCCATTGTCTCAAAATGAAGTCTAATGAGTCTATTGAAGGTTTTCTAAAGTGTGTTGCTATATTGAGATCATCTCTCCAAATTTGGAAGAAGAGGTCACTGATGAATCTCTTGTCCCTATTGTATTGAGAGATTTACCAACCTCATACAAAATATTTGTCACAACTCTCAACATTATGGGTCCAACTACAAGTTTTAAAGAGTTAGTGAACATGTTACAATAGGAAGAGTCCATGAACAAACCTGTAGAAGATGAGGAACAAGCCCTATCTTCATTCCATAAGGGAAAGAAAGAGATTCGCATAACCGGTAAGCAACACAAGCAACATTCTCAATAGAATAATCAAGGGAACACTCAGAAAAGCAAGTGTCATATTTGTGGCAGAAAAGGACATGACTTAAAATATTGTTGGTATAACACATTTCAGAAGGGTTCATCTAGTGGCAAGAAGCCAAATTTTCAACAATCTAGTCGGTGTTATAGAAAAAACAACAAGGACAAAGGAAAAGTAACTTGAAAAAGAAAAAAAAAAGGGACAAAGGAAAAGTAAAGAATACACCTAACAAAGACTCTGTTTCATTGGGTGATGATTCATCGTACAAAGTACAAGGAATTGGAAACATCTCCTTACCTCTTGGATCAAGAAAGTGCACAATAAGAGATGTTCTATATGTTCCTGGATTGACAAAGAATCTACTTTCAGTAAGTTAGCTTTTGGAGCACAACTTAAAAGTGGATTTTGATTGTACAGATGGAAAGAAGATGTGTTTAATCAAAGATAAGTCTAAAAACTCCAACATTGTTGCACAAGCTTCTGGTGTGGGTTGTATGTTTCAGTTGGATTTTGTTCAAACCAAAAATCAGGCCCTTGTAGCTAAGGATACATCATCGACACAATTGTGGCATCAAAGATTTGGCCATGTAAGTTTTGGCTATCTTGAAACACTTCGAAAAAATAACATGGTAAGAGGACTACCAAATTTCAAGAAGAATACAGACAAGTGTACAAATTTTTTGGTAGGAAAACAACATAGAGCTTCTTTTTAGAAAAGCAGTACATTCAAGGCTCGTGGTAAACTTGATCTGGTGCATACCGATCTATGCGGACCTATGAGACCTAGTCATTCAGGGTTTCAATATTTTATGCTCTTTGTTGATGATTACTCATGAAAAATGTGGGTATACTACATTTGCACCAAAGAGAAAGCCTTTGAAACTTTCAAGAAATTAAAAGTAGCTTGTGAAAATGCAACTGGTAAGAAAATAAAAACACTCTGCTCAGATTGAGGGGGTGAATACACCAGTAATGAGTTCAAATATTTTTTGGAAACACATGGAATTCGTCGGCAAATGGAACCTCCATATACACCACAACAAAATGGTGTAGTTGAGAGAAGAAACAAAACTATAATGTATATGGTAAGGTGTATGATGGATGATTCAGGCTTGAGTAAAACATATTGAGCAGAAGCGATAAATACAACAGTTTATCTACTGAATAGAGTTACCACTTCCGCACTTGATGGAATAACACCACATGAAGCTTGGTCAGGGGACAAACCATCTATAAAACACCTTAGAATTTTTGGATGCAAGGTAATTATGTACATTCCTAAGAAAAAGATAACTAAACTCTAAATGAAATCGAACAACTTATATTCTTGGGATACGGTGATGAAGCCTTGGGATACAAATGTCAATGGATCAAAAACACAAAAAAATTCATAAGTAGAGATGTTGAGTTTTTTGAGAATAAATAAGCAGATGATCCTTCCATAAACTCATAAAACAATCCTACTAAGAAAATAGAAGATGTTCTTGATGAAGATAATGATGATGAGGATAATTCAACTCCTCCATCTACAGGAACAACTAAACGTATGCCTAAGTGGTATACTAATCTAATTCGAGATGCTAAGTTGGATAGTGATCCTAACACATCCACTTCAGGACCAAGAACTCATAGTATGGCTCAAAATGAGGTAAACTTAGCCTTGATGAGTATAGTAATTGAATCAAGTGAGCCCACTATAGTTCAGGATGCCAAACAGTCAAAACCTTGGTCAGATGCTATGAATTCAGAATTCAACTCTTTGATGAAAAATAATACTTGGCAACTTTCAGATCTTCCATCAGGGAAGAAGGAAATAGGTTACAAATGGATATTTTTAAAAAAGTACAAATCAGATGGAAGCATTGATAAATACAAGGCAAGATTGGTAGCTACGGGTTATGCATAAAAAGAAGGCATTGATTATGAAGAAACATTCACACCAACAACTAAGATCAAAACAATCTGGATGATATTTTCTCTTGCTGCACAATCTGGTTGGAAAGTTCATCAAATGGATGTAAAAAGTGCATTTCTCAATGGGGATTTACAGGAAGAAGTCTACATGACTCAACCAGAAGGTTTTGTCATACCAGGTAAAGAAGGAAAGGTATGTAGACTCATAAAGTCAGTGTACGGTCTCAAACAAGCTCCCAGGCATAGTACATAAATATTGATGAGCATCTCATCAAACATGGATTCAAAATAATTCCATATGATCCTAATCTCTATCTCAAAAAGCAAGTGGGGGAGATAGTGATCATAGTAGTATATGTCGATGATCTAGTCATCACTAGAAGTTCAGTGAAGATGATTGAAACAACAATTAGCCCCTCATGAGTAACTAGGTAGTTTTTTTCCTCCTAGGCACCAGACTATACGCACCTTTTTCATCTTGGTTACCAATCCTCGTAAATCCCATGTGCCCAATTTTCACATCCTATGCTTGTGGTATTAATCATAGATTGTGCATCCTCAAATTGGATAACTCCTTATGTAGGGTGACTTATCTCAGGATCTTTGATTGAGCACACGTATATTCTATCAAGGAATTCTTCTCCCAACAATTCTATGTAGGGCACTAATTTCCCATTTGTTAGATGGATGATCACCCATTCTTCCTTGTTTTCAAAACTGATATATCCTTTGTTAAACCTTATGTTAGCATTATTCTTGTAACACCATGGGTGCCCAAGAAATGTTGGGAAATTGTCTACCTTGGCGAGTGCCAAGACCTCAAAGTCCCTAGTAAACTTGGCCCCTTGAATGGTGATAGCCGCATCTTTTAAGACACCGATGGGAATTTCCTTCGTCTTGTTCTCCATATACAGCACATTCGAAGATGGCTGTAATGCAGGCCTTCCCATCTGATGCCAAGCATCTAAGGTAAGAACATTCACTTATGCTCCTGTGTCGATGAGGATATTGCTCAAGAGCCATCCATCAACAACTGCATTTAGAGTAATTTATTTGTCATACTCAAGGCTATGTGGAGAAAGGTTTACATGTAAAACTTGTCTCTCACGCTCCGCTCCAGTGCGTGGTACCTTCTCCCTTAGTAATTCTCTCGAGAAAGGGAATACTGTTCTCTTGCCTTAACATTTTACATACTTCTCTTACCTCATCCAAATCACTTCTTAGAACCTCATTATCCTTCCACGCCCTACTTTTCTTTATTGCTCCTTGAGACACTATATCTCCCCTTGTAAACTTTGAATTACGTCCATAGTCTCCTGGTATACTTCTTTTTGATGGGTAGGGTCTGGGTACTTTCCATGTGGTACCTCCTCTCTGGAAACTAATGTCCTTGGTTTGGGCATCTCCTTGGCATGCGCAAACTCTACACGCATTATTACGAGTACAGTTCCATCTCTAATTCTCACACCCTCTGGGCATCCTTTGTGAAATCAGCCCTTTTTATGCTCACCATAGAAGCACCCTTATCTTTCCGGTGCTGCTAGCTCATATGCTCATAGAGTACTAGACACTCTTTATACTTGTTCTTCTTTTTGCACCATGATAATTGTAATAGATCAAGACACTCTCATTTATAATGCTCTGTAGATTCACAATTGTAACACGTTCCCCATGGGAACTCACTTCTCCCTCCCCCTCAGTTTTCACGACCGAAATCCTCCACAAAACCCCCTTCCACACGTACCTCCATCTATGTGCTCCTCATAACATCAGTCATCAGCCTTATAACACTGCACGGCTGGTCCTGCGGCACACACCATGATCAATGGCCTCATGGATCTGGTCAATAAGCCTACAATCCTTAGTATCATGGGTTATGGAGGTGCAGATCTTATAGTAACAAGATACGTTCTTCGTTTTGTGTGCTACAACAAGGTAAATCTACTCACATCATGGTCCCCATGAAAAATCTCACAATCTACTACTACGGCGCGTACTATCCTCTAGGAGAAATTATCCTTAAGCATGCCCTCTACTTCACAATCGTACACCACATTCCATTGTGATTCTCATGGGATGAGTTTGTAGATAACTTTTCCAGCTGCTTAGCCATAATAGTGATTTGAACTTCCAAGAATGGGCTAACACTAGTATTAACACTTCCAATAGCTTCGGCAGGTAGAGTAGCTTCTAACGCCTCGCACGGGTCTATGAAATTCTTATGAGATAAAGATATTGTATATGGTGTTATTAACCCCAAAAAACCATTGAGAATGTTGTGAAGGGTGAATTTCATATGATAATTTTGATAGGAGAGTTTTAAACCATGCGTCATACTCCCGCACACTCTCTTCCATTCCCTGTTGAATATCCTTAAGGGTGTTGATGCTCTTCTGTTCAAACTCAGGGATGTGGAATTCTACTAGGAAGGTGTTTTTCAACATAGTGTAATTTACCATCATTTGATGGGGGTCATACTTCCTATACTAGCTATGCATGCACCCTTGCAACGTCATTATAAATTGACTGGCCTTCTATTCTTGGGTTGTGATCCCCTTCACACGCCATAGAAACTCACACTTGTGACCATGATCCACATCATCCTCTATGCCTTGGTAGTCTGATAAGTGTAAAGACATTTCATAGATCACTTGAGGAGGTGGCTGATGCCCTCATCCTCCTAGCCCAGATCCTTGATTCCCTCCAGTGTTTCCTCCACCAGATCCATTGGATCCACCAGTGTCTTGTGCCACTGTGTCTTGTGCCTCCCGATCCACCAGTTCCACCTCCGAGACCCTATGTGGCCAAAAATGGGCTTAAAGCAGTCATGCCTAGTGTCCCCATCATCCTGTTGAGGTGCGTATTAATGGTCTATGAGATTGTTCCACTTCCAGATGTATGCCCGCGCCACTCCCTAACGCAACGCTACCCAAACCTTGTGTACTTACACCTTGTCAAAAATTCCTTTGAATCTTTGGAATAATATGTGCAACCATATAAGTAGGAAACGTAAAATTGTATCTCTTGGGTGCAGATTAGTCACTTCCACTGATACCAACCGGGTTAACGATACTACTTCCTTGATCTAGAAAACCAAGTGCCAATGTATGTTCAATAGGTGGGTTCAGATGTGCATTGACGATTCTTCTTTCTCCAAGTGAAAAACTCTCATTAGAAGCCGAAGGGTCTCTCTTCCACATTTTCCAATATGGGGTAGCATAGACTACTTAGGTTCCATGTCCTCTACGTGAACCTTAAATCCTTCCCATGCAATGTCTACCTCCATATATCTATCACACTTACTGAACTTGCATTGTATAGAAATCTCCGTTTCACGCACTTCACTATACCAAGCGCCCTCTCTCCTCCATTTCTTTCTCGGTCATAATTTATGTCATCCTCCTCCACCCTAGCTTCCTTGAACAACACTCGGGAAGGTTTATCTCGGCCATTAGAAATGCCTCTAAACTCAAGGTAATGATCAAGATATTCATAGCTAGAGGAAAAGCACGTAGAAATGATCCTCGGGCTCCTATGAAACTCAAACTCGGTGACTTCTAGAAAAGAATATGTATAAATAGCATACTCCAGAGTGTAGCTAGCTAATACTCCTTTCAACTAATGATCCACAACACAATTCCACGTCAGATCTATATCTTGAAGCCTTTGGTATTCTTCTTGGGTCCACACATGTGATCTATAATACCAGCTTGAACTAACTAGATGCATACGCTTTGAGCCATTCATATAGCTCTACGGGAAGAAACAAAAAAATCATACAACTCATGGTAGAGGTTTTCTTCTACCCATCTATGTGCATCAAACTCAGGTCCAAAGGTCTTGAATCTATGAGAAAATTCATCCTTCTTGCTCTTAAACCATGTTTCAACACCTTTTAAGGTTAAACACTTTGTCATCACTCTTTGCACGAGATCATGTTGTATGCCATTTCCCACAAAAATTTCGAAAAGAGGTCCTAATAATGGAACCAAGATGTAGTCATTTTTACACCCATATAATAACAAGGGAATCCCATGCACACCGGCCTATCACCTAGCGGGCGTTGGGCACTCACCGAGGCACGTGCGGGCACCAAGTTGATCCTTTATGTGATTTTAGTGGGAAACATCATCTATGATAGGAACTTAAATAGAATGAGAAGAAACGAGACATGTAATCATCATAGAGTTCATAACAAATTCTACACCGATGAAGTCATTCCGCATGTAAATATACTTAACATATTGTAGGACTCGAACCAAAATAGAAAGGAAAATGCATAAGGATTAGTATTCATTCCATTAACATACATGAAACAAAACTATGAAGATATATGTATGAACTAGAATCATTAATGATCGTATTCATATAAGGTGGTAACCTCATTACATTCATTATATTCATTACGTAACATCACAAAGTATGGCAGACCAAGTCATACATCATAACTGGATTTACATCCCTTATCTCTCAAAAAGAAAATTTACAATCCTAAGCCCCTTGATGCATCCTTCTCCTATATTTTATCTACCCAACCCAATACAACTCCTCATAGCGTTTCTACAGAGCTCCGCTCTCTATTGATCTACTTTCCTTTTCTTCTATGGGTGCTTGTATTTATAGGCCTCTTGAACTACCAACTCACCTTTTTGTGGCTTTAGATCCAGCACCAAGTGTCCCAATGTGGTCCTCCATGGGAGCATGCTCCTCCAAGCCTAAGCTCTCCACTCCTTGTCATGATGGTCTTCTAGAAGCTTCCAATGTAGGGTATATTCCTTCCTAGGCCAACTTGTCGCTAGGTGGCACCTTATCCATTCATCATGCACAGTGGGTCATGTTTTCTCGTGTCCCGCTCGATACACAAAATACGAGATAAGTCCCAAGACCTTGTTCTATCGACGCGTATCAAGGGTCCTGTTAAAACCCTACTAAAACCTTTCCTTGCATGCCTTCTCCTTGCATACCCACCTCTCAACTTAAGCCTTGTGTGCTCATGCACCTTTTTGTACTTAGTCAATATTTTAGGGGCCCAACAAGATGTATATAGCTTACATTCTAACAACAATCCTTAGCCTTATGAACATAATCACAACATGAGTAGTGTTTACCTTTGAAAAACTTTCACCAATCCTAGAAGACCTTCTTTTGCAATATCTTACTCTATGAAAAAAATCATGGCACACATAGCAATAACCATGGAAGAAACCATACCTCATTGCATGTGGTCATCTAACAAGGTTAAGAATCTTGAAATCTATCTTCTTTGTCTCTTTCATGTCATCACAACCACTATGAATTGTCATATTTTCAACAAAAATCTTTTCCATCCTTTCATATGTCTATAACCTACTAAAAGTCAACTCCAATTATGGTTTCAAGGACTTTAGTTCTCCTCATACATGATATAATTAGTGTCTCTAACTCTTAGGGCTTTATCTTTAGTTTTGAGCTTGCAACACTCTTCTTCATTTCCCTTTATTAGCCTCTCGTAAAACTCCCAATTTGATATTTTAACTCTTTGATGGTTAGATCATGCTCTTTTTCCATATCACTAGTTTGTTCTTACATTCAATTGATTAAGGACTCGTAGTCTCATACTTTCTCCTACAGAGATTAGTTGATTTTCCCATTGTGTTTTTATTATCTCCTTCAAGTTGTTATACTTTCTTCACAATGACCAATCTATGATACCAATTGTTAGAAGCATAGTGACTAGGGGGTGAATTAACCATATAAAAATGTAAAATTCATTAACCATTTCTTACATTCATTATTCAATTCAACCATTTAACATCCATAACCATATGAGCACATTAGGCATGTTATAAGCTTTCATGAGTACATGAAACTAAGAAGAAGACATGTGAACACCATATGTAAGTGGGAAACCCTCAAGGGGAATAAAATACACTAAAATCTCTTCTTATATTACATAAAACAAAGGAATCAAGTGAATATTACACATCAAATGATATTTTTTTATGAGACACCAACCCCACAAGGAGCACCAACACCTAGTTTAGTGAAGCAACCCCCGATTTAGAGAGGCATAATCCCTATAAAGAGGCTCTAACCCCTAAAATGACCAAACACCAACTCAAGCACCTGAAGATGAATAATTTTTCTTTCACAAATATTTTTATCATAATTTTAGGTCCTCTCACTCAACACCCTCTCAAAACAAGCTCTTATGCTTCTCTGCTCAAATCTTCTTCTTCTTCAACATGATTTCTTATTTTCCATATCTCTCCATTACCTGCTCTTAATGTTTCATATTATAGCATAAATTTATCCTCCTCATGATGGTCATAGATAACTCCTTCAATCTCCAAAATCTTCCCTATAGGTCTAACTTTTCCACTACAAAAATTAACACAAATGAACCATATAATTTAATTTTATACTGTTTATTTTCCATAAATCACCTGGTTCAACCTTCATAAAGTAAAAATAATTTCCACATCATAAGATCATCCTAAAACAATCAAAAATAGGTCCATGTAGGTCACCAAAATCACCTAAATAATTCAAGACCACCTTTTGGAACACAATAAGCCTTAAAACCCAAAAAAAAAACATCCTTGACCAAACAAAATTTAAAAAGAACAAAAACAACCTCAATAAGGCATGAAACACACTTAGAAATGTTTTCTAAGATATTATAAACCTCGATGAAGTATGAAACAAATCAGAAAAATAAAAACCTCATGAAGCAACCTAAGAGCATGCACAATCAAGCACCCTCAAACTTGACCCACAAAGAATAGGTGATAAATTCCTCAAATATTGGAAAAAATAAATTATCATATATCATTAAAAATATATTGGAACTAGGATCATGAAAAAATTCAAATCGATTCATAAATCCACATGTAGCTCCTCTAAAAACACTTTGTTCATAGATTCGCTCAAAATCACCCCAAAAGCGCCTAAAACCAATCCTCATAAATATGGAGAACTTTTCACTTTAGAGGAACAACCATCATTTGAAATCATCATGGACATGTGTAAAATATCCCATGATTCAATAAATGGAAAATTAATCAATAGGTTCAATGGGAAACGTTTGCACAAATTGAAACTTTCTAGAAATGAGTATTTTTTAGTGAGGCCCACACACTTTCAAAAACTCTAAATAAAAATAGAGATAGTTGGAGGAGTCCTCTACAACATAAAATTATCACTTTTGGAAAAACAACCAAAATTGTGTCACTACAAGCATTTCCCTTCAAGTAGATACTTAACTAGGGTTTTAGGAGGGTTTCAAACTTGTTTGCCTTCTTAATGATTGTTCATAAAAATGTGACGATCAAACAAATTCATTATTATTGGAAAATATTCATAACTAACCCAAATAGCTATGTCAAATATCTCAGGCCCCCATACAAACTATACAACTCACAATGAGCATCTAAAAGTCAACTTTTAACACAAAAACACACCTTTGAAAACTTGGTTTTGGAAAAATTCAATATCTTCCAAAATATGCATCATTTGGACCTAAAACGTTTCATGAAGCATCATGAAGACCACCTCTATGTATGCCAACACTTATACATGTTAAAATACATTTGAATCTTTCCACCATTGAGACTTACATGTGTTTACTAGCCTTATTCCCAAGAAACATGTCATGAAGCATCATCACAACCACCTCTATGCATGTTAACACTCATCCATGCTCAAATACATCTGAATATTTCCATCCATTGAGACTTACATGTTTATACTAGCCTTGTTCCCAAGAAACTTGATTTAAAAGACCATGAAACCTGATCAAACATTTGAATACTAACCTCAAACTCCTCATACACCTTATATACAATACCAAAACAATCTTACCATGATTTTACTTGACTTACCTACTCCATATCTCATTTCATCATGCTTTGCACCATACTCTAGGTCTAAAAATATGCCTACAATTATTTTAATCAACCATGAAGCTTCATGAACTAACCATGACAACATCTTCGCAGACCTTAAACACCTTTGTAACATCACTCTTACCATAATAAAACTTATGCAGATCTTATAAAACCTTTGGAGAGCAAAAAATATCTTGAATATTGCTAAAACCATGCCTCAAACCCATAACAACTTCACCAAAACTAGATACTACCAATGAACCTTCATACTTGACCTTGGTTCACACCTCATGGAGACTCCTATGACACCTCAACACCATTTTTGATCAATGGCCTTTGAAATCAATGAAAACCACTAGACACAATGGCCAACATTATGTTCTCATAATAGAATGAATAAACATGTATAAGTTTGTAAAATGGTGTAATAAGGTCATTTCTTCCATTCAGTAAAGTGCAACAAAATACTAGTTCTCCGAAAAACTTAGAAAGGCCAATTTTCATCATTTCAAGGCATGTGTGCATCCTATATAAGGGTTATGAAAAGGTCATAAACATTCAAATGTATAAATTTTTGGAATTTTGGAGAGCCTTAAAGGTTTTGAAGTGGTTTTGGAATATTTAGGAAATATTTGGTGATTCGGGAGAAGTCTGTGTAAAAGTGGGTTTTCATGTGTAAGGAATGAATAGTCAAATTATAAACCTAAAATTCCTCGTTAATTGTGGGACCTCTCGTAAGGAATTATTATGGAATAAAATAGGATATTTAAATCTATAAAAATATTTTACATATTGGTAGCATCAAATTTGATCCAAGGCACGATGATTTCTTGAGACAGTTCAAACTTTGCAGGTGTACCTCGCTATCCCAATTAAAAGGATTCATTTTTGGACCTTAAGAAATAAGTAAGGTTTGAAACCAATTCCATTGGTATAAAAATGGTATTTATATTACTATTCATATAAATTTCATCTCAAAATCCATCTAGAGCCCTCGGGGTGAAGATTTTATTCTCATGCTATTTCAGTAAACAATGCAAAACCGGCTTTCCAAATAAACTAAGCAACAATTTTTGCACCTCTTGTCACTTTTTCCCAAGGGGATAAGGGGGAATTTTTTTTCCCCAATGCATCCATGTAACTCTTAACAACATCCAATTTTAGTCAATTCAACTCAAGTTAAGTCAAAATTGAGTTAGGGAGAAGTGTGAGCGAATGTCTTATCCTTAGCCAAATTTCCTTAGTGCCACATGTCACCACATTGCTCCAAGGCCCAATTTACTATCCATAATGTCCCTTTTTCCCCAAGGGGACAAGGAGGAAAAAAATGTGAACCCATGAGTAAGAGCCCTCTCCTGGTCATCCATGCAACCTCTCTTAGCTTCGCATGGTGCTTACCTCGGTTCCTTTTTCTCCTCACCCTGTCTCCTTTGCTACCAATTTTCATCATCCTACTCCAAGGTGAAATTTTATACACATTATTTCCCTTTTCCCCAAGGATATAATAGGGAATTTTTTTTCCTAGGAGTAATCCCCCCTTTTTTTATTTCATGTGACCTCTCCCGGTTCAATGAGATCCTTTCTTGGGTCCTCCATCTCACTCACCTTTACTCTGGGGCTGCCACTTGTCTCAATAATGCTCCAAGGTGAAAAATTATTCTCTTGATGTTCCTCTTTTCCCTTTCACCATTAAAAACTAGATTCAAACCTCATATTAATACTCCTATGACCATATATTAAACTATAGTTTGTAGAATGATACAAAATGAAATAAAACTCATTAAAACACGCTTCTAGTTCATTTCTTCCACACAAGTATCAATTTTGGTAAATTTTCTATTGTCACACTTTCTAAAATCCATTAACAAATGCCATGTTATATCATTTAAAGGACAATGATACCCTTCTTTATTTCATGAAGATATGGCAAGTGACGCCACCTGAAAATTGGAGAAAACTATCATCAAACAATCTACTTTCACGCAAGACATTTTTTACAACATGAAGAATATAATTTTTAGGAATATTTATGACTATTTTTCTTGTCAAAAATATTCCCTCCTTGAATTAATTTTCAATTTCCCAAAGATCTATTAGATGAAAAGCTCCAAACTTGAAGTAGAGGATCCTCAAAAATATAGTTTCATCTAAGACATTTATTTCTCGATGGGTTTGTTGATTTTTCAAGATATGGAGGAATGATTTTTTCTCATTATTATTACCCCTATGATGAAAAACTCATTTTCCTACACATCCAGACAAAGGAATCATTTGAAAATTGGAACACGGATTCTTTGAATAGAACCTAGAATTTCAAGAATTTTATAGTTGCAATCTAACACATGCAGTGCACTTACTAAAAATAACATGTTTTCATTATGAGGCATGTCTAAGAATACCAAGTGGTCAAATTATTATAATGTTTGGCATCCACTATCCCCGAGATAGAAAAAAACATCAAGGAGTGAAAACAATGTAAAATTACTAAAAATAGCATCCATGGCTAAGATTTGCGAAAAAATAGATTATATCCAATTTTAGTCCGAAAGTTGTGGTGGCTCCCATTTTGATTCTATTATTGATTTTTTCCATCATCGTGAGGTCAATAAGATGTCCTATGACTCAAAAAATAAAATTAGCCCTCCAAAAACTTTCAAAGGATCCTAACGTATAATTATGATTATATTTGTGTCAAGGAGCATATCAGATCACATCAAGGCATAGAAGGTGAAACTAGGAACATTATGAGGTTGAAAAATAATTTGAAAAGACATCAAGATATTTATTCAAGTTCAAGTCACCAAGATGATTATAATCATGAGAATAATTTTATAATCTCATTATGAGTGAAGATAGAGGTGACTGTTATCAAAAATTCACCCCTCGAGGTAATTTTGATAACATGCATCAAATTCTTCAGTCTTGAGCAAGTAGAATTGATTCAAGGCCAAAAATCATGTTTTGGGGGTCACTTTGGTTCATCTCCAACTTCCCCATCCAAGGAAAAAATCCAAGAAGTTAGAAAAATTAAAAAATCCAAAAAATGAAGTCATGGGCTTATTTTAATGCATTGCGGGTCTAGAGGCTGTGGATCGTACCAGTGCAGATCATACCAAGGTTCTTTGTACCAAGTTTGGAGCTGAAATACAAAGGAATCAGCTAAATCGGCTTTCTGTGTCCTAGACCGCACAAGTTCAATAGGGAAAAAGGATGCATGGGGCGCACATTGCCGAAAATGCTGAAGGAAAAGGGAAATCGGTGAAGCTAGAACTTTTGGCCATGCAATCTAGGATAGTTGGGACAAAAGTACACATGAGATGTGCAAAGGTGAAAAGGCCGCAAAAGGAAACATGGGATGTGGCAAATGCAGAGTCAATGGCCCTCACATCCTGTTCAATAATGGATGCACGGGGACAAGGAAGCTCGAATCGGGTGATGTGGAAGAATGTGTCTGGGACAGCTAGGACACGCGGACCCGATTTTGCTGAAGTAGCCGCAAAGAAAGAGAAAAGTCAATGTTTGACCTCCCGAACTTCAAACGGCCATAACTTTTGACTCCGAGCTCTGATTTTCATAAAATTGGACTTTGTGGAACGAGCACAATGTCCTCTACATCACAAAAATTGGATTTATTAATTTTGATGAGGGTAAATATATTAAAATATAATAAACGTATTCATATCTAGTCAATTAATGCTCATTCCCGTCAAATGACAAAAATGCCTGGCAGACCCAAAATAGCTTCTCACACTCAGAAGGCCATAAATTTTGTATTTCTCAATGAAATCACACAAAATTGGTACCATTGGAATCATGTTTCTGATCCCAATGCACAACAATCAATAAATTCAGGTTTGATGAAGGATAGACAAAGTTTTATAGAAAACATGGCCAAGTTTAGAATATTGTTTTATTTGGTAGTTGGATGCATCCAATGAAGCATGGGCTAACATATTTTATTGCTGCAAGTCATGGGGTAGTATGAGGAGCCTTTAACAAGTAACAAAACATCATTTCACTCCATTTAATATTTCTTACAAGTGGTTGAAGGACAAATTTCGGGATTTCTATTTTCCCCTCCTCTCTCTCTTCTTCTTTTTTTATAAATTGGAGTGTTGGGCTCATTGTAAGAGGAGGTAGTTTAGTTTTAGAAAATATCTGTCAAAATTTCTTTATGAATCCAATGTGTTGCAGGCCCTTGTAGTGGACTCCTTGGATGGTGATCCAGACCTTATTTTATAAAAGTTTGAACTGTGCATATTAATGAAACAATATATATAAGTTCGTGGATTTATCTTCCCTTGTTGTGTTTGTTTGCCTTCTTTGTCCCCTCCAATATCATTGCATATATATTGTGTCTATTCATTCTCTTGCAGGGATCCATTATCATTGTGTATGTTTGAGATGTTGTTGTGAATGCATTTTTCTAGATTGTGGAGAACTGTCATCACCCCTTCTAGTGTGCACTTTGCTTCTATATCTCACACATTGGAAGACTACTCTCACACCCCTCCTTTTCTAGTGTATCACCATTGTAGTGTAGGATTTCATTTTTTATGCATTCTCTCTCCTTGGTCCCTTGGAAAGTTAGATTAGGATAGTTAGTTTTGCTTGCATTAGAGTAGATTGTGGTAGGTAGTTTAGGAGCAAGAACCAGCTTTCTCTGGAGGTCTATCTCAAGTAGCAAGTCCCACAACTTGGAGATAGTACCCATGTTATCCAATCACACCATGAGCTCAAGTATATGCACTTGTGTAAACATAAGGGTGCTGTGATTTGGTGATAATAGTGACCTTAAGTAAGGCATACCTCGAGAAGTGTTCCTTGAGAAATGTTTCCAAAACTTGATCCAATCTTGATAAGGATATTATATCTTACAAGTCATAGGAGGTAGAAATTGTAGTGTTTTAATGTAGCATGGGAGATGAGATCATGAAATTCATTATCATTCATTCCTTTAGGTACCATTTAGGGATCAATCTTGCTACCAAGAAGAGGAAACCTATCTCTTTGAGGAGTAAATGAACAAAAGAATGTCTAAGTACCATAAGCATTCTCCTACCGGGTAACATCTTGGTCAAGAAAGTGAATTATGAATATATCATCATGTTCAAAAGTGAAACAATATGTTAACCCTTCCATCATGTCCAAATCTCTCCAATAAACAAGTTAGAATGGGATAATATTTCTATCAAGGTACTCATGATTACTAGGTCGAAGGATCAAGAAGTCACCTATTTATATGAGAAACATGTGAGCAGGAGGTTTATTAGAGTATTTATTTACCTTATCTCATGTTCACCTAGGTACTTTATTTACCTTTATTGTATTTATCTTCACCCACTTATATGTGTGGATATTTATTTTATCTTATTTAGATATTAGGAGATATTATCTAGTTGTTAGGTATAGTTCTTTTCTTGATATATGGTATTGACTAGTTCTTTCCTTGATCTATGGTATTGACTAGATCCTTGATGTCTAGTTCTCTCCTAAATATATGGTCTTGACTAGTTCTTTGATGAATAGTTATTTCCTTGATTTATGGCTTGATCTACGACCTTGGCTGGTTCAGTAAATTGTTATTCCTTACCTATATAATCAAGGATCATTCTCATTTTATTTCAATTGATTTCCATAATAATATATGATATTGATACTCATTATTTTTCAAAGGTTTAATGTAAATTTATTCTAGTGAATTGCTTTCATCTTATTGATCATGGTGTTTGATTAGCATCTGTGTTCTTGGATTGGTATGATTTGGTTATAGTTCCTTTTAGAGTAGGTCCACATTTAATTATAAGAACATAACAATGTAAACATTGATAATACATAAAAAATCATAGACACATAATTCTATTGATCCATTTATCAAAGGTGTAGACACCTTTCTTGTTTGTGCAATATTATCATGCTTACAAAGTTAGAAAGTAGAGAGAGAGTATAGGAACATAAGAAAAGGAATAAAAGAGTTGCAACTCTTGTTTCTTGATGTATAAGTGGTAATCTCAACAACATTAATTCAATCGTTAATTTTCAACCCTTTGGAATGGAAAAACTATTCCAATTTATAGCATTACAAATTTTCCTTTCATCTCTCCCCCACATGAATTTTCACCTATCCCCATCACTTGCAACCTTTCATATTCCTCGGAAGTGATTATTTTTATTATTGATGAAAAGGTGATATTACAATTCTGAATTGAGGGTCACTTAAGTGAATAGTATGAAATATCAAAAAGTACATTCTTAATGAGAAATTAGAACATGGAGAGAGAAGAAGGAAGTGAGATAGAGAAAGGTTGACTGATTATATAAAGATGAAGCTTTGTATGATGGATAAATTTCTAATTTTAAGCATGATGATAAAAAAATTCCTCCTTCGTAAGATGGATGAACACTCTAAACTATTCAATGAGTTTTTAGAAAACTATTATAAGGAATTACAATGCGAGCCTAAGATGGTGACTATTATCACCTATGATGGTTCTTTCATGATCTCATTGTGAGAGTGAGGATCATTTTATTACATATTAGACTTTCACAATTGACCCCAATGATTACAAGAGACAACTCCATGATGCTAAAACCTATCTATGCTTTTCTTTCACTTACTAAATTAGGCCTTCATCATGTAGGTGAAAGGGTTATCCATGAATGGAATACTTTTCATGTTGCCATCTGTTGAACTGAAATGAGGTGATTATGATATACTTATTCCTTGAGGTTTGATGACACTACAAGGTGTAGAATGAGGACTTAAGCACACTATGATGTGAATTACATCAAGTAGGATTGAGGTTGTTTCTCATTTTTACATACATTGTGCTACATATGAGGATCATCATGTTACCTTTCTCAACTCTAGAGAACTTCTTAAATGACATCAATCGTAAGTTAATTTTTTAAGCCTACTCACAACATTAACACTCTCCTTATTTCCCCAAATTTACTTTACCTCTCTTATCTGCAAATTACACCCTTGAACAAGAATTTTCCACAGGTTAAATGGAGTGTTTATGTGTGATCTCTAACCTATTTTCTACCCCAATAATTTAGGTTAGTTTACATTCAATAATTGGAGCATCCATATACACAAGGAGGGGCTTAGACATGTGACTTGTTGGTGACACCAATGTTTTTACCACATTAAAAATTATTTTTCCCAAAAATTTGGTGACTCCACTAGGAAGATATTCCATTTGTGCACCCATAAAAGACCTATAAAAATCCATAAAATTTTGAATAACACCAGAAAACACTATTTGAATGTTCAAAGAGCCTTGTTGCTATCATATTCAAAAATATGCACTTTTCGCTTTCATTCCTTTTTAGAGGTTTGAGGGAAAATGGTAGCAAGAAGATATACTTGAGTTAATCATTCATGTGGCATTGTTGATCCAACATTCAAAGAGAAACAAAGACATGATTTTAGACTTATCATTGTACAAGTGAGAAGAAAATCTCCTTAAAATCCTTTTGAAGGCCATTCTAAAGAACCTACTATAAAACCACTACCCTCATCCCACCAGAGGAAGAAGAAGAGGAAGAAGTGGTTGCACCTATGCCATCGGGACAAAATACTAGTCCATTGGTCATAGATCCATCACTTCATGAAATTTTGAAAGGATAAAGCAACAAATTCTTAAAATTCCATGGAGGTGGAAAGCAATGACCCAATGACCATGTCACTGAATTTCATCGATCTTATGGAATTCTTGAATTGCAACATGAAGATGTTGCAGCAAAGCATGGTTATTCATGGAAAAATTACTAGACATAGTTTGAAGAAAGATTCAAAATTTTATAATATTCACATGCACTCCTTGATAAACTAAATCAGATGAATAAAGAACCACAAGAGTCCATGAGAGATTTTGTGGAAAAATTTAATAAGTTGATCAATAAAATTCCTTTAATGCTCATCTTATTTCAAAGAATCTAAAAATACTTTTTGTGAATTCCCATCTTCCTGAAGTCAATTTCATACTATAGAGAGTTCAACCAAATAATTTGGAAAATGCTCAAGAACTTTCCATTGGAGTGGAAGATGACCTGATCATGTCAAGGAAGATCAAGAATCATTCAATGAATAATAAGGCTCAAAGTTCTAAATATGAAAAATATGATCCATTATTGTATAATTTGGCCAATGATTTGAAAATATTTAAGAAGGATGTTTCCTAACATTCATCACACAAAAACTAGAATAAGAATCATATTACAGGAGCACCCCGAAGGCTTGCCTTAGAAGATCCATTAGTGAATGTAATATGTGGGACCTGATGAAGATGAAGGAGAAGAAATTTTTGAATTAGAAATTGAAGAAGAAGAATATGAATGTGTCAGAATGGATATTTTGAATTCTCACTAGATGAAGATTTTGAATAACCTATAGATAACTACTCATGTGAAATGTTTACTTGATCACAAATAGAGAAATAAGCCTCTGCTTCAGCTACCCAACCTAAGAAATTGAATCCTTAAATGGTGACTCTATGAAAAATAACAAAACAATAAGGATATTCATAGTCCACTTCCAAAGGTTCAACCATGAAGAATAATGAGACTACCTCAACCAAGAATCCTTCTCCCTTTTTGAGTAAGTCTCATTAAAATTCTATTGAAAAATCATTTTTGTTCCTATTGAGCCTAAGTACGTAAATGGTATTCAAGTCAATGTTTTCATGGTTCCTAATGTGCCTACTATTTCTCCACCTTTTGACATCATTGACCATTTCAAGAAATATAAAATTTAAAAATTTGCATTTGAGTACATAAAAACCAATACCAAGAAATTTGATAGGCTAGTCTAGTTTATCAAAGGAAGTAGTTTAATTTCATGTTCCAAAAATTCTACTACTAAGGAACTACCTCCCGATCCTCATACCAAACCTCATAATCGTATTTCTTCCACACACTCCACCTCAAGGAAGATATAACCCTACTATCTAGCCTTGTTAGTCAATGGGTACAATTTGAATAATTGCATCATTGACTTCAAAGTGCCTACTTGACAACTTCATGCATGCAAAAGTTGTTACAACTCTTGATATTTCCCTTACCACTTCTAATGGCCATTTATATTCCATAGAAACAAAATAAGTACCTCTCATTAGCCATGGAATAAATTATCAAGTGGTATTTGCATATTTTCTAGAAAATAAGATCATGATGAAGATACTCGTAGTAGACATGCTAGCCTCATATGGTATGTTGTTGAGTTGAAGCTTCTATAAAGATGTTGGTGGAGATATAAAGATGGATTGGTTACATACCACCATCCTGTTCAATGGTAAAATAAAGAAAATTATTCCCATTAAGAAAATGAAGTGCACGATTTAAAGGAATGATGACTTAAAGGAAAATATCATGTTTCAAGATTCAAGGCCTTACAATTTTTTCATAGCTTTGGAAGATGTTGGGTTGTCCATGATGATGAAAGACAATCCAGAGCTGGTCAGAACTCACTATGATAATCTGATAGAATCATAATTTGAAACAATGTACTTATCTTAGGACAAAAGTATGAATGCAGTTAATCTATTGAGTGGTGATGAAGGTCCTTACTTGCAACAAATAAAACCTAAGGGGTTGAGAAATGTGGGTTGCGAATTCAAACTAATGGCAAGAAAATTATTTTTTGGAGAGTCTAAAGTTTCCAACAGTTTCTTGAAGTAGGAGCATCGACTCTCAACATGTAAATATGAATTATATCATCATTTTTAGCTTTATAAGAGAGTTCATAGGTCTTAGGGGTCATAAAGGGTCTATTAGGCAAGCTAGTTTAGTTCAAGATCTTCATGAATTGAAATTTCCAATTTCCCTCAAAATTGTAATTTTGAATCTTGGAGGTAGTTTTGGCTTGTGAGATCATGTTAGTATGCAATATTGGGGCACCATGATATGAAATAAGCTTGTAATTAGCCTTGTTGGGATTTAAGAGACTTAGTTGGCTTAGGATGGGGAACTCGAGGCTTAGATACTAGAGAACTAGTCACAAATTACTACTTATAATGATGACATAAAGGAAAAATATATCATATGAAAGGATTAAAAGTCAAAGAAACAGTTAGATGAAAGTTAGGGGATATTATTTAAGCCATTTTATCTTTCTTGCACTCCATCATTTAGATGATCCAACTTGGAAGAAGGAAACTACAAGAGTTTTTAATCAAGAAGCTTGTGTGCACATAGTATTGTAATGGTATTTCATTGTTTTTTTATAATTTCTTTGGGTAGTGAATAGTTGCATACAACTTACGTAAAGTATATTAATGTTTAGGAACCTCATTTTTGCATTTCTATTGATAATTGGAGAGATTTATGCTTGCATGTGTTGATGAGTTGAGGACAATCTATAATTTATGAATGAGTGCTTGTGTACAAGAATGAAGAGGTAAGTTAGAACAAAAATGGTGAATGAAGATCAAATTAGGATTGAGAGAGTATCTTGATGATGTATTGAAAATTTATTAAACCTTGAAACACCTTAAAAGAAGATCCAAAGGTCCATTTATTGACTCAAAGACCTCAAAGGTAGAGAAACCCTATTCTCGAAGAAGGGGGTAGAGGATTTTGAATATAAATTTTTAAGTTTAGACTATTAAGAGGTGACACTCATAAGATATATAACTATATAAGGTTAAAATGGTTGCCTAGTTACAAACCGAGGCCATGAAACTGTAAATTCACTATTTTATTGTAAATACTACCTTCTCGGGTTCAAGAGAATCCCTTGCTAAGGTTTGTGGAGAAAAGTGACTAGAAGGAGTTAAGGGTTAAGGTAGGCCTTGTAAAAATAAAAATAGTTTTAAAAGGTTTATATTGATGTTAATGAATGAATAGGAGCTCTTAAAACCTCCTCAAAAGTAATAAGAACATGATAGATGGCCACATGACCTATAGGTGTCAATTTTATAAACTCAAGACTAGATGTTCAAGATCTATTGTTAGGAATTTAGTATTTACATGGGTATTTAAAAATATCTATTACTATGGTGTGGTAAATATTACAACACTATTGTATACTATAATGTTTCAACAACAATATATTCATAGAGTTTGGTTGCACTCATAAAACCTTTAACGGGTTATTTGTTTGTATCACTTCTATTTTATAGAAGCATTTACGTATTATTTCACCGATATATTTGTCTATATAGTGTTCCTATTGAATCAATAAAGATATTAAATGTTTCTTATATGTAAAAATAGTGTGTCCATTAGATTTCATATCGAGTAGGTTTTTTTGATGATGAAAGATTAATTTTCTTTTGTAGGGTCAATTGTATTTTGCTTCACCCATATGGATGAAAGATGATATTTGTGAATAATTTTGTTGGTTAGTAGTCATGTAAGTCTTATGCTTCTAATCCATATGTATTTTTATTTGTTCAATCAAACTCTTTAGTTTATTTTTATCCGCAAAGGCATTTTCATCTTGCATTGCACCATTTTTACCCCTACCTAAGTATCTATAAAAAAATGCATGAACAATATCCTCAGATCCATTCGTATTGACTAATTTATATTCTTAAAACATCATAATAATTTCTCTATTTGTAGTTGTTTTCCCATGTTTATTATTCCATCGAGTGCATCTATTGGTTCTAATAAACCAATATAATAGGTATGTAAATCTAGATTATTTTCATATATTATTCCATCCACAAGTATTAGTATTATTTTCTACCATTAGAACTACCATATCTCATTGAAGAGAGACATTATCATCAGAAGGGGTGTATTTTGAAGATCGTTTCATTGTTTTGATCTAGCCACACATCTAATAATCCCTCTTACATTCATTGTTTTGATTTGACCAAGCCTATAAACTCACAACGCTACCCTCAAAATGCCATGAATCTTGCCACAAAATCACCGAGGCACCTCCAAAAAACTTCCATGGTAGCTCACATGAGCTGGAAAACAACATTTGTGAGTCTAATTATCTCGTGTAACCTCAAGTCCTACAAAGTATGCAAACAACATTTTATTCTCTCGGGATTTGTGATTGCCAATTTTTTTGTTTATAAATCTAATGCGTCCTTGAAAAACACTGTAAAGAGTGAAAGTTGAGGTTCGAAATCAACTATGTTATTAGAAGTGTCAAATGGTCATAGTAAATATGATTTGTCAATAAATAGATTATATATTTTATTTTAATAGTGGTGACATAGTCTTTTCATTGTTAAATCAATTTTTTATAGAGGTTATATTGTGTCCATTATCATTAATTAAATCAAGAGTCTCTAGTGTGGTTTATAACCTATCAAAATCAAGTCTTGTAATATTTTTGTGTCAAAGTTACAAGCCTTAAAGTCATTTCAGTCAAAATATGGTTTAAAATATCAAAATTATCATATAAGTCTATAGGATAAAGTTTTCATTAAGTGTTGATAAAATTGTATGTCATAAAATATCAAACATTGAATTTATTGTCATTTTGAGTGAAATGTCATTTTGTATTATTTTTATCCTTATTGTCAAAGTAAAGAGTAATTCTGGTCAATTATAGTCAATTCTAGAGTTATTTTGTGTGTCATATGCGGTTAAAATAATTTTTCCTTATGAATGCATTATCGGTGGAATCTGACATTCATTTAAGGTATGTAATATATATTGTTTCACATTATAGGAGGGAAACTATACCAAAAAATATAATGAGGAAACTATTGAGCTTCAACATCTAATTTTTTGAGTGAGCAACATGTCATTAGAAGATGGAGGCATCGGAGGCTGGAGGTCAACCTGTTATCACAAAATTACAACACACCTAATTTATTGTGATTTGTGTGTAAGATAATCAATATAACCTGTATAACATGGGATTATCCTGCAGTGTGGGACCTTGCAAGTAGGATAATCCTTTGGAGAAAGCTAGTTTTCTCCTAACCTAGTGCAAACTTCTCCAAAGTGTAGAGAATGGAAAACTAAACTAATCCTACCCTTATTCTTTCTAAGGAGACAAGGATATAAAAATGCATAAAAATTAAATCTACTCTAAGGGAAGGTGATGCACCAAGAAAGGGTGTGAGTGAAGAATAGAGAATGAAAAAAGTGAGAGAGGGAGATAGAAGAACCAAAATCTGAAAACAATACTCAATTCCTAGATTCATAAAACGTGACTTAAAGGTCCTACAAAGAGATACAAGAATGCAGGATATACATGTAAACACAATGGAAGAGAAAAGATGAAATATAACTCGAGTTAGTGTGAGAAAATCCAAAAATGCTAATTTTATTACTCGAGATATATGAAAAATCCATTACAATGAGCCCAAATTCAAGGCCTTTAGCTCACAAAAGCTCTAGAAAAACTTTGTGAGTTCCTTTACAAAATGCAGAATGAATCCCTCAAAATGAGGTGGATTTTACAATATATAGGAAATTTGGGCAACCAATCGATATGATGCATTAAAGAGGTATGGGGATCCATACATTTTAGTACCTTGATTACATAGGAAGCCATAGGCATCATGCCTCATTAATTATGGTTGTTGAGCTATCATAACATCCACCTACCCTATCACCCAACCATGTGGGGTTGGACAACGTCTAACCATATGGGCCGTATAGATCCCTTTGAGAAAATAACTGATAGGCCCGTGAGCTCTCCTCCATATCCAAGTTAGATAGCCATCTAACTATGAACCATAAAAAATATGAGTGGGACATCCAATCTCCTTGCCTTCTAGCCTTGGGGGTGAGAAAAAGTCAAAATTCTAGGTGGTACATTCTTACTCGGTCACCGACTAACTTGAAAGTCATCGATGGGGTTGGATGGCCATCCAACCCTATTTTAGACAATCTCCCACCTCGACCATCCCGATGGGTTGTCTAACTCGTATCATCCAACCTAGGGGTTGGACAATGCCTAACCATGTGATGTCTAACCCAAGTGGGTTGAACACCATCCATCTTGTCTGTACGCCAATGACCCGTTTAAAAATGAGCCCATCGTCATGCTGCCACAACAGTCATCCAACCTACCTGACCAACCAACCTCGACCATCTATCTTAACTAACCAACCCTCTCTATATACATCTTGACCGACCAATCCTTGGGTCATCAAACTTAGGCATCCAACCTAGGTGTCTAACCTAGGCGTCTGACCTAGGCATCCAACCTAGCCGCCTAACCTAGTGAAATTTTCAATTTCCATAATGAGCCCGACCACCAACTTGAACATTCTTCATGGCTCACCAACTCACCATGAGTTAAGACCCACTCTACCGAGCGTAACACGGGCTGCCCAGAAAATTACAAAGTGTTTCCCTTTTTCCCATCAACTCATCAATTCTCTAACTCGCTAAGTTGTCAATTTTGCATGGGTACAAAAATGGATAACACAACCAATGACCTCTTGTCGTCCGCTAATGATGGGGCTAGGCGTCTAGTATGGTGACTTATTTTTTCAGTTGTGTGGTGTGGATTTCTATTTTTCATATTTTTAGTGTGGTGTGAGAAATAAGAACAAAGGTTCATTCATGTTCACTAGTATATGTGGTTATTCCTACATAATTCCCTGATGTAATAACATAGTGAAGAACATATAACATAGTGAAATGTAACATCATGATTCTTGAAGAGGTTGAACAGTTAGATGTGTTCTTGTTCATACCTAGGTTTGTGGTAAACCTTTGTAAAACCATTGAAATCTAATCACATGGTTTTTGTTATAATTCCCACACTAAATAGGGTGGATGTGTTCCTTATAGTAATTGGTTGATAAGTAGATGGTTCTTATACGTGCTCCCACATGGTGTTCCCGATGCGGTGCTTGGTTGATAAGCGGTTGATGTGTTCCTTCTTCTACCTTTAGTTCAAGTGTGTGCCAAGATCATGAGCACGCAGAGGTGGCAAGCTGCAGAAAGAAGTGTGAATTTTTTTCTACCATGTAAGCACTAAGGGGGAATGTTGGGAATTTATTATTTACATGGGCATTTACCAAATATCTATTACCATAGTGTGGTAAATATTATGGTTATATTATATAATATGTTGTTTCAACAACATTATATTCATAGAGTTTAGTTACACCTGTACAACCTTTAACTAGTTATTTGTTTGTATCACTTCCTATTTTGTAGGAAGTTGTTTACCTATTGTTTTTCCTATATATTGGCATGTGTAATGTTCTGTTGAATCAATGAAGATGTTTTCCTTTTCTGTTGTGCAAAACTAGTGTGTCCTTTTGAGCTATAAGGAATTAGAAGTTGCAATCAAGGTTGAAGATCAATGAAAATACCCAGATCCTTACGAATAAACTTAAGTTTAAGGGGATAAAGGATAATTAATTTCATTAGATTGATTGGAGCATAACAATTAGAACTAGAAGGATTGTGTAACAAAGAGCGATCTAGGAAAAGATTAGGATAGTGACTTAGAGATTTGAAGGTTGAAGGATTTCTAAGAAGTGGTGAACATTGAAAATTTTGAACCTATTATCTAGTTGAATAGGGAAAGGATTTAAACTGTATTTGAATATTCCCAAGGCCTTCCTTTAATTAGAAACCAGGACAATCCATTCATGAGAAACTTACATACTTGTAGTGACCTATTTAACGAGAGAGTTTTAAGGGTTATAAGGTGAGACAAGAATTTAAATATTCAAGAAAGTGTCGAGAGGGATTAAGTTATTAATTGGTTTTATTTATTTTAAATTTTCAATAAACTTAGAGGGTACAGTGGACCTAAAACTCATAATTGACTAGGATAGAGGAAAGAAGGATAGATAGAGTTGTATGAGTGGAATTAAGAAGTGAATATTTATACCTATCATATAGAATTCCTCCTCTAAAATAAATTGAAAGTTTTTGGTCTTAATTTCTCTTTTTTCACTATAATTATTGAAAGTTTTTTCTGCATAGCAACACCATCCTAAAATACCTAGTTTGATGGTTAGAAGGTAATTTTTGTGGAAAATTTTGAAAAGCAAGTTATCTTGATATTTTGGACACATAAAGTAGAGTCTAATGAGTATTTGAAAAGATACTCACAAAACTAAATGACTCCTTTATTCAAAATTTATAGAAGAAGAACCAACTTGTCATGGCTATTTGAAGCCTAGATAGATAATTTTACAAAAACCTAAGTTATTTGTTCATTTTGGTTGTTTTGATCCATTCCAAAGTTGGAATTGACACAAGAAAGGGTCTAAGGATATGTTGAACTAGTTTTTTTAGTATGAAAAAGGTGAATGATGTAGAAATTACATATTTTAGAATGATTGTGTATAAGAACACATAGCTTGTTTGAGGACCAAAAGAGAAACATTTTATTTTTGTCATTCTTAACACAATGTGTTTATTGAGATGAAATTTTCCCTGCATCATAGTGGTATTAGAGCTTGAATTTTATTCTTAGAAAGGAAAAAAATATTTTTGAGAGTAATTGTAGGTAGAAGACAAAATGGTGCAAGTGAGAAAAGAAAGAAAGATTGAGAAGAGAAGATGGAAAGGATGATGAAATATATGTTGATAAGGTTAGAGAGTATGGAAGAGATTCAAAGGAATATGAGTAATGAGATGAATTATAAATAGAAATATGGAACAAGAAATAGAGTGCAATTTGCAGGAAAATTCTACAAGTGTCAGAGGTATGTAGGACACAAGGCATATGAGTGTTATGGGATGAATAAATAGAAGAGGAAGCATAATAGAATTGAAGATCATAGTCTACGAATAGAGTTAATTCATTTTTGTGTAGAAGAGAGCTTTTGAAACCAAGTATAGTAATGCAAGATGTAACTCGAGACAAGGTGCTTGTATAGAAGCTGTGTGTAAAATAAAAGTTAAGCTATGTAATATGGTTATTTATATGGAAGTACTAAAAATCTTGTTTCATTTGAGATGGTAGAGAAGTTAGGACTAAAAACTAATATGCACCCTAACCCCTATTAGGTATCATGGATGTAAAAGGGACATCATATCTTGGTTAGGGAACAATGTCAGGTTGAGTTTCAAATTGGGAGATATAAGGATAAGGTGTAGTGTAATTTACTTCTTATGAATGTTTGTCAAGTTTTTAGGAAGACCTTAACAATATGATAAGCAAGTAGTTCATAATGGAAACAAAAACACTTATATTGTTCTAGAAAATGGAGTTAACCACATGCTTCTACCTATAAATGGTGAGAAAGAGCCACAAACAATTTTAGTAATGATGATGGCATCTATGAAGATCTTGACAGAGACTACATGAGCATGTGAAAAGTTCTTTATGCAGGTTTGTTGAGCCTCAAAAGTAAGATTTTAGCAAGGGTATTAATATTGAAGGATGTAATGTGCTTAGAGAAATTGATATGGTTTTAATATAAAAAGAGGCGAATGATGAAGATGAAGGTGATAAACATGAAAGAGATGATAGAGAGAGAGAGAGGAAAACCATGTGTTAAGATGTTTGAGGACCAACATAGATATTTAGTCGATAGAGAACTAGTTGATGAAGTTGATAAATATGAAAAGAAAGTGTTGTGGGAAGAAGTGAAGAGCGGAAAGGAAGAAAAACAATGCATGGGGAAGATTAATGAGGCAGGCAATATTTTTTTATTCTAACACTATTTTGAGTATTGGTTTTACAAGTATAGGAGAAAGGAATGAAGGTAAAGATCAATTAATGAAAAACATGGTGAAGTTAAAGTGGACAAGGTAAATTCAAGGTAATTTACAAGAACCATTAAACAAATAAAGTAAAATAAAGGAATACCATGTGAATGTCCAAGAAGTTGGAGACCAAAAATAGAAAAAGAAGAGTATGAAAAAGGCATGAAACAATCAGACAATGAGAATAAAGAAATCATTCATGACAATGCAAAGAAATTTGAGATGAAAGAAGACAAATCAAAGCAAAATGATTCTTGCCAACAAAAAATAGTACTTAATGATCCTCCAAGGGAAGTGATTATAAGAATACATCAAGATGATGAGAATATTAGTTTAACAATTATGAAGGATGAGAAAAAATTATGTGTAGTCATTAATCAAACATACTCAATTATTAGATGGAAAATGTAGCATACTATCCTAGAAGTAGAATCATGATCAAGAATGTGAGAATTTAAAAAGAGAATCATTTGATGGAAGAGAAAGGAAAAATAAGGAGAAGAAATAAATTATGTTACATAGTCAATGAAATTTTCAGGGGATCATATACAATTGAAAGTAGAGGAAGAAGTTAAAAAAAAGAGTTAGCATACAATATAGCGAAACATTTCCCTTCCCTAGGAGTATGATGTAGGAACATCAACTCTCAACATGTAAATATGAATTATATATCATTGATTTTGGATTTATAAGAGATTTCATAGGTCTTAGGGGTCATACAGGGGCTATTAGGAAGGTTAGTTTCGTTCAAGACGTTCATGAATTAGAAATTTCCAATTTCCCTCCAAATTACAATTTTGAATCCTAGAGGTAGTTTTGGCTTTTTCTAGCATGTTAGTATGCAATATTGGGGCACCATGATATGAAATAATCTTGTAATTATACTTTTTAGGATTTAGGAGACTTAATTGGGTCGGGATGGTTAACTAAGGCTTAGATACTAGAGAACTAGTCACAAATTACTGATTCTAATGATGTAACAAAGGAGAAATATGTCGTATGAAAGTCTTAAATGTCCAAGAATCAGCTATATGCAAACGAGGGGATATTATTTAATCCATTTTAACTTTCTTACACTCCATCATTTGAATGATCCAACTTCGAAGACGGAAACTCTAAGAAGTTTTGAATCAAGAAACTCGTGTGCACACAATATTGACATGGTATTTCATTGTTTTGTAAAATTTATTGAGTACTGACCATTTACATGCAACTTAGGAAAGTATGTTCATGATTAGGAAATTAACAATTGGAAATATTTATGCTTTAATGTGTATATGAGTTGAGGATAGTCTATAATGTGGTGAGTGCTTGTGTACAAGAATCAAGAGGCAAGTTAGAAAAAAAACGGTCAATGAAGATTGTAGTAAGATTGGAAAAGTAACTTGATGATGTGTTGAAACTTTTAAACCTTGCAACACCTTCAAAGAAGATCCAAAGGTCCATTTATTGACTTAGAGACCTCAAAGGCTGAGAAACCCTATTCTCGAGGCAAGGGTAGAGGATTTTGGAGCTATATTTTGAAGTTGAGACTATAAGGATGTGACACTGGTAATATATATATTTTTATAAGGTTAAAATGTATGTTTAGTTACAAACTTGGGCCATGAAATTTTAAATGCATCATTTTATTGCAAATAACACCTTCTCATGTGTAAGAGAAACCCTTGATAGGGTTTGTGGAGAAGAGTGATTAGAAGGAGTTAAGGGTTAAGGTAAGCCTTGTAAAAAAAAAGTGGTAAAAGGTTTGTATTGATGTTAATGATTGACTAGGATCTCTTGAAAAATTCTCACAAGTAAGAATAATGTGATAAATGGCCACAGACATGTAGGTGTCAATTTTAAAAACTTGGGACTAGATTTTCCAAAGCTATAAGGTTTTAAAGGTTGCAATCAAGTTTGAAGATTAGTGAGAATGCCCTGATCCTTCCCAATAAACTTAAGATGAAGGGGATAAAGGATAATGAATTTCATTAGACTGGTTGGAGCCTAACAATCAGAACTAAAAATATTGTGTAACATAGAGTGATCTAGAAACAGGTTAGGACAATGACTTAGAGATGTGAAGGTTAAAGGAGTTATAAGAATCAGTGAACATTAAATTTTTGAACCTATTGTAGACACCAAAAATTTACATCCCCCAAGCTCAAACATATTCATGACTAAAGGCGACTCATCTATGACACTTCACTATATAATCCCTCTTAAACTACTTTCAATTAATATATTTACAACCACTACATCTCTAAAGTCTAAAATATTTATTTAATTAATTAAAAATATATAAAATGGTTATTATCCCCTCACACCTCACCCACACACCTCGGTGAGTTAACTAAGACACCTCACTAACTACTTAAACCACCTAACTACCTTTTAAAATCACTAACTTATCCCTAAACTAGTTAACCTTCTAAAAATATCTAACCTCCTCTAACTAAATCTTCCAAAAAAGCTAACTTCAAGTAATCCTAATGAGTTAGTTCATGATTTTTTAACCACTCCTCATACTAAAAACTTTGAAATCCACCATTTTGAGCTCAAAATGGAAGAAAATCATTTGATTTTCTAACCAAACTAGATTTTCCTAAAATCTCTAGCGATTTGCTCAATCGTCGTCGATCTATAAATATTTGTTTATAGACCTCATTTAGAAACACAAATTCTCAAGATTTTCATGTAAACTCAATCTCAATCCCAACTCATAAAGTATCTACACACTTCACACCAACTTTATTCAATGTCACGTTGCTCTAGGAACGCCAAATTCATCACCAGATTTCTTGTTTTCACCCTCCAGGATGCCTTCTTCCATTCATCTATCACATTGATCTATTCCATGCAAGGTAAATCACTTGTTTTGATTCATTTTAGACACTAGGAGCAAGTATGTTCTTTCTTATACACCATTTACATGTCAAATAACCATCTCTTTTCGTTAAATTGGTGGCTTAATAAATTGATTTTAACTTTGTTTAAGAATTTGTTAGATTTCATAGTAATCGCTAGCGATTACCCCAATCACCAGAGATTTCTATGAATCGCTAGCGATTCCTATGTTTTTATGCTTTTTCACCATTTTCTACTAAAATATACACCAAAATGCTTAGGTTTTTCATGTTATCCAATGATCCTCTGTCTAGTATGATGTTTTTCAAATGGCATTAGAAGGTTCTAACTTTCCCATAGTTGATTCCTTTCCCATATTCTATGATCAACTTACTTAGGAACAATACATTTTGATCCATGATCTTGAAATCTGTGATCAGTGCAACTCCATTTAATCATCTAAAGTATATTTTTACCTCCACACGAGTGTATTTGGGAAGCCACTAATGCTTTTTGGGAGGCGTATGATGAATTGTTGAGACTCCAAAAAGACCTTGTACAATACGAGCATCATTACGAGATTGACCTTGAAAACTTAGAAGAAGACTACTGCACTACTTTAGAGTTTCATTTCAATAGCCACATCATCATATCCAACACTGAATCAACATTTTCTCACCTTTACAACACCAAGGAGGAATATTCGACTTCTTCACTGAAGACTACGTCATTTTCCTTGATTTTGACCTTACGAAGGAAGAGGAGGAGACAATGGATTCTATAGCCTCTAACATATTTGAAAATCTATATACAGATCAAGAATTTTATTTATGGATTTAAAACCGTGATTTATTTTAATTGTATATGTATCTAACTAAATAAGTGATAATCACATTCTTATCATATCACTTTGTAAGCACAATCATAAGTAATAATAAAATCTCAAGTGTTTTCCTAAGCCATAACATTATCTTGATATGATTTGTAGCTTTGTTTACAGGAAATTGTTTACACGTAAAGAATATTTTGATCCATCATTTTAAAAGGTGTGAAAACATACACAATCAACACTACGAGTATCCTAGAAACCCAACCATACCGAGGTAAATCTCGATTATTGCCCCCTTGAATCCATCAAGGAAAAAAAAGGTAAAAACCATGCTAGACATTTTGGTACGTCCGGTGGGAGAATAATCCCTATTTAATTTCATCATTTTAATCATTATTTTCATTGTTGTTTTTATCATGACCAATCACTACCAATTGGCTTAATCACTAGTGATTAATCGAATTACTAGTGTTTTCCTTGTATTCTTCTCTTTACATATCTGCAATATCTTGTTTTCTATTTCCTGCTTCTTCTAATAAGAATGTAGGATCTTTTTCTCTGGAAATTATACCTTGGGATTTTTAAGAAAACATTTTGATAATTGCTAAAAAAATTAAAAATGAAACAAGATGCGCTTTCAAAGTAAGTTATAAAGCCATGTCTTTAAATTTCCATTTTGTATGCTTGGATGTTTGTTTTCATCAAAATCAAAGATTCATTTTAGGACCTTAAAATAAAACATTTGCATTATTCTTGCTTCACATAGTTTATTTAGGAAGGTAAAGTTGGTTACATCCACTTATTCCTCCCTCACACATAACCAAACCATGTCAAAATGAAAAAACACACTCAAACAACTCTCACATAGGTGAAAATGATTAGGATTTCATCACCCAATAGGGAAATTGACTTGGTATTATGACCGAGTATAAAAACCTATTTTTTTGTATATTTTAACTCAACACCGACTCCTTATCATAGCAGGTCCGTGAGTGAGGGGGTAGGCCCCAATATACACGCCCGTACCAGAAACAATACAAAGTTGTGCAGTATGTACCTTTGGGTATATCGAGGATTCCGCCATTAAAATCACCTAAAAATAGCTTTAGATAGCCACTTCTTAGGATCCTTGTTGACCATTTTACACATTTCACCTTTCATTATTAAGAAAAATAAGAATAAAATTATTGGGCCCCTAAAATATTGGCTAAAGTACAAGAAGTCACATGGGCACACAAGGCGTATGTAAATAAAGGCATGCAAGGAGGAGGCACACAACATGAGGTTTTACAGGGATTTAGTAGAAGCCATGACACATGTGCACAAGATAGAACAAGGGTTTTCAGACTTAGCTATATTCAATAATTTTGGCAGGACACAAGGAAAGCATGACCCGATTGTGCATGTGGAATAGATAAGGTGCCGGCACTGGAAACTTGGTGCCCACGAAAGGAATATTCCATGTGATGGACGGATCCAAAAACATATCATTACAAAGAATGGGAAGCACGGATCTAAAGAGGCATGCTCCTTGGATGACCACCTTGACACGTGGAAACCAATCAGTAACCCCGGAAGGGCATGGTGGTGGTTACTAAAGTTATAAGTAGAGGTGCTCGGGTAGAAGAAAGAAGAGATGGTGGAGAGGAAATGAAAAGGTGAAGTTCTATAGAAATATACAAAGAGTTCTATGGGGTGGGATTAGAAGCTCTATAGGAGAAATAAGTGTATCAAGGGGTGGTTATATATTTTTTCGTATTTTGTGAAGGAAACAAGTCCATTTCGATGCATGACTATGCTCCGCCCTATAATTATGATCTATGATGGCCTAAATGGATATAATGTGGTTATCTTTGGACATGAATAGATATATGTGTAGTTCCTAGTTTATGCTTATATCTTACATGGATTTGTTCTAGATGTTCCATGTGGATGAATAGTGTATTTCCTTTTGTTTTAACTCGAGATATGTATTCCATTAATATGTTTCTCACTTGAATGGATGCATTAATCTAGAGGCTCTTTTCTAAATTCTAAGAAGGAATACATAGAGTTCTCCCATGTTTTCTTGATTTAAGTTTTTTCATCGATGTTACTTTTTCACTCAACTCACAAAAAGGAGGCGCTCGGTGCCACATGTGCCTTGGGTGAGCACCCAACGCTAGCTAGGTGATAGGCCGACATGCCTAGGATTTTTTTGTTTCTCCTAAAGGTGTAAAAATTACTACATTTTTGTTCCATTGTTACGACCTCTTTTCAAAGTTATAGTGAAAAATGGCATACATCCTAGTTCCTGTGATATGTGATGACAGAAAAACTAACCTTGGAGAATGTTGAAGCATGTTTCAAGAGCACGGGGGATGATTTTTCTCAAAGATTCAACATTGGACCTGAGTTTGATGCATGTAGATGGGTAGAAGAGAACTTCTACCACTCACTATATGAGACTTTCTTATGTTGTTTCCTAGTAGAACTACATGGATGACTTTTGGCATACACATCTAGATGAAGCTGGTATTATAGAGTGCGCATATGGACCCAAGATGATTACCAGAGGCTGCAGGATATAGACCTGATTTGGACACATGCTATCGATCACTTTGGTGGAGAAGAGTGTTGACCATTTATACTCTAGAATATGCAATCTCCTTGTATTTTTACCAAGAAGTTGTTGAGTTTGAGTTTTTAAAGGATCCATGAGGATCATTTTTATGCACTATCCTCCGGCTATGAAGATATTGATCATAACCTTGACTTTAGAGGCATTTCCTATAGCCGGCTAAACTTCACCGAGCATTGGGAAAGGAAGCTAGGGTGGAAGAAGATGGAAAACATTTTGGCTGAAAGAGAAAGGGAGGAGAGATGACTCAAGTATAGCGAAGCTCAAGAAAGGTAGATGACTAGACAACATGTGGTTACAAGTGTGATGGATTTATGGAGGCAGATGTTGTAGGAAGGAGTTAAGGTTCATGTAGAGGACATGGAACCTGAGTAGTCTACGCTACCCCATCTTGGAAAGCATGGGAGAGAGGCCCCTTCAGGTTTTGATGAGAGTTATTTGTATGGAGAAAGGAGATCCATAGGTGTGAATCGAACCCACACGATGACCAATACCTAGTGGTTGTTTTTCCAAATCAAAGGAGTATTGATAACCCAATTGGTATTAGTTGGAATGACTGATCAGAACCCAGGAGATATAATTTTTCATTTGAAATGTCCATGGCTGCACATACCATTCCGATGTTTGGAGGAATTTTTGGGCAAAGTACAAGTATGTAAGGTTTAGGAAATGCACTAGGAGTGGCGTGGGATACACTTATGGTAGTGGATAAATCTCAAAAATGGTTGGTACATAGTTCATTGGGACATTGGGGACACTAGGTGCAACCACTTGGGCCCATTGCCAATTACAAGAGGATCTCGGAGGTGGGATTAGTGGATCTCGGAGGCACGGGACACTGGTGGATCCGGTAGATCTAATGGAGGGAACCATAGATATGGATCAGGAGGATAGGGGCCTTAGCCACCTCCTCAGGCATTCTTTGAAATGTCTTTACACTTTCCATATTACCAAGGTATAGAGGATGTTGCGAAACATGTGCACAAGTGTGAGCTACTATGGCGCTCAAAGGAGATCACTACCCCGGAATGGAAGGCAAGCCGGTTTGTAAGTATGTTATAGTGGCTCACACATAGTTGTACTTGAAAGTATGATCCCCATCAAACGATTGTTTATTACACCATGCTAAAGAAATCCTTCCTAGTAGAATTCCACATCCCTAAATTTTAGAAAAAGAGCATCGGTGCTCGAAGGAGATCCAACAAGGAATGCTAGAGAGTGTGTAGGAGTATGACTCAAGGTTTAAAACTCTCCTATCAAAATTTTCATATGACATTCACCCTATGCAGCATGCTAAGTGGTTTGTTTGTTGGTTGATCACACCATTTATGAGGGCTTTGTCCCACAAAACATTCACTAACCCACGCGAGTCTCTAGAGGATGCCTTACTTGTTGAAGCAATTAGGATCATTAAAACTAGTGTGAGCCCTTTTCTGGAGGCTCAAATTGTTGCCATGGCCAAGCAGTTAGAGAAGCTATATGAAAACTCTACACATTAGACTCATAATGGTCTTTGGTGCATGGATTATGAAGTAGAGGGGCATGCTAAGGATATCTTCCCCCAAAAATTAGTATGTGCTATAGTAGTAGATTGTGAAATTTTTCATGGGGACCATGATGCAAGTAGATGTCCCTTATTGCAGTGTGCGATCCGGAAGAATGTTTCTTGCTACTACAAGATCTACACCTCTACGACCCATGATACTAATAATTTTAGACTTATTAACTAGATCCATGAAGCTATTGATCATGGTGTGTGCCAAACCAACCTTGCCAGTAGTTCCAAAGATGATGATCACCATCATGAAGGATACCTGGATGGAGGGGTGCGTGGGAGAAGTCCTTGTGGAGGATTCCATGGTCATAGTAACCATGGAGGAGGAATAAGTGAGTTCCCATGAGGAACCTGCCATAACTATGGATCTACATAACATTACAGGCATGAGTTTCCAAATTTATTACAGTGCTCATGGTGCGGGAAGAAGCATAAGTATGAGGATATCCCTGAGTTGTTTAAACACATGAGCCAGCAACACTGGAAGGAAAAGGGCACTGGGGTGGTGAGTATAAAAAATTCTAGCACATAGTGGATGCCTAGAGTGATACCTGAGTTAGGGTTAGAACCTATTTTGGTGACAACACAAGCGAGAATGTGTGCGTACGAAAGAAGTACCAAGGCAAAAGACTCTAGTCTTAAGAGAAGAAGTGGTTTATGGGAAGTATCTAGACCATGCCCACCAAAAGGAAGTGTACCAAGAGACAATGGATGTTATTTAGAGTTTATAGGGATAAATCCAATGTCTAAAGGAGTAGTCTAGGAAATACGAGCAAAGAAGGAATGTTGAGGCTCCACAAAAGGACCTGGATGAGGTCAAGGAAATGTGTAAAAGCGTTAAATAGAGAGAATATTATTCCCTTCCTAGGAGAATGTCTATGGGATAAGATGCCACACGGAGGATCAGATCACAAAAGGTAGGCGTTGTATGCAAACCTCCCTCCCCATAGCCTTGACTATGACAAAGAGATCACATTAAACACGAGATGTGGATGGTTGGCTTCAAGCAACATATTGATTGACATGAGAGTAGAAGTCAATGTTCTTACAATAAATATTTGGCATAAAATGGGAAGGCCCACATTACATTCATATTCAAATGTGTTGTACATGGAAAAAAACTAAGGCAATGCCCATTGGAGTCTTGAAGGATGCGATTATCACCATTCAGAGGGCCAAGTTTACTGGAGACTTTGAATTCTTGGTGCTTCTTTGAGGTAGACAATTTTCTAGCATTACATAGGTGCCCATGGTGTTACAAGAATAACTCGAACTAAGATTCAACAAAGGGTACATAAGTTTTGAGAACAAGGAGGAACAGTCATCATCCCATTGACGGATGAGAAATCGGTGACTTACACGAATCCCTTGGGAGAAGAGGTCCTTGATAGAATTTATGTGCGCTCCATTAGAGACCCTGAGATAATCCACCCTACTCTTGAAGGGGTTATCCAATTTGATGATGTTTAGTCTGTAAGTAATACAACTAGCATGGCATGTGATAACTTGGTGCATAAGACCTATGAATTAATTGGGTGACAGTTGAGAGGGTCTATGACAAGGGTGATAAGGGTGTGTTCACTTAGGTGCCTAGGGGGAAGAAATTTCCCAATTACTCTGGACGGGCCTACCCTAAGACATTCTTGTTGGAAATGGAGGCCCAATGGAAGAATGAAGGTGAAAGAAGAGGGATGCTCGGTCATAGCCTATTTGGGATTGCGGTGTGGTGGTGGGCTACACACCACAATAATCTCTTAGAATGGCGCAAGTTAAGGATCATGTTCTCGGTTAGGATCTCAAGAAGCAATCCGCCCATCGCCATTCAAGACTATCATGGCAAGGAACCCGCCTCATTCCATATCCAAGCTTGTGAGAATGCCTAGATAGGAGGTGATGAAGCATTACCACCATCATTGTGGGTACATAAGTTGTACTCAACACTACAAGGTTGTGTGTGCACATGGTATATCCACTTAGAGACATGCTACTAGATAGGGGATTGGTAGGAATTGATGAGATGATCTTGTCCAAGCTTTTGATTATTAGAGTACAAAACCATATGTGGATAAGGAATTACAAATTGTCAAGTGCCTTACAATGGGGGATAATGGCATGATAAAAGATAGGCTACTAGACTTGATGGGTAAGCCTAGTCTGGGGCACGCTTGGATGAAGATGAATCATAAGACATCTAGTTTGAGCACACGTGCATAGAAAAGGAAAAAGGGAAGATGTCTTATGTGATAGATGGTGAGGAAATGGAGAACCTTGACACTAACCATTTTGAAGGGACATGTGAAGTTAAAGACAGTGATAATGAGAAAGCACGTGCCTATCATGAACCCTTGAAGACCAAAGTAAACAACATTGGTTCAGAAATAGAGCCAAAAGAAGTAATCATTGGGGACTCTTTGGTTGGAGAAAGAAGTTTCTTAGATCATTGACCTTTTATGTGAGTTCCAATATTTGTTCCCACGAGGATACTATGAGCTCAAAGGTGTGCACCCCTCCCTAGGGGAGATGAGGATCAAACTAAAGGAAGGTGCGTACCCAATTTGAAAAAGACCCTCTTGGATGAACCCTAATTTACGCGTCACGAGTCAAAGAGGAAATAGATAAGATGATTGCCTCAGAATTATTGAAGTGTTAAATAATCAAAGTGGCTAAGCCCAATGGTGATCAGTATAAAAAAAGATGGAAGGATAAGAATCTACGGACTATAGAGATTTGAATGTAGTATGCATCATTGATCCGTTTCTAACCCCCTTCATTAGAGAAATTTTGGAAGGAGTATTTGGGAACGAGATATATTCTTTTACTGAGATAGATTCTTAGGGTACCACCAAGACAAAATTTTCCATTAAATGGAGAAGTTTTTCCTACATGGTCATGCCTTTTAGGTGAAGAATGCACCCGTTGTATTGTCACGCATTGTGGTAGAAGAATTCCGAGGACTTCATCCACAAGTTTCTTGAGTTTACCTAGATGATTGGATGGTGTATGGTTTGGTAAAGATCATTGTGATAACTTAAGATTGATGTTTAAGAGGTGTCGGATGTTGAGGATATCCCTCAACATTAAAAATGTGTCTTTTCTACCCCATTCGGAACCTTATTGGGGCATATCATTTTGCAAGGAGGATTACTTGTAGATCCCATAAATTTGTAATAAATGTGGGGTTGAAGGAGCCTACCAATCGAGTGTTGTGTGCGGGTTCCTTGGACACATAGGGTATTATAGGAATTTCATAAAAGGGTATACAAATATCACCGTGCCCTTAGAAGAATTCTTTGAGACACAAAAGTACCTTTGCTAGGGAAGAAAAAAAAAGGCATTCGACACTTTAAAAGATAGGCTTGTCACCATGCCCATTCTATGTTTTCCTATTTGGGATAGGCCTTTCCATGATCATGTTGATGCCTTTGGGACAACCATTGGAGTAGTCTTGACACAACGTGGTGAAGGGATTGTTGATCATCCCTTGTGTTTCGTAGACAAAAATTTGACACCAAGAGAGCAGAATTACACCACTACTAAGCGCAAGACACTATATATGATCTATGTCTTTGCATGATTTGACAATACACTGTTGAAAACATCATTAATTTTCTGTATGGACGACATGGAATTGAAATATTTGGTGAACAATCCCATTCTGCAAGCGCACATATGTCAATGAGTCTTGTTATTCCAAGAATTTCAGTTCATAGTTGTTGTCAAGCTAGGGAAAGGTAATTCTAGACCTAACCACTTGTCAAGAATTGACTCGGAAAGGATGTGCGAGACCATCAAAGAAACCATGCCAAATGTACACTATTTATATTGTAGCACGTGCCCTCGATTTAGAAGATATTACAATATTTCTAAATATAGGTGTGGCACTGGAAGGGATGAAAGTTTTGGAGAGGAAACAATTGGCTATACACGTCACACCTTACATGTTGGTTAGAGGTGATTTATGAAAATTAGATCATGACGAGATTCTACGCTGGTGCATATTGGAACATGAGTGTCTGGACATTATAGAGGATTCACATGGGGGAAGTGTAGGTGAGCACTATGTAGGGGATGCCACTGTACATAAGATATTGCTCAATAGATTATGGTGGGAAACCCTATATAAAGATTGTAAGGAGTATTACAAGGCGTATGACCACTTTTAGCACCTTGGAAAACCAGGACAAAGAGATGAAATGTCTTTACACCTTGTTACGAGTATAGAACCATTTGAAATATGAGCTATAGATTATGTAGGCACCATTTCCCAGCCGCACGTAGAAATGGATCACAATATATAATCACTTGCATGATTATTTAACAAGATGGATAGAACCAACATCAACCAAGGATTGTATAGTGACTATAACAACCAGGTTTATATGGGAAAATATTCTTACAAGGTATGTATGCCCATTAAGTTTGGTGGTGATAGGGGTACACATTTTTAAAATGAGATGGTCGGGATCCTGTTAGCATAATTCATGGTGGTGCATCATAAACTACCCCTTACCATCCACAAGCAAATGGAACTTTAGAGGAATTTAAAAAATATTGAGTCATACCCGACCAAAATTTGTGATGTTGGTAGGAAAGATTGGGATGAAAAAGTATCAATAGTTTTGTGGGTGTATAGGACAACATATAGAGAGGTGAATCAAGCCGGACTATTTCAATTGGTGTTTGGCATGAAGGTTTTCCTACTAGTTGAATTCATGTAAGCTTCTCTGTGTATAGAGTGCGTAGGAGGGTTGGGTGTCAAACAAGCACTAAAGGAAAGGATTGACAAATTGATGCGAGTTAGATGAGAGATGATCATTGGCTAGATGGAGAAAAAGGCTGAAAAATAAAAACAAAAGACATAACATGATCATCACATTAAAAACAACTAGTTTAATGTTGGGCAAATGGTATCTTGTTATATGATTCCAAGTTTTTGCACCATCCCAAAAAGTTAAAATTCCATTGGTTGGGGCCCTATATCATCTCAGACATCCTTGATTCAAGCGTGTACGAGTTAAAGGCACTAGATGGGATGAGATTGCTAGGCCATTTCAAAGGGAGTAGGTTGAATCCCTACTATAAATAGGTCTTCTTGGTGTTTGTAAATAAGGCAATATTTCCGATTAGAGTAGAATTTTCTTTAATGTAATTCTTTTCTTGTGTTTCCCATTCTTATTTATCCTTTTTGTTTTATTTGTGCCTTGTGCACCGGTAACCACATTACTTTCGAAGGTTGTGTATACTGAGAGGACCCCACATAATTTTAAGTGTGGGGTGGATTAATGTAGTATAATGAAAAGGTTGAATTTGGAAGTAGAAGTTACATTGAATGACCCTATTGTGAGAGAAAAAGTGTGTAATGATAAGGAAGCATGTGGGAAAAACAAAATGTGGATAAGAACATTTGGTGTCGGGATAAGGATTTAGAGAAACCACGTGAAAAGAAAAAAGCACAAAGTAACATGAGGTAGGAAAAATAAAGAATCGGTGAAGGATGGGAGAAGTGCCTTCAGGCGTTGTCAATGCGTGCATAAGAGTATTTAGTCGGTTTGGATCCTTGCATGCCAAAATATTGTAGGATTTTGTGTAAAAATATTGGGGCGTGTGAGAAAAGGTGCTTAAGGTTGGCTTAGTAGAAAAGCCAGATTTAGTGTTAAATACGGTAGTAGGTGGAATAGCATTTAATGCTAGGAAGAAGGAAAAACTATAAATAAGAAGTTGGAAACTTCATTATTTTAACTTGCGTTCTGAAGTGAAGAAACTCTTGCGAACTAGGGCATCAAAATATATTTTTACAAAGAAAAATTAGAGTGAAATCTAAAAGCGCGTGACTAGGGTAGATCCACAAAGCGGTAGGGGAAGGAGTACGGGCATGGAAGAGGTTTGTGAGAAGAATCATCTTGTGGAAGGATTTTTGCGCAGTCACTTTTGCACCCACTAAGAACAAGGGAACCTCGTGCGCACTGGCCTATCACATAGCGGGCACTAGGCACTCACCCGAGGTGCACGAGAGGGAGCCGAGTCTCTCTTTTATGTGAGTTTAGGGAAGACATAGCTCATGACTTTGACTTGATGAATTAATAGACATGAAGAGCTATAGAGCTCAGACAACTTCTATACCCCTTCAATCATAGTAGAACCAAAACACAAAATAGAAATAATAGAACTAAGATTTGTAAATATACTACTATACTTAATCATTCAAGTAAGATTCATGATTATATACAAACATAAGTACAATAGAAGTAGGCAGGTAATACAGGAAATATTCTTAACACATTTGTCATGGTAACCTTATCACATTCATTCATAGTGTTTACTTATAAAAGATTACAGAAGGCAGACCGTAGTCATGCACCATGTGTGGATCCATACATGTATTCTCACAAGTCAAAAATTTCATTCCCCATTTCCCCATTACATCCTTACTTGAATTATGTACCCATTTTCATCCCATAGTTCTCGCAGTAATCCTACAGAGCTCCACTACCTTATTTTTGTCTCTCTTTCTTTGCTAAGGGCATGCATATAAATAGGCCTCTGAGCTCTAACAAACTCCTCTGTAGCCTCAGATCTGGCCCCAAGTGTCAAGGTGTGGGTCACCCAGGTGCATGCCTCTCCGTGTCATGATTAAATTTTTGGATCTTTCTATCGCAAGGTATATTCCTTCCAGGACACCTGTCGCCAAGTTGGAACCTTATCCAAATGGAACATGTTCTTCATGTGTTCTATCCCAAAGGCCAAAAATGGATAAATTGTGAATTGTTATTTGCACGGTGCACACATCTTGGGTTCTTCGAGAAGCCTTTTGAGCTCTGCCTTACACGCCTACCCCTGTGCACTTCCTTCGGTCATGCACGCCTACGCGCCTTAAGATTTGGAAGCTAAATTTAGGGGCCCAACATTACCCCACACTTCACCTATTCTCCACCCTTGGGAACCTTCTCAAAGAATGTAGTACAAAAGAATGCAAGGCTTTTCCTTGGAAAAGAATGGGGGGAAAGAATAAAGAAAGGGGAAGAGAAAGAATAGGGGGAAAATTTCCTAAAGAAGGAGGAGGGGAAAGTTTTTCTAGAGGTCGGCCTCCAGTGTACTCCAAGCACTAACTTCCTTTTGTGCTTTAGTGCAGATGTCACCAACCAAGGTGCTCACCTCATCGTAAGTTAGCCCTTCCCCTATGTGGTAATGGTTTCCACCACAGTCTCCAGTTCTTTAGCATGGTCTTCCAGGGCATCCATATTCCTTTTGATGACCTTGTAGAGCTCTTTTAGCCGAGTTTTGATTGAGACTCACTAGTTCTCAATGGCTTCAAACTTCTTTTCTACCTCAGCCATGATCCTTTCCCACTCGGATTTATTGCTCCTATTCTTCTCTCTGAATTCCTTCAACTCTTCCTCATCGCTAGCAATCAAATTTGCTTGTCACCTTGTCTTGATCTCATGCGGGTGGTCGTAAGCGACCCCCATGGTTTGTGCAGCGATTCTTACGTCAGCAAGCACCTTGTTGTAATCGGCCACAAGTGCGATGAACTTCAACTTGTCTTCTTTTTCCAAGCGTGCTGCTACCTCTTCTGCCGATTCTAAAGCCAAGGGCTACCTCTCCATGGTGAGGATCCGAGTCAAGTCCTCTATGCACTCCAGGGAGGATCTATAATTTTACGTAGGAGGGTTAAGGTCCGGGTGCTTCATGCTAATTAATTGGGAGATGAACTCCACCTTCTTGGAAACTTCACACACCCCGACCTTTTCCTCCTGAAGCTCCCCCTCTGCGACCGATTAATTTCTTGAGGCCAAGATCCTTTGTTAGCTTCACCACTTCTTCCTTCCTCTTCTCCAACTAGTCCTCCAAGACTCTAACCTTGTCATTTCTACCGAAGATCCTAGCCTCGATTTCCACTGAGACTTTGTTCAATGCATTGCACACTTTCTCATCCGATAGTTGCTACATGTTTATAATGGGGTTGTCCCCCTTTCCTTCAGATAGCTTCAATACCGCTCCTTGGTTAATCTCAAATTCAGGCTCATTGAGGTGGGAGTCAAATGCCCAAGATAGCATTTTCCTTATTCACGGGTATCCTCCCTTAGGGGCAAAGGACTCCACAGCAGTTAGCTCCTTAGTGGGCATGGTACTTTGGAAACGCATGCACAAAACTTTGTTTGGGTCATCAATGTAACTCATTGTTGTCCTTCCCCATTCCACATGTTTACTTCCCATGAACACGCCCTTGGGAACAGTTACCGAGAGAGTTGGTCCTTTCATTCTACTTCCACTCTTCTCCCTCTGTTCCTTCTTGAACTCACCGAGCACAAGGTCTGCACTGCGCCCTAACTCTTCATTGACCAAGGAATCAATTATCTTCTATGTCTCTCTTGTTTCCTTCTCATCCACCTCATCATGAGTGAGCTTGGGCATATTTGGTTCCTTGGTACTAGCTCGTTCGCTCCCCTCTTTGTTGTGCACACCTTCCTCCCTTTGGTTTCCTTTCCTCCTTACAAAGATGAAGGCATCATTTGCATTCTCAACCTCCTCTCCTTCTAAGTCATGGTTATTAATTGGTTCTTGATCCACCTCCAGCTCCTCCCCTTAATCATCATCCCTTTCACCTACATAGGCATTCATGTCATTCATATCTTCGGACCCTTGTTCCTCCGTTACTTGTTCTTCTTCTCTAGCAGAAAATTATGGAGTGGGGGATGTTGTCCTTTCTTCATCTGAAGGTTCTTTAGGGGATGGTGGCTTCGCAGGATCGGGGTATTTTCCTTGACCATCATTCTTCTCTTCTTTTGGACATAGGTACTCGGCCCCGCGGAACCTATATCATGCCTTCCCACCACCCTTGTTCATCATCCAACCCTCCTACGTGTGCTATACACAATGATGGTAGGATAAATTCAACTGACAAAATATCCTCTGCGCCAAACACCAGTTGAAATGGTGTGGCCTTGTTTAACCTTTTATACATTGTTCTATATGCCCAAAGGACTGCTGACACCTTGTCATCCCAATCCTGCCTTCCTACGTCACATATCTTAGTCAATGTGTGACTAAGGATTTTGTTGAATGCCTCGTAGTCTGTTTGCACGAGGGTGATAAGGGGTAGTCTTGTGATGAGCTACTATGAATTCTACCAATAGGATTCGATTGTTTCATTTAAGAAGTGAGTGCCCCTATCACTTGTTAAACTTAATGGGCACCCATACCTGCTGATAATGTTCTCCCACAAAAATCTAGCAGCCGTGGCTACGGTGCAATCCCTAGTGGGTGCGGCCTCTACCCACCTTGTTAGATAATCAGTACAGGTAATAATATACCACAAGCTAGTCCTTCATGCATCTAGTGAGATTGGTCCGACAACATCTATTGCCTAATTTTCAAAAGGTTACTGTCCTGGCGATGGGGCATAAGGGCATCTCGACCCTTTTCCAGGTTTTCCAAGGCGCTGGCAGTGGTCACAAGCCTTGCAAAACTCAATACAATCCTGGTGAATCATCTCCCACCATAGTCTAGCGACTAGGATCTTGCATGTAATTGTATTCCCTACATAGTGTTCTTCAGTAATCCCACCATGGGCCTCTTCTATTATAGCTACACATTCATGTTCTAATACACACTGGCACAAAACCTCATCACGCCCCATTTTATACAAATCCCCATTGATCAACATGAAGGGCATTACACGTATGGCTAACCTTTTCCTTTCTAGAGCATTCATCCCTTTGGGTACCACACCTTCCTTGAGAAAGATAGCAATGTCTTCTAGTTTTGAGGGCACGTGCACTGCAACCTAAACAGTTGTGCATCTGGCATGGTTTCCTCGATACTCTGTGTGTCCTCTCCCGAATCAATCCTTGATAAATGATTTGGCCCACAATTGTTCTTTCCCGATTTTACCACCACTTTGAATTCAAACTCCTGAAATAGAAGAACCCAACAACATATGCACCCTTGTAACACTTCTTTGTTTACTAGATACTTCAAGGCCATATGGTCAGTGTAGAATATGAAAGGAGTTGCTAGCAGATATTTCCTAAATTTGTGGAGCACGTAGATCATTGACAATGCCTCGCGCTCGGTCATTGTATAATTCTATTCTATTGATGTCAACTTTCTGCTTGCAAAACACAAAGGATGATCAACAATTCCTCTCCTGGTTGAGCAAGAACAAATCCCATTTTTGTACTAGAGGCATCCACATGGACATGGAAAGGTTTATCCCATGATGGGATTCGTAGAATAGGTACGGTGATAAGCATTTATTTTAGAGTTTTAAATTCCCCCTGTTGCACCTCTCCCACCGAAAGGCACTTTGGTGTCGAGAAATATTTCAAAGGCCCGGTGATCTTGGCATATCCCTTAATGAACTTTTATAGTACCCGGTGTGTCCAAGAAATCCATGCATGGCACCTGGCTAGTAGGCTCCCTAATCCCACAATAATGGTAACCTTCGCGAGATCTACCAATAAGCCCTCTTTACATATGATAACCCCCAATAACATTTTAAAAGGAGTTGTAAAGATACATTTTTTGATGTTGAGGAGATCCTCAAGCGCTAACATCTTTCAAGCATCAACCTTAAGTTATCGCAATGGTCCCGACCAATCCATACACACTGTCCAATCATCCTAATATACCCGAAGGAACTTGTGTATGAAGTCCTTAAATGCTTATACCACTATGCGCAAGAATACGGCGGGCACATTCTTCATCCTAAAGGGCATGACCGTATATGTAAAAATTCCCCACTCGGTGGTGAAAGTTGCCTTATCTTGGTCTTCCTTGGCAATCCTTACTTGGTGATATCCCGAGAATCCATCTGTAAAGGAATAGACCTTGCGTCTCAGCAAATCCTTCCAAAATATCTTGAAGAATGTGGGGTGGGAAAAGGATCTATGATACAAACAACATTTAATTCCCTATAGTCCACACATATCTTAATCTACACATCCTTCTTTATGCTAATCACCATTAGATTTATCCACTTTGATTCCTCCACAGCCTCAATGATACCAGGTGCTATCATCTTGTCTAGTTCTTCTTTAACCCTTATGCGCATGTTGGGATTCATCTTGTAAGGCCTTTTCCTGACTAGGTGTGCACCATCTTTCAACCTTATCCTCATTTCCCAAAATGAATGGTGGACGCCTTTCAACTCATGGTATCCGCGTGACAATAAATCCTCAAATTCACGTAAGAGATCGATGATCTTTGATATTTCCTTATCCGACCAATAGTCCCCAATGATATCCTCCTTGGGTTTCTCTTCCAAGCCGATGTTAACTTTCTCAGTTTTGAGTGGTTTATGATACACATGCACACATGCATCCACACTTTCAACTACTTCACATGCCCAATTTGAATTTTTGACATTCAGCTTCTATCTCCTCTCCATCAAAGTGAAGGTATACCATCTTTCCTTTTTCCTTTTTAGCACACACACACACTCGAATTGTACATCTTATAGTTCTTCCTCTTTGATTCATGCTTCTAAACTAGATCCACAAAGTAAGTTTACTAACCTATCTTCCACCATGGCACAATCCCCTGGAGTGAGGTAATTGATAGTCTAAAACGCCTCATCAACTTGTTACTTGGTACTTCAGTGACTCGAATGTTTGGACCAAGTCGGTTGTTAATTCTTGCCAACTTCCCATTTGGTGGAATGTTTCAGAATGGATATACCATGCACACACACAACATTGTAGTGTTGAATACGGCTATTGTTGTAAATCAGCAGCACCCTTGGATGCAAATCGGGTTTCTAAGTTGATGTTTGGGCATCAGTGTGATTGCACAACATTGAAACCTCTCTTCAAGTGTGGGACTTGTAAAATGAGAGAGGAATCTCTAGATTAGAGGTTGGTTCCTCAAAATCCTCTGATCAGATCTATTATTTACACAGCTTGCAGAGGTTCAGATCCTAATTTTATCTTAATTTGCAAGGAGACAGGGATAAGAAATGTAAAAATTAAAACTAAACTGATAAGGGTGATACACCAAAGGAGTGGTGAGAACTTCTTGCTCATGTAAATTGACACAAATCAGAAATTGCAACATAAAACATCATGCACAGGTTGATAAGCTGTAAACAAGGGTTTGAAATGAAGCAAACAACACATACAAAGGACTGAAAGCATTCACAGAGCCTGCATTGTGATTTTCAACATCAAAATCCTTGTATTCCAACACCAAAGAGGCAGAAAAACCTATTACAATCCCTAGAAGGTCTGATACTTGCCAAAATCACTTGTTGAAAGTGAAAACAGAAGCTTGTTTGCAAAAAAGGTGTTCCCCCTTTGAAAAATGAGCCAAATCTGGCTTTTACAGTGCATGGGTCGAGCCCAAGAGAGAGAAAATGTGAAAAAACGTGGGAGCCATTCCCCATTGACCAAAATGCATTAAAAACAGCATGGAGGTCCTTACAAACCCATGCCTTGACATTTTTGACCATGTTGGAGAAGAATGCGACCCATTTTGCATTAAAATTGGTTGTTGAAACGTCACTTCTGTCCATGGGAACGTACCAGAAGAATTTTTTGATTTTCTTCCTTTAAACTGAACCAAAATTCAAAATTCACCATGGAATCTTGTAGAGCATTTCACCAGCTTTCCATTGATATAAAGAACATGAAAATTTGAGCTCTGGATTGAAAGTTATGGTGATTTGAAGTTTTAGGGCAAAAATAGGCCAAAATCGGATTGCTTTGATATTTTGAGCGTGTACACGTGGCGAGTTCGATTGGTGCTGCAGACCTTGCAAGGAAAATTTCCCACAAAAACTTTGCCGAGCCATAACTTGAAAAATAGGTGGAGTTAGGAGGAAATCTTTACCTTTATAGAAAGATGAGAAAGAGCTCTATCAATGGTATCATTTTGAAGGTTTTGAGTGCCTAAAATGTAAAAATTTATGACTGAGGCACAATAGAAGGAAAGAATGAAAAGGAGTTAGCCACAAAATGAGTAGGGGGCACATTTGGATAACAATTTTGGTGACTCAGAGGGGTCATCTACCTACTGGATGAATGATCAGTAGCCTGAAGCAATCCATTGGGCATGGAGTCATGAGTAGTAGCCTGAAAACTAATCTGAACTTTGAAAACTTCCCTCTGAACCGCTTGAATCCCACTAGACATGGAGTTGTTCCCACCAAAATGCCATCAAAATGAACTGTGCAAGAGTGAAACTAGCAGCACCAAAACTATGTACAAACTAAAAATCATACATGCTCCAAATGGAACATGCAGAGTGTGCACAAGCACTTCTTCTACTGAAAGAAAACCTACCTACTCTACTCTAACTGGAAGCAAAGGTGAGCTAAATGAACCCTGCAACTGGTTGTGTAAAATAGCTTCCTTTCTTCAAAATTGGCAGCCATGCAAATGATTTGGAGCTGAGTATGGCTGATTGGATGAGTGGAAAATCAACAAGAAGCTGGTCTTCTACCCAAATTAGCAAGGTGTCAACTAAAAACAAATCCAATACCTCTTTTAGTTGCTCTGCATTTGGATTGGAGAGGTATGACAACTGATCCTTGGAACTTTGCAGCTCATCCTCATGCTTAGAAGCAAGCATGACTGGTTGTGGCTTCTCCTTTGGCTCCAATGAAGCCAAATACCTGATTGGGCAAGGTCTGATCCGTTGAGTATGCCCATAATTCTGATTTTCAACTCCAAGAATGGAGTTCTCTTGTAGACCTTGAATGGATGGTGTGGAAGCAATGGTAGAACCCTTCTGCCCTTTCTCTTCCTCCAATGAAGGACATGAAAGATTAAAATCTTCCAATCTTGGTTCCAAAGAGCTTCTATAAGATGCAGGCTACTGCAAATGAATACTCTCCTCCATGACAGTAGGCTCTTGTGTTTGGAAGATGGATGATGAAAGAGAGAATGGTGGAAACTCAACCAGTTCTTCTTCATCAAAACAGTCCTCCAAATCAGACAGGTAAACTACCTCATTGTTGTCCTGCTGCAAATGTTCAACCTCTCCCATGGCGTTCTCTTGATCTGCAACTTGATCACCATGGTTTCTTTCATCCTCCAGCATTGAGTTTGAGGGATCAAACTCTTCTTCAGTACTAGAACTTGAGAGAGATGAAGTAGAGAGAAGAACTGAAGGTTCTTCTATAACCTGCTTTGTGCTCAAAGCCTTTGGATCTGCACTTTTCTCCCCCATAGCTGGAATGTGCTCCTCTTCTTTTGGATTTGGAGCAGCTTCTCCTTCCTCTTGCTGTCCCTCATGACTGATTTTTGCAATTTGAATTGGATCAGCATTTCCTTCAAATAGGGTGCCAACATGGACACTATATTCTGAACAAATTGATTGTTGATCTGCAACTCCTTTTTGCTCTTCTTCTACTACAACAAAATCAGTCCTGACCACCATTTGTTCTGTAACTCCAACCTCTTCTAAAGGTTTCATCAGCAAAGGGATCTTCTTCATCCCAAATTTAAGAGCCCAACTCTTCAAAATTTGAATTTCTTCATCCTTGTTTGGCTTCTCTTTTTGCTGTCCTTCATGACTGATTTTTGCAATTTTTTGTGGTGGTGGAGGAGGTAAAACCTCTTGTTTCTTTGGAGGAGAGGGTGTTTCATTTAGCTCTTGTGGAGGGGATGACTGTTTGGAAGGGAAAATGACAGAAGAATTGAGATGAGGTGGAAGACTAGGGGGTGGAGAAATGGATTCAACACTTGGGACAACAGATGGAGAGTTTAAAACTTGACACTGCTGAGATAAAATAGATTGGGAAAGAGGAAAAGAAAAGGCATGAGATGGTGTGCTTACCCGTTGACAAGGTTGTTGAATACTCCTCTCATACACCTCTATTCCTTCAATCCACTTTGCAAGCAATGGCAGTGTTGCAATCATGAAGTCAAGCTTCTCTTGAGGGCTGTAATGCCTTGGGAAAGGTCCCACCCATGGATAGGGTGCTCCACAACCGATTCCAAATGCTTTCATTTGTGCTTGAGCCCTAGATTGCACCATGTTTACCTCCATCTTTTGGATTTTCTCCAATAGACCAGCATCTTGCATCTGATTGTCTTCATTGTATGCACACCCTTGCTCTTGGAAAGCTCCATAGCCAAACTGATTTTGGCATTGCTGCTCATATGGGTATGTATGCTGATTTTGAATTTGTTCAAAATGCTGATTTGGAGGATTTAAAAAACATGTTGGAGGTGGGAAACATTGCTGCTGTTGTAAATGTGAGTTCCATGATGGAAATGAAGTCATGATTGCACAACTTCATGGAATGGAAAAGAATGAAAGAGATGGAAAGAATAATGGATGGAAATGGATGAAAAATAGGTCTACAACTTCAGAAATGGGTTGCTGATCAGATGGAGTCGCAGATGTGTTTGCAAGTGCCTCCAAAGGCTGAAATCTTCACAGGAACACACCAACCTACAAAAGATGAAGTGGAAGACCTCTAAGGTCCCACCGGGTGTGCCAAAATTATTGTTGTAAATCAGCAGCACCCCTGGATGCAAATCAGGTTTCTAAGTTGATGTTTCAGGCGTCTAGTGTGATTGCACAACATTGAAACCTCTCTCCAAGTGTGGGACTTGTAAAATGAGAGAGGAATCTCTAGATTAGAGGCTAGTTCCTCAAACTCCTCTGATCAGATCTATTATTTGCACAACTGCAGAGGTTCAGATCCTAATTTTATCTTAATTTGCAAGGAGACAGGGATAAGAAATGCAAAAATTAAAACTAAACTGATAAGGGTGATACACCAAAGGAGTGGTGAGCACTTCTTGCTCATGAAAATTGACACAAATCAGAAATTGCAACATAAAACATCATGCACAGGTTGATAAGCTGTAAACAAGGGTTTGAAATGAAGCAAACAACACATACAAAGGACTGAAAGCATTCACAGAGCCTGCATTGTGATTTTCAACATCAAAATCCTTGTATTCCAACACCAAAGAGGCAGAAAAACCTGTTACAATCCCTGGAAGGTCTGATACTTGCCAAAATCACTTGTTGAAAGTGAAAACAGAAGCTTGTTGTGCAAAAAAGGTGTTCCCCCTTTGAAAAATGAGCCAAATCCGGCTTTTACAGTGCATGGGTCGAGCCAGGAGAGAGAAAACATGAAAAAACATGGGAGCCATTCCCCATTGACCAAAATGCATTAAAAACAGCATGGAGGTCCTTACAAACCCATGCCCTGACATTTTTGACCATGTTGGAGAAGAATGCGACCCATTTTGCATTAAAATTGGTTGTTGAAATGTCAGTTCTGTCCATGGGCATGTACCAGAAGCGTTTTTATTTTCTCCATCCAAACTATACCAAAATTCAAAATTGAGTATGAAATCTTATAGAGCATTTCACCAGCTTTCCATTGATATAAAGAACGTGAAAATCTGATCTCTGGATCGAAAGTTATGGCGATTTGAAGTTTTAGGGCCAAAATCGGATCGCTTTGATATTTTTAACGTGGACATGTGGCGAGTTCTGATTGGCTGCGGACCTTGCAAGGGAAAATTTCCCACAAAAACTCACTGAGCCATAACTTGAAAATACGTGGAGTAAAGAGGAAATCTTTACCTTTCTAGAAAGTGAGAAAGAGCTCTATCAATGGTGTCATTTTAGGAAGGTTTTGAGTGCCTAAAAGTAAAAATTTATGGTGAGGCACAATAGAAGGAAAGAATGAAAGGGAGTTAGCCACAAAATGAGCGGGGGCACATTTGGATAACAACAGCTTATGCACCTAAAGATAGGGTGGTAAAGCTTCCGTGCCTTCTCCCCAGACCCTCTCACATGCCTAGATGTGGGAAGAGGCGTGTCCATTGCCCTTGTAATCCTTAATAGTAGTGGGTACGTTGCTTTTCAATAATCGGATAGTGAGTGCAATTCGAACTTCGCGTCTTTCCAACAGTTTCTCACTATGTGTGGCCCACCACCTTGCTGTTGTGCCTATCAAAACATAACCTAGCATACTTCGTCATTCGTCCTCCCTCCAGTGAAGCTTCCATCTCTCTCAAAAATACCTCAAGGTATGCACCCCCAGAATACTTTTTTATTGTCTTCCCTCCTAGGTGCCAAACTAGATGTGCCATTGTTACTTTGGTTACTGATCCTTTCATATGTCACCCAATCAATTCATAAGTCCCACGTGACCAATCATCACATGCTATCTTGGTAGTATCACTACAGATTGAGCATCATCAACTGGATGACTCTTACGTAGGGTGGATGGTCTCTGGATCTCTTATGGAGCGCACATATATTCTATCTAGGACTTCCTCCCGAGGGGGTTCGGTATAGGGGGTGGACTTCCCATCAACCATCAGTATAAATACCCACTCTTCTTTTTTTTAAAGCTTATGTACCCCTTGTTAAACTAGAGATCTGCATTATTCTTATAACACCATGGGTGCCCAAGTAGAGCGGGAAATTATCCACCTCGGCAAGCACCAAGACTTTAAAATCCCTAGTGAACCTACTCCCGTAAATAGTAATGGTTGCATCGTTCAAGACACCTATGGGCATTGCCTTTGTCTTATTTGCCATAAACAGCACATTTGAAGATGGCTGCAATGTAGGCCTTCCCATTTGATGTCAGGCATATAGAGTGAGAACATTAACCTCCGCGCCTGTGTCAATGAGGATGTTGCTAAGTAACCATCCATCCACTCTGCATGCGGGAAATAATATTCTCCTACCTCAGCAGTTTACACACCTCCTTAACCTCATCCAAGTCATTCCTTGTTGCTTCTCTTGGTCTCCTTTGCTCATATTTTCTAGTCTTCTCTTTTAAGCATTAGATCTCCCTTGTAAAGCTGTTATGTTTTTGGAGCCTATTTTCATGTTAGAGTGTGGTACACCTTCTATGTGTTACACTTGGGTATTTTTACGATGGTCCCGCTCACCGGTGAGTGGGTCAAGGGGGTTCGGGGCGAAGCACCTAAAGCAAATTTTCATGGGTGGTTTATTAACCCATGGGTAATGGGTAACCGTTATGGGTTGTTTTTGGGCCCATGGTTTTGGTACCCATTGATTTGATACCCACGGTTTTTGTCCATTATTTTGATACCCATGGTTTTTTGCCCATGGTTTTGATACCCACGGTTTTGTATCAAACTGCTTAAGCAATTGTCTATTTATATGGTCTTATGCATATGATAGATAGACAAGCAAATCTATTGCATAGATGTGCTTTGAATTCAAGGGTGAATTGTCAGAGTTTGTTGAGCATAGCTCCAAACGGATCTGGGTATTGTATTGAGAGAGTGGAGGCTTGTAATAAAATGAGCAAGTGATTCTTGGTGGATGTAGCCCAAATTAGGTGAACCACGTTAAATCTTGTCTCTCTGTGTTGTGTTATTTATTACGCACTTTTATTTGAGATCGTAATATTTTCTACATATTAGTTTCTCTTGTTGTGATTACGTAAGGGATTATTCCGCATATTTTATCTCTTATTTCCTAACATAAACTTTGAATTACATCCATGGTTTCTGGTAGACTTCTTTCTGGTGAGTTGGGTTTGGATACTTTCCATGTACTACTTCTTCTCTCGAAACTAGAGGTCTCTTCCTAGGTGCTTCCCTTGCACGCATGGATTCTGCCCTCATTGTTACCATAACAAGCTCTAGTTTTGATTCTCATATTACTCATGGAAGCCATTGCACATCAGCCTTCTTAATACTCACCATGGCAGCACCCTTATCCTTTCAGTACTGTTGACTCATATGTTCGTACAACTCTGGGCATTCTTCATACTTATGTTTTTTTCCACACCAGGAGCATTGTAGAAGATCTGGACATTCATGCTTATAATGGTTTGTGGCTCCATAATTAAAACATGTCCCATGTGGGAACTCACTTCTTCCTCCACGGTCACCACAACCATGAAATCCTCCACGAAACCCTCTTCCACATGCATCTCCATCTCTATGCTCCTCATACCGACATTCAGCTCCTTTGGAACTGCTGGCAATGCCAGTATGGTGCACACCAAGATCAATTACCTCATGAATTTGGTCAATCAATCTAAAATCCTTGGTGTTATGAGTGGTTGAGGTACATATTTTCCAATAACTAGATACGTTTTTGTAGATCGCGTCTTTGCAACAAGGGGCACCTACTTGCATCATGGTCCTTGTGACATATCTTGCAGTTTATTACCATGGCACGTACCACCTTTCAAGTACATATACCACCATTATCTTTTGTGTGTCCTTCCACATTACAATCCATGCACTACATTCCTATGTAAATCTACGGAACTATGTTGGCAAACAATTTCTCCAATTGTTTAGCCATGGCAGTAATCTGAGCCTCTAAAAATGGGCTAACACCAGTGTCAACACTACCAACTGCTTCAGCACGTAAAGTAGCTTCCAATGCTTTGCGTGGGTCCATGAACGTTTTATGAGATAAGGCCCTCCTAAAAGGTGTGATCAAACCTCCGACAAACCACTGAGCATGTTGTGAAGGGTGGATATCATAAGACAACTTAGACAAAAGAGTTTTAAACCACGCATCATATTCCCGCACGCTCTCTGCCATTCCCTACTGGATTTCTTTGAGAGAGCTAATGCTCTTTTGTTCAAACTCAGTTATGTGGAATTCCACAAAGAATGCATTTCTCAGTGCAGTATAATCCACAATAGTCTGATGAGGATCATACTTTCTATACCAACTATGTGCATGTCCTTACAAGTTCATCACAAATTGGTGGCCTTTCGATCTGGGTCATGATTCCCTTTCATGAGCCATAGCATCTCACACTTATGCACATGCTCTGCAGAATCTTCTATTCCACTTGTAATCTAGTAAGTGTAGAGACATCTCAAAAATACTTGAGGAGGTGGTGAGGCCCTTGCCATCTTGATCAAGTCCCATGGTTTCCTCTGGTGTTTCCTCCTCTGTCGGATCCACTAGATCTGAGCCACCATCTCCACCACTTCCACCTCCAAATCCTCTTGTATTAGGTATAGGACTCGTGTTTGTCATACCAAGAACTCTTGTCATCCCACTGAAATGCGTGCCGATAGTTTGTGAACTAGTACCACTCCCAATCATAGTTCCTCCACCACTTCCTAACATGCTTCCAAAACCAGTTATATATGTGCCTTGTCTAAACATTCCACCAAATATCGGAATAGTGTGTGAAGCCATAGAAGTCCCAAATGAGAAATTGTATGTTTTAGGCACCAATAGGTTGTTTCCACCAATATTAAATGGATCAAATGTACTCTTACCTCGTTTAAAAAAACCAAGTGCCAAGGTCTGGTCGCTAGGTGGGTTCAGATGTGTGCCAACGACTCTTCTCTCTCTACGTGATGGACTCTCATCACAAGCCACAAGTTTTTCTCTTCCATGCTTACCAAGATGGGGTACCACAGACTATTTGGATTAGACATCCTCCATGTGAACCTCAACTCCCTTTCACCATGTCTAGCTCCATAACCCACTTGTAACCCCACACTTTCTATCGATCTCCTTTTCATGTGCTTTGTTATACTTAAGCCACCTCTCCTCCCTTTCCTGTTCAGTCATCAGATCAGCCATCCTTCCCCAACCTGGCTTCTTTGCCTAGCACTCAGGGTGGTTTAGTTGACCATAGGGTATGCCTCTAAACCCATGGTTACCATCAAGATTTTGATTGCAAGGGGAATAACATGTAGAAATGATCCCTTGGGCTCTTGCAAGAACTCAAAATCAACAAATTTTGGACAGGAATACGTGGAAATGATGTATTCTAGAGTGTATCTAGTCGAGTACTCCCTTCCACCAATGATCTATAGCACGGGTCCATGTTAGATTAACATCTTGTAGGTTATGATATGTTTCTTGGGTCCAAGGGTATGATCTATAACACCACCCCGATCTAGATGTATAATCCAAGAGCCATTCAAATAACTCTCTTGGGAAATAACGAAGAAGGTTTTCATACAACACATGACAAAGAGTGTCTTCCACCCATCTTTGTGAATCAAACCCAGATCCGATACTAAATCTCTAAGAAAATTCATCCTTTGTGCTCTTAAACGAATCTTCAACACCTTCAAGTGTTAAGTGCTGCGCCATCACTTTTTATAGAGATCATGATATATGTCATGTTCCCCTACAACTTCAAAAAGAGGTCCCAACAACGGAACCGATATGTAGTCACTTTTGCACCCACCAAGAAAAAGGGAACCTTATGCACGTCGGCCTATCACCTAGCGGGTCTTTGGGAACTCACACGAGGCACATAAGAGGGAGCCGAGTCTCTCTTTTATGTGAGTTTAGGGAAGGCATAACTCATGACTCTGACTTGGTGAATTAACAGACATGAAGACCTATAGAGCTCAGGACGACTTTTATACCCCTTCAATCATAGTAGAACCAAAACACGCAATAGAAATAATAGAACTAAGAGTTGTAAATCTACTACTATACTTAACCATTCAAGTAAGATTCATGATTATATACAAACAAAAGTACAATAGAAGTAGGAAGGTAATATAGGGATACATTCTTAACACATTTGTCATGGTAACCTTATCACATTCATTTATAGTGTTTACTTATAAAAGATTACAGAAGGTAGACCATAGTCATGCACCAAGTGTGGATCCATACATGTATTCTCACAAGTCAAAAATTTCATTCCCCATTTCCCCATTACATCCTTACTTGAATTTTGTACCCATTTTTATCCCATAGTTCTCGCAGTAATCTTGCAAAGCTCCACTACCTCATTTTCGTCTTTCTTTCTTTGCCAAGGGCACGCATATAAATAGGCCTATGAGCTCTAAAAAACTCCTCTGTAGCCTCAGATCTGGCCCCAAGTGTCAAGGTGTGGGTCGCCCCAAGTACATGCCTCTCCACATCATGATTAACTTTTTGGATCTTTCTATCGCAAGGTATATTCCTTCCAAGACACCTTATCGCAGTGCCGGAACCTTATCCAAATGGGAACGCGTTCTTCATGTGTTCTATCTTGGAGGCCAAAAATGGCTAAGTCCTTAATTGTTCTTCACGTGGCGCACGCGTCTGGGTTCTTCAAGAAGCCTTTTGAACTCTACCTTGCATGCCTACATCTTTGTGTTTCCTTGAGTCATGCGTGCCTACGCAAGCTTAAGATTTGGAAGCTAAATTTAGGGGCCCAACAGAGATATTTGTGTAAAGAAAAATCAGAGTGAAATCTAAAAGCGTATGGCTAGGGTAGATCCAAAAATAGTAGGGAAGGAGTACACGGGCATGGAGGAAATTTGTGAGAAGCATCATCTTGTGGAAGGATTTTTCCAGTTAGGGTTTGGTGGCTAGGGCACAAAGATAGGAGGATGTATTCACAGAGGAAAGCTTTGAGATTGGATAAGGAGGTAGAGCAAAGAAAGGGGAAGAAATTTTAAGGGTTAACCTAACCAAAGGAATAACACCAAAGAAGGTGACCGTCTCACCTAAAAACAAAAGGACAAGGGAAAGAAAGTAAATAGTTGTTTCCATGAGCACAAATTAAGAGTGGTACACCAAAATGTAGTACCCATATGGGGTGTTGCTAGGAAAATAATGGGAGTCACACCTATGAAAAATGATGGTGAGTGATTATAATCATTTCACAAGCACGTATGAGAAGGAGATGACATTAGAAATGGTTCGCCAAACTAACAAAAGGATGTCGATTGCATGCCCATATACAATGACAAAGTAAAGGTCAAATTGGAGAAAGTGGGGCCATGACAACTTTATGAGTTACCTTACTTTGGAAAACTTGAGAAAATGTATCAATGGTTGATGATGCGTATGCATGAGGATAATTTTTATTTTGCGCGGTGCAAGATTTGAATAACACCACAACTAATATCAAAATTCATAGGCCTCACTTGTGAAGGAGATAGTATAGACAATGATCTAGAGGACAAAGAAGCCATCAAGGAGACGGTAGAAGTATATGACTACAAGAAGGGTTCGTGGTAATTTGATATCATAGAGATCCTAGACCCTATGATGAGGATGGTTGCATGCTTGGTAACCATGCTCAATGATCAAAGTGATTGACACAAGTAAACAAGGCATGGCTAAACGTATGCCAAAAGATATTAGAAAGAACTATCTATAACTTGTCTACTTTCATCATGGATGAGATCATTAACAAGCACAAGAGGGTGAGAAGATACTCTTTGGTAATGTCCTTTTTACCCTTTTTTTTCTCGAGAGATTGGTGTGATTGATGGGCTAGAAAGGTTCATATGGGAGTACTAGAAGAGAATCCATCTCCCACAAATATATTTACAAAGTACACTTGTGAAACCATGACAACCACTCACAACGTGCGTTTGGAGAACTAGTATAAGTGAATGTGTGATGCATTTGGGGAAGAGTGGAGGATCATAGAGAATTTTAAGTGCTCATGGAGGAAGAGGCAGAATTTTTAGTGTACCAACATTTCGAATTGGTAGATTTAGATTGTGAGATGAGACTATGAGCCCCTCGGTGCAAACTACCATTCTCTTTCACTTTGCACAATACTTCCAAGCTGGAATTAACCAATTTAAGGAATCTAATAGACTAAGGTTCAACCTTAGTGAGGTGGACCAAGACCACCGTGAGCTACGCCAACATTTTTTTAACCCAAAAGTGTGTATACATCGAGAAGTACGTCTCCGATGAGGTCCAAATGATGAAACCTATAACGTTGTCAATCGTAGGGAGGACCGTAACAAGAGTATACATGCACATAAGGATAAAAATTGAAAAATGCACATACTTGGAAGGTGATGTCTTCATTCTTAAAGACCCTATAGGTAGGAGGAAGGCCATGCCAAGAAAGAGAGAAAGGTAGGAGGTGCAAGAAAAGAAGGCACCAAGTATTTAGACTACACAATTGGTGGGCGTGTAGGAGGTAAGTGCAAAGACAAGAACTTAAGTGAGTAGGGAAGGTCCCCAATCAAGGAGAAGACTCCATAAAAATCACCCGAACATGAAGAAACCATCACAAAGGAGAAGCCACCAGAGAAGGAATAAGAAAGAATTGAATCTCCTATGATGGAATCATCAACTAGAAAGAGGCGAAGGTGACAGGAAAGCTGATTCACATGAAACAAAAAGCATGGAAGCCTACATAGGTGAAAAGGATAATGATGAACTTGAATAAGCTTGAGAATCTATATTATTTGAAGTACACAACTATGAAGAAGAGGAAGAGGGAGAAAAGGATGATAAGGAGGAAGAAGGTGCTCGGGAGTAGGGGGTAAGCAAGGAAGTGAATACAAAAGACCAAAGGACCCCAAACCTCACAAAGGAAAAAGTGGAAGAGGAAGTAGAGATAGAAGTGGCAGAATCATTGAGGCCTTGGTAGAATAGGAGATCGAATAGAGTGTGGATGAGGTGATGAAGGAAATAGAGGAGGAAAGCATAGGAAAATAATATGGCAGCATAGGGAGAGATCCAAGTTTGACCATAAGATTTCCAAGGGCCACACACATAGGGAGAAAAAGCATAGAAGCCTCACAAAGCCAAGGAATGGGCTACATTGATGATCAAGAAAATTTTTGTGTGTGTGTCTTCAAATCACCATGCCAATGGAGCAGCTCGTGGCTATGGCATAATTTGATGAGGAAGGTGCATACCATCGAATGAGGAAGATTTTATCTTGGGCATTCGAGTCCCACATTGATGAGCCTGAATTTGAGGTAGGCCTAAGAGCACCGATAAGGGTACTAGAATCGAAGGGGATCAACCCCTTGGTAAATTCTTAGCATTTATCAAATGAACAGATCTGTGATGCATTGAATAAGGTTTCGGTTGAATTTTAAGCCAAACTCTTCGGGAGAAATGACATAGTAAATTTTCTAGAAGAAGAGATGGAGAAAAAAGAAGAGCTTCATGAGAAAATAAAGGACTTAAAGTAGGAGGAGCTAATAAGCGCAAAACTAAGGCATGAGTTGAATGAAGAGAAGGAAAGGGTGTGCAAGGTCTACAAGAAAGCAAAGATGATCAAAGATGCCATTTTCTTAAGGAATCAAGATCTAATGCCACCAGCGCAGAAGTATGGATCCACCTTGGAGTGTCTATAGAACTTGATCCACATCCACACAATGGAAAGAAGGCCACTAGCCTTGAATTCTGCAAAGGAGGCATCGACACATAAAGAAAAGGAGGACAGGATGAAGGTTGTGGAAATGTTTTCCTAGTACAAGAAAGTCCTCGCGGATGTGAATGTCGCGCCCAAGTAAGTGAGGCCACTTGACAACCGCACTAATAGAGATAGAGTGGCAAGAATTCTGCTTTTCCACCCATGAAGCAGAGCTTAAGGAGTTTGAGAGAAGAATAATAAGGGGAATAGGGTGGAACATGAAAAATTCTATCCGAGGTTGAGAAGAAATCAGAGGCTATTGAGACCTTGTGGGGCTCAATCAAAAATCGGCTGAAAGAGTTGTATCCCTAGATCACTCAAAGGATGGATGCACTTGAGGATTTGGGAAAACAATTGGAGGGGATCATGGAGACAATGAATACCAAAGGAGGGCTAAGTTTTGAAGAGGTGAGCACCTTAGTTGGTGACCTCTATCAACAGGCACAAAGCGAGGTCGATACTTGGAATAAGTTAGAGGTATATTTAACGAAATATTTCCCTCTCCTCTTGCATAAATAATCATAGTTTCCCCATTATTTAATTCTTACCCAAATTATTCATTCCTTTATTCTTTCTCCAAGCTATTCAAAGACAATCATTCTTTATTCTTTGAGAAGGTGTTCCCAAAGGCAGAGAATAGGGTAGTGTGGGGTGATGTTGGGCCACTAAAATATTGGCTAAAGTACAAGAAGGTGCATCGTGTGCAAGGCATATGTAAAGAAGGGTGTGCAAGGAGGATACATGTAAGAAGAGGTTTTAGGAGGATTTAGTAGAACTTGTGGCATGTGTGTGTAATACAAAACAATGGTTTTTAAGACTTAGCCATATTTAGCAAATTCTCAGCAAGACACAAGGAAAGCATGAACTAATTGTGCATGCGGAATGGATAAGTGTGCCAACCGGAAACTTGGTGCCCACGAAAGGAATATTCCATGTGAAGGAAGGATCCAGAAAGATATCATTACAAAGAATGGGAAGCATATATTTGAAGAGGCATGCCCCTTGGAAGACCACCTTGACGCTTGGCAACCAATTTGTAACTTTATAAGGGCATGGTGGTGGTCACTAAAGCTATATATAGAGGCACTCGGGTAGAAGAAAGAAGAAAGGATGGAGAGGAAATGAAACGCGAAGCTCTGTAGAAATATATAGAGAGTTATATGGGGTGGGATTAGAATATCTATAGGATAAATAAGTGTATCAAGGGATGAGTATATATTTTCTCTATATTTTGTAAAGGACACAAGTCCATTTCTGATGCATGACCTTGCTCTGCCTTGTAATACCAGTCTATGATGGCCTAAATGGATATAATGTGGTTATATTGGACATGAATAAATATATGTGTAGTTCTTGGTTTATGCTTATATCTTACATGCATTTGTTCTAGATGTTCCATGTGGATGAATAGTGCATTTCCCTTTTGTTTTAACTTAGATTTGTATTCCATGAATATGTTTCTCATTTTAATGGATGCATTGATCTAGAGGTTCTTTTCTAAATTCTAAGAAGGAATATATAGATTTGTCCCATGTTTTCTTCATTTAAGTTTTGTCATCAATGTTGCTTTTTCTCTCAACTCACATAAAGGAGGGACTTGACGCACGTGCGTGCCTCGGATGAGTCCCCAATGCTAGCTCGGTTATAGGCCAACGTGCTTGGGATTTTTCTGTTTCTCCTTAAGGTGTAAAAATGACTACAAAAATAACAACCTACTTACCTTTTCTTGTTGTTTGTTAATTAACACATTTAGTCATTAATCATTTTGCTATTTGTTTTGTGTGTGTTTTTTTATTATGGTACTCACTAGACAACAAGCACGTAATCAACTATTTGAAAATATTTCTACCTCACCACTTACATTTCAACTTCAACCCGCACTTTGCAATATACCACTTACAGAAACAATTTCTTTGCTTATGCCACCACAAGCGTTGCTTTATCAGACAAACACATCCAATCCCTTTTTGACACACAAACATGGAATGAAATAGGTTTTGGCTATAACAACAAATATAGACAACAATATTTTCACTCTCCACAACAGTAGTATGGAAAAATTATCTACACACCAAAATCAAACCATTCATTTTCTCCCACTGCATCCAAGCTCCCATTCTACAATGGGGGTGATCATATTTCTAAATAAATATTAGACTCAAATATTATTTCTCTTAATGCATACCTAACAGCCAGAAATGTTCAAATGAAACCGTTCACACCGTAATCCATTGCACATGCTCACAACCCTTTACCCACCATTACACAACTCATTGATCGGGCGAGAACCTATTTTCCAACACTTATTTCCATACACTTCAGGTCAATCTGAAACACCAAACATTAGTCAATCCTAGATAAACTACTAATTCTACTAATCCATTTGACACATTGGATGAGCAACCTTTTGTAAGTCAACTTGAAGCATCCTATGTCTCCTCAACACGTGTCTATGATATTCACATGATCTCATCACAAAACATGTTTGCTAAAAAATTCACATCTTTACCAAGTCCTTCTACAAGATCCACACCATCCTAAATATTACCATCACTTCCATGTCATCTCTCTCGAGTCTCTTCATAGGTAACTCTACGTACCCAAAATTGTAGGAGTCTTGCACCACTTTGGAACAATGTTACACATACCCCATGATGATACAAGTCACCTCGTAAGGTGTTTAGGATCCAGAGAAGCTCGCGAAGTGTATGTTAGCATCCCAAATGCTTTATCCAAGTTCATTGTGCTTTGTTTTATCCCTTGCCTCCCTTTTTTTTTTTTTTTTTTTTTTGACCTTGATGAAACCACCACCCTGCCAGGGCGGCGGTCTCGTGATCGCCACCCTACTAGGGCGGTGGTCTGTAACCACCGCCACCGCTCGGGGTGGTGGTCCTTCACACGTTTTTCAGCACATTCCTTTGATTGCAACTTGCATGAATTTTCAACATTTACCAGACTTTTCTCAACTACCTTAGCTTGTATTTATGTTTTTGGTTCCCTATAATAGTGTTTCTCCATTGTTTAATGGTAAAATAGTTCCATTCCAAGATACTCTTTGGTAAATTGTAATTCTATAAATAGTTGGTTTTTTTTTCAAACAAATGGCCCCTCATCCTCTCAATCCTTTTGTTCGAGTTTTCAATTCCTTTCTTAGATTTTTTTTTTTAGTTTCAAGTTTTGCTTGCATTGTTGGAATTATTAGAGGTCATATCATCCTCTCTTTTCAATGTTTCAAGTCTTGTTTCATTATTCTGCATGCGATCAGTTTAAAACATAGAATAGCTTCATTTCTAGACTAGAATCCATTGAATTTGTAGGTTTTTTTGTCACGAAGATAATTTCTGAAACTCTTGGTACACTTGTGTTGTATTCTGTAATAAATCCCGCTAGGAATTAAATAGTCAACCTATGTTCACTTGCACTATCCCTCTCCTACTCGCATTGTATTCAATCTATATCTCAAGGTGCCATTGTTTGATTGTTATCTTCTATTGATACTATCATATACACACTTCTACGGATTCACGAGGACACGAAGGAGCGAGGAGATCACACTTGAGGGGATGAAATCACACACAACTAGATTTACCACCGTTTCGTAAATGTCGGGTTTGAGCTATCAAAGTTCTAGTTACAACATATCAAATAGAGGTCTTTCAAGCCACAACAAACTTACAAGAAATTAGTGAGAAACTAAGAGGATTGAATATTGAAGGCGAAAAATATTACACATTCTGGTCAAACAATCTAAATTATAGATTTCCTTGATAAAACACCTAAATGACCATGCAAGGGTTTAAACGAGAACAAACATTTGGTTGTGATCCTTTGGTTCCGCAGCCTAACATAGGAGACCTCCTCGTTGATATAGACACTAGCTTATGCATCCAAGTTGCTAGAACACCTATTAGGTACTCCAAGAAAATCGTACAACTTCTAGTTCTAAATGTAGAAGCTGAAAAGGCATACGATTACTGGATAGTCGGAAGAAGGGATTGATTCTTCACATGACCATAACAGGACCTCAACAACCACGTACTCACGGTTGTGATCCCAAAGTCCCACAACCCAACAGGCCTACAAATCAGTCAAGTATTGACCCGGCTTGCGAACGCTGGTGTTTAGATCTTCACCACTCCCGCCAAATATTATAGCACAATTTTCTCGTATTAAACATAGAAGCCAATCAATCCAATATTTTCTGGGCTAGACCAGAAAACCACCCATAGCTAACCACAAAATCCACTAAAATGACCTACCACTACTTTCATGACCTTGTCTGGAGATATATATGAAGCTCCCACAGGTCACTTCCCACGTATCCAACAACCAAGAAATAGGATCTCGGCAGAGCTCGACATCGATTAGAGCCTCTGAGCAGCCATTATATCCAAATGAGCCATTACACCAATCCAGGTTAGGAGGGCCTTCTTCGTCGTAGATTCTGATTCCATTATTGCATGTTGAGGATTTAAGATTACCTAATTACCTTATACATATCCATTCACAATCAACATTCATTGGCTATCTCGACACGACCTCAAGAAGTTAGGTATGAGGAAAGGGTACTTGTAGATTCCCATGCTCACTTGTCACTTTTCCATCGTAAAAAATGTTGAACCCGACGTGAAATAAACTAATATCCCTCTTTCTATTTCCATTTCTTCCATCCACCTTCGTTCTTTCCCATTATTTTGTGGGTATTCATATACCCCCCGAATATGTCGCGATATGATGCATATGGCAGACCTCTCTCAGGTCTCAAAGTAAACTATAGTCAAACAAATAGGTAACCATCGCCCTCGCTTTCCGCGTGGGCTGATAAATATTCAAGTAATTACTTGTCATCTCAAACTCCCCTCACAAAACCAGTTCTAGTTCTTCGTTCCGAATTGAGGAGTTTGATCAGTTTCCACAAACACAACAACCAGAGCCATCAGGCTCTAAAAATATGACGTTTACTGGAGAATCCACTTCATCTCCTCGGGTCTTGTTCAGACCACAGATCAATATACAATCAGACCCACTCCCCTTTTTGGATGAGGAGTACTTGGCACGCTTCGCTAAAAGTGAACAATGCTTCCAAAATATGTATCCACCTTTAGGAAGTTTACAAATACAGTCTGATGCCCTATTCTAGGAGAACACCCCCATAACTCCACCTATGGGAAATACACTCGGTGAAGCTTGGTAGGGTAATGACCAATTCATAGCAGGGTATCATACCCCCTTACAACCTCAAGCCATACAACAAACACCCTTAAGGAAAAGCACTACGTCTTCACCGATGGAGGTCATTTCAGCCTTAGTTGAGAAGGTTAGAGGGCTAGAACTTGCTCAAGCAAACCAAAATTCATATTTTGGACAAGTGGGAATCCCCAACCCTCTATATCACCCTAGTCAAGTTGACCTCCTTACAGGAATAGGCATGTTAGGCATGCCTCCTCAAAATCCTTATAATTATCCACAGTAAATACCAACTAGGATAGCATTTTCAAATGCCACTCCAGTTGAAAACATGACACCTCCCGACTTGGCACCAAACAACCCATACTAGAACAATGCTCCTCCTTATTTAAACATCTATTCAAAATCACCACAAGGAGACATGTTCTCTTCTCCTAGGATGTTCGTTCAACCACAGGGATTCCCTTATATCCCTACAAACGCATATGCTATGCCATATCAACAACCCATTCCACCTCAACCCCCTCAGCAAGCCCCATCGATGGTTGAGGCCTACATAGTAGGGACTTATTCAGAATATTTAAAATAACCCCTAGACTTCACCATACGAAGCGTTATGCTTCGAGACCTCTTCCCGATTTGCCCAAATATAAAGGGGAAGGGGACCCAAATGCACACATTAAGGCCTATGCCACAACCATACGGGAGTTACTCCCTTGGGATGGCATTGTCGCTAAAACATTCCCTAAAACCTTAAAAGGTATTTCCCTTGACTGGTATTATAGAATACCTGAAGCTTCGATACACTCATTTAAACAACTCGTGTCAGAATATATCAAAGCTTTTGACATGAACAAATTGTTAAGAATGGGAATTAGGGAGTTATTACATATCAAACAAGAACATAATGAATCCACCACTCATTTTATCAAAATATGGTGTATGGTTCTCTACTCATCAGCGAGTGCTCCAAATATGGATCAAATGGAACTATGTGATTTATTCCTTAATTCACTCAATATAGAGATAAAGGAAGAAGTCCAGAAGTTCCCACTAAGAACTTACGATGAAGTACTTGAAAGTGATCTCTGAATCAACCAAGAAGTGATTGATAGTGGTCGTAAAACATATGGGACAAATGGGAAATTAACCACTCCCAATCAAAACACCGTGGCCTATCCTAATATCTGGGACGCTAATCAAGGACCTAAGATCCTTAACAAGAATCATGGGGTTACGAAAGATGGAGTAACTGACCAAGCTAAAAGGGAAAATATTTTAAACATTTCACCACCTGTTAATAATCAGCGAAATAATAATTTTACCCCAACAATCAATGCGGTGGATTTTAATCATCCACCATGACAAAAACAACAACAACAACAAGTCCAGATGCAAAGTCCAAATCAAAACCCAACCGGATATCAGAGTCAAAACCAAAGGCAACATCCTCAAAATTTTAACTCTAAGAACCAACAACCTTATCAGAATTTTGGGCCACAACAGGTTTTAAATCAATAGCCTCAAAATTACAATCCCAATCTATATTGTGGCTTCCACAAGACTCAAGGCCATGATACTAGGAATTGTCGTGAATATAATAAATTCATGCAGCATTTTCTGAAGATAAAAAAACTCTTTATAGATATGTTTTTAGCAAATTCTATAGTACCCACGCCAAACGCTTATGTAGGGGTAGTTTCTCCTCAAAATGCATCCCTCAAGATCTTCAATGACCCGCTCTGAACCATTCTAACAACAACGGGTTAGATCCTAATGAGAACAAATAAGGGTGTCATGATAGGAAACAATGATCATGATGCCTCAACTTCATTAAATCCACCGATTTGCACCCCAATTAGGAACTCGACCTCAAACTAAGATAGTTGGTTTAGTAGAGTTAGATGCCGAGCTACCCATAGAAACCATAACAAGAACATGGAATTATTCTTCTTAACCAACTCCAAGTTATTCATTAGAGCCAGACAACACTAAACAAACATTGCTAAAACCTATAGGTGCCTACGATCTAATTAATGATTTAACTAAAACCTTCTCACACATCTCCTTCTTGGATTTGTTAAAAAATTCTCCCACCCATAGGGCTGCCCTCTTAGAAGCATTAGGCCTTGGCCATTTAATCAACATCACTCCTCCTCCGAGAAATGTAAGTAAACCATGTGGATTTTGACATTTATCCTCTAGGGCAGCCAGATAGGGATACTAAATTTATATTCGATATAAGAAAAATGCCAACAGATGCTGAAATTACATGAAGAGGCGACCCAACTTTACATTTACAAGTTTGGGTCTACAATAATTATGTTAAACGTGCAATGGTTGACGATGGGGCAGCAGTCAACATAGTCCCCTTTGCTTTCCTTCAAAATTTAGGATATGGAGAGACAAACTATTCCACGACGTGAAATACACTAAGAGGTTATGATAGCCTCAAAGCCACTTCAATTGGAACCATAGTTTTACCGGTCACTTTAGGACCCAAGACAATCCTCACCGAGTTTTATATTATAGATCGGGAAACCAATTATAATATGATCCTTGGTCAGCCATGGATACACCGCATGAAGGCAATCCCTTCCACATTATTCCAAGAAATAAGATTTCTACACTTAGGGAAAATATTCATGGCACAAGGTGACCCAAAACCCTTTGATATACACCTAGCTGATTTGAAGAAAAGACTAGGTGTTCACTCTGAGTTTGAACTCCCAACAAATCAGCTTGTCAAACCAACTAATTCACAACCAAAAGAAAAGTTGATACCCACCACTAAGTTGGAAATTACAAATCCAGCCGAGGACGTTCCAGTACTCAAAAATGAGACCAATGCTATAAAAGTAGTATCACTAGGGACTACCACAAAAATTGTTGAGTTGCTAGAGAAAGACTTACCTATTCTCCTACCGTTTGATTCCATGGGTATGGGACACACCCTGGGAATCACTTCTCTTCCATCAGATGAAGTTTTTATGGTAGAGGTAACCGAAGCAAAAGAAATAGATACAACAAATATCCCAACGTCAATTTTCCCAAAAAAATATTGGACTCTCCACTTTGATGGAGCTAGATGTCACTTTGGAGCTAGGGCGGGGGTGATATTTACTTCACCTAAGGGAAAGATCCTACCTTTCACCTTTAAATTAAACTTTGAATGTACAAACAATGGAGCTAAGTACGAATCTCTCCTCCTTGGCCTCATCCTAGCTAAAATAATGGGTGTCAATAACATTAGAGTGCTAAGAGACTCGCAACTAGTCACAAACCAAGTCTCTGAGGTATATGAAACTAGGGCTGAACATTTACAACTATACAAAATGTCAAGTATTAGATCTAAGTAAGGGATTTAACTTCATATCAATTGAAGTAATCCCATGAGAGTAGAACCTTCTCGCAGACTCAATATCAACCTCAGCTTCCCATTTTACCCCGAACAGCGAGTTGAAGGACACAAATTTCATGGTATCACTTCATACCGAACCATTAGTGCGTAAAATACTAACAAACTCACTCCTAGCTCATAGAGAAGGTGAGGATGATTTTTTTATCATAGGTTACTTTGATGATGATAGAGTCACTCTCGAATATCTGAATGCCTATGCGGAGCTACACCTTTCTCACCATATAGTTGACCTTTCCCTAATACGTCATTCCTCTTCCTACTTTGGAAATCCCACGGTAGAGTCTCCTCCACAAAAGGATCTCGATATCTATGAGATAGAAACCAAAGAAATTTTGGAGCTACCTCCAGCCCCACTGAATTTGAAGAAGGTAATGCTTCTTTGATAGAAGAAACTATTGATATAAACATTGGAATGGAGGAGGAACCAATAATTTTGAATTTGGGATCCTCGTTAACCTTGAGAGGAGATAGAAATACACACCGAATCCTTAAAGAACATCAAAAGGCTTTTTTATTTAACTACAAAGAAATGACGGGCATTGCACCACAATTCATGGTACATAACCTTGTCACTCAATGAGATGCGAAGCTAATTAAAAGCGAAGTCAAGACCAATGAAGCCAAAAGTGGCTCTCATGATAAAAGAGGAAGTAATAAAACTTCTCCAAGTGGGATCCATCAAACCCATTGACTATTCACAATGGGTATCTAATATCGTCCCTGTTCTAAAAAGAACAGGAAAATACGCATTTGCATAGATTTTCAAGATATTAACAAAGCTTGTTCCAAGTATGATTTCCCATTACCATCCATTGACGTTATCATTGATGCAACAATTGGATTTCAACTCTGTCCCTCATGGATGGATTCTCGTGGTACAATCGGCTTAAAATGTCGAGTAGGATCAAGCCAAAACCACATTCATAACTCCCTAGGGAACTTATTGTTACTGTCATGCCATTTGGTCTTAAGAACACCGGCGCTATGTATCGGTGGGAATGACTTATATATTCCACGATCTTATCCATAAAATCATGGAATCCTATGTGGATGACTTGTTGGCCAAATCCAAAAATTGTTGTGATCATTTGGAATTTCTCGTATCATCCTCTCACGACTAGTTGAGTATGGAATCACATTAAATCCGAGAAAAGTGTGTGTTTGGTGTGACAGGAGGCAAACTTCTAGGCTACATTATATCTTCAAAAGGGATTGATGTTGATCCGACCAAAATACGGGTTGTTCTCGAAATGATCCCACCTTTGACGAGTTTGGAATCAGGTCATTTCTTGGGAAACTTGGTGCAATCAAAGGTTCATCACGATTTAAGTTTTTCCATTCATCCAATCAACAATCTATTGAAGAAAGATATAGCGCTGATTGGGTGAGGAATGCGGTGAGGCCTTCAAAGTAGTTAAATGCTTCTTGTTGTCTCCACTCATGCTAATGCCTCCCAAGCTAGACTGCCCTTTGATCCTATACTCACGAGCCACTCATGTCTCGGCCTCGCATGTTGGCTCAAGAAGACAATGACAAGCGAGCGTGTGATCTATTTCATTAGCCAAACGTTGCTTGATTATGAAACACATTACACACAAGCAAAGAGAGAATGTCTTGCCATAATTTTTACAACAAAATGTTTGAGACATTACATGTTAAACCAGGAAACAAGATTCATTGTAAAGATAGAACATTTACGAACATTTCTCACACAAGGATCTTTATCTACAAGGGTTGGCTATTTCATAACCTTAATGGGAGAATTTGAGTTAACATTCGTGAACTAGAAATCCATTAAGGGACAAACCATTGCAGATTGGTTAGCTGACAATCCACTAGATGGAGGTGAGCTAGTAGATCTAGACTTTCCCAATAAGTGTGTATACTTCGTTGAAACTAGGCCCCCCATTTCTACATGTCCCTGGTATACTGATATCATCAATTTTATCACGGACCATACATACCTAGAAGGAGCCACATCATAACAAAGAAGGTGTTTATTCATTATTACCACTAAATATGTTGTTTTAGACCAAGTACTCTATCGTAGAGCCTTCGACGACATGCTTCTAAGATGCGTCGACATAGAAGAATCCAAGAGGATTCTTCATGAATCCCATAGTGGGATATGTGGGGGCCACTTCGGTGGTCACGCCACCGCTTGCAAAATACATTGAATGGGCTATTTTTGGCCCACTCTCAAGCATGATGTAGTGGAATTTGTACATAATTGTGACAAATGCCAAGAATTCTCTCACGAGATTCACATGCCAACACAATCCCTATAATTAATAGTGACTCTGTGGCCCTTCTCCATGTGGGGTCTAGACTTGATAGGGAAGTTCTCTCCCTCATCAATTGATGGCCATAATTTTATAATCATAGCCACTAGAATATTTTACCAAATTGGTGGAGGTCATGCCTCTCACCACTGTACCAGGTTCGGTAATTGCCAAATTCATTCTAAACCAAATTATCTGCAGGTATGGTGTCCCGCAAGTCATTATCTCAAATAATGGCATGTCCTTTAAGAATGATAAGTTCCATGAGCTATGTAGCAAGTTCAAGATAAACCATCACACGACCTCTCTTTATTATCCTCAAGCTAATGGGCGGACAAGCGACAAACAAAATGTTAAAAGCTATTCTCCTCAAAACAATCAAGGAGAACAAGCAAGATTGGCATTTAAAACTATATCCAACCTTGTGGGCCCATCAAACCTCAATAAGAAAACCAACAGGAGCAACTCCTTTCTCATTGGTATTTGGGGTAGAAGAAGTTCTCCCGCTTGAGGTTGAAATACCCAGTCTCTGTATCTCATTACAAGGGATTATGGACAAAGAAGCTTATAGGGAGGCATGCCTCTCTCAACTAGAAAGCCTTAATGAGGCAAGATTAAATGTTGAACAATGACATAGAGCCTATGGTTGACCGGATGTGTTGGAAGTACAACAAAAAGTCTATGAGTGAGAAATATATGAAGGAGATTTAGTTCTAAGACTGACAACCAAATCGATAAGAAAACTTGCAAAGGAAGGAATTTCTGGCCCAAATGGTTGGGCCCATACTGAGTCATGAAGGAATACAGAAACGGTGTGTATCTCTTGTGCACACTAGAAGGTGAGGAATTCGGTGAAACTATCAATTCCTTACATCTTAAGCAGGTTTTACACGTAAAACACCAAAGTCATTACTAGTACATTATAGCTACTTACATTGCATTAGTCTCTTAGCTGCTTCATTCTGTCCATTTCGTAAAAATGGTAGTCCAAGAGCTTACTCTTAAAACAAATCTGTTGCAAATTTATGAAGATATTAGCAAAAGCATTCATGTCACATCTCTCAAAGCATCATCAACTATTTTCAAATCTTCTCATCAATTTTGACAGAAAAACATTGACGGAAACCATACCAAGACCTGCATACTTGGCTTTGCTCTTTCTTTCTACTAGGTGAAGTTGTTCTTGCCTACGATCTGTTCTAGAAGCTTCTTGGTGTCACATCTATCCCTCTTAAATCTCTTGGAATGAAATGGTATCCCAAAGTCATAGATCAAAAATGTGAAAATCAAATGAAATCAAAAGCACCAAGAAAACAAAATATTTTATTTTACACACTTCTCTGCCCCATCAACCTTCAGTGATAAGCCCACATCTCTTATTGGTGATGTGAGGTAGGGAAAGGAAAGAAGTGCCCTTACTCATCTGTATCTTGCCTTTGGTGACAAACCCATGCTTCTTACTAGTGGCATGAGGTAGGGTGTGGGGGGTCTAGTCACACAAAGCTAACAAATCTTGGTATGCTAAAAACACAAATAAAATTATGTTAAGAGAAAGCAAAAATTGAAAAATCCAAATTCCAAAGAGATCAAATCCTCAAAACCAAATTTTGTCAACCAAATTGCCATTTATGAATCTAAGTCTAGATAAACTGAAAAGTAAGTGGCCTTCTAAGCTTGGTGGTAGTTCTGGGTAGGGTGGGTGTGTAGGTCCAAATTTGGCTTCTGTTACTATTTTTTCTGTCTCTCATCATTCCATTCAGTCAAACACATACAACTTGTGCCCTTCCTAATTCTTGGTGTTGAGCCCTCATGTCTTACTAGTTGCGTGGATTTGGGATTGAGGCAAGTTGATCTCTTTATCACTATACATTCATCATGTCTTGCCAACATCAGAGGAAATTACACACATTGCCCAAAGAGTTCAAAATTTCAGTACTACCATATGTTAGTATCATCTCATATCAACACTACAAAAACATACAGAGTAAAATGTTCTATCTACTATCATTGGTTATCCATTGCATACATTCTGAAAACATGAAAAATAGTATTCTAAAAGCATCTAAATACACATATAGAAATAAGTCACAAACTTCAAGATAGGCAAGAGTCTAGATCCAAAGATATATATATATATATATATACAAATCAGGTTTCGTATACAATGCCATCATGCACTAGGCATGGTCAAAAACGCTCAATGAGCCAGAAAGTACAAAAACACTTGTATAAACATCTGAAAAAATACTATAAAAATAGTCTCTCAATCCCTATGGGATCCCTTAGAGGGTACGTAGCCATGTCTAGGGCTTCAGCTCTGCTGGTGCTCGAATGCATTGAGGGCTCATGGTCACACCCAATAGCTATCGTCTCGCTACGAGAATGGCTCCTCCTCAACGGTGCTCGATTGTCTCTATATCCATCCACCTCCATGTGGAGAGAAGTAATAATATTTTTCACATACCGGGTAGAGGAAAAAGCATCGGTGTGCCCACCCCAGTGCCGAGGGCTCCCCACATCCACAAAAATCTCAGCACGAGTCTTCTCCAAGGGGAGAGGTAGGGTATCAGTACACACTCGGTGAATCAAGTCTCACCACTCATCAGCAGTCACTGTAAACAAAGGAGGAAACAAGTTAGAAGATAATCAACGATAGAATCAAGAGTAAACAAAAAATAAATAAATAAAAAACTAAGATGAGTCTAACTAAAAAAATGTCAGGAGAAGAGTGATAACTCACTAGGATTGCCAAGCCTCCAAGAAGAATCTCTAGGATCTACACCCACCACCGATGCCACCAGCGATTGGTGCCCCTCGCCCATGTGCGGGGCAATGTGATGACCTACTGATAGACTCGCCATCTCCACCAAAGTCACGAGAGATAAACTCCTCAAACCGAGTCACTCTCTCTATGCTCTACTCTACCTTCTCTGCCTGTAGGATCTCCTGGGTATCATGCCACTCAGGATCGCTATCATCCCCCCACCACCCGTCTCACTAATCTCCATGCCCTCTATCTCCTCCTCGGTCTCTCCCCCAATGAACTCCTCAGACTCAAAGTCCACATCGATGGTCTCATCACTACTATGAGCGGGACCGACGACAATCTGAAGTAAGGGTGCCTGAGGAGCACCAGCTCTCCCTCGTGCATGTACCACCCTCCTAGCTGTAATAGGAGTATTGGGCATAAAAATGGTTAACCCCCAGCCTCTAGGACCTCCCCGAGCCTCACGAATAGATCTATACACTGGAACAACCTGGAGGAATCATGTCACTATAGGGGATGCCAGGCGATATGGAACTCTATCAAAGGAGTGTATCTCCAACTTCCCTGCTATCTATCTATCAATTGGCTAGTGGTCGACAGGCAATCAATGTAACGGTCTCCTCTCCCCATACCCCTACCATGGCCTGATAAGGAGTGGCCTCCATGTCTGCAGTAGCTAGGGAAACCACTAGGCTTTGGGGTGCTCGAGCTGTCATCCTGTCCACCTCGCTACCCCGATGACCCTGGGATCCTCCACCTCTACACCTCTCCCATATGGGATAATATGCTCATACACCTAACTCATGACAAGAGTCGGGTGGCTTAGTGATTTCCCCTGTAAACAAAATACCCTATATAAGTCATGGTAGGTAGTCCCGAGGATATCTGCTCCCCAAGCATAGACACATCCATGGCCCTCAATCTGTGTAATAATTGGAGCCCAGCAATACAAGAGGGTGTCCCCTCCCTTGTCCCCAATCATTCTAGATGCAAGGATGCCCATGATGGCCTTGGAGTAAGGGAATGTCTGACTCAATAATAGAGTGGATCCTCACGCCCTTCTTTGACCCCATTGATACAACCACATCTCCCATGTAGGTGGCCCACTAAACCACCTATGATCTAGATACAACTATCTTAAGAGACAACCACCACCCAAGGATCAGAACCCCCAGTATACAATAAACATCCTCCAGGGTGATAGACCACTCACCCCTAACTCCTGGTAATTGGAAGTTATTTTGGTCCGCATCCCAATATGAGAATAAGTCACACAATGATATGTGGTGCAAGTGAAACATGAGGAACCTATGTAATCCTTAATATACCAGCCCTCAGAGAGTATCCCTCTCTACCAGGAGAGTGCCTCCAACAATACCAAGAGCCAATCACACTCCCTCTCCCGGCTTCATCTAATGTACTCCTTCTGCATACACCCAAAAACACGCAAAAAGGAGTAAGTACCAAAATTGCATTGGAAAAACTATTAAGAACATGCAAGAATGCTAAAAATGCAAAAACAAGTCAAGTAAAGTGTTGTTTTGACACTCTGTAACGGACCACCACCCTGTGCAGGGTGGCGGTTCCGTAACCACCACCTTCTAAGGTGGCGGTCCCATAACTGCCACCCTACTCAGGGCGGCGGTCTTGTCCGTGAGTTCAAACAGGTCATGTGCCCTAAAAATGCTCAAAAACACAAAAATTGACCATTTTAACTAAAACAAAAGCCTACCCATTAGGCACCCCCCTAAGTGACCCTATTAACACTAACATTTCTAAAAATGACCCCCCAAGACAAAGATTTTGACATTTTAACATTTTGGGTGCA